>JAWWNF010000076.1:0-1200000 GCA_034641395.1 Darevskia armeniaca
CAGGGATGATGGGAGTTGTAGTCCCAAAACATGTCTTTCTGACACACTTGCCATTCTCTCCCACTGCACCCTCTGAGAACCACCGTCATAAAGGGACTTTGGGGTTTCCTACCCACCCGCCTGCAAATAATGAGTGGTAGTTCAACCCATAGTCTTACAGACTGATGTAAACCTACTTTGTTCTCTACTTCGCTTATTTGGGGCCCCTACGGACTGGTGTTTTATTACGGGTGTGTTCGAGAACATGTTATTGGCACAACAATATAGTGTGTTCAAGGCCAGGTTCGCTCTGTATTTATCAAACTGTTCTGCCGTGCTTCCCAATCCTATCACATGGTGGCTATTTCAGAAGGGCTAGAACAACTGTGGTCCACAAAGGTTCTAGGATTTCAGCAGGAAGTGATGGGATGATGTGCACTGATGGGAGATGTGGATTGTGTTAGGTTACAAAGGCCTATAGACGGCTGGTGTTTGTACTGTTGTTGTTTTGTTAGGGAATGCATGAATGCTGTGTTTAACTCTGTGCTTTTTTTTATTCCAAGTCGCCTAAAGAGCGTTTTTTGTACTAATAAATCTGAAAAGCAACAATGAAAAGAAAACCTATGCTTCCTGGAGTTATGCTTTTTCTCATCATATATCCATTTCTACAGAAACCCTCTCTTTCTGTCAGTACTAACACCCACCATCGTTCTTCCAGCATTCCCCAGTGCAAAAAAGGTAAAGGTAAAGGACCCCTGGACGGTTAAGTCAGTCAAAGGTGTCACTGGAGTTGCGGCGCTCATTTCGCTTTCAGGCCGAGGGAGCCAGCGTTTGTCCACAGACAGCTTTCCGGGTCATGTGGCCAGCATGACGGAAACGCTGTTTACCTTCCCACCGGAGAGGTACCTATTTATCTACTTGCACTGGCGTGCTTTCGAACTGCTAGGTTGGCAGGAGCTGGGACAGAGCAATGGGAGCTCATCCTGTCGCGCGAATTCGAACCGCCAACCTTGGCAAGCCCAAGAAGTTCAGTGGTTTAGACTACAGTGCCACCTGCGTCCTCAATGCATGCCCTTCTTCACCACCCCATATCTCACCTGTAATCTTCCAGGTAGCCAATTTGTTCTGCTAGGATGCTGGGCGTGCTGCGTGCCTCACCCCAGAAAGGGATGCCATCCAGCGTTTGCGCTACTGCCTCCGCCTGGCGGCGTGTGTTTCGCACCACGGCCACCAGCTCGGTTCGTGGGGACAGCGTCTCCTCCAGTTGGGTCAGCTCCCCCCGTACGGTCGCTGAAAGCAGCTCCACCGTCTCAGACACCTGTGGGTAGAAAAGAGGAGAGTCGCAAAGCGAGGTGCAGGCAAGGAGGAGAAGCCATACGGCATCGTGTGGCATGCAGGGCCTTGGCACAGATTTGTACACCAGATGCCTGTGGCAAACGCGACGCATTGTGTCCCATGTGCACCTGTTCACACCGGACCCGAGTGCCAAGCTGCGCTTCGAGAACAGGCTGTCCTTACATCGGCGACAGAGTGACTTAACCACAGGGTTAGTCCTGGAGATTGGCTCCCATCTTGCCAGCACTGCAGAACCTTTTCTGCACTATAGTGGGGGTTGGCAGGGTCAGGCTCTGTGACCTGGATTATGCAAATCAAACATATTTGCTGAGATGTGTTCATTTCCTTCTTTGCACAGCCAAAGTTAAGAGGACATTTGAAAGTTTATCAATGGCTATGAGGTGCAATATGAAGGAACGTCTTTCCGCGTTCAGAGGTGAGACTCCCTCTGGTTGCTGGGGACAAGCATAGGGTAGCTGTTTGCATCACACCAAGGGGGCATTCAGTGAGCAGCGAAGACAGAGCGTTTGACTAGATTGACTCGCACCCTTGGCTTGCCAGACGCCATGACCTTTCCTTCCACACAGTGGGAGGGAATCCGGGGTCATGTAATGTTTTTTCGGTGCCTGTATTTTTGCTTACCCAATGGAACCACCCCCAAACCCCGCACACCATTCTGGGGGTTCTCACAACCTCCAGAGCCGATCTGAGGCATGTGTGTGTGTGTTGATGTGCAGGGAGAAGGGGAGGGAAAGCCATGCTGTGCCAGCCAAAGTTCCAGTAGTTAGGATGAGTTTGTTCAATCTGAACCAGTGAGTTCCCCCACACCTGGTGGAGCCTGTTCTACTAGGGCCAATGGGCTGGTGCCCCACCAACGTCATCTCAGCCAGCGCCCACATGCCTGTCTTCTTCCTTAAAAGCAGCCCATAGGCTGGCGGGCTGTCTGTCACCCTTCCTGTTCCTCAGTCTCTGTTCTGTCATTGTAGAACTTAGCAGGGAGGAGGACGAGTTGGCTCTGCCTGCCCTTGGCTCTGGCGCCACCTACTGTTGGCCTCCCTGCCTTCTGCCCTACCAGTCCCAATAGACACTACCCATCACTGCCTGTGCCACACATGGCATTCTCATTCCAGTCACCTGCATCACCAATATGCTACAGGTGTTCACATTTAACACCAAGTGCACTAGGCCTGCCCTTCAAATTTCCCTACAGGCTCTGCTGCTGACATCTCTGCATCCTGAGCAGGGAGGTCTGAAGGGGGAATCTCTTCACATATTTGGCTGGGTGGGCATAGACATCTCCCCTGCAAACTGGAGCCCTGATCGCTCAGTGTTCTCGTTCATCTGTAGGACTGTAATAGCTGAATACTCAGAAATCTCCCCTTTGGACCTTCTGTTCAGGGTGCTAAGGTTTTGGGGTGTAGCCAGGAAGGACAGGGCTGGCTTGCACACCCCGATTCCTCCCTACACATGCTCTGATAATGTGTGGAGGTGAATGCCTAGGCATGGCTTAACGCTTGCGACGATCTTAGCCGCCATGCGCCGTCTTATTAGGGGAACTTGCAACATGTCGGACGCATGCTGTGCACATGTCCCTGGAGGGAAGAGGCATGAGTCAAATACCAGTGATCTAGCCACGGGTTGCTTACAGCCTATTTCAACCTACGGTCCCTCTCTGCAAGTGGAGCACAGGTTAAGCACATGGTCAGGGGTAACTGACCATATAAACAAGTGCATGGGGTTTCCCCGCTCATTCGCTCACGCACTCACCAGAGCATCGATGGAGCTTAGTGTGTGGTTGGTGTTCAGCAGCGAGTATGTGACCTGGTACACCCCATCGTTGGTCTCGCTGTTTCCATAGAAACCGATGCCAATCCCAGCACTGTGTTGAGGGTGGAGAGAGGCAGAGAAACGGATCAGCATGCATGCAGGCTTTGCAGCTGGCATAACCCCGTTCCCAAAACAAGGGGAGAGTATCCCTTAAATCCTGCATGGCCCCATATCTGTGCTGCTCATGCCTGTTTATACCGGGATATAAGAAGCAGGAAGTCCCAGCTGAATGAGGCCAATCGCCCATCGAGTGCAGCATCCCGTTCTCACAGTCGCCAAGCAGGTGTCTATGGGAAGCCGGCAAGTAGGACTTGAGAGCAGATCCTGCACAGCCCCCTAACGCTAGAGCGGCCACGTGTGCTACTTCACAGAGCCCAGTTTAAAGAAGAACAGCCCTAAGGAGGCGAATGCAGGAAGGGCCCTTGAAGTTGGCGGTCAATAGTTAAGCACCTGTCAGAAGAGGCTCCAAACAGCCCCCAGCTCAGTCTTGATAGTTTCCCGCACTCTTTGATTCAGAGCTTGTGCACTAAGATGGAAATGCAGAAAGCAGGTGTTTCGTCTGCTTCACCTATGCTATATTCCGGCTCCAAAGAGGTGTTGATCATTGCACCGTCTTTGAATGGAGGCCTGCCGCAGGGCTTCTCTCGGACCCAGAGAAGGGAGGGAGAGGGGAGCCTGGAATCCTGGGACCCAGCTGACAGTGCACTGAACACAACATAGCAGGAGGCGAAGGTGGGGCTTTCCAAAGCGGGCTGTCGCTCTCTCCCTTTTGCAATCGCTTGCAACGTAGCCTCAGCATCCCGGGAAAGCCCCACCACTGCCCTTATCTGTGGCGAGGGTAGGCAAGGACGGGCAAGGGAATGCAGCGGACATGTGTGGATGGTAACAGGCACCTGTGGACTGGGGGGCAGGTGCATATTGGATGTGCACTCATCCAGCCCATCCTTGCAAACGGATGTGTAGCCGTGCTCCCAAAGAACCCAGGGCAGGAACAAGGAGGGATCCTCCTGCAGGCACGGTGGAGGGAATCTTTGCAGAAAGAAAGAAAGAAAGAAAGAAAGAAAGAAAGAAAGAAAGAAAGAAAGAAAGAAAGAAAGAAAGAAAGAAAGAAAGAAAGAAAGAAAGAAAGAAAGAAAGAGAAAGAAAAAGAAAGAAAAAGAAAAAGAAAGAAAAAGAAAGAAAAAGAAAAAGAAAGAAAAAGAAAGAAAAAGAAAAAGAAAAAGAAAAAGAAAAAGAAAGAAAAAGAAAAAGAAAGAAAGAAAGAAAGAAAGAAAGAAAGAAAGAAAGAAAGAAAAAGAAAGAGGAGTCGCATCAGGAGAAGTGCTAGTGCAGATGGGAAGAGCAGGAAGGGAAACAAGGGACGAGCGCGAAGATGCACTGGGGGAGCAGCATCAAGCCAGGGAGGAAAACGTCTAAGCTCCTTATGGCAACTGGCTGGGGATTGGGAAGGGATTTGCGCAGAGAGGGAACAAGTGAGTGTGAAAGGAACTGTGCACAAGAGAGACCCTGTTATCTCCCCCTCTCTCTTTCCTTCTCTCCCTCCCTCGTCCTGGATTGGGCCACCTATCTGCGCCTGGCTCCTGACAACCGGCGTTTGCCCACCCCCTGGCTCGCTTCTTAACTGTAATTATGGAGCGTGCCGGGGTGGGTAATTACAGTCTTTCTGGTAATGACACAGGCGTGCGCAGAACAGCTGCAACCAAAATGTATAGGGATTAGCACAAGAGGGACCAAAAATACCGGCGGTTCTTCCTTCAGTCAGACCTGCCCTTCTCCGCACATTCATCCACCTGAGCCACACTCTGAGGGGCAGTTCGCCCGAGTTCATGGACCGCTAGTTTTTGTTCTTCTCTGGTGGGGTTTTTTCTCGGTTTTTTCTCTTGTTTGTTTGTATTGTAGTATTTTATCCAGGTTTCCCAGGATTATGTGCAAGATTGGTGATTAATCAGACTAGATAAATGCACAACTCCTGCTCTTCTTCCATTTATCTCTCACAACCTGCCTCCCTTTCCACCTGTTGCTCTACCCCAGCATCCTTAAATGCCACTAATTCAGTGATGCTATACTGACATTACAGTGGTACCTGGGGTTAAAAACACTTCGGGTTACAGACTCCGCTAACCCGGAAGTAGTACCTCGGGTTAAGAACTTTACCTCAGGATGAGGACAGAAATATTGTGGTGGCAGCGGGAGGCCCCATTAGCTAAAGTGGTACCTCAGGTTAAGAACAGTTTCAGGTTAAGAACGGACCACTGGAACGAATTAAGTTATTAAGTTCGTAACCAGAGGTACCACTGTATAAGGTACATGCATGGGCTTGTCAATAGACACTTTTTCTGATCCCCCCATGGCAAGGGTGGGGGACCTGGGGCTCTCCAGATGTTGCCAGACTCCAATCCCACCAACCCCACTCAATGGTAGGGGATTGTGGGAGTTGTAGTCCAGCAACATCTGGAAGGCCTCCTTGTGATTTGAACCTATTTGTTCATGCACTACCTTCTGGAGCAGCAGAAAAACAAAATGTTCCATCTTCTATGTGACTCCCTTTTACAGTAAATATTTGAAGACAACTGTTCTATAACGCCTCTTAATGGTTTCTTTTTCAGCCTAAACTCCCACCTTTCCTCATAGGATTTGGCATCCTGGCCCCTCACCCTCTTTGTCCTCTAGACGCACCCCACTGTTTCTATATCCTTCCTAAAATGGGCTACCAGAGTCGTAGGAAGCCTCTTGGGCGCCTGGGGTGGCGCCGCCGCGCGGATGCACCCCCTGGGGGTGGGGCGTCCTGATGCATGCGTCAAGACGTCATGACGCATGCATCAGGACAGACTGCACATGCCCGGAAATCCCAGAATTTCCGGGCATGCGCAGTGCATCCCGGCCGGTGCTGCTGCTCCCGCGGCGACCCGCCAACCGAGCGCCGGCTCGTGGGGCTGCCCCGTCCGTGCTGCTTTAAAGCAGTACGGACGGGGCAGCCCCACGAGCCGGCGCTCGCTCTGCGGGTCGCTCTCTCTCGCCCAAGTGTCACCCCCTCCTCCCTTGGAACCCGGGGCGGAGCGCCCCCCCGCCCCCTTGCGACGCCACTGTGAGCTACCCATTTTAGGTACTCCAGGTGAGGCCTGACCAATGCCGACTAGAGGGGCTCCATCATTACCCCTTGCAATCACAACAGTACAGTGGGACCTCGACTTACGAAGATAATGCGTTCCGACACAATCTTCGGAAGTCGAAAAAACGCGTGTCGAGGCCCCATAGGAATGCATTGGGAGCAATGCATTCGTACGCCGAAGAAAGCCCTATCTAATCCTCATAAGTCGAGGAAACCGCATCAAAGCGGCCGCGACTTCCTTTCGGAAGTCGAAGAAATTCGCTAGCGCGCGGCTGTTTTTTTTACTCGTAACCCAAAAACAACGTAACTCGAGTTACTCATAAGTCGAGGTCCCACTGTATATGGCTGTGTTGTGCCTTTAAACCACATTCGAAGCATATCCTTCCACTCAAAAGAATTCTGCGCCCTGTAGTTTATCCCACATAGCGTTGCAATTCCTAGAAACCCTTAGCAAACTACAGTGACCAGTATTCTTTGAAGGAAACAATGTGCTTCAAATGTGCTTTCAAGGTCTAGTGTGTACATGTTGATGCAACCCAGAATTGCATTTATCCTTTTAGCTGCTGTACCGATGTTACTTCAGTGTTTTGAATTATGGGGGAGGGGGAATGATAGGCAAGTTCTTGGTACCCGCCTCTCCAAATTTGGCCAGATCATTGGTCCCTCATAACCCTACTAAAAATAATAGCAAAAGCGGCTTTTTGCAAAAGGAAAGAGGGAGATAGGCCAGCCCTGTCCTCCCTTTGAGTCAAGCATTGAGTTATGCTCCGTGGGCTGAGTGAGAATCAATCCTTTTCAGGGAAGATCACTCTCACAAGAGTTTGGCTCCACACAGAACTCACTCAAGCAACCTCTCAACTAGTCACCTCATCTGTCTGAGTGTCCAGTCCCTTACATCCATTCCTGGCCAGCTCTGAGGATCCAAGGCTGGCATCAGGGCCACGATCCTACCTTTGCACGGGGCACCCAAGGAGGTAGTGGGCATGCCCGCGAGGGAAATCTCAGTTGGCATGCCCACTGCGTTAGTCCGGCCTGAGCTCTCCCCCAAATCCTGAAGCCAGCACTGCATTCACAGATCCACCTGCTCTCCCCTCACACACACACCCCCCAGCCATTCTTCCTTTCTCTCTCCCTTCATTCACCCCTTCATTCACGTACCCACCCAACTCTCACACAGGTCTTTGCCCACCCCCATCTTTGCCTCTTTCAGTCACACCAGGCCCTCTCTTTCTCTTTCTCCCTAAATCTCATTTCTATGGCAACCACCTCCCTCCTCTCCTTGCCTTGCAGGGCGGGGGAGAGGCAGCACCATTCTCATGATAATAGAGCTTTTTCATTAGATGGGAGGCAGTTCCCAGACTGAAGGGTGAGGGGATAATAATAATAAAAAAAACATGGTGGGGGGGAGTGTTCCTGGCTCCAATCCCACCCCCTCCGCAGACCCTCTCTATCTACCCCTCTCTTGCCCACCCTACCCTTCCCTAAACTCTCCAGAGCGCATTCCAGTGGGACAAGAAAAAAGAAACTTGATATCTGGGCCTCAAGAGTCTCAAAATCTCCATGTCTGGGAGATTGGTCAATTATCTGTTCTGGATAGGTTTGCACTCCCTCTGATGGAGCAACTTTGCAGCTTAGGAGTACCTGATCCATCTTTGTCACTGGAGGCTCAAATGAACTCTGTGGCTAGGAGAGCCAGCTTTGGTTGTGGCACCAGCTGTGACCATTCTTGGACCAGGATAGCCTGATGACAGTGGTCCATGCATGGGTAAACCCTAAGCTTGATTACTGAATGGTGCTTTCTGTAGGGCTGGTTTGGAAGCTGCAGCCGGTGCAGGAATGCAGCACCCAGATGGCTCACAACTTGGGCCCAAAACACCTTAATGTTGACACCGGGAAAGGTCCTGGAACAGATCAACAGTCTGTCTGTGAGCACTTAGAAGAGGATGCTGTGATTACTAAGACCCAGCATGGGCTTTTCAAAAACAAGTCATGCCAGAGCCTCTCTTGCTACCGTAGGATGTAGCGTATCTTGAGTTCAGTAAAGCTTTTGACCAAGTCCCTAATGTTGTTGTTATTTGTTTGGGGTGTTAAGCTGTGTCTCCTCTGATGCCTGGATCCAGCAAGTGTTAAAAGCTAATCCAGCCTTCTAATTCCTGGAAGAGCCAAGCTAACTTCCTGGTGAGGTGATGGGGTATTAAAGACAAAAGTGAGTGAAACCATGAATGCAGATGTTACCTTTATACAGGAGGCAAGTTTACACCCACTCACACCCCTACCTGTCTTCCATCCAGGCAACCAAGAGGCATAGTCAGGGTTCAAGGACAATGTTCTCACCCAGCAAAACCCTCAAGGAGGGTATGAACTAGGGCTGGTGAGGGGTGTGGCTTGTAGGGAGAAGAGTTTGGCTTGGGGAGAGTTCCAAGGGTCGGATAGAGAGGGCTGAATTTGCCCCCCACCCCCGGCCAGAGGTTCCCACCACAATTCTGGATGGATAGCATAAATAGCTCCATCAGGGTTTGGTGGTGAGATCGTTCTGCCTTTGGGACAGTGATGCTCACTAGATGCCTTTTGATTTGTAGTTGCTGCTGGTGCCTTACTCTGTTCTCCCAAACCACTCATCTCCTCCTCCTGACCCTCGGCCCTCTTCCTGTTTCCGCCCACTAGAACTCTCTCCCACTCCAGAGGACCCAGTCAGTCGTCTTGGCACTTCATTTGGATGAGCAAATGACCATTTACTGCTCCAGGCGGGTTTCCGTGCAGAGGACGGGTGGCATCTGGCTGCTGGACCCTCCCTGCCTATCCATCTGGAAGGGTTATTTCTCCCTGGGCTGGATGAATAAAGGTCCTCATGCTAAAAATATCTCCTAGCCACCCGCTCTTTTGATGCTCTCCAAAGAGCAAAGGGATCGCATAGGTTACCCGTTCGCACAGTGTGGGGTGAGACGGACAGTTCTGTGAAATGTAGTCTTAGTTCAGAGATAGCAGGGATTGAATGCAGTAGAGAAATTAAGCTTAGGCTGTCTCTGCAACCACAGCCTTAAACTGTTTCCACCCCCCCCCCTTTGCCTCAGGGTTGGAACAAGTTCTCTGCAGCTCCATGATTCTGTTTTTGGATACTTAAAAAACTATGCTGCAAAGTGAATTGGAAGACCAGCATAGAGGGGCAAGAGATGAGTTTCCTAAGACTATCCCACTTACGCTGTTTTTTTATGCTAGAAACTTCCCTCCCCACAAGTTGCTGTTGTTGTTTTTTTGGTTGTTGTTGTTGTTTTACCCCTGTATTGAGAAAAGATACAGGTATCCCAATTTTTTTCTGAGCAGGGGTAAAAGTAGCTGGAAAAGGAGAGACTTTTCATCTTCAGGAATCAGTCTTGTGCTTCAAATTGCAGCCTCAGCAGCTTCATTGTATTTAAAACAAAAACAACAAAAACAAATAGCAGGAAATATAAGATCACAGGGATGTTGTTGTTGTTGTTGTTGTTGTTGTTTTTGTTCTGCCCATCTGACTGGGTTGCTCCAGCCACTTTGGGTGGCTACCAACAAAATATTAAAAACCATAAAATGAAACAATTCACAACAACAACAACAAGCTGCCTTAAACTGAGTCAGGCCATTGCTCTATCTAGCTCATTATTGCCTATACTGACTGGCAGAAGCTCTCTGGGGTTTCAGTCCAAGGTCTCTCCCAGCCCCATCTGCAGGTGCCTGGGATGGAAACCTGGGACATTCAGGACGCAAAGCAGATGTTCTAACGCTGAGCTACAGTCCTCCCCCAACATGTCCTAATGTACAGTTCTGTCTTCAGTGAACTCTGGGAACGATCAGCGTTGGCCCAAGACATTTTTCTGCTTGACGCAGAGCTCATGTGTCCCCTTACTGCCAACACTTTTAAAAAGTCTTGCTGCTCCACTCGGAACCAACCTCTGTCTTCACCTACAACCCCACACCTGGTGTAATGCAGGCATAGGCAAACTTGGCCCTCCAGATGTTTTGGGACTACAACTCCCATCATCCCTGACCACTGGTCCTGTGAGCTAGGGATGATGGGAGTTGTAGTCCCAAAACATCTGGAGGGCCGAGTTTGCCTATGCCTAGTGTAATGTGAAGCAGGTCACTTGCCCTGCTACACGGCGGGGAGAAGCATCTGTAGTAAGACAGTTCCTAGCACTCTCACCAACCCACAACTCCCAGGACTCCTTTCTGGAAGCTGTCATAGTTAAACGGGTATAAAAGAGATGTCTGCAGTGTAAACGTGTCCCCTAGGAAATGCCAAGAAGCCTGCTTGAGTGTCCAAGAAAGAGTAAGAAATATTCGGGGTGGGGAGCTAGTAATATTCTAGCAATAGGGAAAGTGTAATGTTCTAAACATATGAGATAAAGAATCCAAGGCCATGACCATATTACCAAATAGGCAGAGCAGGCACCAGCCTATGGGCCCCACACCTTTTAGGGGGCCCACGACAACAGATCAAAATAATATAATAATTGATTTGATCTTGAAAGAAAATTACAAGCAAGTATTAGGAGATAATTTGCAAGGGCTCCCCTCCACCGAGATTTTGACTGCCTGGGGGCCTCCACAGGGTCTAATCCGGCACGGCCTGAGGCCCACCAGATGATGATGGACCCCAACTCCCATCAGCCCCAACCAGCATGGCCAGTGGTCCGGGATGATGGGAGTTGGAGTCCAGCACCATCTAGAAAGCCACCAGTTTGCAAATCCTGTTCTAACAAACACCAACGTGCTAATTAAAATCAGGGTACTACAAATATGTCCTACACAGGGATCTCTAAACGTAGGATTAAAATCCTCTGCAGCTTTCTAGAAAAGGGGGGTGGGGAGCAAACGGAACCAGCATGTGTTATTTCTGATTACAGGCCAATTATAATCCACTAACTAATTGCACTTTGAATGACAAGAATGAAACAGAAACTGCTTCATCAAGAGGGAATTGCTAACCATGTAGTTACGTTTCTGCACAAGGAACTAGTAATAATCATAGAAACCCCACGATGAGGGGGATGGTAATGGAGGAATAATAAAGGGGTAACAAAGATGTAGTGAAGACCACCAAAAAGGGGAATTAGACAAATTCATGGAGGATAAGGCTATCAATGGCAGCTAGGCATGATGGCTATGCACGGCCTCCAGTTTCTGGGGATCACGAATGGGAGAGCGCTATTGCCTGTTTCCTGCTGACAGTCTTTCGCTGGGCATCCCATGGGCCACTGTGAGAATGGACTGCTAGTCTAAATAGGCCTGATTCGAGTAGGGCCCCTCCTATGTTCTCATCTAGAAAGGGTGTAGTAAGTTCTGGTTAGAACTGCCTACAAATGTAGTAATTGCATTCAAGCAAGTTCTAGCAATAACCTAGCAACAAGCAACGAAAAGGTTCTAGTAACAAGAGACGAACAATTTTTTAACAGCAAAGGACTTCGTTACAAAGAACACTGCAACGTTGGTCTGTTTCTGTTGCTACTTGTATAGGCATAGAGCGTCGACACCATACAAAGTACTAAGGATCTACTATATAATCTGCTGATGAGAGGGAATCCGTCATGTTTTGGTAACAAATTTAAGCTAGTACAAAGTGCTGCGGCTGGTTTTGACCAGAGCCAGTTATTTGGATCATGCAGTTCTGGGTTTATGGCAGTTTTGCAGGCTACCAGTCTGTTTCCAAGCACAATTCAAAGTGCATATTGCAGCCTAAATCAAGGCATTGGGAACCACAGGCCCTGAGGCCACACTCCTTTCTAGGCCATACCTATCACTGGCTCTGCTTTGCACCCTCCTCGACTTGTTTTTTGCCCCCGGGCCTTAGTTTGCCTACCCATGACTTAGCACTTGGACAGCAGACTCAACCGCCAACACAGGCCACCTTTTCAAGAGTCTTGCCCACTAGGATGAGGTGCATCGTATTTCTTTTGACATTATAATAACCACGTCTAAATAGGTACAGATACATCTAAATCAGCACATGCAAATCCGAGCCCCCATTTTCCCCAGTGATGCATTTCTTCTTTTTGGCAGTGAATAAGTGGCCACCTGATCTCTCCTGGTGTGAGAATAGCACTTGTGACACAGGCCAACCACCCCATAGAACAGGACTACAGCCACAGGGGATAATGCTTGGAAGCAGCAAGTTCCATTCCAATAAAAAACAAATGGAAAACATTTTTATGTGAATGTTTTTGAGGTGTGGTATACAGTGGTACCTCGGGTTACAGACGCTTCAGGTTACAGACGCTTCAGGTTACAGACTCCACTAACCCAGAAATAGTACCTCGGGTTAAGAACTTTACCTCAGGATGAGAACAGAAATCGCGCGGCGGCAGCGGGAGGCCCCATTAGCTAAAGTGGTACCTCAGGTTAAGAACAGTTTCAGGTTAAGAACAGACCTCCAGAACGAATTAAGTTCTTAACCCGAGGTACCACTGTATAGCTCACATAGCTGTACAGGCTATTCAGATAGCTCTCGCAGCTTGCTTGCACAACCAAATATCCTAAGATAACCCCTGAACTTACACCAACCTCAAGCAGCTTGTTTACATGTCCAAGAGGAGAATCAGATTCTGAAGTGAGTTAGGAAAAATGAAGTTAACAACCCCCAGCTAGCATATGGGCGTCTTAATGCCAATATTACACTCCTCCAATTTATTTTTAAATGAAAAGCGGCCATGGGAAGCTGTCAGTTTCGAGTGGAAAAGACGGCAACAGAGGGAGGAAGGCTGCTTAACTCTTGCCTCCCCTCTGCTTTTTAAAATCAAAATTACTTCCCCCAATCTGTTTTTTCTACCTTGGGAGGAAAAGAGAGAGCTTATATATATTTCCTCTGTGGGCTGCAGGCGAATTTGAGTGCAAAAACAATCAGAGGAGAAGTGGTTACTCACAGCTTCTCCCTCACTGTTTGTCTGCTCACAGTTGCAGATTCCCATGGCTTTTCATTTTAAAAATAATAGCCAAAAATCGGGAGACTTGTTACGCTCTGCTCCTGTTTAATGTCTAGCTTGGCCTTCCATCACACATCCTTAAGCTAACTATCCAGGGTTGCTCACACAAGTTAACAGAGTTTCTCATCGGCATTGCAAACTCGGCATAGCTGAGAAGACACTCTTGCTGTGACCACACACCACAGTTGAGATGCTTGCCACCCTGGAGAAAACCATTACTTGTGAATGAACCAAGACAGGCAGCACTGTGGTAGTTAGTGCTTATTATTCACAATAAACACCTGGGGGAAAGGATACCGCCCTCTTAAGACAGCGTTCCTTTAATACTTGCATTGGTGGAAGTATTTTGGAAGGAAGAATTTCAGCAAGGGCAGCTTTTTTTTCCTGTCAGGAGAAACAACAGAACAATCTGCCATTGTTGAAATTCTTCCTTCTGCTACACAACTGTTAAACAAGCCTTTCCCCTGTATTACACCTGGCAATCTCATAATTAATATCCTCGACTCGCCCTGTCTTGAACCCATGACCCCAGGCTGTCGCTCAGGACGGTTAAGTAACGTCCCTAGCAAGGTGGGGGCCGCAAAATGCCATTAGCATAAATGGTGCGGCCTGTATGTAAAGCACGGGCCTTCCTCTAAGGCCGAAGCCAGCACTTAGCAACCCCTTAGCAACAGCTTTTGTTCCTCTCGCCATGGGCCGATCCCAAGTCCATTGTTGGGCCTCTATGCTGTTGGGAGGATTTGGAGCGATTGTGTGGTGGGGCAGGGTCTCTTTAAGCACTCTTCCCCCATGCTCCCCCACCTACCCCAATTGGGGCCAAGGACACAGAGGAGCCATTATTCCCGCCATGAATGGGCACAGTCTTGGCATGAATGGGAGCCTTATTTTTTTGTGGTTGCTGGGCTCGTTCCCAAAGCGGCTGGGAATGAACCCCGATGCGACCCTTGTCAAATCAGGACAGGGATGGGGTGTTCTTGGGAAGAGAAGGTGTGGGGAGGGGTGGAAAGGAGCTCGTTTTCCCTAATGAGAAAATGGGGAATATGTATTGGCGCAGATTTGCTCCAGCATTTGGGTTCCGGTAGAAAGAGGAGAGCGTGTATAGAGACGGAGGAAGCTGCCTTATGCTGAATCCATCTAGGTCAGAATTCTCTGCACTGACTTTAAGATGCCATCCCTGGAGACGTCAGGTATCCCAACAGGAGCTGGTCTGGGGACCCGGAGTAGCCAAGGTGCTGAGGGGTGGCACAGTGACAAAAGGGCTGTGTGTTTGGTGTTCTGGAGAGAGGCTGCCTGCCTGCCTTCATTGGCTGAAGGCACTGGAAACTGCTGCCTTAGGCTACACATTTCCAACTATTTCTGTTCTGCAGCCTAGTTCATGCATAACACTAAGCCAAGCTTAGTGAGGATGAGGAAGAGTGCTGGTGCACATTTAGAAAAAAACATTTGCTCCTCCTCCAGTACTGCTGCTGTCACACTACCGGGAGCTAATGGTTTCGCTTAATGTTTCGTCCAAACCTGGGCTCATCATTTGTTTTCCTCCAAACAAACCACAAACCGTAACTAAGTTTCCTTCTTGGCTTCCTGCTCTCGGTTTGCTTGTGGGAGACAAACCCTGAGCCTAGGTTCAGACTTATCACTAAACCAAACCACAGCTTAGCTCCCAGTAGCTTGGATGGGGCAGAGTGAAGCAGCCACAATTTTCTCTCTATGTTTATTCATTCACACCTAGCCATAGTTTAGCTTTGTACTACAGTACATGCAAACTAAGCCAGCGTGTACTACTAATTGTCTTATTAAAGGTAAAGGGACCCCTGACCATTAGGTCCAGTTGTGTCCGACTCTGGGGTTGTGGCGCTCATCTCGCTTTATTGGCCGAGAGCCGGCGTACAGCTTCCAGGTCATGTGGCCAGCATGACAAAGCCGCTTCTGGCGAACCAGAGCAGCGCACGGAAATGCCGTTTACCTTCCCGCCGGAGCGGTTCCTATTTATCTACTTGCACTTTGACGTGCTTTCGAACTGCTAGGTGGGCAGGAGCTGGGACCGAGCAACAGGAGCTCACCCCGTCGCAGGGATTCGAACCGCCGACCTTGTGATCAGCAAGCCCTAGGCTCTGTGGTTTATCCCACAGCGCCACCTGGGTCCCTCTCAAATTGTCTTATTATGTGTGCACTATCATGCACCAAAATTTTACAGGGGGAGAGAAACAGCTGCATTGTATGCAGGCCCACCAAACTCTGTAACATCATCATGATGGTTCCATTGTCCTATGCTTCATCACTGAACTGGCTTTTGATGGCACTAAAGGTAAAAAAAAAAAAAATTAACTGGGGCTCCCACAGATTTGCCATGGGGAATATTCTAAGAGGCAGAGGTAACAGAGCACTACAATAGGCCTCATTGTCAATGTGCAAGTTCTAATTAGTCTTGGATCTGCAGAGCGGCTCATCTCTCTGTATCTGCCAAGCTCCTTGAAGTTAATTTTTGAGTGAGAAATCTAGGAATCACAGGGCACTTCTGCTGATCTCACTTGTCTGGGCCAGTCATCCAACAGTCTCTGAACTTAAAAGAACTTGACACTGTCAGTTTAATAAAGGCTTTGTAAATTTTGTGATGTATGTGTGTGTGCGTGTAGACTAAGGGGAAAAGTCATACCCAACATGTTTCTAGAGGGAGGAGAATGAAAAGATCAAGGACATTCTTGCTACTAATATTGTAAAGATTGGTTTGGAGACCACGTAGTGCACACAGACATCCGTCTGTCCGTACTGAGTGTTAGTCATTGCATATATGAGAGAGGTGGGGGGAGAGAGAGGGAGAGGGAGGGAGGGAGGGAGGGAGAGAAATGCACATCACTGTCACTATAAAATGAGGAAATGAGGGTGGAGAAAGAATTTTAAGCACAAGGGTACTTTTAGTTTAGAGTTTCTAGGTTTGCTGAAGAAGGCTGGGGTCTTGTGAATCAAAAAAGGAGGTTAAAACAGGGGTGGGGAAAGGAAGGAACCATGCTAGATAAAGGGAACAAGATCTAAAAAGGCTGCAGAAATGGAAGGAAGGGAGAACTGGGAGCCAGGATTTCTTAAAGTTGGGATTTTGTACCGTATGTTCCGAGAGCCAAACTGACACGTGGCATCATTGAGCAGCCTCCCAACAGCCCCTACACACATGAAATTCACCGTAAGGTTTCCCACAGCACCTGTAATTGGGTACCAACTGATCCTATTTATGGGGTTTAGTTGCTATGTGTCTTGCTGTCTGTCCTTGGCAAAGCACCCTATTTATCTTGAACCTGTTCCATGTTTTGGGGACATGTCTGAGATGCATATGTACAACGTTGTTGTTGTATGCACATACATGTACTATAGTTATGCAGGTTTCAGGCCGCTGGTGGTTAAATATCAGAGTGGGGAACAGATGCCTCCCTACTTCGAGCACCCATGCCACATGCACGTCAATGCACAAACTTGGACGAGAAATGGCAACTGCACTACTTTCCTTCCATCTGCTGGTGCCTAGTTAGTAAATGCTCCTGAACATGTTTGAGTTGCTACTTTTCTATAATAAGTACAACCAGATCCATTTGGAGCTTAAACATTCTGCTAAGACATCCTTAAGCTTTCCCAAAAGGAAACCGTCATGATTATTCTACCAGCGCACACCCTCCTTCGGAAACCAGTGTAGAACATGCTATTGCATGGTAAATGAATGAATACAGTGTACAGCAGGGGCTTTCTTTAACAGGGTGTGCTGGTGACAAGCACTTAGGTAGTGACATTTGATGTGGGAATAAGCAAGAACAACAAGAGAACTAGCAAATTCTCCCTTCTTTAAAGGAGCCCAAGGGAAAAATGAGATACACCACTGAGCAGCTCCATACGCACCATAGGTTTAAAGCATGTTCTTTCCCCCAACTCCCCAAGAAACCTGGGAGCTATAGTTTAAGGCTACTGGGAACTATAGTTCTGTGAAGGGTAAGCTACAGTGCCTAGGATTTTTTTGGGGGGGGTTAAAAGCTTGGTGTGTACACAGATACTGTCACCACTCTTGCTAGGATTCTAGTAGGTTATTCACTTTGGGATTTATTTATTTTTAAGTGAAGCATGTATGTTTAGTCATCTAAATATTAATTCAGTGCCGTTTATTTGCTTGTTTAAAAGCAGAGTCAATTTAATCAGTGTGGTGCAGTGGTCAGAGTGCTGGACCCATGAAGACCAAGGCTCAGATCACCACTCAGCGATGAAGCTCACTGGGTGACTTTGGGCTACGTCCAGCCTTAGCCTTAACCTACCTCACAGGCTTGTCGTGAGGATAAAATTGAGAGCACGGAGAACTATGTATGCCACCTTGAGCTCCCTGGAGATAAGGTGGGATATAAATATGATAATAAATAAATAAAATTTATAAGGCCTTGCAAACCTGCTCCGTGGATGTGGGGGGTGGGGGGATGTGCATGAGAAGAGTAGATTCATGATGTCACAGTACTGGCCAGTAGGTGCTGTTCACAGCCAGCTTTTGCTGCAAATTCACAAAAACACGAGAGTGACTCTGTAGAGGTGTTTCATATGGACAGAACACAGCTAGTTTGTTTGTAGAGCTCTTCCACAGCTCAAACACTGTTATATTGTATACGCCCTAACTGTTATAGGTACACAATCATCCTAATTCTCATCTGTGAAATGTTGGGAGGGTATGCTTTTCCTGGCCTCTGGCGAAGGGGATTTCTGCCTTTGAGAGAGGGGAACGACAATGGTGTGTTTCAAATCCTGCACGTTACGGTGGAGTCCGTGTGTGTGTGTGTGTGTGTGTGTGTGTGTGTGTGTATGCTCTAGGGGTAGGGTAATGACGGCAGAGACAACTGTTGTTGGCAGGGCTGGGTGTGTGTGTGTTGCAAGGAGTTCAGGGCTTGGAATAACAAACAGACAAAGGGGCCTGGCGAGGCTGTGACGGGATAGAGAGAATGGGACACAATTTCCTATTCTCCCCGTGGAACAAGAGACCCATTGTGACTTCAGTTCAGGGGGGGGAAAGGGGGTGGAGATGATGAGGGGGTGAATGGGCATCTAGTGTGAGAGACGACGGAACTGTCAGAGGCCTGAAAGAAGCAGGGAATGCAATAATATTCCAGTGTTAATGTCTGGATGGGAGGGCAGGCTTTTCAGCCTTTCCTTTGTAGGCTCACGGGGAGGGGGGGGCATGTAGGACTGGAGCTCTTTCCCTTCTAGAAGACTCCAGCTCAGATCTCAGGTTTGTTTACCTCAGGTTAAACACCGAGGGACTGAGCAAAGCAGGCCAAAACACACCGAGAGATCACACGTGTAAAGCCAATAACTTTCTAGAACTCTGGTTTATGAAGGGTACTGGGAATTGTAGCTCTGTGAGCGATAAACTACCCCAAGGAAGAAGTAAAGCTACTGGGTTTTGCTGCCAGGTGTCTTGTTTAAGGTCCCTGGCGCCTTATGTTTCGCTCTGCCCTTTCCCCCTTCTGTAAGGAGTACCATTTCTAGCCTGGAGGACTGACAAGCTTTTGGGGTGGGTGGGGGGAATAAGAGTCTCCCTTTACCAGCAGACGATAACAGCCGCCACGCAGCTCCAGGTGACACAGCAAACCCTTTGCGTCTTGCTTTCCTCGTCATCTTCATTGCTGCAGCAGCAGAAGCGGATCAGGTAGACACAGATGAGAACTAGGCTGATGGCAAAGCACAGGCCTGAGACGCTAGCCAGAAACAGCAATGCCTGGAGCGAGAGCAGAGACGAGAAAAAGAAGTGAAAGGAATGGGGCGGCTGATCTTTGGCCTGTAGTTTATCAGCACGTCTGGGGAAACAGGGCAATCCGTGTCGTCGTCATCAAACATGAACTGCACAACCCTCCTTCCTTCGCCAAGTTTCTAGGCCTCATGATGTGTTTGAGAGGCGACATACAGAGGGCGCAGTAGTTATGCCTTCCCACATATGCCTCCAGATCCTGCCATTCGCTTGCAAACACTTTCTATCCTGCTACCGTAATGTTGCTTTCGCCCTCTTCCCATATACCTCCTCACCGCAAACAAACAAACCCTGCGAAACATGCTTCTTTCCTTCCGTGGAGTTTGTTGGGGCAACTTTTGCCTCTTTCTTTTTGGAAAGGAGAAAAAACAAAATAATAATAATATTTTGAGGCCGTTGAATATCCAACTTTGCAGAGAAATGGGGGGGCAATCCTCCCCCTCTGCTCTGCTTCAGTGTGGATTTTATTGCTTATGTATGAAGCTGGCTGCATTTTATGCTTGCCCCGTTGTTAGCTGCCTTGGGGTTTTCTTTCAGAAACGAAAGGTGAGCCATGAATATCAAAAATGCATTAAAAGGCCCACCACAGCCAGAGCCTCAAATCTTTCAGGAAACATGAAAGGACTTCCACTCCAGGAAAACATTCAGTGAATTTTTATGAGCTGCAGCCTTCTGGAGGTCTACATATTTGTGTGTGATCTTTTGGGGTTTGGCGAAGTGCTTTTGAACTCTAGTTTTGTGTTTGCTGTGTTTTTTATGCTTAATTGTGTTGTTGATTCTTCTTGTGTTGTTGAATGCCACTTGGAGCTATTTGGTAAAGTGGGATATAAATTAAATACTGCATCTATTGCAGTGGTGGCTAACCTTGGCACTCCAGATGTTTTGGAACTACAACTCCCATCATCCCTAGCTAACAGGACTAGTGGTCAGGGATGATGGGAGTTGTAGTCCCAAAACATCTGGAGTGCCAAGGTTAGCCACCACTGATCCATTGCAATCTCAATTCTGCAGGAACAGGGTCTAGAATCCCTCCTCCAAAACCTGATTTCTCTGTGCAGGCTTTTGTACCACACCATTATTCAGTCCTCATAGCCCACTTTCTGTAAGCTAAATTACATATAAGTATCTATTGTATACAAGTCATTGAGGTACAGTATATACAGTTGAAATAAGTGCATATTGTCTCCTTGCTTACGATTTTGTCTATCCCCCTCCATCCTCCACTGTCTCCCTTGTAGGTGTGGAGAGCCTGTGGCCCTCCCGATGTTGCTGAACTACAATTCCCACCATCCCTGCCTACTGACCATGCTTGCAGGAGCTGGTGATGGGGAGTGATAGTTCAGCAACATATTGAGGTTCCCCACACCTGTTTGAGATCATAAGCTCCTTAAAGCTCTTGTTCATTGCAAAACACTATGCACACTGAAGATAAAATGAGAAGAAACATGAAAACTACTACAATCCTATGTGCACATGTACCTGGCATTAAGCCCAATTAAACACACCTGCGCTTCTTTCAGAGCAGACATGCACAAAATCAAGCTTTCTGTGCAAACTTGCATGCCTTGCAGCCTCATCAGCGTTCAGGATTTGAGAATTTGGAAGCACAAAGGCTGGCACATGTTATCTTTTACTGACACAGAATACGAAGAGTTGGGCACTGGGCCTAGCTGCAGAATCCCATCACACAAATATCGAAGAATGAAATTTGCACGCATCTTTAAGAAGAGTTCCTTGGATGCTTTGGCTTTTCTGAATATCTCCCATCCTTCAGGTGCTAAAGGAGGGGCATCCGGACTCCAGCGGACCCTGGCAGTGTTAATTCCGTCTCTTCTACTCCGCCACCACCCCTGACGCTTGCACACACATGCCCACATACACAGAAACACACACACTGCAGCTGCTCCACAGCTTTTCTGCATGACACAAAGGCTCAGAGTAACAGCAGGGCACACCCTATCCTGCTTGCTGGTGCCGCCTGAGGCATCACAACAAGAGATGTGGATGGAGGGAAGTGTTTATCTGCCTCTCTGGGCCCTCCCTTCCCATTCCTCAAACATACAAACAAACAGATTACAGGCAATCTGACAATTTGCCTCAGGCTTAGACACCACAATCTGTGCCCACGGCAGCTGGCAGGGCCAGAGGGAGCGGTTGGAGGGGTCAGGGGGGGTCAGTTGGTTACACTTGCCGGCCTTTCAAGGACTGAAAGCATCACCAGTCCCAGGAATGAGGATGCATCTGAGACTCTACTTCTCTCTCTCTCTCTCTCTCTCTCTCTCTCTCTCTCTCTCACACACACACACACACACATACACAGCTATCCATTCCCTTCCCTCAGAAAACGTACAGCTGTACATGCGTACATAGCCCTACACACACCAGTTTTAACTGTGGGTGGCCGTAGTTGTCCTACTCTATAATAAAACTGCAAAGATGTCATCACGCTCCTGTTTGTGTGGCCGCAGTGTGGTGATAGAACTGCAAATGGTCAGTCCAGGTAGGTTGGCTGGCTGGTTGGCAAGCGAGCGAGCGAGCAGGTAGACCCAGCGAGCGACAGAAGAACAGGGCAGCCGGAACAGGGCAGGGCAACTAACCAGCAACCATCATGCACTGCTGTGCACCTCACACCGATTCCATCCTTTCAGCCTCAGCAGCATAGACATCTGAGGATGAAGAAAAAGCATCAGAGCAGGGCAGATGCTGGAGGGCTGCACCTGTCCTGTCTGTTCCTCTGTAGCTCATCTACGCTGTACTACAAGTCAAACAGCAAGGAAAGGAGTTGAGAGTGAGAATGAGGAGGAAACAAGGAAGCAGGCAGTTCCTGCTGGTAGGGAGGAGGGGAAGAAAGATGATCTCCCCTTCACCCCACCCTCCTCACTCCTTGGTGCTACCACTGGCTGCTGCTGTCAGAAGAAGGCAGAAAAGGCTGCATTTTAAAATGCAGGGTTCCTTCGCTCTGTGTGGCAACAGCAGGGGTAAATGTGGGGGGGGGGAAAGCTTTTTTCTCTCCTTCATCCCCCCCCCCCCCGCAAATGCTCCCACCACTGCTACCTGCTGTCTTTGCTACATGAATGCAGGCTTCTCCATCTCTTTGAGAGGCAATCAAGGCAAAGGGGTTGGAGGATGAATGAAAAAACTTTCTCCCTTTCATTCCACCCCCCACCAACCATGTTGGTGAGATGAGATGTAAATAGGGGGGGAGCATTTGGCAACGTGTGAAAAGGGGGTTGGGGAGCTGTGAGGGGAAGCGATTTTATTTTTGGGAGGGGGTGAGGTGTAAAGGGGGGGACACAAAGTCCTGAGCAAGTTGTAAAGGGGATAACTGGTCAGGTGGAAAGGGAGAGGGAGTTTGGCCAGATGTAAAGGGAGGGGGGGTTGTCAAGGGGGTGAGGTTGTTCCCCCCTCTTTTTGAATTTGTTTAATGCTGCTGTTTTTGAAATCATAATCTACATTGTATTTTAATCTGCTTTTATTCTTAGTTATGGATTTTTTTTATTTTAAAAAATCAAGCTGCCTGATGCTTCTGTTTTCAGGAAAGCCAGGATGAAGAAAACCTTTAAATCAGGCATCCCCAAACTCGGCCCTCCAGATGTTTTGGGACTACAATTCCCACCATCCCTGACTACTGGTCCTGTTAGCTAGGGATGATGGGAGTTGTAGTCCCAAAACACCTGGAGGGCCGAGTTTGGGGGTGCCTGCTTTAAATATTTCCCCAATTCCCCTCTTTTTATCAATCCAGTGTGGGGTGTAGTGGTTAATGCAGGCAGAACCAGATTCAAATCCTACATGCAGCCGCTAGACCTCAGTAGGCAGGTCTTATCCTACCTCACAGGGTTGTAGTGACAATGATCACAGCACACCATGCATTAACACACATTTAATGTGCATGGAATAACTGCAGTTTTTGGTGTGGCAATTCACAGCACTGCGAAGAAGACACCATTCCCAGAAATCTTGGGGAGAGGGAGCCATGTGCGTTAAATGTGTAGCATGGATGTGACCGATCACATGGGCTGAGGGAGAATCTTGTATACCCCTGTAAATTCCTCAGACTAACAATGTAGTTAACGCAGGGGTGCCAACTTGAATAAAAATATTGTGGGGGTCCTGGTAAGCCCTGCCCCACATAACCGATCACATGAAGCAGTGCACCCACACCATTTGAATGGGAGTACCCATCAACTTTGTGGGGGCCCTGTCCCCTCAAATATTTCATTGTGGGGGCTTGAGCCCCCACAGCCCCTAGGAGTGGGCTCCTATGAATGTAGAGATGGACTGAACAGGAGGAAATTGTGCTTTCAAGGGAGGGATAGCTGCATGGGATTTATGGAAGGGAGGGCAGGCTTCATGTTGGGGGGGGCAGGACCTCAGTTAAGTATTTTTATTTATTTTCTTGATTTAGGTGGGGGGGCAGCTGCCCATGGATAGCTAAATTAAATGAGTTGATGGGCTCCGTGTGGGGATCAAGGAAGGTGTTTTGAGTCAGGACTCCAGGACTTGTCTTTCGGCGTCACTGGAAACCAGTCAGAGGGCCTTCTCGGTGGTGGCACCCGCCCTGTGGAACGCCCTCCCGTCAGATGTCAAGGAAATAAACAACTATCTGACTTTTAGAAGACATCTGAAGGCAGACCTGTTTAGGGAAGTTTTTTTTAATGTTTGGTGTTTTATCGTGTTTTTAGTAGTCTTGTTGGGAGCTGCCCAGAGTGGCTGGGGAAACCTAGCCAGAGGGGCGGGGTATAAAGAAATTGTTGTTGTTGTTGTTGTTGTTGTTGTTGTTGTTGTTACTACTACTACTACTACTACTACTACCACCACCAGTAAGAGAGAGAAACAAGAGTGTCTCTGAGAAGATGGCCCCTCCACACACGGCTCCCTCCCATCTCGAGAAAGATGGAGCAGCAGTCAGATAGAAGTAGGGAGGGCAGATACAAGAGAGATGTATAGAGAAACGCGATTCTCTCTCTCTCTCTCTCTCTCTCTCTCTCTCTCTCTCTCTCTCACACACACACACACACACACACACACACACCAAAGTGGATCAGCTGCTGCTGTGAGGCTCAGCCTGACCTACATATCAGCAGTCAGAGCGCTCGCCTCCTCGCTGGCGCTGGGAGGGAATCCGCTGCCGCCACAAACTCCCGCCCCCTCACCGGCAGGCCGGGCTGGCGCTCCTCGCTCCCGGAGTTGCCCACGGCAGGGGCGGCAGCGGTGGCGGCTTCCCACGGGCGGCTGAACGCGAGCGGGTGCAGCTCCAGGCTGCGGCAGGCCGTTGCCACCGCGCGGCCTGCTTGCTTCGGCTCCCGCGCCTTAGCCACACCCGCGATGGGAGCCGGGTCACCGGAGACCCCCGGAGCCGCCTTTGCGCAGCCCGGCGAGGCGCACAATTCACAGCCTTGCGCTCTCCCGCCACCTCCGCTGCTTCATGCTTCGCAGCTGCTCCCACGTTGCTGATGTTGCTTGCAATAAGCGAGCAAAAAAGCAACTCTCGGTTTTTTTTGTTTTTAAATAAAGACTCTGAGCATGTGCAGTTTTTGCATTTAACACCATTTCCTGCTGCTTCCTGGGTGGTCGTCTGGGGCCTCTCTGGGCCCCCACTCGAGCCCTAGCTCAGCTCCGCAGTTGCCTCCCTGAATGTGTTTTTTTCCCTCTAGCACTAGAGACATCTGTTATAGACATAATTAATTTAACGTAATGGGCCTCTAAACGTTTTTTGAAGGACTGTGCGCTACTAGGAAAGCGAAGATGAGAGAGGCCAGATCAGATCTCCCAGTGCTTACCTGGTGCTGCCTCCATTCATTCCCCCTCACACTCATAGCCCACCTAAGGAGCTCAAGGCTTTGTATGCTGATGCTATGAGCCCCATTTGCCAATTCCTAGGGGGGGGGGGGCTGAGGTTCCTTTGGCTCCCCCATAAAATATTTTAAAGAACCAGGCCCCCCCCCCAGAATTCATGGGCAATGCCATTCAAATCGTGTGTCTTGTGATCAATAATGCAGGGTGGGGCTTACCTGCCACCCCCCATATTTATTCAAGTTGGCAACCTTGCTCACAACAATCTTGTGAGGTAAATTGATCAGAGAGGGAGCAATTGAGCTTCATAGACCAAGCAGGGATTCACACCTAACCCAGCTCCCACCCCACCCCACCCCTATCCAAAGCCACACCACCACACTGGCTCCATAAAGCCAGGACCCACGTTTTCATCCCCAAATGCACAAATAAGAAATGCCTGGGGGCATTTCTCCCTCCTCCCCAATGTCTGGATAGAAAGGTGTGGATAGGTGAGATGTGGAAACATTTACCTGTGGTGGCTGGTGAACCATCGGTGGAGCAGAAGGCAAGGAGGCCAACAGCAGGTGGCGCCAGAGCAAGCTAATTCTAGGTTTCCCCCCATCTTCCTCCTCCCTGCTGCCTTTGACAAGGGCAATACTGAGACTGAGGAGAGGGGGGAAACTGACAGGCAACGCCACCCCCTCCCTCAACCGGTTGTAAAAAGAAGGCAGGCAGGTAGGGGCTGGCTGAGGGCAAACTGAAGTTGGTGGCACAACACCCCATTCATGATCCATCGGATCATGCCCACTGCCACCACCCTCACCTTTGGGTGTTCAGTTGAGGCTCTACAGGTTTAGTTGGGGACCCCGTTTTTCGTTTATTATTACTATTATTATTAGGGTTCCCGACAGAGCAGTGAAAGTCTATGCAGGTGCAACTTGTCCACACAGGTTCTGTTCAGATCTTTTGGTGAATGGATGGGCAGGGGGTCAGTTCTGCAGGTGAAACCCTTCCCACCCCATCCACAATCCACATGTTCAGGGATATAGAGCATGAACAGAGCTATATCCTTGAGGACCCAGTTGTATCCGCCCACCCACAAATGTCGTCACCTTAATTTCTAAGCCTTCGGTTGTAATAACCCAGGCAGAGTTTGTCTCCACAACTACGAGGGCTTAGAAACACAAAACTGCAACAACCAAAGGCTAAGACTGAGCCGGTGCATGCATGCATCCCTTCTTCACACAAGCCTGTAGCTGCCAGATCATGCTCTATGTCCAGAGATCTTGCCCCTACCCAACCCTTAACCATACTGAGGCAAAGGAAATGATCCATTAGTTCCCCATGGTCTATAGGAAACTTTATTCCTCAGATTCCACATACAGTGGTACCTTGGTTCTCAAACACCTTGGCACTCAAACAACTTGGAACCCAAACACTGCAAACCCGGAAATAAGTGTTCCGGTTTGTGATTTTTTTCAGAAGCCAAATGTGCTCCGTTTTGAGTGTTATGCTGAGCTCTGTCTGTTTTTGCTATTTATTTTGCGTTTCTGTTTATGCGGCTCTTTTTGTTTTGTTTTTGTGACTGTGTCGAACCCAGTTCAGCTACTGACTGGTTGTGTGACTGTAGCACATTGTTTATTGCTTTCATTTCATGGATCAATGGTCTCGTTAGATAGTAAAATTCATGTTAAATTGTGTTTTAGGGGTTGTTTTTAAAAGCCTGGAATGGATTAATCCATTTTGCATCGCTTTCTATGGGAAAGGACGCCTTGGTTTTGGAATGCTTTGGTTTTGGAACGGACTTCCAGAACGGATTAAGTTTGAGAACCAAGGTACCGGTACAACTGTATCTCAGAAGCCTACTCCGCAGCAACTCAGAACAAAACTTTTAATGTGGCTACCCATGTACTCTGGAATAGCACCCCTGTCCCAATAAGACAGGAACTTAGTATTTGCACTTTTCAGAAACATTTGGATACATGTTTGTTCCAACACACTTTCCCAATGTTTTGCCACAAGTGTCTAATTTAAATTGCTTAAGTTTGGTTTTAAAAGCATTGGCTGGTTTTGTTTTATTTAAAAATCCAAAACCTTATTTTGGCTGTTTCGGTTGTAGGTGACGGCCTTGAGATGATTGTGTAGAAGGCGATTAATAAATGGAGATAATAATAAATGAATGGTAATAAGTTAATGATAATGATAATCCACTTGTTGCGTTTCCTCCCCACTCAATCTCTCTCCTAGTCCTCCTGCCCATCCTCTTCCCCTTCCTGTTATAGAGAGTAGGAAGCTGCCCTCTACCAAGTCACATTGTTGGTCCAAAGCTCAGTAAGTGTCTACTCTAGGGATGGGAGAGGCTGTGGACCTCCAGGCGTGGTGAGACTCCAACTCCCATCAACTTCAGCCAGCATGGCCATTACTCAGGATGATGGGAGCTGCACTGTAGGTCTCTAGAGCAGCTGTCCTTCATCTGGTGCCTTCCAGGAGTGTTGGACTCCTAACTCCTTTCAGCCCCAACCAGAGCTGTAACCTGGAAATGCCAGAGATTGAAGCTGGGAAGTTTTGCATGCAAAGCCTGTTCTCTACCGCTGGGTTATCTTTACTGCATAAATCCACCTGCCTGTTTCAGTCTGTTGCAGAGACAGAAAGATAACCTGATGGTGATACTTGTGAATGGAGAATGGGAAAATGCAGAAGACAAAAGGGACCGGGGGAGAGATATGGATGGATAGATCAATCAATCAATCAATCAATGGAAGGCAAATAAATGAATTAGCTGATTAATTGAATATATTAATTAATAAGACTGTTAGTGAAGGGGGGAGGAAGCAAGAGGAAAGCCTTTAGCTAAGAAGGATGCAGAAAACTGTTCTCCCCCCTCCCCATCCAGGATGAATTCACAGATCCCCTGACACTCATTAATCCAGCTAATTTGATCCGATTGTTTTAAAAAGCACTTTCAAATATTTGAGTCTCTTAATCCCAAAGCCAAATCTCTCAGCTGGTGTGAACCAGCCTCCTTGTTTTGTTGTTGTTGCCTTTTTGTTGTTGTTGTCGTCAATGGGGCACGATCCCCACATGACGACCCCCACTCTTGTTACAAAGTAGCTCTGCATGTCATAAAAGACTGGATGGAGAAACATGCTCTGTGTGTCTTGTATAGGTGATTCAGAGAAGCAGCTTCCCCAGGGGAACATTTTTATCACTGTTTATTTACTGCTCATTAATGTAATGGGGTGTATGGGGTGTTAGGGGAGGGCCACGTCATGCTCCTTCTGGGGCAGATTGTCCACCTTTGGTCCCCACCCTGCACTCAGCTCTCACCTGTGGCTCCTAGGAGCTGTCAGCATGGGACAGCGGCTGCACCCGGGAATGGCTTCGAGTGGCCATCTACACCAAGTAAGGGTAAAGGTAAAGGTAAAGGGACCCTTGACCATTAGGTCCAGTCGTGACCGACTCTGGGGATGCGGCACTCATCTCGCTTTACTGGCCGAGGGAGCCAGCGTACAGCTTCCGGGTCATGTGGCCAGCATGACTAAGCTGCTTCTGGCAAACCAGAGCAGCGCACGGAAATGCCGTTTACCTTCCCGCCGGAGCGGTACCTACTTATCTACTTGCACTTTGACTTGCTTTCGGACTGCTAGGTTGGCAGGAGCTGGGACCCAACAACGGGAGCTCACCCCGTCGTGGGGATTCGAACCGTCGACCTTCTGATCGGCAAGCCCTAGGCTCAGTGGTTTAGACCACAGCGCCACCAGTGTCCTTGGTAAATTAGGGACTTCCGCATGCATGCAAAGACAGGCTCCAGCAGATTAAGCGGATGAGACCAATAGTGGGTCCAACAGTCAGGAAGGCAGTTCCTATACATGGTAAAGTGAGGGGCGGGTGGGGCTCATCAGCCCTGGGAAGATAGCCCATCTAGGAGAAGGAGAACTCTGATCCTAAACCTCTACTGTCTTGTGGGATCTTCAGAAGAAGAAAAAGCTAAGGAGTAAACCCAACACAAATCTGGAGTGGAGTCCACTCCATATATATCCCTGAAAATGATACTTGGGACCATACAAAAGATATTAAGACTGGGAGTCTTCCTCTTTTTTTTTTTTAAACCTCTCTTCTGAGCAGGAAGATTTGGCAAGGCCTTTCCGCTCCCACAAAAACAGGGCCGGCCCAAGACATTTTGGCACCTGAGGCGAACCACGGAATGGTGCCCCCTTCCCACCGGTGAAGAAGTGGTGAGTGAAGTTCTACATAAGGAACAAGGGGCAAATAAAGTTATGCACTGAGGCCTGTTGTCCTTGTGGATCCTGCCACCTGAGGTGGTTGCCTCACCTTGCCTCGTGGGTGGGCCAACGCTGCATGAGAAGCTTCTATTGATGCCACATTTCTGCACAATGCAGATCGCACAGTCTTCTGACAATCTGCACTTTCCCAGGTACCGTCTTTCCCCCCCTTTAAGACACCGTCTTATAATTTTTTCCCCTCAAAAAAACACAGGGTGGCTTATTTTCGGGGGATGTCTTATTTTTATTACGTCAGCATGGTACGGTACAGCCTCCCCCTGCGCGCTGAGCAGGCGGGGCAGAACTCCGCAAGAGGCGCGTTTCCCCCCGTGCCTCTCGCTGGTTCGCTGGCTCCCTGCGCACGCAGGAGGGGCTGAGGAGGCGACGGGAACAATGGCGGCACCATGGCTTACTTTTGGGGTACGTCTTACTTCTCACAAAGGTAAAAAAAACCTGCCATGGCTTACTTTATGACTACGTATTAAAAAAGGGGAAACAGGGTATCTACCACTCTTAAGAATCAGTATATTCTGCCCACAAACACACACTATGGCTGCAATCCTAAATATAAATATACTTAAACAGAAAGAAGCCCCATGGAATTTAATGGGACATAGTTCTCAGTAAACACTGATAGGAGTCGAGCACCCAAATACATGCAAGTCCCTCTGATTTTTAAGCATGAAAAAGTGGAGGCAGGATTGTACTGCTTAAAGCTAGAGATGATTTAACCCCAGCCTTGTTGTGTGATCAGCATTGCCTTCCAGAATTCTGATGGCCCACTCATGTGCTTTAGACTGCAAAGCAAGAGTGCACACTCAGGGTCTTTGAACAGTTAACTAATCTGTGCTAAGTGATCTTGAGTATCCACTACTCTTTAAGAATGCAAATACCTTACTTGGTCCGATCAAGGCTGAACTCACAGGACCTTTCCAGACCTTTCTCTAATTGTTAAGCTCCGCATTATATCTGAGCATTCACACAACAGAAAAGCCACTTCTTGAGCTATAGAGGAATATAGGGCAAGTTTCCATGTTATTTGCTTCCAGGGGAAAAAAAATGTTTGCAAAAAATATGGAAAGGAATGTTAAATTAAATGTTAAAGCGCTCTATTCTGTGTCCTCTCCCTCCTGGTTCACAGTTCCCACCCACAACAGTCACTCAGCATTCTGTGGCCACTGAGCATGCTCAGCCCTCTTGGGGTTGTTTTAGAGGTCCCTCATGTAGGGGTCTCTCCCCCCCCCAATTATTTTTCTATTGCTGCAAACCTTGGGAGTTTCTCCAAGCCTGTTGAATACCTCCCTTTAGTATGTGGGAGACACTGTTTTGTCTATCTGTGCAACGGTACTTGCAGCCTTAATGTTGGCAACACAGATGGACAGGCAGGGAAGAAGAAGAGGAGGAGGAGGAGGAGCAGGAGGAGGAGGAGGAGTTTGGACTTGATATCCCGCCTTTCACTCCCCTTAAGAAGTCTCAAAGCGGCTAACAATCTCCTTTTCCCTTCCTCCCCACAACAAACACTCTGTGAGGTGAGTGGGGCTGAGAGACTTCAGAGAAGTGTGACTAGCCCAAGGTCACCCAGCAGCTGCATGTGGAGGAGCGGGGAATCGGACCTGGTTCACCAGATTACAAGTCCACCGCTCTTAACCACTACACCACACTGGGAGAGGAGCAGCCCTTCTGGAGAATGCATCTAGGTTCTACTAACGACACACGAGCAATAATTGCATCACATGGGGGTGCCTGCATTGGAAATGACGTCATTCCTATGGGAGTAATTAGCATTCAAAGTAGAAGTGGTATGGGATGCTCTTCTGGTTTCAAGCGGTCCTTCAAGAGCCAAGTAAAGATCAGAACCTGAAGAAGCAATCCATGAGCAGGTGTGTGGGAGAAGAGCCAGAGGTTGGAAGAAGCCCCAGATACCGCTCAATGAGGATTGGGGGAGTCCAAAACCAGCTATTCCCCCCTTTTCCTCTCAAAATGCACATCAACACGTGCTTATGCAACCCCAAATGCACACTTCCACGCTCAGATGCTATAAATATGTTCAGTTTCATTATTCCATTCCAATGGTGTTTTGCATTCCCTCCTCCCCCCCCAAAAAAACTTGACATGCTACCAAATTTGGAGGAAGATCCAGTACATACTGCAAGTAATACAGTCCATCCTGGGCCTGGCAAATGTGGTGGTGCCACTGGCAAGTAAGGCTGGGACCACAGAGCCTAGGGCTTGCTGATCAGAAGGTTGGCGGTTCGAATCCCTGCAACGGGGTGAGCTCCCATTGCTTGGTCCCTGCTCCTGCCCACCTAGCAGTCTGAAAGCACATCAAAGTGCAAGTAGATAAATAGGTAAAAACAAACGTAACCTGCTGAATATCAGAATGTCGGCGGTTCGAATCCCCACGACGGGGTGAGCTCCTGTTGCTTGGTCCCTGCTCCTGCCAACGTAGCAGTCTGAAAGCACATCAAAGTGCAAGTAGATAAATAGGTACCGCTCCGGCAGGAAGGTAAACGGCGTTTCCGTGCGCTGCTCTGGTTCGCCAGAAGCAGCTTTGTCATGCTGGCCACATGACCTGGAAGCTGTACGCCGGCTCTCGGCCAATAAAGCGAGATGAGCGCCGCAACCCCAGAGTCGGACACGACTGGACCTGATGGTCAGGGGTCCCTTTACCTTATATATAAAAGGTAAAGGACCCCTGGACGGCTAAGTCCAGTCAAAAGCGACTATGGGGTTGCGGTGCTCATCTCGCTTTCAGGTTGAGGGAGCTGGTGTTTGTCCACAGACAGCTTTCCGGGTCATGTGGCCAGAATGACTAAACCACTTCTGGTGCAACGGGACACCGTGACAGAAACCACAGCACATGGAAACGCCATTTACCTTCCCGCCAGAGCAGTACCTATTTATCTACTTGCACTGGCGTGCTTTCAAACTGCTAGGTGGCAGGAGCTGGGACAGAGCAACGGGAGCTCACCCCATCGAGCAGATTCGAACCGCTGACCTTCTGATCAGCAAGCCCAAGAGGCTCAGTGGTTTAGACCACAGTGCATCCCTTCCTATATATATATATGGCTCAGGGTGTGTGAGAGGAAGTGGGCATCGGTTCCTGCAATGGAGGCCAGTGATCTGGCACTGCCACAAGCTGGAGAGGATGCCAGAAGGAGATAGAAGGGGTGGGCTTAGGGCATGTGGTTTGTAACTATACATCTACGAGTCTATGTCATGGATGCTTTAGCTGAGATTCCTGCATTGCAGGGGGTTGGACTGGATGACCCTCAGGGTCCCTTCCAACTCTATGATTCTATTCTATGATCTAGCCATCAACGGAGGGATCAAAGAAAGGGGGAGAGTATGTTTTCAAGGGGGTGTCATGTGAGACAAAGAGGAGAAGAGTCTCCCTTTCTGCCTTTAAATATGGTTTAGAGCAGAGGTGGGGAAATGTGGTGGGTTTTCTTTTCATATTTTCCGTATTCATTTGTGAGCAATTTCCTGGGGCTTGAAAACAGTGGTGGGCAGTGCCAGGGGAACAAAGTGGGCAGGCAACAGATGCCACTCTTGTACCATGTAGGCTGTATTCCAGCCACACAAAAACCAGAGTTCCTTGCAGAAAGAAACCTCTTCATCCTCCATGCAGGTAAGTAAAGTCACACTCACATCGTACATTCAAAGCACAGGGCTTCTGCCCCCCCACCCCCACCCCAGAACAAGAACCCAGTTTGTTAAGGGTGCTGGGAATTGCTGCTCTCTGGGGGAAAGCTCTGTGGTGTGGATGTCACCCAAGTAAGAGGCATTATCGCAGTTTAAGGCACTTGAGGAAGGGTCTGGCTTGAGTCCTGAGAGCCACAGAAGGAGACCGGGGGGGCACTTTTGTCCCCCAGGCCCAAAGTCTGCCACCACCTCTTGTTTACAGCAGGTAGAAGGCAGGCTGGGATCTGCTAATAGATCTCTGAGCGATATTGCAGTAGATTGGCAAGGATTCCTGACCCGATTTTTTAGCAGCTAGCTGTAACAAAACAACAGCTTTCCCACCTAAATTTGCCTGCAGAAATGAAGGCTAACTAGAGCTGAACTTTTGTGATGTAAAGGCGCTCTGGGGCATTGTGGGGAATTTAAATAGTGACACAAATGCCCTGTATTTTTGTGGAATTTGCTTCCATAATCTGTTATGACATGAGAGTTTGATCATTTTATGTTTGAACGGTCTTTTGCTATTTGAGCTGGTGGCGCTGTGGTCTAAACCACAGAGCCTAGGGCAGTGATGGGCAACCTTTTGAGCTTGTTGTGTCAAATTCGCCCAAAAACCGAGCATAACTCGGGTGGTGTGTCACTTCGAGAAAAAAAACATAATTTCGCAATATTTATAGTTTAAATAACAAAAATGTATAATTGTAATATATAACTGTATTAACAAGGATGCACAACAGTAATAGTGGTGAAATGGAGTCTACACTATGCTGCAGGATGGCGTTCCTTATGTAAATTAAGATGGCTGCCGCTGTTTCTAATGGCGGGAAACGGCACTTATAGCATAGGCCCTCACCTCTCCCAGCCTCCCCCTCACTTATTTCAGTAATGATTGTCAATTAGAAATCAATGACACCCCAGAACAATAGATTGGATGATGGTTGCTGTGGTTATGTGATTGCTGGTAATGGCGATCACAAGGCCCCCAGAGATGCGTCCCCTGCGGCATTCCGCTGCTCCCTGCTCCATCGGCCGGAAGTGAGGTCAAAGATCCCCTAACGGCCTAACCGGAAGTCCCAGAACTAGACACTCTGTGCCGGAGCTCTGTTGTTTTGGCCTACAGACCTCCGGCATAGAGTGTCTACACTACAGCAAATGCTTCATCCTCAGCTACTGCACCTGGCCGTGCAGTAGCAGAGGATGAAATGTCCTTCTCAGCATGTGGCCCCATACTTCTCTGTATGCGGCTGCATGCCATCGAAAATGGTTAGGCGTGTCAGTGCTGACACGCGTGTCATAGGTTCGCCATCACTGGCCTAGGGCTTGCCGATCAGAAGGTCGGCGGTTCGAATCCCCGCGACGGGGTGAGCTCCCGTTGCTCGGTCCCAGCTCCTGCCAACATAGCAGTTTGAAAGCACGCCAAAAAAGTGCAAGTAGATACACACACAGGATTAGAAAGTACACTTGTAATGTAACTTAGCAAGTAAAATACGGTATGGAAATTAAATTAGATATGATCAACGATGGATAAAAGAAAAGCGAGTGAAAGAAGAGACCGAAAAAAACCGGTATGGAAAGTGAAGGAAGTCCAAATACTCGGCAGAGTATATGTTAAGATGATAAACTGTATATAAAACGTATGAGTTATTTCTGTAAAACAAAAAAATGTATTTAATAAAAAGATATTGCCAAAAAAAAAAAAGTGCAAGTAGATAAATGGGTACCACTCCAGCGGGAAGGTAAACGGCGTTTCCGTGTGCTGCTCTCATTCGCCAGAAGCGGCTTAGTCATGCTGGTCACATGACCCAGAAGCTGTACGCTGAATCCCTCGGCCAGTAAAGCGAGATGAGCGCCGCAACCCCAGAGTCGTTCGCGACTAGACTTAATGGTCTACCTTTACCTTACATTCATGGAAGTTCTGGGCTGTGCAGGTGGTTGTTGTTTTTTGCCATGACAGCCACCCACTTGGACAGATTTAAAATAGGAGTAGATGAATTTGCGGCAGATTTGGCTAGCAATGGCTACCATTCACGATGGCTTTATACTTCTTCCAGTATTATTTCTACATTTTGCATCCAGACATATAAATTACCTTATACAGATCTGTGTACAGACATATCCTTTGTATTCTTTTTTTTTAAAAAAGTGATGTATACCCTCCAACATTTCTCCAATGAAAATAGGGACGTCCTATTCCATCATAATAATAATTTTATTATTTATACCCCGACCATCTGACTGGGCTGCCCCAGTCACTCTGGGAGGCTTCCAACATGTATAAAAAAACATAACATAAACAGTGCTGCCTTCAGATGTCTTCTAAAGGTTACTTATCTCCTTGGCTCAGGGGCCGCATAACTCCATACCTTCCAACATTTCTCCGATGAAAATAGGGACGTCCTAAGGAAAAGTGGGACATTCTGGGAGGATCAAATCAGAAACCAGGAGAGCTGTTGTTAATCCGGGGCTATCCCTGGAAAACAGGGACACTTGGAGGGTCTGAGTGATGCCTTTCTCTTATCTGGGTGAGACATAAGAGGCTGATTTATTTATTTATTTACCACTTTATATTTTTAATAAAAACCTCAAAGCGGTGTAAAGGTAAAGGTAAAGGGACCCCTGACCATTAGGTCCAGTCGCAGAATATTCTGGGGTTGCGGCGCTCATCTCGCTTTACTGGCTGAGGGAGCCGCGTACAGCTTCCGGGTCATGTGGCCAGCATGACTAAGCCGCTTCTGGCGAACCAGAGCATCGCACGGAAACGCCGTTTACCTTCCCGCCGGAGTGGTACCTATTGATCTACTTGCACTTTGACGTGCTTTCAATCTGCTAGGTTGGCAGGAGCAGGGACCGAGCAACAGGAGCTCACCCCGTCGCGGGGATTCGAACCGCCGACCTTCTGATCGACAAGCCCTAGGCTCTGTGGTTATTAAATCAATAAAGCAATAACCGGGCAATGTTCCTCCAGCCTCATGAGGAGCCTCTTCAGTAGGGCTGGTGAGTGTGGGTATACCCACTATAGCTTTTTAAAGCACATTCAAAGCACGTCCTACCCTCCCCAAATTCATGGGAACTGTAGTTTGTTAATATGCTGGGTATTATAGCCCTGTATGGGGAAACCTGGGAGGTCCCCAGGATTTTTTCATGGGGGGGTGGGATGTGATTTGAATCTGCTTTAAAGGTGTCGTGTGTATGGGGGTGGGGGGGTCACAGTTGCTGTGGAACACCAACAGAAAAAGGCTATTGCCCTCCTGTCTTGCATGTGAGCTTCCCGTGGGCCCCTGGTTGGCCAATCTGCGAAATGGGTTGCTGGATTATAGAGCCCTTAGGTCTGATTCAGGAGAGCTCTGCATTGGGGGGGGGTGCTCCAGGGATTTGAATGTAATTTAAATGGTGGCTCCTCCCAAGTTGAAGCAGCGCTCACTGGGATGCCATAAAAGGGGAGAGGGCCAGGCAGGCATCAGCTCGGGCCCCTGACAACCGCCCAGCAATGTTAGGCACTGACGCCCACCCTGCCTGGTGCCTCTCCCTGGGGGCTTAAGCAAGAGAGGTAAGGGAAAGGCTGCAGCCACGCCTTGGCAGTGGCACAATATTAAGGCTGTGAGAGCTCTTCTTCTTCGCAGAGAAACAGTAAAATAGGCAGGGCAGAGATGAGAACTGTGAAGATGTGCCAGGAGTAAGAGCTACATAAAAGATAAATTATTTATACCGTGCCGGGTTTTTCACATTCACATCTTTAAAAGGATGTTCAGAGAGAAGAGTGTTTTAAAAAAAGAAAAGCTGTAAAAAAAGAAAAGAAAGAAAGAAAAAGGCTCACGGCGTGGGAGAAGAGGGAGGGCCTTGTGGAGATCCGCCTGAACCGCATTTCTGAAAGAAGGGTATGAAGGGAGGGTGTCAAGAAGGGCGCCCTACATTTTATGTGACCAGAAAACCCAAATTCTCTAATTGAATCAAATGAAATAGATTTGCATGAGCTCGCTTAATCGCAGCACTTCGCGTTGGTCTCAGAGTGCAAGGGTGGTTCCCCCCCTCTCTTTGGTGGCAGCTGGTGTTCCTTTTTAGGAAACCAGGCAGTGTGGAAAAAAAGGAGGGATTTGGTGACGGGACTTGGATTCTGTGGTGAAACTCAGTTCTGTGTGTGGCCGTGTAATGAAATTCAGACAAAATACAAGGTGACAAAACCCAGACTTAAGGGAATAAGGCATAACCCTTTCCTTAATGTACCACTTTGCTACATGTAGGGAACTCCTTCCCCCTGCTGCCCCCCCCCATTTTTAAACACAAGGGAAGCAATCACAAACACAATTCTTCACAACCTGTAACTTGAAGTAGTACAGTCCAGAACCCCACCATCTTAGGCTGCAATCCTATGCACACTTCCTTTGGAGCAGGGGTGCCAACTTGAATAAAATATTGGTGGCGGGACGAGGTAAGCTCTGCCCCACATAATGGATCACAAGGCACACACACACACACATACCCCATTTGAATGGCAATGCTCATCAACTTTGGCAGGGCGCGCCACCCTCAAATATTTTATGGGCATCCGAAGGGACCTTGACCCCTAGGAGTTGGTTCCTATGCTTTGGAGTGAGTCAGGCATAGTCAACACTACGCAGGAAGTAGAATGAAGTGGCATAGATCTGAGGATTTGACTGTACCACTTCAAGCTGCAGATGGGTGGTGGTAGACGATTATATTTTTGAAAACTCTCCACACACACACACCACCCTGACAGAGAATGTGCTGGGTTATGTGCGTAATAATACTAATACTAATACTAATACTAATACTAAGCCTTCAGATGTCTTTTAAGAATAGGATAGCTGCTTGTTTCCTTGACATCTGATGGGAGGGCGTTCCACAGGGCGGGCGCCACTACTGAGAAGGCCCTCTGCCTGGTTCCCTGTAACCTCACTTCTCGCAATGAGGGAACCGTAAGAAGGCCCTCGGTGCTGGATCTCAGTGTCTGGGCTGAACAATGGGGGTAGAGACGCTCCTTCAGGTATACAGGACCGAGGCCGTTTAGGGCTTTAAAGGTCAGCACCTTTAATTCTTAGTAGCAGGATTTTTAAAACAAAACAAGGGGGAGCATTCAAAATAGATGTCCCTAGCTGCAGTCTGAAGCTGTATACACACTGTACCTTTGAAGCACCTTTGAAGCACATTCTTTCCCTGAAAGAATTATGGGCACTATAATCTATTAATGGTTGCTGGGAATGGTAACTCTGTGAGGGGATAAACTACAGCACCCAGAATTCTTTGAGGGAAACAATGTGTTTCGAACGTGCTTTAAAAGGTATAGTGTGTACACAACCTATGATCATAAGTCTGCTCTACCACTGCAGGGTTAGGGTTAGGGTTAGGGTTCTTCTGCCTGAGTAAGGTAAGGTAAAAAGGTAAAGGACCTCTGGACAGTTAAGTCCAGTCAAAGGCAACTATGCGGTGTGGCGCTCATCTCGCTTTCAGGCCGAGGGAGCCAGCATTTGCCAACAGACAGCTTTCTGGGTCATGTGGCCAGCATGACTGAACCGCTTCTGGCCCACAGAGAACCGTGACAAGAGCCAGAGAGCACGGAAACACCGTTTAGCTTCCCACCGCAGCAGTACCTACCTATCTACTTGCACTGGTGTGCTTTCAAACTGCTCGGTTTGGCAGAAGCTGGGACAGAGCAACGGGAGCTGGATTCTGCCTGGATAGAGCAGGCCTCGCACTTGAACGCAGTGGAGCGAACCGGCTGTGAATGCCCTGATTCCGCATAATGTGTAGATTCACAATAGGGCTCTCCTTTGTCAAGCAGACCAGTCTTGTAGGAACAACAGGAACTTCTGCATGCACAGCATGTGCTCTGCTACTGAGCCGCAGCTCAGAACTCCCTGAGAACTTTCTGTTCCCATTGAGGTCTCTCCCTGAGCCCACCACCACCCATCCCACTTGGGCCAGGCAACAACAGTCCCAGTGCTTTGAATGGAAATGAGAACTCTTTCATTCAAAGACTCTTTGCAGGGGTCCAGCGAGTGAGTTTATTTGCCACTCAATGACACAAGTATTTGGTTTAGGAAACAGGTTAGGAACAGCCTGCAAGGCTGGCATCGTGCTTATCTGAGGGCCGTGTTTTCTAGTCTCCTTTAAACATTATAAATGAGCTATGACCATCTTAAATGCTGTAACCAGATAATATGACCTTGGAGAGCTGTGATGGGTGTATGTGTGTGTATGTGTGGCTTTTTTTTTTGGTGTGTGTGTGTTTTGTGCTGTTTTTGTTTGTTTGTTTGTTTGTTTGTTTCTGTTTTTTACGGGATGGCATGCAATTTCATTGCACTTGTATAGCGTTGTGCTTGTACTTGTGCAATGACAATAAATAAATTATCTTATCTTAAATTTCACCCAAATCTACAGGTGGCTCCTGCAACTCAATGCTGGGAAAATTTGGTACAGAACGATCCGATCGGTGCCACAAAATGCACCAGGCCTCACCCCACAGAGGGGCCCCCGTGGTCCACCTCACAATGTCTCTCTGACTCTTTCACCGATGGGGCAGGAGAACTCATTGCTGTGAGATGCTGTGCTCACACTGAGAGGGGACCTCCGTTCCAAAGTGGGATGGATCACAGGAGGGTCCTTCAGGGACTCAAGGAGGACTTGAAACAGCATTGGCTGTTGTGGGAAGATTACAGAATGCATGCAAGGCATTGCCAAGGCAGACCTGACTCTCTGACTGACACACCCCGGAGAATGAGCAACGACTGTGTCATTTATTCAACAATTGCCCACATTGTTGTTTCCAAAGCATCTGTTAAAATTCAGCACAGTTGAAGCGAAGCGGCTGGCCTAAGGTAGACCACCGATGAAATTCAGAAGACACGGCAAAGACCCCCTCAGAGAAGCCGAACTGGGGCAATCTCTTTTCATTAACAATATCCAGAGAGGTAGCCGTGTTACTCTGTTTTAGTGCAAGACTAAGGCTGTGTACAGAGGGACCCAGGTGGCGCTGTGGATTAAACTACAGAGCCTAGGGCTTGCTGATCAGAAGGTCGGCAGTTCGAATCCCTGCGACGGGGTGAGCTCCCATTGCTCGGTCCCAGCTCCTGCCAATCTAGCAGTTCGAAAGCACGTCAAAGTGCAAGTAGATAAATAGGAACCGCTCCAGCGGGAAGGTAAACGGCGTTTCCGTGCGCTGCTCTGGTTTGCCAGAAGCAGCTTTGTCATGCTGGCCACATGACCCGGAAGCTGTACGCCGACTCCCTCGGCCAGTAAAGCGAGATGAGCACCGCAACCCCAGAGTCGGACACGACTGGACCTAATGGTCAGGGGTCCCTTTACCTTTACCTTAAGGCTGTGTACACAGCATACCTTCTAAAGCACATCTGAAGCGGGGGGGGGGGGGGGCTGGAGGAGGAAATGTGCTTTAAACGTACGGCGTGCACACAGTCTTAACACATTTTAACTATCACAACATGCAACCTAGTTTTTGTGCTCAACCCTACTCGCCCCTTGCTTTGTTGTGGAGCATCTTGCCTGAGGAACGTTCTGGAGAACTCAGATCCTTGCTACTGTTTCATAACATTTGGTTGGTCCTAACGAAAAAGTGTTGCCCAATGTGGATTTTGGATTTCCCCCTCCCCCTCCCTCCACCTGATGGACCAAGATGGCTAATGTTGCTTTTTTAATGTTTTATTACAGCATTAGCTGTTGTAGGGCTACAGGACACTTAATCAGATCCAGCATCTGATGGAGTGGGCTCCAGTCCATGAAACCGTATGCTGTAATAAAATGTGTTAGTCTCTAGGGAGACAAGGGGCCATTTGTTGTTGTTATTAAGGTTCTTCTTCTCATAATGAAGGCTCTTTCTTACATCCCAGTCAAGTCTCTGAGGGTGCACCCAGTGCACAACAAGTCATCTGAGTGCACTGGGTGATCAAGATTGCACGCAGAAAGTCCCAGGTTCAATCTTTGCCGTCTCCAGGTAAGGAGTAGACCCCTGGCTGAAAAACTGGAGAACTGCTGCCAGTCAGTGTGGACAATACTGAGCTAGATGGACCAACGGCAGCTCCCTAGGTTCCTAGTCATTACCTCTTTGGCTTTGCTCGTTTTGGTATTTACTAGTGTAGCTTTGGAGATTCTACTCTTCCAAAATAATGCACCAAATTTCTTTTGCGGCGTCCAAGTCATGTGGTGGTTAGTTCCACAAGGTACACAATCTGACAAATTGGGTAGGCAGGATGTAATTGGCAAAGCAGCATCAGTTAGTCATATTGTCCACAGTGGTTTGTGCCCAAATCCCCATTTGGTAAATTTGGCAAGCGAGCTTTTGTGGCTTGGGCTAAGAATGAGCCTGTTCATGTCTTAGATAAAAGGACAGATAAATGTTCTACTTCTCTCTTTTGACACTTTCCTTCCCAGCTTGGGGAAAAGAAAACACATAAGAGAAATCAGCAGAGGTGACTGAAGGAGCAACTAGATTTTACAGAGAAGTTAGGACGTTGGGGTTGACCAATGCTTACAATTTAATTTTAAATTGTATACACTACAGCCTAAGAAGGCCCCATTTGCACTGTACATTTAACCACACTATCATACCACTTCGAACAGTCATGGCTTTCACCCCCCCCCCCAAAGAATCTTGGTACTTGTAGTTTGCTAAGGGTGCAGACAGTTGCTAGGAGACCCCCTGCTCCTCTCCCAGAGTTCCCCGGGAATACGAATGGACTGTTAAACCACTCTGAGAACTGCAGCTTTGTTCTCAGCTCCCAGGATTCTTTGGGTGGAATCCATGACGGTTTAAAGTGGCATTATCCTGCTTTAAACATATCGTAGAGATGGAGGCCTCAGTGACAAGAGTACATGCACAACATACATTTAAAGCATCCCCACCTGCCAGAATCCCAGGAACTGTAGTTTCCTAAGGGTGCTAGGAATTATAGTTCTGTGAAGGGTAAACTACAGTTCGAAGGATTTCTCTGTGTGTGTGTGCATGCGCACGCTTGTGTGTGTTTTAAATCTATGTGATATACACAGCCTTTCTGTATGCAGAAGGCCCCAACCTCAGTCTTGGCATTTTCAATTAAAAAGATCCACAGTAGCAGATAATAGGAAAGAAAGACTTCTGCCTGACACCCAGGAGATCCACTGCCCGTGTAGGCAAGCCTTCTGAACCTGGTGCTTTCCAGATGTTTTAGATTACAGCACCCATTGCCCCTGACCATTGGCCATGCTGAGGCTGATGGGAGTTGTAGTCGGGGGGGGATCTGGAGGGCACCCATTGGGGAAACCTGGCCTGGTCGACATAAACAGCGTCCCACACTCCTAAATTAATATTGGGTGTGCTCCAATTTGTTTTGAAATTAAGATGCAAAAGGCTGAGAAATAAAATGTTGGTTTGAGGAATAGATGAAGTGGGATTAGAAAGGCAGAGGCAGAGGCAGGCATCTACACGGCCACAGAGCTGATCCGCACACAGTACAAGCTCAACATGTCCTCAGCTGCACTCATGCGCCTTTGCTTGTGTAGTGAGGGAGAGGCATTAACGTGTGAACCAGGCTAATGCAGATAAATCGACTGCCTTTCATTTTCACACAACCTTTCATTTTTCGGGCAGATGCAGCCACAAGAACGGCTGTTGGGGCCGTATCCGTGTGCAGCTGGTTCGCACATTACATGCCACTACACAAGTGCTCTCTCTCTCTCTCTCTCTCTCTCTCTCTCTCTCTCTCTCTCTGAGCCACTCGGGTCTGTCTGTTTGTAGAAGGAGAGTCCTAAGTGAGTCGCCCCAAATAAGACACACAGCAAACGGGAAGAGGCTGCTGAGCCTCATCCGCTATGACAAGGGGCTGCAGAAATCTGAGGCAGGCGAGTCTCTCGACAGTTGATGCAACCTCAACACACACACCTGGACCATTGATGGCTCCTCCTTGACTTCAAAGCTGGAGCTTCTTGACACATGAGAGATGCTCCTTGGACCTCCTTAGCCCTTCCTCCCTGGCACCTGTCTCCTCCTGTCCCACATTATCCCCTTCTTTCGCTCTGTGTGCATTTCCAGCCCCATCCTTCTTCCCTTATCTCTCGATCTGGTCCTCCATCTTTCCCAGAGCATCCTGTCAGGTTCCCTCCCTCCCTCCCCCATCCTCCCTCCCCCTCTCCTCCAGTCCACCCCCCTCTCACTAGCTGCCCCATTACCTCTCCTCACCTCTCAATCCTTTTCCCACAAGTCCCCCTTTCACCCCATACTGCTCCTCTCCCTCCCTCCCTCCCTCCCTCTCTCCCTCCTTCAGCGTTACATTATCCGCTGCTCACTTTCTCCCCCTTCTCCCTCAACTCTTCTCATTTCCCCCATCCAGGTATTCCTCTTGTTTGGACCACATCTTTGCACTCTGGCTTCCTTCCCCACCCGTCTTGCTCCCCCCTTGCTTCCCACCCTTAATCTTTGCCATCCCATCCTGATTGCTCCTCCATCCATCCCTCCATCCAAATAGCTCTGCCTGCGCGCACGCATTTTAATTCCATGGGCGCACATCTTAATTCCGTGCATTCAAAAGCCCTTCCTTTCCCCTCTTTTCCACCCCCACCTCTCCCTCTCCCTCTCTCCCCTCACCTTCTCCTCCCGCCCCCCTCCTGCCCCCTTCCTCCTTTCGCCCCTCTCATTCACTTCATCCTCCCCACATCAGCCCTGCCTGATTTCTGCCTGGCTCGCTGACCCCACAGATCCTGCAAATCCATGCCCACTCTGGGCATCATCATGGCACTCACCTGCTGGTACCCCCAGTCCTCCGGGGCAAATTCGCTCCCCACGGCTTCGAACTGGAAGTTGATGTGCGGAGCCTGGTGCAAGAGGAACGTCCACCACGAAGCTCGGTACCCCTGGGGGGACCCCATCCCTCCGACGCGGGGCGCCCACAACCCCAACCCCGCTCACCGCGCTGGTCGCCGGCCCCCCATGCTGGCACACGGATGGATGTCGGGGAATGATGTGCAGGGAGGCAGTGCAGAACATCAGGGCTTATCCGCGCGGGATATTGGGGAGGGGGGAGTGATGGTTGGGGAAATAAGGGGGGAGGGCTAGGCGGTGGGGGGAAGAAGACTGTGGAAGGCGCAGTGCCATCTAGCGAGCGCTGCTCCCGTCACCGTGATTTAAACCAGCCCTCGTCTCGCCCGACCTGTCAGAGAGACTAATAGCTCCCCCAAGTGGATCTGTCCATCTCTACACAATAAATAAAAGGCAAATAAAATAAAATAAAATAAAATAAATAAAAAATAAAAGATTTAAATAAAATAAAATAATTAAATAAAATAAAATAATTAAATAAAATAAATAAATAAAATAAATTTAAATAAAATAAAATAATTAAATAAAAGATTTAAATAAAAGATTTAAATAAAAGATTTAAATAAAAGATTTAAAGCGGGTGCAGCGTGGGAGAAAACGCACTAGTAAAGCAACTTCTGAAACTTCGCAATCGCTTCCAGCCTTCCCAATCTACAAAATATACTGGGGAGACCAGCAGTTAAGGCTCACCAATTGAAATATGTGGAGCGGGCTAGGAAGAAACCCTGCGTAAAAATCCTTACACCTGCAGTGATTTCAACCCGTTTTTCTGAATGGTCAGGAACCCTCACAAACAACCAGTTGCTTCAATCATTGCAGGGATCTTCCTGCACTATTATTATTATTATTATTATTATTATTATTGGGGAGGCAACCAGAAAGTAGTTGCTGCTATAAGCATAACATTTCCCCAGTTGATACGTTGTAGTTTAAAGGTAAAGGTAAAGGGACCCCTGACCATTAGGTCCAGTCAAGGACGACTCTGGGGTTGCGATGCTCATCTCGCTTTACTGGCTGAGGGAGATGGCGTACAGCTTCCAGGTCATGTGGCCAGCATGACTAAGCTGCTTCTGGCGAAACCAGAGCAGCGCGTGGAAACGCCGTTTACCTTCCCGCCGGAGCGGTACCTATTTATCTACTTGCACTTTGACATGCTTTCGAACTGCTAGGTTGGCAGGAGCACGGACCAAGCAACGGGAGCTCACCCCGTCACGGGGATTCGAACCGCCGACCTTCTGATCGGCAAGCCCTAGGCTCTGTGGTTTAACCCACAGCTCCACCCACGTCCCGAACATTGTAGTTTAGAAGATAGTTATTCCCCCCCAGATTGCTGCAGTTGTTTCCTGGAATGTAGCAACAGGAAAAGCCCCAAAGGTTGTAACATTTCCTCATAGGGAAATTGCTGCAACCCCTTGGTGATTTTGGTTACCTTTTCCTGAAACTTTCCCAGCTCTACAGTATCCTTTTTGAGGTGTAGCAGCTGGAACTGAACACTGTGTTCCAAAAGTGGCTAGCACCATAGATTTGTATAAGGGCAGTGTGATACGGGGGTTTTTATTTTCAATGTCTTTCCTAATGATCTGAAACGTGGAATTCATGGTTTTCATAGCTGCCGTACACTGGGCTGACTCCTTCATTTAGCTACTCACCACAACCCCAAGGTCTCATTCCTCGTTAGGTACCAGATCCTATTAGTGTATATGCAAAGTTAGGATTATTATTATTATTTTGCTTCAATATGCATCACTTCATACTTGCTTACATTGAACTTCATTTGCCATTTTAATACCCATTCACTCAGCTTGGAGGGATCCTTTTGCAGTGCCTTACTTTTGAATTATGGTGCTGGAGGAGACTCTTGAGAGTCCCATGGACTGCAAGAAGATCAAACCTATCCATTCTTAAAGAAATCAGCCCTGAGTGCTCATTAGAAGGACAGATCCTGAGGTTAAGGCTCCAGTACTTTGGCCACCTCATGAGAAGAGAAGACTCCCTAGAAAAGACCCTGGTGTTGGGAAAGATTGAGGGCACAAGGAGAAGGGGACGGCAGAGGATGAGATGGTTGGACAGTGTTCTCGAAGCTACTAACATGAGTTTGGCCAAACTGCGAGAGGCAGTGAAGGATAGGCGTGCCTGGCATTCTCTGGTCCATGGGGTCACGAAGAGTCGGACACGACTGAACGACTGAACAACAACAACAACAACTTTTTGATTTCACCACCACAAATAATTTGGTGTCCTCGGCAAACTTGGCTGCCTCATTCTTCATCTGCAGCTCTAGACAATTTATGAATGAGTTAGAAAAGTACCAGCCCAGACACAGATTGTTGGAGAAGCCCACTTCTTGCTTGCTTCCATTGTGAGAATTGTCCATTTATTCCTAATCATGGTACTTGTCCTCCAAGGGGACTTGCCCCAGCCTCCAGATCACTGTGGTGGTGAATTTTATTTGCAACACCAGACTCAGTCACTTTGTGAACTTCTATATTTATTTTGAACGAATGTCTCCCACGGTTGCACACTCTCCTGCTCTACAACTCAGTGATACCAACCTGGAATTTCACTCATTTTCTGTTTCTCGAACACATGTTCACATGCTCTTGGTAAACCATAGTTTGGCTTCCCATGCCATGTGAACCAGGCCATAATGCATACAGCCGTACCTTGGAAGTTGAACAGAATCCGTTCCGGGAGTCCATTCAACTTCCAAAACATTCGAAAACCAAATTACAGCTTCTGATTGGCTGCAGGAAGCTCCTGCAGCCAATCAGAAGCCCCGGGAGCCCCGTCAGATGTTCGGGTTCCAAAAGAACGTTCGCAAACTGGAACAAGAATTTCTGGGTTTGCGGCGTTCGGGAGCCAAAACGTACAAGTTCCAGGGCATTTGACAATCAAGGTACGACTGTATATACAAATCTTAGTGGAACAGTAAATTTTATTTATTTTCGTATTTTAAAACTGTAAACCACCTTGGGTGCCTTGGCAGAAAGGCAATACAGTGGTACTTCTGGTTAAGTACTTAATTCATTCTGGAGGTCCGTTCTTAACCTGAAGCGTACTTAACCTGAAGCACCACTTTAACTAATGGGGCCTCCTGCTGCCGCCAGAGCACGATTTCTGTTCTTATCCTGAAGCAAAGTTCTTAACCTGAAGCATTATTTCTGGGTTAGCGGAGTTCTTAAACTGAAGCGTATGTAACCTGAGGTACCACTGTATATAAATGCAATGAATATAAATAGTAAATAAATAATTTGTTCACCCCACACTTTTCATTCCATTTACTTTCCTACCCTTTAAAAACAACAACAAAGAAATGTGGATTTGTTATGGTAGGGCAACAGAGAACTTGAATACACTTAAATCTCCGCAACATCACAAATGTGGTTTTGAAAGCTGCTTGCTGCCTCTTCCCCCCTCCTGCCCCCATAGCTGTGGCTGCAACTTAAAAAGGGATGTGGTTTGTCAGAAAGTGCAGTGAGCTTACTGTGGTCAACCATATTGTCAGACTACAGAATACCTGCATGTCAAGGGGGGAAACTGTGTCACAGACCACTGGATGTTTGAGAAGCTGTGGCCTCGTTCGTGGTACAGCACGTCGGGGTGCAATGGAGAGTTGCTGGCTACAGAACAACTTGAGTTCCTCTTTCAACATCCTCTTTCTTGGCTGGTATGATCAACTGAAAGGACTTGGGACCAGAGACCAGACAGGAGGATCAGAAACCCAGGTGATGTGTTTACTGAGCCTTTACTGCTGAAGTGCAAATTCCATCAGCCTCAGCAAGCATGGCCAATGGATGGGGATGCACGACAATGGTTGGGAATGGTGGGAGGTATAGTTCATTGACACTTGGAGGGCCCAAGGTACCCCCACACCCGGAATATGTGAAGTAATGGAGGAGGAGTATGTATTTGCCTGATAGTTAGGCCTAAGGAGAAGAGACTTTAAGAAGAGTTTGGATTTGATATCCCGCTTTATCACTACCCAAAGGAGTCTCAAAGTGGCTAACATTCTCCTTTCCCTTCCTCCCCCAATACAAACACTCTGTGAGGTGAGTGGGGCTGAGAGACTTCAGAGAAGTGTGACTAGCCCAAGGTCACCCAGCAGCTGCATGTGGAGGAGCGGGGACGCGAACCCGGTTCCCCACATTACAAGTCTACCGCTCTTAACCACTACACCACACTGGCTCCTTTGGGAGGCTTTGGGAGCGAGGCTAAGCCCCACCATGACTTAAGATCCAGCACTTCTCATTATAGACATTAAACACTGTGAAGGAAGGGTGAAGACCATAAGCAAGTGAGGGTTTCATAGGAGGCAAAGGGCACAGCCCTGGGTGCCTCTTGGCACACCATTTGCACCCATAGAAGCAACTATAAAGGTGGTGTAGAGGTGATGGCCATGCTATTGGTCACAGAGAAATTGTGCCAGTAAGGGAAGTAAGGAGGGTTGCTGGGCTTTAGAAGATGCAGACATCCCCTGCATCTTCAGTCAGTTGACGGAAGGTGCTGAGGCAAAATAGGACGATCTACCAGCAACAGAGCCCTCACCATGAAGTTTTCTTTCTCCATCATCTTTTTGGGTTGGTATTGTAGAGGGGAAAATAGGAGGGCGGAAGGACCAGAGAACGAGATGCTAGTTTCTGTTGCTCAGTTATCTTTCCACTAATGGAATCATGATCTCCTTTTCCAGGATGGTGGCTGACTGGGAAGACATTGAAAGGTGAGCTGCGTCCTAGACAAAAGAACGTTAATATGTCTCGTAATCAGAATGATGTGAATGTGAATGCTAAATGGCATGCCTTTTCCTAACCAAATCTATTTTTTTCTTACACATGCATGAGAAGATCTACCAACCTTCCTTGCTCTATACACTCTTCAGAGACCACGCCACTATGTTAAAGGTTTCGCTGCTGTTTCTCTCCCACTTCCTGGTCAGTTGGCAACCTTTGTGTTTTGCCACTATTGCTGTGCCACTCATATCAATTCTGCTAATCTATTTGGCAGCAAAATGCACCAAAATTGGCACAAGCCCTGTGTGGATTGTGAATATTGGGCAACCCAGATCCCAAGGCCTCATCTGAAAGAACCTACAGATTAGTCAGGGTATAGGGATGGGGGGTGGACTTGGTAAACTGTGTTAAAGACAAATCTGTCTCATAATTCACATTTCTTCAAATCATGTGTGAACCAAAACACAGTCATTCTTTGAAATTCGCACTTCTCTGAATTTTGCAATGCATTTCTCCAACCCAGTACAACCGTACCTCATGTTGGGTTCGCTGCAGGTTGCGAACGACACAGGTTACGAATGCGGCAAACCTGGAAGTGGATTTTACCCCGCGCACACAGAAGCGTCCGTGCAGGTCGTGCATGCGCAGAAGCGCAATATTGTGCTTCAGCGCATGCGCCATATCGCCACTCTGGTTACGTACTTTTTGGGGTGCGAACGGCACCCCAGAATGCATCAGGTATGTAACCAGAGGTACCACTGTAATGCTGATGAATTTTCTTGGAGAATTAATTAGGAGGCCATCTTGGCTGCGATTCCTGGAAGAAATGTTCCCTGCCTTGCAGGCCTTTCCTCCCTGACTCCAGCTACAAAAACTGAAGGTGTTGAAAAGACTCTTGGGTTGGAGTGTTGTTGGGTTTTTGTTGTTGTTGTGGGAGGTTGTTGCTGTTATTGATATTTTGTATATCTCTTGCTCTCTCTTTTTGCCCAGGACAATCTTATCCCAAGCCTTCCATCTCTGTGGTCCCCAGTAAAATTGTCCCCCTGGGAGGCAATGCTACCATCCGCTGCAAGGTGTGCAGTGAAGACTACGCACAAGCAACATTTGTTCTGTTCAGAGAACTGGATTCATCTTTGCATGCTTCAGTAGTCAAGAAGTCAGAGTGGAATGAGGTTGCATTTTTCTTTGCCAATGTCAAACTATCAGATGGTGGGATCTACCGATGCCGATATTGCTTCAACTCTTTCTCTGGCGACAGCTGCTCACATTTAAGTGACAGAGTAAAGGTCAAGATAAGAGGTGAGAGCTGGCTGAGTCAAATTTAGAGATGTATGTGAAGTTTTCTAAACTTGAGTCTGGAAATGAACTTTGTGGGGGAAATAAAAATAGAGGAGAATATCTGAAACCTAAGTTCCTCTCTGGCTCAGACTAAAATCTTAACCCGGCGAAGAATTCCTGTCCTCCCTCTCATCCTCCCTATCAGCCTTTCTGAGCTCACAAATATCCTGTCATCCTTCCCTTTGAAGCCTTAACCATGTGGCAGCAGCACCACTGCAGCAGCCCAGCTGTGGGGGCTGAAGGAGAGGGGAAGAGAGTGTCTGTGTCTCCTTCCTGGGTCCTTATGCGGCTATGCACTGTGCCAAGACAAAAGATGCCATGGCCTATGGAAAATGCAGTATAGTTTCTAATCTATGCAAACCATGGCTTTTTAGTGTCCTGGCACCAGTAATTTGGAACACTATTCCTACTGATGTCAGACAGGCACCTACAATCTCGATAGATTTCAGTCTGCTGAAAACACATTTGTTTCACCAAACATTTTAGAGAACTAAGTTGACTCAGCGTTGGGCATTTGTTCTGGATTTTATGCTTTTATAACTTTAAGATTTGAAAGTTTTATGGTGTTTGAATGATTTAACTGTACACCACCTTGATTTTCTTTCAATGGCAGTTTATATACATTCTTCTAAAAAGCATAAGAACTAAAGAAGTGTCCTGCTGGATCAGGCCAATGGGCCATCTACCCTGTTTCCCCTATTTTAAGACGTAGTCATAAAATAAGCCATAGCAGGATTTTTTCACATTTGCAAAATATAAGCCGTACCCCGAAAATAAGCCATAGTGATAGGCGCCATTCTGGAGGGCGCCAAGGAAAATGCGGGGCTGGGCTTACGTAATTAAAAATAAGACATCCCCTCAAAATAAGCCATAGTGTGTTTTCTTGAGGGAAAAAATATATAAGACGGTGTCTTAAAATAGGGGAAACACGGTAGTTAGTTCAGCTACCTGTTCTCACAGTGGCCAAACAGATGCCTCCGTGGGCAACCCACACGCAGGACCCGAGTACAAGAGCCCTCTCCCCTCCTGTGATTTGCAGCATCTGCCCCGGACCATGAAGGCAGAGCATAGCCATCATGACTAGTAGTCTTATCTTCCATGAATCTGTCCAATCCTCTTTCGAAGCTGTCCAAGTGGGAGACCATCACTTCCTCCTGTGGGACTGAGTTCCACGGTTCGATTATGCACTGTGTGAAGAAGTCCTTTCTTTTACCTGTGCTGAATCTCCCACCATTCAGCTTCATGGGAAGCCCACAAATTCTAGCATTCTCGTGTGTGTGTGTGTGTGTGTGTGTGTGTGTGTGTGTGGTTCTCCCAAGGGGTACTGTCCAGGGGCATTTTGCCCATAGAGGCAAGTGGCGCGGGGCACAAGGGCGCCAAGTTCTGGAGGGAGCCAGAGAAGAGGCGGAGGCTGGGCGCAGCGCCTCCCGGCATCAGCTCGCTGCCCTCGCCCACCTCCACCATGCCGCGCCGAAGCAGCGCTGCACCCGGAGCCTCTGCCTGTCGTGGCCACCACAGCACGGGCGCCAGAGAAGAGGCAGAGCCTGGGAGCAGCGCCTCCCGGTATCAGCTCACTGCCCTCGCCCGCCTCGCTGAAACAGCACTGTGCCCGGAGCCTCGGCTTCTTCCCCGCCGGAGGAGCCGCCCTCCAGCTGCTGCCCGCCTCCTCCAGCCTTGCAAAGCTGCCGGCAGCGCCGTCGGCAACTCTGGGAAACGGGGGGGCAGAGGGATCTTTGCACCACGGCGCCGGATATACTTAAGACGGCCCTGGTACTGTCAGGAGTAGAAGGGTCCTTCCTCTTTCGCTCTACCTCCTTCTCCAGCAATACATTAAACCAGGATGGGGAACCTGTGACAGATTCCTCCCCTTCCAAATCTCAGTTCTCTTCTCTTTCTCACCCAGCTCTGCATTTTCCCAAGCCTTCCATCTCGGTGAGCCCCAGTAATATCGTCAAGTTGGGCGGAAATGCCACGATCCGCTGCAACAGTCAAGGCTACCAAGCTGTAGAGTTCCAACTCTACAAAAAAGTGGGTCCGTCTTTGATTCACGTTGGAATGGAGAAGGCCGGGCAAAAAGGGGTCATATTTGCTACTGCCAACGCCACACTATTTCAAGGAGGAATCTACCAGTGTACATATTGTTCCAAGTCAACCTTCTATGAACTGTGCTCAAATTTCAGCAACGACATATATATCTACATAAGAGGTAAGGCTATTTGTGTGCTTTACCCCACCTGCCTCAAAATAAATGGCACTAACATGGATTTTGTATTCCACGCTGCTGTATATCAAAGGGGAAAGCTGCATTAGCTAAAACATACAAGGTGTTTTTAAAAGAGGCTCTTTCCCATGCTATGCCAGCATTTGAGTATCATTAGCAATCTTCTCAAATGGTGCATTCCAAGCTGAAACACATTATTTGCTGCTGAATTTAGTGGGTTATGTAGACACAGGCTGCCTCCACACTTACCTCTCCAGGGTTTCAGACTGGGGTATCTCCCAATCATATGTGGTGATGCTGAGGACTGAACTTGGCACCTTCTCCCTGCAAATCATTTCCCAGTAAGTTGTGGTCCATCTGCTCATGGACATAGGAATATGAAGAAGAATGACGGCAAACAAAGGCTTGTTTCATTTAAGCAACTCTGGTTCAAACTGAAGCGTAGGGTTAGGCCTTTCAGGATTTTTTAGCGAGAGCCTGTCCACCCTGTGAAAATAAACTCTGGAGATGCTTCAGGTTCTGAAATACTAGAACTACAGGCTATGGAGGAACCTTCTAAATACTGCACACATTCAGTTTATTTGCCGTGGCTCCCAGAGCTGCCCATAAGCCCCTCAAAGTCTTGAGATGGGACAGGATTCAATTCTACCTTCTGGCCACCAGGTGGCAAACGTCTACCAAAAACGGAATGGAGATAAACCACACTGTGATGCATGCAAGAGTGGGGGGGGGGGGAAATCTTTTGATTTTTGGTTTGAAAGCCAAACTTCTGCATGAATGGAACTCTGTAACCTGATTGAATGATGCAAATATGTATATGCTTCCTTTCTCTGCATTCATTTTGTGACTAGTGCGCCTGGTTCCTTATCCTATATAATAAAGTGCCTGTGTCCCTCCGTAGCTTTCCGTGTGTCAGTGGAAATCGCTACTGAGCATGCTCTCCACTGACGCAGGGATTGGAGCGTACGGACCAATAGGCGATCCCCACCCCCGCAGATTTGAGCTGTTAACCACGCTGTCTGGCTTTAACGGTCATTCTGCGAGCGACCGTTTTGCCAGACAGTAGCTTGCCGTCCTTACTCTATTTGCCGCAATAAATACAATACGATAACAAACAAATGCATGCTCCTAAACTTCCTTTTAAACTACAACTCTCCTTATACAATTTATTAACAACTTTCAACACATCTCTTCTAGCGCCCGTTATTTCAACGGGCTTAATTTACTAGTTGCATATAATTCTGCTGTGAATAATTGGGGGCGGGCGGAGAAGAGGTATGAATGGCTGGCACTGAAATCCTGGCCATTAGAATTCTGGTTTAGCACTTTGGCTTCTGAGACAGGACTTAGCATTGCCCCAAACATATCAAATGCATGTATCAAAGTGAATTGGAAACTCACTTTTACATGGCAAAACCTGAGATTCCTAGGATTTTTACAACACACTGAAGGGTCAGGTGACAGTTAGCATTTCTCAGCAATGAAGTCTTTTTTAATTAAGGTATGCACATTGTTGCTGTTGTTGTTTTAAAAAAGCATAATGTTATTGCAAATTTAATAAACTAGACCATAATGTAAACATAACTTTTATATTCACTGGGAAACAAACAAACAAATAAATAAATGTGTGATTGACTTTACTGTGATATTTGCTTTATTGCGGTGGTCTGGAACCAAACCCACAATATATCTCTGAGATATGTCCGTATAATAATAATAATAATAAATAATAATAATTTTTTATTTATACCCCGCCCTTCCCAATTTAAAAACCGGGCTCAGGGCGGCTAACAACAAATATAAAACATTGACTAAAAATAACTTTAAAAACAGCTTAAAAACAGCATAAAGTGCAACATAAATGTAGCATCGCCAAGTTAGTGGGACAGAGCATTCCACCAGGTTGGAGCCATCACTGAGAAGGCCCTGGCCCTGGTGGAGGATAATCTGGCTTCTTTAGGGCCCGGGACCCTTAAGCTATTGTTATTCATGGACCTTAGAGTCCTCTGTGGGACATACCAGGAGAGGTGGTCCCTTAAGTACGAGGGTCCTAGGCTGCATAGGGCTTTAAAGGCTTTAAAGTGGGTGGCGCTGTGGGTTAAACCACAGATCCTAGGGCTTTCCGATCAGAAGGTCGGCGGTTCAAATCCCCACGACGGGGTGAGCTCCTGTTGCTTGGTCCCTGCTCCTGCCAACCTAGCAGTTCGAAAGCACGTCGAAGTGGAAGTAGATAAATAGGAATCGCTGTGGTGGGAAGGTAAACGGCGTTTTCATGCGCTGCTCTGGTTCGCCAGAAGCAGCTTTGTCATGCTGGCCACATGACCTGGAAGCTGTACGCCGGCTCCCTCGGCCAATAAAGCGAGATGAGCGCCGCAACCTGAGTCAGTCACGACTGGACCTAATGGTCAGGGCTCCCTTTACAATAATAATAATAATAATAATAATAATAATAATAATAATAATAATAATAATATAGTAGCAGAATGAGACTGGCTGAGTAGGAGATGAATTGACTGACATGGTCATCAGCAGGAGATATTCCTTGATTACCATAAACATTGCTACTCCCTGCCTCCCCTTTTATTTCAACACGTAGATCCCAGCCTCTCCAAACCATCCATCAGAAGGAGACCTGAGGACCCTCTTGCTGCAGGCTTCAATGTCACAATTGAGTGTCACGGACCAGAGAATGGCCTGAACTTTTCTTTGCACAAGTCCAGCAACCTAATAACATCGCAGATGGCAGAATCAGACAGAAACACATCTGAGTTCTCTCTTTCCATGATCAGGTTGGAGGATGAAGGGAATTATACCTGTCAGTATCACCGCAGAGGACATGCCTTTCAGTGGTCGGAGCCAAGTGACGCAGTGGGGTTAGAACTCGTGACAGGTGAGGAGCATGGCTTTGTGCCTTTGTTTTCCTTCCTTCTGTGTATACGGCAGGAGTTTGGGGAATTGTGACTATCAAAGCCAAGCACCTCTATGGCGGAATCATGGCCACATGGCACAGAATGGAGAAACCAGGTGGTTTGATTCCACTGGCAATGGCTAAGTAAATGTGGTTTCAGGAATGGAAAAAGTAGGTGCATTAGAAGCCTGAGGGAGATGGAGACAGCCCTGGGAATTGTGGGAAGCATTTGGTTGTATTTACATGATTGTGTTGGGGACCACGTTATCCCTCTTTGATATTCTGATTTATCAGGAGTGGCTAACCCACAGCATGTGGATTATATCCAGTCCCACTAAACTTTCATTAACTTAATATCCTGCCCTTCCGCCTTCCTTTGCTACCACCAGACTCAGGCTAAGGTTCCTCCAGCTCCTCTTCTGGAGTTCCTCATTGTAAGTTCTCACAAGCGTTCCCAGCTGAGCCCCAGAAGACTGTGCCGAACCTGACCTTCTGCTCTCTTCAGCCAGGACCATCCAACCAATCCGTTGGTCGATGAAATTTCAAGCCCACATTATGGACCAGTAATTCTGAATGGAACACCCAGCAAATGACCAATCATAAACTGACCACTTTTGGGTGCTCCTGCATTTACATAAAAACTGAAATGCAACATGTGTACCTGCCATCTTATCAGTGGAGCTGTCAGTTGGGCCACTGCTTGCAGACTTAGTATGCTTTGCGTCATCTCTCTGACTCTAGTCAGAATTAAAAGGCAAGTGGGGTAGATTAGAAGACTGCTTCCATTGGCCTGATCCAGCAGGCTCTTCTTATGTTCTTAGAAATCAGAAGTAAGTCCCACTGGACTCAGTGGGGCTAAGTATGCTGAGGGCCGCAGCCTTGAGGTAATCTCCCTCCCCACCCTGCCTTAATCACAACCAACAATTGAGTAACTCTTCTCTGTCTCACTCTGCAGCAAACACTTTTACATCCATGGAGATCACCATCCGCCTGGCAGTTGCTGTCCTGGTCCTGCTTTCCTTGGTGCTGATCGTGGCTGAGTTCATGTGCGGCAGGCAAGGCTGAGAAGCTCTGACTTGACTCAGTTCCATAAGTCAAGACCCTTCTGACTCGACTCAGTTCCATGAGTCAAGACCCTTCCTTGAGGCATCCGAGACAAGCAAAGCCACAGGAATCCCACAGAGACTGGTTTCATTTCTTGTTCATCTGAAGGCCAAATTTCTATTCTGTGATAACACCAAGGAATCTTTTCAGAAGGCGCTGGGTTGGGGTGAGAATAATGGAGGATTGTTTTCTGTGCCTTTTTTTGAGCTTTTTAATTAAGTTTGGAACACTTAACTTACTGTTCTGTTAAGTCCTTCTCAGAGAAAACCCATTGAAATAACTAAGCGAATTGTGTGTATTAACTGCGTACCTTTTGATTTTATTCCTTGTCTGGGTGTTTTGCTTTTATTATTATTATTATTATTAATCGCTTATAGTAATTGTATCAAATGAAAAGCAATAAAAAGCATACCCGCCCATCCAAAACCAGTGTGACTGTGAGTTAAAGGTAAAGGGACCCCTGACCGTTAGGTCCAGTCGCGGACGACTCTGGGGTTGCGGCGCTCATCTCGCTTTACTGGCTGAGGGAGCCGGCATACAGCTTCCAGGTCATGTGGCCAGCATGACTAAGCTGCTTCTGGCGAACCAGAGCAGCGCACGGAAACGCCGTTTACCTTCCCGCCGGAACGGTACCTATTTATCTACTTGCACTTTGACGTGCTTTCGAACTGCTAGGTGGGCAGGAGCTGGGACCGAGCAGCGGGAGCTCACCCCATCGTGGGGATTCGAACCGCCGACCTTCTGATCGGCAAGCCCTAGGCTCTGTGGTTTAACCCACAGCACCACCCTCGTCCCGACTGTGAGTTAGGTAATTGCTTTTCTGTTGCTTTGAACTGTGATTGGGCAGGAGTAGCAAACTCCACGATGCCCATCCTCAGTGAGAAAGCAGCTCCTGAAAGCTAGTGGGGGAAATGAGAGGCTTTTCGGGGTATGTGAGCAGAAGACTGTTGTGTGGAGCCAGCATGGAAGAATGCTAATACATATCCCATGAAGGAATGGAATGAAAGATCCCTAGTTTAATTTAAGGGTGGCAAAGGCAGGGGGAAGGGTTTATAGGAAGGGTGGGAATGTCAAAAGCTATTGTGGGGGTGCTATTTTAGGGACTGGGGTGGAGAGAGACCATTGTCCAAGCTCTGCAGAATACCTCCCTCTCTCAGAGTCTGGGCGAGAGTGAGGCGATCTGGAAACCTTTTCAAAGTTTGCCTCCTGGCCTGGCAGTGAGGCTTTGCAATAAGAGCAAGTCCTTGCAGAGCCTAATGGCCGGCCCCATTATTACAGTACAGCTGCACGACATTTTGCTTCAGGCATCAAAAGATCTCAGGCCACTCCTGACATGAAGTCATTCTCAGAGGAGTTCCAGGGAGCCTGCCTCATCGTCCGCTCAGTCTGCAATGAAAGATGAATATATATAGACCCTTGTTTTGTAGAAAGAGGAACTCTGCAGAGTCTGCTAGTATCACTTCTGTTTCTCCTGCTTTTGGAGGAAATGGAGTATAACACAGAGTCAGATCTTGCACCCAGTGGTCGTCACCATTATCTTAAAGGGAAGGGACTGCCTGCCTTTCTAATGGGGAACGAGTGTAGCTTGGTAGCAGAGCATCTGTTTGGCATGCAGAAGATTCCTGACATCTCCAAGTACAGTACAAAGAGAATCCTACCTGAAATCCTGCAGAGCTGCTGCCAGTCATTGCAGACAATACTGGGCTCAATGGACCAATTGCCTCACTCAATATGAGGCAGCTTCCTGTGCTCCTTGCTTTGCTTAGTCTGAGGTCTCTCAATGACCTTCTACTTTTGTTAACGGAGAACAATAGGAACTGGTTTAAAATTTGACTTTCATTTTATTTTTTAAATTCTATTTTAATAAAAAGGTATCACCATAATCAAACAATGATTTGGGAGTCAGGGAGAACTCTGGTTAATCCAAATGGAAATGGAAGTGTCTAATATCCTACCTGACAAGAGAGGAAGCACATGAGCCTGATGCTTACTGTGGTTCGTTTATATACCGGTAGAAGAAAACCATGAATGTCAGAGCTGGGCCTAGGACAGCATCAGAGTAAGAAATAAATATTTGGGGGCTGGTCATTCCTCTGCAGTGGGGAGCCATCATAACTGCAGCCCCAATGCCTCTGTGGAGCTTAAATTTACAACTCACTCACTATGTATCTGTGAGTCTGTACAGAAGGACACACCAGCAAGTCTCCTAATTCTTCTTTAAACATGCTTTTTTGATCAACAGGGTCCAAAGTGATGGCACAGGCACAATATCTTTGGGGAGGAGGCAGTAAGTGACCAGAGCTTGAATTTGCCATGATGTACAACTGGGCATACTAGAGTTATTTTGCCCCAACAATACTACTGAGATGCTCTCTCTCTGAGAACTAGAAAAATTAAAAATAGGAGTTGTGTTCCATGCCAAACACTCAGCCCTTCACTTCCTCTGGTTTTGCAACCACCACATAGATGCAGACTAACAAGGGATGTAGTTGGTCTGGCAGCGGTGGGAAGGGAAGAAGAACAACAGCATTGGCAGATCAGAGAGGAGTCATATGTTCTGGGGAAGAGCTGCATCACAGAACATTGCTGGGTTTCAGCAGCAACACCCTCCAGCTGAGATCTTCATTGGGGAGACAGCAGAATTAGGAGCAAACGGAACAAACTGGTGGCTACAGAAGCCAAGCCATGAGATTTCCTTCCAGCATCCTCTTTCTAGGTTGGTATCCCTCCTTGGAGGACGGTGGTCTCAGAATGTTCGCAAGAGCAAGCCTGGGAGACTGGAGGCCCAGCTTCCATGTCTGTTGCTCAGATATCTTGCCTCTAAATGGATCCTCTCCTTTCCAGGGTGTTGGCTGACCAGGCAGTGGCAGATCTCCAGAGGTGAGTGTCAGTCAGCCGTGATAATGGGGATGGTGATATAAAAAAAAATAGGGGGTGAGAAGAATGGGGACTAAATGCCGTGGTCTCCTCCAACCAGAACTACTTTTCTCATGGTAGACTATAAGTGGCACTTGCCAAACTTTCTCCATCGCATATTCAAGGCTTTTTTTCCAGTCGGAACTCAGTTCTGGCACCTATCATGTGGGTGCAATTGCCATTATCAGAGAACAAGGGAGGCTTTCATGGTGAGTTCTGGTACCTCTTTTTCTAGAAAGGTTGTACTGCCCATATTTATTTGTCTCTAGACAACCTGTATCCGACTAAAGGAAACACTCCTCCCAGTTATCCACTTCAGTTTATTTCTTTTGTGTACAAGGGCTGTTTAGACACAGGGAGATCCTTAGTTCTGCCCATCCCATTGTAAACATCAACAGATACTCAAGGAGAATCTTCTCTTTCAATGTCTCCTGGGTGCATGAATCGCAACTGACGCTGTCCTGTCTGTCTCCTGTGTCTTGGCTTATGCAGGAGCAACAGAACTACATAAAGGACAGCAGGTTCTGGACTCTTCTACTTCCTCTCCACCCTGTCCTCCTCCAATGGCAACAGGGAGGGGGAAGTTAAAGAGCTCTCTCTCTCTCTCTCTCTCTCTCTCTCTCTCTCTCTCTCTCTCTCTCTCTGCTATCTCAGAAGTGAGTCATTGTTTGAAGGCTATATTGTTGGCCCTACAGCTGTTGCTCAGTTCAAAATATGATTCCTACTTCTTTTGAAAACAGCTTGGTGATGAGGAATATGTGAAAATATGTTGTTGTTGTTTAGTCGTTTAGTTGTGTCCAACTCTTCGTGACCCCAGGGACCAGAGCATGCCAGGCACTCCTGTCTTCCACTGCCTCCCGCAGTTTGGTCAAATATAGATATATGTCAATTGGAAATTTTTACAGATTAATATACGTACCACAACATTGTGGATTTTTGTACCCTGATACAAGTCTACAAGAAGGAGAAGGGGACGGCAGAGGACGAGATGGTTGGACAGTGTCCTCGAAGCATGAGTCTGACCATAGCTTTCAACTTTTCCCTTTTTTGTGGGAAATTCCCTTATTCCGAATAGGATTCCTCACAAGAAATTGGAAAGGTTGACAGCTACGAGTCTGACCAAACTGCGGGAGGCAGTGGAAGACAGGAGTGCCTGGCGTGCTCTGGTCCATGGGGTCACGAAGAGTCGGACACGACTAAACGACTAAACAACAACAAGTCTACTACAAGTCTCCCATCGCGACTGCTCTGCCTTCCAAATCTCACTCCTGTTATCTTTCTTTCTCAGGACAGCATTATCAAAAGCCTTCCATCTCAGTGATACCACGTCCTCAGGTCATCCTAGGTGAAGATTTCTATATCCGCTGTGAGACCAAACATAACTCAGAAGCAACCATCTACCTTGTCAAGGAAGGGGGTTTAGCGGCTGTGGATTCTAAACCTGCCTCACATTACCTGTATACAGATTTTCTCCTTTCTAATGCCAAACATGTAGAACCCAATGGCGGGGTCTACAAGTGCAGATATTGCAATGAAAATAAATGCTCACCATACAGCGATAATGTTTATGTCAACATAACAGGTGAGAGTTTTGCTCTGTCCTTAGACCTATTCATGTGTTACTCATGTGCAGGGCATAGTTATGTTAACAACAAAGCAGGTTCTCACTTTAAGTCCTAACCCAATTTTCGCCACATGCTACATGTGGTTGTCTGCAGAGAATCCACTGCATGGACACACATGTAAGGACCCTGCGTGATTATGAAACCTGGTTGCATATGTCTAGGTGCCTTCAGGTGGGAATGTCTCTGCAGAAACCCCACGGAGCACATGAGTGTTGCAGAGGGCAGGAGCGCCCCACCCTGTGTCGCCATTTGAGGCAAAATGGGAATGTGCCACTCCTTGCACGCCCCCCACCGTGCCCCCCCACACTTCTGTTCCTGCCAGAATGCCCCCCTTCTTGCCAAATGCAACAAGAGTCAGGCCATTGCACATGGCATTGCCACTCATCTTCTCTGTCCCAGGTGAGCAGATATTCCAAGAGCAGGAGAAAAGTTTCCTATTTTACAGAGTGATACAGTTGCAGGTGTTCCACCTTCTAAATATCAGCTCTCTTTCTTTTCCAGGAGAGCTTTCTCCAAAGCCTTCCATCTATGTGAGGTCCAGTCCTCTCGTCATCCCAGGGACACAGTTCTACATCTACTGTAGAAATGCATATCGCAAACATGCAACTTTCTATCTCTCCAAGGAAGGGACTCCGGGGCATTTGTTTTCTGAGACTGATTCATTTGGTACTGCATTTCTCATTCCTAATGCCAAGGAAACAGATGGAGGGATCTACCAGTGTTCATATTGCTTCAGTCAAGACCAAGTTCGAAAATGCTCACATTCCAGCGGCAGAGTTTACGTCAACATAACAGGTGAGGGCTCAGCTCCATCTTGGTGTGCCAGTTTCACAACTGATACTAAAGGGGAGGTCGGATTTATTGCATGAGCAACTAGAAGGAAAAGACGCATGGTTCTCTCTTCTTATATTACATTCCTTGTAATTGTAGTTCTGCCTTTTGCTCCTTAGAGGGCAGTGCTTGTAGACTGTCATCATGGTGTTGCCTCAAGATGGCCTGAGCAGGAGGGGAACACAAGACAGGTTGCCTCAGAGAGGTAGCTTTTTAATGCTAAGTTCTGTGTTTGCTGTTCCTTGACTTGGGCAATACTGAGTTTTCCCCTGGTCTGGGTAAGCAGTGAGAAAGGGGCAGAAACAACAGAGGGGCATGGACAGGAAAAACCTGGTGGTTTACACCAGGGATGCTTGATCAAAGCAGGGATGAAGAGATGTGGAGAGTGGGAAAGTGGCTGTTTGAATTTTTGCAGTTGTGGGAGACATGTTTGGTTCCAGCCAGCAGCGCAGGGGCCCATCCTTATAGAGGATGAACCCACACTTTTCTCTGTGACTGTAACTACAGGACAAAGCTTGCCTTCAGGACCACACTGTGAACTGAATGTAAGTAAGCCTTATCATTACTTTTAGAAGAAGGCTGTTGTGTCATTATTGTTTTCAAGAGGGAACAAGCCAGACTGGATTGCTTAACTCAAATGATTCTCACAAATCCAATGATTCTCACAAATCCATCAACTAGCTTGCTGCAATGTTCCTATCCCTGGTTTAAAACAACAGTAGGTGAACAGGGTGAAGCTGAAAATGGCAGTACAAAGGGAACTGTAAAATAGGAGAGAATGGTGACTTGGGTGGAAAATGAAAAGTGTGCTCCATAGTTGCTATGTGTGTGTGTGGGGGGGGAGATTCAGGAGTCTTCCATGGGGGAGATCTGTGTACAATGGGGGTGCAGAAAAGGAGCAGGATGAGGCTTGGAAATGAGGTGAAGGTGAAGGTGAGAAAATGGGTGTGCTGGTCCCATGGGGTATCCAGAAGGCAAAGTCTAAGTCCGGTCCAAGGTCAGAGGTACACGTAAAGGCAGTCCGAATTAACTGGAGCAGGGTACAGGGCAGGGAGTCAGGCGAAGTCAGGAACGGGTAGGCAAGCAGGGAACCAAGGCAGGTCAGGAGCTCAGGCAGAATAACAGGACAGGGAACAAGCAGGAACTCGACAGCAACGATGTTGCTCCTGCAACTTGGGGCTGGGACTGGCCGGCTTTTATCTGCCCCGAGGCATAGGGCGGCTCCGATCCTCAGATGACTCGCCTCTCCTGGCTTGGAGGCGAGCACTCCTCCTGCGGGAACTTAGTTCCCTTCGCCTCTGCAGCTCAGGAGAAGCTGGAGGGTTACCGGACCCAGAGGCAACCTCAGCTTCCCCTGACTGGGCGGGGAGTGGAGCACCTGCAGGCAATGAGTCCTCCATCCCATCAGAAGCCAGATCAAACTCAGCCGATGCCTGCACCTGAGGATCTAGCACAGGTGAGTCCCCTTCAGACTCAGGCCCCAGCCCTGGCTCTGCTGGTTCTGGAGGCAGGGAATCCTGTGCAGGCTGGGATCCCTCAGGGTCAGCGTCTGAGTCTGAATCCCAGGCCATCACAATGGGGCTGCAGAGGACAGTGGCTTCAGAAACAGTGTTGGGGAGGTGAAAAGGGAGCTTAGCAGTTGTGGGAAGTGGAAACACAAAGGAGTTAACATGAGGGGATTGGTGGGGGACTCTTGAGTGGAGCAAGCAGAAACTCTGTGCCTCGTAAATAGTCCTTCCAGTGAGGACATGAGCTTCAAACCAGGAAAATGCTGGCAGGCATCCCCTTTTCTTCCCTGCCCTCCCTACACTGCATAGTCCTGCTCCAATTTGTTTTGCGATTGACAGAAGTGATGGCCTATCAGTATGGTGCCAATCTGGCTTCACCTCAAAACTGCAAAAAACAACAACACCCTGATCTTCTGAGACCGATCTGGAAAGGGAAAGTATTGCTGACATGTGATGTACAGTTCCAACCTGATGACTTTTATTTGCCTCTCTATAGTTTACTTTAATAAATTAAAAGCAAGATTATTAATATATCCTCTTTTGACTAATTCCTAAGCAAAGGCTCAGAATAATTCACAACTGATTTTTGCTCAGTCTTCTATGTTCCCCCCCAAACAGACAAATGTTTCCCATTTTACAGAGTAAGAGTGTTGGAGTTGCACCAGAGCTTAAACTTCCCTCTTCTTCTCTTTCCCATTCAGAGCAATTCTATCCCAAACCTTCTATCTCAGTGAATTCGCATGAGTTCATTGCCCTGGAGGCAAATACAACCATCGGCTGTAAGAGTGAAGAGAACCCAATGGCAGAATTCACTCTGCTGAGAGAAGATTCTTGGGGTAACCGTGAGATCAAGAAGATGGAACCAGGCCGTATTTTATTTCCCATTCTCAATGCTAAAGGAACTGATGGGGGGATCTACTTTTGTACCTATTGCTTCAAATCAGACTTAGACTTCCATCAGCGATGCTCAAGCTACAGTGATGGAGTATACATCAACATAACAGGTGAGATTCTGTCTTGGGTTTCATCCATGTGAAAGACTCTTATACCACTTTAATAGTCATGGCTTCCTCCATGTATTTTAGGAACTGTAGTTTAACCAAAAGGTTAAAGTTTCTGTCAGAGAGTCCATTGCCAGCGTGATGAAGCAGTTGATGTTTCTGGATGACATTGAACCACACTCTTTCTCATCTAAGCTACCTCACATGGTTGTTATGAGGACAAAATGAGGTAAAGAACCATTCTGCTGGCTTGAGTGTCTTGGAATATAATTGAAAAAATTATGATTAATTAGCTAATTACACACACACACACACACACACACACACACACACATGTTGGGAAAATAAAGGTATATCGTTTTAAGTTTTGAAAAGCAGAGGCATTCAGTTGCATAGGCAACAATCCAAGTTAATAGATTTTTGTTAGGGTTGTAATCAGTGCTTTTCCCCTGGGGGGATGCAGGGCTACTCATACCCCTAAACATTTTGTGAATCTAAGTTTGGCCTCATTGAGGGGCAGTATTTCAATATGAGTAGGAAAATGAGAGTACCCCTAAACATTTTTTAAGAAAAAAGCACTGGTTGTAATGCATTATTTTGGAAACTGCAGATTAGGTAGATCTGCCTTTAAGTCTCTGTTAAATAAAATTTCTCCCCCTCCGCCTTTGCTTCATTCCATCACCTGAAAATGAAGGAGAAATTGTTCAGCTTTTTGGCTGATTATATGGAATTGGCACATATTGGCTCAGGCCTCTGGTGAAGACCTTTGGAAATGGGGATATGGAGGTGCCCAGATGAGATGAAGATCATATCAAACTATCACGTCCTCTGCCAATCAGTGTAGCAGACAACACCAAGACAGATGAACCAATGGTTTGACTCAGTATGAGGCAGATTGCTTATGCGCTCTGCATTATTAGTTCTCCAGCTTCTGGTTTTGACAGGGAGGGGTAATATTCAGGGAACTAGCATATGGTTCAGCCTCCCTTCCTGCCCTCTAGCTTCAGAGATTGTGGTTCACATTGCCCATACTTTCAAACATGTCTTTGCACCATTAAGGGGTAGAAATATGGGGGGAGAGATGAAGCTGAAATAATTTGGATGAGAAAGTATTTGGATGCTACTGTGCCTGCCAGCAAACAGGTCTTTTGATCTGATGAAATTATCAGATCAAATTAAATGCATCACAAGCGACATGACGCCATCCTTTCCTGGCTGTGTTTTCCCCCCTAACACTAGATCCCTGGCTTTCTAAACCTTCCATCACTCTGAAGCCCACACAGCAGATTTCTCCTGGGATGAATGTCAGCATTGAGTGTCAGGGGGCAAAGCGTGGCGTGACCTTCTCCTTGTTCAAATCAAACAACCTGATAGCATCACAGAAGACAGAAAGCGACAGAACCAAGTTCTTTTTCTCTGAAGTGAGATTGGAGGCTGGAGGGAGCTACATCTGCCGATATCAATACATAGGGTACTCCTTTCTTTGGTCAGAGTCAAGTGACCCCATGGAACTGGTTGTGACAGGTGAGGAGCTTCCATAGTTCTTTCTCCCACCTTTCTTCCAACTCTAAATCTCTGTGCAGGAGCTCTAGGGATTATGGCTGTCAAAGCCAAATACCACCCTAGGCGAACTTGAGCCACATTACAAGGAATGGAGGAACTGGGTGTTTCGGTTTACATCAGCAACAGGTTACTAGAGGCAAGATCAGAAATGAAGATGATTGCATCTGAGGTGCAGTCAATGGGAGATGGAGGTACATGGAGATAGCAGGAAGCCCATCTCCATATTCTCTTACTTGGGGCATATATGGGAATGTGATATGACTTTCTGCACTTGTGTCATGTAATCATTGGCCGGAAGGATATGCGTGGCCCTGGAAATAAATGAGATTCAGCAATGAGATCCATATTTCTGTATGTCTAGAGAATGAAGGGATCAATACCATTTGACTGAAAGATGTTTGAACTATAAAGATGTGGAAAAGTACATTCTTGAATAAGACAGATGGGAGGCAGGGTGGTGGAGTGGTAACTTGTAGAACTTAAGGAGGAAGCTGAAAGATCAGGTGGATGACCTTTTCATAGACATATGGCAGTATGAAAGAACTGCTTCCCCACAGAATCCAGGGCCAGCCCTACTGTTAGGCAGAGTAAATCAACTGCCCAGCCTGAGACAGCAGATGCAGTGGAAGAGAAGTGTTAGAGGATAGAGTTGGGTGCCATGCCACTTCCCACAGTGCAAGCTCTGCATAACCTATAGAAGCTGGTGAGCATGTAATGGGAGGGAAGGATGGCACCCTCTTGTCACTCACCTCAGGCAGAAAAATATCTTGGGCTGGCCCTGCATCCTGTTGGAGAATATGTGTGATGTAATCAGCCATGATGCTGGCACCAGTCACATGGATCATTCCAACTTCAAAACTGGTGCTCTCCTTTCTGGCATGGCAGCAGTTACCCCAACCAATTTGCCGTGCTCACCAGATTGCTTCATCTGCACATATATTCCCAGTGTAAAGGAAATTCAGTGTGTGTGTGTGTGTGTGTGTGTGTGTGAGAGAGAGAGAGAGAGAGAGAGAGAGAGAGAGAGAGAGAGAGAAAAGAAGAAGAAGAAGAAGAAGAAGAAGAAGAAGAAGAAGAAGAATCCAGAGAACTGTTGTTTGATAAAGATGTAAGGAATAGCTTCTGTGAAAACCAAGGCTTTCCTAGGATTATTTATGGGAAAGCATGGTGCTTTAAAGGTTATTTAGCTTTGTGGTGTGTGCACAGCCAAAGACGATGGGTGTCCATACTGTGCAGTAAATAGAAAGCTTTTGTCGTGAGAATGAACCCTGCAGAATCAGACCAAAGGCCCATCTGGTCCAGCATTCTCGTCTCAGAGTGGCCACCCAGAAACTTATGGGAAGCCCACAAGCAGCTTAATGCATGCAAGAGCCCTCTTGTGTGCAATATCTTCAGCAACAGATGTTCAGAGGTATACTGCCTGTGATGGTGGAGGTATAGCACATACATGGCGGCCATCATGACTGGTCCAAATGCCATCCTGAGTGACGTGGTCATGCAGGGGCTAATGGATGCATATATAAGGGAACTGGGAGGTGGTCTTGCGGAAGTCAATTGATAGATCCAAAGGCCAATAAGAGGATCATTCCTGGTAGCTAACTGTAACCTGGTTTTACAGACAGATTTGCAGTCATCCTGTGGGCAAGCATTGCGGTTGGACTCTTCCTTCTGATTCTCTTCCTGCTGGCCCTTGTCTTCATCTTGTACAGAAAAGGCAGAAAGGGTAAGTGGGATTCTGGATGGACTGCTTTACAATGACTGAGATTAAAGCATGCAAAGCTGTTTTTCTAGCTCCAGTTAAAGGTAGATAGCCGTGTTGGTCTGTCATAGTCAAAGCAAAATAAAATAAAAAAATTCCTTCCAGTAGCACCTTAGAGACCAGCTAAGTTTGTTCTTGGTATGAGCTTTCGTGTGCATGCACACTTCTTCGGATATCTGAAGAAGTGGTATCTGAAGAAGTGTGCATGCACACGAAAGCTTATACCAAGAACAAACTTAGTTGGTCTCTAAGGTGCTACTGGAAGGAATTTTTTTATTTTATTCTGTTTTTCTAGCGGTATAGGTTTTCAGTGACCTGAACAGCAAGTTATCTTTTCGCATCTCTAGCCGAAGAAAAATTTTCTGTGTGTGTTATTTAAATTTATTCTAAAAAGCAATTTAGTATATGGGTTACCTTGGCAGAAATTTTCCCAATGCAGAGTGACACACAGCCTCACAGAAACGAAGCAAGAAGTTTTATCCATCCATGAAGAGAAGGGTCTTAGTCAGCCTTTCCCAGCCTGAGGCTCTTCCTGTAGAAGTTTTTGGGTGACAACTCCTTTCTACTCTAGGCAGCATGGCCAATATTCAGGGCTGATAGGACTTGTAGTCTAACATCTGGAGGGCACCAGGTTAGGGGAGGCTGGTCTTAAGAGTTAGGGTACATGGGGAGGGAGCAGAACCCACAATGCTGCTCTGAAACAGATTGGGCGAAGAATCTCACGCTCTCTTTCTGATCTGCAGGTTCCACGGCCCATGAAAGAAGCCAACCACCGAACATAGTAAGCTTTCCTAGCAACGAAAACTTCCCTGTAAACAAAAACCTTTATGACTGTGGACATCCTGCCAACCTCCTACACTCCAGGCCCTTCAATTTAAGAAGGAAAAAAGCACATCTCTGTGTAGTAGCCTCTGGCTAACCAATTTGGTGGAGAAAACATAGAGACAGAGAAAGATACGGCCTGTGAACACTTAAGGTGTTCGACCGAAAGCCGCCATTGGCAATTATATCCTCTGGATCCCAATAGCGGTTTGGTTTTATTCATGCATCTCTATGTGAAAGTCCTAGGGCACTTAGGATTCATTGACAGTGTATAAAGCAGCTCAGTTTTATACCAGATGTTTGTGCAGAGGGAAGCTACGTTGCAAATGGACCTCTTTAGCCTTAGGGGTGGCAGAGTTATGTAAAAAATAAATAAATGAAAGTGTGATCCTGTCCGGCAACATTTTATTTATTTTTTAGCAGTAGGCTCATTTGATTGCGGGCATGCAGGCATGTGCAGAGTGCCAAGTAACACTCACCCTCTTGAGAGTTGAGTGGCAGCCCCAGGTGCAGTGGCGGAGCTTGCCGCTCCTGCACCCGGAGCGGCGGGGCGGGGAGATCCGCCCACAGGGCGGGGCAATCGGCACAGCGGCACAATCCTTGGGGGGGGGAGGTCCGTTTGCGGCATGGTGACACGATCTGGGATAGTACCCGAGGCAGTCTGCCCCCACTGCACCCCCTTTCCGACACCCCTGGCCAGGTGCCATTTGCTCCTATCTGGAAGTCGCTGTTCAAATTCCTGTCATTTACACATTCCCATTCGTCATTCCCATTGTCACTCTAGAAGATGTAGTGGCAGGGACTGCATGCTAAATATCTCCCTCTCCCCCCCCCCCCAATAGCCCCTGGAAGACCCTGATGGAGTTTCTTACGCTGCACTGAACCACAGGGCCCTGAAATCCAAACAGGTACCCGATGCTGGCAGGATCCCTGAAAGCTGTACTTACGCAACATTGGCCGAAGGCAGACCATAGTAGGAATGACAAGCAGGACCTCTTGTGATGCAGAGACTTCTGGGACCTCGGCTGATCCTTGGTTTGGACGGACATTTCTAGTAGAGCCTTCTTCACCAAAAGAACTGCTGCTCCCAGCAAAGAGCTGGGCACTCAAAATAGGTATTTACTCTTCTTCTTTGACCACCGACCACCTCCTTTCTGTAGAGTTCTTCCTTAGGCTCCTGGCTCACGAAGGCGGTTTGCCCCTGTGGCTGAGAACATCGCCTAATCCAGGGTTGAGAATCTTCAGCATTACGTTTTATCATATGTGGTGGACGTGTAAGGTAATGCAAGTTTTCTGGGAGATGGTATATAATGAAATGGAAAAAAAATGTTTAAAATAACTTTTGCTTAAAAAAAACCCCAGAAGCTTTTCTATTAGGAATTATAGGTACCGACATTTCAAAAGATCAGAAAAGACTTTTTATGTTTGGGACAACAGTCGCTCGGATGCTATGAGCCCAGAGATGGAAAGAAGACAAAGTCCCTACCAGAGAGGAATGGACTGTGCCAAAACGGCAAAGCTGACTTGAAAGCTCAGGAACCAAGAGGACAAAAACTTTTAAAAAAAGAAGGGGGGAAATTATAGTTTATTTAGGAGACCACTGTAAGATGATGGAAACATTAGCAGGCTTTTAATCTCACTTGTAATGTAACAGATATCTTGGATAACATGGATTGATACAAATTATAGATTATGCAATAAAATGCAGAGTTTAATGTTGATATTAAGACCCATGGAGGGGGTGGGGGAAGTCGTGAGATTCAGAGTAATCTCTATATATGAATATGTATTTTGATTTGTTATAATTCTTTATTTGTAAAATCAATAAAAATATATCAAAAAAGAGTCTTCAACTCTGTGGATTGAATGTGGCCCCCAGGCCTCTTTTGCCTGGCCCCTGGGAGCCTCCACAGGCCATGCCCTTTACAAGTCCTGCTTCGTTGTGTCTTCAAGTCCTTTGGACTCCCTCCAATGTGCCTTTGAATTGTGACTATGCCTCCTGGCGTGGGGCAGGAAGGTGGATGGGGGTGGAGAACCTTTGGCTTTTGCGTGGCTGGAATGTAGCCTATGAGACTGAGTTGAGAACCAGGAAAGCTGCTTTGGAATTAGGCAGAAAGGAGAAATAGAGCTGGGTGTCGTCAGGCTGCTGGTGACAACAACCCCCAAAAGTCCAGGTGACCTCTCCCAGTGGTTTCATGATAACATTTCTTTCCATGCAAAAAAAGAACAATAGTGAATGTTGCATTTAGTTGTTGTTTAAAATTCACAATAGGAAGCAGATTCTTAACCCCACTTACCTGGGAGTAGGCCTCACTGAATGAATTAGGATTTATTTCTTAGGTTAGCATAATGTAGTTAGGAGTGCAGACCCAGTGGGTATAGGATGCCTTTGGCAACAAAATACACTTCAGAAAAAGGGGGGGGGGTACCAGTATATATCAATGAATATCTAAACAATTTATATGGCAGAGCCATTCATGTATCTATTTACACATATATGTGCACACTTAAGTTTGTTAATAAAGAACAAATATGGAAACCTTTCAGAGCAAGAGTCAGTGCCACAGTGGCGGTTGAATGTATGGATGGAAGGAAATCCACTTGGTTGTTTGTTTTGAACAGATTCCCAGGACCCAATCCACAGTAGTATTATTTTGCCCAATGCTTCTTGGCCGCTGCCTCTTGCTGACTCATGAGTCAGATGACAAATGATGCCACTACTTCTTCCCTTTTAGTCTGGAATTCTTTCAGGCTCAGCTTGTGACAGCTTTTTTATTTTTTGCCCTGTTCTTGCCCTTTTGGTTTCCACATGAGCCAGCTCCTCCCTACTTCTACTTCATTCTGATAGTCATAGAGATAACATACTGAGCTACAAGGGCAATTTTGCCTGCTTTCCTCCCACCCCGCACTGCACTTCACAAGCAGAAGGCGATGTGAAAGACTATGAGGGAGTCAATTTAGATTTCACAAGGAAGAAGGTTGAGCTGCCATATGTCCTCTTTCCCCCGGACATGTCCTCTTTTTCATGCGTATGTAAAATGAGAGTCGTCATAGTGATCCATAGTTAAAAGTAGAAGTCGGCAAATGTGTCCTCCTTTGTGGTCTTCAAAATATGGCAACCCTATGACCCCCCCCCACACGTGTTTGAAATTTCCAACCCTACATTCCCTCCCCACAACTTTCCTGACCTCAACCAGTTCTGTACTCTACTGAGAACTGTGCCTCTGAAGAACACATTTCCAAGAAACACAGACAAGAATCGGGGGGTGGTTGGGTAGAGGCTGTTTGTTTCATGGGAAGATGGGACTTGGGCTATCTTATGTAGGGATGTCTATAGATGCTGCGAGAGGATAGGTTTATTACATATTATCCTTCTTTTCTCATGTTTGTGAGTTCAACAGGCTACATCCCTTTGCAGCTTAAAAGGGAAGCTTAGCTAGGCTAGTTTTAGCCTTTTAGTATAAGTAGTGCTGGTTGCTTCTGGATTCTCCTGCTATTTCCCCCTTTTCTCTCAATTAAAACAATAATCACACAAACAGTCTGGCAGAATAAGAGATACAGGAGTTTTGTTCAGGCGGGCTTAAAATGGTAATTCAGTTACACAGACATATTTTAAACAAAATTTTAAAAAAAATCCTTCCAGTAGCACCTTAGAGACCAACTAAGTTTGTTATTGGTATGAGCTTTCGTGTGCATGCACACTTCTTCAGTCTAGCTTAATATGGAGTTTGAGCTACAGCTCAGACTTAGCACTCCTCATTTCTGTCTTGGAGATGAGATGAAGAGTAAGAGTGAAGAGAGGCAAAGGAGAAGGTGCCCAGGTAAGGAGAATATATAGGGCCACACCCTCTCCCTGTCAGGGCACAGTGGGATCACCACTCGCAAGGTCCTCTCTAGCAAGCTTACAGGAAAACTCTGTAAGCTTCAGCTCCCATCATGTGCCCATCTAGCAAACATGAATCATTGGTTTGACTGCATTGTAAATACCCCACACCTAAAAGCTGAACAGAGGCAAGTTGTCAAGTCCCAATGGGCTGCCCAGGACTTCACTTTGCAATGACTTGTGACTGGCAGTACTAGTTTCCTTTCGCCCTCACAATACTGCTGAGAATCCCTCTGTCCAGTGGCATAGCATGGGTTGCCAGTGCCCGGAGCCGCACAGAAGGGGTGGGGGTGGAAGGGAAACGGACAGAGATACATGCACATTCAACTGCTTAACATCGTCCATGTCACCCGGGAGATTGCAGCTGCAGAGATAAGAAAAGAGTCGTTCCATTGTCACTTCCTGGTTCGGAAGCAGAAGCTATTTTCAACAGAGACCAGCGACGGAAATGCACAACTGCATCGAGGCAGCACTGGGTGATGAAATTTTCGGCCCCATACAATTTTGAGCCTGGGGCAATCACCCCCTGTCGCCCCTCGCCAATGCTACACCACTGCCTCTGTCTCAGGACATCAGCCATTAAAAAGCACAGAGGATACAACCTATGCTAAACTGTTTTTCCAAAAAATGCAGAAGTTTCATCTGTTCACGTCCGTTCCTTCCATTGTGCAATCCACAGCTGTGACATAATAGGAGATGTGGTTAAACAGGCAGTCTAGGGAGGGGACTATGATCTGAATATCAAATCAGAGAGAAGCGATTTGTGCTGAGGATCCGCTGTGTAGCAGAACATTGCCGGACTTCAGCAGCAACAGCTGCCAACCAAGACTGTCATTCAGGACACAGCAAAGATAGGAGCAAACAGGACACCCTGCTAGCGGCAGAGCCCACACCATGAGGCTGTTTTCCAGCATCCTTTTTCTTGGTTGGTATCCCTCCTTGCAGGATGGTGGGGGCAGAGCAAGTGGCCAAGGCCCTGTGCGGAGCTCAGAGGCCCAGTTTCAGATCCTTTTGCTCAGATGTCTTGCCTCTAACAGAATCCTCTCCTTTCCAGGGTGTTGGCTGACCAGGCAGTGGCAAATGGCTAGAGGTGAGTTTGGGTCAACCAAATTATCCCAAGAGTGGGAGAGAGGCATAGGGCAGAATGGGAGTTCAATGCCAGGGCCTCCCACAATCAAACTTGCTTTTCTCACTACTGCTGAATGATAAGTGGTAGCTCCCACACTTTCCCTGTAGTGTGCAGCTGCCCCACCCTCCATGGTCTTTAGACAACCTCAGCTGTCCATGTGTAACTCTGAAGTTTCTGTAGCAATGTTAAGGAAGGTAGGAGAAGATAAATTTATTAGATATGCTCCTTCCTCACTCATGCTAGTGAGCATAGAGCAGATCACATTCCTTGCAGCAAATAATAATAATAATAATAATAATAATACTATATTTAAACCCTGGCCATCTGGCTGGGTTTCCCCAGCCACTCTGGGAGGCTTCCATCAGAGTATTAAAAACAGAATAAAACTTCAGACATTAAAAACTTCCCTAAACAGGGCTGCCTTCAGATGTCTTCTAAAAGTCAAATAGTTGTTTATTTCCTTGGTATCTGATGGGAGGGTGTTCCACAGGGTGGGTGCCACTACCAAGAAGACCCTCTGCCTAGTGAAGCTTGCTGATGGCTGGTTTCAGCCTGTTAACTAAGCAATCCAGGATGCCCTTTGTGCAGACACGATTCTTCCTGGTAATTTCCCCTTTATTTCCCTCTTAAAATAATAACAACACAAAGCAGTCTTCTTAAAATAAGAATAAACCTATGCATGCCTGAGCGATGATAGAGCTGCTTTTTAAAAGAAAAATCCTTGCTGACCAGAAATTTACACAAACTGATGGATATGGGCTGGCTGTGTTGTAGCGGTTCCCAAACTCACCCCTTCCAGCCATGAATCAGATGAAAATTGGTGAGAGTCTTGGAGGATGACTTAACTCATTATATGCCTGTTGTAGCTGTTGTAATACACTGTGCCGGATGCCGCAAGATTTGTAGGTGTGTGTGTTTTTCTCAGACAGGCCACAGACCCCCTAAATGAAGCTCATGGGCAGCCAGTCACTCAGGGACCACAGCTTGATAACCCCTGCTCTGTTGGATAATGTCAAAGCAGATTCATCCAGCACTGTCGTTTGAATTTTGTACAAACTCACTCTATTCGATTCCCCAATTGCAGGTGAATGCCTCCTATTTGACAGAAGGAGGCTGTTGCAAGTGTTCCATCTTCCAAACCACACTCCCATTCTCTTTCTTGAGCAGGACGATATGCCAAGCCCTCGATTTTAGTGCTTCCCAGTCCTAATGTCGCCCTTGGAGGGAATTTCTACATCCAATGTGGGAGTCAATATTACAGAGCCACCTTTGACCTCTTCAAGGGAGATGCTGCAGAGTATGTGCAATCTGAGACATCTTCGTCTTATACAGTGGAATTTTTCATTTCTGAGGCCAAGCTAGAACATGGAGGAATGTATTGGTGTAGGTATTGCTTTGATCGCATATGCTCGCATCTAAGTGACAGACTTTACATCATCGTAACAGGTGAGGGCTTAGCTTAGTCTCTGTGTGACAGTTTTACAAATGACGCTAAAATGAGTGTTCGGTTTATTCCATCTGCCAATCAAATGGGAGGAAAGTGCACTGATTGAACTAGATAACTGAACTGTAACTGCACTGATTGAAATATGTTCCTATCAAAAGGGATTCTTTATCCCCATTTCTATTTAATCATTAGTATTTTATTCCAGATTAAAATGCATTCTCTGCAAGCAAAGTCATAATGGAATGCAGATTGTGTCGCACACTACACAATCCCCTGCACTGTACTCCATTTGTCACACACCCAGGTCCCAGTCAATAGACAAGGCAATGGACGTTACTATACAACCTGAAGCCTACAATAGACAGGTCCACAGCAATCCTATCCCAATAGGTTCTGTCCCTCTCATAGGGCATCTCTGCTGTGCAGCTTGCCTTTCCCTGACAAGGGTCTCATCCCACCTTTGTTCTCTGCCAACTAATCTCCTGAGTAATGGCATAAATGCAGACTATCAATAGTCACACTCTGAACAGCATATGGTTTTCTATGTTCCCCAACAGCATTTTACAAATCCAGACTATTGTGTAAGATCAAAGGATTAAGCATCCTTCTTTTTCTCTTACTCCGCCTGGATAAGATTCTCCCAAACCCAAACCTTCCATCTCAGTGAGCCCAGGTGAGGTGATTGCTCTGGAAGGAAATGCCAACATCCACTGTAAGATCGAAGAACAGCAAGAAGTAGAATTTACTCTACACATAGAAAATGCTTCAGATACTTATGAAAGCAAGAAGATGGGATCGGGTGAAGTTCTATTTCCCATTATCAATGCCAAAGAATCAGACGGGGGCGTCTACCGCTGTAGCTATTGCTTAAGGTTCGAGAGCACTCAAGCATGCTCAGACTACAGTGATGAAGTACACATCAAAGTAACAGGTAAGATCCTGTCTTAATCCTTGTATGCATCTTTTACAAATTGCACTAATACAGGCTTTAATTTGCTGCAATTGTAAATGAAATTGGAAAAGTGTGCTGGCTCCATCATTCCTTAGTTTTAAAAGGAGGTATCTCTCCCTCTTCACGTCACAGTTGGGTATCATTTCAAGATTTGTAAATGATGGATTCTCTGACTTCTACAGCATCCTGCCTCTCTGTCTCCTGGCCCCGCACCTCTCCTACTCCCTCTTCTGCCTCAAATTCTGAACTGCTCTCTGCCCCAGACTCTTCCTGCTCACTAAACCCTGTCACCTCCCCTGCATATGACCCTTCCTCCTCCCAGTCGGCTCTTCCTCCCTCTTCTCCCTCTGACCACTTATCATTGTCCCACCACCAGTCCCCTGGCTCTGAGCACCTTCTCCTTGCAAATCATTTCCCAGTAAGCCGTGGTCCATCTGCTCATAGACATAGGAATATGAAGAAGAACAGCAAACAAAGGCTTGTTTCATTTCAGAAACTCTGGTTGAAACTGAAACATAGGATTAGGCCTTGCAGGATTTTTAGTGAGAGCCTGTCCACCCTGTGAAAATAAACCCTGGTTTGGAGATGCTTTAGGTTCTGAAATACTAGAACTACAGGCTATGGAGGAACCTTCTAAATACTGCACACATTCAGTTTATTTGTAGTGGCTCCCAGAGCTGCCCATAAGCCCCTCAAAGTCTTGAGATGGGACAGGATTCAGTTCTACCTTCTGACCATCAGATGGCGAATGTCTACCAAAAATGGAATGGAGATAAACCACACTGTGATGCATGCAAGAGTGGAAACATCTTTTGATTTTTGTTTGAAAACCAAACTTTTGCATGAATGAAACTCTGTAACCTGATTGAATTCCCCCTGGAACTTTTGACAGGTGAGGAGCATGGCTTTGTGCCTTTGTTTTCCTTCCTTCTGTGTATACGGCAGGAGTTTGGGGAATTGTGACTATCAAAGCCAAGCACCTCTATGGCGGAATCATGGCCACATGGCACAGAATGGAGAAACCAGGTGGTTTGATTCCACTGGCAATGGCTAAGTAAATGTGGTTTCAGGAATGGAAAAAGTAGGTGCATTAGAAGCCTGAGGGAGATGGAGACAGCCCTGGGAATTGTGGGAAGCATTTGGTTGTATTTACATGATTGTGTGGGGGACCACATTATCCCTCTTTGATATTCTGATTTATCAGGAGTGGCTAACCCACAGCATGTGGATTATATCCAATCCCACTAAACTTTCATTAACTTAATATCCTGCCCTTCCGCCTTCCTCTGCTACCACTAGACTCAGTCTCAGGTTCCTCCAGCTCCTCTTCTTGAGTTCCTCATTGTAAGTCCTCACAATCCACCCAAGCGTTCCCAGCTGACCCCCCAGAAGACTGTGCCGAACCTGACCTTCTGCTCTCTTCAGGACCATCCAACCAATCCGTTGGTCAATGAAATTTCAAGCCCACATTATGGACCAGTAATTCTGAATGGAACACCCAGCAGATGACCAATCATAAACTGACCACTTTTGGATGCTCCTGTATTTACACAAAAACTGAAACGCAACATGTGTACCTGCCATCTTATCAGTGGAGCTGTCAGTTGGTCCACTGCTTGCAGACTTAGTATGCTCTGCGTCATCTCTCTGACTCTAGTCAGAATTAAAAGGCAAGTGGGGTAGATTAGAAGACTGCTTCCATTGGCCTGATCCAGCAGGCTCTTCTTATGTTCTTAGAAATCAGAAGTAAGTCCCACTGGACTCAATCGAGCTAAGTATGCTGAGGGCCGCAGCCTTGAGGTAATCTCCCTCCCCACCCTGCCTTCATCACAACCAACAATTGAGTAACTCTTCTCTGTCTCACTCTGCAGCAAACACTTTTACATCCATGGAGATCACCATCCGCCTGGCAGTTGCTGTCCTGGTCCTGCTTTCCTTGGTGCTGATCGTGGCTGAGTTCATGTGTGGCAGGCAAGGCTGAGAAGCTCTGACTCGACTCAGTTCCATAAGACAAGACCCTTCCTTGAGGCATCCGAGACAAGCAAAGCCACAGGAATCCCATAGAGACTGGTTTCATTTCTTGTTCATCTGAAGGCCAAATTTCTATTCTGTGATAACACCAAGGAATCTTTTCAGAAGGGGCTGGGGTGGGGTGAGAATAATGGAGGATTCTGTTTTCTGTGCCTTTTTTTGAGCTTTTTATTTAAGTTTGGAACACTTAACTTACTGTTCAGCTAAGTCCTTCTCAGAGAAAACCCATTGAAATAACTAAGCGAATTGTGTGTATTAATTGTAAGACAATTATACATTTGTGTGGAACAAAATAAGGAGAGACTTGGAAGTGTGGGGAAGAATGAAACTATCACTCCTGGGAAGGATATTGGTAATTAAAATGAATGTGCTACCAAATATGTTGTTTTTGTTTCAATCAATTCCAATAATCAAGGGGGTAGCTATATTCAAAGATTGGCAAAAAAAATAATTTCAAGATATATCTCGCAGGGGAAGAAACCGAGAATCAAATTTAAATTGTTAACAGATTGTAAAGAAAGAGGTGTTTTTGCCCTGCCAGACTTGAAGTTGTATTATGAAGCAGCCTGCCTCTGTTGGTTAAAGGAATGGATGTCACTGGAAAAAACAGATTTATTAGATTTAGAAGGTCATGATAACAGATTTGGGTGGCATGCATAATTATTTGTATGATAAAACAAAGGTACATAAAGAATTTGGAAACCACATATTCCGAAAGTCTCTCTATGAAGTATGGGGTAGGTATAAAAACCTATTAGAAAGGAAAACACCTTGGTGGTTATCAACTTTAGAAGCTATGAGTGTTAAGAAAAATACAGTGGTACCTCGGGTTAAGTACTTAATTCGTTCCGGAGGTCCGTTCCTAACCTGAAGCGTACTTAACCTGAAGCACCACTTTAGCTAATGGGACCTCCTACTGCCGCCGTGCCGCCAGAGCACGATTTCTGTTCTTAGCGGAGTTCTTAACCTGAAGCGTACTTAACCTGAAGCGTACTTAACCCGAAGTACCACTGTATGAGCAAAAACTGGGTAACACATGAAAAGTTACTCAAAAATGATGGTAACAAATGAAAATTAAAACCATACGAAGAGGTGAAAGGATTTGTTAACGATTGGCTGCATTATTACCAAATTAATGAGATGCTCAAGGATGATTTGAAGAAAAATGGATTTGGAAATATCAAATCAAAATTTGAAATTGAAATATTGAATAATAAGTATAAAATATTATCAAAAATGTATAAAATATTGTTGGAATGGCATTTGAAGGATGAAGAGGTAAAGTTGGTAATGATTCATTGGGCTAAAGATTTTGGTTATAATATACAGTTAGAAGATTGGGAAAAATTATGGAAAGAAGGAATAAAATTTACAGCGTCTAATGCTTTAAGAGAAAATGTGATGAAAATGATGTATAGATGGTATATTACACCGGTGAAGCTAGCCAAACTTTATAAGGTAAATAACAAATGTTGGAAAGGCAAAGAAAAAGAAGGTACCTTTTATCATATGTGGTGGGAATGCAAGGAAGTGAAAGGCTTCTGGGATATGATATATAATCCTATATAATAATCTTGCTCTGTCCGTACGTACCACTTTCCGTGTGTCACAGGAATTCGCCAGTGCGCGTGCGTTCCTGTGACAGACGGATTGGTTAGTACGGACCAATAGGAGCGGGGGCAGCGGCGCAAGGTGCCGCTTCCCGCAGCCTCCTGCTGTCGGCCATCTTCAGCGGACCTTTCCGCTGCGCCGCTGCCCCCAGCCTCCTCCTGCCGACGCTCCCTCCGCCCGGGACAGGGGTTGCTCCGCCGCCGCCGCCCGCCCGCCCCGCGATGCCGAAGCTGACGCAGCTGCAGCCGCCTCTCAGGCTGAGGCGGCAGCTGCTGCTGCGCGCAGACTGAGGCGATGCGCGGGAAGGGGCGCTTGGCCGGCGCGGCTGCTGCTGCGGCGGCGGCGGCTGCTCCAAGACGCTCCCTCCGCCCGGGACAGGGGCTGCTCCGCCGCCGCCGCCCGCCCGCCCGCGATGGGAGGGAGACGCGAACTGCGGCAGCCGGCCGCACACCACACACCTGCCGCCGCCGCAGGAGACCCAGGATCGGGGCTCCGACCAGCGCTCAGCAGCAGCAGCAGCGGAGGAAGAAGAAGACTGAGCGGAGGGGCGACAATGCCGCGCGCTCTCCTCTCCCTCAGCTCGTCCTTCCTTTTATTTCTTCCTCCTCCTTCCCTCTTCACTCTCCGCCGCTCCGTCGCCTGCCGCCCGTGTCCTTCCTGTGCGCCCGCCTTGGCGGGGAGGGGAAGGAGGGACGGACGGAGCGGCCCAGCAGGGAAGGAGGGCTGCTGCGAGCCGGCCGCGCGGACCTTTCGGCGGCGTGGGAGGACGGGAGGACACTCTAGCCCCGTCCTCTCGATGGCTAGGCGGGCACGAGAGGGAGAGAGATGCGGTTGCTTCCTGCCCGCTGTTTTGCTGCTGTTGCCGGTCGCGCTGTCCTGGCAGGCCGCCTGCCTCGGCGGGAGGCCGGGCACCCTCTCAGCCCTCGCGAGGGGTGTCCATGGGGGAGAGAGGCGGCGGCGGGGAGGGAGGCAGGCGGGAGCAGGCGCCCCTTCGTGGCCTCTGTCTCTGTCTTTCAGCCTTTCTCTCTCTCCCTCCGGCCGTCTCAGCCTCTTCCAGCCGTCGCCGTCGCTGGGCCCAGCTCCGGGGCTGCCCTCGCTGCCGCCTGAGGGGGCCTCTTTCTTCTCCCCTCCTCCCTATCCGCCCTGCCACGAAGTAATTGGGAAGTGGGGGGGAGGTGTGTGTGTGTGTGTGTGGAGAGAGAGAGAGAGAGAGAGAGAGAGAGAGAGAGAGAGAGAGAGGCGAGCTGTGTGTGGAGGTGGGGGGGGAGATGACTGTGGGGGGAGGGGGAGGGAGGGAGAGGCGAACTGTGTGTGGGAGGTGGGGGAGATGGGTGGGGGAAATGGGTGTGGGGGTGAGGGGGAGGGGGAGGGAGGGAGACAGAGCGAAACTGTGGAGGTCTGGGAAGTGTGTGTGTGTGTGTGTGTGTGTGTGTGTGTGTGTGTGTGTACTTCAACTACCTTCTAGCCCCCGCACATTTTTCAACGGGCTTAATTTACTAGTGAGATTAAGAAAACGCTGAAATATACATATGTTAAAAAACCAGAAGCATTTCTACTGGGAATTGTAGGTACAGAAATTAACAGACAAGATATTAAGCTTTTCCTATACGCAACAACAGCAGCAAGAATTTTATTGGCACAGAAGTAGAAACAAGAGGAATTACCGACAAAGGAAGAAAGGAAGAATGGCAATTGAAGCTAATGGAGTATGTGGAACGGGCCAAAATGACGGGAAGAATCTGAGAACAGCGGGACCAGAAGTTCATCAAGGACTGGACCAAATTCGGACCAAATTTGTAAATTATTTGAAAGACAATTGTATTCAATCAAATACATTGGTAAGATTGCAAGAAGCTTTGTAAGGAAAGGTACAAAAACCACTGCAGATAATGTATGATGTTTTAATGTTTTTGATTTTAAAGCAATGGTTAAATAGTGAAAAATGCAGAAATGTGAAATGAAAGATAGAAAATCATAAGAAGGGTTTGAAGGAAGTCAGGGCCTTGTAAAACTAATAAAAATGATATGAAAAAAAAAACTTTTTTTTTACCAAGAGGGTCCAAAGTGACAGCATAGGCACAATATAATTGGGGAGGAGGCATTCCTGCACCCGGAGCAGCGGGGCGGGGAGATCCACCCATACGGCAGGGCAATCGGGACGGCGGCACGATCCTGGAGGGGAGGATCCGTTCGTGGCGTGGCGACACAATGTGCCTAGGGGGCATGGTACCCGGGGCGAACTGCCCCCACCTCACCGCCCCTTCCAACGCCCCTGCCCAAATGCCATTTACTCCTATCTGGAAGTTATTGTTCAAATTCCTGTCATATACACATTCCCATTCATCATTCCCATTGTCACTCTAGAAGATCCATGGGGGGGTCCATTCGCGGCGCGGCGGCACGATCCGCCCAGGGGGGATTTTTTCACACACCCCCACGGGATGGTAGCCGGAGCGCTCTGCCCCCACCTCACCCCCCCTTCCAACGCCCCTGGCCAGGTGCCATTTGCTCCTATCTGGAAGTTGCTGCTCAAATTCCTGTCATTTACACATTCCCATTCATCATTCCCATTGTCACTCTAGAAGATGTAGTGGCAGGGACTGCATGCTAAATATCTCCCTCTCCCTCTCCCTCTCCCCTCCATAGCCTCTGGAAGACCCAGATGGAGTTTCTTACGCTGCACTGAACCACAGGGCCCTGAAATCCAAACAGGTACCCGATGCTGGCAGGATCCCTGAAAGCTGTACTTAAGCAACATTGGCCCAAGGCAGATCAAAGTAGGAGTGACAAGCAGGCCCTCTTATGATGCAGAGACTTCTGGGACCTCGGCTGATCCTTGGTTTGCACGGACATTTCTAGTAGACCTTTCTTCACCAAGAGAACTGCTGCTCCCACCAAAGAGCTGGGCACTCAGAATAGGTATTTACTCTTCTTCTTTGACCACCGACCACCTCCTTTCTGTAGAGTTCTTCCTTAGGCTCCTGGCTCACGAAGGCGGTTTGCCCCTGCAGTTGAGAACATCGCCTAATCCAGGGTTGAGAATCTTCCGCATTACGTTTTATCATAAGTGGTGGACGTGTAAGGTAATACAAGTTTTCTGGGAGATGATATATAATGAAATGGAGGGTGAAATGTTTAAAATAACTTTTGCTTAAAAAAAAACCCAGAAGCTTTTCTATTAGGAATTATAGGTACCGACATTTCAAAAGATCAGAAAAGACTTTTTATGTACGGGACAACAGTCGCTCGGATGCTATGAGCCCAGAGATGGAAAGAAGACAAAGTCCCTACCAGAGAGGACTGGACTGTGCCAAAACGGCAAAGCTGACTTGAAAGCTCAGGAACCAAGAGGACAAAAGCTTTAAAAAAAGAATGGGGGGAAATTATAGTTTATTTAGGAGACCACTGTAAGATGATGGAAACATTAGCAGCCTTTTAATCTCACTTGTAATGTAACAGATATCTTGGATAACATGGATAGATACAAATTATAGATTCTGCAATAATATGCAGATTTTAATGTTGATATTAAGACCCATGGAGAGGGTGGGGGAAGTCGTGAGATTCAGAGTAATCTCTATATATGAATATGAATATGAATATGTATTTGGATTTGTTATAATTCTATATTTGTAAAATCAATAAAAAAATCAAAAAAGAGAATAGAGTTGGGTGTCGTCAGGCTGCTGGTGACAACAACCCCCAAAAGTCTGTGGGAATGTTTTGGGAACGTGGATGGAGATTTATAATTTAATATATCTCATCCTAACTTGCGCTTGCAAGTTCAACTAGCAGAGTAACATTCCCTTTTAAAATACACACAGCGGAAGTTGCTTTGATTCACTAGAATCAGTTTAATCTAGTTTCCTGGTTTGTCACTATATTTCCCCTTTATCCCTCTTCAAATAAGACACAGCACACGTCTTCTATAAAAAGATATAAAACGTTTACTCACATATATCCAGCTCAAGACAGATCCCAAAGAAGGCAGGCTTATTCTTATTAAAGATATTTACAATAGGAATCTCTCCATGTGGGAGAGAAGTCCATCAGGCCCCAGTAGGCTGAAAGCCAACTGGGCATCCTCCTCGCAGTCAGAGCGAGATGGAGCTGAGAGACAGAAAGAGAGCAGAAAGGCAGAATGGCTGCTGGCCAGTGGGTTTGGCTAATACCTTCCCAGGTGAAGCCACACCCACTTCTAGCTTGCAAAGGAAGTTACCTCAATCCAGGTGACCAGGAAGTTGTGGCTGGAGGACTGAGATACCTTCTAGCATTGTTGTACTTGACTGCTCTAGTGTTTACATCCCACAAACCCCTTCTCAGTCAAATACAACATACAAAACATAAACAACTTTATTCAACCACCCAGAGTCCCAGCTTGACACATAGATTCTGGAAACTCTCTTTTGGCAAGGGTTTTGTCAAGATGTCGGCAGTCATCTCTTTGGTGCAGCAATAAGACAGTTCCACAAGTCCATCTTGCACCATCTGGCGTATATAGTGGTACCTGACTCCAATGTGTTTGGTTCTGGCTAGGAACTTTTCACTCTGCGTCAGCTTCAGGCAACTTTGATTGTCCTCTAGCAGGCTGACAGGTTCCCTTCTCACCAGTCCAAAGTCTTTGATGAGTTCATCAAGCCAGGCAATTTCCCTGCATGCTTCTGTTGCAGCAACATATTCGGATTCTGTCGAAGACAAAGCTACACAACTCTGTTTATAACTTCCCCACACAACAGGTCCATCCCCAAACAAAGACATGACCGCTTGTGGATTTATAGTCAGCATTATCTCCGGCCCAATCTGCATCAGTGTACCCAACCAACTTAGGGTCTCTGACAGCTGGCAACTTTAATTTACAATTTATTGTACCTTTCAGGTACCTAGCCACCCTTTTCAGCCCCGCTAAATCATGCTCAGTGGGAGAATTCACTTTTCTGCTCAGAATCCCCACAGCATTAGCTAAGTCAGGTCTACATGTGGTAACTAAATACAAAAGTTTACCAATCACCGACCTATATTGACTGTTATCTGGCAACAGCTTCGAATCCTGCTGATTCTTCAAGAAGTCTGTAGCCATGGGCGTTGCAACCGGGTGTGCGTCTTGCATCTGCAAATACTCAATCAGTTCATGAATCTTTTGCTTCTGGCTGAGAAGAAATGAGCCGTCTTCTTCTCTTTCCACTTGGATTCCTAAGTAGTATTTGACATCTCCAAGTTCTTTTACTTGTACCTCCTTGCTGAGGTGTTTTACTATTTGTGTATAGTCTCTATTATTAGCAGTAGCGATAATCAAGTCATCGACAAAAGCCAATATATATGAATATTGTCCATTACTTGACTTGGTGTACAAGCACTTGTCTGCGTTTCCTTACTTGTACCCAAGTTGCACAAGCATACTGTGCAATTTCTGATTCCAGGCTCTTGCAGCTTGTTTAAGCCCATAGATTCCTCTCTGGAGTCTGCATACGAGATGCGCCTCATTTGGTTTTGTGAAACCTTTAGGTTGTTTCATGTAAATTTCTTCAGAAATTCTCCCATGTAAAAACGCAGTGCAAATGTCAATGTGCTTCACGTCCAATTGTTTAGAGGCTGCAATGCTCAAAAGCATTCGGACGCTACTATATCTCACGGTTGGTGCGAAAACTTCGTCGTAATCTTCACCAAAACGTTGTGAAAAACCTTGTGCGACTAGCCTTGCTTTGTAGCGTTCCACTTCCCCTTCTGACCCCTTCTTAACCTTGAATACCCACTTGCACCCAATGGCCTTCTTACCAGGAGGGAGCTCTGTCAGGGTCCACGTCTGGTTCTGATGCAGTGCATCCATCTCCTCCTGAGCGGCTTTCTTCCAGAGACTGGCTTCCGCAGATGGCATCTTCTGAACCTCTTCCCATGTGGAAGGTTCCTGTGGAGACACCGACCTTGCAAGGTAGGACAGTCGTACCAGTGGGACACCTCTGTTGGTTCTGGATGAGCGTCTGACCTCTGGTTCTGGTTCCTGAACCGCATCAGCTTCCTCACTCCTTTCCAACGGTGGCACGTCCTCATCTGAGTCCTCCTCTTCATCTCTGGAGCCGCCAGGGGTCTGGTCATCTGCGTCTTCTGGTGCATCGCCTGTAGGGGGTGCTATGACACTAGAAGGCAGATTAGTACCATGTGGGGTTTCAGAAGGAAAGTTTATTAGTTCATGAGTCCATTCTGACTCCTTGGAGCAGCCAATAACAGTGTTCTTTGTGTCTGCTTTTGTAGACTGGTTCTCTGAAAGATTAACCTCATAAACACCATTTATTAGATTTGCTTCAATGTACACTTCACCATCTTTAGTAACATTGCACTGTCCATTCTCAAATGAGACCTTGAAACCTTTCTTGTCCAATGTAGAGACACTGAGTAAACTGCAGCTCAGTTCTGGCACATACACAACATTGGACATTCTAGTCCTAAAAGATTCATTGTTTACATTGAATTCCAAATGCATTGAACCTTCACCTTTGGACTTTAAAATATTTCCATCAGCAACCTCAATTTCAGTCTCTTTATCATTTAATTCATTAAAACAGTCTCTTTTAAAACAGTAGTGGCTGGTCGCTTCACTGTCTAATAACCACTTATTGCGTGTGTTTTCTTGGCTCTGGACAGCTAAACTCCTTTCTTGCAACAGCATGTTGCGTTCAAGCTTTCCTTTCATTTCTCCCTTTTGCTGGGAAACATCAGAATCCTTTGCTTTAGCCTTTGGATTCCTGCAATGCTTTGCCATGTGGCCGCTTTTCTGGCATTTAAAACACACAATTTCTCTGGATTTTGTAAATTGCTTTGAAACAAAATTACAATCCTTTCTCCTAGGGTTGCTTTCTGGAGAATAAAGGCATTCTCTGCATTCCTCTCATAAATTGCTGATCAATTCATTAAAAGTTAGATCTTTTGTGTGATCCATTAGACTTTTAAATGAAGAAAATTCTGGTCCTAGGGACCCCAGCAGGAATGTCGCTTTAGTTACTTCATCGAAAGCTTTTGGGGTAAGAGCAATTCTTTGCACAATCTCAGAAAAACTCTTAACATGCTCTGTGAACTGTTCTCTGGAATTCATCTTTAATTTGAGCAACTTATCTAGCAAATGCCTATAGGAGTTCTGTGTAGATTCTCCATAAACGCGCTCAATGTCTTTTAACATCTGAGATGCATCATCTTCAATGTTTATTAATGATAGATGCTCATTGCGAAGTCCACTCAAAATTATATGCTTGGCTTCACTATTCTTGCCTTTCCAGGCTCTGATCCTGGCTTTGCTTGCTGCATCTGTGCCTGTAGGCTTAGGATCCCTAATAGCTTCCAAAACATGCTTTGAGTCCAAAAATACTATCAGGCGCTGCTTCCAATGCACAAAATTATGGTCATTCAGCAGCATAAAGCTTGACTTTGCATCACTATCAAAACTGGCACTAGCCATCTTAAAATCCAAAATTTTTAAAATTTAAAAATTTGTCAAAATTCAAAATCAAAATCTCAAAAATTTCAAAATGCAAAAAGCAAAAGCCTCAAAATAAATCTTCACTGCCTTTGGGTCTTTTGTGAGCTCTGAGGGAGGGGAGGGGTAGCTTAATCCCCCTTTCTCTAGACAATAGGACAAAGGACCATGCGGTCTGACCAGGAAATACTCTCAGAAAAATCCTACTCAACTTAAAAATGCAATCCAATGCAATCCTTCAAAAATACACAAAAATACGCAGCGCTGGGCACACTAACCCTTTGTGGGAATGTTTTGGGAACGTGGATGGAGATTTATAATTTAATATATCTCATCCTAACTTGCGCTTGCAAGTTCAATTAGCAGAGTAACATTCCCTTTTAAAATACACACAGCGGAAGTTGCTTTGATTCGCTAGAATCAGTTTAATCTAGTTTCCTGGTTTGTCACTATATTTCCCCTTTATCCCTCTTCAAATAAGACACAGCACACGTCTTCTATAAAAAGATATAAAACGTTTACTCACATATATCCAGCTCAAGACAGATCCCAAAGAAGGCAGGCTTATTCTTATTAAAGATATTTACAATAGGAATCTCTCCATGTGGGAGAGAAGTCCATCAGGCCCCAGTAGGCTGAAAGCCAACTGGGCATCCTCCTCGCAGTCAGAGCGAGATGGAGCTGAGAGACAGAAAGAGAGCAGAAAGGCAGAATGGCTGCTGGCCAGTGGGTTTGGCTAATACCTTCCCAGGTGAAGCCACACCCACTTCTAGCTTGCAAAGGAAGTTACCTCAATCCAGGTGACCAGGAAGTTGTGGCTGGAGGACTGAGATACCTTCTAGCATTGTTGTACTTGACTGCTCTAGTGTTTACATCCCACAAAGTCCAGGTGACCTCTCCCAGTGGTTCCATGATAACATTTCTTTCCATGCACAAAAGTACTGGGTACAATGGTGAATGTTGCATTTAGTTGCTGTTTAAAATTCACAATAGGAAGCAGATTAAGACTGAAATCTTAACCCCACTTACCTGGGAGTAGGCCTCACTGAATGAATTAGAATTTATTTCTTAGGTTAGCATAACGCAGTTAGGAATGCAGGCCCAATGGATATAGGATGCCTTTGGCAACAAAATACACTTCAGGAAAAAAGGGTGGGGGAGTACCAGTATATATCAATGAATATCTAAACAATTTATATTGCAGAGCCATTCATGTGTCTATTTACACATATATGTGCACACTTATTTTTTTTTAAAGTTTGTTATAAAGAACAAATACAGAAACCTTTCAGAGCAAGAGTCACACAGTGGCGGTTGAATGTACGGATGGAAGGAAATCCACTTGGTTGTTTGTTTTGAACAGATTCCCAGGATCCAATCCACAGTAGTATTATTTTGCCCAATGCTTCTTGGCCGCTGCCTCTTGCTGACTCATGAGTCAGATGACAAATGATGCCACTACTTCTTCCCTTTTAGTCTGGAATTCTTTCAGGCTCAGCTTGTGACAGCTTTTTTATTTTTTGCCCTGTTCTTGCCCTCTTGGTTTCCACATGAGCCAGCTCCCCCCTACTTCTACTTCATTCTGATAGTCATAGAGATAACATACTGAGCTACAAGGGCAATTTTGCCCGATTTCCTCCCACCCCGCACTGCACTTCACAAGCAGAAGGCGATGTGAAAGACTATGAGGGAGTCAATTTAGATTTCACAAGGAAGAAGGTTGAGCTGCCGTATGTCCTCTTTCCCCCGGACATGTCCTCTTTTTCATGCGTATGTAAAATGAGAGTCATCATAGTGATCCATAGTTAAAAGTTGTAGGCAAATTTGTCCTTTGTGCTCTTCAAAATATGGCAACCCTATGACACCCCCCACACACACACACGTGTTTGAAATTTCCAACCCTACATTCCCTCCCCACAACTTTCCTGACCTCAACCAGTTCTGTACTCTACTGAGAACTGTGCCTCTGAAGAACACACTTCCAAGAAACACAGACAAGAATCGGGGGGTGGTTGGGTAGAGGCTGTTTGTTTCATGGGAAGATGGGACTTGGGCTACCTTATGTAGGGATGTCTATAGATGCTGCGAGAGGATAGGTTTATTAGATATTATCCTTTTCTCATGTTTGTGAGTTCAACAGGCTACATCCCTTTGCAGCTTAAAAGGGAAGCTTAGCTAGGCTAGTTTTAGCCTTTTAGTTTAAGTAGTGCAGGTTGCTTCTGGATTCTCCTGCTATTTCCCCCTTTTCTCTCCCTTGAAACAATAATCACACAAACAGTCTTGCAGAATAAGAGATACAGGAGTTTTGTTCAGGCGGGCTTAAAATGGTAATTCAGTTACACAGACATATTTTAAACAAAATAAAAAAAATTCCTTCCAGTAGCACCTTAGAGACCAGCTAAGTTTGTTATTGGTATGAGCTTTCGTGTGCATGCACACTTCTTCAGTCTAGCGCACAGGTGTCAAAGACAAGGCCCGCGGGCCAAATCCGGCCCGCCAGACCTCGTCATGTGGCCCGTGAGTGCGCGCTGATTGGCGGTGGGTGGCAAAGGTCAGCGCGCGAGAGAGGAAGGGAGCAGAGAGGAAGACTTGGAGTCGAACGCTTATTGTTTCCCGCCAGGGACAGAGTCGGGAAGGCGGATTGGCGGAGGGAGCGGTGGGCGTGGCCACTCGCAAGAAGTAGGCAGGGGAGCCGAGGCGCGAAGCTCTGGGGTTGGCTGCGGCGTCTCTGATCGCCGCGCGGGGATTGGTGGCTCCGCCGTTCCGTCGTTAAGCCGGCGGCGCGCGGGTAGTGGGCTTTCGGCGTTTGGCCTTGAGAGGGAGAAGGCAGGCAGGCGAGTTTCGTTGCTGGAGAACCCGAGCCCCTTCGGCCACCCGCTCTGCTTCCAGGTGCAATTCGAGTGCGGGGGGGAGAAGCTCCCGCGCCAGGAACCTTGTTCCCCAACCGACCCTCAGTCCGAGCCAGGTTCCGTCGCACGAGGCACCTGCCCGCAACCGATGCCCAGGAGCCCCCACCCCTCCGCCCAGAATGGCAGATACTTTTGGTCTCCCGCAAAACGTATTTCCCGGTTCGTGCACGACGAGAGCAGCAGGCACAAAGGGCACTCTTGCAAGCCCCCTGACGCCTCGTTCTCCGCAGTCGGCGAAGGGATGGATGGGGGCGGGGCCTCCTCGGCCGGGCTCAGCGCATCCTCCAGCTCCGGCGTCGCTGCGGACTGCCCTCCGAAGAGGCCCAAGGCGCCCCAGGAGGAAGTCCTGCCAGCGGCCGCTTCATGCTGCTGCTGCCGAGCGACGCTGCTGCTGCCCCAGAGACTCAGGCCCGCCCCACGGGCTGTCCGGGTGGCGGAGGGGCGCCCCGGGGCCCGGCTCTTCCCCATCCCCGCCAGTGCCCTCATAGGGGCCGGCTCGTCGCCTGCAGTTTGCGTGTCACCGTCCACTCAGGCTCCGAGCGACCTGCGGATGGAAGGCAGCGAGCGCAAGCAGAGCCGGTGCGGCCCGCACGGAAAGCCAGTGAGAGGGTGAGAGCCTCCCCGCCAGTGCCGCCCTTCCAACGGGAGCCAGATGGAGCCCCCATGGAAAGGAGCAGTCCACCACCGAGGAGCGCTAGGGTTCCCATGGCCAGCTTCTGAGCTTCTTGTCTGTCCCCTGCTGGAAACAGAGCACTGGGGCTGGCGAGAATTGCCTCATCCACCTGCAGGCCTCCTCGGGCTCTTCCAAAGGCTGGGAGAGGACTCAGGGCCCAACACCCAGGACTTTGGGTCCTTAGTGAAAAGGGCTTTTAGGGGAGCACCATCCTCCATGCAGTATGCATCGCCAGCAGCCCTGGGAGGCGGCCCCTTGCTGCAGCCCCTCCTGAAGTGGCAGCAACCAAGGAGAGCCCCTGAGGCAAGCTCTGTCCCACAGCTCTGACCACTGGGCAGTTCCCCCTCATGGTCAGCCAGAACCGGCTTCTCTGCGCGCCCGTGCGCGCGCCCCGTCTGCCACTAGCTATTTTATGTATTTAGCTGGAGTCGGTTTTGGGGGGAGCTGGGCATGTGTGGCAGAAGAAAACTGTTTTTTTCCCCTGAAGCTGCTGATCCCTTACTTTCAAATCCGAAACTTGACAGCTATGCCCCCCCTCCACTCCCGGGGCTTCCGTTGTGGCTTTATTTTGCCTGCCTGGACCCGGCTCTCCACACAGGGGCTGCTACGTGGGTGCTATACCTTCTAACTACCTTTAAAAATTTCTGAACTTGGTGCCTTAAGTTTTTGGCCTGCAGAGACTTAGCAGCTTAATTTGGCCGAGGCTGCTCTTGAGATGGGGTGTGTGTGTGTGTGTATAAATATGTATGTGTGTATATATATATTTGTGTGTGTGTGTGTGTGTGTGTGTGTGTGTGTATTTACATACATACATACATATAAATACAAACACACACACACACATACACACTTCAAAATGCCACCAGATGTGGGGTGTCCTTCTGACCATTCTGCTAAGTGAGGCCTTGGCCTCTGCCAGGAAGCCCCAGCTGGCAATGCTGTTGGTCTGGGCAAAGAGCCAGTGTGGGGTGGAGATTTGGGCTGAGACCACAGTTCAAATCCTTACTCAGCCAGGCAGCTCCCTGGGTGACCTTGAGCTTGGCATCTAACCTACATCACTGGGTTTTTAGAAGTGGGGTGGGGAGGGAAGCTATGCATGTCTCATTTAGCTCCTTGGGGTAATGGTTGGGTTTAAATGAAATAAAATGGGGTGGCCGCCCCCCCCCAGTTGATGGGCAGTGCCATTCAGGTGGTATTTGTGATCAGTTATGCGTGGGGGGGAGGGGGGTCTGCTTATTAGGGGGGGTCTGCTTATTATTCTGCTTAAAAGTGAGCGGTAAACTTTGGATATACTGACCACTTCCGTGTCACTTTACAGTGGTATAGGGACCATAAACTGCAATCAAATAACCCAAAAATGTCCAAGAAAAGAAAAGTTGATGCAGAGGGAAGGCAATTCCAGGAGAGATGGGAAAGTGAATACATGTTTGTGATTAATAGAGACAAGCCGGTATGTCTTATTTGCTATGAGGCAGTGGCAGTGATGAAGGAATAGAATTTACGCCAGCACTTTGAGACCAAACATGGAGCCAAATTTGCAAACCTTAGCCACCAGGAAAAGCAACAAAAGGTCCAAGAATTAAAAGGTAGCCTGCATTCTCAACGGAATATTTTTGCAAAAATGACAGCAAAAAATGATGCAGCAGTGAAAGCCAGCTATCTTGTGGCTGAAGAAATTGCACGAGCTTCAAAGTGCTTTTCAGAAGGTGCATTTGTAAAGCAGTGTATGCTGAAGGTATGTGAACAGGTGTGCCCTGAGCAGAGACAGGCTTTTAACAATGTCAGCTTGTCAAGAAACATCATCACAGACCGAGTCAGGGACCTAGCCTGTGATCTTAAAACAAAGTTGGCTGAAGAGGCATGCAGTTATCTGGCATTTTCATTAGCTGTTGATGAAAGCACTGACAATACTGATACAGCTCATCTAGCTATTTTTGTAAGAGGTGTGAAGGAAGACTTGTCTGTCAGTGAGGAGCTCTTGGATGTGGTTGCCATGTATGGGACAACAACTGGGAGGGACATCTTCAATGCAGTGGAGGAATCCGTAAATAAAATGAAATTACCTTGGGAAAAGTTGGTGGGACTTACTACTGATGGCGCTCCAGCAATGTGTGGAGAGAGAAATGGCTTGGTTGGACTGTTAAAAGAGAAATTGAAAAATAGTAAATGCCCCACGCCGCTGATAACATATCACTGCATTATCCACCAAGAAGCTCTGTGTGGCAAGGTTCTGCAACTGGATAACATAATGTCCACAGTCACGAAAACAGTGAATTTTCTGCGTGCACGGGGTCTGAATCATCGTCAGTTCCAACAATTTTTGAAGGAGGTGGACATGGAACATACAGATGTGCCATACCATACAGAAGTAAGGTGGCTGAGTAGGAGCACCGTTCTCAATAGAATTGAGCTTTTGCAAGAAATTACTCTTTTTATGCAAAGTAAAGGGAAGCCCTTGTCAGAACTGTCAGATCCAAACTGGCTGTGCGATTTTGCCATGTTGTGTGACATAACAGAGCATCTCGCCCAACTGAATCTGAGGCTTCAGGGCCGCAAACAAGTCATAACCTCAATGTATGATGCAATAACAGCTTTCCAGGAGAAACTGCGCCTATGGAAGTCACAGCTTGAAAAAGACAGTCTTGCCCACTTTCCTATCTGCCAGAGCATCTCAACCTCATTCCCAGGTACTTTTTCATGTGCTCGATTGGGTACCAAAGTGAATCGGCTGATTGATGAATTCAATCGACGCTTTTCTGACTTTAAAGAACAAAACTTAACCTTTACCAGCTTTGCCAATCCCTTCAACATCGATGTTGACAGTGTACCACATCACCTTCAAATGGAATTAATAGAACTTCAGTGCAACAGCAGCCTGAAAGCGAAGTTCCAGGCAGGGGCGTAGCCAGGATCAAAACTAGGGGGGGGGCAAGCCATGGTTGTTCAGGTTGTGACATTTCAGCATGGAAAAGGCGAATGAAACCAAAATTTTAAGAAAATTATATATAATTATAGCAGTGCTTTATTACGGTAGTTATTACAATTATTTGCTTGAATTTTTTTTAATTTTTAATTTTTAATTTTATTCTAGTTACATGTCTTATGCTAATATCATTTTTATTGGGTTTGAAGAAAACTTGTTCAAAACTTTCGTTTCAATCCCCGAGGAGTTGGTGCAGGTGTTTCCAAAGGCGAAGGAAACGGACCCCCTAAAAAAAAAAATAGGGGCGCAGCCTCACCCCCCAAAATAGGGACGCATCTCTCCCGATCCCTGGGAAGCCTTTTCCCCGGGCAAGCCTGGGCGGGCGCAAGGGCAACTTTATGCGCGGCGGCGCCTTTCACTCCAAGCGGTGCGCAAAGCTCCCCCGGGCGCCGCGCTCCGCTCGGCACAGAGGCGTAGGAAGGTCAGGTGGTACCCGGTGCGGAAATTTCTTGTCATCCCCCCCCCCAACATTGTGTGTTGTTGTTTTTTGCCTGCAAAAAAAGGTTTACATTATTTCATATTTTCTTACAAACGAATGTGGATTCTGGGACTCTGATAACAAGTAGGTGACTATGGACAGATACTTAAATCTACAGGATGGACTGTTTTGGCTTGTGTTATTTTATTTATATTTACAGTGGTACCTCAGGTTACATACGCATCAGGTTACATACTCCGCTAACCCAGAAATAACGCTTCAGGTTAAGAACTTTGCTTCAGGATAAGAACAGAAATTCTGCTCTGGCGGCACAGCGGCAGGGGGAGGCCCCATTAGCTAAAGTGGTACCTCAGGTTAAGAACGGACCTCCGGAACGGATTAAGTACGTAACCAGAGGTACCACTGTATTGTTTATTTATTTAATAAAATTATTTTTAAAAACCTGCAAAGTGGTTTACCAAAATAAAAAACAAAACAAAAAAACACCACAGCAGCTATTTATTTATTCAGCTCCATTGAATTGATATTTCAGCCAGGCATGTCCAAAATCCATTTCGGGGGCCTAATTCGGCCCACCAGTTGGTTTAATCCAGCCCCTGTGGCAGTTATTTCCTGGGGTAAAATCCTTAAAAAAAACCTCAACAACTTCAACCCTAAAAAAAAAGGTTAACAACTTTGGTCAGCCCTCACGGCCCTTCGCTTCATCAAATCTGGCCCTCTTTGAAAAGTTTGGACACCACTGGCTTACACCATACTAAATGTGTTAGCCTTTTAAGGTAACTCTTATTTAAAGCAGGCCCCCACCCACCCACCCCAAAAAATATTTTTGGTCTCACAAGCAGCAGCACATTCCACCTCAAAACAAAATATCAAACAGTAAAAAAATTATAACTCCTGTTAGGATAATTAAACCAATCTTTATCCACACAGGCGTTTCCTATGAGGTTTTGACAATTTCAGAACTCAAGCAGTGAAATTACTAGGAACAATAATATAAGTTTCACAGGTGCAGTCTGCACAGATGTTGGTCACATAAGTTGGCATCTCTTTAATATTCCTTTACTTCTCAACCGCTTTATAAGAATCTGAAAGCAAGGAGACATGGCAACTCACACCTCTTCCATGCAGCAGCATATCAGAACACTAACACTTTATGGCTAAATAGCTTATAATTTACTTTAATTACTTGCAAGCAAGTTACAGGTAGATAGCCGTGTTGGTCTGCCATAGTCAAAACAAAATAAATAAATAAATTAAAATCCTTCCAGTAGCACCCTAGAGACCAAATAAGTTTGTTCTTGGTATGAGCTTTCATGTGCACTTCTTCAGCACACGAAAGATTTGAAAAATCACCCAAGCAAACACGTTTTTTAGGGGTTAAAAAAAGGCTGGGGGGGGGGGTTAAAGGCAAAGGACAAAGGGGTAAAGTCACTCACAAAAAGATCGCTGTGGATCAAAACAGCAGCAGAGAAAGCTCGTTCTTCCCTTCCAGAGATCATACAATGAAAGGTGGGACGAGGGGGAGGGGCAGGAGGCAGTTTTAGCGACCAAAACCTCCCGAGGATCAACTGGGATTAGGCGTTAATAGTTCACAGAGTAGCCTGCTTCTTATCAAGCAGTCTCAAATGGAGACTGATAAGGAAACTTGGGGGGGGGTAATCAAGGAGATCTCAACGTCTCCTCTCCAGACGTTTTACCCAGCAAACTCCCTCTTCGCTCAGTCTTAGCAACGGTAGCAGCGCTGCTTTTGCAGCCAGACCCAGGAGAGGGGCAAGCTGTGCGGGAGGGGACGCTTTTCCCCGTCAGCCTCAGCCTCACGGTAAAAAGCTTCACCTCGGCTTGCTCGCTCGGCCGCCGCGTGCACTCCTCCTTCTTTCTTCCGGCTGCTGGGCGGAGCCTCGCCTCCGCGGCTCCAGCCTCCACCCAGAAGGAAGGAATAGGCTTTTGGGAACAGCGCACGGGGTGGTGGGGCAGCTAGGGGTGGGGGCAGCTGCCTTCTAGGGGGGGCAATTGCCCCCGTCTGCCCCCCTGGCTACGCCCATGGTTCCAGGATGCGACAGTCGACGACTTTTACCGTCTCCTCCCCCCTGCTTCGATGCCACAGCTCCGACTTCAAGCTGCACATGTTCTGTCCATGTTTGGGAGCAACTATTTATGTGAACAGATGTTTTCAGTCATGAATCTGAACAAGACCAGGCTCAGATCACGCATCACTGATGAAAACCTCCATGCTGTTTTGCGGATTGCTACAGCACAAGACCTAACGCCAGACATCGATGGACTGACCTCAGGAAAACGATGTCAGCCATCTAGTCAGAAAAGTTAAAAAAAAGTTAATGCCTTGTGTTTGCCATATGTGTAATAAACAGTGTTTGGCAATATTTGTATGTTTAGTTATTACTTACATTATTACAAAAAACAGTAATAATTGAATGCAGTGACAATAATTTATGATAATAAAGAGTGAACACATAGTCCTAGATACAACCGGCCCTTTGAGGGTGACCAAACTGCTGATGCGGCCCCCGATGAATTTGAGTTTGACACCCCTGGTCTAGCGTAAGATGGAGTTTGAGGTACAGCTCAGACTTAGCAGTTCTCATTTCTGGCTAGGAGATGAAATGAAGAGTAAGAGTGAAGAGAGGCAAAGGAGAAGGTGCCCAGGTAAGGAGAATATATAGGGCTACACCCTCAGGGCACAGTGGGATCACCACTCGCAAGGTCCTCTCTAGCAAACATGAATCGTTGGTTTGACTACATGTAAATATCCCACACCTAAAAGCTGAAAAGAGGCAAGTTGTCAAGTCCCAATGGCTGCCCAGGACTTGACTTTGCAATGACTTGTGACTGGCAGTACTAGTTTCCTTTCGCCCTCACAATACTGCTGAGAATCCCTCTGTCCAGTGGCATAGCATGGGTTGCCAGTGCCCGGAGCCGCACAGAGGAGGTGGGGGTGGGAGGGAAACGGAAAGAGACACATGCACATTCAACTGCTTAACATCGTCCATGTCACCCGGGAGATTGCAGCTGCAGAGATAAGAAAAGAGTCGTTCCATTGTCACTTCCTGGTTCGGAAGCAGAAGCTATTTTCAACAGAGCCCAGCTACGGAAATGCACAACATCATCAAGGCAGCACTGGGTGATGAAATTTTCTGCCCCATACAATTTTGTGCCCAGGGCAATCACCCCTGTGGCCCCCCGCCAATGCTACACCACTGCCTCTGTCTCAGGACATCAGCCATAAAAAAGCACAGAGGATACAACCTATGCTAAACTGTTTTTCCAAAAAATGCAGAAGTTTCATCTGTTCACGTCCGTTCCTTCCATTGTGCAATCCACAGCTGTGACATAATAGGAGATGTGGTTAATCAGGCAGTCTAGGGAGGGGACTATGATCTGAATATCAAATCAGAAAGAAGCGATTTGTGCTGAGGATCTGCTGTGTAGCAGAACATTGCCGGACTTCAGCAGCAACAGCTGCAACAAGACCGTCATTCAGGACACAGCAAAGATAGGAGCAAACAGGACACCCTGCTAGAGGCAGAACCCACGCCATGAGGTTGTCTTCCAGCATCCTTCTACTTGGTTGGTATCCCTCCTTGCAGGATGGTGGGGGCAGAGCAAGTGGCCAAGGCCCTGTGCGGAGCTCAGAGGCCCAGTTTCAGATCCTTTTGCTCAGATGTCTTGCCTCTAACAGAATCCTCTCCTTTCAGGGTGTTGGCTGACCAGGCAGTGGCAAATGGCTAGAGGTGAGTTTGGGTCAACAAAAAGATCCCAAGAGTGGGAGAGAGGCATAGGGCAGAATGGGAGTTCAATGCCAGGGCCTCCACAATCAAACTTGCTTTTCTCACTACTGCTGAATGATAAGTTTTAGCTTTCCCTGTAAGTGTGCAGGTGCCCCACCCTCCTTGGTCTTTAGACAACCTGTGTCCATCTCAGCTGTCCATGTGTAACTCTGAAGTTTCTGTAGGAATGTTAAGGAAGGTAGGAGAGGATAAATTTATTAGATATGCTCCTTCCTCCCTCATGCTAGTGAGCATAGAGCAGATCACATTCCTTGCTGTAAACACCACCCACCACCACAACAACAACTATTATTTACTGCAAGGAATGCAATATTATTATTGTTGTTGTTGTTAAATAATAATAATAATAATAATAATAATAATAATAATATCCGTAGCCACTCTGGGAGGCTTCCACCAGAGTATTAAAAACAGAATAAAACTTCAGACATTAAAAACTTCCCTAAACAGAGCTGCCTTCAGATGTCTTCTAAAGTCAGATACAGTGGGTCCTCGACTTACGACGATAATGTGTTCGACGCAATTTTCGTAAGTCGAAAACATTCGAAAGTCGAATCCCCATAGGAATGCATGAGCGAAAAAAAATTCGTAAGTCGAAAAAATCCTATTCAAAATTCGTAAGTTGAAAAAATCCTATTAAAAGCGGCCGCGATGTCTTTTCGTAAGTCGAAAAAAATTCGGATGCGGTGGCCATTTTGTTTTACCCGAAGTCACTCGTAACTCGAAAAAAAACGTAAGTCGAGTACTCGTAAGTCAAGGACTCACTGTAGTTGTTTATTTCCTTGACATCTGATGGGAGGGCATTCCACAGGGCGGGTGCCACTAAAGAGAAGGCCCTTTGCCTAGTGAAGCTTGTTGATGGCTGGTTTCAGCCTTTTAACTAAGCAATCCAGGATGCCCTTTGTACAGACTTAATTCATTTTATGCCTGTTGTAGCTGTTGTAATACACTGTGCCGGATGCCGCAAGATTTGTAGGTGTGTGTTCTTTCTCAGACCAGGCCACAGGCCCCCTAAATGAAGCTCATGGGCAGCCAGCACTCAGGGACCACAGTTTGATAACCCCTGCTTTGTTGGATAATGTCAAAGCAGATTCATCCAGCACTGTCATTTGAATTTTGTACAAACTCACTCTATTCGATCCCCCAACTGCAGGTGAATGCCTCCTATTTGACAGAAGGAGGCTGTTGCAAGTGTTCTACCTTTCAAATCACACATCCATTCTCTTTCTTGAGCAGGACAATATCCTGAGCCCTCGATTTTAGTGCTTCCAGTCCTAATGTCACCCTTGGAGGAATTTCTACATCCAATGTGGGAATCGATATTACAGAGCACCTTTGAGCTCTTCAAGGGAGATCCTGCAGCATATGTGCGATCTGAGACATCTTCGGCTTATACAGCAGATTTTTTCTTTTCTAAGGCCAAACTAGAACATGGAGGAATTTATCAGTGTAGGTATTGCATCCATCGCACATGCTCGCATCTAAGTGACAGACTTTACATCAACGTAACAGGTGAGGGCTTAGCCTAGTTTCTGTGTGACAGTTTTACAAATGACGCTAAAATGGGTATTGGGTTTACTCCATCAGCCAATCAAATGGGGGGAAAGTGCACTGAATAACTATATAACTGACTATAACTGCACTGATTGAAATATGTACCTATCAAAAGGGATTCTTTATCCCCATTTCTATTTAATCACTAGTATTTTATTCCAGATTAAAATGCATTCTCTGTAACAAAGTCATAATGGAATGCAGATTGTGTAGCACAGGGATGTCCAACAGGTAGATCATGATCTACTGGTAGATCACTGGACGTCTGTGTAGATCACTGTAGATCACTGGCTCCCCCAACAATGATCAACAACTTTGCTCACCTAAAAAAGCTCATCAACTTTGACCTGAACCCCCAAAAGGGGGTAGATCCATGCCAGTTTTTAACTGTGAGTAGAGTGCAGTCTCTTGAAGTTGCCCACCCCTGGTAGCACACTACACAATCCCCTGCACTGTACTCCATTTGTCACACACCAGGTCCCAGTCAATAGACAAGGCAATGGATGTACTATACAACCTGAAGCCTACAATAGACCAGGTCCACAGCAATCCGACCCCAATAGGTTCTGTCCCTCTCATAGGGCAATCTCTGCTGTGCAGCTTGCCTTTCCCTGACAAGGGTCTCATCCCACCTTTGTTCTCTGCCAACTAATCTCCTGAGTAATGGCATAAATGCAGACTATCAATAGTCACACTCTGAACAGCATATGGTTTTCTATGTTCCCCAACAGCATTTTACAAAGCCAGACTATTGTGTAAGATCAAAGGATTAAGCATCCTCTTTTCCTTTTTCCCCCTGGATAAGCTTCTCCCAAACCTTCCATCTCAGTGAGCCCAGGTGAGGTGATAGCTCTGAAAGGAAATGCCAACATCCACTGTAAGACCGAAGAACAGCAAGAAGTAGAATTTACTCTACACATAGAAAATTCTTCAGATACTTATGAAAGCAAGAAGATGGGATCGGGTGAAGTTCTATTTCCCATTATCAATGCCAAAGAATCAGATGGGGGCGTCTATCGCTGTAGCTATTGCTTAAGGTTCGAGAGCAACTCAAGCATGCTCAGACTACAGTGATGAAGTACACATCAAAGTAGCAGGTAAGATCCTGTCTTAATCCTTGTATACATCTTTTACAAATTGCACTAATACAGGCTTTAATTTGCTGCAATTGTAAATGAAATTGGAAAAGTGTGCTGGCTCCATCATTCCTTAGTTTTAAAAGGAGGTATCTCTCCCTTTTCACGTCACAGTTGGGTATCATTTCAACATTTGTAAATGATGGATTCTCTGACTTCTACAGCATCCTGCCTCTCTGTCTCCTGGCCCCGCACCTCTCCTACTCCCTCTTCTGCCTCAAAGTTCTGAACTGCCCCAGACTCTTCCTGCTCACTAAACCCTGTCACCTGTGTATGATCCAGTGTGGTGTAGTGGTTAAGAGCGGTAGACTTGTAATCTGGTGAACCGGGTTCGCATCCCCACTCCTCCACATGCAGCTGCTGGGTGACCTGGGCTAGTCACACTTCTCTGAAGTCTCTCAGCCCCACTCACCTCACAGAGTGTTTGTTGTGGGGGAGGAAGGGAAAGGAGAATGTTAGCCGCTTTGAGACACCTTCGGGTAGTGATAAAGTGGGATATCAAACTCTTCTTCTTCCTCCTCCTCACAGTCGGCTCTTCCTCCCTCTGACCACTCATCATTGTCCCACCACCAATCCCCTGGTTCTGAGCCATCTTCCCATGGGGGCTCCCTTGGGGAGTGCTGATGCCTCCCACTTCTCCTCTGCATCCAGACAGTCCACGAGTCTTTATTGAACAACACTGGGCCCCGGACTGGGCCCTGCAGCCCCCCACTTCTCAGCTCCCCCCCATTGGTGAGCATTCTTTGGGTTTGGGTCAGTCATCCAGTTACAAATCCACCTGACAGTAGCATCCTCTACCCACATTTTACCAGCGTCTCACAATAATATTATGGGGAACTTTGTCAAAAGCCTTACTGGAATCAAGATGTGCTACATTCACAGCACTGGGAGATGGTAACGCAGAGGGTGAATGGAAAGATCCATGAACTGATAGAAGGGTCTTTTTCTTGGGAGCTTCTGGGCAATGCCAGTGTGGGGTTTGGTGAGCGCTGGCAGCATTCCAACTCTAGGTGCCCTTTTCATGGTTTTACAGGTGGATATTCAATAGCCGGACATTCAATAGCCATGTGGGCAGGCATTGCTGCCGGCGTTTTCCTTTCGGTCCTCATCCTGCTGATCCTTGCTTTTGTATTGTCCAGGAAAAGGAAAAAGGGTGAGTAGGCTTCTGGATCAGTTGTTCTGCAAAGGCTGAGATGAAAGCATGCATAACCAAGGTTGTAAATGCTCACTTTGTGGGAGCTATACCACTACAAGTTCCACACGAGAAGATTAAAGCCCCAGGTGTCAAGACAGGTTTCAATCTCAGAGAGAGATTAAAAACAAAATAGGGTTGAAGTTCATACGGTTGGACAGGCAGACTTGATGGTATTCACGCAGTGCCTGGTGAAATCTCTAAAGCTGGTGCAATATATATGTGATAAGCAATAGTACAAAGCCAGCAGCGTGCACACCATGTGCCAGTAGAAATGAATTAATCAGTTAAAATACGCCTACTCACAAGTCAATACAGTGATCTAACAGAATACAGTGGTACCTTGGTTCTCAAACTTCATCCGTTCCGGAAGTCCGTTCCAAAACCAAGGTGTGCTTTCCCATAGAGAGTAATGTAAAATGGATTAATCTGTTCCAGACTGTTAAAAACCACCCCTAAAACAGCAATTTAACATGAATTTTACTATCTAACGAGACCATTGATCCATAAATTGAAAGCAATAAACAATGTACTGCAGTCACACAATCAATCAATCAATCAGTAGCTGTTCCACACAGTCACAAAAAAAGAGCCACAAAAACAAAAAACGCAAAATAAATAGCAAAAACAGACAGACCTCAGCGTAACACTCAAAATGGAAGCGTAACACTCAAAATGGAAGTGTGCCAATCAAAATGGAGTAAGTTCGGCTTCTGAAAAAAGTTCGCAAACCAGAACACTTACTTCCAGGTTTGCAGTGTCTGGGTTCCAAGTTGTTTGAGTATCAAGGCATTTGAGAACCAAGGTACCACTGTAGTTATAAATTCACATAGTGGATATAATTGTTCAAGGGATAGTTGACCATCCATTCAGGGGCGTAGCAAGGGGGGCGGGCCGCCCTGGGTAGCGCCCTGCTGGGGGTGACAAATTGGGCTTAAAAAATATTTTTTTAAAAAAAAAATTTAAGGCTATTTTCGGCACTGCCGGGGTGGAGCCGCAGGGACGGCCAGCGAGGAGCGGTGTCACCCCCCTTCGCTGGTCGCCCCTGCGGCTCCACCCCGGCAGCGCCAAAAATACCACCTCGTCGCTGGCTGGTTTGCGGCGCCGCGGCATGCAGGAGAGGGGCGGGCCAGCCAGTAGGGATGTCACCCCCTCCTGGCTCTGGTCCGCCCCTCTCCTCCATGCCGTGGCTCTGCCCAGGGAGCCCAGCCAGCGGCGAAAAAAACTGCTGAAAGGGCTTTTTTCAGCGGCTTTTTTCGCCGCAGCATGGGGCAAAGGCGTCGCTCCGTGCGCATGCGCGTTGTGACGTCATGCGCACGGAGCGACACCCCGCCCCCAGGGGTGCCGCTTGGCTTGCTGCCCCTGGTAGCCAAGCGGTACACTACGCCCCTGCATCCATTTCAGCTATGATCCATTCCACATTAGTGCTGCTGCTGCTGCTGCTGCTGCTGCTGCTGCTTCTGCTTCCTCACTTGTGAGTCACACAATGCCGTTACCACCATGGAGTTATTCCACCACTCCCATCTCTTTATTTGAAGAGTTTTCAGGCTTGTTTCATATTTTTGTCGTTTACCTCTTGTGGCGTCCTTTCACTGTTGATTTACATGTAAACCAGCAGTGCACCCAATCAGAAGCCACACCTTGGTTTTTGAATGGCGCTGGGAGCTGAACGGACTCCCAGAACGGATTAAGTTTGACAACCAAAGTACCACCGTATAAGGGCCAGTGGGGAGGGAAAAACATCACCCATAACTTTATTCAGAAACCTATTGGGTGAAAAATCTCACAGTGTGTATCTCTGCTCTACAGGTTCCGTGGCCAATGAAAGAACCCAGCCAACAAACATAGTAAGAAATATTCCAATGAACAAAAACTTTTATGACTGAACATCCTGCCAACACTTTACAGCCCTGACATTCCAACTTGGGGGGGGGGGGGAGGACTCTAATTTGATGCAACAACCTCTACCTTTCCAAGTAACAGGGGATGGCAGGGCTGATTTGATTTGGGGTGGGGTAGAGGGCCAGGTACCATCCTCCGTATGGTCTGTGCACATCTCCAGGTATGTCCATTTTTTGAACTGGCTCTTCCAAATTCCTGGAATTTCTCTGGACCAGGGATGGAGGACCTGTGGCTGATGTTGTTGGACTACACCCCCCATCAGCTAACAGCCCACATAGCCAGAGGTCATGGATGATGGGAGTTGTAATCCGGTAAGATCTGGAGAGCAGCAGTTTCTCCATTCCTGCTTTGTTTCCATTGCATCTCCTTCTTTTTCCCTCCATAGCCCTTGCAGTCTGAGCCTGAAGATGACCCTGATGGAGTTTCCTATGCTGTGCTGAGCCACAGTTCATTGAAAACCAAACCAACCAAACCAGCACCCGATGCTGATGGGAACCCCGAGTCGTGTACTTATGCAACAGTGGCCCAACACAGAACCAAGGAGGGCCAATAAGCAGGACCTCTTACAATGCAGAGACTTCTGGGACCTTGGCTTATCCCTGAGTGTTATGGACATTTTGCTTATTTCTAGCTTCCACGACATGGGAGAAGAGTTTCATAAGGTGGCCTTATTCACGGAAAGAAACTATTGTTCACAGCTAAGAACTGGGCAGACCATACATAACGAATTTAAAAAGATGTTTAAAATAGCTATTCCCAAGAGGCCTGAAGCAGAGGGGCAGAGGTTCCTAAAGAGATGGTTAAGTTGTTTGTGTAAGCTACTACCACAGCCGGAATCCTCTGTGCGTAGAAGTGGAAAGAAGAAGTACCAACAAAAGAAGAGTGGATTTTAAAGTTAATGGACTATGCAGAGATGGCGAAGTTGACAGCAAAAATAAGAGATCAAAAAGATGGGAACTTTGTTGGAGAGTGGAGGTTCTTTTCAAACTATCTGAGAAAAAGCTGTAGCCCAATGAAATCACGAGCAGGATTTGAATAATAGGCAAGGGAAGGTGAATAAATAAATGATTGTAATGTAAGTTATAATACAATAGAAAATAAAAGGCTGGTCAAAATGTAAGAAATTATTATATTGAAAGGGAATTGAATAACGTCAAGTTTTGTGTAAAATATAAGAACTACTGTAAAATAAAAAATATAAGAACTAAATAAAAAACAAACCAAAAAACATATTTTCAGAGATTTTCTTTAACCTCCTGTCTTCCCTCCATTTCCTTTCCTAGTTCATTGAATATATATATATATATATTCTGCATAATTATACTTAAACCTTTTTTCTTATGCTTGTTATTTTATCTTAATTTGTTGTTGTTGTTCAGTCGTTCAGTCGTGTCCGACTCTTCGTGACCCCATGGACCAGAGCACGCCATGCACGCCTATCCTTCACTGCCTCTCGCAGTTTGGCCAAACTCATGTTAGTAGCTTCAAGAAAACTGTCCAACCATCTCATCTTCTGTCGTCCCCTTTTCCTTGTGCCCTCCATCTTTCCCAACATCAGGGTCTTTTCCAGGGAGTCTTCTCTTCTCATGAGGTGGCCAAAGTACTGGAGCCTCAACTTCAGGATCTGTCCTTCTAGTGAGCACTCAGGGCTGATTTCTTTAAGAATGGATAGGTTTGATCTTCTTGCAGTCCATGGGACTCTCAAGAGTCTCCTCCAATCTTAATTACATACCAGTTTTCATTGTTTCAGTTCAAATTTCCTTCCATAAACTTTATCTTATTTTAACTACTTGCAAGTGTTTAGTCCAGGGGTAGGCAACCTAAGGCCCGGGGGCCTTCTCAATCCAGCCCGCGGACAGTCTGGGAATCAGCGTGGTTTACATGAGTAGAATGTGTGCTTTTATTTAAAATGCATCTCTGGGTTATTTGTGGGGCATAGGAATTCATTCATCCCCCCCAAAAAAAATATAGTCCGGCCCACCACATGGTCTGAGGGATGGTGGACCAGCCCACGACTGAAAAAGGTTGCTGACCCCTGGTTTAGTCAAAGCCTGCCAATGTTTCTACTTGTTTACAATATTTTTGTACATATACTAAGGTTACCAGATGTCCCCATTACCTGGGGACAGTCCCCGGATTTACAAATCAGTCCCCTGACAAAATCCATCTATTTAATAGGAAGTTGAAAAGTGTCCCCGGGCTCATTGAAAAAAATCTGGTAACTTTAACATATACAATAAATGCATTTATTGTGTTAAGTTCTTATTTAATCCAAGGGCAGCTCGTGATGTTCTGGTGTTTATGTAAATAATATTGCATATGTATGTAATAATATTAGATTAATTATGGGAAATTTATATTTGGTAAATGTGTAGGTCAGTATAATATGTGAATTAAGGTATGTGTTGGGTTGGGGTGGGAGTGTGCTTGGAATGTTGGAAGTGAGTGGTGATTGGCTAGGAGCTTGCAAAGGCGTTTGAAAGTAGATGGGAGAAGTTTAGAGAGTCAGCTGAGTTTGGAGTTGAGTTGCACTTGGAGCAAGACTGGACATGGAGAGAGTATTTGGATAGCAGCATGGCTGGTTTGGTAGAGCAGGGTCACTATTGTACAAAATCACTATACTGCATGCACCTATTGGGATGCATGTAGATAAATACATCTCACAGAAATAGATAGCCATTTCTATAAATTCCACCATTCACTCATGAACCCCATTTTATACGACCTGGAGTGTTATTCCTTTGAAATCCCAAGCCATTAACTTACATTACAGACAGCGCCTCCACAGGCCACCAGCGTTACAGCAGCCAGGTCATTTGACAGCGCTAACGAGCTAAGTTGGCTTGTCTGTCAATGCTGTGGGGTGCCCAATTGAAACAGGAAGGTATTGATTTATGCCAGATAAGCTCTATCACTGTTTCTCCTATGCAATAAATGGAAACACCTCTTTAAAGGAAAATAGATGAACAAAGGAATTGGAAGTTCTTTCCCTCCTCCCTTTGTGAACTTTTGCAACTGATAAAGATCCCTTTTCTGCCTGAAGCTACCCTGTAACCAATTAATAGGTATTTGCAACTATGTTTGGAATAGAATCACAAATGTAACTTAATTCTCAAACTAAAAGTCACTGTAACAGATGCAGACCACAAATGTACATTTATTTGCCAAGCTGATAGACACTGTAAACCCTTCAGGGATATGTTGAAACATATTTTCCTCTCGCTCAACCTCCAGAAACATAAACTGCTAGACTTCTAATCTGCCTTCAGAAAACTGGTCTTTCACTCGTAGGCTCACCTCACTAGTAGGGCTCCAGAACACCTCAGATTTTTGCTGTTTTGGGTTTCTTTAGCTCATCTTGGCCTGGCATCTTAACAACAAGCTGCGAGGAGTCACAGTTTGACATAATATATTGGGTGCTTTGCATCTGCAGGGACTCAACTTTCTTCTTGAGTTTCAATTCCACCCTTCGCTGTGGGGCGAGCACTGAACAAGTCAGCAGGAGGAGCACAAGTATCGCGGCAGCAGTGATAGGAAGAGGCAGCTCCTTTTCCATTGGTTTGAAAGGGAAAGTGCAGCAGCAGCAGCGACCACAGCAAAGCTCTGGTCTCAGGCCACAATGTTTAGCCTCAGCATCCTGCTCTGAGGACATCCCCAGTATTCCAGTTGTGCTGGTCCCGTGGGGTATCCAGAAGGCAAAGTCTAAGTCCGGTCCAAGGTCAGAGGTACACGTAAAGGCAGTCCGAATTAACTGGAGCAGGGTACAGGGCAGGGAGTCAGGCGAAGTCAGGAACGGGTGAACAAACAGGGAACCAAGGCAGGTCAGGAGCTCAGGCAGAATAACAGGACAGGGAACAAGCAGGAACTCGACAGCAACGATGTTGCTCCTGCAACTTGGGGCTTGGACTGGCCGGCTTTTATCTGCCCCGAGGCATAGGGCGGCTCCAATCCTCAGGTGACTCGCCTCTCCTGGCTTGGAGACGAGCACTCCTCCTGCGGGAACTTAGTTCCCTTCGCCTCTCTGCCCTGAGCCTCTGCAGCTCAGGAGAGGCTGGAGGGTTACCGGACCCAGAGGCAACCTCAGCTTCCCCTGATGGGGCTGGGAGTGGAGCACCTGCAGGCAATGAGTCCTCCATCCCATCAGAAGCCAGGTCAAACTCAGCCGATGCCTGCACCTGAGGATCTAGCACAGGTGAGTCACCTTCAGACTCAGGCCCCAGCCCTGGCTCTGCTGGTTCTGGAGGCAGGGAATCCTGTGCAGGCTGGGATCCCTCAGGTTCAGCGTCTGAGTCTGAATCCCAGGCCATCACACCAGTGTGGTCTGTCTTGCATCCGTTCAGATGTGCAACTTTCTCTTCCTCTGTCCCAGTTCAACAAATAGCTTTTTCTCTCTCTCTTTCTCTCTCCGTTTCATTTCTGCCCTTTCTGTTCTTTTTGGTTTCCTTAATTCTTATGCTATTCTTAGGTTAATTACTGTCAGTGCTCAAAGGGGAAGAAAAAAAGGAAACAGTCAGCCTAGGGAAATACCGCCCTACCTCATTTGAGCTCTGATGAATACTTTCTTTGAATATTTTGCTCTCCAACCTAGTGGGCCATTTCCCTCCCATTCTTTCTTTCCGCATCCCATATTTTCAGAGAGCAAACCTGCAGGAAAGGGCCTTTTCATTTGACTTATGTACTGCAGCCTGTCTCTGCCAGCAGTTTCTGGGGATTCTTTTTATGCATCTCACATCCCTCAGGCACCAAAAAGCCTTCAGATGCCTTGTGAGAAGACAGGGGTGTGGCAACCGCCAGACTTGGTCCCTCACTACCACCTGTCAGTTGTTTGCCACCTGCCCTCAAGATTGTGCCCAAAAGCGGCTCACAGAATATCAAGCAAACAATAAGTATAACCATGCAACACATATTAGAAAATAGAAATAAGAATGTAAAAATCAGTCCATAAAACCATAAGTGTAAAACCATGCCCCCCCCCAAAAGCAACCCTAGTTTAAGGGCCTAAATTTAACATTATATAAAACAATATTAATAAGCCAACCTAATTAAATAACTGAAACTGAACAGGTGAGAAAATGATATCAACACAAAAATGGAATAACAGCATATAAAGCACCACCCTGTTCCAGATCCCATTCCTGTATCCAACGGTTTGGTTACAGGACTCAATCTACACCATCCAAGGACCTCACCCCATCTCCCAGCTGCAGCTCCCTGACTCTTACCCTTTGTCCACCATTATCATGGACTTTCTTAGTCAAATGGCAACCAATAACTTTCCTTCCACACTCCCCCACCAAACTACACATTGATGAGAATCCTCCCCAGTGTCTGGAAGATGGAATGTTTCTCTGCAACCACAAAGACTTGGATCGGTTGAGGGGGGAAATGATAGTAGAGATTTGTCACATTTCAAGTACACCTCAAAACTACCTTATGCAAAACATAGAACTGTAGACTACAGGCATACCTTGGAAGTCAAACAGAATCCATTGCAGAACTCTGCTCGATTTCCAAAACGTTTGGAAACCAAACCGCGGCTTCTGATTGGCTGCAGGAAGCTCCTGCAGCCAATTGGAAGCTGCAGAAGCCCCGCCGGACATTCAGGTTGCAAAGAATGTTTGCAAACCGGAACACTCACTTCGGGGTTTGCGGCGTTCGGGAGCCCAAACGTCCGAGTACCAAGGCATTCAGGATCCAAGGTACGACTGTATATATACAAATATCTAGGTTTCATATTGGCAGATTATCGCAGCTATCAAGAAAGATGTTTGTTTGGTGGAATCCCTCGGGCTGTTCCGCTTAGGTTCATTTAACTTTAGCCCCATTGGGGAAATGCCAGCAAGGTGGTCTTTACACGCGCACACACACACACACACACACAACTGCTGACTTCAGATAAATCTGTAGACTATGAGGCTTCAGCCACAGATGTTTTCAATGCCATTATGTCTAGAAACAATAGTCAGGCTGTGGAGCCCCTGGCAAAGGCGAAGACTAGGGCTCTGATTATGTTGTGTAGAAGAGGAAAGTTCAGCAAACGCAGCATTTTTCTGATGACCAAAGTTCTCTTTTTTATTTTTTGATGTGTGCTTACCAAAGTTCTCATGTTTTACACAGCTGTGACCATTATGGTAGTCACAACTTCCTTTTCTTACAGTTGGCCACTCTAGTTGGGCGGGGGGGGGGGAGGAGCCACATCTTGAAATATCAAAATGTGAGCAGCCAATAATGCTCATGGTCCTCATGCCATTTATCCCATGGAGACCTCCTGGTGGACAAGTCAAGTGCGTCACTGAAATGCTTGAAGTCCCTTAAAGCCGCACTAATTTCCTTACAGTTTAATGCAAATATCTCTGGGATTGGCTTTTACCCACTTCTGTTATCTTTGCAGTATTTATTGTTGTTTTCCCCTTTCAAGCTCTTTTGCTTCAATTAAATCTAGTCTCCGGCCCGGTATCAGGCTTCAGGCCCAGAGACCGGAAGTAATAGCCGTTAATTATATTCAGTTATTTACTCCAAAATTTCCAAATATTTTACTGTCCTGGATATTAGTCCTTTCTTATTTTCCTTCTGCTGTTTAAATGTAAGAGGTCCAATCATTTCTGATTGTCCATTTTTGTATTATCGAGCCCTTTGCTTTGAATTCTTTTCAAGCCAATAAGTTTGGTCTTTATTTCATAATACTTGTTCTTCAGAGTGAGAAATCCATCTTTTAAAATATTTCCTCCGGGAGCTCTGTTTCTGCTGCTTGCTCCATGGCCAGCAGGGCCCGCCCCCAATCTTCTTTCTTTTTGCAAAGCAGCAGAAACAGGTTAATTTCATTCATTAGTGGGAAAGAGCAGGCTTGAACATGCTTAAAGGTTTTGTTTTTGTTACTAATCAAAAATCACTTAAAAAGGTAAAGGGACCCCTGACCATTAGGTCCAGTCGTGTCCGACTCTGGGGTTGCAGCGCTCATCTCGCTTTATTGGCCGAGGGAGCCGGCGTACAGCTTCCGGGTCATGTGGCCAGCATGACTAAGCCGCTTCTGGCGAACCAGAGCAGCGCACAGAAACGCCGTTTACCTTCCCGCCAGAGCGGTTCCTATTTATCTACTTGCACTTTGACGTGCTTTCGAACTGCTAGGTGGGCAGGAGCTGGGACCGAGCAACGGGAGCTCACCCCGTCGCAGGGATTCGAACCGCCGACCTTCTGATCAGCAAGCCCTAGGCTCTGTGGTTTAGACCACAGCACCACCTGGGTCCCTAGTCAAAAACCACTTACGATCCCAGAATAAAACTTCATACTAGGAGACATAGCCTGTAGCTGGTTAGGAATCCATCAACTCATACATTTTCTCAACCAACCAAAAACAACACACTCTTTAACCACTTTGGAGCAAATAGTTGACACCATTAACCCACTAGGAAAAGAAGAAATGCCCCAAATGAACAAGGTACCAGTTCATTTGGCTTTCGCCCTACTTACTACATTGAAAACTACATTGGAAAAGGACTTTGGGGAAACCCTAGATGAACAACATTGGAATAACATTCTGAATAGTGTCTTCTTTAGAACTCTGATAAAAGCTCAGGAAAACAAGTGGCACACCGATGGTACATGCACCCTACAAAATTGTATAAAATCAGCCAAAATCTCATTCCCATTATGCTGGCGAGATTGCAAACTTCCTGAAATTCCTGTACACCATGTGGCGGTGCTGTCAAAAGATTGTTCCCTTTTGGGAAAAGGTTCTCCAGACCATAAACCAGATTATGGAATCAGACCCCACAATAGCACTGTTATCTTATTTTCCTTTAGATGCCCAAGGAATGTGTAAAACGTTATTACCCTTGTGTTAACTGCTGCCAGATTAAGAATGGTCATGTACTGGAGGACTCTCAATATAAATCTCTTTGAAGCTTGGATGTCACATATATGGGATATGTACTTAAGATATGGGACTCTGTACTTAAGGACAAACTAACAGCCTTACAAACTTTTACAAAGTGGACTGAGGTCCAGTGCTGAGGGCCTTCTGGCGGTTCCCTCGCTGCGAGAAGCCAAGTTACAGGGAACCAGGCAGAGGGCCTTCTCGGTAGTGGCACCCGCCCTGTGGAACGCCCTCCCACCAGATGTCAAAGAGAACAACAACTACCAGACTTTTAGAAGACATCTGAAGGCAGCCCTGTTTAGGGAAGCTTTTAATGTTTAATAGATTATTGTATTTTAATATTCTGTTGGAAGCCGCCCAGAGTGGCTGGGGAAGCCCAGCCAGATGGGTGGGGTATAAATAATAAATTGTTGTTGTTGTTTATTGAATATGCACAAACCATCAAGCATGTGTTCCAGCCACCAGCAACACACCCAACATTAAGGAATATCACTTTCATCCCACTAATGTATATCTGGTGAACCACAGCTGGGATTGCTCCTGTTATATTTCCCCCGTTTTTGTGATGGTTCTGTACTCCCACCTGTTGTTGTTGTTATTATTGATATCAATTTTTCTTTTCTCCTTTTTCAGATCCAATTCATTTGTAACTGAAAATCAATAAAATACAATTTTTAAAAAAGGAAAAAATGCTGTGTCATGTTGGGGAAAGTCAAATATTAAGGAAGTTGCCTCAGGAGGAGTAGCAGGGGAAACACAAATGCCAGTCCTATGAAGAGATCCTCTTTCTGTAAGATTAGGTAATGGAGCCTGTGGCAGATGAAAAGCGGCGCATGCAGTCATTTGTCTTCCTGTAACTGCAGGCCCTGGATTAGTCAAATGAGAATGTACAGAATCCAGAGGGAAACATTGTAGTCCACTTCTTTCCAAAGAAAGCTGTCTTGGAGTCTGTAATAATGCCTCTGACAGTAGAGGTATAAGGGCTAGTAGCCATTGAAAGCCTTGTCCTTCATGAGTGTGTCCGATCCTCATTTAAAGCCATCAAAGTTGGTGGCTATCACTTCCTCCTGTGGCAGTGAGTTCCATAGTTTAGCTATGCACTGCGTGAAGCAGTTTATCTGCTCTGCATTTACAAATACTCAGCTTCCTTGGATGTCCATGGGCTCTAGTGTGTGAGAGGGGTGTCTACTCACTGTGCTGGTCCCATGGGGTATCCAATAGGCGAGGTCTAAGTCCAGTCCAAGGTCAGTGGTACATGTAAAGGCAGTCCGAAATAACTGAAGCAGGGTCCAGGGCAGGGAGTCAGGCGAAGACAGGAACGGGTGGGTAAGCAGGGAACCAAGGCGGGTCAGGAGCACAGGCAGGAGAGCAGGACAGGGATCAAGCAGTAACACCGGCATGAACTGATCAGCGACGATGTTGCTCCTGCAACTTGGGGCCGGGGGCTGGCTGGCTTTTATCTGCCCCAAGGCATAGGGCAGCTCCGATCCTCAGGTGACTCGCCTCTCCTGGCTTGGAGACAAGCACTCCTCCTGCGGGAACTTAGTTCCCTTCGCCTCTCTAGCTCAGGAGAAGCTGGAGGGTTACCGGACCCAGAGGCAACCTCAGCTTCCCCTGACAGGGCGGGGAGTGGAGCACCTACAAGCAAGGAGTCCTCCATCCCATCAGAAGCCAGATCAAACTCAGCCGATGCCTGCACCTGAGGATCTAGCACAGGTGAGTCCCCTTCAGACTCAGGCCCCAGCCCTGGCTCTGCTGGTTCTGGAGGCAGGGAATCCTGTGCAGGCTGGGATCCCTCAGGTTCAGCGTCTGAGTCTGAAACCCAGGCCATCACACTCACTTTCTCAATGCCATGTGTAATTTTATAAACTTCTATTATGTCACCTCTCCCTTTAAACAGTCGCAAATGCTGCAACCTTTCCAAATAGAGGAGTCACTCCAGCCCCCACCCCCACCCCAATCTTTTTGGCTGTCCTTTTCTGAACTGAGCAAATAGCATTACCGAACCCAGTGAAAGCCAAAAGTGATATACTTTTTTCTCTCTTCTTTTGAAATCGTTTTTATTTTACAAATGTAAATTAATTACAATATCAAATACATATCCATAAAATGAGATTTCTCTGAATCTCCAAACTTTCCCCCCATCCCATTCATGGGTCCTATTGTCAACATTTCCAACTGCATATTATTTCATAGTCTGTTTTGTATCTATCCATATCGTCCATAGTATTTGTTACAAGTAAGATTAAAATCCTGCTAATGTTTTCATCTGCTTACAGTGGTCTCCTAAATAAATTATAAACTTTCCCCATTCTCTCTTGAATTTCTTGTCTTCTTGGTCACTGAGTTTTCCGGTCAGCTTGGCCATTTCAGCATAGGCCAACAGCTTAGTTTGCCATTTCTCTCTGGTAGGAACTCTTTCTTCTTTCCATCTCTGGGCTAGTAGCATCCGTGCTGCTGTTGTCTCATACATAAAGAGTCTTTTCTGTTCCTTTGGAATGTTGGTACCTATAATCCGTAACAGAAAGGCTTCTGGTGATATAGTTAACCTCTGGGGAGAACACAGCTCTGGGATAGCTCAGTCAGTAGAGCACAAGACTCTTATTTTCAGGGTTGTGGGTTCGAGCCCCACCTTGGGCAAAAAACAAACAAAACCCTCCTACATTGCAGGGGGTTGGACTAGATGACCCAATTTTGAATTACCGGTATATATGAAAGCACATGATCTACTCCAAGCTGATTTTGCAGAATATGACTGCAGTGTGGTAGGGGGGGAAAGGGAAGTGGTTTGTGAGGCAATTCCAGTGCTGCTCAACTGTGCATCACAGAGTATATGTACATCAAAGGGAAGAACTGTGTTGCAGAGCCATGTTGCAGCCTCTCTCCAAGATCTTCATTCCGGGGACAGCACACATCTTGGGGGACACAGGACACTGGACTACAGGGCTAGGTGCTCCTTCATCATGAGGTTCTCTTTCAACATCCTCTTTATCGGTTGGTATCTCAGATGAAAGGGTGAAGGGACCGAGGGTTGTGCAATAGCCGGGTGGAAGGACCAGAGACCCAGTTGTGGCTCCTGCTGCTCAGCTATATCGCCGCTAATGCAATCATCTCCTTTCCAGGATTCCTGCTGGCTGGACAGTGGCAGATCTCTGGAGGTGAGTCTCCTCAGGTGATAAATATGAACATGGGGCCAGGGGAAGATGGATGGGGGCGGAGTGGGAACTAACTGTAACCATTTCCCCCAACCAAATCTGTTTTTCTTAACTTCTGCACACTAACAATGGAGGCCTACCAAATGTTCTCTGATCTATGTAAATCTTAAAGATACAGGAACATCCCATCCCTATTTCTTTCTCTCTCCTTTTTGGTCAAAATGTACATTTATTGATTTTTCGATTAGGTTTTTTTTTTAATCATTTTTATTTCATTATACAAAAAATAAAATTGTAATAATCCAAATGCATATTGATATGCAGTGGAACCTCGGTTGTCGAACACTTTGGAAGTTGAACGTTTCAGCTTTCAAATGACAACCTGGAAGTGAATGCTTCCATTTTCGAATGTGCCTCAGAAGTCGAATGGCTTCCAAGGCACATTTCTCCATTTTTTCAATGGATTTTGCCGACCGGCAATTGCGCCTCAGTTGTCGAACGTTTCGGAAGTCGAACGGATTATGTTTGACAACCGAGGTTCCACTGTATAGAGCAGCGTTTCCCAACCGGTGTTCCGCGGCACACTAGTGTGCCGCGAGACACCGGCTGCTGTGCCGCGGGGGAAAGCCGAAGCTCCGCCGGGCCTCTCCGACGCGGGGAAAAGCCCCGCCGGGCCTCCCCAGCGCGGGAAGAAGCCGCGCTGGGCCTCGGAGGCCCGAAAAAAAAACTGTGCCGGCCCCCCCCCATGGAGAAAAAGCCGCGCGCTGTGGGTGCTGTGCCGCGAGATTTTTTCCCTAAGACAGGTGTTCCGTTGCCTAGATTAGGTTGGGAAACACTGGTATAGAGATTACTCTGAATCTCGAGACTTCCCCCTCACCCCCTCCATGGGTCCTATTGTCAACATTTACAACTGCATATTATTTCATAATCTATATTTTATATCAATCCATATTATCCATGGTATATCCATGGTTTTGGAAATGTCTGTACAGGGGGAGAGAAAGGGTTAATAGGTAGACCAATAGAAAAGCCCAGAGGCGGAGCCTACCTGTTTTTAAAAGGCTTAGCCAGAGGTTTAGACAGTTGGGAAAAAGCAGTTGGAATAATAATAATAATAATAATAATAATAATAATAATAATAATTTATTATTTGTACCCCGCCCATCTGGCCGAGTTTCCCCAGCCACTCTGGGCGGCTTCCAATCAAATATTAAAACAATACAGCATTAAATATTAAAAACTTCCCTAAACAGGGCTGCCTTCAGATGTCTTTTAAAAATAGGATAGCTGCTTATTTCCTTGGCATCTGATGGGAGGGCGTTCCACAGGGCGGGCACCACTACCAAGAAGGCCCTCTGCCTGGTTCCCTGTAGCTTTGCTTCTCGCAATGAGGGAACCGCCAGAAGGCCCTCGGCGCTGGATCTCAGTGTCCGGGCTGAACGATGGGGGTGGAGACACTCCTTCAGGTATACAGGACCGAGGCCATTTAGGGCTTTAAAGGTCAGTACCAACACTTTGAATTGTGCTCGGAAATGTACTGGGAGCCAATGTAGATCTCTCAGGACCGGTGTTATGTGGTCCCGGCGGCCACTCCCAGTCACCAGTCTAGCTGCCGCATTCTGGATTAATTGCAGTTTCCGGGTCACCTTCAAAGGTAGCCCCACGTAGAGCGCATTGCAGTAGTCCAAGCGGGAGATAACCAGAGCATGCACCACTCTGGCGAGACAGTCTGCGGGCAGGTAGGGTCTCAGCCTGCGTACCAGATGGAGCTGGTAGACAGCTGCCCTGGACACAGAATTAACCTGTGCCTCCATGGACAGCTGTGAGTCCAAAATGACTCCTAGGCTGCGCACCTGGTCCTTCAGGGGCACAGTTACCCCATTCAGGACCAGGGAGTCCCCCACACCCGCTCGCCCCCTGTCCCCCAAAAACAGTACTTCTGTCTTGTCAGGATTCAACCTCAATCTGTTAGCCGCCATCCATCCTCCAACCGCCTTGGAACCGCGTTGGAAGACAGTTGGAAATAGAGAGACAGTTGGTTCGGTTGATTTCTTGTGGGTGGGAGGCATAGGAGTCAGAGTGAGTTAGAGACAGAGGGGAGACAGAGAGAGTGAATCGGATTACAGTGTTTCCAAGTATTTAAAACTTGTTTGCGTTCACAATAAACTGAAATCTTTGTTAATATGTTACAACCTGACTGAGTCTGAATATATTACCGGGGAAACCTGGTTGGTGGCAGTGGAAGAGATAAGCCGTGGTGGTGCAGGGTCAATAGTCCGTGGAACGACCGGGGGCTCTGTGTGAACACCACACCATATTATCCATGGTATTAACCCCATCCCACCTGCACTGCCAGAGGCAGTATACCTCTGAATACCAGTTGCTGAGAATCACAAGTAGGGAGAATGTCCTGCTGCTCTCAGTCCTGCTCTTGGGCTTCCCACAGACATCTGGTTGGCCCCTGGGGGAACTTGCATGACAAAGCTTGAGTAGCTGCAGTAGAACAGAGTGCCTTCTACCAACTCATTCTGATAGGCCAATGAGGTGGCCTTATGTTCTGCATTACAGAGGGCAGTCCAAGTTCAGTTTTAAAAACCATAAGAAGGGAAAGCAGGAGGGGGGGGTGTCTTGAAGTTGCCCACCCACCGTTACCAGCTGAGCAGTGGAATGAGCAGACACACAGCTCACCTGACCACAGTCTTCCCCACTAGGGTGAAAATAATGCATTTTCATTTAACAATTAGTAATTACAGTCGTACCTTGGTTCTCGAATGGAATCTGTACCGGAAGTCCGTTCAACTTCCGAAAACGTTCAAAAACCACCGAAGCCAGCTTCCGATTGGCTGCAAGAGCTTCCTGTGCTCAATCGGAAGCTGTGTTGGACATTCGGCTTCCAAAAAATGTTTGCAAACCAGAATACTGTACTCACCTCCGGGTTTGCGGCGTTCGGGAGCCAAAACGTTCGAGTCACAAGGCATTCGAAAACCAAGGTACGACTATATTTATAAATGTGGATCTTCCCATATAAATTAGCATGTGGTAAAGTAAGGGCATTCTTTTGTCTTCCTCTTTGGTGAGACTTTTGTAGATGCTCCGTCTTCCTAATCTGCATTTTCAATTAAAAATTAGTAATTATTTATAAATGTGGATCTTTACATACAAATTAGCATGTGGTAAAGTCAGGGCCTTCTTTTGTCTTCCTCTTTGGTGATCCATCTTCCAAATCTCACCTTTATTCTCCTGTTTCGGTCCAGGACAAACTTACCCTAAACCTTCCATCTCAGCGTATCCCACAAATGTGGTCAGCCTGGGGGGGAATATCAACTTATGGTGTACAAGCATTTACCGACAAATTACTATCTACTATCTGCACAAAGAAGGTGGTTCACCAATTCATGGTTCAGCACCTGCAAAGAGCGAGAGGGGTGCAGTTAAATTTCAGATTGCCAATGCCAGAGCTGCACATGGCGGAACCTATACGTGTAGCTATTGCTTCCCATCAGCTTATGATCAACGGTGCTCACCTCGTAGTGATCCTGTCCAAGTCTACATAAAAGGTGAGAGCCCGTCTTAGCCTTTTTATGCTATTTTCACAACTGACATGTAAGAGGAGGGAAGAGAGAGAGACATTATGCTGGCCATCAGGCAATGGCTTTTTCCGCCTGCCTCGTCCCTCCCTCCAGCCCTAGCAGCCTTTTCCAGATCATGACTTTAAGAACAGCAGAAGCAGCTGGGAAGAGAGAACTATCTGACTTAAACAGCTACCGATATCTGACTTTTAGAAGATATCTGAAGGCAGACTTGTTTAGAGAAGTTTTTAATGTTTGATGTTTTATTGTGTTTTTAATATTCTGTTGGGAGCTGCCCAGAGTGGCTGGGGAAACCCAGCCAGATGGGCATGGTATTAAAAAAGGGTTTTTTGGGGGGGGGTTGTTGTTGTTGTTTTGTCATCAAGAGTTCTCCACTAGTACTAGATATTGCAGAAATTACGTGATCTTTGTTCATTCTGGTTTTCTGAACACCATAAATTCAACAAAATCTCTTAACCAGTGCTTTTCTTTTAGAGGGGAAAAAAGGTGCCAGTACTGTGTGCCCTTAAGTACCTCCAGGAAAAAAAGCACTGCAAGTCTTAAATAAAAATTGCAAATACATAGATACACACGATATTCAGTGTAGATGCAGATAAGACTAATGACCCCAAATACTTGGTTCTTAATTCTTTCTACAGCGTTCATTGAAATAGGCAACAGAAATGTAACTCAGCTTGTAAGATTTCCTGGATCTGCCATACTGAACTGCAGCAAACAGTAACTCTTCTCAGGAACCCATCTCCCACCTAGCCTGGCCAATGATGGGTGTTGTAGGCATGTGGAAGGTGCCAGGTTACCCATCTCTAAACTGAAGTTGTAAACAAAAAACTTAGAAGCATCAAGTTCTTATGAACATTTACCCTCCGATCCATCCTCAGGATTTTGCATTCTCCCAGAACATGCAAACCTCTCCCATATGACAGACTGTTGCCTGGGAGTGATTTGAGAAGGCTGAACTGCATCTTTGAAATCTCACTCTTGTTCTCTTCCATGTGCAGGACAGCTGTATCCCAAGCCTTCCATCGCAGTGAATTCAGCTGAAATGCTTGCCGAGGAGGGGAATGTCAAAATCAGCTGCAAGGCAGAAAACAACTTATCTACAGAATGGCTGTTCTCTTTGTATATACAAGTGGGTGCAAAGAGGCAGCAGAAAAAACTGACAGAGAAAATAGCTACAAAGGAGGCTGTATTTGCCTTTGACAATGCCCAAGAATTCCAAGGGGGTCTCTACCAATGTAGATATTGCTACACAACAGTCTTCGTTGAACTGTGCTCAGGTTTCAGTGACAGCCGACGCATCAACAGAATAAGTAAGGTTCAAAATACATCCTCCTATTGTCACAATAGGGTCTAAAATGGGAGTGTTCTGCATTTTCAACATCTGTACATCCAGTGGAGAATTTGCATAGAATAAAACATTCCAGATTGGCTGGGATTGAAGGAGGGAGTGTGGTGTGCGTGGCTCTTGGAAACTTCTGAAGAAAGCTGCAGGAAGGTGTGTGTAGAATTTGTGCTGTTAAAACGGAAAGGGTTCAAACCATCGCAAGAGCTGTTGAAATTTTGGGAGGTTAGATAGTTACAATGGAATGGTCTTGGTGGTGGGGGGCACATTTTTATTCTTATTTATTTATGATTATTACTTTGGATGTATGGATGTATGGATAGAAAGATATAGACAGATAGATAGATAGATGCAGACCTTAGTCCTTCCAGATGTTGCTGGTTCCTAGCAAGTGTAGTCAATGGCATGTAGGTCCGCAACATCTGGAGGTCCAACAATTCTCTACAACTGTTCCAGACATCTTTAACTAAAGTCAAAACAGTAGCAGTACCTACGTACAACCATTTTTCATAAGCAAGAGCCATTCTAACCATTTTTGAATGATGTGTTAAAAGTCAGTTTGTTTGTTGAATTTATATACTGCCCTATACCTGGAGGTCTCAGGGTAGTTCACAGAAAAGATCACAATATATAAAATCAAAATAAAAACAATAACCCAAATACCCCCCCCCCAAAGGGCCACATTTTAAAAGGGTATAGTTCTAGTTTGCGATGTGCAGCAGATATTTCTGCTGATCCGATCAAAAGCAGCAGAGTGCAGGGGAAGAATATCAAGCCACTTACCTCCATACCATTCTCACAATGTTTTATTTGCACCCAGATTCCAGCCTGTCCAAACCCTCCATCAAAGTGCTACCCGACGAACATATTTCCCCAGGACAGAATATCACCATCGAGTGCCAGGGGCCAGAAAAGGGTCTGAACTTCTCCCTATACAAATCCGGGGAACTGATAACATCGCAGGTGACAGAGTCAGAGAGAAACAGAGCCGAGTTCCCTTTGCTCAACGTGGGGTCGGAAGATGAAGGAAACTACACCTGCCAATATCACCGCAGGGGAAATCCCTTTGCCTGGTCAGAGACAAGTAATGCCACGGAGCTGGTTGTAAGAGGTGGGAAGATTGGTTTGGTACTTGTCTTCCCCCTGCCTTCCAAGTCTCGTTCCCTGTTGTGTAGGAGGCAGGAGCTTCAAGGGGCCTGAGACTCACACTGCAGGGAGGAGGGGAACCAGCTTCTTAGCCTCCGTCGGCACCAGTTCTCTAAAAGCAGGATCAGAAATGGAACGGGATTGCGTTCAAAAGGGCATATCCCATGTTAGTTGCACAGGGTCCCAGTTTGACCGGGAAAAAGACTCTCAGGGCCTGAGAAATTGGAAAGAGATAGCCAAACAAAGTTGATTGTCAGATTGCTGGTCCTTTTGACTCGGTACTGTTGACCAGCATGGCCATGGAGGATGGGAGCTGGAATCAAACGCATCAAGTTGGGGGAGGCTTGTGGCAGTAGATGAGGGGTCAGCAACACGGTGACCGCAGTATCCCTTCCCACCCTCCATTTAAATTAGGCTTCAAAAAGCATTCTGCTGTGTCCAGTAGAATAAGTTGCAGTGTGTGCTTGGTTGTGAGCTGCCCGTGACAGTTTCTCTTATTTGTGCATGTGCACAAAAAGGTTGGTGACCCCTGTGTGGGTTGGACTAGATGTCCCTCAGGGCCCCTTCCAACCCTGCAATTCTATGGTTCTGTGGATAGCAGGTTTGTTTCCTATCAGCTCCTGATACTGCCTGCAGGTGCTAAGTTAAAACATATGCAGTGCTGGCACACAAGACATGAATTATTTTGCAGATATGCCTGAAGAATCCAAGACAATAATATGGGCCAGCATTGCAGCAGGCCTCCTCCTCTTCTTCCTCCTCCTCCTGTTTATCTTTGTACTGCACAGGAAAAGAAGAAAAGGTGAGTGGACCTCTCAATGCAGTGGAAATTTTTGCTACCTTGATTTGCACATCAGTGTTGTGTTTTTGGCTCCACATAAAAGAAAGAAAAGTCTTCTTTAAAGGGGAGAGGGGGTCATTATACCTGCAAATAAAGTTTAAATGTAAAATTTTAATTCTAGAGCTTTTGCAGCACTTGCCTTACAGTGCAAAGTGCAATCCTGCACACATTTAAATTGAAACAAAACTAAATAATCATTCGGTCATTACTAGAATAGTCAATTCTAAAGGTTTAACTCATTTGAAATGAAGCCAACCTGTTGCAAAGACTAATCCTATGCATGCTTCCTCATAAATGTAAAACTTGCCTTCTCTTGCCAAATTGTGCACTTTCAACTCATGGTGAAAGCGGCTGTTAGCCAACATGCCATTCTGACTGTGACATCCTTCTCACTAATCCAAATGAAAGCAGGGAGACAGGAGGCCACTGCCCCCTAGTGCACAGAAGGCTGAAAGACAGAGAGAAAGTGTGAATGTGTGGAGGCTAAGCTGTAATATGTAACTCTGTTTTTCTACTAAGCAACAGTCCTTCCCTACTCAAAGTTATTTTATTGGCACATCAGTAAATTTTTTCAAGTCTATGTAACTCAGTAGCATACACTTCCCTTACATTATTGAGATTCAAGTCAATTTCAGCATGATAGATCAGAATGCTTATTGATATGTGCTTCCTGGGTATAGTCACCTGAAGAAAGTTTAATTGCAAACTTTGACTTTAACATTTGACTGGCATTGAACCCATTCCTGTTGCCCAAATAGATTTATATTGTATAAATGCATTATATGACTTGGCTTTCATTTATTTATATTTTTGTTAATTTTTTTATGAAACAAATTCATTTCTAGAAATGGAAAATTGCTGCAGGGAAATATAGCTGTGGAATTTATTTATTTTTCCGGGGGAGGGGGGGATTACCTTCCATTTCATAAAATTTCTAGCATTCCTCACTGGTAATCTTGGAGAGTATTTATTGCCCAAGAAGCTGCCTCCACTAAGAGGAAGTTTAAGAATTTGGGGGACGGGGCGGGGAATGATCAGTATTGCTAGTTCTAATTTGAAATCGACAAGTCAAATAATTTCATAATTATCTATCTGATCTACAGGTTTCACTGCCAATGAAATGCCTCAAACAATGAACACGGTAATAAAAATTCCTATGAACAAACACCTTTATAATGATTGTGAACCTCCTGCTAAATCCCAACTCTATTATTAGAAAAGCATATTTTTTATATATTTAGAAATATTTTAATAGCCCATGTTTTGTGGCCAAGCAATGCCAGGGTACAGTAAAAACATCAGCATCCTATGTAGGAAAGGGCTATTGTGCTCATTCTGCTTGTGGGCATTTGATGGGCAACTGATGGAAGCAGGATGCTAGACTAGATGGGCTTTTGGTCTGATTCAGCAGAGCTGTCACATTCTTAATTACCGGTAATCAGCACCAACCCATCCTTCTTACTGGGGATGAAATAGACATGGGAAACACTTTCTGCAGCCTTCCAATTATTTTGAACTACAACTCCCACAGACCCCGGTCAACATAGCCAATATCTGGTTGATGGGAATTCTAGTTCAAAGCATTTGGAAGACAGGCTATAGGAGGCTGGACTTGAGTCTCACTCAGTCTGATTTCTAATATTAAATTTCAAAGCTGCCTTTGTGGCTGTGCTCAATCTACTATGCATTTTAGAAAGTAATTTGTCTGCATGTGCTCTGTGCATTCAGACACCCCTTGAGGTATCACTGCCAAACTGGGCATGACAGTTCCTCAGCCGGAGAAATTAGTTTTCGTCAACACTGAGATACCAGGCACCCAGCAGGACTAAACCCTCTTGCTCCAGTGTGGGTGGGAGGAAGGAGGTGCAGTATTTCATTCCCACATCCCCCTTCTTAAAAACCTAAACATTCACCCCTCCTACATATTGATTCAGGGCTAGATCCGGATCATGTTTGGGCCTCTTCACACAGCCTTAAAACTAACAAATTATGTTGTCCATTTAAAAATCTTTGGTTTGTTTCTAAGAATTCCCTGGCAACACCAGGCACGTTTCCCTAGTAAATAAATAATGCTCAGTGGCACTAAGTCTCTTGTAACCTAGTCTATGATTACATCACGGGTATGCACCCTTTTTGGATGCTGCCTGACTCCAACCTCTGACAGCCCTAAGCACCATGGACAATAGTCAGGATGATGGGAGTTGTGATCCAGCATAATGTGAAGGGGCACAGATTAGCTACCCCTGGATTGCAGGCTTGCTTATTTATTTATTTATTCCTTCCTTCCCTTTCTTTTTTTACCCTGCCTGTAGGCCCCAGAACCTTACCGAGAAGCAGACCCTGATGAAGTCTCCTACGCTGTATTGAACCACAACTCACTGAGGACCAAGCGAGTGGCTGCTCCTGCCACAGTCCCCCAACCTTGTGTCTATGCAACACTGGACCATGATAAAGTCAGGGAGGGTCGGTAGGCAAGACTTTACAGAGATGCTGCATATGCCCCGAGTTCTGGGGTCACACATTTTAAGGCTGCTTCATGTGTACAAGCGCTGCTTATTTTATCCACACAATCACAAATGCGAATGTCAGGTGTCATGGGGAGCTCGCCAGTGGTCAAAAGCTGTGGCATCTGTTACAGTGGTCAGAGAGTGTTTTTTGACTCTGCATTTTTGACTTTATGCTCTATCCCTGGAACGTAACCCATGCGTAAGTTGAGAGTCGACTGCATTACATATGTCTATGTTATTTAAAAACAGAGAAAGATCCACATATGGGTGTTGGGCTGAGAGAAAAGACCCTACAGCAGCTGGATTCCATTCCAGTTCCCCACAAATTCCATTTAAAGTGAACACCCACCTTTTTCATAGCCAAATTAATGCACAAAAGAGGAATGCCGCTTATCCAGACTGAATTAGAGCCACAAGATACATGTTAGTTATTGTGTCTCATAAGTATGGACTATTTCTTTCTTATACATATAAAAGTGCTTAATTTAGAGTGTGTTTTTGTTGTAGTTTAGGTAGCATCCAATATAAAATGCCTCCCTTGTCATTTTCCCAATCACATATTGTGTGGTCAACAAAAAAATCACAAGATGCTTTGGTGCAGAAGAAACACCTCTTCTCTGGCAGAAGATGTACCTTTGTACACGAATCAAAAGAAAAACTAAACAGCTTTTCAAATGGTTCAATGGCACCCTCTACTGGACTACTCTGGGATAACAGGGCTGTTTGTATTACAGGTGCCCATCTTATTTAAAACCTGAAAGCCAAGGAGGCATCAGAAATATTTGCATTGTTATGAGTTTGTGAGTGCCAGACACCTATAATCTCTGGATCCAGCAAGTGTTAGAATTTAATCAAGCCTCCTGAACTCCTGGATCCAGCAAGTGTTAAAATATAAGCCATACTAGGAGTGGACTAGGTTTCTATTTATTTATTTATTTACTAGTATATAAAGCCCGTTAAAATAACGGGCGCTAGAGGTGCCTTTTAAAGACTTCTATCGTAGCGGGCACTGCGCTGTGGTGGACAGCGGCGGCAGCGGGAGGCTCCGCTTGGCCGGCGGCGGGAGGCTCTGCTCGGCCGACGGGCCGCCCCGGGCCCGGACCCCAGAGAGCCCGCTGTTGCCGCCGCCACTACCCTGGAGGCGAAGGCTGCGTGCGCTGGGAGGGGAGAGTGTGAGGGCGGGCCCCATACACCCACTTCTCTCTCACACCCTGCCACCTTTCCTCTCATCCCCTCCTAATTCACACCCCCACACTCTCTACTGCCCCATACTTCCATTTTCCTTTCTCTCGCTCAATAGCCCCTCACTCCTCTAGCCCTATACCCCTGCTACACTCACCAACCCCTCCTGCCCCATATCCCACTACATTCAGCAGCCCCTCCTGTCCCATACTCCCCACATCCGACCCCCTCCTGCCCCATACCCCCAATACCCCACTCATCCTGCCCCATAGTCCCACACTCACCAGCCCCTCCTGCCTCATAACGCCCGCACCCCTCCTGCCCCATATCCTCACACGCTCACCAGTGCCTCCTGTCGTTTACTTTCTCACTCACCAGCCCCTCCTGTCCCATACCACAACCCCACCCCTCCAGCCCTATATCCTCCCAGACTAACCAGCCTCTCCTGCCCCATACTCTCACTCACCACGCGCTCCTACCCCATACCCCTATCCCACCCCACCCCTCCTGCCCCATATCCTCCCAGACTAACCAGCCTCTCCTGCCCCATGGCCCCTCAAGCGGCATGGTCGCCGTGGAACCCGGAGCCTGGTCATTGCGTGGCAGGGAGATGCCAACGCCGGGCTTGGGAGTGCGCACGTGTCTGCGCACAGCAGCAGCTGCCGCCTCAGCCTGAGAGGCGGTTGCAGCTGGGTCGGCTTCGGCATCGTGGGCGGGCCGGCGGCGCAGCCCCTGTCCCGGGCAGGAGATGCCGACGCCGGGCTTGGGAGCGCACGCGTATCTGCGCGCAGCAGCAGCTGCCGCCTCGGGCTCCACTGTGCTCGCTGAGGCAGCCGCTGTCCGAATGAGAGCTTGCGGGCAGGAGCGGCGAGACCTCAGCCAAAGGGGGCGGGTCCTGAGGAGCCGCCTCGGCCTATGAGGAGCCAGCCACGCGGGGAGCCACGAATCGCGGCACGTCAGGCGGGGCGCAGCCGAAGCAGGCAACCAATGGCGTGAAAAAGGGCTGTCTCTGCGCTCCAATCTCTGTCAGTGGAGCGCAAGCGCAGTTGCGAATTCCACTGACACACGGAAAGTACGCACGGACACAGGCACTTTATTATATAGGATTTACTTACTTACTTACTTACCTATGTCAAAGATTTACGTTTCACTTTTCAACTGCAGCGCTCAAAGAAGCTCATATCAAATGTAAATATGGTGCTTACAAACCAAGCATTTAAAAAACAGAACTAGCCCAACCAATGCAGAAGGCAGCATCTGACATTGTCTTCCCCTCCCTCTCGTCCTTACTTCAGGAGTTGGCAGTAAATAGCCAAATGGAGGTGACAGTTCAGATGCAGCAGGCAACTACTTCTTTCCACTCTGCTATCCCTAACTTGGAATGACAGTTCCTATGACCTGGGGCTAAGAAGACATCAAGGACTGCTTCATATAGCAGCCTTAGTTGCCAAAAGAAACTGTTGCTCACAACTGAGCTAGGCAGGTGAAAATACTTCTTTGGCTGCACATAGAACAATCATATATCTATAAACTAGGGGAAAGTCCAAGCTTTTAGAGTCCAAGCTTCTTAGAATTTTACGGAGTAATGATGCAAGTGGTGAGATGATTGGTAATTTATTTTAAGACACGGTCTTGCTTTTCTCATTTCCATTTTTATCTTTTCCCCCTCTTTCATTTGAATGCAGAAGAGTCTGGTGTTGTTGGGCTTGTAACCAGTGTAACGTTCCCCACAAACTGAAAGGTGCTTAAGAGTTAAGAGGGTTTTCTGGAAGTAGGGAAGTAATACACCAAGCCTGCTAGTTCTTGCCATTCAAACTCAGTTTACTGGGTCCATTTTCTTGTTTTTTTAAAAGCATTTATTGATCTTCCATTGATCAACCAGTCCATTTTTTAGAAAAGCGTTGTTGTTTTTTACCCTTGGAGAATGCCAGGCTTAAGACAAATGAGCCATGCCTGTTGAAATGATCCAATACTCTGCAAACAACTGTTAACAGCAAATGCAACTACAATCTCATCTTGCAATTGACCTGCTCATGCACTAAGTGCCACATCACCAAGACAGAGGAATAGCTTTAAAAGACTTTATTCCAATCAAGTATTTTAAAAAGTATTATGCTCCCCTAATACACACATACACACACCATGAAAAATACAAAACCACAAGTTTCTGCCTTCACGCCCCTACAGGATACCGGCCTGATCATGGGGATAGGAACTACCCTGAGGCCTCAAGCTTCCCACTCCTGGAGTCAACCACCCTCTCCAATATAGCACTATTAAAAAGGCCCCCTTCCTCCCCCACCCACTCCCAATTCCTAAGCCAGGACTGTACATGTTCCAACATCATCCTGCACATGCCAAATCTGAGACTGGGTGCAAGCCAAGCTGAACTCTTCCATGGAAGTTTCTAGCCCTTAAGGCTGTGATGACAGGTTTGAAAGTATGTGAAGTATCAAAAGCCAGAAAGATGGAGTGGGTGGGAGGGAGCCTATTCAAAATTTCCAGTGACCGTACACAGTCCAGACCAACAAAACAGAAAGAAAATAACAGTAGGAAAACCGGATCTTCACAATTTATACAGGTTCCGTGTTTGGTTTATGTTGGCCTAGATATTTGTTTTATTGCAGAGTACATATAGCCCTGTTGAATATACTCCAGCATCTTCTTTCCTATGAAAATTTTTAAAAATCCAGACTTGCCCAAGTTCCTTATAAAAAAAAACCCTAATCCTAAAGTGAACGAACAAGTGCTGGAAAAGCCCTAAAAAGCATTGGGGAAATTAGGAGGAGGCAGGAAGAGCAGTGACATACGCTTCACTTTAGTTGCTGTATACTATGGCATGAGCAATCCATTCCCTTATAAAGGAGATTTTGAGCTGGAGTTAGCAGCTAACTTGCCACAAGAGATAAGTCCTATAAATGACACACTGAGTTCAAAACTGCAAATATGGAGCAGATATTCTTAAGCCCTCCACCCCACTACTCCCTGAAGAACCCGGCCATCCAGAGACCCTTTCCCAGTGCCTGGCTTGTTTATTTATTAAATTTATATACCACCCTTCAAATGATTTCAGGGCAGTTCACAGAGTTTATTCATCCTCCACCCCTGGCAAGGGTCAAGGTGCCTTGACACCTCCCTGAGCACAATTTTAGGGGAGGTGGGGGTCATCTTTTGAAAAGACGACAGATTGGCTCCAGGCCAAAAGCATGCTTTATAAATCTTACAGAGGATGGAAGAAGCAATGCTAACATACAAGGGTGTGTCGGGGTGGTGGTGGAGAGTGGAGTATGCAGAGGCAGAATGACAAGGGCTGGCTATGACAAAGTCTTTTAGGGGAATGAGACAGAGAAGCTGTTTAAGATGGGATGCAAGAGTCAAAGAAAACTGGGTTCACCACTCTGAGATTCAAAGGCAAGCAACCCTCCACCCATGTGAAAACCATGGAGAAAGACTCAACAGACACAGGACTGAAAGCAAAGATCAGAGACAGGGCCTAAAGGGATGACTTGATGCTCCCCCTTTCAAAGCGAGGTAGCTTAAAGAGTAAATCCACCTTAAAAGATGGGTAAACACGAGGCACCAATAGGTGAAAACTGAGCCCCAGCCTGTCCTTCAACAGGAGCATTCAGTGTCCTGGCTAGCAACATCCACCCTTCCCACCCCAAACCTTTCCCTAACACAAAGCCCTTGATCATCTCACCCCCTTCCGTTCTCTTTCCCCATCCCACCCCACCCCACCCCAGCAGTACTACCTAAAGGCTGTGCACTAATCCGCTACTATTAACAAATATGGAACAACACAAACTGACAAGAGTAGCACAGGGAAGAAAGCATGGGCTCTCCCAGCAGCAAGGGCCCAAAATCAGCTGCAGGGGGCAGGAAGAAAGATAACCTTTTAGCACAAACAGTGATATACAAGTGAAAATGCACACCTCGTAATATTCCTCAATATTATTACTGTACATGTTTGGTAGTTTGTTCTGATGAAGCATACTCTTTCTCCAAACAAGAGGATTACTATCTCACAGTAACGTGAAAATTTGGGTCAAGACTATTGGCACAGAATCACATATCAGCACAAAATGAGCACCATAAACCAAATAACTTGCACCACAAGTCACTGTACCTAAACAATTTAGGATAAGGATAATGATGATAATGATAATAATTTATTAGCTGCCCATCTGACTGAGTTGCCTTCAGATGTCTCCTAAAAGTCAGATAGTTGTTTATTTCCTTGACATGTGACAGGAGGGCGTTCCACAGGGTGGGCGTGACTACTAAGAAGGCAGGTAGTTACTGTGATTGTTTGTCCACAACAAACAAAACTGGTATTAAACAACTAGAGAAGTTATGGGGGGAATGTCTGAAATATGTATTAACATATATAAAATGAACTGGAGAGAGCAGGAAAAGATGTCCAATTTCAGCTGTATATCAACTGTTTTAATGAGCAACACACTATCAGTGCTTTGACAGACTGACACTTTTCAGCTGTACTTTGTATACACATATGAGAAGTTCAAGTTGAGTGGAATAGAGAATGTGCACAAAGGCAACTTTGCAGATTAATATGAATGATGGTGGAAACAGCTCAAATTGCCAGCATAAACAGGGTATATGAAAGAGTGTTGTTTATGTTACCCAGTTGTGCAAGTTTCTCTTATGTTTTTGTTTATTTAACAAAATTATCATGCCTTCACATGAATATGCAGTTGCAAGTATCTACCAACATTCTCCACAACAAAGATAATGGACTCCCTCTCAGATCCATTAATGAAAATACTCATGAATGGAGGTCTGTGGATTTTCAGCCTTTTCGTTGTGAAGGAAAATACCCTTCTCCACAGCTAAGTCCTCACACTCACACAACCGAGTTCAAAATATTATCCCTGCACTATAAATACAATTTCCTTATTGTGACAGAATGAGCAGCTACAGCTCCTTCTAGCTGCAGTTGTGCTTTTGAAACTCTCACCTACTAATACCTAAATACTACTTTAAAAAAAATGTTTTCTAGGAATCAGCACTTGGCAGAATTATTAAAAACAGAAGGTCTGGATTATAATATATATCTAACTCAGAATACATATCCAACATGGATACCAAGCAAAACTCTAGAAGCAGCTCTAAAAACATATAGAATAGATTTTTTGTGTGTGTGTCATTGTCCCCTTCGGGGACAACAAAATTACTTGGCTGCTCCATCCACCCAGATAGGGCACTCCATGCACTCCATATTTCTCTGTTTCAGAGCTCAAAAACCCATCCAGAGGACAGATCCTTTCCACAATTAGAAGGAAGTCTCACCAAATTAAAAGGACTTACTCCCAAGTGTGCATAGAATTGCAGCCTTAAACAGCAGTGACTCACAAATGCACACCTGTCTCTTTCAGAAGCTATATGGAGAAGGCATTAAGACTGAAATGCACCAAGTTGGATACAAAACTGACAAAGCAGGGAAAAAAGAGAAAGTTAAAGTGGGCCCTGCTGATTCCTGGGCTGTGGATTTTCCAAAGTCAACACCACAAAGCTCACCATGAAAACTGCTGCAAAATGAAGCAAGCATTCTCCAAAAAAAGGCTGGCTGCAATACAGCCCACCTGTTGGCTTCTCATCTTCAGCTAATCTTCAACTAGATTTCTAAGTACCCCACTGAACGTAGCTCAGAAAGAGGCTGGAAATCCCAAGAACTGCCAGACAGGACCACAGGTCAAAAATACAGACAATCTATTTACTGTACTGCAATGACATTTGAACTGAACCCAACCACTACTAGATGAGTAAGAACCATTTATCCAGTCCAAGCCAGCACCTCACAGAAGGAAGGTCCTTTATCACAATGCCCCTGAGCCAAGGAATCCTCTGATCAGAGCTAGGAAAGTTCACTTATCTCATTCTCTACCACTTGACTACAGTGTGAAATATTTGCATAAAATTATCAAACTCACTGGTATTCTAAAAAAACCCATTTAACCTCAGCCATATCCAAGTATAAAAACATGAATACCTTAAAGGTCAGTAACAGTGTAAAAAGCCCCAGTACACATTCATTGAAAAGCCCCAGCAGGGAGAAGAGACAAGACAGACCTGACTAATACAAAAGTAGCTTTAAAAACTAGAAAATTGGATGTCTTGTAACAGTAGGCACCTAAAAAGCAGTTTGGGGGAGGGTTTAGAAAGTGAGAAAGAGGAGAGAAGAAAGAGTAATTCCCTAGATAAACTTGTTTAAGCAAACAGCAGTCATCAGGCTAAATGGGTTGCATGCGCATGTGCACTTCTGGTTGCTGGTTTTCTTACAAAGAATTAAAGAGGCTTCCCTGATTAGATGTAGGCTTCCTTTACCCGCCAGTCATTTCACTCTCACCAGCCTCACAAAATCCTTAGGGGCAACAAACAGCAAAAGCACCATGTGTGTCTGTAGTTCCATGGTTGAACTGCTACAAACTAGAGCATTGGGATACCTGGAGTCAAAAGGTGAAAGGAGCCTGGGAGAAAGCAAGCGGAGTTCAATGGTAAGATGACAGGGAGAGTCAATCCCAGACATCCATGCAGCCTGCTATATGGCTTAAGTTTCAGGGGTAATGGATCAAGGTTTGGCCTGGTTGTGGAGGGTGCTTCTAAAAAGGAAAGGGAGAGAACAAGTGTGATGGAGGGAGCACCCTGGAAGGAGGAAAAATGGAAAGTAAATCTGCTTTAGAACGAGAGGAAATGGAACACAGGATGGTGTTGTTAGCACAGATATATCCTCGAGCCCTTTGTGATCATCACAGCAGAACAAAAGTGGTGGTTTCTCACCCCATACAAGGTGATTGGGACAAAGACCAAAAAGTCAACAGATGCTTTCAGGCAAATTCTGGTTGGTGGGTTTTGCCCTGGCTTATCAAGGATCAAGCTTCCACAAGCAGCTGAGGGTCTCTTTGCAGGACCTGGAGACCAGCCAGATCAAGACAACTCCTCACAGGAGCTGGAGGCCACTTCAAGGTTGATGGAGCCATGGCTTACGACCAGTCGAAACCGCTTGGGTGGCACAAAAGGGGGAAAGGAAACAATTTGCTTTGGAGGATGCTGCTCCTCTGTCAGCTCCTCCTTCACCTTGTCTGGTGGGGGCTGCTGCCAGCACTGACTGCCTCTAAAGAGGGGGCTCTCCAAGCGGACATGAGCATACTGGGAAAGTTTGGGGTCTACTGCTGATAGTGAGACTTGGGGTTTGGGCAAAACCCAAGTTTGGCGTCGGGTCATGCTCCTTGTTCTGCATAGGACCTGGCCGGAGGAGGAAGAGCTTGTAGAGCCAAGGATCTCTTGGCCCCCTGAGTATAGTTCCCCAGATCCTGATCCATGAGACCCCATGATCTCAGCGGGGTTCTTCACATCTCCTGTGTGATACTCCTCAGCCCCCTGGCTAAGCTCCCTGTTGCTGCTTTGTGGTTCTCTCTCACCAATCCCACGCACCGCTTCTCTGTGCAAGCCTTCCCAGTGCAGGGGAACTCTCTTGCCAAGATTCACCACCAAGTCGCTCTGGTCTGCCCAGCTCGGGCTCTCAAGTCTATTGTATGTCCTTGTGAAGAAGCTTTGCTGGGTCTCAAAGTGGCTGCTCTTCCTGCGCGAAGAGCGGCGGAGATGTGATGCAGGGAACGTGGAAGGAGGGCAGCGTTGCAGATGCACCAGTGGCTGCTTACTGAGCTTGCAGCTACATGCTGTGCAGCCCAAGCAGTTGTGCAGGGGGATACATAAAGGCTTTAGTATCCTCAGGTACCAACGAAAGGCAGATCTGCGGAGAGCAGCTGGAGGAAGAGAAAGGAGGTCAGCCCTAAGAACAATGCTCCCCGCCAAACAATCCACCCAAAGCTGTAACCTATTTAAGCAGTGGTACCATTGGATCCCTTTGCCTGAAGAGAAAAGTACCTTTAAGAGTTAAATTGAACACCTCAATAGAGGTGATGCTGCAAGTCATATGCACAGTACATGGGTTTGGGCAATACAATACCATCAGCTATCATTACAATAGAGGGCCCCTTTGGAAATGTGATCACTAATTAAAACTAGCTGAAGAGTGAGTATCACCATTTGTCTGTGGAAAACAAAATCCATGAATTGCAGTTGCTTTGGAACTCTCATTTTTGAGGGTATATAAACTCTAGGCTTCACAGATACTTCTGGTACTACACGGTCACCTTGACTTGCTGAAATCACTCTTGCTGCCTGCACAGAACCCAGGGTCTGACTGTTATCTCCCCATGCTTTTCCTTTGCTGCCTCCCAGGTTCCCTATTTGGTGCAGCTGCTCAATGCTTTTTCAAGTCTCTCCTGGTTCCTGCTTCTCTGGATCCCTGCTTGCTGAAGTAGAGATTCTGGTGCCAGCTGCTCAGAAGTCGCTTTTCAGGGTTTGGGCTTGCCTGTTTGTCCCTTTATTTCCTACCTAATCCAGGAGTTATATACCCCAGTTCCACTTCTTCAGGATTGTCTACCAAGGCTGGGAAATTTATTTCTTGCTACATATACTATAATCTGGAGATCTTTCCTCTACAAAATGTAGCCTCCACATTTGCTCCCTCTTCCTATCTTCAATGCTGTGTGTGACTGTTTTAGGAGCCACCTATTGGTACTCCCTGCCCAGTTATGCATTGCTGAGGCCTGCTCTGACAAGTGGGCCCAGAGAGAAAGAGCGGGCTAGTGCACCTCTTCCAAACATTGCTGAGCACACCTTTCATTCAGAACTCCACACTGCCTTAGACCTACCCCTCCAGTTTCTCACTCTTCCTCTTATACCCTGTATCCTTGCTCCTTCTTGTATGTATGTCATGCATGTGTGTTAGCTTAGTCATGAATACTTAGCTAATTCTCCCAAACCAAAGAAACGTGTATATTGTTGCTAAGCTACTCCCCACTGCCAAAATAGATACACATCGTTAGCTGTTCCCCATTGAAGTGTTGCAAGTGTATATTTTGATTCTCTCTCTCTCTCTCTCTCTCTCTCTCTCTCTCTCTCTGTGTGTGTGTGTGTATACAATAAACACCCCCTTTAAAAAACCTGTGTGAATGTTAAGTTGCTGGGTAAATCTACTAAGATGCATTATTGCCACTGTCTAAAGGCCCTAATTCATGAGACTCACAGAACGTGTGGATATGAAACATGTGTCTACCAAAGGGAGACTTATTAACACCACTTCAACTCAGGGGAAAGCGCTACTCTTTTTCCTCACCACACAGATCACTGTAATAGCATTAGAGTAATTTTTCTTGTGCTGAATTTGATGGGGGATGAGAGGGAGAAAATGGGTGCAAACTAGCAGGCCCATCTCTTTTGCAAGGCTACATTGAGCAGATGCTCAAGCCACATGTTACCTTACAGAATTGCAACCCACAAAATCTTGTTTCAGCAAGTCACCCCTATACATCTCACCATGTATTTTTGCTTTCCTGCGCCGGGCCTTGCATCCCACTTTCACACTGAGTCGGGCCAGTTTGTATGACGGACGTTTCCACCGCTGCAGACGGCCATCTGTCTCTCTGAACAGATAATTATCATTGATTGAGGTAGATTGTGGAGGTGTTTGATTCAGGAGGCGGTAGGCTCCTTCCCCTTTCCTGAAAGAGGCAACAGTTGATAATTGTGTGTGGGGTGTAACTACACAAGACTGGAGCTCTGCATTTACTAAGCAGTTCACTCTGGCTTGTATGTCCGTGTATAAATGTCTGGTTTTACAAGAAAACCAACAATAAGAGAAAATCAAGACAAAGCAACCACAATAGGCTTTTATGGAAGGAGGAAGAAAAAAAGGACAGGTGACAAATGAGATCATTCACTGATCTCTTGTGGAAGAGTATGTATAATATCCTCCCCCCAATCCTTAGGTGCTGCTGTTGCTCTTTAAAAGGTTATGTGATGGCCCAGGAGGAAATAGCTGCCATCCAAACTGTGCTACCTAGCAACCAACCCCAGGAGCGCTCCTATCCCTTGGGGATGGAGCTTCTCTGTACCTGAGCAGTTGGACAGTCTGCAACTCTTTCTGGCAGCAATGGTGATTGATGAGGGCACTGATGAGGGAATGTGTCATGTCTCTGTCTCTCTTGCACACATGGACAGTAACAGTATCAAACAACTAGAAATGCCACCCATTCCCCATCTGAGATTCCTTAAGACGTCACTGCCCACAGTCTTCACCTTTCACAAGTGTAGCATTCGCACAATTCATTGTCCTCTCCAAAGAAGCCGTCGCCATAGAAGCATGTGATCTCATCATCTGGCTCAATGTCCCGCAGCACCTTGACGCAGGCAGTGTTCCCATCCATTGGGACAAACTGCAGTACAGAGACAAACAATGTACAAGGGGGAAGGAATAGAAGGAAACAGAAAAAACCCCAGAAATGTAGAGGTTCAGGATGCTCTCTGGGGTGGGGGGGTGGGGGGGAGACAACCAGCAGACTCTTCCTCTTCCCTCCCTCTCAGAAATCCCAAGTGACCCAGCTCTTATTTTCACAAGACTCTATTTGCAGACACAGAAATTCCTGACACTGGGCTTCTAGGCACTTCTCAGAAACAGCACGCTAGTATGAAAAGAGGCAAATAAATTAATTTTTTTCTAGACCTGAACTATGGGGAATGAGGGTCATGCTTCTAGCCTTTATGATGGTGAAGCAATGGCTGAAACTCAGCATCCTGAGAAGCAGTAAGGGAGAAACTGCCAGGACTCAGCAGGGGGAACTTTTGTAAGTCATACAGCTTCCTTCCTCTCCCAAATATTTATAAGGTATTACTTTCAACCTCTTCCAACATATCCTACACCCAAAGCACACACCACAATAATAAATGAATTCTAGGAATGAGTTTGTGTGGCTTGTCCCAAATGCAAAGCCTCAGCATTTTAAACAAGGAGTGCCACCTCTACTAGCAATAAGCCAAAATGACTTACCTTACAATTGGGCCTGCAGTCTGAGAGGTTCCACGGTCAGGGACAAATTATATGGGGTGGGGAATAGGCAGTAGTGGAGAGAGATTTTCAAAAAAAAGCAGATACAAGTTATAAAGATAGTCCACTTGTTCAGACACTATTTATATTTCAGCAAAAGGCTAGAAGAGGAAAAGTATGCTGTTGCTTTTCAACAATGCATCCTGCTTTCTCTCAAAGCAATTACACGTTGAGGTAAATTATCATTTCACTAATAACCTATCTTCCTTCCAGCCTTCCGTCAAGGAATAACATGGCAGCATACATTAAGTTCCCAGCCAGACACCAATCCATGTACCAGTCACACTGAAATTTGCTTCGCTTCAGGAGGGTGACTGCATCGTGTGCCCTCAAATCATGCCCTGGCAGGTGTGGGGTCTAAACACAGTACCCCAATAAGCGCTCCCACTCTTTTTCTGAAGGCAAGTTTCTAAGCTTTCTAGCCTTCTAAGGCTGTGAAGACTAGCTTGATGCTCCTGCTGAAATCCCAAAGCCTCTGGGGAATGGGGAGCTGAACAAAACAGTGTGCTTCAGAGAGGGAGGAGACTTTCAAGTGCACTGTGTAGGATTTTTCTTGCCTTCTACAGTGAGCTAAATCCAGTTTCAGTGATCACATGATCTTAGTTACCTGAAGTCCAGAAAAGGGTAGGCTTTTCAGACATTAATAACTCTTGGGGGAGGGGAAAGAAGTTTCCATTCAAGTTCATATAAATGGGGTGCTAAAATAAGCAATCTAAAAAACTAATTCTTACTGGCTTTTTAATGAAGGGACCCAACATAGCTCAGTGATAAAGTTCCAGGTTCAGTCTCTGATAACCCAGCTGGAAGGACCAGGTTAGTAGATGATGGGAAGAACTCTGGAGAGCTGTTGCCAGAGTAGACAATGCTGGGACCAATGATCAAATAGACTGCTATAAGTCAGTTTCCTATGGAATGTACCAACTGATTGCACCCTAGACTTCACTAGAATGCCCAATTCCTTCATTTTACAATTAATTCCAACAAAAATCCTATCAACTTGAAAGCTAATTAAAAATACATATAACTTAATCTTAAGCAAACCTGTTCCCACACCCCACTTATCTTAATACTCATTCCCCATTCTCCTTACATTCTTCCTGTACTCACAAAAAAAACCCAGAATCTTTAGGAAGTGTATGCTAAAAATCAAATTATACACCAGATTTAGAAAAAGAAAAAGGAACATTTTACAAGCAGCAAAAACCTTTTACAAGCAGCTTGGAATGAGTACTGGAAACTTTATTTGATCCTCTCTATTATGGATTAGTTTCTGATGGGTCCCACAAGCTGCTGAGATTGAAGTTGTTGGTTTTTTTTGTTTGCTTTTACAAACTTTATTGAAAAATTTAAAAACAATTATGAAACAAAAAGTGTTGTCTTCCAAGACAAACACATAGAAGTTTGATAAACTCAACTGAAGGAATAGAATATCTGTTCTTTCTGATTTAGGCAGTTAAAAGGACACCTTTTTATTCAATAATTTAATTTGCATTATAATGAGATACTATATGGACATACATGAGTTTAATTGTTTTCTTCAGTAAAAATATTTTTTTTAAAACAATTTGTTGCAATTTCATTCCACACTGAAAGGGACTTTCTGGTGTTAATCTGGGCCCTGCTATACCTGCACATAAATCACATCCAGCAGTTATGGTATGTTTCATGCACACAAGCAACCATGATGGATCTAAATGGATGACACTACGCCATGTCTGGATTTCCTTTGTAGAAGCTACTTGGACCTTTGCATATTTATTTACTGCTTTCAATAACACTCATGGAGACCTTGGTATTATAATTAGAGTAGCAGAAAAAGCAGCCATGTTACCTAAACAAAATGTAAATCAGCACTGGAAGTGTGCAAAAGTTCCCCAAGTAGGGAACTGCTAATACAGCAGGGGTCCTGGTTCCTCATTCCCCCACCTACATCAGATAGATGATGGCAATTCATAGTCTACATTGTATGCCCACATGAACAGTAAAATTAATGGAAAAACTTAATGCAGAGATGGAGTCAAAGGGCAGTAGGGCACTAGAACTCTGGGAGGTGCGGAAGTTATCAGAAGATCTATGGAACAACGATTCAGAGGCAGAGCCAGGACCAGCTGCACATTTCCACATACCATGATTAATGAAGGCTGCAGGCCCCAGCCATAGCTGGGCACACTGTTTGCGTGTGGAATACATGATGCTGAAGTCATTTTCACCAGTCCGCAGGAGACTCTCGTCTGGCTCTGTCAGCTCTGTAATATAACCCTCCAGGAGCTCCAGTTTGTCATTCCTTTTCCTTATAGGCAGGGAGAAAGACACAAGCATCACAGATCAGCTGTCCTGCTCCCCGTAAGTGTACAGTAGGTGAGGATGGTGGGCAAATTTAAGTCCACTTTACTGAATATTAGTTCCCTGCATTATAGATTGGGATTAGGGCCTTTTTGAGAACTTGTTCCCAGAGAATCAACAGCTCATTGAGCCTCCAGCACACCAACAACTTCTGTCCAAGAGGGAGATAGTCATACATGTTACAAACAGTGCAAAACACTGGAAAGTTTCTACACCCCTGCTTGCATTTCTACCTGCATTTTTGTTGTTGTTGCTCTATTTAGTTCACTAAGAGTTTAGGATTTCATTGGACGGAGTGGGGTGCCCCTGGGCTCCTTGCGCGGCACATCTGCTTAAGTCACTTTGACACTTTGTCAGCTGGGGCAACTGCTAGCCAAAAAGATCTTCCTGGTGGTTTTTGTGCCAGCTGGAAAGCTTTTTATTTTCCCAGGACTTTAAAAAATGTTTTAATTTAAACTTTTAGAATTGCGTTAAAATACTATTGATATTGCTTGAGGGTTTGAGATGGTTTTTATTTTCTGTTGCATTGTTTGTTCTTGTTTTTATGATTTATAAATTGTATTTCAATGTTTTCATCATTACTCTAAGCCATATAAGGTCACACAATACTAGCAAGCGGAAGGGTGTTACATGGAAGGGGTGTCAAACCACCACCACCCTACCATGATTTTGTAGCGACCACACGGGCACCATTTATTTCCAGGGAATACCGGGTACAGCGCTTGATGGCAAAACCACTCTCAGGAAGGAAGATGCGAAGGTAACGAAATATCTGTAGAAAAGAGATAAACAATTGGCTCCTAGTTAGTAATTCTGGCACTCTGCTTACCCCCTCATCAGAAGTCTAGCCAATTATTCTCCTAAGAACCAAGGAACTATCATAGTCTTCCTACCCACCAACAGGAGCAAAGAAATTCATGATTCCTGGCCATCAGCTCATTAGATCTCCTGCCTTGCACAGAGAAGTTTTGTTAAAAACATAGATACTTAATTTGTTGTCTAAGATTGCTGCCCATGAAATAAAGACAGTGGGGAAGATTGTGGCCAACACACTCTCAGCAAAGATAGAATACCACTTCCTGTCTTGGGGAAGAACTGTGTCGCAGGAGCTACCCTGTCACCAGCCATGTTCTAGGATCTGATGGGGAGTAGGGCATTAGAGAAAGTGCTTCAGAGAACAACAGACAGCCAAAACTGCCACTCATTTTTTTAAATCCACATTTAAAAGGGAAACTGCAACAAAAAAACTGCAGAAAGGATACACCAAGAATTTCAATGTTATCATTTGTGGAATGAACAGAGACAATGGATTTTAAGCATGTTGTCTGGACTAATTGACCTAGCAGTGTCAGCAGGTATGTGTCATGAAGAACTATTTTGAGGATTAGCACTGCTAATTAATGATCTCTGTCTGTACTCCATATCCCTGTTGGTGTAAAGGTTCATGTGAAATATGACCCAAGGGCTTTTTCACATATCTGAAGCAAAAACAATCCCTCCCATGCTCACTTTCAGATTTTGACATCTCTCTCACCCTCCCTCTCCTGAAATAGCAAAGAGGTAAAAGAGTTGTACATGAGTCTTGAAGGCAGCCTCCTGCTGACGGCTCCGCTTCGCGAAGTACTGGCAGGCCCATCCACCTTGCATCAAGGCCTGATATGCCACGTCTAGGTCCTTGCGCTTCCGGAAAGCTTCCACTGCTTCCCGCAAATGGTGCCTTCTTCTGATGGCTGGGAGTGGGCTGAACGGATGAGAAAGAGAGGAGTTGGGTTTGCTTTGAAACACACTGCTTTCCTTATCCCCCTCAATCCCAAGCCTCACCACTCCCCCTCAATTTCTATTTTGCCCTGTGTTGCAAGTGGAATCTTCTTGAGTCTTTGAGACTTCAGGCCCTCACCTTACATTCATCTTATGAGTCTTAAAGCCGAGGTAGGAGTCGAGAATTAGTGTTGTAGCAAGATCATCATTTTCACATAGCTCCTTGGCAGTCACACGAGTAGAACCCATCTTCCTTCCAGAACCATGCTGTACTCAGCCGTGCTACCTGCAAGAGAGGGGGACAGAGTCAAAGTTGTGCACACAAACAGGAAAGTTGGAGTCAGTGCATAATCCCCACTCCTAGTTACCAAAATGCAGATTAAAGAAGGTAATGAATTATGTAGAAACATTTTTCGACCCTAAACCGCATCTGAATTCTTTGAAATCTTTGGTTTCCCTATGCATGTACATGCAGATTTGCCCACAGGTTTATTTAAATACACATTATTATTTTTCAATATGCTAATGACATTAATATAATATTCTCAGTAACCACTTTTTTGCTATGTACTGTAATCATTATAACCGAACTACAAGCGCAGCAATTCTTTATTTACATTTGTAATAAACCACAAAATTAGATTTAATTTAATTTGGGCTAATCTTTATTCACCAAACTGATTAACAAAAACATGTTTTTAATGGACTGGTCTTACTGCAATCATAGCATTTTTTTATAGAAAAGTCTGCCTGTGACACATATTAAAGCCACCCTATTTAAGTGGGAACTCATATAAGAGACTTGATTAAATCCACCATGCCAGGAATTCTGTCTTCAATCTATTAGATCCAACCTCATATCTCTGTCACCTCCTCACCCCAAAAATCAGCTTTAAAAGCTCCTACTCAAGTATTTTTACTTTCTACAGGTTATATTTCTACACAGCCCCTCTTGTAAACACTGAATAGTGGTACTTAACTTTTTCCAATTAAAAAAGCCGACAAAACCATACTACAATAAAAACTATCACCAAAAAAAAACCTGAAATCACTAAACCTCACATACTCTCAAGATAAACAAAATGGTTGTATACTACAGTTAACTCTAGAACATCAGTTGTGCAGAACTTTCTGTGGGAATATGCTCCTCATAGCAAGGGTCACTACATGGTACCGGTATTTAGCCAACATCAATCCAGCCTCACAAGAGGGAATATCCAACTGATCTCCCTGGCAAGAGGCATTGTTCACCAGGGCCTACAGATATTAGCTTGGTTTACTAGCCTGCCTCATTCCTACCCCAAATCCTCTGGCACATGCAGAGGGCTTAAAGAAGGGAAAGAATTTCCCTCATTTGTGCTTGGACACAGAGAAATTAAGAAACTGTGACAGAGTACAGCTGTTTATTGCTTTCTTGAAACCAGAGCACATTGGATTGCTTACAGAAAGGGATGCAAGCTGTTGGGTATCATTCTCTCCAGAGGGCCAGAGACACTGATAAAGGAACACTTGTTCCCAAAGAACAAGAGACCAAAAGAGAAGGGGTTGAACAATGACTGCTAAGCTAGGAACTGATGTCAACTTTTTTCAGCCAACAATTCTGCACAGAACATGTTGTTATGTGCCAATATAAAATGTTACTTTTCCATTTAGGATTTTTCCACCAAGGGAACACGCATTGATGCCTTTGTGGGACGCTTAACTTCTTTCTGTATAAGCATTTTTTTCAAGCAAAAATAACATGTGAGTTTAAGTCACTCACTAGCTTCCTGGTTGTACATGAGGATCTCTAGAATACAGCTCAGAAAGGAACCTGAGGTCATCTCATTGACTGCCACTACATGTCGTTCCAGACAGCAGTCATGACCTACATTTAGAAATAGACTATAATCACTTCATTGCTTTGCTCAGGGATACAACTCTCTGCCTTTGAAGAAGCAACTCCCAGGCAGGTCAAGGCTGAGCAAAGGTCGGTCACAGCTACAGTAGAATAGCTACCAAGTCCCATTTGTAGATTTTCTGGAGAGAGAAAATGAGTTAGTTTAATTTGCATCAGAGAATTTCCTGGTACCTTCAAGAGTGATCTAATTCAGAATGTTTATTTGCATTTAATAAACAAACTAAAAACGTTAAAATTGGACTTTAATTGTATGGTATTTGCAACTGACATCCATTCATTGTTACTAATGTATACTAATGGAATTTTTTCTGCAATAACAACAACAACATCAAAAACTGGAAATTTTTCTGCCCCTCATCACTGATCTCTAAAAAAAGAAAACTGGGGCTACCAGATTTATTCACACACACACACACACACACACACACACACACACACACACACACATATTGTACACAAAGATTGTTACATTCTAGGAACACATTCAATAGGACATTTAAATTTCTACAATGTAACAGACACTTCATTCTTGACTCAGGTACTGTACTGTCTCCTAGTGCTTCAGAAGGGTTTCCAAAGCAAGAGATGACTATCTGGAAAGCAGGCTTGGAGCTCCATTAACCATGGAATCTAGCTCATAACAGAGGTGAAGGATTGCTCTCAAAGCGCCAAGCAAGCAACTAACAGAGGGTTTCTGAGGTATCCAAGCTTCATCCACCAATCTTCTTCTTCTTTGGTAATCACTCGTAGCCGAGTAACATTGTCTTCCATAAACACGGTTTTAACATTGAGTTCATAAGTGACCATGGAGGCCAATTCTGGATCCACATGTCCTTCCACAGTGGGGACATAGGTTTCCGGGCAGGAGTTGATCATGGTGTGGATTTGCCAAGCGTGCCTTCCTCTTAGCACGTTTCTCCCTTTTGTCCTGAGTTCGAGTGTCTTCAAAGCCCATGACACCTTTCGTAAAGGCGGTTCTCCAATTGGAGAGCTAGCAGGCAAGTGTTTCCCAATTGTTGGTGTTTATACTACATTTTTTTAAATTTGCCTTGAGACAGTCTTTAAACCTCTTTTGTTGACCACCAGCATTACGCTTTCCATTTTTAAGTTTAGAATACAGTAGTTGCTTTGGAAGATGATAATCAGGCATCCGCACAACATGACCAGTCCAACAAAGTTGATGTTGAAGAATCATTGCTTCAACACTGGTGATCTTTGCTTCTTCCAGTACACTGATATTAGTTCGGCTGTCTTCGCAAGTGATGTGTAAAATTTTTCTGAGACACCGTTGATGGAATCTTTCAAGGAGTTGGAGATGGTGTTTATAAGTGGTTCATGTTTCACAAGCATACAGTAAGGTTGGTAGTACAATAGCTTTGTAAACAAGCATTTTGGTTTCCCTGCAAATGTCCTGGTCCTCAAACACTCTGCACTTCAATCGGGAGAAAGCAGCACTCACAGAGCTTAGGCAATGCTGGATTTTGGCATCAATGTCGGCCCTTGTGGAAAGATAACTGCCCAGGTAGGAGAAGTGATTGACATTTTCCAACGATACACCACTGAGTTGGATTTGTGGCGTTGCAGAGGGATTATTTTGTACTTGTTGGTGCAGCACTTTGGTTTTTTTGGATGTTGAGCGATAGGCCAAGCTTTTCGTAAACTTCTGCGAAAATATTTAGGATGGTTTGGAGGTCATCCTCTGAGCATGCACACACTACATTGTCATCAGCATACTGAAGCTCTATGATGGAAGTTACAGTAACCTTACTCTTTGCTTTCAGCCTGCTCAAATTAAAGAGCTTTCTATCTGTTCGATATATGATTTCTATTCCAGTGGGGAGTTTCCCTTCAACTAAGTGTAGGATCATGGCAATGAAAATAATTAACAGAGTTGGGGCGATAACACAACCCTGTTTAACATCTGATCCCACTGTGAATGGTTCACTTTGAGAGCCATTGTTATCTGTGATTGTTGCTGTCATATGATCATGGAGCAGCCGAATGATGTTCACAAATTTATCTGGGCAGTCAGTTTTCAGGACAGTCCACAGGGCATTACGATTTACAGTGTTGAAAGCCTCAGTCAGGTCAATAAACCCCATATACAGGGGTTGGTTTGGCTCTCTGCATTTTTCTTGAATCTATCAAGCAGTTAAAATCATATCCATTGTCCCTAGGCCAAAAACCATGGCAGGGTCCGAAACCAGGACGAATCGAAATTCCAAAAGGATTGGAGTAAATTTGTTGATTATATACCGTAAAATCTAATCGTGGAAGTTTGAAGACACTAGCGGGATTGGAATGACTCTATGACATTGTTGGAAAGATTAAAGTAAGAAACTGCGTGATTAGAGCGGACTAGAAAACCTGCTGACGTGATGGAGGGAAGTCGCAGCTCAGCAGAGCGAGGATGTGTGTGTATTTGTACGTTTATGAGTTGTTTAATTTGAAAATTTAATAAAAATTATTTTTAAAAAAATATATAGAAGGCCGAAAACCATTTTGGGACTCAGGAAGGGTCACCTCGGATACTGTTAAGAGATGGTTTGCTAAGATCCTTGCAAGAATTTTGCTGGCAGCAGCTAATACTGTAAAGAGATGCCTCGATAGTTTCCGCAATCAGTTTTGTCATCTTTTTTAGAGATTGATAATTTTGGCATCCCTAAAGTCTGCTGGGATCTCTTCTCTCTCCCAGATTTTTTCGATGAGCTTGTGAAGTTGTTGTGCAAGTTCAATTCCACCCATTTTGAAGACTTTGGCAGGTATCCCATCATGTCCGCTAGCTTTGCCAGGCTTCATCCACAATTTATTTAACTAAAACTATAACATTATAGCATATGTATCCATGTTTGTTAACTGATGAGGTTAAACATTTTTAAAAAACAACAACAACAGCCTTTTAGCACACATGAAAAACTTAAAACAAATTCTTATTTCCTGATGAATAGCCTTTGGACTATAAGGTAACTTAAATAGAAAACTATCTTTAGAAAATATTTTCCCCCTAAAGCATTTTATTTTAAAAATCCAATTTAAATTTTAAAAAATCTGATAAAAAAAAAGATTTAAATCATTGATTTTTTTATCCACCCTGCCAATTAGTAAGTAAACTAAGTGTCCCCCATGTGGCTAACCGCATTTACCACACCGATAGGCCCATTCACCTGTAGAGTAAGCACAACAGTGCTTCACTGGCTCAGGTCAGTCACTGTGGGCATGACAACTCAAAAAGCGAATAGGCTGCCACACATGGTAACTTTACACACAGAAAGAAGCACCTTGCACAGACCACATACATGGGCACGTGCTCAGTCAGTAGCATCATGTGTTCTGCCCCGAAGCCTGATGGGTTGAGGCCAAGTAATTCCCTTGAACAAGGCCAGACAATTTGTCTAACTCAGGGGTCGGCAAGGTTTACCTCGCCTGGGCCGATTCACTCCAGCGGAGATCCCTCCATGGGCTGGATCAGGCGCGCGTGAGTGCGCGCAGCCGCGATTTCCAGCGTCTGCTTCTGCACAGGCGCAATTTTCGGCGTCTGAGCACGCACAGACGTGATTTCCGGCTCCGCAGAAGCGAGTCCCCGCACCATGCTGGTTTAGCAAAGTGTGCAGGGACTCGCCGAGTGGACGGCTCGCTTTGTGGAAGGCTCGTTGGCCGGTTAAATGGCCCCCGTGGGCTGCTTGTGGCCCATGGGCCTTAGGTTGCCTACCCCTGGTCTAACTAATACAGCAGAGCTTTCCAAACTGTGTGTTGCGACACATTAAGTGTGTCGGCTGCAGTGTGTAGGTGTGTTGTGCGAACGTTCCCCATGCTCCTCCCAGGGCTGGAAAGGGGTTAGTTTAACTAGTAAAAATGAATTGCTGTGTCACAAAATGATGCATGTCTGAAATGTGTGTCACCAACATGAGAAGTGTGGAAAACTCTGTAATACAGCATTTGTTTATATTTTTAGTCCTCCTTTCAGATAGTAGTTGGCAGGAGAGAGAAAAAGGAGGTGAGTGTCCTAGATATGTGTGAGAAGGCAGGAAAGTAATTAGGGTTGGAAATGGGGAGAGAAAAGGTGTCACAATACAGGGCGAAAGGCAGGGAAATGTGGAGAAGAGGGGTTTCTTCTCAGTGTTTCAGGGAGACTTAAGAAATGAAAAGGAAATAGGGAGCCGAGGATGCTCTCCAGTGTTTCCGTATTCTTATTTTTTCCTGACAGAGTTTGTGTGGCATTTTAGGGTGAAAGAGGAGGGCATGTCATGTGGGGGGGGCATTTTCGTCTCTTTCAGGGAGAAGACTTTTGTTTTAAAGGAAGACTGGAACTTAAGGACAAGATAATCGTTGGGGCGAGTCCTTTTGGTGGGAGTCTTTGTTTGGGTGGGCAGTTAAGATTTAGGATTAAAAAGTGAGGTCCCGTTTCGTTCTGGGTGAGATAAGGCGAGCCGAGTTCCCGCCCTGACTTCAGCCTCCCCTCTCCTCACAACCACCTTATTCCCACGCACAAGGAGCCCCCCACCCCACATATTGGGAGGGAAATAGGGCTGGGGAGACTCCTCTTTTCCCTCCTCTCACCTGACAGAACCGCCCCCCCCGGACGCGCGCGCATCCCTCCCCTTCCAACCGAAGCCCCCGCGCGCGCCAGGCCTCCCCGCAACGGACATTCCTTTTTCTCTCTCACCCCCCCCCCAGCGCCGCTCTGATCCCTTTCATTCTTTCTTCCGCTCACCTACCTGCTCGCGCGCTCCTGCTTCTCACTCTCGGCGGCTATCGCTGCTGCGACCGCATCACGCCGCGCGCCCTCCCCTTTCCCCGCGCCATTTGCCCCTTTGAAAGCCTGTCACTCCCCGGCCCGGCTCCGTTGGACGGCTGGGGCCGTCAATCAAAGGCAGCTCCCGCCTTCCTCCCGTTGTGCGTCCATTGTGCCCCTCGAGCGAAGCCTTGCCTGCCCCGCTTTCCCACCCGCATGCTCAGGCCTTGATTGGCTCAGAGGGAAGTGCCTCTCAAAATCCCTCCCGGCCTGCTATTGGATCGTCTAGGCAGGGAAAACTCCCGCCTTTGACGGGAGGGGACTCGCCCCTCAGCCGATTGGGTGAAGCTGGTGTCTGTTAAATATTGCTCCCGCCTTCCAGAGTCGAATGAGGACGCGGCCCGGCTCCCCAGCCACCTATTGGGAGAATTTGGTGTCTTAAAATTTTTGTATGTTCCTCCTTCAGTCGCACCCTTTTAGAAGAAGCGCTGCCCAACCCAATGGCCGCTGGAATCACAGAAACATTATGCCTTTCCCATTGGATAATTGGATATCAAATAACTATTGCCGCCCACACCAAGAAGCCCCACCTCACCTGGCTTGTTGTCATTGGCCAAATAAGACGCTTATCAATGTTTCACGCACATTTTCGGCATCCATTGGGCCACTCACTGCTCTTGGCCGCAATTCTCCACTTCCTCAGTTTCTATTGGATCTTCGTCACACCAGTGGCAACGGTAGCAGTCGCTGTTTTATTCCGTTTTAATAGCTGCTGGGGAGCGGGGGCACCATGGTCTAATGTTCCTTCTACCGTCTCTTATTAAGTATCCTGACATTTGAAATTTCCCGCCAAAATGCTAGCGCTTTCTATTGGTCCGCCTGATCTAGTTGCCGTTTTCCCTGTCGAGTAGCAAATATTAGTGGTCCGCTTTGCTGTCACTCAGACAACTTTTTCCCAACACGATCTGAACCGTAAAGTTCCGCCTACCCGCGGAAGAGCGTACAGAAGAGCTTCCGGTTGCCATGAGTTTTTTTCGTGCTTTAGCGTGAAGAGAGAGCTGCCTATAGAAATTAATGGAGAAGCCCAGAATTTTTGCACACTGATAAAGTCAAATTCTTGGGGTGCACTATACTTAAAGCGTTTTCCCAACTTCGTCCTGCGGATTCCTGAATCGGTCAGGTTCAAGCAGTACAGACACAGCCAAGCAAATATAGAATCAAACAGCGGCCAGGAGGTGTGATCTTTATTTGTCTCAACAAAGGTTCAAACCCTCAAAGCATGCAGAGAGAACAACAAGAACAAGAGGGTCCCTGAAGCTTTAAAGTTTTCTAAAGTTTCCTATAATTTCCGCCCTCCCCTCCCAGGTGGGCGGGGTTTGCGGCACCGAGCGGGGGTCCCCAGGGAGGGAGCTGCCCCCCTGCTCAGGCTGCTACCTTGACCCACCCTCGGCCAGGTGAACAATGGGCAGTCGGCCGGGGGCGGGGTCAAGGTGCTTGAAAAGGGTCTGAGCTCTCCAGCCAGCCCTCTTTGGATCTTTTCCTTTCCAGGTTCACCCACTCTCCCTCCCTAAAATTAATACTATTTCTTCTCTCCATACAGTTCCGTCTGAAGGCAGTGGTCATCAAGCTAACAATGCTTTTCTTACAGCCTAACACTTTGCGTTACAGGTCTGCGGGCGGTGCTGTGGTCTTAGGATGGTTGCCGTATTCGGAACCGGGACGGAATTTCCCTGCATTAGCAGGTTTCGCCCTCCCCGCAGCATTTCGTCACAACTTTGGCGGTTTTAGGCCTTGGCAAGGTAGTCTTTAGTCTATCATCTGGTTGGGTGGGATGCTGGCATGATCCCAGCCCATGCGGCGGCGCTTGCAGGGCCCGTTAAAGGGTAAACTGGGAGGTTCTGGCCATAGAGCGGCGGCGTGTAGGTCGAACTCCCGGACCGAGGTTTGTGGGAGGGCATGCTGTGTAAGTGTGTGCATGGCAGTCCCCTCCCACTGCTCCTCTTCATCCTGCATATCCTCAGCCATGGGCTGAAAGGGTTGCCTGCCAAGGCCTGTGCCAAGTTTCCCACCTCTGAAGTTCAATAAAGTTGTGGCCAATTTAATCCCATATTCTGGTCTCATGTCTCATTCTTGGGAAAATGGGTGGGCACCACAGACAGGGTTTCGCGTGTGTGTACGCAATATATTTAACTGTCATCAGAACATCACCAACATGCCATAGAAAGGGAGTGGTGTTAAGCATGTTACGGAAATTACGGGGGGGGGCAATCTTTAAAGTTTCTAAATATTACAAATATTTCAATGCCATTTTGCAACTCTGGTCTATGACCCATAAGGCACTGGGTCTCCTCCATAATCCCCCAAGTGGAGCATCACGTACACACCTGGTGCCCAGGATGGGCCCCACCTGGGTAATCTCCTCTCAAGTACCCATCCTCTGATTTCCTATGTGCCAGACAACTCCCAATGTTTTCCCATTGTTCTCCCTGGGTAGATATTCAGGATGTATTTAAACCCACTCAACTGCTATTCACATGCTCCTAAAACCCATCACCTGTATGTTAATCCTGTTTACCCATATGTTAATCATGTTTGACCCTCCTTCTCTCCACCCTTTTTCTGACATTTCCCCCATGTAATAGTGATGTAGTTATGATGCTTCCGAACTGCATCTTGGGACAGGGCGGGAAGTTTTAAAAGTCCTTGTCACCCTTTGTTCAGGGTTCAGTCTCTGTTACTCGAACCTGTTGCGCAATAAAGTGACTTTGTCCTTTGCTCCAGTTGCTGGTTGGTTTCATCTTTAGCTCCGTAGTACCACGGGCCTCCTGTCCGAAGGGCCAGGTTGCTGAGAGGACTTGTGCCTGGGATTTTTTCCCTAACAAGCACCTGAGATTTCTTACATGCCCCTGTCAGTCACGCATGGTTCAAGTATTCACTTCACACAAGTCAATAATAATATCTACATATCCTTTTGTCAGGAAGACATCCCTTGACACCTTTATTCAGGCAGGGTTGCATTCCACATTGGAGATGGGTTTTGTGTCTGGAGTATTGTGTTTCAGGTACCGTAACACCTTCCTGATATCTCTGGCAGGACAGGTAGTGTCAGGTTTGGCACCTTAGAGCGGTGCTTGGTGTGTGGTGGCACATCTGAAGGATTATGGCTGACTAAGAGTCATTGATTTGAAGAGAATCAGTCAAAGGCAAACATCCCCAACCTTCGGCCCTCCAGATGTTTTGGACTACAATTCCCATCATCCCTGACCACTGGTCCTGTTAGCTAGGGATCATGGGAGTTGTAGGCCAAAACATCTAGAGGGCCGCAGGTTGGGGATGCCTGGTCAAAGGGTTGATTTTTAGTGAATTTCTAAGGATGACCTAACATTGTAGCAATATTGAGTAATATTAAGTCCAGCAGCTTGCAGAGTGCACAGGGCGCTTGCTCGTGAGTAGCATGCAAAAGGTGCCCCCTCCATTCCGTGTTCATATCAACACCCGTGATTGGAGCTGCTGCCCTTTCTATCTCGGGTCTTAATTTGTGTGTTTTGTTAATTTCTAAACAGTTTTGACTGTGTGTAGCCTGCCTTGAGATTGCATGTTGAAGGGATGGCTGTAAATGGAAAAAATAACAAATTCTCTTTATCAAGGTCAGAAGAAATAGGTAATGCCAAACACCAAGCTACAGCCTTTAGATAAGTTAGAACCAAAGGCAGACAAACTATGTCAGAAGAAGCATAACATGTCCACCACCAGAAGTACTACCCCTTCCCTAACACCCCATAAAGGCCTGCCTGCTCTTATAAAGACATTTCAAAAAATCGCTCCTGGAGTCCAGGCCCACCCCCCAGTTACATCACAGTTACATCATGAAAGGGGAGGTCTGGTGGCAGTGATCTGAGCATCCTTGACCCTCCCCATGCCTCCTCTTGCCCTCCACCAAAAAGTCACCAAGTGAAACAAAAGAGAGATTTACATTTCCCTGTTTCTCAGCCAAGGCAACCACACCCTTTTGTCTGGCACTCAGGTATCAGGAAGCCAGGAATTATCACCTTTAATTTCCTGAGACAATCACCCCCTCCTTCCTTGCAGAGAAATACTGGTCAGCTGGGAGTCAAAATGGAGACAGGCCTGTGGCCTGTCTTCAGACATGTGGCCTTGTTTGCTTGGAACACTTATGAACATGTAGGGTGGTCATGTCCCCTACTTTCCATAGGACAGCTCTTTATTCAGAGGCTGGTCCAGTCTTAGTCTGATTTAAGGGTAAAGAGTCACAAACAGGGAGACCACCTTGAGCAGGAGCACAGATCACCTGGACCAGTCTTCTCAACTATGGTGTGACATACCTCTGTTTCAATTGTAGTTCTCTTTTCTAAATCTGCATCTAAATATACAAATTAACCCACCCACCCCTCTCTGAATGTTAGATGACTCACCTTTGGGCAATATATAAGAGGGCAGCCCAACACAGTTCCCTTCATAGCTTTTCCGGCTCTATGTACAAAGCTGCTGCAACCTGGCAACTTGTATTTAACCACTCACCTGGTGACAAAGAACTCCATGCATCCCCTCACAAAGCTACAGTTCCCAGAATTCCCTAGGAAGAAGGTTAAACTCCTCTGGGAACTGTAGTTCTTTGAAAGGAATAGGGGGCTCCTGGCGATTTTAGTACCCTGAACAAACTACAGTTCCCAGGATTATTGGGGGGGGAGCCATGACTGTTTGAAGTCAACCAATCAGTGGTGGCTGGAGCCGGCTGAGAATGGTAGGTGGTGGAGAGGTCAACAGCAGGTGGAGCCAGAGCCAATAGCAGAAAGACCCAAGTAATTCTAGTTTTGCCTCCCAGCCTCCTTCCTGCTGAATTCTAGGAAGGCAGCACTGAGAAGGAGGAGGAGGAAACTGGAAGGCAGTACCACTCCCTGGGCTGGATGTAAGTAAGAACACAGGTGGGTAGGCGCTGGCCAAGGGCAATTGCCCAAATGGACAAGCCTCCACTGACTTTGGCTGGGGTAATGCAATAGCAAAATACAATGCATTTCTGGGACATTTTATGCTACAAATGGTTTCTTGTTTCCAGAAGGAAACAAGAAATGGTAACTGACTAAAGTTTGGGGGTGTTATGGAGGCAACAATTTGTAACCATGTTCTAGAAGGACTACCCTGTAGGTTTACTTATGTGTAATCTGTACAATGAAAAATGCACTTGGGGTAAGTGTCTTACCCCAGAAAACTGGATGAAGGTTTGGCGGTTCAGAAATGCTTTTAACGAAACAAATAAATGACAACTCAGAAGGAAGTCCTGTTGAAATCTGTGGGGCTTACTCAAAGGTAAGTGAATATAATATTACAACCCTAGAAATCTAGGTACCGGTATCATTCTTCCCCCTCTCTACCAGCCCCACCTAATGAACCATTTCACTAACAACATACCAGAAGCTTCTTCCCCCTTTGTCTGTTAAATGTTCTTGGAATAGCAATCGAAACCCTGCTGTTTGCAGATGGTCTTTTCTCTCTGACAAATTTAGCTTCTTCCTCCAAAGCTGGGGCTAAGTTCAAACCTGGATTTCTCTTAATATCCTGTACATTTCCCAATAAAATAAGTTGCTAAAAGCCAAAAAAAATTCATTCCACAGAGCACCAAGAGACTTGAAAGCAGGGCAGGTTCTCAGTGCGACCTGTTACTGTGTTTGTCACTGTAGTTTTGCCTTCAAGTGATGACAGAATATAGTCTGGGATTTGAGAAAAGAATGTTAAATGGTTCTTCATGTCCCAAGATGGCCTTAGGGGACAGAATATGGTTTCACTATAAACAGAGGGTCTGGAATGTTTGGAATGAAAAAGCCATCAAAGTTTGGGGAGGCAACCCATCCCTCCTCTTCTAACTAGAGGGAGGATGCTGTGCACATGAGAGAGAGAAGGAACAACAAGAGTTTTGATTATAATCAATGACTCCGCTTAATCTTCACAGTTGGAGACAATCTTGATTCTGAATACCAGTTTCTGGAAACGATAGGAGGGGAGAATGCTTGCAGGATTCCCACAGGCGTCTGGCTGGCCACTGTGAGAACAGAATGCTGGACCAGATGAGCCATTGACCTGATCTAGCATTACTGCAGCTGAAAATTAATCACAGCCGCGTAGACACCCGCTTACTCTGCACTCCAACCAGCTTCAATCCAAACTGAGGAGAAGAATGATCTAGCTGTGTTTTAAGCCAGTAATGTGTACACTCAGACTCAGAAAAAAAACTTGATTGAAGTGATATGTATTGATCTTTTTTTAAAAAAGAATAATAATACATAGATCTCCCCACCCACCTCTATCTATGCACGCACACAGCCTTTCAGGATTACATCTGCACTATGAATTTGGATTCTCAACCCAGCTTTGATCTGAACCGAGGAAAAAGAGCAACCCAGCCGTGTTTTCAGCCGGTTATGATGCGTACACAACCGCAAAGTATTCAGCATGCATCTCTGTGAGAATTTATGTCCCTGACTGGCCCCATATACTGGAAATTGGAGGAAACAGCTGGTGAAGAGAGAGCTCTTTTGACAGTGAGCCAATGAACTACAAGGATGAAGTGAGAGGTGGTGGGCGGGCAAACCCACAGTCCAGCCCCTTATAGTAAAGATTGTAAAAGCCCCCCCCCCCCAAGACGGAGCATTTCTGGAAAGGGGACTCATTTGCAGGGAGCTTGCCTTGGCCACGAAGACCTGAACCAGCCACTGCCAGAGACAGAGCTTCCCCGCCTCTTTTCCCAGGGCCGCAGGAGGGTAACTACGTTCTTTAAGAAATACACTGTTTTCTTTAAATTAAAATGGTCATGATGTGCCCCTGACAAAGCCCACTGCCTTTATGCGCGGCAATGGAGCTGGGCTTTGATGCACCCATATAACCGTATGCTTTTATAACACGGAATTTAGAGGTGGCTTATCCCTAAGTATGGGAATTTGCCGCAAGAGTTTTCGATAGGGAAGCCTTCTCAAAACTAAAGTAAAATCAGTCTAAAAGTGAAGTAACTCAGATCTTTTAAATCAGTTGTTTCCTCCTTGTATTGGTGACCGTGCCTTCAACTGCACCAGGATTTTCCAGATCTTACCTAGTGCAGACATTAATATTTATCTTAATGCCATGGGAACAAACCACACTTTTTGTCTGGTTTGTAGGCAACCCTACAGGTGACAGAAAATGCATGGAGGATTGGTGGAGAGGAAGATGTCTCTGAAATGTTTGTTCGCATTCAAGGTATCCACGGAGCACCTGTTCTCTCCTTAGATGTTATAAAGCTAGGTAGCTTTATTCGGAGGACTTTACAGAGCAGTGTTCAGGGGACAATGAAAAGCTGAAGTAAATACAATTTCCAGAGGTCTAGGTTGCAAAAGCAATGAAGACTTCAGGCACAAAGCAACAAATTCATTATGGCATCAGCTTTCTTCGACGACAGTCTATCAGGCATCCCCAAACTTCGGCCCTCCAGATGTTTTGGACTACAATTCCCATCATCCCTGACCACTGGTCCTGTTAGCTAGGGATCATGGGAGTTGTAGGCCAAAACATCTGCAGGGCCGCAGTTTGGGGATGCATGGGCATCATCAGATGGACAGCCATAGCCTAGCATTTGCTTTTGCATGCAAAAGGTCCCAGTTTTCAATATTTGGTATCTCCAAGCAGGCCTGGAAATATCTCCGGTCGGTTCCTTAAAAGAATAGAGAATGTGGGTCTTTTAAGACGCCAAAAGGTTGCTGTTGCTTTAACAAAAATACAGTTGCAGACCCCTGACTACATCAGAAGCCAGCTGTTCAGGTTATACAGCCATTTGCTGCCTGGGCTATAAAATGCACCATTCTAGCCCTTCTGGTGTGTTGAATGGGGGCAAATGCCCCAGGCCTCAGACACACATGGAGGGGCCCGCACCTTGAGAAAAACAACACTCTCAAATGAAAGGGGGGTCCTCAGCTGACCATTCAGCCCCTAGGCTTCACTGAGTCTTAAAATAAGTCCTGCCCATGGGTCATAAAATGGGTAATAAAGCCAGTTTGCTACAGGCAGTCTTAGACCTGGGTACTAGTGTCTCAGCAGTACGTGCTGATCTAGTGACTCCAAATTCCTGAAGTGAGGATTCTCAGCAAACGACTCGCCCCCAGGCCCACCCCGACCAGAAGCAATCAGAAAGGTTATACTGCTTAATGGTCCCAGTGGATGCAGCACATCATGCATTTAAAGTGCATTCTATGCACACGAAATCTCCCCAAAGAAAGCTGGGAACTGTAGTTTCCTCCTCGTGGGCCAAAAATTCCCAGTACCCTTAATGAACCATAATTCTTGGCGGGTGGGGGAGGTCACGTTCTTCGAATGTCCATTGGGTGTAGCTTAAATATTGCAGGGCGACATGTTGATATTACAACACAAGGCAAGTGGCTCTTGCTTTTGCCCTGCTCTCGCTCAAGCAGCAAGGACAGCAAAATGTAGCACAAAACTCTCTTAAGCCAGCCTTTCCCCATCCTGGTGCAATTCAGTAGTCCTTGGATGACCTAAGAGCATAAGAAATGCCTTTGGGCACAGCGAATGGTCCATATCCTGTCCTCACAGTAGCCTTTGATAGCCTTCTCCTCCATGATTTTGTCCAATCCTCTCTTAAAGCTATCCAAGTTAGTAGCTATCACTGTGGGAGTGACTTCCATAGTTTAATTATGCGCTGCGTGAAGTGAAGTACTTCTCTTCTGCTGCTGCTGCAGGTGAAACGGGGTGTTGGGACTGAGCTCCATGAGGTTAGTGCGCATCTGTGAGATGTGCCCTTCAAGCATTCACACTAAGGGGGGGAATCGACCCCCCACCTGAAATAACCAGAAATCTGCTCTTATTCCCTTACTAGTATATTAAGCCCGTTAAAATAACGGGCGCTAGAAGATATGTGCTGCCTGTCCGTGCTGCTTTAAAGCAGCACGGACGGGCAGCCTCAGGAGCCGGCGCTCCCTCGGCGGATCACTCAGAGCCTTTTGAGGTTCTCCATCGGAAGGAGTAAATTACAGAGGCCAACCAGAGAAAAATTGAGAAGCAAAGAACTTATTTCTGTTGCAAACATGGCGTTTTTGCCCCACACACCAAAGAGTAGGGGGAAAAGGACCCCCAACAAAAGGAGCACATGCTCTTATAAAGACATTTCAAAAATTCCTCCTCAGAGTCCAGCCCCACCCCCAGATACCTCCCACATACATCACAGAAGGGGTGTAACCCCAGACCACTCCCCAGATTCATCACAGCTGCATCACAGATTGGGAGGGTCAGAGGAGGTAACCTGAGAATTCTCACACCTGTGCCATCTCTCCCTGACCCCTCCCAGACACACATTTCAGCAAAACAGAAGGTTTCTTGTTTCCTGGCCTGGCCTGGCCAGGCTAATGTAGGGCTAACGATCCAAATCCATTTTAGGTGGTGGGTTCTTTGTGAGGGAAATGGCCCATGTCTGGCACTCAGGCATCAGGAGGCCAGAATTATCACTTTATTTTCCTGAGACAATCCCCCCTCCTTCCTAACAGAGAAACAGTTTGTCAGTTTGGGAGTCAAAATGGAGACAGGCCTGTCTTCCTGTGCTGCTTCAGACATGTGGCCTTGTTTTGCTTGGCACACTTATGAACAATTATTATTATTATATATATAAGACCTTGATATTCTCACAACACGCCCCCCCCCCCAGCTAAATATGCACTGTGTGAAGAAGTTTGGCAAGTTCCTGATCATTGACCATAGCTAGCAGGGGCTGATGGAATTCAAAACATCTAATTCCCTCAATGTTTTTTAAGCAACCTTTTTTTTGGGGGGGGGGGCGGCATTTTAGCTGCTGCTATTGTTAAGACAACTGGGAACCAGAAGGCAGGATGATCTACTGCAAATAAATCTCAATGTATCCCCTGCCTGACCCTGCTTTACACAGCTGTTTGGAGAGGAACTTTTCGCCTCCTCCAACTGGAACCAGAATTGTGTAGATATTGCAACTGTCAGATCGTTCTGGCATAGATGCCCTTTTTTGCAAGACTTATCTTTTTATTAAATCGGTGCTCTCTGAACCAAGCATTTGTGATGAAAAGTATTTGGTGGTAAGTGCTTCCATCGAGTGGTGAAAGAATGAGCTGCATCTTTACAAATATTACGCTTTTTCTAAGAAAAGGCTGCTCTGTCTGCTCAGCTCTCCTTTTAGATTTTAAGCGAGTAGCAAGCATTTCCTCCTGGATTTTAAAGTACCCCCCCCCCAAAAAAACCCTTAAGTGTACTTCTTCTCTTAAAAAAATAAAAAGTGGCGTGCTCCTGCTTAAACACAACTTTCACCCGTGTCTGCTATATATATATTTCTCCTGTTAAACCTCTTGACGCTAAATTTTATCTGTAAGCCACCTTGAATCCCTGTCAGAGGAAAAGGCAGGATACACACAAACACATTTAATCTAGAGGACAACAAAGATTAGGATAAAGTATAGAAACGCCCATTTTTACTGTGCTCTTCATTAAGGAGAACTGAGTCTAATCCTGAATAATGTAGCATTAGTGGGGAAGAACGGACAAAAGATACCGGTACCTCCTAACTCCCAATACAACTTAAATAAAAACCATTTGCTTCCCTGTTTCCATCGATTCCACTGCAAACTACCCATTTCACAGATTGTTCTTTTGTGTTACAATTGGTGAAACGCCCAGAAGTAAACAAACATAGCAAGGCCAGGGTGGAGAGTTATCCAGATTCCTTCGTTGCCTTTAGCCCCTTGTCTCTGTCGCTCTCAGCCTCTGTTAACAGAAACTACGTTTGCAATTTTGTCAATTTGCTCAGTGACTCATCTACCCACCTTCTCCGACAACAAAGCAAAAAATGCCGCGTACAGAATCATTCGGCGCATCTTCCATCGTTGCATCGATCCTTGCAAACACCCTGCTGTGTGTCTCTGTTAGGGTTCTCCAACGATTATCTTCCTTTCTTTCAGAGGAATGAATCTATACAATTATTATTGTCTTGAGCTAAACATTCAAGCTTTCAGTTGGGGGCTGGGGTGGGGTGGGGGGAGAAAACTGCAATCTTTTCCTTCTTCGCTTTGTCTGCCATCGTTGAGTTTTTAGTATTTCCACAACTCCAGGGGTACCTTATTTCAGGCCTCAGTCTTGTAAACGGCCTTCCCAGAAGGACAGGCAAAAAGTGAGCCGAGAAATGGAGGAAACTCTTACCTTTGTGTAACCGTTCACGTTCCGGCTCTGCTAGTCGTCTCCCCATTCTCAGAGTGGTTCAACAGTCAATTAAACAGTCAATTTACAGGGGGCTCTGGGAATGGTAGCTCTGTATGGGGAATAAGGGTCTCCTGACTACTCTCAGCACCCTTAACAAACTATATACTTCCCAGGATGCTTTGGGGGAAGAAGCCATGACTATTTAAAGTGGTATCATAGTGCTTTAAATGTATGGTGTGAATGTGGCCCAAGCCTAGCATCCTGTTTTCATGGTGGCCAATCAGATGCCTACGAGAGTCACGTGGGCGGGACATGAGCAACTCTCCCACAAATGAATCCCAGTGCTGGAGGAATCGCATCTAGCCATATGGGTTTTCTGTGGACTGCCATTCAGCAGTAAAACGTGGATATTCCTGGGTTAAAGCGCCAGGACAACAACAACAACAACAACAAACCTGGACACGGATCTGGAAAGTCCAGACTTGTGCCTAGAAAGTGCAAAGCAAATGTAAGTATGGATGAGCCCTTTGCAGATGGCACCAAACTGGGATGGGTAGCTAATGCCACAGAAGACAGAATCTGGATTCAAGATGATCTTAACGGATTGGAGAACTGGGATCCAAACTAGCAAAATGAATTTCAATAGGGAGGTTCTGCACCTAGGCAGAAAGAACTACCTACTTGAGATGAGATTCCTGCGTTGCAGGGGGTTGGACTAGATGACCCTCGGGGTCCCTTCCAACTACAATTCCAATCCCCTTTTAACACTTTCCGGGTCAGCAGCCACTCCTACATCTTTACAATAGCAGATACCACCATTTTTGCATGCGGGGGAACCCTCCCCATGGTGTCACACAAATCACCATATCCCACTGTTCTCAGGCTAAACAGAGATTCACTTCACAGGTTATAAAATACGACAACCGGCAACTTTTTCTTTTCATCCTCAGGTCATAAAATGCCTTGTGAAACCTGCGTGCCAGGGATAGCCTGCCAAGGACTTCCACGAGCCCTCTTCCAGTTTCGTAAGGTCAAGGTGCCTAGAAACTGGCCAAAGAACTTCTCGGACCTCAGGTAAGCTACACTGGCAACAGGTGAACTTACCTTGCAGCTGGCAGACTAATATTAGAAACAGCTGCATCAGTGGCAGCGGAACTGATGCTGCTGAAGCAATAGGTCTGCGTCCCAAGACTTTTTACTGCCAGAGGTACAGAACAAGATGCTCCTCTTCCAGAATGTCACTGTGGATATGCTGACCTGATTCCGGCTCCTGCAACCTCGCCATAACCCAGGAGTCTTCCCTCCTGCGTCCCACAAATTCACTCCTCTAATCCTATACTCCCAGATCTCCTTTCCCTCCCTCTCCCTGCCTGACTACCTTTTTTTATTGTGCATCCATGATAAATTGTGCTCAGCACGGCGGTCATGCATGATACTGCTTTCAATCATGTTTGCACTTGCAGAAGTTTCAGGGAGGGCGTACTGCTTCACTTCCTATCAGCACACATCCAATAACTTCCTGTTGAAACCCTGCAGCCTTTCAAGACCAATACAAATGTTCCGCAGTTCTCGTTCTCTCACTTTTCTGCCGCTATAGTGCAAGAGTGCCTCTGCAGGTGGCAATAAATGAGGTAACATTGATGGAGCATCACAACTGATCTACAGTGGTACCTCGGGTTACAGACGCTTCAGGTTACAGACTCCGCTAACCCAGAAATAGTACCTCGGGTTAAGAACTTTACTTCAGGATGAGAACAGAGATTGTGCGGCGGCAGCGTTAGGCCCTATTAGCTAAAGTGGTACCTCAGGTTAAGAACAGTTTCAGGTTAAGAACAGACCTCTGGAATGAATTAAGTTCTTAACCCGAGGTACCACTGTAGTGGAGTGGTGTGTGTGGACAGTCTAGTATAATTCTACCATTGATGCACTATTATTGTGTCACTGGCATGCTGCCGAAGAGATCCACACCGAAAAATGCCAGTCTGGAGCGATCCCGCCTAAGGAATCCAGTAACCGTGGTTCTCCGTTAGAAAAGCACACTTTGCACTGATAAACTGCGTCACGCCGCCGAGTGGTCCCTCTTTCTCCAAGCGCCATCTGCGTGGCAGCAGAATGGCACGCCTTGGGGACAAAAGTCACAGGCAGATAGCGCCCTCACAATGCCCTTTGCCCCATCCCAGATAATGGAGCTGGGGCAGGTTTATTGGAAGGAGCGCTGGCACACTAACCTTGCTACCTGCTCGGGAGAAAGACGTGCTCCTGAACGGAGAAAAAAGGACGCAGCTAGCAGATAATTTCTGGGTAAGGAATCCCTCGATATTCCTGAAGACTCAGAAGGGAAACAGAAACCCAAAACCTTGATTCTCAAATTCCCTGCTCGGAAGCCCCACAAGGAAGCCCCCGGTTGCTGCTACGTACTGCCAGGTCGGTGCCAGTCTCCAAGTGATAATGCAGCTAGGGTGTTGCTCAGATTTCAGGGAATTTCCCCACCTTCCCATGGACTTTTGCTTTAAAATCTTTTGCTTTGATTACTGGCAGGAGCTCAGCCCTGCTGGGTGGTGGCTGAGTGAGGGGCGTGGCGGGGGAAGTTTATTAGTATACCATTAGCAGAAGTCTTTCTAGTGTTGTTGTTTGTTTTAATTCCTGAAACGCAGAGCAAGGCAGTGAGGAGCAATAAGGCCCCTTGGACATAGCAGAGTTTTCCAGTTATCAAGGGCTTAGCCAGAGAACCCAGGAATCCTGGCTTGCTGTGATCTAACCTACTTCCCAAACCCCCGAAATTTGGCCTTTCTGCTCTTTCAAGCCCACCAAATCACAATGGGTCCCTAGAGTCCAGGGATCTGGTCTCCTCCCCAGGCTTCTTTCAGCTTTATCCCACCCTGTTCCCAAAGAACCCAAGAATCTCAGTCTGTTCTTGATGGTTTCCTTATATTTTTCGCCTTTAGGTCTTCCGCCACCATGTGGGTCTGGGCTCTCCTTCCTGTGCTCCTAGCTGTAGGAGGTATTGTCGGCTTCTGGGTTGTGTGAGTAACAATAAGCAAAGTGGAGTGGGGTGCGGGGTGTGTGTATTTGTGTGCTTGCTTTAAGCCCAGCAGTGATAGAGCTGGAGTTTTGGAAATGGGATCATGTCAACTCCAATCTGGTATAGGGAGAGAGCGTGGCTCAATGGTAGAACATCTGAACTTAAGAAGCTGCCATATACTGAGTCCATTCAGGGCAGGATTGTCTGCAATGACTAGCAGTGCTTCTTAAATGTCTCCGATGGAGGATCTCTCCCAGCCCTACCTGGAGAGACCGGGGATTGAACCTGGGAACTTCTGCATACGAGGCAGAAGCTTTGTCCCTGAGCTAAGCTTCAGTGTTCCGTTGCTGCCGGGTCCAGGTGAAAGGATCAGGTCACAGGTGATAGAAACGGCTGCTCTTTGAGATCCTGGAGATTTGCCGTCAATCATAGTATCTAATACGGATGACGGATAAATAGTTGGGCCTGGTGCAAGACAGTTTTTTGTGTTCTTTTTACAATACGAGATAATTACAATCCAGCAAAGTTTTCCCCTGCCTGCAGGTCAAATTCCTAGTGGAAAAGGGGACTTTGTTCAAACAGTGCAGGGTGCCAACGTGGAACTGACCCCTTTAACAGCATTTGATCTGCAGCAATTGGCAGCTGATTGCAGCTCACTGCAAAGGTGCTTCGCTTGCTGAGATCTGCACACCAAAGAGCTTTTTCTTTCCTCTTCTTTTGCAAGCTGGCAACCATACAGTGACACGCACCTAACCTTTTCCGAGCCAGCTTGGTCACCCAGATGCAAAGGATCTGGACGTCTGTAGTGCTGCTGTTTTTAAAGCCCTGCAATCGTAACAAATGCTTGCCAACTAGGCTAGCTGGCTGCATTTCATCTGATGTGCAGGTGTTGTGAAGAGCATAAGACGGGTCCTGCTGGATCAGGCCAGCGGCCCATCTAGTCCAGCATCCTGTTCTCAGAGGGGCCAACCAGATGCCTGTGGGAAGCAGGGCATCTAGCAGGAGCTGAGCACAAGAGCCCTCTCTCCTCCTGTGGTTTCCAGCAACTGGTATTCAGAAGCATTACTGCCTCTGGCCACAGAGACAGAGCAGAGCTGCCATGGCTAGTAGCCAATTGATTTGGCAGCACATGTGCTTTGTGCCACAGGACAAAATGTGCAGAGGTTTAGTTAGGGTGGGCAGCCTTTAATTTCTAACGAGGCACTGCCAGGTCTACTGCTCCCCTCTACTCCTAGGTGCTTGGAGACTAGCTCTGTAGCTGTCTCTCTCCCTTTGTTTTGCACACTAAAACAGCAACCACCCACAAGCCTCCAGGATTCTCTCTTTGCAAGGAAACTGCCCCATGAACTCTGGGGCGCTTTCAGATGAATTGGGTGTTCGCTCTGATTTGTTTGCAGGGAGATGAGAGGATGTTGGGTATTTAACAAGTACTCATTTGGAGGTTAGATGATGTTGCATCAAAGGAAATGTCCTCACCCACTTTCCTTATTGCAAAAAGGCCCATCTTTGGGGGGGTGGGGGAGCAGGTTTGTTGTGCGACTATAATTGCGCGACTGGAATTTGCCACTTTGGATGAAGTCCCACCGTAAAGCAGAGACAGTCTGGAGGCACTGTGTGTGTGTGTGTGTGTGTGTGTGTGTGTGTGTGTGTGTGTGCGTGTGTGTGTGTAGAGAAATGCAATACATGATAATAAAGGAAGGAAATTTATTGAGAGGTGGGCTTTGTTTTTACATGTTTGGAATGACAATGAACATGTTTCTATTTTGCCTTTTAATCTATTCACTGTACAGTACTTTAGAGATTTGTTGTTGCTCTGCTGCCCCTTTTCTCCTTCATATGTCATTTCCTCGCTCCCCCCCCCTCACTACTTTTATTCTTTTTTCTTGACAAGCAAACTTGTTTGATGAAGAACAGTCTTGGCTACAAAGTGTAGTGATATAATATTATTTAAAAATAAAAAAACAGGGACTAAGTGTGTGACAGAGTATAATTTAAACTTATTAGGAATAATTTGAAAAACAGGCGTTAGTTTGGCAGCAACTCCAGCCAATTAATGAGATTCCACCCCCCACCCCCTTTTCAGGTATGCCATGGCTGTTGCAAATGGATCTGTAAACATCACAGAAGCTTTTCCATATATCAGGTATGGCTTGACTGGGTTTCCGAGAGTCTTCCAACCCCCCCCCAAAAAACCCCTCTCTAGCTTCCTTCTCTTCAGGAAGTCAAGTTATTCTCTGTATTGAAGAGAACCCTTTTGAGTGACAGCCTCAAACCTTGTGGATCAGGCGGGCCATAGCCAACCTGATGTTCTCCAGATCTTCCAGTCTACGACTTTCATCGGACCCATCCAAAATGGCTTTCGGGTGTGTGATGGGAAGGATGTGCCACTGTGTCCTTCACTTCAGGCATCAAGAGGGCCTGGACCAGTCTAGAGGAGAAGGATGGAATATTGCCCCATCCAGGCCTAACTAAACTACCCAGCAATTGGTGTGCATCATTTTCAGCCCCAGGACTCCACTTCACCCCAAACACACATTTGGAGACCAATTTCTCTCTTTTATTTTATACTCCACCCTGTATATGGATGGTAGCAGTGCAGCTGTGCTCTGACCCACCTTGGATGAGGCTGCAGTCCAGGAGTGGGTCCCACCACACTAGCTGAGGAGGACCAATGAACTAGGGCTGTTTCTGTGTATTGAATTGCTTCTATTGATGGGCAGGGGGGGAGTCTAAGGGGCCCGCTTCTAAACTCAGCTGCAATCTGTATGAATTCCCCCCACTTGTTTTCTTCCAGCACATGTGGCTCCTCCCCACCCCAGAGCTGTGTCTTTGGTCAAGTTCTTAATCTAGGAGCTTTTCTAGGTAAGCCCTGTCTCTCTGGGTCTCTTTCCTTTTGCCGCCATGTGCCTCCAATGCTCCATATTTAATCAGGGACAGCCCTAACCTTTTAGTTCAAGGGCAGGGAACATTTTCCTGGTCAAGGGCCACATGCCTTTCTGGGCAACCTTCCAGGGGCCACTTGCCAGGGGTGGGTGGGGCCATGGGCAAAAGCGGGTGGAGCAACTAATGCAAATTTTACCTTTGGTACAGTAGGCTGGTTTCTAGAAAGATTCACACACATGCCTCTCTATTTCGTTGTAATTTCGTTGTTCCCGCAAGGGGACAATGACAATAAAGATTATCTTATTTATGCTCCATTCAAGAGGCATTGTCCGAGTGCAAGGACGCCTCCTAGCCAAGCAAAAACACTCAAGGAAGATGCAAAGCCAAGCCTGTGAGGGGCTGGAGAGGGAGTGTGGCCTGGGGAGACTCTTGGGAGCCAGATAAAGAGATGAGGGTCACATTTGTCCCCTGAGCCTGCGGTTCATTCCTCTCCCATTTTAATTCTTAGCTCTGGTCAGTAACTGTCCATATTTCTGTCTGTGGAGGATGCCCAGTTAGGATGGTGTCGGTGCAGCAGGTGCATGTGTGGAGGGGAACGAATGCCATGTTAGGGATTCATTGGGGAAGGAGTTGAAAAGAAAACCACCAGGCCTGTAAGCCCTTTAAACAAATCTGTGCTGCAACGACACTTCGGGAGATGCACCTAAAACAGGATATTGCAGTCCTGGCAAAGGTACGATCGAAATAACAGTGGGATTGGAGCGACTGAATCATGAGGAAAGGTTGAGACTTTTTAGTCTAGAAAGAAAGGCAAGCGTGGGGGATATGATACAGGTGTACAGAATTATTATCATCGGGAAAAGTGGATTGAGAGAGGCTTTCTTCCCTCTCTTATAATACAAGACCCCAAAGGGTTTTTGAGGATTCAGGGCAGGTGAAAGAAAATAACTTCTCGCCCAGCGCATAGTTGAAGTATGAAATTTGCTACTGCGGTATGTAATGATAGGACACCCGTTTGGATGGCTTTAAAAGAATATTAGGCAAATTTATGGAGGGAATAGCTGTCTTCTACTTTAGAGTCTGCCTCTCAATGACATGTATGGACCACACGGTGATTCTGGGACAGCAAATGAAAGGATGGATCTTATCAGGCTCAATAACTGATATCTCTTCCAGGCGTGGTGATCTGCTTTCTGAAATACCAACAGGTGCGGGATTATGGCTGTCACTCCCGTTTAAATCTAGTTGGGCTCATATTCGGCCTACTCTGTGCCCTCGGGTCGTCTATTGTGGGCAATTTCCAGGTAAGATGCTGCAGATGGGGAGGGGGGTTGACAAGCCTTTCCTAAAATGTAGAGGAGGAGGTCTCAGTAGGGATGGTCCTCAAATGACGGGGGTAGTCAGAAGAGGCCCACCCATCTCACCTATGCTAGGGATGGGGAAGATTGTGGGGTATTTGGGGGGTGGGTTTCTAGTATGTTTCCCGCACATTTCTACACACTTTAAAAAGGTGATGGGGATGTGGTTTGTCTTGAAATTGGGGCTTGTGAATTTCATTGAAAAGGATTTCAATGAACTAGAAATGAACATGAAATGGCCTTGGTGGGGTGGGATTTGCTCTGTTGATCTTACTCTGTTCTCTTTCCCCTACAGGAAAAAAACCAGATAGAAACCCATTTAGTTGGGGCCTTCTTGGCTTTTGTGGTGGGCATCCTTTATTTCTGGGTCCAAACATTCCTGACCCACCGAGTGAAGCCGAGGCACGGAGGATGGTGGATCGGGCCCCTCAGATTCTCCCTCAGCTTTTGTGGTTCTGCCTTTCTCATTGCCAGTATCCTGAACCAGAGCGTCGTCTATAAAGATGCAGGAGGGGAAAGTGCAGAGTATGTGGAGGGCTTTTATAAGGATCCATAGATCAGCGGCAGAGCATCTGCTTTGCACGCAGAAGGTCCCAGGTTCAAGTCTCTCAGCATCTCCAGGTAGGGTTGGGAGAGATTCCCTGTCTAAAATCCTGGAGAGCTGCTGCCAGACTGTGTAGATAATACTGACCTGGATGGACCATTGGTCTGACTCAGAATAAGGCAACTTCCTTTGTTCTAAGGGAAGAGACAGGTATTATCTGAATTATAACAACATGAATCAGCTTGGGGTTAGTTGACAGTGTGTTTGGGAGTTGAAGGGCACAGTTTCACATCTATTATCTGTTGCACCAAGTTGTTGTTTAGCCTCAATTGGGTTTTCTTTGATGTGCTATACAGAACTGGAAACATACTCACTCGCATCCTTAGGGACTGGCTTCAAGTGGTCCCGAAGAATTATTTTTAAAAATGTTCTTAATACCGTATATACTTGAGTATAAGCCGACCCGAATATAAGCCGAGGCACCCAATTTTACCATAAAAAACCTGGGAAAGCTTCATAGGAGCCACTGCCTGCCTCACTCGAGTATAAGCCGAGGGCGGCTTTTTCAGCACAAAAAATGTGCTGAAAAACTAGGCTTATACTCAAGTATATAGGGTATTCATTAGGAGCCCGGGCAGCCCAGAACCTGGGACTTTTCTGAGGCCGGTGCCAGGAGTTGGCATGGTCAGGCAAATGCCCTTGCCCTGGCATGAGGGGATGGAGGAGACACCACTGGCAGCAGTTTGCTAGCTCTGTTGTTGCCCGTTTGCTCACCCAGCCACTGGCCCAAGAGGGACAGGCAAATGAGAAGCAGCAACATCTCCCACTGTTGTCAGTGCTTGCTTGCCAGTTGTTTCCCAGCCAAGCTGGCTACAGTGGCTGTTAAGGAGGCTGCGGCCTACCAAATGCATCTTGTGAAGGAGTCCTGCCCTACATCCAAAACAAAGTGAAACTAGGTCTGGCCTCTCCTCAGTCTTGCCTAAGGCTGCATATACACCGTGCATTTAAAGCACATTCCACCCTTTAATAATAATAATAATAAGACCTGGGAACTGTAGTTTAAGGGTATTGGGAATTATGGCTCTGTGAAGGGTAAACTACTGTTCCCAGGATTCTGTGGAGGAAGCTACGTGCTTTAAATGCATGGTGTGTGTGCAACCTATTTCTCTTTTTGGGAATAACAGATGCTCTGGCTCCGGCTCCTTTCTCCTTGACTCCTTTAATCCCAGCGATTGTGCTCTTTTTCCTGAAGCTGAATTCTGAGGCGGCCTACTGCGAATGGGCCCTGGCCATGGTCCTCTTCCTTCTCTTTGGGCTCTTTGCAGTGGATTTCTGGCACATGGGGACCTGCTCAGTCCACGTCTATCACCAGCGGGCAGACCAAGCAGCTCAAGACATGCAGGCGTCAACACAGACTCTCCCTCTCTGATACCTCCTATGGACATGGGGGGGAAGAATGGGTCTCTGTGAAACTTTCCACACACAGTTGGAATCCTTTTCCAGTGGGCCAGATCATGCCCCGCCATGTCCTCTGATGGCGAGTGAAGTAGTTCCCAGCTTTTCTGCTGGGGCAGGGACAGTTTGGGAGTCCCTTGTGGGAATGCCTACAATTGGGGTTTTTTTGGCCATTTTGGAGAGTCTCCCTGACTTGTCACTCCTCATCTCAGACAAATCTCCTCCTCGGTGCTCTTCATAACATTTCGCCACGGCCTTCTGCTGACTGAGTAGGGGCAGCTCTTCGCCTCCCCTCGCAAAAGGACCCACCAACCATCTCCTCTGCAAACCAGTATTTTAAAAGTGTCTTGTTTTATTTTCTGTTAGCGTCCTCCCACTGGTGGCTGCAAAATCCCCGCCACCGCCAGTTCTTCATCTTACCCATCTCCACACCGCTGCGTATGAAAACCATAGTGAGCTAGAAGAGTCCTAGGCCCATCTTTGTGTGACGCATACATCAGCACCCGCCATTGGCTGATGTGCCCGGGCCTTGCTTTCTCTGTTGCGTGGATGGGCCTAGTAACTCTTTGCAGCACAGATGGCTGTGAGGAGCTGTTCTCTCCTATGCTTCCCTCCACAGTAATATATGGGAGGGGAAGACAGCGAGACCAAAAAAACCCCCAACCACCTCCTTCACAGCCTGCTTTGGTGCAACGAATCTTGCTGCCACAGTCAACACTCTGGTCAAACTGTGTGAGTTGCTTAGGCAGATTCTTACACCAGTTTAAACAGTATCGCGACACGGCGGTTGTGTCTTTCAACCACAGCCTCTACACACACATTTCTGAAGCTGTTGGGTGGGTGGATAAGATGATATTGTGCCAGAAAGACTAGGTCCAGCTCCTTAAAGCTCTCTCACACCTCTCCAGTCACTCATGTGCGTGGATCCAGGTTCTTTTTCATCATGCTCTGGCAGTATCAACAACTATGTGTGTCCTTCCTCTGATGGAAAAGTAGGCACCTTTGCTCTCTTGTTAGGAAAGGTGTTGTATTATCCTATTATACAGATGAATACTGAAGTCTTGCCTTCCTTTTTTATGTTCCCAATGTGGCTTTGCTCAATCCATTCTTCCACTACTGGAAAAATAGGTCCTTCTAACCTAATGTGAGAAACACTTTTTAAACAAAAGGGGGGGAAAAACTATTCTTCTTTATCCCTTGCTAGGCCTTATTCTGGTATGGGAGCGCCCGAGACTCCTGCCTTGAGGTTAAAGTAAACGTTATTCCTACTTTCTCCAGTCTAATTTCTTTCCTTTCCTAAGAAAGGACAGTTAATAAAGTGGAAGTACTGGGTAGCTAGCTGTGGAAGCGCTTATTTCGTTGCCCTAAAATCAGAGCTGGCGCGGCAGACTTGATACAATTCCAGTCAATTTACGTGCGGTGTTTAAATGAGCTGAAGACCACTGGCAAGTTCTCTGAGAAGATTCCTCAGAAGGCTTGAGACTTGGGGCTGAAAGGGTAGGATTTCTAGATTTCATCTAAAGACACAAAGCAGATTCTTGTACTCAAGATGTGCCACAGAGGAAGAGAAGACTTGTGTTTCATTGGGAAGCAGCTCAAAATCCCAGGGGAGTTGGAAAAGTGCAAAATAGCCATTTCCTCTCATACACGTGCCCCTACATTCCCATTTTCTCTCACGCACCATGGTCCACCTGCACGGGCAGCACCCAGTCTGCTGGCCCCTCCTATTGGCTTCAGTCAGCATGGCCCAATGGACAGAAGTCATTCAACAATCCAAGCCCTGCTATCCCCACACGTGGGATACACAAAGCCTGTTTGCTCTGGGAACTCTTTCTGATGTTTTCTTTCCGTGTTGCTTCCTGTGCTAGCATTGCCCTTCCCTGAGAACCTTTGCATAGCCAGAGGGCTCCTTTACTTGCATGCTGCCAGAGCCACATGGGAGCACCCCCTGCCACTTTGCAGTAACACATGAATCAGGCGCTCCCCTCTCTTTCCCGCCCCTGCTTGCATGCAGGTTAATACACGCTGACCACCATCTAGCCACTTTTTGGTATACTGTGCACTAAGCATCCCTTCTCTGCCATATAGACAGCACCTATCCTCATGTTCCCCACCAGCCACACTTCTGTCCGCATTTATTCACACAACCGGCATGCTCTCATTTATGCAGAGCTCCCATCCCAGACTCGCATACCCACAGAGTCCTAAGCCCACTCACAAAACACACTGCAGGGATAATTTCCAGGAGCCACAGTCTCTACACAATCAGCATCTCCCAGCCAATGTGGAAACTCATCTGATTCGATTAGGTCTCCACCTGCTGATGGCCCCAGGGATGGCTTCGGCTGTTTACTCATCGTTCGTTTAAAGCACATGACTTCCCTCAAAGAATCCTGGGAACTGTAGTTATGGGTGCTGGGAACAGCAGCTGAGGGGGGCAAACTATAGCCCCCAGGATTCTTCGAAGGGAAGCCATGTGATGTAAACGTTTGGTGTTTCGTCAACTCTTAACCTCCCTTTTGGGATATATGTGTGTGTGTAAAGGCCACCTTACCCTTGCACCATCCAGTATCATTGCACATGCTGGATCTATTCCAAGAAAGCCCTGTGAAGATGCACCCTTGACCTAACCAGAGCTATCACCCCTAAAAAAACAACAATGGATCCCTTTCTCTTCCCTCTCACAACCCCACCTCATCACCTTCCAGTTGGAAGCCGAAAGGGCCACAATCCCCCAGAAGCTGGGGCAGAAATAACATGTGGTAAGTCTCAGCAGCAAGGGAAACATTTGAGTGACTGTTTGTATTTTTTTTTCTGAGCAATAATTAGACCCCGGAGATGAAAGGCTTGGGTGGGGGTGGGGTGTTGAACAGTCAGAGAGAAGGGTGGGGAGAAGATGGGGGCTGTGGGGTGGTTGTGTGTGCGCGAGAGATAAGGTTGGATTCACAAAAGGAGAGAGGATGGGCAGACACAGGGAGGAGGGTGGCGGGGGGAGGTTACATAGTTGTCTCCTGCCCATTTGCACGCCCGCATGCGCCATCACCCACATTCCCCCTCCCCCAGCTGAGAGGAGAGAGCCGCCCAGAGCAGGGTGGGGGGGATGGAGGAAGAATGGTAGGAGCAGGACTGCTTTTTTCAAAACCCACCATCACCACCCTATTGCACTGTCCCCCAACCTGGACTCCTTTCCCCATATCGATGGATGCCCATTGATCCTGCCGTTGGCTCCCAATTCTGCAGCTCCCACCCTCCGCACTCTTGCGAATGCCACTCATGGTCCAGAAAGGAATCCTGCCTCATGATTTGTGTCTCTTGACGCCACTCCAGTTGATGCCCGTATGCCTCCAGTAAGGTCCTCGGCCTGGTGACTCTGGGGTCCCTCTGCCTTCTGTCAAGACCGCAGCATGTTCTGAAAGCCTCCCCCGTCCATCCGTCCCCCTCCTCATAGTGCCTTGTGCATATGGGTGCCCAGCTTTAGGGAAAGGGAGCAGGGAGCGGGGACATGGGAAGGGAGTCATGTACCCATCCAGAGTTCTGGCGGGGTTGCTAAAATTACACGAGACAGAAGCTAGGCCTCAATTATATCCTTCGAAATTTTGTAGACCAATAGATTAGCTTTTGAAAATACTGAAAGAGGGTGGGGGCTAATGTAGGGTGATAAGGGAAGCAGGAAGAAATAGTAGAGGGTATTCTTTACTCATCTGTGCCCCTCTTTTTTTATTTTTAGAAACACAGGAGTAGCCCAAATGGCTCTGATAAAATTTCCTGCATAAAATAAGAACATGTATTTGAAAGGCGTGAGACATCTATTCAAATCTGAACCTGGTTTGTTCTAGACATCTTTTTCTATTTGGAGCCATGATATTCCTAACGTTGGAAACGGAAGGCTTTAAGCTAACAAAGTCAGTGCAGCTGCCTATCCCATTTTCTCCTCTGCAGCTGTTGCTGAATCCTGCTCTCATACTGCACTGTCTATGAAGGAATCATGAAGATTATTGCAGCAGTGACTGTAATGAGTGGTTGCAGAAGTCTCATACTTTTGTCATTTAGTCGGAATAAAAAGTTAGGGATGGGAATGGAAAATGCAAGCAGTCACACTGTGCCATAAGCCGTGTTTTTTCTTCTTCAGGGGGTACTCAGGGGTATGCAGTACCAGTGCCTCTTTTTGTTATTGTTAAAAAGTGTGGCACTTACTAAAACAACTCATGGTGAGTACTGGCACCTATTTTTCTAGAAACAAAGCACTGGCTGTAAGTATTTTAAAAACCCGAAGAATTGTAATTTGGGAATGTTGTTGACTATTCCTGGGTGAGCAAACACACTTTTTTTCTCTTTAAAGTAGCAATTTGTTAAAAATGGATTTCTGACATTGTCAGAGCTTTTAAAGTTATTTTTGGCTTTAAATGCATTTTTCAAATTGCTCCTTTGTGTAAATTTACAAAGTTCTCAGCAAACTGCTTTAATAGTTACAACCACACCCACCCACACCCCAAAAAAATCACATATATGTATGTGAGTTTTCATTTTGGTTCCACTTTTGAAATTCAGATTTTTTTGGGGGTGGGGGGGTTGGGATTTTTCAAACTTTGGTTTTTGAACATTGTTCCAATGAATATTTAAGCGTTATGCCGACTGGCGATAATGCTTTCCTTTCTTTAGCGTAATTAAGTTTCTCAGAGCAGGAAAATTAAAAGAGAAGTTGGAACAGAAGGGAAACGTTTTTGACTTTCTCTCCTGCGACAACCAATTTTATTTATCCATTTCATAAAATTTATATTCTGCTTGATTGTTAAAAAACAAACAAACCAACAACCCAAATTCTGCTACTAGTTCTGTCTCCTGATTTTAGCCACTGTCGCCATGAACCTGTGAATACAGAGGGGGGGGGGGTACTACTTCTGAGGCCACAGAAGGAAAAGCAGGAGAAAGAGAATGTCTTGTGGAAAGAACCAAAATAGAAATCAGGAGGGAGTCTGTGAAAAGGGCTCAAGTAAATAAAGACACCCACTTTCCCTCCCACTCCCACCCCCAACCAAAAGGATAGGATTAAACCCCCACCCCAAACCCCACCGGCTCCTGCCCGGTTTTCTCCTCCTCTTCCTTCCCCCCTCTGTTTGTTTTCTTCTCTTTTTTTCCAGTCCACCATCCTTTCTTTTTGTCTCCATAATTTGTTCTTTTCTTTCCCTTCGGTTCTTTTGTAGATTTGTTTTCTGTTGTTGTTGTTGTTGTTAACTATTTACAAGTTCACAGTATGGGCCGCTCCCAAGATGGCGACTTTCCGCCCCAGGGGGTGGGGTGAGACGGGGCTGTTAAAACTTGGAGCAAACCCCCACCCCGCCCTGCCCTGCCCCTGCCTGCGTCTCTGGTGCGGGGCCTTTTACCCATCCGTCCAGGTTCGTTGGCTCCTCCTGTCCATTTGGAGCGGCTGCCAGCTATTTCCAGGGGCGCGGAGTGGGCTTCCTTCGGCTGCTCTTCCCCCTAGCCGCCCTCAGGCTGCCCCCCTGCCCCAGACGTCACGGCTGCTGTGGAGACGGGGGTGGTGGTTGCTGGACTTGAGTCCCGTTGGACGAGACGAGCTTCTTGTCCTTGGAGCCGCGTCGATGGTGTTCGGACGAGACGTCGGATTCAGAGCGCCGAGACGGTTGGCAGCTGCGGGTTGGAGTGCCTGGCAAGCGGGACTGCTGCCCGTTCTTCTCATCTGGAAGCGGAGAGAAGCAAAATCAGGGGAATTTCACAAGCAGTCACACACACACACACACACACACCCCTTTGGTACTGCTCTGAACAACCAAGATCGTTTCCGAGCACAATTCAAAGTGTTGGTGCTGACCTTTAAAGCCCTAAACGGCCGAGGTCCTGTATACCTGAAGGAGCATCTCCACCCCCACCAGTCAGCCCAGACACTGAGATCCAGCGCCGAGGGCCTTCTGGCGGTTCCCTCACTACGAGAAGCAAAGCTGCAGGGAACCAGGCAGAGGGCCTTCTCAGTGGTGGCGCCCGCCCTGTGGAACACCCTCCCATCAGAGGTCAAAGGGATCAACAACTATATGACCTTTAGAAAATACCTGAAGGCAGCCCTGTTTAGGGAAGCTTTTAATTTGTGATGTGTTGATGTATTTTAATGTTTACTGGAAGCCGCCCAGAGTGGCTGGGGAGACCCAGCCAGATGGGCGGGGTACAAATAATAAATTATTATTATTATTATTAATAGCACCTTTTCTCCTGCTTTATGTCTCATAGTAACTATGGGCCCCTCCATATCGGTGCTTAAATATGGGTGTGTTCTGCAACAGGTTCTTCACATAACAATAGTGCATTAGAGGTGGGTTTCGTCTGCTCTAGTTTGTTCTACAAAGCTGAAGAATATAGGAAGCAGCTTTAAATCAAGTCACACCACTGCTCAGATCTCCATGGTTTCAGGCAGGATTCTCTCCCTGGAGATGCCAGGGATTGAACTTGGAACAAGGCAGATGCTCTATGGCTGAGCTATGGCCCTTCCCTAATGCTACCATGTCATTGCCATTTGGAGGGCCACAAAAATAAACCAGAACATTTGTGGTATAAAGCGTCAGCAGGAAGTTACCGGAGGTGCACTGACTGGAAATGAAGCAGTGTGACCGCACCAAAAGTTTTGCAGATGCAACCAGGGGTCCTAAATTTCAAGATACCCCATTCCAAAGAAGTAGCCTTGTTAATGTGCTGCAGCAAACGGTCTAGAGCAGGCATGTCCAACAGGTAGATCGTGATCTACCGGTAGATCACTGGGTGTCTGTGGTAGATCACTGGTAGATCAGTGGCTCCCCCCAAAGAAGCTAAAAAACTTTGGCTCCCCTAAAAAAAAGCTCAACGTCTTTGCCCTGCACCCCTAGAATGACCTGAACCACCAAAAATAGGGCTTTCCTCCCTAAAAAAAAGTTCAATGTCGCTTTCCTCTTCCCTAAAGAAGCTCAACAACTTTGACCTGAACCCCCAAAAGGGGGTAGATCACTGCCAGTTTTTAACTCTGTGAGTAGATCGCAGTTTTTTGGAAGTTGGCCACCCCTGGTCTAGAGATAAGAGCACAAGATGGGATGCCGTGCAGCAGCTGCACCACCAGGACAGGTAATATTTGCACAGGTACAGAAAATGCCTCTTGACAAAAACCAGCATGGGCAGGAGCATTGGCTAGCACGCTGCTCATTGCTAGACTGCATCCATCTAAGATCGAGTAAACCCATTCAAACACCTACCAGCGAGGGCTTGCACAGAAGGCTGGTCGTGTGTGCTGAGCAGTTGCGCCTGGATTGTTTCCACAACTCGCTTAAACCGGCGGCTAGGACCTAAGAATGAGACATAGGCATTCAGGGTCAGGAAGGAACAGGGTCTCCTGGAGATCCTCCAAAAGACAAGATTCCAGGAGCAGGACACCGCTAGGGCTGCATGGTGGGAAGATGCACTCATAAGCAATGCAAATCCTAAAACCAAGCTCATGCTGAACTCTGTATGGGTGGGTTTAAGACTGTATCAATATTAGAGATATTAAGGCTTTAATGTCTCTGTTTTGTTAGAAACCGTACTCAATATATAGTTTTAGAACAAACTGCTTATTTCTGGGATCCAGAACAAACTTGTCTGAAGTGCTATGTGCTGTTTTAAAAACCATTCTCTCTTGCACCATCACACACCCCTATCTATAAATAAATTAAACACACCCACACCCACACACTCATAGTCTACTCGCTTCAGCACTGCAATATGCCAGTAACAACTGTGAAATGAATGAATTTGGATTCCCAAGTCGGAGGCTTGTGCCTTTAGGGATAGGTGCTCTGGACAGGTTGGTGTTTGAAGCTCCTGTAAATGAACTCTGATCTTCCCTCCAATGGATCCCCTTTCCTACCGTGGGCGTATCTACATTACAGAATCTAAGCTAGTTTAAAAGGCAGCTGTCTCATGCAAGGCACTAGTGATCTCTATACAGCCCTCTCGTGAAACTATGAATTCTGCAGGACTCTTTGGGAGAAAACCGCTGCCCCACAAATATCTATTTTTATTAATACTTGTCCAAAGATGTACAGAAGCTCATACCCAATACAATGTATCTTCTTATAATACACCAGAATAAAAGAAATGCTTTTGAAATCTAATCTAAAAAGGAACGGAAGCAAAAAGAAGAAAAAGGAAAAGAAAGTGACAGAGAAGAGAGACAGGGGAAAAAATGAAGAAAGATTTTTAAAAACCAAAAACTTCTGGTTCTCTATCCTGCAGTTAAATATAGCATTCACTCAAAAACATCCAACTTTCTATTTTCTATAAACCATTTTTTTTCCAATCTTCATATCCAGATATTACAGGTTCATTTTCTCTTTCACACAAAAAGCCAGTAAGAAGTTTTCAATCCTTAATAAATGCCAATAGTGATTTTTCTCTCATTAAAGGTGTCCAGTAAACATAACGAATCCCCAAGGCCACTCAAAGAAGGATCCTAGGGCACTCACCTGAGATGAGGGTGAAGGTGACCGAGTAGATCCCGCTGTCCTTGTGGGCCTCCCCACCCTCGGAGTAGCTGATGTCGACTTGGAACTTGACGGGTTTCTGGAAGACAGAGGGGCCACCTGACGACTTATATTCGGCCCGGAAGCTTGTTTGGGATACAACGCTGTGACTCAGGCTGGGGATCTGTGAATGTGATGGAACACAGGAGGTGTCAGCCCACAAGCAGCATTGGGCGAAACAGTCCATTTCTATCAATTTCTCATTTTTCTAGTCTTCACATTTCCACATCGGCTTGTGATTATTATTTTTTTTTAATTTAAAAGTCCTTACGAAAATTCACCAGCATTTTAGTCCGAATTACTTCTAATATACACCTGCTCATTTCAAATTTTAGCCTAGCATGCACAGTTCTGCAAAGCAACTTCCCCTATTTTTTCCTGTTCTTTTCAATAATGTATGCATTCCCGCCTTAACACTGTACCCTAACGTGTATGCATTTTTGTACACCTTACTTGGCTGGAGAATGGCATTTCAAAATTCGGAGAAGTGTGAATTTTGAAAGCTGACCATGATGTGGTTCACGTATTGATTTGGAAAGTGTGGATTTTGTAAATCTGCCTTTAAAGGCGAACGGAATCTCTAATTTCTCCCCCATCTTTACCCACAAACCACGGATGGAACTCATCCCTTCCCAGGGTCCTGCTAATTCCACTGCGGTTGTCAGCACCCAGTAGGCCTGTCTTACTTGCCTCCATATCCTATTCTTCATAATCTCCCCAAACACACACATTCTTCCCCTCCCGGGCCTTCAGCACTCACCGAGAGGAAGGCGTGTACGATATCAGCCTTGATGGAGCTCAGGGGTTTGTCTTTGATGACCACGAAAATTTGTTCCTCTTTGTCTAGGTTGATAAAATTCCCAAACCAGGATTTCTTGGCTAGTCTGAAAGGGGCAAAAGCAGTACAGGAAGGCTGTGACAGCCCGCAAATAAGCACGGCAAAGAAGGAGAGGTGGGAGAGGTGCCCACTTGTTGCTAGTGGCAACAAGCCTGTGGCAAGTGCAGTACCGCGGAAGCACATGTCAGGGACTGGCCAGACGAAGAGGAGAGGTGGGAGGCACCAGCTGGGGAACCCCAAGGGAAACTCCAGAAGAGGAAAGCTCAGAGCCCAGGGATTGGCTGTGGGGCACTGAGGAGGGGCCAGAGGAACAGGATTGGGAGTAGGTGCCGGATGCTGATGGGGCAGCAGGGTTTAGTGAGCAGGAAGAGCCTGTGACAGAGAGCAGTTCAGACTCTGAGGCTGAAGCAGAGGAGGGGGTGGGTGGGCAAGAGGCTGATGAAGAACCCAGGGAGTCTCCCTCCCCTGCTGCAAAAACATGCAGAATAATGAGGAGAGCAGAACAGAGGCCAGATGTGTACAGACGCAGTTTGAGACTGCTTGGGAAACATCCGGGAGAGGAGGAGCCTTAGAAAGGGTGGAAGGCAGGGACCTTCAGTCCTGGCAACTGCTCCAAAGGGACAAGACTTACTGGGAAGTGTTGCTGTATTCTATGCTGTTTCCTTGAACAAAGAGTTAACCTCATTGACAACGGAGACCTGCATCCACCGTGCTGACCTGTGTCTGACTCCAATGAGTCTACTTGGTGCAGGTGGAGGGTGGGGAGATTTGGATCCCCCCATGCCAACAACCACACATTTACTGTGGAATCGAATTGCCATCCAGTCAGAAGCTCCCTTGTGCCCTTGGCAAGGAGATGTATCAATGCCCCTGTCCCTTTGCCAGTGGAACCTGCGTGCCTTTCCTGGCTGCCCAGAGCAGTGGAGGAGTGGCCCAGGGAGCATGCACGCTCCTAGCCGCTCTAAGCCAGAGCACAGAAGCACCATTTTTGCACACACACCCTGGATCTGGGCCCTTGGCAGGGGCCAAGCTTGCCAATTCCTAGGTACAACCCTGCATCCAGTAAGGAACGAAGTTAAAAAACAAGGAGGGGAAATGAAAGGAATTTTTGTCTCCTTCCTTATTGCCACTGCCTTCCGATACTCACTCAGGGGATGATTCTGGAGTAAGACTGGACATTTCTTCTGGTGTAGGAACTGCAGGGCGAGGAGGAGAAACATGAAATGTAAAACAGGAGTGAGCGTGACCTCCTTCCCACCCACTCCAGTGCTTCAAAGCAAAGCTGCACTTGCTGCTAGATGTTGAGGACAAAAGCAGGGGTGGCTAGGCCTTCCACACAGTCTTGCTTGGGCAAGAGCCATAGCTCAGTGGTAGAGCATCTGCTTTGCATGCAGGAGGTCCTGGGTTCAATCCCTGGAATCTCCAGGGAGGGCCGGGAGAGTCTCCCTGCCCCAAATCCTGGAGAGATACTGCCAGTCAGTGTAGGCAGTAAAGCTAGGGGGAATCAGTGCTCTGAGTCAGTATGAGGCAGCTTCCCAGGTTCCTATTTCGCAAGTTTCCAACCCTCTCTTACATTTGTCTGACATATAATTTATACCAGGGATGGCAAATCTCCACCCTACAGGCCAACCTTGGCCTGCCATGGGTTCCAATTTAGCCCATGAGGCTGTTTCCCCCCAAAAAAACTGCACCCACCAATCTATCAGGTGACATCATCCCAATAGGCGGATGACATCAGCTGATGGTTGGGATCTCCATCCTGCCTGGTTCTGCTGTGCAAGCTAGCTTCCCCCGGAATCAGAGATCCCTGACATCGTTATGACATCTGTGGTCCTGCCCGTCTGTCAAAGTTGGCCCATTGGGTAGAGAGATAAAGATCTGGTTTGCTGGACTGCAGAGGTTCAGCTTCATGTAAACAATTTGTTGTGCAACGGCATTATGCAAACTCCCATGTCATTCACACATGCACGCCTTTTTGAACGCTCTCTGTGCTCTTTCCCTTTCGTTCTCGATCGTCCCCAGTCATAGGCAGCATCAGTCCTGATGCAGCTGTACTCTCTGAATGCTCCTCTGCCTGCCAGAATTCACTGCTCTTGCACATGTGCAGGAAAGTGCTTTAGATGCTCACTCAGAACATCTCGCACACCGCCTTACAGGGGGCAAAGTTGCCATGCGTTAAGGATGGGTCACTCACAATCCTTCTTTCAACCCTGTTTTTATACCATGGGTGTCTTGATTTGTCTTTGGCACACACAACCGCTACACCCGCCTGCGCCTGCGCACACACCCTCTCCAGCAGGGGGTGGAACTGCCCACTCACCTTGTAGTTTCCGGCGGTGAAAGCGCGGGGAGCCCAGGAAGCTGTTCTTGATGGAGTTCAGGCGGGTCTTCCAGGCCACGCCCGCCACGCCTGGGCTGCTGGGCGGCGTCCCTCCGGGGGTGCCGCTGGGGCTCTCTTTGGGCGTGTGCACAGGGGTGCCGAGCGGAGTGGGGAGGGGGCTTCCCCGAGGGGAGGGGTGGGGGGTGACCTGCAGCACAGATTTGGGTGGGGGTTTAGTAGAAGGGAAAAAGCAGCGGGGAGAGGAGGGCGGGTGAGGGGGCGGAGAGTTGGGGGGCAAGGGGAAAGGGGCGGAGCGCCGGCTCTGCAGGGCCCGCTCCCCTGCCGGGCTGCCCTTGGCCGGAAGCGTCTGAGTCTTCGCAGGGGCCGGGGGAGGCGATGGGAGGGAGAAGCTGAAGATGGGGCTCTGGGTGTGGGGAGAAGTGGGGGGGAGGAAGAAAGGTGAGGAGGGGAGAGCCGTGAGATGGGGGGTGAGTAATGGCAGGTGACAGCCCCACAAGCCTGCTCCCAAGAGAGTCTCGCTCTGTGGCCCAGACAGAACTCGGTGGCGTGACGAATGGCCTGCTTTCGTAAGGATCTGCCTGCTCCATGGCAAGCCTACCCCGCATTCTTGGGGGAGGGACATCTGTGGCGCCCAAAGACTACGAGTCTCCCTCCAGCCAGCCTGCGCTGCAGCAAACCTGACCTCCACTACTCCACCTCCCCTCCACCACTTGGATCTACTTCTCCATGGGGCTTTTTCGATATTATGTCCTACTTTGCCTGTCTGCCTCCCAGGGAGACCAGCCCTCTGCTTCCTCCTCCCGCAACCAGCCACCCTTTCCTACAGAGCAGCTGCTCCAAGCCCGAAAGTGGCCTTCCACAACCTGGTGCCCTCCAGGTGTTGTTGAACTCCAGCTTCCATCATCCCTGACCACTGGCCAAGCTGGCTGGGACTGATGAGAGAGCCAGAGCTGGCCTGCATCATCATCAATCATCATCTTCATTCATTTATTTATATGCTGCTTAAGACCCAGGTGGCTCCTAAGCAGCTTACAAAACATATATAACCCCATTTGCACAACGGTTAGAATGCAGCATAATTTTTAAAACACGCAAGTAAAATACAGCATAGAACAATCCCATTAAAACATTAAAATATAAATGTGCATGATTGTTTTAACAGAGGAATCCCTTTAGAACAGCCCGGGAGTTGAAACAGGAGGCCCAAGAGATTAAGGGAATGTCTGCATCAGCTGGAAGGCACCAGGGGAAGGCTGCCCTGCCCCTTTCTCACAGGGAACCTGCCCTTTACACTAGAGCCAGCCAAACCCTAAACAGCCAGGCTACTGCAAAGATAAGCTTACTCTTCTAAGGGTTTCTTCCCCCATTTGCTTCTGTGCATTGTTACTAACTGTGTGGTGGGTTGCAGTTCAAGGGCTGAGGTCTTCGCTGGCATGGAGGTGTCGTGCTGATCAAAGCTGCACCAGCTCAATTTCTGCCTTCTGTGCAGCTAGTAGCAACAAAGAACCTGCCTCCTAACAATAAAGGGCTTTGCCTACTTCCACAACAGCCAACGTGCTGCACTACCAAATGCTACCTAGCCTACAGCTTGTTGCTACTTTTAGCCAAACCAACCATGGCATGAAGCACACACAGCAGAACCTCTTACGCATGCCTTCGTTCACTAAATTTCAGGCACAGAGTGCACGGGTGAGGGGTGGAGTTCTGTGGTCTGGATCAGCACTGTGATCTGGGACAGGGAGGGAATTTGACCCCGTGTCCCCACCATCTTCCTAATCCAGAGCTCCCTGCCCTGCTCTTCTGGGGCTGCTGTTTGTTACCCCAGAAGAAAAACTGCAATTAGCAGCAAAGGCAAATAATAGCTGCATGCAGGGGAGCGGGGAGATTTAGATCAGGGCTGTGGGGGGAGCAAAGAGTTAAATCCCTTCTTTCCCATGCCATGATCCCAATCTCGATTCCCCCCCACTCTCCCCCACCAGCTGCTATTTAGAAACCAAGCACACACACGGGCTGATCATGTGCTTAATGCCATGCCTAGTTTGGCCCTTCCCTTTGATCACTTCAAACTGGTTTCTCCCCTTTCCTCCAACTTTCCAGATCTAGCTGTGGACCTGCCCACATTTTCAAGGCACCCCACCTCAAACTCTTGTTCCCACAGAACCTTGAGCCCTGTCCCTTTCACCGAACCCTACCTGCATATACACCATACATTTAAAGCACATAGCTCCCCCCCCAAAAAAAATCCTGGGAACTGTAACTTACTCCTCGCAGAGCTACGATTCCCAGCACCCTTAATGGACTGAAGTTTCCAAGATTCTGCAAGGGTGTGTGTGCTTTAAATGTGTGGTGTACACACAGCCTCAGACCTCTCTCTCTGACATCCTTCATCTACACATGTCTTCTCTCCTTTTCTCTTTAAGGTCATTACTATATTTCACTGACAGAGGCCAGGCATATTTGAAAGCTGGCAGGTGGCAATTCAACAGGTCCAGCTTTCTCCTGGCATGGGGATGCAATAAGGGGGGAGAGGGGTGCATGGGGGAGTGATATGCTCTTGGCTAATTTTCTGCCTGCCGTGTATGCAAGCCCCACTGTCAGGAGAACCAGCGATTGACTGAGAACCTCTTCCCTCCCCTCACCAACTTGAACTGAGTGCAAGATGAGATGTGAATGAGGCTGCTGGATCTGCAGATCTGTTCCCAAATCCCAGTCCCTCCAAAACCCCTCCCCTCCCTATGCCCCACAACAACTTTGCCCACCACCCAATCTTCTGCCCCTAATGTTTGTTTCCCTTCCCCAACTCTGTAATTTCTCTAATATCTCAGGTACTCACCCTGGGGCTACTGAGGGGACTGGAGGATAAGCCAGTGGAGGCACCACTTACAGATCGAGACCTGTTGGTTGGGGAGAAAGACATATTGAGGGTTAGTACCGTCTTGGGGGTCAGATGAGACACACAGGGGAAAAGCAGGAGGAGATACACAAAAATGTTTTTGCAGAAACAGCAGTAAGGGGAGCAATGCACTGCGTTTCTGTGCAGTTTTCAACACAACCAGCAGGGGCAGCAAAGATCAACAATGCACAAGGGCAATTCTAACAACTGAAGAACGGGACATGAAAGCGTTAAACAAACTCTGTGTTTGCCTCCTTGGCAGAAACCAAGTATTAAAAATTAAATGTTAACACAAAGAGCCAGAGGCGGCTAAATAACAGCTCTACATGCAACTACTGGCAAGAGACAGCAAACTTGTGTTAGTCCAGTAAACATACATTGAATTCCTCATGCAGCCAGTGGATGGCAACCAAACGTTAAAATATTTGCACTTCCCAGTTCCAGGAGCAGAGGAAGCACAAAAAAAGGCAATGGCGCCTCCTAATGCCAGGCTGCGGAAGCGTCGCTGCTAAACACATACTCACCGCTGGCTATGTTGTGCCATCTCTATGGCCCGTCGGGCCGGAACGGGAGAACCGCCATCGGTGACGCTCAGAACTTCCATGGACTTCCGCTCAGGTCGGCGCTTCCCGTGTCGGTTCAGCATGGGCGAGTCGACTCGCTTCCGAGGAGGGTCTAGAATGGGGGGAGAGGCAGTACTTCAGTACTCAGAGGAAGAGAGCCACATTTCCAAATATTCTGATGCCACCTCTCCCTCTCTCTCTCCTAGAATCATACAACTGTAGAGTTGGAAGGGACCCCGAGGGTCATCCAGTCCAACTCCCTGAATGCAGGAAATCTCAACTAAAGCACCCATGGCAGGTGGCCATCCAACCTCTGCTTTCTCAAACACGCACTGCTTTCACTGGGCCAGGGACAGTATTGGGCGAGGGGGTAATGGTGATGAGAAATGCAGTTCTCAGGGCACCAACAGAAGTCTGCAATGCACTCAATGGCGTGATGCACAAAAATCCAGCTCTCGCTTAGATGTGGTGGCAACAGTGGGATACTTGGGGGAGAATGTCTTCAAGGACTATACCCTAGAGTAGTTTAGAGCAGGTGTCGGGAACCTTTGGCCAACCAGATGTTGCTGGACTACAGCTCCCATCAGCCCGAGCAAGCAGGGTCAATGGGTAGGGGGGTGAGAGTTGTAGGTCAGCACCATCCGGAAGGCCAAAGGTTCCTCACACCCAGTTGCATAGGTGACAACACCTGTTCATTGCCTTTCAGATCTTTCCGGGTTCCCCAACACAGACAAAATCCCCAAATGAGACATGAAAAGAGGGAGGGAGTCCTTGGAGGGTGCCTATCAACCCAGCAGCATTTTCTCAAGGGCCGTTGTTAAGAAGGGGGCGCTCCAGGGTGTTCCGAAAATGTCTTTTGGATCCTTCGGCAGAACTGTGTCTGTTGGCCTCTCCCTGGGATTCCTGGGAACAAGCCTCCCACTCCCACACCCTGACGTGTGTCGGGAAACGGCTCCCTGGCATCTCACCAACATCGTTGCGCGGAGGCAGATCCTCATCTTCGCAGCTGGGATATCTCTCTTTGCGGTCAAGGAGCAGATAGTAGATCATTTTCTCCTGGTTCTCCCTGAAGTGGAGAGGGGGACAAATTGAGGGAACAGGGTCAGGATGCAGGCAGCAGCTTCCTCCCTACAAACCCACATATTTATGCTTAACACCCCCACTCCCTGCTGCTTCCTGATTCTTCTGTTTTTCATCAATGCTTTTGCTAAGAACCAAACCTCAGCCCTCCTTCACCTCTCGTAGAACACACCCATGCCAGTTTGGGCAGTTTGAGCCAGAGTGCAAAAGCTGTTGCAACTTCTCTCAAAGAACTATGGGAACTGTAGTTTTGCAGGAGTGCTGAGACTTCTCTGTGAGAACAATCCTAGCTTCAGGAACTTCCAGAAAACCTATTCATTCAGCATTCATCCTGATTTGTTTGCAGGGAGGTTAGATAATGTTGCATCAAAGCAAGTGGTGCTCCACCTTTACTATTTATGTTTGATAAAAAAAGTTCTAAAGCACCTGTAAACTATGCGTTATAAAAGCAAGTGTTACTCCACATTGTCAAATGCCTTTTCCTGTCACTTTCCTTCTTGCAGAAAGTCCGATATCTGTGGAAAGTGGGTTTGTTGCTCAGAACGTCCCAATCAACTATAATTATGCAAACCTGAATTTGCCTGCAAATGATGGAATCTCACCCCCAAACAGTAGCTGTCTCCTTCTATAGCTCCCAATTCCTAGCGGGGAACCTAAGCTGCCTACAAACCATTTTACACACCAGTCATAAGCTCTGAAGCACATGACACCAACATCTTGCTGAGGCAAAGCAGGTCTGGCTTTTGGTCAGTGGCTGGATGGCTGACTCCCTGGGAAACACACGTATCTCACCTTGGGTTCCAAGGAGGAAGGAAAGGTGAGATACAATAAAATAAATATAAAACCTCCCCCAAAGCATTCCTCCACTAGTTCAGTGCATCCCCACAGTGCAATGTGCAAAACGTTAGACAGGCTCTCCTTCCCCATTCCAGCCACGTGCCCCAATCTCTCACCCCTCGGTCTGCAGCTCCTGCTTCAACTTATTCTTGTCGCGGAAACAGCCAAGGGAGTGCATGCTCTCCAGCACGTCGGGGTCCAGCTCGCTGACTGACTGAATCCGTCGGATGGCCACCTTCCTAGGAATCGGCTGCTCTGGCTCTGGTTCATTCTTACCTCCCCTGGGAGAAAAGAAGCACAGACCACGTAAGAGGAAAGTAAGCTTTGGCCAAAGGCGACTTATCAACCTCAGGTTGGCAAATGCTAGCCAGCCTGGCTTCATATTTTCACAGCAGAGTGTGTATGTCAAGTTTTGAGGTTGGGTTTAGAGTTATCGCTTTTCTTCCCCCATGCAATTTTTTTTTACAATTAATTGTATGTATAACAATTAATACTGTATGTATAACAAAGCACGGCTTTTGTCATGATCCAGGGTCCAGAAAAGAACCTATATATTACGTGCCTGTGGAAATACTGTTTCAGGATTCTATTTTGCATCAGCATTTTAGTACTGTTGTAACAGCTTACAGCCAAAAATAAATAAAACAAACCCACTATCATGAATATGACTTTTGCTTTTCTGGCGCTCATGGATACAAAGCTATGTTTGGACACATTTAAACTGGAAGCTCAGACATCAATGAGATGGATCTAGGGCAGGGTTCCCCAAACTTGGGTCTCCAGCTGTTTCTGGACTAAAATCCACATCATCCCTGACTAGCTAGGGATGGTGGGAGATGTAGTCTGAAAACAGCTGCAGATCCAAGTTTGGAAACCCCTGATCTAGAGGAAGGGTCACAGTTGCCAGGGATGTATTTGACTGAGGAACTATTTATATTCTGCCCATCTCCTGGGTTCAGTTTCTCCATGTGCCCCCCACCTCACACACACATATCTCCACCCAGTGAAGCCAGAAAATATTGGGACTTGGTGGGAATCAAAAAGAAGGATCTGGAGGTACTCACAAGAACCATGGGTGTTTCTGGATCTGCTCCAGCTAAAGTCGTCACATGGAGGGGGGGAAACAACAACATTAGAAACTTTCCCTCCCTAAATCATCTATAAATGCAATCCTCTACAAGTCTACTCAAAAGAAAGCCTCACTGAGGTTGGTGAGGCTTAGTCCCAGGAAAGTGGATGTCAGATCTGAAGAGCTTCCCATCCAAAACTATGTTATTGCTTCGCTTCCAACTAAGGATCTACCAGTTTTAGTTTCTGATTTGTCCAGTCTTAAGTTCAGCTCCCCACATTTCTGCATCACTTTGCAGGGAGGGGGCAATTTAAAAACCCTCATGAAAACTCATCATTATGTTAATGGTTGGATGGGAGGTTGCCTGCTCTTGGAGTCGCACTCCCTCTGAAGGAGCAGGGATGCAGCCTGGGGGTACTTCTGGATCCTTTGCTGTTGCTCGAGACTCAGGTGGCCTCGCTAGCACAGAGTGCCTTTCATCAGCTTCACCTGGTGGCCCAGGTGTGTCCCTATCTGGACTGGGATAACCTAACTTCTGTCCTCTATGCTCTGGTAACCTCCAGGTTAGATTACTGCAGGGCGTTATCTGTAGGGCTGCCTCTGAAGACAGTTTGGAAACTTCAGCTGGTGCAGAATTTGGCCACCAGGTTGCTCACCGTGGCAATATAGTTTAAGCATATAACACCAATCCTAGTCCAACTGCACTGGCTGCCAATTAGTTTCCAGTTCTTGTTTTTATTATGTATTTTGTTTTCTCATGTTGTGAACTGCCCTATGATCTTTGGACGAAGTGGGTATACAATTTTGATTATTATTATTAACTAGTGAATTGAAGCCCGTTGAGATAACGGGCACTAGCCCGGCAGCACACGCGCGCGCCTTGCGGGGCGGGGGGCACAGCCGCAGCTGCGCTCCTGCCGCCGCGGTGGGAGGAGGCTGAGCGCGGGGAAACCGGGGAGCCTCCCAACCTCGGACGCCCCCTCGGAGGCCGGCACTGCCGCGCGCGCCCAGCTCCCTCGGCGTCTCCGGCCGCGCAGGAGAAGAGCCGGGAAGGAGGGAGGGCGGGCGGGGGCGCTCACGGACGGGCAGCCTAAGGAGCCGGAGGCGCCCGGCGGCGTCCGGGGCGAGGAGGTTGCGGGGCGGCGTCCTCGTCCTCCTCATCGCCGCTGCCTCCAGGCCGGGCCGGCCGTCCTCGTCCTCCTCCTCCTGCTCCGGCGGGGCGGGGAGAGAGGAGGAGGTGGCTCTCGCTGGAGGGCGGCTGCATGCTGGCGGGAGGGGGCTTGGCCGAGGCCGGGCAGGAGGCTCCGTCAGAGATGTGGGGCCGGCGGCGGTTGCCGGCACTTCCTCCGTGCTTTGGGCAAGCAGGGGAAGGAGGCGACGGCAGCGGCAAGGTAGCAGGCGGCAGCGGGAGGCTCGGGCAGAGGTGGGCAGGCACCAGCGGTTGCCGCCGGTTCCCCCAAACTCCGCTGCAGGTGGGCGGGAGCAGGGGTCCTGGAGAGCTGCGCTCCAGCAATGGCAGGCCCGTCCGCTGCAGATGGGCGGCAGCAGGAGGCTGCGGGAAGCGGCGCTCTTTGCTTTGCCGAGGTGGGGAGGTAGAGGCGTAACCGCCATCGCCTATTGGTCTGCACTATCCAATCCGTGTGTCAGTGGAGCGCATGCCCACTTGCGATTTCCACTGACACACGGAAAGTACGGACGGACACAGGCTCTTTATTATATAGGATCATAATAATAATTTATCCTAATATCTACATTTTTGCAAAGCATATTTTCTCTAGTACGGTACTTATATTTCCCCTAATATAATGCAATTTGTATGTCATTCATGTTATATCTCTATATGTCTCCTTTTTTTTTTGTCTCCATTGTTTTCTGTGTAATTTGTTTGCACAAATGTGTAATTCTGTGTAATTTGTTTGGAAAAACTGAAGTAATGTGTACAAGAATACATGAAAAGTGTGCCTTAGAAAAGCATTTTTTGGTAAATATTTTTTCAACTACAATTCTGTAAATTTTAAATATATTTGTAAATGTTTATACACATCTTACATTAGTATATGCATTTTCCGAATACATTACTCAGCTGCAGGAGTGCACTGCAAAATTCAGAGAATTGCAAATTTCAAAAAGATGGCTGTCTCTTGGTTCATACATTGTTTTGGGAAATGCAGATAAGGTGAATTCGCCCTTAAATGAAAAACGAATCGAATGTCTTCCCCTAATCCTACTTTAACAGCGTATGCACCGCTGGAATTACTCACACTGAGTCTTTTCTCAGGCTCCACCTCAATCATGCCCCGCAAGAGGTTCTGGCAGTCGGGCGGGATGAAGTGGGGCATATGGAAGATCCCCCGCTTCACCTTCTCAAGCAGCTGGCGTAGGTTGTCGTCGTCAAAGGGTAGCGCTCCCTGCAGGATAAAGGGCGAGAGAACCGACCCCAAAATGAAAGCTCACGCAGATTTTTCAGTATTGAGATTTCAAATGCAGAATGGTCCCCCCCCCCCCCCGTTTAAATTCAAGTGCTAAAAGTTGGGAACTTAGTGCCACCTGTCCCTTCCAGGAGACCAGGAGATCAGGCACCCTCGTTGTTGACTTGTAGATCTTGAAGATCTTTTTACACCGGCAGGACTTTGTAACCATTTCATTTTTAATTTCTGGATTAGCTAATGGTCACCTCTATTGTTTTCAATGGTTGTTTTATGTTTCAGTGTTGTGCTCCACTCTGATACTTTGTGATGTGGCAGCACAGAAATGTGTTTGCAAATAAATAAAGCACACGCAACTCAGAGATGGGGGGGGGGGGACCTGTGGTTTTCCGGACGTTGTTGAACTACAACTCCCATCATCTCTGACCATCGGTCGTGGCAGCTGGGGCTGATGGGAGATGAAGTCTAACAATACCTGGAGGTATTCACATCAGTGAACTCAGTCCATCATGTCCATTAGTTTCAACAGGTCTGCTCTGAGTAGGACCAGCATTGGACATAGGTTGCTGCGAGCAACCTTGGAACACCTTTGCCACAGGGAGGACAACATGGTGGTGGTGGGGTGTTGAATAGCCCGACAATTTACTGGGGAGCAGCCTTACCACCAGCAGGGCAAAGAGGATGACTCCGCAACTCCACATGTCAGCGCGACGTCCATCGTACTTCTCCCCCTAAAGAGCGAAGAGCAGAGAGATTTGGTGGGGTTGGCAACTCGGGAGGGCAGGGGCAGGACAGGGAAAGCTTGGCTGGGAATGAATGACAGACAACAAAGAAATCAGAGTGGAGAGTGGAAGGCTCACCCAAGTGTTAAGAACAGGCGGGAAGGGGATATATCCCTACAAGGATGAGAGAACCTTTCTCTCGCCACCTGCCCCAACTCCTCCTGCCCTCGCTTGGTCCATTACTCAGCAAGCTCTATTGTCTCCCGGCTCCAGTCTATGGCCATCAAGAGGGGATCAAAATTTCTCCATCTTCCAGGACTGGTTGATGTTCCCCAATACCCTCCACAAGCAGTAGTGGCTGCTGCAGTGGAGCAGAGCCACCCTCTCAACATTGGCTTTCCTGTCGCTTATGCAGACAGGGCTGGCATGAGGGTGACTCTGCAACGCCCCCCCCCCCCGCATCTGCCACTGTTCACAAGTGGGTGGTGTTTCTTCCCAGCATCAAAAAGGTCTTATTTCTGGGGGGAGGAATTCAGTAGATATCCTCCAGATCACTGAATTTAAATTTCAGATCTAGCGGCTCTGGAATGAGGATTATGGTGCTTTAAGAGAGTTGAAGTTTTTCCTGAAGAAGCTACCATATTGTACAGAGCAAGGCCTTACTAAAGCAGGGATGGGGAACCTATGGACCTCCAGATGTCGTGGGACTACAACTCCCATCAGCCCTGGTCAGCTGGACAGGGCTGATGGGAGTTGGAGTCCAACCGTGTCTGGAGGCGGGTCACAGGTTCCCCTTCCCAGTCATAAAGGGTGTGAGGGATGAGAGACAAGCAACTACCAGTCTCCTCCAATAACACCTTCCCCTGTCCAACCCCACATATAATTAGAGCAGTCGCCAAGTTAAAAAAGGAAAGGTAAATAGAATTGTAGTTGATTAATCAATTAATTAATCACTTAAATCTACACAAATGTGAATATAAGTGGGGGGAATTGTTCTACAAAATGGCATACTTTACTCCGTTATTAAATTACGCAAGCCTGCATCGCACCAGGCACCATCCTGGATACATGACCTTTCACACATAGGAAGGGGTGTCTCTTTTAAAATGCTGCTTGCTATCTGCAGTTTGTTAAGTCCTTATAGGAAGAAAAATTGAACTGGGTCCAGGCAAAGGCTGCAATCCTATATACCGTTTTTCCAACCCGAGGATCACCTTTCCTCTTGGCAACCTTCTGGGGGCCACATGCCAGGGCTGGCCAGGGCCAGAGGCAAAAGTGGGCAGACCAAGACATGTGAAATTTGCCTTTCTGCAGAAGGCTATTTTCCACACCCACCTCCCTACCCTCCATCCAAACAGAAAGCATGACCAGAGCCCAAGGACAAATTCCAGCCAGGCAAAAACACTCAAGGAGGGTGTGGATCATGTCTGGTGAAGGCTGTGGCTCTGGATGGACTGTGGCCTGGGGAGAGCCCTGAGGGCCAGGCAGAGAGGCCTGGAGGGTCACATTTGACCCCCCCCATCTCTGTTAAAACCTATGAATAACTCCCATTCAACTTGATGGGACTTAACCTCTGAGTTGACAAACATAGGATTGTACTGTGAGTTAGTTGCCCATAAGTCCCACTGGAATCAATGGGTGTTAAGTCAATCACTGATACCTTTTCACATTTATTTAAATGGGATGTAAGCGCAAGTAGTTTGGTTTGAATTCGAGCCACTTCTGAAATCTGTTGACTGATTCAACAGAGTCTCTTTTTAAGTCAACCAAAACTGCTCCCCACTTTTTTGTTTTAACGAATTAAGCAACCAACCGTTCAGTCCTATACATGGCTACTCAGAAATCAGCCCCACCCAGATCCATGGGGCTTATTCCATGGCAAATGGGTAGAAGATGGTGACATACGACTGGGAAGCCGTTACCCCAACCCAAGTGAAGCCTGATACCAGGCTTGATGGACCCCCTGGTTTGATCTGCGGGCAAGAGGGGTGTGGGCACTAGGCCTGAGTCCTTACCTTGATCACCTCAGGACATGCATAGTGAGGAGAACTGCAGCCCAGCATTGAGGGCAGAAAAGAGAAAGACAGAGAGACAGAGGAAGAGTGAAACGCAGGAGAAAGCAGACACCCCCCCCAGGGCCTCGGGTTCAAACAAGCATGTGAAGAGGAGCATGCAGGACTTCTTCCCACCCACACACCGCCCCCAAAACCTAAGATGTATTTGTGGAGGGAAAATGCCCCCCCCTGTTCATTCCTGTCCCACAAGTGTTGGGAGGTTTCAGCTGCCAGGTCCAGGAGGCTGGCCATGAGGAGGCAAGATGAGAGACCGAGGCAGCGAAGGAGACTGCACATACATTTAAAGCGCATTTAGCATACATTTGGTAAGGTAAAGGTAAAGGACCCCTGGACGGTTAAGTCCAGTCAAAGGCAACTGTGGAGTTGTGGTGCTCATCTCGCTTTCAGGCCGAGGGAGATGGCGTTTGTCCACAGACAGCTTTCCGGGTCATGTTGCCAGCATGACTAAACCGTTTCTGGCGCAACAGGACACAGTGAGGGAAACCAGAGTGCACAGAAATGCCGTTTACCTTCCTGCCACAGCAATACCTATTTATCTACTTGCACTGGTGTGCTTTTGAACTGCTAGGATGGCAGGAGCTGGGACAGAGCAACTGGAGCTCACCCCGTTATGGGGATTCGAACAGCCGACCTTCTGATCGGCAAGCCCAAGAGGCTCAGTGGTTTAGACCACAGTGCCTCCTGCATCCCCCTAGTACACATTTAAAGCACGTGAACTAGCACACATGAAGCACATGGAACAACTCCTCAGTCTTCCTTGGCATGCCCTCCATTTTTTTCTGAGGAGTGTCATCACATCAACACCATATATTTAATGTGCATTTAAAGCACACAGCTCACCCCCAAAGAATCCTGGGAGCTGTAGTTTGTTAAGAGTGCTAGGAATTGTAGCTCTGTGAAGGGTAAGGAACAGTTCCCAGGATTCTCTGGAGGAAGTCATGTGCTTTAAAATTATGGAACGTATGTAGCCATAGGTGTGCTTTAAATGTGTGCTAAACGTGCTTTAAATGTATGGTGTCGATGCTGTGATGGTAGAAGTGCTTTGGGTGTTCTTCTTTAAATGTGTGGGGGTGGTTTTTAGGGGAGGGGGGTTACACTGCCTATACATCACACTGGCATTTACAGCAGCTTACAAAAAAGGAAAAAGCAATACCAATTTTTTTTCAACTTTTTTCCCCAAATAAAATACAGATTATAAACATTCAAAAAACAACCGCAAATTTTATAAAGGATATGCAGTCATGTGGCTGCAACTAGGCAATCTCAAAGCATTTCCTTCACTTCCTCCCAGAACGAAATATGTCCCAGTTTTCAGGCTAAAGAGCTGGCAAGCAAAGTTCACTTTCGGGCCAAGAAACCAATCGTGGTATTATTCATGCTATCAGTAGTTACGTGATTTTTAAAAACAACAAAACAAAGCATATTTCAGCTGGGGAGAGTAAATTCAGATTTAGACCGTGACATGAAGACAGTGGGGCCTTAACCACAGTCCCCATCTGGATCAGGCTTTCCTGCAGCTGCTATTTGTCCCAAAAGAGATGTTGCCATTGTCACCAAATAGAAGCCAGAGAGGTGCGAGGGCTGATCAGAACTGGAACAGGGTCAGGGCACAGAGTTAAAGCCCCGCTCCCCTGACAGCACAGTCCCGACTTGGATCGGGGGGTTTGGGGAAGCAAGCGCACAGTGGCTGCTATTTCCTTTTAAAAAAAACACAATTCACAAAATTACTAATTGTGTGAGTGACGTCACATTCAGTTTGGGCAGTGCTGAACTTGAGAAGCTGCAGTGTGAAAAACCAGAGCCCACATCTGTCTTCTTTTTGCTAGCATATTTTCTTTCTTTCTTTTGCAGATTGGCGGCCTTAATGGGAGAGTGACTGGTAGGGCTACCAATCGGGTTTGGGAATCCCAGAGCAGGGGGTGGAGCAAGGGAGAGCCGTGGTGGTGTGGGCCAGACAAAGTGGTGAATTACTGTACCACCGTTCCCTGGGAAGGGTATAAGAGCACAGCATAGGGATAGGTGGGAGGGTCGACCTGTGGCAACACAGCCAAGGCGGCATAGCTCATGTCATTCCTTGGATGAGACCCTTGTGCCACTCTATTATAGGGCTGGCAAATCCTCCCAAAATCCCGCCCCCCTCTGCTGCAAACGCAGGAGTGATTGTTGGGGAAACAATTGTTTAAATGAAAAATGAATTATTATTATTATTATTATTATTATTATTATTATTATTATTATTTTATCCAATTTCATTGTACTTGTACAATGACAATAAAGAAATCTTGAATCTTGAATACTATACAGCAGATGCTTCTGATTTATGGACACTCCAGTGAACCCCACCATGTGCGAAAAGGAAGCACATGCATCAGCTTCTCTGGGTTTGCAGACACGCGCTTTCTTCCCACTTCACGTTTTATGGTATTACCTGCAGGAAACACCTGTGGTGCTTTTGGTGTTCCTGCCAAACAAGGATCAACTGATGCCTGACCCCTCATCCCCGTCTCTTTCGTGGTGTCGTGTGCAACCCTCCATCCAATCAGCCCTCCACACGTAGAGGTTGACTCACCCACAACTTGTTTCCAGCAGGCTATCTCCGACCTGCAGGGAGGCCATGCCGAAATCTGCAATCCGGATATTGTTCTTCTCATCCAGCAACAAGTTCTCCGGCTTCAAGTCTCGGTGGCTGCGGAGGTCCAAACAAAACGAACGGAGACTGGTCAGCGGGAGACACAAAAGGCACATGCACGCGAAACATTCGCAGCTCTGCCTCCGAACAGGACCGGTGCTGGCAATTTTTGCGCCCTAGGTGAGGGGGTGGGCCACGTGACGTCATTGCGCATGACGTACGGTGCCCCGCCCCCTGCCGGCCGGGCGCCCTGCGCCGCTGCGGTTTTCGCCGCTGGTTGGGGCAGCACCGGGCGGCGGCGGGGGGCGAGGGGCAGGCTGGCCAGTGCCCCATCCATTTTGGCGCCCTCGCCACCGCGGTTTTCACCCCAACCTGCTTGCTCCGCCGCTGGTTGGGGCGGCACCGGGGGGCGGGGGGGCAGGCTGGCCAGCACCCCCTCCATTTTGGTGCTCTAGGCAGTTGCCTAGTTCACCTAAATGGACGCGCCGGCCCTGCCTCCGAATCCATGCAGTCAAGTAGCTGCATCTGGGATTATCCCTGTGAAGGAAATGCGATCAGAATGGACTTGCTTTTCCCTGCCCCTTGAGCAGATTTTTTAAACACAGGTGCTGAATCAGACTTGTGGCCCAATGGCCAGGGAATGTGCTGGATTTCAGAGAACTCAAGCTTTCTTTTCTTAACAGGAACAAGTTTCTAGTTGCCATGGCTATGGAAATGGCATTGGGGCTTGCTTGATCAGAATAAGAAGTAGCTATCCCAGAGTTTTTACCCTGAGAAATCATCCAAAACACACAATGAACAGCAGGGTGTTTCAGCTAGCCCTCCTTGCTGACTCTCCTGGGTTATTCACAATTCACCATGTTACCCTACTACAGAAACTGTCCTACGTACTAAGATCAAGGCAAAGTAAGTCAAGAGCTCCTGAGGATGCCAGAGGTTTTGTTTTCTACTTTGCTCACTTCAGCCTCTCCTTCCTCCTCAGTGAATCTGAAACTAGAGCTGCAAATTTCAATCAACTTAAGCCTACGATTGTTGCGACAAGAGTTGCCAACTTATCTACTGTTTCTTCACCCCTGAACAGCAGCTCAACATGCAGAACAGAGTAGGGAATGGCTTTTCCTTGGTCTGGTTGGACTGTGCAGAAGGGAAGAGAAACCTAAGGCCCTCTAGGCCTCACTATCTGACCCCTAGGACTCTCTCCAAACCCCACACCCTGTTCCAGGCTATACCCATCACTGGCCTCTGCTTCATGCCTTTCTCACAAGCTCCTTGAAATTTGCTAATGCCTCTTGTTTGCCTTGGAGGAAAGATGGAGAGAGAAGTGTAGGCAGAGAGAAAAACCTCTGGCTTTTGAACAGCTGGGACATAACCTACTGGACAAAGGCTAAGCCTGGAGTCACAGCCAATGCTCCACCCACTTTTGCCTTTGGCCACACCCACAGCCGGCAAAGGGCCCCCAGAAAAGTTGCACACAAAGCAATGTGGTCCTTGGACTCTGGTTGTACAACCACAGAGCACATTTCAGTGGTCCATAAGGCAGTGGAATATCCAAACACAGTCTCAGCGACTCAGGGATGGGACAGCATGATGGTTATGATGGTGATTAAATAAATAGACAGGTAAGCTATTATTTTGATAGCTCAAAGTGGCTTACAAAATGAAGACTTGAAATAAAGCATCATAGACAGAATACAACACAATCAATACTTACACAATACCAAGGGAACAAAATGCAAGGCAGCAGAAGAAAAATAAACCATAAGAAAAATCATTTTTTCCCCTTTCCTGCTGGGGAAAAAAGTGCTACTTAGCAATATGTGATAACAGCAACAGGCAATGAGCAGCCGTGGAGAGGAGGGAAGATACTCACCATATAGAATAGCTATGGCAGAAATCCAAAGCTGAGACAATTTGTCGGAAAAACTTCCTGGCTTCCTTGGGTGTGAGGCGTCCCTTCTTCACCAAGTAGTCAAAGAGTTCCCCTCCTGAGACATGTTCCAAGACAAGGTATCTGACGCGGAAGGAGGCAGAGGGACCGAGAAGCAGGGAAAATTGGGAAAGAAGTCATGAGAATCCATCGGGCCCCCTGTTGAGAACAACCTCACCGAATTCCTTCTAAGCTAGAGCAATTGCAAAGCAGGCTGGGAGAAAAGAAAGCTAAATGCTTTGCCACAGAAGGTGGCTGGGAAACCTGGTGCCTTCCAGATGTTGTTGGACTACAACTCACATCACCCCAGACCTTTGGCAACGCTGGCTGCGGCTGATGGGAGTTGGAGTGCCAACATCAAGATGGCGATAGGTTTCCCACCCCTGCTATAGAAAGCACAAGGATGAGCAGTTCCATGTATCTTCAAGTCACTTTTGGGTAAGATGAATTACCAGCTGTTATACAATCCCAAAACACTGTGCAGACACCAGCTGTTGTAGCTGTAGAACCCAAAAGAGAGAAGCCACAGCTGTTGCAAACATGACAAAATTGCCTCATGGAAAAGCACTTCTCTGAAATAAAAACTGGGCAATGTACAAGTCATGGGTGGTAGCAGCGGCTTCACACTTTGCTTAGTTGCATCTGCACTGAGGAAAGTGTAACCAGCCCCATGTTCCCAGCCGGGATACTGTGTACAACACCACATGCAGCTAAATACACATGTGTGCAATCTCACACAGGACTGTTGACATTACATTAAGCATGCCATATATTAAACATACGAGTGTCGTTCAGCCCGGACACTGAGGTCCAGCTCCAAGGGCCTTCTGGCGGTTCCCTCACTGTGAGAAGTGAGGTTACAGGGAACCAGGCAGATGGGCCTTCCCATCAGATGTCCAGGAAATAAACAACTATCTGACTTTTAGAAGACATCTGCAGGCAGACCTGTTTAGGGAAGTTTTTAATGTTTGCTGTTTTATTGTGTTTTTAATATTCTGTTGGGAGCAGCCAGATGGGCGGGGTATAAATAAAAAGTTGTTGTTGTTGTTGTTGTTGTTGTTGTTAGTGCTTTCCATGCCATGTCTAAAGTGGTATTTGGCTCTCAGGACATTACAGCAGTTGGCAACAGCATGAACATAGGCATTTCTGCTTGGAAGTAAGTCCCCACGTTGTTCAATGGTTCTCACTCCCAAGTTTACATCATATGGCGCTCCTAGGCATAATTATTCAGCAATAAAGTCCCATCAATTCAATGACCTGGTTTGCACAGTATGCCAAACCATGGATTGTTTAGCCTAACTAAGGTTTCTCTGAACATGTCAACCTGCCCCAACAGACTAACCACGTGAAACCATAGTTTATGGTTGACTTTTGGAATTGTGGCTTTTTAAAACTATGGTTTGCTGTTATGTTTAGCCTTCATAATTGTGCTTTGTTTGGCCACCCCATCCCAGACCCTCACCAAGCTCCAAAGGCATTGGTTAGCAAGAAGCAGCTGGAAAACAAACCAAGCTCTGGAAAAACAAGCTATGGTTTGTTTGGCCGTCTGTGAGACAACTTACAGTTTGTTAAACATGATTAATACAAACCACGGTTTAGCATTATGTTGGAACTCAGTTCTGAGTACTGTAGATGCATTCAAGATTGCCCTGCACCACCACCACTACTAATACTACTTATTATTATTGCTATTGCTATTGTTATTAATATTTCTATAACACCGTTCACCTGACGATCACAAGGCAGTTTACAATATAAAAACACAAAAATTAATAACAAAAACAATACCCCCCACAATTTAAAAGGCCATAGATTTATTCTTATACCTCCTGTCTCCCTACCAATTAAATTACAGTACATTTCATGTCCACGTCGACCTAATCTCAAAGGTTGTAGTGGGGAAGCCTAAGGGTACACTGGACAGAAGTGGTTTTAAAAACCAACAACCAAAAATCTATCTCGGGAGAGCTTGGAAGTTTCTTTACCCTTTCCCTACTTCACACACACAAAATAGTTTTTGCCAATAAAGGAGACCCCTTATTCAGGCGCAGATTAAAGTAGTTGCAGGCCCCAAGCACTTTCATAATTGTAGCCCTCCAACATAGATCAAGTGATAGATATTTACGTTATATAGGTCCCATAAACTCTATAAGCAAGAGAACACTGCAAGGCTCTCTTTGCTTGCACCACTCTCCATTGAGAATGAGCTTTTGCAAAAAAATAAAAAAATAAAGTCACCTGTGATTTTGCCAGCGAAAGCAGCCTCAAAGTTAATGTTTAATTTACATTTACTTAAGACGTATTATACCTGCATGCCGGGGAATGATTTCACAAACCGCTAAACCAAACAACTGATACGGAAAACTTCGGAGGGACAGCCCCCCCCTCCGTTGTGACTGCAGCAGCCAGTGCGGGACCTCCCTTCCCGCTGATCTGCACCCCTTTACCCACTTTGCTTTCCCCTTTTCTCCCCACACCATGTTGTACAAGCACACACACAAACCCTCGCGAAACTCAGTTTCAAGTGGTTATTAATACTTTTTGGATATATTGTATCAAGATGAACTCTGAACATGTACAGAGCCTTTAAACCTTTAGAAATTCATTTAAAATCGTAGCCTCCATGGATTTTCTGTTTCCGCCATAATCCCCTAAGCAGAAGACCATGTACACACACCCAGGTTCCAGGAAGTGCCACACCTGGATAATCCCTTCTCTAGCACCCACCCTCAGGTTTCCAAGGTGCCAGACAGCCTCCAAGATGTTTCCCATTGTTCTTCCCTGGTAGATACTCAAAATGTATATTAAACCCACCCAAAAGCCATTTACTTGTTCCTGTAACCCATCACCTGTATGTTAATTCTGTTTACCCATATGTTAATCATGTTTGACCCTCCTTCTTCCCACCCCTTTCATGACGTTTTCCCTATGTAACCATGATGTAGTTGTGATGCTCCCAAAATGTATGCTGGGACAGAGTGGGAAGTTTTAAAAGTCCTTGTCACCCTGTGTTCAGGGTTCAGTCTCTGGTACTCGAACCTGTTGCGCAATAAAGTGACTTTGTCATTTGCTCCAGTTGCTGGTTGGTCTCATCTTTAGTTCCGTAGTACCACGGACCTCCTGTCCGAAGGGCCAGGTTGCTGAGAGGACTCGTGCCTGGATTTTGCCGTAACACAACCTACTTAATTGGATTTTTTGTAGGCCTCAAACTTTTCCATAGGCCCTTGGGAGTTTTGTAGGTCCCAGGCACTGAGGTCTGTTTTCCCCAATGGATGATCCGGCCCTGCCCTTACCTATGTATAGTATAGGTAAGACACAAAAGGGGTTGGAGGAAGAAGCTGCCCGGAGGAAACATTTTGAATTTCATTTCAAATGGTTTTACAATGCAAAATTATTTCCTCAAGGCAGCAGCCTCTTCCTCCAACCTCTCTCTCTCTCTCTCTCTCTCTCTCTCTCTCTCTCTCTCTCTCTCTCTCTCACACACACACACACACACACACACACCTCCTCCCATTGTGTCAGCGGGAGGAGGATGACAAAGAGAGCTTATGTGTGGGGATTGCCAGTTGTCTGGCACCGCCTGGTATTCTGGACGGCCCTCTTGCACACAACACACACACACACACACACACACACACACACACACACACACACACACAAACGTTCACAGAGGCTCTGCCGCTCTGGCGATCTTCACACGCATACAGAAACACAGCTATCTCCTACCTAGGAAACCACCCCACAGTGCCAAGAATTTCAGAAGCAGATGGGATCGCCAAACACTTTTCTTTTTAATTTTTTTTTAAATTAAAAAAAACGTGTTATTTTACGGATCCCATCCCTCTGCCTTTAACGGCAGACTTGACACGCAGAAACCAGGCGTTTACTCTCACCTGATCTCCGCGAATAAATGTTTCGGCAGCTAATATTTCTGTCTTGTCGTTTCTTAGCAAATGATGTTGTTTCGATGTGGCTTCCCACCCCCACCCCACCCCACCCCCGAACCAGCTTCAAATCTGAATGGAGAAAAATAAGCACCTGGCTGCCAGGAATGCGTCTGTGCAAAAGGGAGCAGTGGGTTTTGTGGAGGTGTGAAGGGGAGAGAGGACTGGCGGTGCTTTGGGCTGAGCACACAGAAAGGAGGAGACCAGCTCCGAGCATGACAGAAGCATGAACCGGCTCCACAACCGCACAGGCCCCAGCTATTATTTATCACATGTTGGCATCCTGGCTTCCAGAAGCCATATGTATGGCCTGGCGAGCACACCAAAGTAGGCCCAAAGCCAGAAACGCAGTTGCAGCAAGGGAGGGGAAATCATTGCAGAAGAGCCAGAAACATAGACGCCAGCCGCCTAACCATGTTTAAAATTACTTAACTTGGATGGCTTCTCAGGGTCAAACTTCGCATTATTATATTATGCACGCTCCTTTAAGAAGTGATTAAGGCCCACCAGCCCCGCTTTCTTAACAACGAAAAAAGCTGCTATTTGTCCCTGAAGATGCTATTATGGAGGGGGTTTTTTTTGGCAAGGAAGCAGCACAAGGTCAAAGAATCAAGTTCCCTTCCCTGCACCAATGCCCCGATCCCGCTCAGGACCTCTTGTGGCTGCTTTTTTTATTAAGAGAGAGTCGTGGAAGGTCGTAACTGTTTGTTTTCTAAGTTGTTCGACGTTAACATGGCCTTTAGGGAGCAATTCAGTATAACCCTGCCAGCATGCTTTTTCCTCATCTCTCCATAGGTAAAAGGGGAGGAGGTTAAGCATGCAAACACACTGCACATTTAAAACGTGATTTCTCCCAAAGATTCCTGGGAACCATAGTTTGGTGAGGGTGCTGGGAATTGTAGTTTTGTGAGGGGGTAAACTGCAGTTCCCAGGATTATTTGGGGGGAAACCAATGTTTTTTTTCTTAACAAAAATGTTTAGGGGTACTCTCATTTTCCTACTCATATTGAAATACTGCCCCTCAATGAGGCCAAACTTAGATTTAGAAAATGTTTAGGGCAGGGGTCAGCAAACCTTTTCAGACAGTCCACTGCCCCTCAGACCTTTTGGGGGGGCCAGACTCTATTTTGAAAAAAAAATGAACTAATTCCTATGCCCCACAAATAACCCAGAGATGCATTTTAAATAAAAGACACATTCTACTCCTGTAAAAACACGCTGATTCCCGGACCATCCATGGGCCAGATTTAGAAGGTGATTGGGCCGGATCCAGCCCCCGGGGCTTAGTTTGCCCACCCATGGTTTAGGGGTATGCATCCCCCTGCATCCCCCCAGAAAAAAGCACTGGGGGAAACAATGATAATAACAGCAGCAGCAACCACCACCACCACCCCACTTACTTGGGAGTAAGGCCCATCTAAATCAACCAGGTTTACTTCAGATTAGGTGTGGTTAGGATTGCAGATTTAGCATGTTTTGTTTTGCTTTTAAGGACGCAGAATGTTCAGGGAAGAAGTTTAGACTATCCCTGAGGTGGACCAGGATCCCCTGTGGCTACAACCCTGACTGGAAGGGATCCCCAGAATTTGTCCTGGAGAGAGGATCCTCAGCCGATAAATCAACAAACGAAGTACACTACACCCCCACGCCCGTTCAAGCTATGAAGTGACTTGCTCATAGGAAGCTCTGCTCCACTCTGGTGGGGACATGTGAACATGGGGAGGCTGCGGGGTGGGGAGAGGGAGGCCATCTGCAAATAAATACCTACAAATATTTTTTGTTCTCGTAGACATCATGGAGTTTGAGCACATGGGGGTGTTCAATCAGCTTCAGAATGGCAATTTCCCGCTCCACCTAGAAGGGAAGAGGGAGAGAATGCATGCGTGGTTATATACAGGGGGTAAAGAACAAACTCTTTTGAGCACTGCCCATGTCCTAGGATCTACAGAAGAGGAGCTTCCTCCTGGGTTCTCCGTGAAAGAAGAGAGTTTGAAATAATTTATGAGGTATTATTTGTGCAAGATGCCTGGAGTGGGTTTCCGGCCAGATGGAGGAGGTCTCAATAAAACAAAATAAAAAATGGACAGTGGTGGATGTGACTCAATAGCAAGTAGAAAGACACGCCAGGTTGCCTATGTCTAAAGCTCTGTCAGGAACTGTGGGTTATATCCACATCATATGCACATGTAAAGCACATGCGGAATTGACTGGGGGAATTTTCAGAAGGCGGAGCTTTGTCCTGGTCAATCAAAAATTGTGTTTTTTAGGCATTGGGGTGGGGGGAAGCTCCACAACTTTGGGGTTTGTCTGGTTTTTACTTTTTGAAATATAGCAACCGTAGGGGTGCTGAGAGTTGTAACTCTGAGGGGTAAACTACAGTTCCCAGTATTTCTTTTTGGGGGGAGCAATGTGCCTTAAATTTATGGCATGGATTCTACAACTTTTGATGTTCAGCACTACAAATATTGACCCAGGAGTCCTTTAAACCAGGCAGTGGCTCATATGGCCACCAAGGCTAAGAGAACACCACCCCAAGATCTTTTGATAAAGGGTGGTATATTAAAATGAATAAATAAATAAATAAATAAGTACAGGCCCCTCCAGCCAAGAGTTTGACATGACAGCCCATGATCCTTCAAGCCTAGGAAGTCAGATGCTGCTGCTGGGCCAACCTGGTGCTATTGAGGGATATTTAAGGTGCCTATAGATTGTCAGTATTTGCAGGAGGGAGTCAAACATTTTGGGAAATTTGTTGTTATTTAGTCTTGGGCTCCATGATCACTGCAGATGGTGACAGCAGTCACAAAATTAAAAGACTCCTGTTTCTTGGGAGAAAAGCAATGACAAACCTAGACAGCATCTTAAAAAGCAGAGACATCACCTTGCCGACAAAGGTCCGTATAGTTAAAGCTATGGTTTTCCCAGTAGTGATGTATGGAAGTGAGAGCTGGACCATAAAGAAGGCTGATCGCTGAAGAATTGATGCTTTTGAATTATGGTGCTGAAGGAGACTCTTGAGAGTCCCATGGACTGCAAGAAGATCAAACCTATCCATTCTTAAGGAAATCAGCCCTGAGTGCTCACTGGAAGGACAGATCCTGAAGCTGAGGCTTCAATACTTTGGCCACCTCATGAGAAGAGAAGACTCCCTGGAAAAGACCCTGATGTTGGGAAAGATTGAGGGCACAAGGAGAAGGGGATGACAGAGGACGAGATGGTTGGACAGTGTTCTCAAAGCCACCAACATGAGTCTGACCAAACTGCGGGAGGCAGTGGAAGACAGGAGTGCCTGGCATGCTCTGGTCCATGGATCACGAAGAGTTGGACATGACTAAACGACTAAACAACTTCATTTAGTCGTGTCTGACTCTTCGTGACCCCAAACCTAAATTGGGAAATTTAGGTTTGCGCAATCAAAGAGCTCTGTCACCCTAGTGCAACACATCCACTTAAAAAATAATCAGCCTCTTTGCAGTTAGAGAAATGATGCAGAAAGGTGTTTATAAGTGTAGAATGAACAAATGATTCATGGGAAGTATAAATGACCCACAAGCAAGTCAGAATGAATGCTCATTGTCATGTAACCTCTCCACAACCAAATCAGAATAAATGCCAGATTATAATCTAAACTCCACATAAACTTCATGCAAGCAAATCAAGGCAAATGCTCCATAAATAGGTCAACTGAAGCAGCCCAAAGGCTTGCAGACCTGCTGATTTCTTTCAGCCTGACAATGTCTTTCAGAGGGAGGCCACCTGGTCCCCCATTTTTACCTCCAGATTTCGGTTCCTAGCCTGTCTGTCTCCAGCTTGCCAGCTTGCCTCTGCTGGGGCACCACCTGATGTTGCCAAACACAGCGCTTCCCATCTTGCATATGCCTCCAAGTGTGCAAAGCCTCCCCTCCCCACCCCACCTGGTATATCAGAAGGGGACACAGGATTGTGTCATCTGCTGAACGTTTCGTTCTGGCCTTGGCGAGTGGCAAGTGAGGGCATACTGAGAAACATCTTCACTGTTCGTTTCAAAGCTTCAAGCTCCTTTTCTCCCATGGTCTGATAAATGGACAGGGGGCTTTGTGTGTGTTCTTTACACATTACAGCCTCCGCAGAAAAACTGCTCAAAACTGCTCCATAACATAGCTAATATCACATGGCATGTGGAGCAGCTCATCATTCAGGGATTTTTCTCCATGTCAGCACAAACTTCAGGAAAGGTGGGGGAACCACTAGCGCGAGGGTGAAATGCTACAACTAAGCTGATCTGCACCATGTGATTAAACTGCTGCCATGTGGACTAAGTCAAAGTCCTGGACTGAGGCCTAGTATACTGATGAAGGCTGGTGATGCCATCAGCTCATGCTAAACCTTGCAAAGGACGCTGGTCCAGAAACAAGGCAGGCCTTCTGTATCATGGGACATCTGGCAAAATAAGTCTGGAATACGGGAACCACATGAGCTCGGCCATTTTTAATCTTGCTTTATTTTCTGAGCTTTCTCAGCTCTCATTTTCAGCCAAGGAATTTAGAGGGTCAATCCTTCAACAGGAGGTACAATCGTACCGCTCTTATGATATCCAAATCAAACAAACAACAAACAAGCCTGGCATTTTTTTACTAGTTTCTGCATCTCCTTCCTGCTTTCTAACTCACCAATGCCTGCATTTTGGCGAGAGTCTAGTGTTTTGCACCTCTCTCTGCAGTGATGTACCTGCTAGTAAATTCATTCCAAGCAATGCTGTGTAGGCTGTGAATGTGCCTGGCCACATCTGGCAAAGCAACCTGGGTTGAAATTTCTGTAAAGATGGAGGGCCAGAGACTAAGACTCAGCAGGTACTTTATATATATATATCTCTCTGGTTTGCACATTCATCTCCACCTGCTTCCATTTTCATTTTTCGCTGCCCTTACATCATTCCCAACAAACAAACCCACATGCTCACCTTCATCAGTACTGACTCCGAAAGCTTTTCCCGGTTCACAATCTTAATCGCCACTTTCTGCCCTGTGATGCAGTGTATGCCCAGCTTCACCAGACCTACGGAAATGAAAAGAAGCGCCAGAGAAGATCTGTCACAATGCAGCACATCGTAACAATGCGAAGCAGGTTAATGATGATATAAGTCAAATTTCCTTCCCACCAGATGTATCCCTTTTAAAAGGTGCAAAATGTGCTTCCTTTGTACAGAGTAGAGGGGGAATATGTAGCCCTCAAGGTGTTGCTGGACTACAGTTTCCATCATCCCTGCCCACTGGCCATGTTTGCTGAGGCTGATGGGAGTTGTAGTTCAGCAACATCTGGAGGGTCACATGTTCCCCACTTCTTGTATCGGGTTATTTTGATCATACACCGTAGGCAGCTTAAGGACTGCAATGGGGTGAGCTCCCGTTGCTCGGTCCCTGCTCCTGCCAACCTAGCAGTTCGAAAGCACGTCAAACTGCAAGTAGATAAATAGGTACCGCTCCAGTGGGAAGGTAAACGGCATTTCCGTGCGCTGCTCTGGTTCACCAGAAGCGGCTTAGTCATGCTGGCCACATGACCTGGAAGCTGTACGCCGGCTCCCTCGGCCAATAAAGCAAGATGAGCGCCGCAACCCCAGTCTTCCGCGACTGGACCTAACGGTCAGGGGTCCTTTACCCTTTTTTTTTCTACCTTGGAGTGATTCATGCCATGACTAGAGACTTGCACATACGGACGTAACAGAGGGCTCTAAGGCACACTTTCTGTGCACATTTACTGAACGCAGTGAGCTTTGTTTACACCTCTGATCTCCCAGCACATTTGCAAACAAAGTAAATATTAGAAACAGACCTTTATGCCACAATCCTAGGTCTGTCTGCCTGAAAGTAAGCCTCACTGTGTTCAACGGGGCTTAAAAGGTAAAGGTAAAGGACCCCTGACAGTTAAGTCCAGTCGCGAACGACTCTGGGGTTGCGGTGCTTTACTGGCCGAGGGAGCCGACGTTTATCCGCAGACAGTTTTTCCGGGTCATGTGGCCAGCATGACTAAGCCTCTTCTGGCGAACCAGAGTAGCGCATGGAAACGCCGTTTACCTTCCTGCCGGAGCGGTACCTATTTATCTACTTGCACTTTGACGTGCTTTCGAACTGCTAGGTTGGCAGGAGCTGGGACTGAACAACGGGAGCTCACCCCGTCGCGGGGATTCGAACCGCCAACCTTCTGATCGGCAAGCCCAAGGCTCAGTGGTTTACACCACAGTGCCACCCGCGCTTACTTCCAGGCAAATGCCATGTAGGATTACAGCCAAACTCTTCCGCAATCTTATCCAAAGGAAAACAGTGCTTCCCCTGATAGCAGGGAGTGTGTCACAATATCAGTTGCTGGAAATGCTTAAATTCTGGTGTCAATGTGTTTCAAGAATACTTTGGAAGACATCATGCTCCCAAGTCACATGGAAGGGACCATGTTCATTATGCTGCTTTCTGTACTCCCCACTTTCTCAAGGAGTAGTAGGTTTCAGCAGATGCTCATACAGTGTCAGTTTGCCCTTGCAGTAAAGAGAGCTGGACCTTTCTCAGGCACCCTGACTGTGAGTACATTCTAAGGATGGGGAGGGGGGTAATTAATCCACCTGGATCATGGAGAGAGGGGCCATAGCTCAGGGGCAGAGCCACGCTTCACGTACAGGACATCCCAGGTTCAATTCCTGGTATCACCAGTTAAAAAGAACTGGTAGCATTTGCATCATCTCTCTCTCTCTCTCTCTTTTGTACAGTATAAAAATATTTTATTATTTTCCCAGAGTGAAAGTTACATTTGTTACTCAACAGTTATATTTCAGCTCAACATTCAACAGACAGCATAAACTCTGGACTATGCTACTAAATACTTATTTTGCAGGAGTTGGGGATATTTTTGTTTTTCTCATTTTTATTTAAATATGCCTGGCAGCGCGCCCTGTACATGATGGCAACTATAGAACGGTACCTTTCACCACACAAAAGAGAGACTGAATACCGTCACTATTTCTCAGGTTCCCAGACATAATGAATGGATCCCCAATTAATTCAGATTCCCTGCCTCTTCGGATGAATCACAGTAAGGACTTCTAAAGAGTGGAGTTCTCAAATAAATCCTATGAATTAGAAACAGCTGCCCCAAAATTATCCCAGATCAGTGCCTGTCCTACAGCTCCAAAATACACCTTATGTCTGAAAGTGGCATTGAATGTAATGAGATTACTAAAACTGCTAAAAAAAATTATTTCACAGACTGGAATCAGTCCACAAGCTGTTGGATAACAGGCTCTGATCTAGCCCACCATTGTGCCCTAACAAAGGATACTCTATACCAGCCTTCCAAATTAGCTCATCAAAATTATTAGCTCACAATAATTTGGCCTAACCCATAAGGTTAGTACAACTTTTCCCAACCTGACTCCCCTCAGATGTTTGTGACTATGTATTCTTCCAGATGATTTATTTATTGAGCATTCAATAAATGCTTTGCTTGCACAAAGTTTATGTGGAGATTAGATTATAATCCAGTCTTTACTAAGCATTTGTCCCTCTCTATTGGGGACATTGTTATACAACAATGAGTGTTCATCCTGATTTGCTTGTGTGGAGTTTCTATGTTTTCCCATTAGTCATTTGTTCATTCTACATTTCCCTGTCACTTTCCTAACTGCAAAAAGTTGGCTACTTTTTAAAAGTGGACTTGTGCTAGGGCAGCAGAGTGCTTTAATCCACTTTAATTATGCAAAGCCAACAATTTCCTGGTAGGCGCTTGAATCCCTTCTGCAAAATATTGACAGTCTGGAGGCATCCTACGACTGCCATCAACCCCAGTCAGCACAGCTGAAGAAGGCTGGATTAGGACAGTTTGTTCCCCTTCTAAACAAGACAAATCCCTTGTCAAAGTCAAGTGTCAAAGCAGTCCCTTTTGGTAAAATGGATGGCATATATGAGATAAACAAGTGATCGTTACAGGGGATTCCATTTAAAAATGTTGCCATCATCCTAGAATCATAGAGTTGGAAGAGACCACAAGGGCCATCCAGTCCAACCCCCTGCCAAGCAGGAAACACCATCAAAGCATTCCTGACAGGTGGCTGTCAAACCTCTGCTTAAAGACCTCCAAAGAAGGAGACTCCACCACACTCCTTGGCAGCAAATTCCACTGTCAAACAGCTCTTACTGTCAGGAAGTTCTTCCTAATGTTTAGGTGGAATCTTCTTTCTTGTAGTTTGAATCCATTGCTCCGTGTCCGCTTCTCTGGAGCAGCAGAAAACAACCTTTCTCCCTCCTCTATATGACATCCTTTTATATATTTGAACATGGCTATCATATCACCCCTTAACCTTCTCTTCTCCAGGCTAAACATACCCAGCTCCCTAAGCCATTCCTCATAAGGCATCGTTTCCAAGCCTTTGACCATTTTGGTTGCCCTCTTCTGGACACGTTTTGCCCATCCTGCTCCACTTTTGCCCATACTGCCCTGTCCCACAGGAGAAGGAATATGGTGAATTTGAGGAGGGGGGATTTATCCTGGACGACCCTTGCCCCTTGCTCAAGGAGTACCTCCAGTTTAGCTTGAGCCTGGCATCAGCAACAAGTTCAGTCAATAACGGGCCTTGTAGGACTTTTTAGACACCTCACCTGGGATCAGCAGATCCCTGAGATAAAGGCCAATAATCACATGGGTAATTCTGGAGAAAGCAACATTTTAACTGCCAGTCAAAAGGACTGGTGGTGAGTTTCAAATGGCGCCTGCCCCAGAAGGCCACTTATATACCCCCCTCTCCCACCTAGCAAATAGGGCTGGATAAAAACGCAGGCTGTGTGTACACTACCTGCTTGAAATGCAGCTCAGTTTGGATTGAAGCTAGTTTTGGGGGTAAAGGTAAAGGGACCCCTGACCATTAGGTCCAGTCGCGGACGACTCTGGAGTTGCGGCGCTCATCTCGCTTTATTGACCGGGGGAGCCGGAGTACAGCTTCCGGGTCATGTGGCCAGCATGACAAAGCCGCTTCTGGCGAACCAGAGCACCGCACGGAAATGCTGTTTACCTTCCTGCCGAAGCGGTACCTATTTATCTACTTGCACTTTGACGTGTTTTCGAACTGCTAGGTTGGCAGGAGCAGGGACCGAGCAACGGGAGCTCACCCCGTCGCGGGGATTCGAACCGCCGACCTTCTGATCGGCAAGCCGTAGGCTCTGTGGTTTAACCCACAGCGCCACCCGCGTCCCCTGGTTTTGGGGGAGGATGCATCAAATACAATATTTCAGAAGAAATGACAGGACAGATTTGCATTGTGGCTAACGCTGTGTGTACACCACCTGGCAAACCAGCACTGGGAGTGGACTGCATGCAGAATAAACAGGAGCGTGCAAAAAACATTGTAAGGCAAGACTCTTCCTCCATTCCCTGCTCCTCTCAGCCCAGGGTCTTACATCTTGGGGCCAAACTTTGTGTGCTGGGCAAACACATACATGTGCAATACATGCTTGCCCTCTTCATAAAGCAAGCAGGAATTGAGGAGCGAGGGAGGCTGCATGCCTTACACAAAAAGAAAGAAGGGAGCAAAAATTTCATCATGCTTCCCTGCCTTACCTTGACACACTCGGCTGCTTTTAAGCATAAGGACATAGAAAGCTGCCTTTTACCAAGGGCACTTCTAGACTGTCACTCTTCCTGGGTGGAATTCAATTACCTACCAGCCAATTCAGGCTGCACAATTAAGAGTTGACTGGGAGGTCTTGTGCCAACTAACCCACTTCCCCACAAAAGGACCAGACTTTCTGCCATAAGGAGAGTGACTGGAAAGCGTGGGGCGTCATCTAACCACTCCGCAAACAAATAAAAATGCCCATCAGATTGTCAGCAACGTCTGATCTCCCTGCAAACACATCAGGCTGAGTGAAAGGATTTGAGTAGGACCCTTGGTCCACCTCCTGTAGCTCAGTATTGTCTATGTTCACTAGCCAAGGCTCTCCAGCGTTTGAAGCAGGGGACATTTCTAGCGCTTCCTGGAGATGCTGCTGGCATAAATTCCATATACATAAATATTTGGGGGCCCTTCTGCATGCAAAGTGGATGGTCTAACACCGAGCTTCAGCTGTTCCCTGAACGGCAGTCCGTCCATCCTCGACAGCCCAAATACCAGAAGAATCTGAAGCATCTGAAGAAGTGTGCATGCACACGAAAGCTCATACCAAGAACAAACTTAGTTGGTCTCTAAGGTGCTACTGGAAGGAATTTTTTTATTTTGTTTCAAATACCAGAAGTGAGCCAAGCAAGTGAGGTGAGGCTGGAGAGGAACGGGTTTCTCTGCTCCTTCAGATGCTCCTTTATGGCATAAAACGTAGATCTTGCTCCCACCTTATATGTGAACAAGGCAAAATGCGGTTGACATACACGATTGCCCAGCGAATCTAACTGGGCTCTGGGAGCCAATGGTACCCGTTGTTAGGCCCATACTGCATCACCTCTTGAGTTCTTTCTTTATTTGTGCCAAAACTTGTAGCCACACATTTGCTCTCTGGTATCAACGCGGGTGGCGCTGTGGGTTAAACCAGCGTTTCTCAACCGCTGTTCCGCAGCACACTACTGTGCCGCGAGATGTTGCCTGGTGTGCCGCGGGAAAACCGTTAGGGACCCACGCCGCAAACGCGTAGCTGCAGCTCCAGTTACAAAACAATGTGGGGGAAAGGGAGCGCAGAAAGCCACCGCTGAGAAGAGGCACCGCGGAGAAGCTGCCGGGCTCTACCGCGCATGCGCATGGAAAGAGTGGCGAGTAGGAGTCGCCCTAAGCCGGATGTTTTCAAGCTGGGAGCTCGCCGCCGAATCTGATTGGTTGCCAGAGTGCACGTTGGTTCGATGGGGGAAAAGGGACCAATAGGAAGTCAGAGGAAGGAGACGCGAGGGCTGCCGGTAGCCGCCGCCATTTTGCTGTTGGGGGGCACTGAAGCCCGGCAGCCGCCGCCGGGACAACTCTGGAACATCAGACGGCTGCGCTGTAAAGCCCGGAGCGGCTCCTATCCGCTGCCCGGACTCACGGCGCACTCCCGCCTGCGCGAGCTCCAGGCCGCGATCGCTACCCTCACCGGGGTCCCCGTCCAGGCCCAGCGCCTGCTGCTTGGTTTCCCCCCGCTCGGCCTCGACCTCAGCGACAAGGAGCGGCGCCTCGGAGAGCTCGGCATCCACTCTGGTAAGCCTCTTCAGATGAGATATTTTTCAGATGAGATATTTTTTAACATTTTCTAATGGTGGTGTGCCTCGAGATTTTTTTCATGAAACAAGTGTGCCTTTGCCCAGAAAAGGTTGAGAAACACTGGGTTAAACCACAGAGCCTAGGGCTTGCCGAGCAGAAGGTAGGCGGTTCGAATCCCCGCAGTGAGGTGAGCTCCCGTTGCTTGGTCCCTGCTCCTGCCAACCTAGCAGTTCAAAAGCAAGAAGTGCAAGTAGATAAATAGGAACCGCTGCAGTGGGAAGGTAAACGCCGTTTCCGTGCGCTGCTCTGGTTCCCAATAATGCGAGATGAGCGCGCAACCCTAGAGTCGGTCACGACTGGACCTAATGGTCAGGGGTCCTTTTACCTTTACCTTTATCAAGATAAAGCCCTGTTTAGGGAAGTTTTTAATGTTTGATGTTTTATTGTGTTTTTAATATTCTTTTGGAAGTCGCCCAGAGTGTCTGGGGAGGCCCGGCCAGATGGGCGGGGTATAAGTAATAAATTATTATTATTATTATTATTATTACTACTACTACTACTAGGGTTGCACGTCTGTGGCAGCTTCTGGCAAGATCTCGTGCGATCTTGCAGAGCTCTCACGAGTTCTGAGAGATCTTGCCGGAAGCTGCCACTGTGCAACTGGTGGCAGGCAGGGCGACCACAAGGAGGAAGCCCTGCAGGATTCCTCTGCTTCAGTCGGCCTCACGGGCATGCAGAGGTAGAATCACAGAGTTGGAAGGGACCACGAGGCCCATCTCCCTGCAATGCAGGAATCTTTTCGCCCAACGTGGGGCTCGATCCCACAACCCCAAGATTCAGAGTCTCATGCTCTACTGCCTGAGGAGCCACCACAGAAGTAAAATATCACCCCCTGCTAATTGCTGTGGATTATGCCACTTAAAGCGACAGCATGTGGCAGCGTGAGAGCCGGTGTGGTGCAATGGCCAGTGTGCTGGATTTAGAACTCAGGAATCCCATGTTCAGCCATGATGAAATTCCCTGGGTGATCCTGGGTCACCCCCCCCCCCCGCAGGGCGGTTGTGGGGATAAGATAGGTGTGTGAGTGGGGTAGAACTTTGTAGACCACCCTGAGATCTTTCGCAGTAGGGTGGGTGAAAATATAATACCCTGCCAAACCCACAGCTGCAGAGCCAGCTGGAAAAGTTGGCAACCTGAGCTGAACGCCACTCATTGCCATCCATTGGTTCTTTGAGTGTATTAGTAAAAGGGACATAACTGCTTCCTTTTTTTTTTTTATATCCCACTTACTAACAAGGTTGAAAGAAAGCAAAGGCATCTTAAAATAAATCATCATCATCATCACTGTACCCCCTTCAAATGCAAAACAGGGGCAGTGGTTTACCAGGAGCAAATTGTTATAAGATTCATTCCCTGTGTTCATGCCAGTCGGGTATGTGTCTTTGCTGTGTCTTACAAAAGAGTAAGACCGATCCATAACACAAATGTCAGAAAATACACACTATCTTTGGTAAATAAACTATGGAAGCCTCACAACAATGGCAGGGTATGTGTGTTTAAAATACAAACTTCCAAAAGGTGCTCTCTCTCTCTCTGACCTTGAAACTCAGCTTCACATTGTGAGAATACAAACTGAGTCATGGGGGGGAAAGAAAGAAAAACCCTCTCACACCCAAATACATCTTTTCAGCCTGTCAGAAAATAAAAAAGACACGTACTCTATCTAAGTCGCTAGATCTGGTGTCATAGTGGTGTGGTGCGGCTGTCAAAATAAGCAGACCAGACAAATCACATGCAAGAAGGCTGAAGGAAGAGATTGTCTTTAGCCTAGAGCAGGGCTGTGTAATTTGCAGCCCACCAAGCAAAGTGCAGCCCACCAGCCACTGAAGGTGGCCGTCTAGGACCTTGATGTCTGCAACCCCCCCCCCAAAAAAAACCAAAGCCAGAAGCCAGAAGTATCCTTGCAGATCATCCATACTACAGATATGGGTGGCCTGATATGCTCTAAGTTATTTGATTATGTTGAACATTATTTACATACATAATGAAAAAGCAACAAGAAGTGCCTTTGCGCTCTTTGGCCCTGACACTGGAAGGCAGGAGCAAGTTCTGGGTAAAACTGGGTAGAATTCTGCCTGCCTGCTTTTCCTTACACCTTCGTAAGTAAAAGGTCTAACTTAAAAAAAGAAAAGAGACATGAAAACTTAGGGAGGGAGCTTGAAATATCCCACAAGGGTTAGGCAACCAGGGTTTCACAGCACAGTGGTCAGAGTGACTTGGGAGACCAGGGTTCAAATCCTTAGTCAGGCACTGGCACTGCCTCTCAGCCTAGCCTACCTCACAGGGTTGTTGTGGGGATCAGGAGAGGGAGAACCATACATGCTATCTCGAGCTCTTTGGAGAAGAAAGGTGCGGTTTAAATGCAATGAATACATAATAAATAAATAAAATTCTGAGAGACCAAAACAAGGGCATCCTTGCAACGCTCCTGTTTTCAGTTGGTGTGGTACTACTCTGTTCTGTTGCGGTAAGGTTGGCATTTAAGCATTGCCCCCCCCCAAAAAAAGCGGAAAAGCTCGTTATATTATGATCCACAATGGCGGGGGGTGGGGGGGAGGGAAGTCAAAGGGGATTATATGTCTATGTTTTTATTTCACTTGTATATGTAAAATAGAGAATGTAAAAATAAATGTTTTTTTTTAAAGGAAAGGAAAGGAAAAGCATCCTCTGGGGAAAATAGGTCACAAGAGGACATCAATTTGCATATCAAAGATGCAAATGTAGAAATGATAACTATAACTTAAATAGAAAAATACCTCAATAACATAACATTAAAAAATGGGCAGGGATGGATGAGACTGAGTAGCAGGAAGAAGTAGCAGCAGCTAAAAAAGCCAATGCAATTCTGGGCTGCATCAATAGGAGTATAGCATCTAGATCAAGGGAAGTAATAGTACCACTGTATTCCGCTCTGGTCAGACCTCACCTGAAATACTGTGTCCAGTTCTGGGCACCACAGTTCAAGAAGGATACTGACAAGCTGGAATGTGTCCAGAGGAGGGCAACCAAAATGGTCAAAGGCCTGGAAACGATGCCTTATGAGGAACGGCTTAGGGAGCTGGGTATGTTTAGCCTGGAGAAGAGAAGGTTAAGGGGTGATATGATAGCCATGTTCAAATATATAAAAGGATGTCATATAGAGGAGGGAGAAAAGTTGTTTTCTGCTGCTCCTGAGAAGAGGACACGGAGCAATGGATTCAAACTACCCTACAAGAAAGAAGATTCCACCTAAACATTAGGAAGAACTTCCTGACAGTAAGAGCTGTTCGACAGTGGAATTTGCTGCCAAGGAGTGTGGCGGAGTCTCCTTCTTTGGAGGTCTTTAAGCAGAGGCTTGACAGCCACCTGTCAGGAATGCTTTGATGGTGTTTCCTGCTTGGCAGGGGGTTGGACTGGATGGCCCTTGTCGTCTCTTCCAACTCTGATTCTATGATTCTAAGAGAGAAAAACCTACTTGTCTCTGTGAAGAGTTGTGGGTTACATGCACACCATACGTAACTTCCTCCAAAGAATCCTGGGAATTGTAGGGTGCTGGGAATTGCAGTTCTGGAAGGGGGAACTACAGTTTCCAGGATTCCTGCAATACTGTGTGCCTGCCTAGTCGGCTGAACAGGCAGCAACGGTTGCTGGAGAAACCTGGTGGCCTGCCCTGCTCTCCCTTCTTATGGTTCTTTCTCTTTAAACCAGCCTTGGACCAGTCAGGCCTTCAAATAGAGGCCTGTCCTCTGACAGTTCTTCAAACAAAGGATGGCCTTCTGTAACGCAGGACACACGGCCACCCCACGATTTGGTCAGACCTCACCACTGCGTGGTGTACATTTCTGGGCACCACAGTCTAAGGAAGATATGAACAAATTGGAGTGTGTCCAGACAGAGTCCTGGAGATCAAGTCCTATAAGGAACAGGCAATGTTTAGCCTGGAGAAGGGACAACGCAGAGCAGGTAGGACAGCCCTCTTCAAAGATGTGAAGGATGGTCACACAGAGCCAGTGTGGTGTAGTGGTTAGAGTGTCGGACTAAGACCAGGGAGACCAGGGTTCAAATCCCCACTCAGCCATGAAGCTAACTGGGTGACCTCGGGTCAGCTACTTCCTTCTCAGCCTAACCTACCTCACAGGGTTGTTGTGAAAATAAAAAGGGGTGGAAGAGCCACCTTGGAGAAAAGGCAGAATATGAATGCAATAATTTTTTAAATAGGCAACAGAGCATAGGGCAGGACCCAGATTCAGATTACAAGGAGGGAGGTTTAATCTATACATTGAAGATGAAAGTATGCACATTAATGGTGCTAACTGTCGATACCTTTCTTAGAATGGTTTTTAGGCAGAGACTGGGTGGTCACCTTACAGAGATGCTGAAGCAGCAGGTTTCGTGCATTGTCAGGGGTTGGACTAGATGGCCTTTGGGATACCTCCTGGCTCTATGATCCTACCAAAGCTCACTTCGGAAGCCCCGGTCCATCCACTATTACACAGTGCTGATCTCTTTTCATCGCCAGTGGTATGGTGTGCCTATTTATTCTGCAATAGCCTGTCCCTCACTGATTTCAGAGCCAAGGAGGATGGCGGTTCTTTTGGTTTAAACTTGACACACTAGGGGAAAAAACCTACCTCGCTATGCAATCAATACTTTGAAATACCTTAGAACTGCAGTGTGAGAAATGGCGCTACGTGTACTCTCTGCGTGAGCCTTTAGTGTTCATGTGCCTGCATTTTTATGCATGCACACTAGAATCACCCACTCCAGAAATTTAATGTCTAGGGACTTAATCGTGACAATTCCTGAAATATGCTAGCAAAACCTGAAAAAGGCACTCACAAAAAGGCAAAAATGTGGACATTAATTTACTGGGGGGCGGGGATACACAACAATAAGGACAGCCCCTTGTGAATAGGAATATATGCCTAGGAATATAGATAGACAACTCCTCTCGGCACCCACTGTGGCCTCCTGACCCTCACAATTTTTATTGTGAAAATTGTTGGGTGGTGGGACGGAGTTTTTCTTTGGTTAGAGGTCTTCTCTCTTTGGAAGGATGGCCTGCTTCCCCCCCCCCCCCGCCCCCGTTTGTTCTTTATCTGGGAGGAAGGGACTGTTAGCATACCCGCCAACATTTCCCAGATGAAAATAGGGACACCTCAAAGCTAATCCTGTTCTGGCCGCCCCAACACACGCATGCTATGACACCTTGCTGAAGGCTCCACTCACCCTGCTACATGCTGTGTCTGTGTATTTTGTGGTAGACGCTTATTTAAAAGCCAAAAAATGTGTTGTTCTTTTGGCTGGAAGTATGTTTGACAAACATGATCGCCTGCAACATGTCATACTTCGGAGGCAGTGAAATGTCACTGGATAGTGCCACCGTGTTCGTGTGCGTGCATATACACACACCTGCGCACTAAAGACAAGATGCACCCATAATAAGAACACATGAAGAGGCTGCTGGATCAGGCCAATGGCCCATTGAGTCCAGCATCCTGTTCTCACAGTGGCCAACCAGATGCCACAGTGAGAAAGCGGGACATGAGCACAAAGACCACTCTTCCCTCCTGTGGTTTCCAGAAACTGGTACCCAAAAGCCTTACTGCCTCCAAACCATGGGGGCAAAGTGTAGCCATCATCGCTGGTGACCACTGATAGCCTTGTCTTCCACCATAAGGAAGAAATCCATCCATTCACCGTTAACGTCTAGATCTAACTCGGCAGCTCAAATCTGAAAAATGAACAATAACTCAAGCAACACGCACTAACAAAATTTTAAACACACTGCCTCCGAAAAAGCAAGGGATTGACCAAGTTCTCATACCAGAAAATATGTGTTGCCTCTAGTAAATAGAGAGAGTTTGATCGTATGGGTTAGTACAACGTTTTGTGAGCTTAGCAACGCTGGCGAGAGCATTTGCAAATCTGGCACAGAGCGTCATGGTTTAGGACAGAACAGTAGACTGGTCAACTGGGAATCCATAGGGTGGATCCGGCAATTTTATCTGACCTCCGGTGACCCTGTGAAATTGAATCAGAGCTTGGGGTGGGGGTGGGGATTCCCCGTGTTTCAATCCTAAATTACGGATATTCCACACGTTAAGAGTTTACATCTCTCTTTGAGTTTGGTTTTGTATCTATAAACTCCTGCGAACGAAAAGATATATAAATGGCATCCTTAACCTCTTCTGTGGTACTGTAAGTGTACCTAGACCTAACAACATACATGGGAGGTGAGACCCACAGCCTTTTAAAAGGTGGGAAGCATAAGGAAAACAAAATAGTGAGTAAAGTGATGAGGTTTTCCTCCACCCCATGTCTGTTCACATGTATATGTTTTTATATATTTTTCAATGCTCAGTTCTACTCCTTAAGAATAGTAAGTAAGCCAAGATTGACATACTTGCCCAAGGCACTCCAGGGCAATGGATCTAGGCAGCTTCAGCCCCACTGAAATCAATAGGTCAAGTTAATCTTGGCTAACTTAAGTCCCGTTCATTTAGTCAATGAGACTAAAGTTTAACAACCTGGATCCAACCCACTGGCATCTCAGATCGTTGAGACTATGGACTGACGTGCAGGAAGACAAGCCTACTCTAATTATTCCGGTTGCAGAATTTAAGGTCTCTGATCACTGCTAGTGCAGAATTATTGCGTGACCTGTCCTGTGGGAGAACACTGTTAAGTTGGCCATGGTTATTATCATTTCGCTACTCAGCATCTTCAGGTCTGGGAAACCAAAACTGAACAGGATAGCCAAGGTGGAACAGGGATATGCACAGTTTTTGATTTCTATCTCTGCCACCAACATCCCTTAGATGACCTTGGGCATGTCACTGCTGGTGCATGGGCTTCCGCTGTTTCCTGCCAACTGAGGATTCACATAACCATAATAACACTCCTTCAGAGAAGAGGAAACAGGATTGCTAGAAATACGGCGGCAAGATCACCAAAGCAAAATTAAAAGAGCAAGGAAACTCTCGTCCGCCGTGGGAGGCGTCCGCTTGTCCTATTGCTCCTGGTCTCCCCTCCTTCTGGGGTATGGGATGCAGCCAGGCCTCGTCCCATCCACCCCCAGCAAGACTCCCTCCACCTACCCATTCAGTCTGCGATTCCTGAAATGTCTTTGCGTGAACTGCCTGCCGCCACGGTGCAGAAATGATTATTCAGCAAAATCCCGCCCTCCCTTATCCCCTGCTGCCTCTCCTGTCTCTTTCACCCACCTGCTCCAGATATTTATGATTGTTATGATTCCTTAAAACAACCCCCCCCAAAAAAAACACCTCCCAAACATGCACGCACACACAGGCATAGCCCTGCTCCTTCTACCCCCCCCCGTCACAGTGTCTTTTTCTGCCACTGCAGTAATCTTCCCCCTTTCCAAGCCACAATACTCATTCTACACACAGACACACACAAATTGAGAGAGAAGAGAGAGAGGCCTTGTGGTTTGGGTTTTCCTGCATCATTGCAGAGAGATGGATGGTTCCCCCCCCCTTCCACCCTGCACTCCCTGCTTCCCATCCTCAACCTTCCATCCAACAACTGGCTGTCACCGAAAAAGAGGAGAAGGAAGCTGAAGGAGACGGTTTTTTTCAAATTACCCAGCCTTTAGGCATTTATTCAAGCAATCTCTCTCATAACCAAGCCCCATAATCTAAACCGCACAATCGAATCGGCATCCCTGCAGAGAGTAAAAAAAAGAAAGAAAACCACCACTCTTCCATTCATCCAGAGTGCTGCAGCAGGAGAAGATTGGTGTATGGGGGGGGGGAGAGAAATCTATAGGCCTCTCCTATAGATTGCCCCCCTCATAAATACAGAGTCTTGGAAAAATAGAGATGGGGGGGAGAGACAGAGATGGGTGTATGTCCCATCTCTCCACCAACCAGACAGGTTTTTGGGGGTGGGGGGTGGGGGGTGGAGGTAGGGAATCTGTATGAAATAAATCGGGAGCAGTTCCTTCTTCTTGCTTTCCTCCCTCCCCAACCAACCTTGGTCATTGCAGCATTATTTTTTTAAAAAGCTACTGCTCCATCCCAAACAGAACTGCTTCAGGCCCCAACCCCCAGGGCACAGTCAGAGGTATTGAAACTAACCCATCCAGAAAATATGGTCAATCCATCGCTGCCCTCGCTGCGTTCCCCTTTCCAAGCTCTATCTGGGCATTTAATGTGTGTTAGAACACACAAGCACACCTACCTATCAACTACCACAAAAGCACTGTGATCCTAAGAACCCAACTATCCCCCAACAGCACTTGCTGCTAAGTGCAGGGATGGTCACAACCCCTTTCAAAACATGCCCCTATTTGTTGTTGTTTTTTAAAATTTCGCTTCCTTTCCCCCCCCCCCCTTCTATCTGCTGCCTCTGTAAAGCAAACTATTTCCCTGCCATGCACAGGGACCCCAAATAAAGTCCAGCAGGGTAAACATTTATGCACTCCTCTGAACTCTAACAGATACCATCTTCTTGACACCTTTTCCCTTCTGGTAGTCTCCAACATTTACTCTCTACTCCCAAATAAAACAGTGTGTAAGAGAGAGAGAGAGAGAGAGAGAGAGAGAGAGAGAGAGGGGTGCTCCAACACCCAAAGTGTTGCCCCCTTCTCCTGACAACCTACTAAACCTAGATGCCATTGGCCCCAAACAAGACTCCCCATTTGCTCTCCTCAAATAAACTCCAGGACAGGAAAGAATTCAGCTTTCGCCAACCACCACCACTGCGGCCAATTTATTTTCCCCAACAGGAAATGCATCTGCCTTCCCTTTTTCGGATTTCTTTCCCCACCCTCATTCTGCAATGGGACAAACACTTCTGGTCTACACGCAAAGCTCTGGGCTCTCCCATCGCACCCATTTCTGTGGCATGGGGGTTGCCCCTCCTACCCCACCCCACCTCCAGGAGCAGCAGGGTGCCAAGTACTCACCAGTCTGCCCTTTCCCCAGTGTCTTCTCCAGCCGGTAGGGCCCCACATACTGAGCATGCTGCTGGCTCTGTTGTGGCTGGTAGGGGTGGACCCCACCTGCCTCTTTGCCACCGGACATGGCTTTTGTCTGTCACCCTTCTGAGCAACAATAAGAGACGGGGGGGATTTGGGGTGGGGTGGGGAGGGGAGGGGAGGGGAGAGGCACGGCAAGGCAAGGCCCCCCTGATATCCCCCTATAGGGACAATACCGGGGCCGGCATCCTGAAGGATTTAGGGGGAGGGAGATGCTCTCGGCATCAGGGAGGGAAAGGGAGGCGAGAGAAGGATGAAGGATGCTACAGTCCGGGTACCAGCATCATCCAGCTGGTCCAGCCAAGGATGCTGCTGTTGGTGCTGCTGTTGCCGTGGATGAAAGATGCTGGTGGAGAGCCTCTTCTGCTCTGGTCCTTCGCCTCCTCTCACTGCAATCTGAAGGGATCTCTCGAGCTCTCCCCTTACATCAGCATCCGGGCAACTGGGTGACAGACACAATCCGGGTTAACCCTTGGCTGAACAAAGGCAGCGCCTCCTCCCCAGGCAGGAGAAAGGGGTGGGGATTTGGGGGCGGGGTGCGGTGGGGGGAGAAGGGGTCAGCGGGGAGGGGTGCAGCAGCTGGGTGGGAGGGGTTAACCAGGGATAGGACCTCTGTGGCAAGAGGGAAATTGTGTCATTTATCTGCGAGGTTTAGAGGAGGTAGTTTTTCATTTGCTGATGGTGTGTGGCTGTGGTGGGGATATATTATCTGTGCAAGGTTTTTACACGGTGTGTGTGCAGGAGAGGATGCAACTGCGGTTTTGCAGGAGAGAGATGTATGCGATTGAGAGATTATGTGATTTTGGGAGGAAGGGGTGTAAGTGTGTGTGTGTGTGTGTGTGTGTCCATGAGCAAAGAGGTTTGCACTGTATTAAAAAGGGATCAGGTGTGGCCACATAGGAGAGAGGGAGATAGATTTCCCTCCTTTCTCTTCCTATCGCCTCCAAACAATGAGTCTGAGCTCTGACAGCCTGAAAATGCATACCTGTAACTCTGCTCTTGTGAGAGAGCGGTGTAGTTCTAAGCGTGCAGGACACAGAACCTTGGTTTTACCAAAATAATAATAATTGTGCTTTGTAGCCCCATTTCTCTGGATGGGCATCTGCCTATACCTGTCCGAACAGGCCATGCAATCTCAGGTGTGCGAGGGAGGTAGGCCTCTGCTGAGACTTGGTTGTCGGTAATGTCTCCAGGTTTGTGTCCAGAGAGTCCAGTAGCTTTAATATGATGGAGCGCGCGCACACACACACACACACAAACATACTGTAGCAGAACACCTAACGGGAGGGCTCATTGTTCCAGAGACGGAAAAGATCTCGAGACAGGAGGTGGAACTTTCCTCCCTTTCATGGCAAAGACACAGGTTGCGTGCACAGCATACATTGAAGGCACATGGCTCCCCACAAAGAATACTGGGAACTGTAGTTTGCTAAGGGTGCTGGGAATTGTAGGTCCGTGACAATCCCGAGGATCCTTTAGGGGAAGTCATATGCTTTAAATGTACGGCAGCTGTGTAGCCATAGGTGGCTTACATGGTCTCTAAAAGAGGACCCCCCTATGGAATCTGCAGCGGTGACTGCCTCACTCTAAACTTTGCCATCGGTGAGCTAATGTGGTGTGATGACTGGGGCATTGGACTAGGACCTGGGAAACCAGGGTTTGAGACCCCATTCAGCTATGAAGCTCCCTGGAGTCCCAGTCACTGGGGCTCAGCCTATCCTACCTCACAGGGTTGCTGTGAGGATAAAATGGGGAGAGGAGAATCATGTATGCCACCTCGAGTTCTTTAGAGGAAAAGGTGGTATATAAATATAATAAATAAAAAAGTTTTAAATAAAATAAACCATGATCTAAGCAGAGATACTGTGTTGATCTAAATTTGCCTGCAATTGGTTTTAGGTGAAGTTTCAGGTGTCTTCTTTTGTCCCTCTTTCTAATGACCGGGCTGGATTAGCACCTCCATCGACAGATCTTTACACACATCAAAGGATCTCTTCTTGCTCTCCTATGGAAGAAATGTTTGATACAGGGATGCAGAGAGTAGATTCAGTAAAGTCTTCAAAGAGTAGAATAAGGCTGTAATCCTACACATCATTACACGAGAGTAAGTTCCACTGAAAAGCTTACTTCGGAGTGAACAGTGCACAGCATCGCACTATTTGCTTGTTTATTCTTCTTTGGCGATCACTCGTAGCCTAGTAAGATTGTCTTCCATAAACACGGTTTTAACAATGAGTCCGTAAGTGACTGTGGAGGCCAATTCTGGATCCACACGTCCTTCCACAGTGGGGACATTGGTTTCCAGGCGGAAAATAAAGACCCTCAAAAGTCCCATTTAAATAAAAGTGCGGGAGGGAGGAAACAAAAGAGGGAGAAACGATTTATGCTTTTTTAGCAGGCATAAACTTATGTTATGCGTTTGTGGGTGTCAGACACTTATAATCCTAGCAAGTGTTAAAAGCTAATCCAGCCAGGCTAGCTTCCTGATGAGGTAACTTGTCTGGGTGATGGGCCATTAAGAGAACAAAGGAAAGGGGCTCTGTGCCAGATGACAAATGGGTGTGGCCCCTCCTGCAGCTCTTAGATAGTTAGAGGGACAAATCTGAAGTTTTAGGGCAGAGTTTACTGTGATGTGACCTAGAGGAAAAAGCTGCTAGCTGGAAAGGCAGAGAGAGAGAGAGGGAGGCATGCCTGATTTTTGCTAGAATCCAGGGCTGTGGCTATGGGAGAAGCAAGAGCGTCTCGGGTGCTAAATGCTGTGAACCCCTCCATCGCAGGCTCAGGTTGTATATATGTGTAAATAAACCATGCATCAGGAAGACACCACAGTCTGCTGTGCCTCATTTCCAAAAGGAAACACAGACCTTGGGTAAATGCCTGGAACCCCTGGAATCTTGCAGCGCTGAAAGATTGGGATGGCCTGCAACCTTGACTTTGTATTTCTGCGCCACCGACACTTTCGTTCCTTTGTTGCTGCTGCTGCTGCTGTGCTGTGATCCAGTTTGCAGTGCATTTCTTTTACTGGGATATTCTGCCTCCTTTGTTTTCTTTTTATTTGTCCATAACAGGAGTCACCCCGAAGGTCTCCAGACCAAGAGGCAGGGCAAAAATGAGTGCGAGGAGGATCAGGATGGAGGGGAAAGCATGGGGGGGGATACACCCCCACCGCTTCTGCATCTCACCTGACCATTGCAATGCTACCATTTCAAGCTAGGAACAAAAGTGGGTGAGGGACAGAAAGATATCGCCAGCAGGACAGGAAGGCAGCGGCTGACATTTCGAAAGAAGATATGATGAACTTTCAAGTTGTCTGCAAGGCAGAAATAATCCCTGCGCGCTCTCTCTCTCTCTCTGCCTCTTTCCTTAGTTGTTCAGTTTGTTTGATTAAATCCAAGTCAGAAATCTAGGCCAGTTTATTTTTATTGGGTGATGTAGGAAGAAGGAACCCTGTCTTGTCGACACCCTCTCCATTGCGTGCAGACGTGGGCATTCCCCACACAAGTTTTCTACAAAACCCCAAAACAGGGTTGTTGTTGCCGCCGGTCCTTGGAATATTTTGGGACCCAAGAAGTAGGGCAGTGCCCAATGATTGCTGGTGAATGTGGGCAGGGGTGGGGAGGCAGGACCCTCAGACAAAAGCTCCCTTCCAGCATAGCTATTGTGTGTTGTCAGTCAGTCAGTCTTGATTATTACAGCTGCAGATGACTATGATCACAGGTCAGCAACACGTGTGCTGTTTTAAGTCTGCTGCCTCCAAGCCAGGGGTCAGCAACCTTTTTCAGCCGTGGGCTGGTCCACCATCCCTCAGGCCATGTGGTGGGCCGGACTATTTTTTTTTGGGGGGGGGGTGAACAATTCCTATTCCCCACAAATAACCCAGAGATGCATTTTAAATAAAAGCACACATTCTACTCATGTAAAAACACGCTGATTCCCGGACTGCCTGCAGGCTGGACTGAGAAGGTGATTGGGCCGCATCTGGCCCACGGGCCTTTGGTTGCCTAACCCTGCTCCAAGCTATGCTATCCACATGTTATCCCAGGGTCCCACAAGTCAACCTAACACAACCCTGCAGTCAGAAAGCACAGCCTAGGAAACACTGGTTCCATTTCACAGCTGGGGGACATCAAGGCCGGCAGATGATATTTGTTTTCTGTGGTTTAACGATAATCATTTTATTTACGGTTATTTTTAAAATAATTTTGTTGATTTCGTTGTGTTTTACCTACAATTTCATTACATACACCTCTTAGAAAGCTCTCTGATTCTCTCTTCATCTCAAAACCCTACAAAGAAAAGCCCTGTGAAGAAATTCTAAAGGAGAAAGGAAGTGTAAAGATTATCGGTAAGTATAATTATTGAGCTGTCTTAAGCCTCTTATGTTAATACTCACCCTCTCCGCATCTGTTTCGTTATGTTTTATCATTAATTTGTGTTTTCAAAAAAAGTTAAATAAAGAAATATATGGAAGGAAGCTCCTTGGTTAAGCAGTTCGTATATCCTTCTAAATAATTGTAATTATAGTTATTACTATTCAAGCATGAGATTCTCAGGGTAGGTGGGCAGGCCCAGCTGCAGATTTTGGAGGCTGTCTTTGGTTATCCCTCATTCCCCTACCCCTGACTAATGCCTGCCTCCCCATTTGTAGCAATGGCACTGCAATAGCTGCACAGCTCACCCGGCAGCAGCAGCAACAACAACAACAAGATGGCCACTTTATGCACATGAAGGAGGAAATCTATCATCGCCAAGGACCAACATCTCACCATAATGGGGAAGACTGACCCCGTGACCTGTGTTCCGGCTCAGTCTTCTCAGGGGTATGGTCAACTTCAAGGCTGCTCTTCTCTGTTCTTATGCTTCTTCCTCTTCAAACCAGATTTGGGATTGCATGGCCCTTCAAGCAGAGCACTCTCCGCCGACTGCCCTTCAAATACAGAACTGCACCCTGAAAAGTAGGACACATGATCACCCTTAGAACATGAGATGAGCTTTGCTGGATCAGTCTCTGTTCTGCTTCCAAGGCAAAGTTCACAAACCAAAACACCTACTTCCGGATTTGCAGTGTTCTTAATCCAAGCTGTTCATATACTAAGCGGTTCTTAAACATAGCTGTCAACTTTCGGATTTGAAAATAAGGGATTTTCCCCAAACTTTCGGATTTGAAAATAAGGGATGCCGCGAGGGCGGTGCAATGGCACCAACTAGCCTTGCCACCCTGTGCTCCAGAATCTGCGTGCGAACGGGAGAGCGAAAGAGCGAGCACGTAGATGGCAGGCAGGCTGTCTGGTTGGTTGGGCGTGAGGGTCTGGCTGCACAAGGCATGCAAGCTCCGCCCCCAGTCGGTCTCAGACTCCTTATTGGCAGCCGAGCAACGCAGCTGAGGAGCCTCCCTGGCCGGCAGGGAGGGAGAAGAGCTGCTTCCTTTGAAATCTGGGGAATTTAAGGGATATCAACAATCCGGGATAGCAGCGGGAAACGGCATTGGAATAAGGGAGTTTCCCGCAAAAAAAGGGAGGGTTGACAGCTATGTTCTTAAACCAAGGTACCACTGTATGTTCCCTACTGCATGTAAGTCACCTAGATTGATTGATTGATTTTCTAGGTGGTGTCTAAGAAATTGAGATGATGATGAAGATCTGAATTTTACTTTGGAGATCTCAGTTGGATAGGATAAGGTATCTCTATTCTTAGTGTGCCTATGGGTAACTTACCTCAGTTTCAGGTAAAATAACCTGAAAACCCAGCTAGTTTCTACTGAAGGCTTTGCTGTTACAGAGTGATGTATGTCTGCCCTGAGAAACGAAAGGAAAGCAATTTACACCACATCCTTTACTACAGGATCAGAGGTGCCATCTGAGGCGGGATGAGCAGGAGGGTAACACAGCGAAGCTGTCTTACAGTATTTTGAAGGAAGCTGAGTCATACACATGGCCTATTGGAAGAGTCAGGTTAAAGTACTACTTTCCCACACAATGCAGTTAAAACTATGGAACTCACTCCCACAAGATGTAGTGACGGCCATCAACTGTGTACAGTTTATAGCAGAATTGCTTTTACAGTGGAACCTTGGTTCTCAAACTTAATCCGTTCCGGAAGTCCGTTCCAAAACCAAAGCGTTCCAGAACCAAGGTGCACTTTCCCATAGAAAGTCATGCAAAACAAATGAATCCGTTCCAGACTTTTAAAAACAACCCCTAAAACAGCAATTTAACATGAATTTTACTATCCAACGAGACAATTGATCCATAAAATGAAGCAATAATCAATGGAAAGCTAAAGGGACCCCTGACCATTAGGTCCAGTCGTGGACGATTCTGGGGTTGCGGCACTCATCTCGCATTATTGGCCAAGGGAGCCAGCGTACAGCTTCCAGGTCATGTGGCCAGCATGACTAAGCCGCTTCTGGCGAACCAGAGCAGCACACGGAAACACCGTTTACCTTCCTGCTGTAGTGGTACCTATTTATCTACTTGCACTTTGATGTGCTTTCGAACTGCTAGGTGGGCAGGAGCAGGGACCGAGGAACGGGAGCTCACCCCGTCGCAGGGATTCGAACCGCCGACCTTCTGATCGGCAAGCACTAGGCTCTGTGGTTTAACCCACAGCGCCACCTGCATCCCTAATAATCAATGTACTGTACTATAAAATAAATAAGACAATATTGTAGATGATTAAAATTAAATGATAGTCATTGTTTGGGCGGGGGGCTTTTATCCATTTCTGCAGTCACACAATCAATCAGTAGCTGAACTGGGTTCCACACAGTCACAAAAACAAAAACGCAAAAGAAATAGCAAAAGAAAAAACGCCAAACTTAATCTGTTTGACTTCCGAAATGTTCAAAAACCAAGGCGCAGCTTCTGATAGGTGCAGGCACCCCTGAAACAATAGCCAACAGCTGCATCGGATGTTCGGCTTCTGAAAAACATTCAGAAACCAGAACACTTACTTCCGGGTTTTTGGCGTTTGAGAACATACCGTAATATAATAATAATAATAATAATAATAATAATAATAATAATAATTTATTATTTGTACCCTGCCCATCTGGCTGGGTCCCCCCAGCCACTCTGGGCGGCCTCCAACAGATATTAAAATACATTAAAATATGACAGGTTAAAAACTTCCCTAAACAGGAAGAACCAAGGCGTTTGAGTACCAAGGCATTTGAGAACCAAGGTACCACTGTACAGTATAGCAGAATTGAAGAGTATTCTTTCCCTCAAAGAATTCTGGGCCCTGTAGTTGACCTCCCACAGAATTACAATTCCCAGCCGCCCTTAAAAAAAACTACAGCGCCCAGAATTATTTGAGGCGGGGAAACGTGCTTTGAATGTGCTTTAAAGGTATCACGTGTAAGCGTCCTTGGGATGGCTTGAAAGGAGGATTAGGCAAATTCACAGAGGATAAATTTACTAATGGCTGCTAACCACGATTGGCTACGTTCCATCTCTACTGTCAGAGGTCGTAAGCCTCTAAATCCCAGATGCTGGGAATCCCAAGTGGGGAGAACACACTTTTGCACTCATGTTCCCCTTGTGGGCTTGGCAACTGTGAGAAGTGGTTGCTGGACTAAATGGGCCTTTGACCTGAGCAAGCAGGGCTCTCCGTTTGACCTATTAATTGGGGGGGGGGGGCTTGTAAGACCATTAAGTCAGCGCCAGATTTAGGGTGGTGCGGGCAGTTCTGCCACACAGGGTGTCAAGCCGAGGGGCTGCAAAATTGAGATCCACAATTGAGAAGGTCCATGCTGGAACTCACCATAAACGGCTGCCATGTTCTCTTCGGATGGAAGTGGGACCCACCTGAGAGATGCTAGAACTCAGTTCCAGTGAGTTGCAGCTGGGGGGGGGGGAGCCCTGGAGAAGATCCACTTGGGGTTGCCAGAGTTTGGCCTTCCATAGGGACCATATTACAGAAGGTGCAAAATCACTTCACAGCATGGGCGTAGCCAGGATTTTTGTTGGGGGGCAGAACCTGTTTGCTATGTATCTTTATTGATGGGGGGGGCAGCTGCCCTTCCCTTCAAAACTTCTGGCTTTCCTGAGCTGATGCTGTATTCTAAATCACACGATTGATCCTCATCCTCCCATTACTTAATATGTCCAAAGAACTGTTGCCTTTTCGGTGGGAGGCCAAGTTAGCTGGGGGCGTGACTGGAAACCCCCCCCAAAAAAAACCTGGCTAGCCCCCGCATTTTTGAACAGGCGCGTGCACATTTGGGGATCCGCTCTCAGAAAGCGCTTTGCCCATCCTTTCTTGTTTTTAGCATAAATTCCTCCGCAGTCACTTTATGGCCTCGGTCCAGTATACCTGAAGGAGCATCTCCACCCCCATCGTTCTGCCCGGACACTGAGGTCCAGCTCCGAGGGCCTTTTGGCAGTTCCCTCCCTGTGAGAAGCAAAGCTACAGGGAACCAGGCAGAGGGCCTTCTCGGTAGTGGCACCTGCCCTGTGGAACGCCCTCCCAGCAGAGGTCAAAGAGATAAACAACTACCAGACTTTTAGAAGACATCTGAAGGCAGCCCTGTTTAGGGAAGCTTTTAATGTTTAATAGACTATTATATTTTAATATTCTGTTGGGAGCCGCCCAGAGTGGCAGGGGAAACCCAGCCAGATGGGCGTGGTATACTGTATATTCCTGCGTATAAGACTACTTTTTAACCCAGGAAAATCTTCTCAAATGTCGGGGGTCGTCTTATACGCCGGGTCGTATTTCTTATACAGCGAGTATATCCCAAACTCTATATTTTAACTGGGAATGTTGGGGGTCGTCTTATACGCCCAGTCGTCTTATACACCGGAATATAGGTAAATAATAAATTTATTATTATTATTAATTATTATTATTATTATTACTATTATTATGTGGCGGGGGCAATGCACAGACGGGGGAGGGGGGCAAAAACCAACAACCTGCCAACTGAATGACGCTTCGCAGCAGCCCCGGTGAAAAGCGCTTCGAGCATTTGGAAGCAGGTTGTGGGATCTCCTCCTCGCGCGATCCCCTCGATCTACCGCCAGGGGCCGCCTCGCTCCCCCGGTTCAGAGGACGCTCCTCTCCGCCCTTTCCTCTCCACGTGGTCGCAGATGGCCGCTTCCAGAAGCTGAGCTCGGAGACGGGCTGCCGCCGCCGCCGCCGCTGCCTGCGGGGTGAGTGGGGTGTCGGGGGAAGGGACGCCTCGGGGGAAGCGCCAGGGGGTGAAGGGGCGAGCTGGGGGCGGGAGGGAGCAGTTTTGGCCGGAGGAGGGAATGGGCCGCCCTTTGCGGTGGGTGAAGCTTGGAGGGAGGGCAGGCAAAAGAAAGGGCGGGGGAGAAGGTTACCGGGGTGGGGGACATGGGGAGATTCTCCCACCCGCCCCAGACAGCTGATTTTTTAAAAAGAAAAATTAAAAGCAGCTTGGTTACGTGTGGGGAGAAGGTGAGGCAAGGACAATAGAGACTTTTAAACAGGCTGGGAACCATTTATGCTGTACAGTATTTACGGAAACACTGTAAAGAAGTGGACTCGCTAGCAGGGTTTGAGTAAACACAATCAACAACATAGAAATTAAGACGTAAAAACTGGAAAATAGCAAAGTGTAAGAGGAAATATGAAAGCAAGTATGGTATAAAAATGTTAAGAATATAACAATATTCAAGTTAAAGATTGCAATATTAAGGTAGAATAAAACAAGCAGGGGAAGCAAACTCTCAAAGAACCAGAAAAGGAAGTTGAGGGAAGTCACGGGGGGGGGGGTTTATATTCTATTTTGCTTTTGAGATAATGTTGATTGTGATTATGATAAAATTGTAAAACTGAATTAAAAACTTTTTTAAAAAAGTGTGGGGAGAAGGTCGGGCGGAAACTCTGGAATTGGGCTAGCAGCTTTTGAGCCTTGGAGAATGGGCTTGCTGGAGGGGGAAGAAGGGTCTGCCAAGTTTCAATCCCTGGCCTCTCCTGGCAGGGTTGGGAGAAAGACCCGTGTCTGAAATCCTGGAGATCTGCTGCCAGTCAGTGTAGACATTGCTCAGTTAGATGGACCGGTGGTTTGATCCCCCATATTATACAGTTTCCTGTGTTCCTATGAAGCATCTGGCTGGTGGAGTAGAGTAACCAACCTTAAGGAAGAGCCCTGTTGGGTCAGGTTCTGAGATTTGTTGCTCTGTGAGGGGACTCTGGATGCTAGATATATTATGTTTGTGGCCTCTCCCAGACCATCTCCCAAGTGATGCAAATGAGCTAGCATCCAGTGGGAGAAAAGTGGCTTACTCCTGAGCACTATTAAACAGTGGTAAATGGACAGGTGGGGTTATCCCCCCTTGGTATCTTGGTGTGGCGTTAACCCTTGCCTCCATCTTTCTCCCTCTGTCTTGACTTTTAGGCTGTGCTTTGAAGGTATTCTGTAAATAAATTCAGAGCTGTGTGTTTTTTGGCGTGGTCTCGATACCCGAGCCAAATGTTGTGGCTACCTCTGCCCTCGTTGGGAAGCCACCCTTTCTTTCGGGAAAGGATGGCAGGGTACTTGAAAGTTTATTGCTGCATGGCCAAATTGCTCCAGGTTCCTTGGCAGACCAGTTTCCAAGCAAGCCCCAGTCTTCTTCAATATTGGAGCTGGGGAAGGAGAGCCCCACGAGACCCCCAGGGCATTATCCAACCACTTGTCAGAGGGTAGCAGCAGAATTCCCAATGTGGGCCTGGAAATGTGGATTCCTGAATCCTGTATGTGCTAACAGCATACTCATTCTCCAAGTCTGGATCTTTAGGTGGCCAAAATGGTCCTCTGGGAGGAAGGGCAGGATAGAAATTTAAATAATAATAGACATTAACAGATTTGGAGAAACCCCAAACAAATCTGGGGGGGGAGGGAGAGACCCCAAGTGTGGGGAAACCTCAAAAGTAGCCCATTGAGGACTGAGCATGCTTAGTGCCCAGAAATGCTGGCTGATTGTTGGGTGCGTAGGGACTGAATGGCGTACCCTGGCTGGAACCCTGAACGGGAGCACTCCACGCTGCAACACTTTGTTGCAGGTCCCACCTATCAGTATATTAATGGTGTTTTCACAAAAGTAGAGCTGGAGCCAAGACACACCTGGTAAATGTCTTGGCAGGATGAACTTGGGCAGGTAGGCTGACCCCCTGCTTTCTCAGTCATGCTCGTTTCTCATTCTCTCTGCTTTTTCTTTAAAGCTTTGTGAGTTGCCTACTGACTGGAACGGCATTCCCCAACCATGGCTGAAGGAGGTGCCGGTGGGAACCAGCCACCTCGCGAACCGCCCCGCAACCTCCAGGGCTTGCTGCAGATGGCGGTCACTGCAGGGAACGCTGAACCTGCCCCAATGGAGCCCATGTCTGATGAGGTGTGTGGCTTGGCTTTTATAGGAGGGGTGGTGGCGAGGTCAAATGGCTGTTAGATCTGGGGAATAAGTTTGAGGAAGGTGCTGTTCTGCGATCCTGGTGCGTTAAAGCCAGTGTTGGTTGCGGAAGCTCAATACCAAGATTATCTAGCGAGGTGCAAAGCAGGTTGGATCAGAAGCAGCCTAGCAGGTATTATCCAAATATTTCCCCTGCGTTGCTATTACATTACTAATCTCATCCAACTAATGCTGTGAAGCTAGAAATAAAAATCATATCTCAAATATATTAAGATATACCGGTATATAATATATCTAATTTGCAAAAAGTGTTTGTGTATTCATACATATACACACTGTCCATTCCTGGCCTTAACCATGGCACCATGCAACATGGAATTAGCTTGGGGCTAGGAAAAAAAAAGATCTCAAGCTGGCCTGCTCCTGTGCCTTCAACAAATTAGCAGCTGACAGTTTGGAGGGGCACAGAGTTAAGACGGCATTGCCTGCCCGTCAAAGCGCTGTTGAAACCAGTTTGGGGAACCAGGAGCCTTCTCGGCTATTGCTGTATCACTGCTTCCAACACCTGTGCCCATTGGCTATGCCAGCTGGGGCTGATGGGAACTGGAGTCCATCAATGTCTGGAGGATCACAGGTTTGCTACCCGTGCACTAGAGATACAGTTTGGCTCCTGTCTAAAGTTGGCAGCTCCAAGAGGAGTTGATGACAGCGGCGAGGACCCAAAAGCCAATTTTCTAAGCACAACTTTCCCTAACTCAGCGGTATATGCAAGGAACTAGACTGGCAGGTGCTGAAAAGCAAGACTTTTCTAGGAGAGAGGTTGTGTCTAATATGGGGGCTAGGAGATAAAAGTTAGGTTATTTCTGGGGGAAGGAGTGAGCTTTTGGCAGGAAGAGGAAGGACACGTGCATATGAAATCCCCAATAGGTTTCCTTCTCATTCACCTCTGTTCCCTATGCCACTCTGCAGCGGAGACAGTGGTTGCAGGAGGCGATGGTCGAGGCCTTCCGGGGGCAAGTGGACGAGGTGGAACAGATGAAGGAATGTCTGAGGCTGCTGGAGCCATCAACCCCCAGAGCAGAACATGGAGGGGAGACTTCAGAGGAAGCACATTCAGACCTTGACAGCAGAGAAGGTGCCTTGGACCTTCTGGCAGAACTGTGTGAAAACTTGGACAATGCTGCAGGTATAGAAAAGGCCCCATTCCTCTGTATGTGTGCTGCGTGTGTGCAAGGGAGAAGGAGAGTGTGCAAGAGAGTGGGGAAGAGGGTACCTTGAGTAATTTGGTGTGGAAACACTAGGAAATAGAGATTCAGCTAAGATCTAATAAGTGAGAAATGTCTTTGGGGCATATTAGAGGTGGCAAGACTATTCTCTTAATTTCCAAGGCTCTTAACGACTTGGGTCCAGGATACATTAAGGGTCTGATTCACTGAGGGCTTCAGGAGGGTCACTGTTTGAGGGTCCCTCATGGCTGGGATGCCAGAAGCCATGCATTCTGCGGGCGGACCAACTCCCTTCTCTTGCGGGGGTGGGTGCAGAATGCTGCAGCGAGGCTCCTCACGGGGACCTTGCCATGGGAGCATATTCATCCAGTGCTTTACCAGCTGCACTGGCTCCCGGTGGAGTACCGGGTCAGGTTTAAGGTGTTGGTTCTGACCTTTAAAACCGTATGCGGCTTAGGACCCTCGTACTTACGGGACCGCCTCTCCTGGTATGTCCCACAGAGGACCTTAAGGTCCACAAATAACAATAGCTTAAGGGCCCCGGGCCCCAAAGAAGCCAGATTATCCTCCACAAGGGCCAGGGCTTTTTCAATGTTGGCTCCGACCTGGTGGAATGCTCTGTCCCATGAGACTAGGGCCCTGCGGGACCTGACCTCCTTCCGCAGGGCCTGTAAGACAGAGTTATTCCGCCTGGCCTTCAATCTAGCCTGATCCCCTATTCCTTCCCCCCCTTCCCTTTTTTCTGAAGAAACCCTTCTGGGTCCCCATATTAAAATTCTTCCCTGGTCTCCCTACTGGCCTAGCAAGACTAACTTGGCCAGTTAGCCCTGGTGATCCCACTGATGTTTGTTTTTATGCTGTTTTTAAAGGTGTTTTAAATCATTGTTTTGTATTTGTTGTTAGCCGCCCTGAGCCTGGTTTTTGGACCGGGAAGGGCGGGGTATAAATAAATTATTATTATTATTATTATTATTATTATTATTATTAATATTGCAGGCCCCATTCTGTGGAGAGTCAGCTGAGATCAGACAGGCCTCTCCTTCCTTGACTATCCAGCACCCAGCAAATATATTTTTATTTCAGCAGGGCTTTTAAGTAAACATTCTGATTTTTTAAATACAGTTTAAACTGATTTTATCTTTACTGTATCTTTCTAAAATCTTACTGTACACTGCCTAGAGATCAATAATAATAATATTTATTCCCTGTTCATCTGGCTGGGCTTCCCCAGCCACCCTGGGTGGCTTCCAGCAAAATACAAAAGCATAATAAAATGTCAAACATGAAAAGTTCCTGATGCAGGGCTGCCTTCAGATGTCTTCTAAAAGTTGTATAGTTCTTTATCTCCTTGTCATCTGATGGGAGGGCGTCCCACAGGGAGGGGGCCACCATTTATGATTATGGTGTTAAGTGGTGTATATAAATGGTTGAAAGAAATACAATTAAGTGTAAATTGCACCCTTCGGTTCCTAATGTGGTGGGTGTCTTACACAGGAAACCCAAGATTATACGGTGGAAAGTAGTTACCCTTTGTAACCCCAGTGAGCCACAGCTAAGTCATAGTGCTGGGTGGGTTTGCAGGATATCCTACCAGTGTGAGAGCCAGTGTGGTGTAGTGGTTAAGAGTGGTAGACTCGTAATCTGGTGAACCGGGTTCGCTTCCCCCCTCCTCCACATGCAGCTGCTGGGTGACCTTGGGCTAGTCACACTTCTCTGAAGTCTCTCAGCCTTACTCACCTCACATAATGTTTGTTGTGGTGGAGGAAGGGAAAGGAGAATGTTAGCTGCTTTGAGACTTCTTTGGGTAGTGATAAAGTGGGATATCAATTCCAAACACTTCTTCTACCAGTTCTGTTGGGCTGCCTGCTTTCCGTTGACCCCTTTGCTGTCCTTCCAGACTTCTGCAAACTGGAGGGCATGCGGCTGTTAGCACACCGGTACCTGGAGCATGAGGAGCAGGAGCTGCGTTGGCGGGCTGCTCACCTGGTGGGCACCTGTGCCCAGAACGTGCCCAAGGTGCAGGAGCAGGCCCTGGCGCTGGGCTGCATGAGGAAGCTGCTGAAGCTGCTGGACCACGATCCCAGCGAGGCCGTCCGGATCAAGGCGCTGTTTGCCATCTCCTGTAAGTGCGGGGATGTTCTGACCTGTTGGAAAGGGTGAAATGATTAGTCCTGCAGCAATACAACTGCCTGCAGTTTCCGTTCAGCAGAGTAAACTGTGGTTTGAATTTTCCTTTCAGGGTAAACCGTGGTTTGAGTGACCAAGCATTGAAGTGGGAGGATTAAATGCACACTCCCCACAAACGGTTCATCTTGTCAGATACAGGACCCTCCCACCCCATACGATGGCTTTCCCCTTGGGAAAGACAAATGCAGTTTGTCCGTCTCACGCCTGATCCTGCCCTCTGAGATAGCAAAGCCCTTACATTAGCAATGAGCTCAGCGTTTTATTACGTTGCCAGATAAAAGAGCCAAAGCAGCGGGGGAGGGGGCCTTTCAGATGTGGCAGACTACAACTCCCATCAGTCCTCACTGTTGGCCATGCTGTCTGTGGCTCATGGGAGATGGAGTCAGGGGGACAAGGAGGCAGCTTCCTCCCCCCTGAGTCATGCTGCCATTTCAGGCTTGGGAGCTTAATAAGCCGAGGGTTTCCCCACATGTGAGTGAAAATCATATTAATGGGGTCTCACTGACTTTTGTGAACTGCATTTTGCTAATGAACCCAATCTGCCTCTCTCTCTCTCTCTCTCCCCCCCCCCCCGGCCCACCTTTCTCTCTGCCCCTTGTTGCATTGCCAGGTTTGGTAAGAGCCCAGGAAGCTGGCCTTCAGCAGTTCCTACGTCTTGATGGCTTCTCAGTCCTCATGAGGGCCATGCAAAGCAGTGTGCAGAAGCTGAAGGTGAAATCTGCCTTTCTCCTACAGAACCTCCTCATAAACCACCCAGAGCAGAAAGGTAATAATATAATATAATAATCGTAATAATAATTCATTATTTATACCCCGCCCATCTGGCTGGGTTTCCCTAGCTACTCCGAGCGGCTTACATCATTTCTAAAAACATAATAAAAACATCAAGCATTAAAAACCTCCCAATACAGGATTGGCTTCAGATGTCTTCTAAAAGTCAGATAGTTGTTTATTTCCTTGACATCTGATAGGAGGGCCACTACCGAGAAGGCCCTCTGCCTTGTTCCCTGTAACCTAACTTCTCACAGGGAGGGAACCACCAGAAGGCCCTCGGTGCTGGACCTCAGTGTCCGGGCTGAATGATGGGGGTGGAGACGCTCCTTCAGGTATACTGGGCCGAGGCCGTTTAGAGCTTTAAATGTCAGCACCAGCACTTTGAATTGTGCTTGGAAACGTCGTGAGGAGAACTTCAGAAGGATGCCTTGAAGAGCTGTTCCTTGGTTTGTGAAATCGTTGTGGCTGCACGCAGCGGACGTGGCCATCTCCCACCAATCTTGGGCTGTCCCCAAAGTAGGCCTTCATCAAGCCCAGTTGGCTGAAGGAGGCTGACAGTGATGCATTTCAGAAGCCCCCCATTGGCGGGGACTGTGCTGTTGCCCAGCTAGGCGGTATGGCGTCAGCATGTTCCCGTAGGTGGACGTGTCTCTCCTCAGCTTTCCCACCCCTTTCTCTCCACAGAGGCTCTCTGTTCCATGGGGATGGTCCAGCAGCTGGTGGCCCTGATCCGGTCTGAACACAGCACTTTCCATGAACACGTCTTGGGAGCCTTGTGCAGGTATCAAGGGGACTGGGCTGCAGAGAATGAGAGCCAGGATCCGGGGGGTTCTCTGACTGATCTGTTGGGGGCTACTGGCATCGTTGAGTTATTTGGGGAGGAGAGCTTTGTTTCTTGTTATAGGCCAGAGGTATGAAGTGAGTTATACAAGCCTGAGCGTTCTCCAGTCTAGCTCTCACCGAGGGTGTAGACGTGAGCTTAGGCTGAACTGCTTCAGACTACAGGACTTTCCCTGTCACTCCTTCTGTTGGCGGACTCAAACAGTGCATGCCGGCAGCGGGCACAGCCAAAAATGGGTCTACTAAGAAACAAGTGGGGAAGCATGTGAGATTTGCAGAAATTAAAAGAGGAGGAAAACTTTTGAAGAAATGAGACTTAATAGGGCAAAGAAACAGCAGCAAAACAGTACAATCAGGATTGAGCATGCTCAATAGCTATGAGATGTTGGGTGTCACTTGGAAAGGAAAAGTGTGGGGGATGAAATGGAGTAGCCTGATGGAGGGGCTGGCAGGCAGGAATTGTGTAGAGGAATCCACAACATTCACAGGTCTCACTTGCTCATCTCTATTCTCCCATTCCTTCCCCCTCCTTGCCTCTCCTCCCCAAGCCTGGTAACAGATTTTCCTCAGGGTGTGCGGGAGTGTCAAGAGCCGGATTTGGCCCTCGAGGAGCTCTTAAAGGAGCGCTGCCGGCTACTGAAGGATCAGGAGGAGTTCCAGGTAGGCAGAAATCAATGGGCTCCTTTTCCTCCCTTTCCCACCAAGCTGTGGCATGAACTTGGTGTGAATGTCTGGACTGGCACTGATTTTTTCCAACGGGGAAACTCAAATTCCCTGTTTAAAATAAATGATTTTGCTGCCAGAGTTTTCCAGCTTCCTATGTTTTGTGGAGTGAAGAAGGGCAGGGCAGAGCATGATAGCCGTTTCAAGCTTTATTCTCCCAACGTTGGTTAGGAACCTCCAGCCGAAGGCTCTGATCAGGCCCGGCAGGAGTCCTAATTTGGCCCACAAGGCTGTTCCTCCACAAACCACCATATGATGGGTTTCAGGTGAGGACACGGCGGCAGAAACGGGAGCTTAAAACCGTATTCCTGACTGTCTCTTGGCAAACGGACCTTGCTGATCGGCACTGACAGACAGACACTTTGGAGTTTTAGCCATACACAGGTGTGGCCACGATTCAAAAAGTGCCTGCAGACCGACATTTTCCCTCTGCAAACAGCCTTCCTGGTCTGCATAAGAAAAACTTCGGTTTGTAGGCATCCAAGCCACACCTGCAAATAGGTGGGAGGTGGGAGCCAGCGCCCGTTGAAGTTGTCACCTGCCGTAATAACGCCGACAGGTGAGTGACAGGTGAGCAGTCGCCCGTGAGGGGTGAGGATTTGGTCCGCCAGCCAGATCCAGGCCCTCATCCTGACTCTGCAGCAATGGAGGCCGGAGCATTTACTTTAAAACGGGTGGGGAAGGAAGGCTGAGAAAGGCAAAGCCAGGGTTTTGCAGAGTGAAATTCCACAACAGCCTGGAATTATGAAACCCCCATGCATTTCCGCCCCCTCCTTGCCTAGATGGGAGTGTGTCGCTCTCTTCGCTCTACTTTGCTGGGCACTAGAGGGCACTAGGTACCTTTTTAAAAACGCCAACTTTCTGAAGCTTGCAGTGCGGCTATTCCCATTTAAGTGCATTGCTGGAGACGGTTTGCAGCACGGAGAGCTTATAATAATAATAATTTGTTATTTATACCCCACCCATCTGGATGGGTTCCCCCAGCTTCACCCACCTAATAATAGCACAATGCAGAAACAGCTTAAGGAGGAGGTTTGGGGTTCTCCGCTGCTCGTGGCCCCGGAATCCAGCCATTGCTGCCCCAACCCATCTGCGAGAGAGTAAGCCAACTGAGGCTGACCCATAGGAGGCATGTTTGCTCCCCAGCCCCCCAGTGGTGAGAGGAAGCAGCAGCTTCCTATTGCTGGAGAGGCAGATTTCTTTAGAGGTCGGGGTAAAGTCCCCTTTCTGTTCATTTCTGGTACTAAACCAGCCTCGTGTTTAATAACCCGGCCAGGTGGGTGGGGTATAAATAATAAAATTGTTGTTTTTATTAATATTAGCACTAGCACTGTAGCCAGAAGAATTTACTTACTTATTTTATTTATTTTTATCAGCTTGCCCAGTGCCCAAGAAGCAGTTTACAACACATCCATAAAGCAGCATTAAAGCGCTTGACATCTGACAGTGACACACACAAATGGGTGCTTGAGCTACACGTCAGAAAAGGCATCTGTAAGGAGGGTCTTCAGGAAGTGTGGTTGCACAGTAGCAAAAAGCAAGGCGTTCCAAAACTGAAGAACAGACACATGCTCTTTTCCTTTTTAATTTCATTTTTCAAAGTTTCAAAAAGAAAACACAATTTTTTACACACACACACACACACACACACACACACACACACACACACACACTTATTTTCACAAAACCATACTCCATGTCAGTATCTGTCAGGAGGGCTGGGCTGCCTCCTTAATTGATCGCCCGAAATAAGAGTCCAAGCCATGTAGCTCTTTAAGGCTTTAATCTAGACTAATTGCTTTACAAGCGGAGCAGGTCGTAAAACCGGCTCATCCATCATCATCATCAGATTCCAAAAGTGGATCTTTCCTTCTATTTTCGCGCCAGGAAGCCCAGCGGGGGAGGCGGAAACACTTTGTCCATCGCTTTTTCCGTTCCCCCTTTTCGTAACGAGGTCTCTGGCTGCTTAGCCCTTCTCCACTGCTTTGATCTTCAAGATCGGGGGCTGCTCCTGATAACTACTTAACGCTGGACTGGAGGAGGGATGCAGCCCCCTGACAGTATCTTTATGGGGTTCCCTCCACCCCTCCCTTGGCTTCCAAAATTCATCTTCCTTTTTTAACTGCATCTAATTACATTTATCCAAATTATTATACTTCATTTTTATCCTTTGTTATTTTAAATTACAAGTGCTATGTCTAACGTTTTTAGATTTTTTTAGTGTTGTTTAATATATTCTATAAAGTTATGCCATTCTCTATTAAATTTGTTATCTTCTTGGTGCCTGATCTTCCTGGTCAGCCTTGCCATCTCTGCATAGTCCATCATCTTCATTATCCATTCTTCTTTCGATGGGGCTCTTTCTTCTTTCCATCCCTGGGCATATAATATTATTGCCGCTGTCGTCGCATACATAAACAGTACTTTCTTATCCTTCAGTAATTCTTCTCCTATTATACCTAATAAAAAGGCCTCTGGGTTTTTTTTTTTAAAAAAAAAAGTTTTTTCAAACATTTTTTTCAGTTCATCATAAATCATTTCCCAGAAGGCCTTAGCTGTTTTTACAAGTCCGCCACATATGGTGAAATCTACCTTCTTCAACTTTACACTTCTAACATATGTTGGTTGTGTTCTTATACATTTTCGCTAGTCTTGTAGGAGTCAAATACCATCTATACATCATTTTCATATAATTCTCTTTTAGCGTACAGCAAACTGCAACACACGCTCTTTTCCAATGCAAGCAGTATGGAACTTTTACCATAGAGATACCAAGGATAGAGTGACGTCACTTGGCCCCCATTGAGAATCGCGGATGGATGGTGGCTTTCTATTTGAATGCAGGCTGTACATGGGAGACTCTAGGCTGTCTCTGAGGTTTTCTGTCTGCTGCTCAAGGAAGTGGGGAAAAACTGAGTTGGCTTCCTTGCCACGGATCCTGGAACCGTGCCATTCATTTCCAAGTGCGGTTGTGTCACAACGCCATCTCTCTCCCCCACCCCCCGCCAAGTGCTCTTCTTTAGCTTGATTTGAGGGTGGGGGTCGAACGGACATGTTGCTTCTGTTTCATGTCGTCTTGTGTTTATTCTCAACAGACAAGTTCCCACCCCTGCTGTTAGCCAGTGACAGTTTTCCCTGAACGTAGCAATTAGGCTGTGCCGAGCTTGATAATTAAACAATTGGCATAATGGAGTAAGTGTTGGAGATGGGGAACAACCTCACTGTGCCATTAAATTCTTGAAAAAAATAAAATAAAATAAAAAATAAATCCTAACACCTCCCTCCCCTTTTCCCTGTTCGGCTCCAAAAAAATCTCCATGTTGAGGTGAGAAAACTTTGAGACTGAGAACACATTCCTACCCACAGGAAGCCATGTGGGCTGTAGTCTCAAGCCAAGGAAGGTGGTTTTGGTGGCCCACAGCTAGTATAAGCAAGGCTGAGAAGAAGCATGAGCCGCAATAAGCCCCGTTAATTGCAGGCAGATCGGTCAACATACAGGCACACGTCATTTTATTTGCATGCCACCTTTCAGTAGTTAAGGCCTTGCTCAAGGCGGCTTACGTTGTGAACAAATTGTCTAAAATAGTCATAAACAATAAAGCCCATCAAAAAGCACACAACCAAATTGAACAACTTCCACGTTAAATCATGATAAGATCTAAAAAATAAAAATACAAAAAAAAATTCAGTAACAGCAACAAAGGACCCCAATGGAAAAAAACAACAACCCTAAACAATACCCCAAGAGTTTGTTCTGCAGCCTCAGCTTTTGCAGCTGGAGTCAGTCCAGGTCCTGCCTTCCCCGGCCAGGTGGAAAGTGGCCTGCAAGGCAAAGGAGCAGGTCTTCCAGGACTCTCAGCCAAGATGGTCCAGCTCCTATTTAGCCGTACCATTTCAGACTGGGGGGTAGGGCTGTGTGATGTCGCCTATTGGAATATTCCCTTATAAAATAAAATGGGTGGGAGGAGTAAAAAATTCACCCTGCACTTGGCATTTATTTACTTACGGTATTTATATGTTGGCTGTGTTTATTTCCTGCCTTCTCCAAGGAGTTCAAGATGTGGTGGTTCTACTGCCTTCCATTTCATCTTCTCAACAGCCCTGTGGGGTAGGTTAGGCTGAGAAAAATTGACTAGCCCGAGGTCACCCAGTGAGCTTCATGGCTGAGTAGGCAATTGGATCCCCCGGTCTCTAGGTCCTCGTCCAACACTCTAACCCAGCGGTAGGCAACCTAAGGCCCATGGGCCACAAGCGGCCCACGGGGGCCGTTTAACCGGCTCACGAGCCGCCCACTTAGGTAGTCCCCGTTCGCTGTGCTAAACCGGCGCGCGGAGTCGTTTCCACGGCGCCGGAAATCGCGTCTGCGCATGTGCAGATGCAGACACCGGAAATCGCGGGAGCAGGTGCTCAAGTGCACACGCAATCCGGCCGACAGAGGGATCTCTGCTGGAGTGAACCGGCCCAGGCGAGGTAAACCTTGCCGACCCCTGCAGTCTAACCACTACACCACACTGTCAAGGAGAAGGCCAGCTGTGTCGTGATTTCATTGCCACCACACGCTTTATTTGCAATTGGTGAGACTTTCCACTGCCCGCCCAAGTTCAAGGCAAACACTTAAGAACTGAAATCCCATTAAAGAAGGAGCAGAGCTTCCCTCTCTTCCCTTCCTTTGATTTTTATTTCGTTTTGTTTTTAAAGGAGGAGCTGGATTTCTGTGAGGCATTGCTGCGCCTTTGCTTCCACGGTCAGCCTGATGATAACAGCATGGACCGGTAACTTGGCTTCCCAGGAGAACCCTTGACACGGTTGGATGTTCACGCTTGCACTTGGAAGCTGTGTCAGTTGGAGAGGCTTGATGGAAACGCCCGTGTTTATCCTCCCATTCACTGATCCCGCGACAGGCTCCAGTAACAGAAGATCTCTCTGAAACGAGATACATGGCTTGTTAGCCTCATGATCAGCAGGAAGACACTTTCATAAGCCGTTGCTGCGTAATTTCCTCTCCATAGTTCTGCAGAGGCATTCATCTGCTAATCTACCTTCCCAGCCACACCCAGGCAGTTCTACCTTCATTAGCCATAGTTTTGAGATGGCTCTTGAGATCTCCTTTTTAACTGAGGGAATCCTATTTCCTGTTCTCCGCTGCTTGTTATTAGGGAAAAGATGCTTAGTCAGGTGTGAAGGCTTGAGTGCCTTTTAGAAAGTAGATGATCAAGAATTGCCTTCTTTCTTCCGCAGCATATGGGAACTGTCTATTCTACAAACCTACTCTGGGTTGCATATTTGGGGAACATTCCTTCAAAAGGGACTGTGGTTTTGGTGTATCTGGCTGCAAAGGACCTGTAACTCTACCCATATTTTTTTTTTAAAGTTGCTGATAAAGATGGGAAAAGCTTGTCCCCGCTGAAGAATTTCTCGGGGGTGATTGTGGGGGGAGCTTAAAAAAAATGCTTGTGACAACTCGAAATGTATTGCAAACAGCTTGAATCTCCCACAACTGTGCTTTGCTGTTGCTGTGTTCACTATTCAGCATTTTTTTTTTAAACAACCACCAAAAAAAAAAAAGTTTCTGTTTCGGGTGCTAAGACTGTCACGTTTTTGTTTTTCCTACTAGCAAATGCCTTAAAAAGGTTGAAAATAATGTCTTCATTTCAAAGAAGAAGAAAAGATGGCAGATCTTTCAGTTTACGGGTTAACAACAACAAGCCCCTTGCTCAAAACAGGCCTTTTGAATATCACCAGCTTGTTCCCCACCTCCAGCTGTAATCGCAGGAGCAGGAAAGATATTGTATTGGCCTCAATATGAGCCACCCCAAATATTGGCTGCACCCCTAAAATGCGATTTATTAAGTCACAGCGTCTCATAAGAGAATAATATTATAGGCTGCACTCCGGTTTTTAATCCCAGCAGGTGGGGGGAAGCATAGCCTAAATAAATACACCACTAGTACAGCATGTACGTAGATGGGATACAGGAGTGGGGAGGGACATGGTAATGGGACTTGCTTAGCAGTCTTACTTTATAAATGGGGAAGGAACTAACCTACCATTCTCCTTAAAGCTGCCTTCCCACAAAGCTACCGGTAGGTACCAACTAGGTTCTTGCGAGTGACAGGATTATGAAGAGCTGCAAAACAGTGGCCAGGATCCAAAGGGTGTTCTCAGTGTCTTTCCCCCCATTATTATTTGCAATGCTAGTTGGTTGTGCCATGTCACAAGTAGCTTACAGGACTCTCGTCTCCTCAGTTGTCGGGCAACTGTGATAGCTCAAGTCAGTAGAGCACGAGACATTTAATCTCAGGGTCGCGGGTTCAAGCCCCATGTTGGGCAAAATATTCCTGTACCAAGCGGGTTTGACTAGGTGACTCTTATGGTCCCTTCCAACTCTACAATTCTATGATTCTAAGATTACATGGGAGGGGGCTGTAACCCACATAACTAGTCCTCGGCATATCCAGGTAGGGCTGAGAAAACCCCCTGCGTGAAATCTGTAAGTAGATGGGTCAAATGATCTGACTTGATATAAGACAGCTTCCTAATTTTTAACAAAGCAAAGTGCTTATTTCCACATCAGTCCTCTGAAAAAGTACATGGTTAGCATTTTACAAAGGGCAGACTGAGAATGGGGGCAGGTATAAGCCTAGCCACACTTACCAAATCTATGGCTAAAATGGCACTTGAGCTCTGGGCTGAGTTTGAAACTGGGCTGATATGAGATAAATGTGATGTATTAATTTATTTGAACACATCTTTACTTTGAAATCAGTCCCATGGATTTGCACTTCAAAGTGGTATATACGCAATGTCCACATGCTATTATTATTATTTAGTTAGCTTGTTAGTGGTTTAATACAAAATAAAAAAGTCTACAAGCGACTTAAGAGGTGTGGCATTATAAACAGGTGATGATACATTAAGATAAACCCTTGCAAAACTCGTTAAAGAGATCCAGCTGTGATCCTATGTACTGAGAGCTAACTCCATTCTCTTGATGGTATTGTCTATGCACAAGTGGGGGAGGAGTATTAGGCTTGGAGGAACCACAAGTTTTGCAGAAGTATAGCAAATACTTTAAAAGGGGAAACCCCTAGGCTAGGGAAGCGGGAGCCCCAAAACCACTCAATGAGGACTGTGCCGGGAATGTTAGCTGATGGAGCAGGTGGAAAACCATGTGGGAGAGGGAATGGAATGAAGTATCCTGTTAGAAGATCTGTTTGGCACCCTGAGCAGCAGTTCTTCACACTGAAACATCCTTACAGGTGGAACAGCTGGTTAATAAAAACAATTTTTTATAAAACGACTGCTTTAAAAGGACTCCCAAAGGTGGCTTGCAGTCATCGAAAGAATTTGTTGTTGTTGTTCAGTCGTTCAGTCGTGTCCGACTCTTCGTGACCCCATGGACCAGAGCACGCCAGGCACGCCTATCCTTCACTGCCTCTCGTAGTTTGGCCAAACTCATGTTAGTGGCTTCGAGAACACTGTCCAACCATCTCATCCTCTGCCGTCCCCTTCTCCTTGTGCCCTCCATCTTTCCCAACATCAGGGTCTTTGCTAGGGAGTCTTCTCATGAGGTGGCCAAAGTACTGGAGCCTCAACTTCAGGATCTGTCCTCCTAGTGAGCATTCAGGGCTGATTTCTTTAAGAATCAACTACCTTAAAAAAAAAAGAATACAACTACCGGTACCTTAAAAACAGATAAAAACAAACAAGGGACTCAGACCAAATGCTTAGCAAATTTTAAAAGTTATTTCACTTAAAAAGTATAGCGGAGGGAGCCAACTGGGCCTTTCTAGTTGAGTGCTTCCACTGAGGACGCCGTGCTCTGTATTTCACTTCCAAAGACAACTGGACACTGAAGAATTGGATAATGAACACAGCCTGTTGATGTACATCAGGGGTGGTCAACTCCCAAGAGACTGCGATCTACTAACAGAGTTAAAAACTGGCAGTAATATACCCTATTTTGCGGGGTTCAGGTCAAAGTTGTTGAGGGTTTTTTAGGGAGGAGGAAAGCCCCTTTTGGGGGGGGTGCAGGGCTAAAATGTTGAGCTTTTTTAGGGGAGCCAAAGTTGATGAGCTTCTTTGGGGGGAGCCACTGATCTACCAGTGATCTACCACAGACGTCCAGTAATCTATCAGTAGATCACAATCTACCTGTTGAATGTGCCTGATGTACATCTTTTATGGCATGCCATCAGATATCCTGGTCTCAACCACTTAGGACAGGAATGGGCAACCTGTGACCCTCAATGTGTTACTGGACCACAACTCCCACCCTGGGACTTTGGGGTGAAGTGTGGGTGATAAATTGCCATCATCGCTATCTCCCATCATCCCTGACCATTGGCCTTGCTGGCTGGGGCAGATGGGAGTTGGGAGTCCATAGCTTCTGGGAGGCCACAAATTCCCCATCCCTTTATCAGCAGTAACAATCTCACTTTAATTGAGCCAGTTACAGGTAGGTAGCCGTGTTGGTCTGCCATAGTCAAAACAAAATAAAAAATAAAAAAATTCCTTCCAGTAGCACCTTAGAGACCAACTAAGTTTGTTCTTGGTATGAGCTTTCGTGTGCATGCACACTTCTTCAGATACACACTTGTTCACACAGCACATAATTAGAACGATGGAATTCACTTCCCACAGGAAGTGGGTTATGGCCACCAATTTGAAAGGCTTTAAATGACTATTAGACAAATTGACAGAGGATAAAGCTTGCATTGGCTACTACGGTAGCCCCGGTGGCCACGTCCTACCTCTGCTGTCAGAGACAGGATGCTACTGAATGCCAGCTGCTGGCAATTGGAAGTGGGGGAAATTGCTGTTGCGCTCTGGTCCTTTTTGTAAAAGGCTTCCCACAGGCGTCCGGTTGGCCACCGTGAGAACAGAGTGCCGAACTAGATGGCCCTTTGGTCTGATCCAGCAGAACTCCAATGCTTGCTTATGTTCCCAGCTGAAATCACCCAAATATCTCAACAGCAAATCCTGAAGAATGAAACCCTAACCTCGACAGTTCACAACACCCAGCCAGCAAAAGACCCCCATGCAATTTAGGATAAAACAATAGAAATACTTAACTAACTGACCAGTCACGGCGGTTCTGCCGCCTCTAACAAAATTCCTGCCCCCCTACGCCCATGTAGTCATGCGAACTGTAATCCAGAAAAGTGTCTGCCATAATAAATGTGAGGGTCTTCAAGGTGCTACAAACCTGCTGATTTGTCTGCAAGAATCTGAAAGTGCCTACAAAACGTTTCAACGAAACTTTCAGTACAAAATCTTTATCTTTCTTTATCTTTATATCTTTATTGTCATTGTACAAGTACAACGAAATTGGATGAGAAAATCGTTGAGAAGAAACAAAATCAACGGGGGAGGGGAATACACAAGGGGGGGGGGAAGGAAGTAAAGCAGAGGCCAACAAGAGTAATGTTGCAATACGGTGGCAATTTCACTTGGGGAACAGAAGTCGCATCGAAAGGAGCAGGACAACGCTTTTAAGTAAATGACGCCCAGAAGTAGGCGAGGGAGCCTAACGCATGCGCAGGTGCGCCTCCCTCTTCCCTCCATTGACAAACGGGAGGGGGCGGGGGAACCCGAAGGAGGAGGAGGAGCTTAAGTTGGAGGGCAGAGGCGGGGCTAAGCGAGGGAGCAGGCGGGGATACAGAGCGCGCGGAGGAGGGGGAGGAGCACCGGCAAGAGAACGCCGAGTTGAGGCGGGGAGGGGCTAGGCGGAAGGAGGAGGAGGAGGAAACAGCAGGTCGGCCGCTGGAGGCGCGCGCGGGGGATTGTGGGATTGCGGCGGTGAAGGCAAAAAAATAAAAAAAATAAAAAAACTGAAAGAAAAAAGAAAAGAAAAGAAAGAAAGTGAAGAGCGGCTGAAGCGAGCGAAAGAGGCTCCTCTCTCGCGAGCGAAAAGGAGCAGGAAGGAGGGGGCTGGAGCCCGGTGAGAGCGGTTGACGGGAGGGGGCGGGGGGAGGAAAACGGGGGGGGCGGAGAGAGAAAGCGGGGGCGGGAGTGTGCTATATATATATAGGTATGTATATACGTACATATACATAAAAATATATATATGTATGTACTGTCTGTATGTGAGGGAGAAGGGAGCGGTGTGGGAAGGAAGCTGCCGCCATTTTAGAGCTCCCTAAGGGAGACCCTCCCCCTGTTATACTTCACACCCACTCCGTGTCCCCCCTCGCACGCCCATATTTGATTTTTTAATCCTTTCCTCTGCCCCTCGTAATTCCTCCCGAGGCCCACCTCTTTCTCCGTGTCAGGTAACGAGCCTCCTTCCTTCCTTCCTTCCTTCCCACCCTCCTTCCTTCCCACCCCGCCTCCCTCCCTCCGACTCGGCGGCTTCATCTCTGTCTCCCCCCGGTAGCCTCTTCTTCTCTACACTCCCATCCTCTTAAAAGTCTATTTACTGTCTTTGGAAACAGCAGCAGCAACAGTTTCTCTGCTATGGTTGCTATTCAAGAGGGCTCTCTCTCAGCTGCCCCCCCAAAAAACATAACAAACACGTTTTGTTGCAACCTGCAAAAGTTCAGGGAAGCCAACCTTTCAAAACCCGTTTGAAAGGAACTGGAAACCCAGAAAACTGAAGTGGAAGTGCTCTTCTTTTGTAAAAACTTGAGTCATGTTTGCTAGCTGGTCAGACTGATAAACAGGTGCTTTATCTCCTTTTTGAAAGGTGCAGGCCCTGGTTTTTCTTGCCTTTCTTGAGTACAGAGAATTGTATGTGGATGGGTTAGTGATTTTTTTAAGGTGTGTTAGTGACGGTGCACAAATTCACACACAGTTTTCTTTATTTTTACTTGCTATTCTTTCTTGCTATTCAGGGTTTGATTAGCTTGGAGGGAAAGAATTCAGGGCCCTAGATATTCAGTCCTCACCCCAGGTGTGCTTTTCTCACAATACCTAACTCCTTCCAGATTTTTTCTATCCTCTTCTCCCTCGTCACCCCACTAGCAGTAAACCATGTCTTTTATTTACTGCTGAATACTGAAACGCCCACAGGTACCCTGTCTGTTTATTCTAATGCTATACAAAATAATTGCTACTCTGTACTTCACTCCTCATGATTGCTGACATGAATTAGAAATGCTACATGTTCTTAATTGCAAACAGAAGCTTCACCCTTGTTATATAACACTCTGTAACCTTCCTGCTGTGTACAGAAGGGTGGTTAAAGTGTGTTAATGGATAAACTTAGTTCTGATAACTGAGTACACATGGACCACTAATGCCTCCCTGCTGACATTGAATGACCCTAAGGGCTATGACCCTAGGTTCCCTTTTACAGAGATGTCTTGGAAAAGTTGGATCTCTCAACCTCTTTCCATCCACAATTGTGTGACTGTTTCGTAGTGTTCACTGAGGGCTCCTGGTTGTTTCCCCACACTGTATTCCCTTCTTTCCACAAGCTTTTATTTTCCTGGTAAGCTGCAGAAACGTCATTTTTGCTGTGTTTCTGTGGTTTGTAATCTGGTGCTGTATTTGGTGAGTCAGAGGAATAATGGTTCCACATCTCTCTTGAAGGCAGGAGCTGACCTCTCTGATGGTCTTGGGATTCTACGACTCCCTTCAGTAACTTTCATTTTGTGCAGGATAGAGAACTGTCTGTCTTTGAATATGTTTGCTACCTTAGGTGGGAGTTGCCTCATGTGTTTCAGGTCTGTGGAGAAAATGCATTGCTGGTTTAATTTACTGCATTAACCTTTAGATGGCTTCACCTGGAGATGTGGGGCATGTTAACAAGTTGAAAAAGCAGATGAACTTTGTTTTATGTTAAAATACTGACTGAGCGGCATTTGGGAGATCAAGAAATTGGATTATGGCTTTCCTTTCACATAGCTGTTTTCCTTGTTGAGCCTTCTGGATATGTGAATTTTGGGTCCCCTATTTATTTGGAGGAGAATCCATAAATTTTTGGTTACTTTAAATGTGGGCAGGTGCCTACTTCTTGGGACCTTTCTAAACAGGAAACTGGAATGGGCTCCACTTTCTCTTCTGACTTATTTGTGTCTTTTAATTCATGGTCCTTTTCACAGTTTCTGTGGACCTGGTGTTCTCTTGGTCTCTGTTCATTCTGTCAATAAAATAAATGAAACCATAAAGTGCTGATTCATGAAAGTGAGCTTGCAAGACTGCTGGTGTATTGACCAAGGAAAGACTGCTAAGTGAATTACAGTCATTGCAGCATCATGTGTGTGCGTCTGTCCATATCTTAAAGTAAACGAAAGACACAGCTTGGTTCTGGAATGGGGTGCTTGCTCTCTGGGAAATGATGTGAAGTTAGAATTGTGGAGAGAGGAAGAGTTCTACTTGGGTAACTGTAGAAAAGGCCTCATAGTTTGTGAATAGTGAATATTGGTTTGAATTGTTGGAGATGCAGCTCAGGCAAGTAAGGACTGGGGCAGAATGCTTCAGAACCTACAGCCATTTCCACTGCTACTGTGGCATAACAGGATTAAATAGCAAGGAAATGTGATGGCATTGTTATGTGCTTATCTTACCTTGACTTTTGAGTGGTGGTGGAGAAAAGGGTTCTGAGCAAATGGCGTTTTTGCCATAACCCCACCAGTGATAGCCCCATCAGTTTCTTAGTCAAGCAAATGCACCAGCTGTCAGAAACTCTGTTACTGAGAACCAATGTGGTGTAGTGGTTAAAGTGTTGGACTAAGACCTGGGAGAGCACTCAGCCATGAAGCTCACTGGGTGGCGAGTCACTGTCTCAGCCTAACCCAGGCATAGGCAAATTCGGCCCTCCAGATGTTTTGGGACTACAATTCCCATCATCCTTGACCACTGGTCCTGTTAGCTAGGGATGATGGGAGTTGTAGTCACAAAACATATGGAGGGCCAAGTTTGCCTATGCCTGGCCTAACCTATCTCACAGAGTTGTTATGAGGATAAACTGGGAAGAGGGTGAACTATGTATGCCATCATGAGCTGGGGGTGGGGGAGATGGTATATAAATGTAGTTATAATAGTTGTTGTTGTTGTTGTTATAAAAATTGCTATTGTAGTAAGTCATTGCAACAGCGCATAATCCGAAAAGTAGAGATGCTGGTTTAATCTAGTGGCAATATAGAGCTGAAATGGTAAGCTGGTTAAGCATGCGTAGAATCAACTCCAGATATTGGGGAGACATGTGACTTTTGCCTACTGTGTTATGTGATGTGCATGCATTGTTGAATCTAGTCTTACAGTACAACCCTATACATGTTTACTCAGAAGTGAATCTAATTGTGTTCAGTGGTGTTTACCTGCAAGTGGTGTTTACCTGAGTGTAGGATTTCAGCATAAATTAGTTGAATTTAGCTGTCCTTGAAATCATTGGGCAAGTCAGTAATAATTTTAAGTTCCACAAAAATAAATAAATGCAACTGAAGTATTGTTAAATTAGCCTGGATGCTACCTATCGGATATAGAGTATAGCCTTTCACATGAATTTGCACATTGTCATTATGTTTGATTTTCTTTTTTGTTAAAATACATATGTTTAACTGACTTAACGATTGCACCTATTTTGGGATACTCCTGAACTGAAAGTTTGCATTTCTGATGCACAGAACAGGAACACTTAATTGGGAAGTGCATCCAAGGAGTCTGGGGGTGGGGTTGTGAAGCAAGGGAAACCTTTATAGCTTGTATAGTGTTTGGATCTGACTTCAACCAAAAGTTACACTAAGAAGTGTTGGGTGAATAATATTATTTTGCTTTCCCCTTGTACCCTGCTCTCATCCTGTGGCCGTTTCCCTACTTTAGGGCAGAGTCTGGGAGGATTGGTCAGGTGTGTGTGTATGTATGTGTGTTTTGTTTCATTTCTCTGTTTTTATTTGGCTGCTGTCCATTCGTGAGATCAAAATATGTAGAAGGTCTATGACAGCGGTGTCCCCTTTCCATTGATCTGCCTGCTATTAAAGGCAATAGGGGATTCCACCCATCTGTCTCTGTGCCTTGGTTAAACTTGGGAACACTTCAATCTTTTTCTTTCTTTACCTGGGGGAGCTCAATATCTCAGAGCTGCTGGTGGTTGTTTTTTTAAGCCTACCACAAGAGATCAAGATCCACAGCTAGGCATGGTTAAATGTACGGCAGGAGATGTACAGCTGCAGCTTGCCTTGACAGCTTCGGCAGAAGAGACATAAAGCTAGTCCTGCTGCTACAATCAGCACATAAGGAAGTAATTGAAATAAGAGACTTCAAATTCGAACAAAGCGTTTCTTTTAGTACCTTTTGACAGACAGCCTGGGATTTGAAATCCTTATTTATTTTCCACAGCAGGACTGATCTGGGGCAGGAGTAATGTATATTTCTATGCTCAATCAGCAGCAGGGACAAGGGCTTGTTGCACACAGGCCAGATATGAGAGATTGTGCCACAGTAAATTAGCTGTTGTTTTGACAAATGCCACCTTTTGCTAAGCTGTGGTGTAAGGAGGTGCCCATTCAATATACAACCCTACTGGTAGTTGGTCTCTTAAGGTGCTACTGGAAGGAATTTTTTTATTTTGTTCGACTACGGCAGACCCAACACGGCTACCTACCTGTAATCATTTCTTGGTGTGGGCCTTAACATTTCAGAAGCCCCTTCTTTTTGTGGATCTTGCCTTAACTGCTCCCTTATCTCACTTTGGACTCTTAACATCTTTTTTTTTCCTTTTTTTTTTAAGGATGCATTGGGGAGCAGGAAATTGCAGGTCTGTTAGTTTCTGGCCTGGATAAATTGGTAGAAATCATGATTAAAGCTGGAATTATTAAACATGTAAAAGAACAAGACATACTGAGGGATTTCTCCAAAGGAAAGTTCTGCTGTGTCAACTTTCAGGAATTCTTTGAGTGTCAGTAAGCATGTAGACAGGGATAATTTGGTGCCTACATGTTCTGCTTTTGGATTTCTTGAAAGGATCTGGTTTGCTACTGTTGTCCTGGACCTGGATGGATACCGGGTCTGATACAGCATAGCTTCTCTTATGTCCTCAAGATATATTTTTAGTTCGGCTCTTTATTTAAAAAATGGCCCTACTCTTGTTTCCTTCTCACATGGAGCTCCAAATCCAACTTGTCCTTCCCAACCCATCATGCCATCTTGTGCTCACCAGCCCATGCCAACATTCCTTTATAGCTTACAGTACTGGTTCTCAGTAGGGATCCCAACATAGAATCATAGAAATGTAGAGTTGGAAGGGAGCCCAAAGGTAATCCAGTCCAAACCCCTGCAATGTTAGAATCTCAAGGAAGCATTTATTCTTACTCATTTCTGTTTGTTCACTTATTATTTTATTTATGTGTGCCATCACTGCAAATGAAGAAAAGACGAAAAAAATGTAAGAGGTAGGTCTACCAAAAGACTTGGAAAACAGAAAGAAATAATTTGGGTTTGCTTCCTTTTGTCCAGGAGGTAGGGCATGTCTCTATAACCTTAATTGCTTTCTTCTTCCTGCCCCACATACAGAAATTGCACTTCTCATTTCACTGTTGCTGTGAGACACTCCAATTATTGCCAAACCCAGTACTTGACAATCTGAATCAGAAAATCTAACTTGGATCTCTCCCCTACTCACCTAGTCATACATTTAGAATGTGGAATTCAGGTTTTCTGATTATAGAATTTGGCAAGCGTGTTGAGTTTTTGTGGTTTTTTTAAAGGCAGTTTGTGGTCTTGGGCCTAGTGCTGTGTACATATTTCAACATGCTTGTGCATGCATGCAGTTTGAGTAAGAGTGTGTGGCATAGCTGAACTGAAATGGATAGGGTGTCCTGGGGAGGACACACTGTAAAAAAAAAAAAAAAAAAGCACTGCAGCATTTCAGAGTTCCTGACTGACAATGGCTATACAGTCGTGCCTTGGAAGTCAAACGGAATCCATTCCGGAAGTCCGTTCAACTTCCAAAACATTTGGAAACCAAAGCGCAGCTTCAGATTGGCTTCAGGAAGCTCCTGCAGCCAGTCGGAAGCCGTGCTGGATGTTCGGCTTCCAAAAATCGTTCAAAAACCGAAACACTTCCAGGAGTCAATTTGTTCGGGAGCCAAGGTGTTTGAGATCCAAGGTACGACTGTAGTGGCATGATTAAGCTGGGCATATCTGTCTTGGGTCTCCTGCGTGGGTATTCAATGCAGTATTTCAAAAACACACTCATTCCCTCTCTCAGCAAGTTTCCCATTGGCTCTAGGTGTCCTCCCCTCTAGGAAAGCCTTAACTATAAATGCTGGGGGGCAAGAGTTCCTGCTGGGGGGCTATACCTATCACACTCGAAAGTGTAGGTTCTCTGGAGTTGACAGGCATTTGTTCATACTGAAGTTCATAAATCAAGACTAGGTAATAGAGTGGGTTTAGGAAGGGTAATGTAAGAACGGGCGGGTGGGGTTCAACCAGGGATTGAGGGTCATCTCTCGGCTAGTGAATGATGATGAGCAAAATAGTCTCCATGACTGTGGAAATGATCTGAGGTGACTGTGCTAGCAGAGAGCAAGAGCTCTTGAGTCTTGATCCTAGCAGAGGAAGCACATGGCCTTAAACTCTTTGCCAGTAGTGAAACTGGAGGCTTGTAAAAGAGACCACCTTCTGCTATACTGTGACAAGGGTCATGTGTGTTGAAAAATGTTGCCCTGCATACATTTAACAGGGAGTCCTGCCCAACCTTACTTTTTTTTTTTTTTGGAGTATTTAAATTCTGCCTTGTTTGCAAATGCCTCAATAAGGCTAACAAAATAAAGATAAAACATAATAACAGGAGTGGAAGGTCAGAGAAAGATAAAAATAAAAGCAATAATTCATTTAAAACAGTCAAGCAACCAAAGGAGGCTCAATTATCTTAAACGGCAATCAAATACAATTAAAAGCCTGGGAGAATAGGGTGGACTTTGCTTGGCCCCTAAAAGGTGGTAAAGAAGGTGCTAGGTGAAAATGCTTAGGGAGGGGGTTCCATAATTTGCTACTGAGAAGGCCTTCTTTCAGTCGCCACATTGTGTGGCATGATTGGGCCAGCCTACTCTTTCATAGGGACGCGGGTGGCGCTGTGGGTTAAACCACAGAGCCTATGGCTTGCCGATCAGAAGGTTGGCAGTTCGAATCCCCGCAACGGGGTGAGCTCCCGTTGCTTGTTCCCTGCTCCTGCCAACCTAGCAATTCGAAAGCACGTCAAAGTGCAAGTAGATAAATAGGTACCGCTGCGGCGGGAAGGTAAACGGCATTTCCATGCGCTGCTCTGGTTTGCCAGAAGCAGCTTAGTCATGCTGGCCACATGACCTGGAAGCTGTACGCCGGCTCCCTTGGCCAATAATGCGAGATGAGCGCCGCAACCCCAGAGTCGGTCACGACTGGACCTAATGGTCAGGGGTCCCTTTACCTTCACCTTTACTCTTTCATCACAAGTGGAGTTCTGCCTATATGAAATATTCTCAGTTCTCTGAAGTTTTTACTTCCCACTCAATCCATTAGTAGAGAGTACCGGTAGTCTCTGCATGCACAGGTTATCCCTTTTGGCTCCTTTAGGCTGAATACTTTCTTTAGTATTTGCCCTTCCTCCCATTTCCCCTGAAGTTCTGGTCAGCATCTCCTGTGTCTTTTAAATTCCAGGCCCAAGCTGTAATCCAGGGCTGTGGGATATCTGGCCCACCAGATGTTGTTGGACAACAACAACAACAACACCCCGCCCCATCAGCTCCAGCCAGCATGACCAATTATCAGAGATGATGGGAGTGATCTGGAGAACCACGTATTTCCCACTTGTGCTCTAGCCCTGCTATCCATGGTTAGGCATTAGACACTGGCTAAGCCTTGCAATTTGCCCAATTCTGTGTTGTCTTTTTCAATTTCCTAGCACACCTATCTACTCTCCCTATTCATTCTGCGCAAGCCCTAATTCTTGGCATGCTTTAGCAATGATTGTTAACTGCTTGTGACACTCCGGCTGATGCTTGCTTGAGTTTCTGGTGAATTTGAGACCCAACACAAGCCTCTCTTCCACCTCAGCTGAACCCTGATGACTCTGCTTCTATGGCCATTCAAGCTGGCTTTTTAGCCTGCCACTTACAAAGGTTTACAAAGGGCTCATTAAGGAATTGTGACCAGTTGGCCAAGCGTTAGTGGAGTTGTGCAAGTGACCTTGGCTGATCCCGCTAACAGGGTGGGGCCAGAAACATATCTAGGCTGCACTCCGGCGCAATGAGCAAGTTTGAAAATGAGAAAGTAAATAAGTGTCCTGGAAATATTAATGCCATTTTTGTATACATCATAGGGCATGTGCCAGTGCACAAATGAGAAATGCAAGAAACAGTTTTGGAGTGTAACGGAAGAAAAAAATTAAGAAATTTGAATCACTGAGCTGTGGATGTGTATATGTGTAGTGTGAGTGTGCTAGATTAAAACCTGTATAACAATTAGTTTCTTGCTGAAAGCCATAATCATCTTGTTTCCCATCAGTAAAATAGGGCTCTTTGTCTTCTGGTATTCATATAACCTGATTTTGGTAGCGATTCCTGGAAATTTCAGCCTTTTTATTTTAATAAAGAGGTTTCTAGACCTAATGGTCAGGGAAGACTTTTGACAACAAGCAGGGGATGTGATCCTCTCTGTTGTTTGGCAGATATTTTATTCCTGTTTGGCTGTGTCCCCTCCCATGGCCTCCAGTCAGATTCCCTCACCCATGCCACTCCTCATGCCACTTACTACTGCTCTTCATTTAAAAACAAAATATTAGGTTCAGAATAAAGCATACAAATGGAGCACTGTGAGCTAACTTGGCAAAGAAGTTATTTTTAAAAAAAAATTGTGTAACTTACTCTTGATTCTAGTAAGTAAGTAAATTTTTATTTATACCCCACCCTCCCCGGCCAAGACCGGGCTCAGGGTGGCTAACATCAAATATCAAATACATTAAAACACAATCAAACAATTGATTAAAATACAGCTTAAAAATTAGAATCAGGATAAAATTAAATGATTGCCCATGAATTACAACCATAGGGGTCGGGAACCTCAAGTATTCATCAGGGCCAGCTATCCATGTTGGTCTCACATGAGCCGATAAAAGGGCCAAAGAGGTAACTTACAGGGTCCCATAGAGGGGGGTCAAACTGGGCCCGGACCAAAGGCCAGGCAGAACAACTCCGTCTTGCATGCCCTGCGGAAAGATGTCAAGTCCTGCAGGGCCCTGGTCTCCTGTGATAGAGTGTTCCACCAGGCTGGGGCCAAAGCTGAAAAGGCTTTGGCCCTGGTTGAGGCCAGTTTAACCTCCTTGAGGCCTGGGACCTCCAAGATATTATTATTTGCGGACCATACTACTAGTTGGAATAGTTGTGTACCTGGTATGAGCAGTCCTAACAGCAGCAATCACACTCTTCAGGTGGTTGTACTGATGAGAAGAGAACTATAAGGCATGCCCTTGCCCTGCCTTTTAATGATATAGCCTAGTAGCTAAATCTAAACACATACTGTAATGTGGTGGTTTTGTTTTAAAAATGGGAAGTTAGAATGTGGGTTTGACAAATCTCATCACTTGACCCAGGAACCTGACATGTGGTGTTAGAATCTCTTTTGATCAAACCCTGAGTTTGCTCCCCAATAAGTTGCCTGGAAAATTACCGTAGCAGTAAGGTTGTTCTTGGCAACCAAATCTTTGGCCAAGTGTCTTTGTTTTGTCTGCAACCTTTGTTTGCAGTATTGCTACCAAATACCACAAAGACCTGTTTGTTAACCGTAATCTACTTATATCAGTACCATACGGGCCTTCTGCCAAACTTGGTGTCAAAAGGCAAGTGAATTTTGTGGAATCATAGCAACCTGGAGAAGAAGAGATGCCACCTTCGTTTTTATTCATGGTTTTGTGGTGATTGTAACACATGTTTGCAAGTCATCTTGGAAATTATGCATTGCAAGGTGAAATGTAACATTTTAAATAGTCAGTTTTCTCTTACCTTGATATTGGTAAGCTGAATAAGGACAGGGATGAATTATGGACATATAAACATCTTTAAGCAAGTGCCATTATCTGTTTAACTATCATCAGAAGCTCAAAAAAAGCAGGGCTATGAAAATGCCCGTCAAGAATAGTTCCTCCTGTTGAAATCTAGTCCTTAATATTTATCTTTACGAACTCTCTAGCCTGTTACCCTGCAAAAAAAATGTAGCACTTGGAACAGGGGCATGAATGTGGAGTGACTGAGCCTTTATATAGAATCGTACAGAGCACAGCTTAGGTATTACTTAACTGAAAAATGCCAGTAGAACAAACACTGCTTCTGTGCCACTACGGGAGAAGGCTTTGTGTCATAGTTCACCGCATTTTTATTTGTTGTCAGAACCAGGGGGGGGGGGGTCATTTTTAACCTGTTCGAAGGCTCGTCCAATTCCAAGGATTAAGTTAAAATCGTATTTCTGTTGTTCAACCAAGCTGAAGTTCTGGCAGAGCTGCACATATTTGCAGTGGCCACTCAGAACTTTGGGGGGTGGGGTGGGATTGCTGTGGTTTTAATTTGGTAAACTGTAGTATGATATACAAATAATAGTTTATTACGTTCTTATAAATTTGAAAGGGAAAGCTTCTTGATTCAGTATTCTGAATTCTGCAGCTCAGGGGCAGAGAAACTCTGGCCCTGAGCCACATGATGCAACTTGTTCATATACCCCACAACAGTTAGGCCTGAAAACAGTCTCTCCCATCAGTTCCAACGGAAAGCTGTTTTCAAGCCTAATTGCAATATATGTGGGAGTTATAGCTAGGGAGGGAAGGAACAACCCTTCCTGTGTGCTGAGTCCCATTAGCTCCAGTAGGAGGCTGTTTTCAGACCTAAGTACCACATCAGGAAGTGATCTTCAAACCCTTTTTTCGGGGGGGGGGTTGAGAACGTCGGGATGCCCCCTCCTTGAGTATTTTGCATTGGCCCTGCCCATCACTGGCCCCTGGAAGGCTAGCCATGAGGGGGATAGTTCCCCACCCCTGTTGTAAAAGGTACTGTTACTTATCTTACTCCTGCTGATTTGTTTTATTATACTGATAACCATGATGACTGCAAAATACTATTTAACTTAAGAGATTTTTATTTAAAAGACCACCATTACTAAAATAAAACAAAACGTCCAGGGTTGTATATAAAAGCTTACATAGACATTAAAAGATAAGGATCAGTTTTTGAAATAAAGCTTTAATAGTCAGCCAAAACAAAACAAAAAAACCACCACCCCAAAATCTCTTTGGCTACAGCCCACTGGTTACAGCCTTGGAATCGACTTGTTCCAGTCCACCAAGAAGATGGCCGTTAGCTTGTTTTAATTTGAAATCTGGTAAAGTTACTGGGATGGCTGTCTCAAGAGTTCCATTCCTCTTTTATTGGTCTCTCGCAAAAAGGTACAGTTGCTGAATCTAACCTTACATGCCTGACCTGATTTGGTTTCTCAAGGTTTGGCACAGCTACTAAAGGTATAGAGCCAGTTATTCCTTAATCTTGCAGCACTGTCTGGTTCTTGCTACTCTATTCCTGAATATGACAAGCTGAAGTGTGTTTCCATACCCTGAGGGTGGGATTGTTTTTCCATTTTTCAGCACGAGCGAATGCAGGATTAAATAGACTGCTTCAGGGAGATTTTAAAACCAGAAAACAAATACAGAAAAGGACTGAATTGCTTCGCTATATTGGTTACGAACTTTCAATGTTTGTGTGTGGAGGGGGGGGGATAAGCCCTTCCTCCCATCACTTCCCATTACAGTATGTCATAATCTAAACAAGGTAGATAGTGGGTTGGATCCAGACTGCTAGTTGCAGCTGGGTCCCATTGAGGTTAGTAGGAACCAAGTTACACATAGCTATTTTTTCACATTGATTCAAACGGGACCTAAGTACGACTTGCTTTAGTTGGGATAAAGCCCTATGATAAAGCAGTAGTCAAAGTAAGAGCACAGGTTTACAAGTCCATAATAATGTTGGGCAATACACTGTCTCACATATATTTCAGGGTACTGATTTGCCATGAACTGTAAAAAGAATGTTGGTTGCAAGGAAAAAGTATAGGTATATAAGGAGAATTCCTGGACTCCAAGATCCAGGTTTGGAGCAGGTACCTTTTGGTGAAAACCCCCCAGCTGAGATTTAAATATGCAGCAGCAAAGTAAACCATGGAAATATAGCCTGTTAGACCTTTAAAATATGATCTTGTGAGTTCCAAAACTTCCCTCTTCCCCAGCATAGAAAAAGACCACACGTTTGGTAAGTTAAAAATTGTTTACTTACAGATTCTCTAAAGGACAGATTAATGTGCTTCTCCATACAGCATTCAGAAAAATTACACCGACAGTAAAGCTTGATTTCATTCCAAAGTGGTTAAAGTTCCTTAATTATTGGTATAGTAACTCAAGAGTGGTTTGTGAGAGCCATGCGGTATGAACTGGAACAACCAGCTCAAACCTCATATGCTGAGTTCATCAGTTGGACTGAAGGGGAGCAAAGGCTTGATTACCTAGTTCCTCCCAAGGTGAGCTAAGCCTGACAGGCTAGCTTACTCTACGCTCAATCCCTTCATGCATGAATTAGACTTAAGCATGTTGGTTATATGGCGCTGTGCTATCTCTGGTACTGGAAGACATTTCTCTGCTGCCAGTCTTAGTAGATAGTAGTGGGCTGGAAGACATTGCTATATATCCATATATATTCCAGAATGGTTCTGAATTGCTTATTGAATTGCTTATTGGCTTTTGCTTTGTCCTCTCAGCATTCAGTCATGGTTCAGCTTCCTTAACTATGGTTTGTCAAGATGTCTGAATTCAGTAAGAAGCATGGATTATGCACACCTAATTCCTCTTAATAGCTGGCTTCTGATATTGGGATTTCTCAGGTGTAATGACTGAATGGCCAAATCATTCCATATGAGCTTTGGAGTCACATGGTCCCCTTTTCCCTTCACTGCCACCCATCACATGTGTGGGTTCTTTCCCTGACTACTTGGGAAACTATAGCTTGCAAAACATTTCCACTGAATGGGCAAACTATGGTTCACTTTTCCCCTTCAAACCACAAATATTAACCAGGATTTTGTGGCGAGTGGGGAGAATCTGAGCGTGTGAGGAGGACAGGATAAAGGAGGCATCTGGCCCCAAGGCTGAGAACTGATAGCTATACTGACTTTGTTTCTACATCTGAACCATCCCAGTATGAGAAACCAGCTGGTAGGAACAGGTTTTAAGCATGTCTTCTCCTTGCTTCTGGCTCAGATCAGACATGGTGCCAAATCAGAGTGCATAAGGGGAGGAAGCAGTTTACAATCCTAAGGACGGCCAAGCTGTGGCTTGGTGTTACATGAGAACTGGCTCATTGTTGTCTTAAAAAACACACACACAACCCTGACTCTTGTACCTGATCAAGTTCTCCTGCAAATAATCCCAACTGTGTCCTCTCCTGCTGGGAATTTTCTGGACAGACCATCCCTTTGTTTTTAGAGGTCCATCTAAGTAATATATTTCTTCAGTAAAGACGAATATGCAAGTCTAAGATAACCCAGAAAAGTGCAGGTTTTTTTCTTAAAGCAAAATCTTTTCTCTGGCCGATTTCTTTCTTCTATTCATGCTGCTGCAGAGGTCTTCCTGGCTACACTTGTGTGTGTGTTTAAGAATAGTGGAAGAAAACTGCCCCCAGTCTTCCAGATTTTTGTTCTCCTTCCCTCATTTGCCACGGCCGAGAGGAAGATGGGAGAACCTCCTCACCAACCTGAACTTCTAAACGCAGGACCTTAAATGCTGCTCACAAGTAGCAAAGTCTTTTTCATGCCTTGTTAAACAGGTACTGTGTTAATTGGATTACAAATTGACTGACCTTATTGGAAGAATGGGCTTATAAATGTGCAAGCAGCCAAAGTAAGAGGGGGAAATCATTAAGATGTAAGAATATTTTCAGCCTGGAGATATAAAGGAAGGTAGATTGGAAGGAGCCATGCCATCTTCAATAACATCTTCGCAGAACCTATTAGAGGAGGCAATGCAACATTAGCAGAGCTTGGAGAAAGTTAAAAAGTCAATTTGGGTCAAGGTTGGTGGTTCCATGGGTAGACCCAATTATGCTACCCTAGTACCCTAGTAAGGTAGCAAAAGTGATTCTGCAACAGGTGTCTGGGGGTGGGGAAGTTTTCTCTATCAAAATCGCTTGAGACCTGAATTGCATAAAATGTAGCTTAATCTTTCGCTCTTCTGTTAAGCACATGCTTTTAATCTTCTCTCTTGGCTTGGCTCAGAGGAGATTTCTCTTGCAAATCACTAGGGATTTTCCAAAATAGTTAAATCTTTTTTTTCTCTTTCTTTCTTTCTTTTGCACAAAGATGTGGTTTCTTTTTTCTTTTTTCTTTTTCTTCAGTTTTCAAGCAAGTCTGATGAAGAGAGGAATTAAGAGGGCAAATCTCCTGTTTGTTAAATTGCAACAAGGCTGACGTACAAGCTGCTTTCCCCTTGTGTTTAGGGGAGCCTCTTTGCCATTTCCCTGAGCGAGTGGAGTCAGGTTGCATGACAGATAGTGGGAGATTCCCTTTCATTCAAGGCCCTGAGCAATTGCATTAAAGGCGCTTCTCAAACTGCCTGATTAGGCACCGCTGGAGCAAAGAGCGACTTGGCAACATAAAGAGCACTGTTGAATCAGACCAAAGGCCTAACTTGTTCCAGCCTCCTGGGTGTCAGGGTTTATGTATGCGCCTCTCCCCCACCTTTGATAATACAGTAATAAGAAAGAAAATAGCTAATGTATAGAAGCCTGGGGTCCTAAAAACTTGATGCTGGTGCCTAGTTCTTGAAAATAACTTGGATGTGGTGTGTGCCTCTCACCCCAAGAGCAGAGTCGAGACAGGGCTAGCTTCTTCAAATTCAGTGCTTAATGCCAAGAACCTGAAATGATTCCCCCCCCCCCCCATTCTTGCCTTCTACTCTAAACAGGATTGGGAAAATTCCAGGTGCTTACATGTTGGGACAGATGCATAAAGTATGTGGCAGGGCTTGCCCACCCATGCCCTTCACAGCCAGCCTTGCTATATGGACAACAGGCATATAGTTAAGCAAATAATTTGAGGCTACACTTCACAGCTGGCTATGGCAGTTGTGAGGGGAATGCGCCTGCATTGGTTGGTGCATGCCCCTTAAAATGTTTGAAATCAGTGGCCTAATCCAGGGATCGGTAAGGTTTACCTCGCCTGGGACGGTTCACTCCAGCGGAGATCAGGGTGGATTTGATTTAAATCACGATTTAAATCACTAGTCAGTAAGGCTTGATTTAAATCACTAGTCAGTAAGACTTGATTTAAATATTTTTTTACAGAAAGACTCATTCTTGCTGGTATAATCTTAATATTTACAACCATATGAAGGTTTCATTTTTGGAATAATAAATTTTCAGAGTAGTTTTTACAGTTATATCAAAAATTACTGATTTGGTTATACTACTAGAAATACATAGAGAGATAATTGTGAAATTATGGTGAGGTTTAATAAGTTAACTGTTTATATTTGGACAACTTTTCTGCTGTACTTTATTGGAAGGAGAAAAATAATCATTTCCTTAATAACCATTTAAACAATTTATTTAACTAAAACAATAACATGATAGCATATGTATCCATGTTTGTTAACTGATGTGGTTAAACATTTTAAAAAAAAACTTAGACTGAGTTTTAGCACACTTGATAAACTTAAAACAAATCCTTATTTCCTGATGAATAGCCTTTGGGCTACAATGTAACTTAAATAGAAGACTATATTTAGAAAGATTTTTCCTCCAAAAGCATTTTATTTTAAAAATCCGATTTAAATCAAAAAAATCCATTTTTTTTGATTTTTTTAAAAAAATCATTGATTTTTATCCACCCTGGCAGAGATCCCTCCGTGGGCCCGAGCGTGCAAGTGCGCGTGCCTGCAATTTCCTGCATCTGCACAGAGGCGATTTCCGGCACCGCTGAAGCGAGTTGCTGCATTGTGCCGGTTTAGCGCAGTGCGCGGGGACTCACCAAGCGGGTGGCTCGGTTTGGGGGCGGCTCGGGGGCCGGTTAAACGACCCCCGTGGGCCGCTTGTGGCCCATGGGCCTTAGGTTGCTGACCCCTGGCCTAATCCTTTCCTGGACTGAAGGTGGCATTTGTCAAAGAAGGGCTGGGATCTGATAGGTCTGAAAAAGAAGTGCTAAAGTTCTGTCTAGGGATGCGGGTGGCGCTGTGGGTTAAACCACTGAGCCTAGGGCTTGCCGATCAGAAGGTCGGCGGTTCGAATCCCTGCAACGGGGTGAGCACCCGTTGTTCGGTGTCAGCTCCTGCCCACCTAGCAGTTCGAAAGCATGTCAAAGTGCAAGTAGATAAATAGGTACCTCTCTGGCGGGAAGGTAAACGGCGTTTCCGTGCGCTGCTCTGGTTCGCCAGAAGCGGCTTAGTCATGCTGGCCACATGACCCAGAAGCTGTCTGCAGACAAACGCTGGCTCCCTCAGCCTATAGAGCGAGATGAGCGCCGCAACCCCAGTCGTCTGCGACTGGACCTAATGGTCAGGGGTACCTTTACCTTTAAAGTTCTGTCAGCTCTAGTGCTCTCTTAGCTGGTAAGCTCACAAGCAGGGCAAGGTGGTAACAGTGCTATCCCTTGTGGGGGTTTGTCTTCCTCAGACACAGTGAGAACTAGGAATTTGCTTTTTTGAAGAAGAGAGCTGGAACCAGAGACTGGGTCTTGTTCGAAATGCCACATGCTGTAAGCACTGTGACTGGAATGCAACTAATAACACAAATGGTGTAGAGCGAACCATGGGGACTGAACTCTGGTTTAGTGGTTGGTGGGTTGCCTTGGGCAACTTAATTGTGTCTTGTGTCTAATATTTATAAAAACATCTAAACCCTCCCAAGTGTTTTTATATTCTGTTGGAGATTGCGAGCATATATGCGCACAATCTGCCTTGGAATCCTGATACAAGGGGTTACATAAATGTGTTAATCAAATAACCAACCTACCTCACATGGTTGTTGCAAGGGTAAATGAGTTGTGGGTAGTTAAGTCAATTTGCAGACTTTTTAATGACCTCCTTCTGAGCCTAGGTATTGTAAAATAAAGGGCTGAACTTCACAAACCCTGCCTCTACCTTTCTCCTCGCCCCCTCCCTCCCCACCCATGTGTGTCAGCAGATTGTGCTGAACACCAGTCTCTCTGAGTTGATCTGAGGACTGCGGTCAGAGCCAGGCTGCCTGTGCTGCTATATTGCAAAAGCCTTGTGTCAAGGTTGCTTGGAAACCGACTGAAAACTTTTGGCCTTTGCAGTTGTGGTGGCAACAGGGTTGAAAAGGGAAGCGGGGCGTCTCCAAGTTACTATTTGTTTCTCTCTGGTTTTTCCCCTCCCTCGCTGATGATACAGAGAATCTTTTTTGCCGCTTTGGATTGCAGCTGTAGTTAGGGAAACCCGCAAAACATGCATGAGAAGCGATGGCACGGAAGATAGTGTCATTTGTACACTCATGAGATCATTACTGCTGTTCTTGTATGTTAGTTACTTCACAGTATGACTACTACCCTTTTGGCTTTTGCTTGTGGTTAGTAATCCATATTTGGCCAAAAGCATGCATTGAAAAGGGGTGGTGAAACCAGCCCATCTGCTTCTCTTCAGTTACTCTGTCATACTCCCAGTCATCAGTTACTCTGTCATACTCCCAGTCATCATGGGTTTAAAGCAGCAATTCTCCAACTACAGGACAGGTTGAAGTTCCAGTCAGAGCTAGGATGCTGAGGAAGGTAGTGCCTTCCTCCTTATCAGTCAAGACCTTGGTAGATTTGTGGCACCTGTAAAATCCCATGATGGCTGGTTAAGAATGGGTTTCAGAAAGAGTTTCTGCTTTCTTCATAAGACTCCAGAAAGACTCTGAGAGAGCCTGTTACATTTTTCTTCCACTGCTAGCAACGAGCTAGCTACCCCAATCTACTGATTTCTGCATGTTCACTTGTAGAGCATACCCAAAGCAAAAACAATAAGGAATGCAGCAGATGCAAGAGACCAGTTTGTTAGTCCTAGTATAAATTCTGACACAATTAGTCTTCAACAGGAGATTGAAAAAAATAAAAGGAATACCTCTTATTTCTTGGAGCTTCTGAGGTGTTAGGCTCTCAGGAGCCACCAACTGCTCAGCTGTAGTTGGACTCAGAAGATCAGTGGCTCTTTTTAGAGCTGGTCCTCTAAGAAATGGCAATAGGCATGAGTTATTTCTTTTTCTTTGGGTCTCCTGGTGAACAGTGAATTGCCTGACATATTTATTATGCTACTTGCCGGAATACATTTGTCACATTCACCTGTAGAAGAGATGATTTCCTGGGGGAGGGAAGTTTGCATAAATTTAGAAGGGGTTTTCCAGAAAGCTCATAGTTAGTCTGCTCTGAATGACCAACACCAGACACACTCAAGTTCTTCTCCCTTGTTTTGTTATTTTGCTAATTGTTTTCCAGATCTTTCCCATCACCACCCTTCCCACCAGACTTAGCCTTACTGGACACTTAGCATCTTAGCTGGGAAATGCTCAGGTTACAACTCCATCTGCATCTGCTATTCCTTTTTTGCTTCTCACTGGTGCACCCACAGTCACACACAGCTCCAGCTTAATTTGTGGCCCCAATGGAGTCCTCTATATTCCTCCATTCCTGCTTGGCTTGCCTTTAATGAATTCTGTTGGGTGACTAATCAGCTCTTTGATCTTGGCCATTTTGCTTTACCTTCCTCTGAACTCATTTCTATTAGTACTTATTTCAACATGTGGTTTTCCTTTTGTTGTGTAGTGTTCTAGTTTGATCAAAATGTTGTCACCCCTAAATTGGGGGTGGCCAACATGGTGCCCTCCAGATGCTCCCACTATCCTTGGCAATTGACCTTGCTGACTTGAGCTGCTAGGAGTTGGACTCCCAAAGCATGGAGTGAACCTCAGGATGCCCTGACTCCACCCCAGTCCATCTTCCTCCTTGTTTCTCTTATATCTAGCACAAGTCGTCCACAGTCTTTATCACTGAGCCACCCAGTCTACCTTGTTCTGTTTATACCTGTCCCATTGATTTTCCCATGATGTCCTTATCCTCTCAGTTATTGCTGTTCCCTTCCTGTGAATAATGGCTATCTCTGTGCCATTGAGTTTTCAGTTGGGAACAGTTTTATGCTAGGCTCTGATCCCCACCTTTTGTGCAAGGATTGTTTTGAATTAAGAAGGGGCAGTTGCAGGGCTTTTTTTCAGCAGGAACTTAGGTGGGCACCATTGTCATTATAAGAGAACAAGGTGAGTTCCGGCACCTCTTTTTCTAGAAAAATAGTACTGGACAGTTGTATGCAGGTTTACTTTAGGAGACTTGCACTTGCTAGCTTGTGATGCATGTGCTTATCTCCCATCCCATTGTTGGTTGGTTGGTTTTCAATTGGCCCCTCTGCTCATTTTCCATCCTCCGCAGCAAGCCATGTTCTGGAAGTTTGACCTCCACACGACCTCTCATATTGACACCCTCTTGGAGCGTGGCAACGTGACCCTTTTTGAACTTCTGGATGAAGAGGATGTGCTACAGGAATGCAAGGTGGTCAACCGCAAGCTGGTGGACTTCCTGGTTCAGCCTGAGCACATGGAAGCGCTGGTCACCTGCGTGACAGAGGAGCCCCCTGGGGACGTGGATGAGAGAGTACGCTACAAGTAAGTTGTTTTGGAAGGGGGGCTGGATGAAAATGGAGCTTCTCTTATTTGTTTGTTTGATATGTCCAGAACAAAGAAGAAATGTGCCATGTTCATTTTCCTCTCTTGGTTCTTTAGTGGTTCAGCTGCCTGTGGGGGTGGGGTGGTAGAAAACTGTATAGTTGTTGCTTTTTAATTTTTTAAAAATGGGAATAGTCAAGGCATCAGCTTTATTGAGACACCATGCTAAACAATAAATCCAAGTGATATCTGAATTGACAAACCATGATTTGCAGCAAGTTGGGAAACAATGATTGGAAACCATGGTTTCTACTAACTCTGGTTTGGTGTGATTTAACAAACTGTAGTTACAAGCTGCTGCTCCATCTCCAAAGGCCATGGCATGTTGAGTTGTGAGTTCTGAGCATATGGGAAATTGGAGCAGAGGAGCAGCTCTGAATCATGGATTGCCTGTACATTCTGAAGCACAAACTGTGGTTTGGCATTGGGTGGGCATATAATTCCAGGCTTCATAAACCATGGTTTCTTGTGCCAGAAGCAAGCATTGGGCCTGGGCACTAGCTCTGGCTTGGAATTCCTGCTTAGCCTTGAGCCACAGTTCCTGTTTTGGACATAAGGGAGAATTCTGTTTTAAAACAAATTGGGCTCTCTGCACTGAAGCCAGCCTACAAGGAGACTGGCAAGCGAGGAGTGTGCTGACTTTATGTTTGTTCCTAGATTAATAAACTGTTGTTTATAAAGCCTGGAATTTTGCCTCCAAGATGGCCCAGTACCTTCACTAATAGCAATATAGTTGTTCTATATTTAGACCATCTTGGGAATGAATGAAACCTGGTTGCTGTCAGAAGAAAGCGTTATGCATCAACTGAAAGGAAACTTAATAACTTAAACTTGAAAAGTTCTCTAGTGTATTTGTGCATTAAGCCATAGATGTCACTGCATCATAAATCTTCTAGGGTTGTAGCCAACTAAGTCTTAGAGTAGGAGTTAGAGAAGGAGGGTAGGTAGGCCTGTTGATCTGATAACAAAGCTATGCATATATTCCATGATTGCTGTACAAGCTCTGAATTTTGATGATGTGTGCAGAATTTGGCAGTTTGAAAACCTGCTTCAATTAAAACAAACATGGAGTAGAATGCAAATAATATTGAAAGTACATGGTCAGTGCCTACTAAAATTTCAGTAACCAAAGAAGGGAATTGACACCTTTTCAGTGATTGATGGGCCAAAGCCCTGTATTCACCCTGGTCCTCTCTCTGACTTGAAGAAATAGAATAAAGTATGTGGAATAAGGAAATCTTCCTGACCTCCTGACATATTTTCATACAGATTGTAAGAACTGGCTTTTCATGGGGCTGAATTTGGTATTACCTTGCTGCAGAACATTATTTTGCCCTAAATTAAAACACAAATATGGTAGGTATCTCTTGTTTTGGAGATACTGATAGATCTTGCCAGGCAGGTGGGCCTGCACAGCCACACAACGTTCACTCAAAAGGAAGAGGCTGGTGGAGATTGATCAAGCAGCAGGTCTGGCTGTGCATTTGCTTGTTTAAAAGCCTCTCTCCTATAGGTATCCAAGTGTGTCGTGTGAGATCCTGACATCAGACGTCACCCAGATAAACGACGCACTGGGTGAGGACGAGTCTCTCTTGCGGCGCCTCTACGGCTTCCTGCAGACTGGAGGTATCCTCAACCCGCTGCTGGCTAGCTTCTTCAGCAAGGTCATGGGGATTCTTATCAACCGCAAGACTGATCAGGTATCTTTGCACGTGCTCATCTCAGTTGGGCGCTATGCCAGTTTTAACTGTTCCATGTTTTTAAAAGATTGCTAATACTACTACCTTAAATTTGTAGTGTGAGTTTTTAAATGATGCTCTAGCAAAAGGCAGCCTTTAAATATTTTGACTAAATGTCCCTGTCCCCTAAATGGCTTCATGTGGCTCAGGGGACTTACTCCTGAGAATGCTCATTAGGTCCTCCCGAACAACTTACAGAAGCCCTGGCAAGTGAGCTCATTAGGAAATATGTGGTGAATATTTTCTAACTGTTACATCCTCATGTGGCAAAACTTGATGTAGTCCACATGGGGGAGCCTATTGACTCTCAAGCATTTATTCGGAATTCCTGAAGTGCTAAATACTAGCTGTCACCATACAAAGATGCACCCGGAATTAGTATTGATCATGTGAAAATGATGTCACAAAATAATCTCATGGTGACTTGAAGCATGTCAGAAATAAGTATCAATATTGTGCTTTTCAAGCTAGTGAATTTTGAGGTGCATCTGGTTGATCAGCTTGTGAAATAGGATCCTGCACTGCCCGGGCCTTCAGTCTGATTCAGCAGGGCTGCTCCTCTGTTCTTAATAGTTCTGGTATACATTCATTAAAAACCATTTATGTACTCTATGCTGCCTTCCTCAGAGAATCTCAGGGTAGCATACATGGTGTGTGTTCCTTTCTATCTTCATGGCCTTCTCGTGATTTATGTTGGGTGAGTTACTATCCCATGGTCACCCACCAAGCTCTGTAGCCAAGCAAGTTTTTTTAAATCCTTATGATGCCAAAAGTATCTGCTCAGATTATTTTATTTTTTAAAAAATAAACAGACTTGACCTTCCTTTCTCTTTCTGAAGAAACTCAAATTGGCTAACGGTATTTCTGTATTTATTGTTTTTGTATCTTGCGCTTCTTACAAGGAGTTTAAGATTGCACATGTACTTTTCCTCTCCCCCCCCCCCCTGCTTTGGCCTCAATACAACCCTGTAAGTTAAGTCAGGCTGACAGTGAGTGACCCAAGATCCTCTAGTGAGCTTTACTGCTGAGTGGGAACTTGAACTCCCTCCCCAGTCCTAGTCAGACGCTTTAACCCAGGAATGGCCTAACTCAGGGATAGCTAATAACCATGCCATCCAGCAACACCTGGACTACAACTCCCATCATCTTTGACTGTCTGGCTTTGTTGACCTGAGTTGATAGGAGTTGTAGTGTAAAAAAATCTGGAAGGTACCACGTTGCCTACCCCTACTCTAACCATTGCACCACGACAATCTTGCAAAAATTTGACAACCTAATGATGAGACAGATGTCCAATACGGCCTTTACCTATTTAAGGAACTTAAACCCAATTGTAGACTGGCTCATAAGAAATGTATACCATATCTACTTTCTGTTCCAAGGTTTGATTCCAGTGTCACCACAACACTGTGCAAGCTTACTTGAGATGACTCTCATTCCCTTCCCTTCCCTTCCACATCCACTCACTTGCTCTGCTGTCTTCCAGATAGTTGCCTTCCTGCGCAAGAAGGACGATTTTGTCAACCTGCTGCTATGCCACATCGGTACCTCGGCCATCATGGACCTCCTGTTGCGGCTCCTCACCTGTGTGGAGCAGCCACAGCTCAGACAAGATGTGTTCAATGTAAGGGTCCTCCTGCAGGCACTCCCAACTGTCTCACCTTCCTTCCTCTTTCTTGAAATGACAAGCAGCACAATTTTACATTCAGTCCTCAATCGTTGTGTTTGAAAGTTTCATCATTTGCAGAATGAAAGGTTTTAGAAACATATTTACCCTATTCACTGTAAGAATTAGAAGGGAAAGATCTGCAGTTCAGTAGGCTTAGCTGGAGAATATCTTCATTATTTCCCCAAGTGCCCCTGATGTGAATCTTAGAAATGCTGGTGTTTGGGGCGCATTCAGTTTATTGTTCTTGTGGGTTCTAGTTTGCTTATCTGGAGAAGCAGTGTAAGAGAAACAGCAGAATCCGCTACCCAAATAGAGGTTTGCCCTTTTTTGTTGAAAGGTGATAAAGCAAATTTAGTCCATGTTTCCTTATTGAACAACCAGCCATCTGTTCTGGAATTCGAGGTGTCATCCTTCAAAATGAATCCCTGCTCTATACCTCTGCACTGACCTCTGGTGTTCTCATAGGGGCTATGTGGATACATACCTGATTTCAGAATATTCCCGTTCTACAGAATAGCCAACCCTAGTTTGGGAAGCTTGTATCTCACAGCATCCTCCTTTGAAGGTCTCATGTTTTGAGGGCTTCCAAAGTCCAAAACTGCATGGCATTTACCAATAAGATTCCAAGGATATTGGTAGAACCTTTAGAGAAACAATGGGGCACAGAGGTCAGCACTGTAAGATAAAATTGAATGCATATGAGTGCAATCTTCTGTCCCTGGGAAGTTTTGGTTGGTAAGTGGAACAGGGGTGTAATATACTTGGTTAACCTTTCCATCCATGTTCATTTCAACCCTCCTCCCCACCCCCTTATCAAAAGTGGCTTAATGAGGAGAAGATTGTGCAGAGGCTCATTGGGATGATCGACCCTTCAAAAGATGACAATGTAAGTATTAAATGTGTCCTGGGGCTCTTCTGTCCTTCATTGGAAAGGATGTATGCTTTTGTGTGGGGTAGGTGGGTGGTCAGGGCTTTGAACTTCTTTTTGTTAGCTGATCGCAGTAGGAGCCAAACATGCTAGACTGCTTGTGGTGGAATTAAACAGGTGTATTTCATGCAGCCTAATCCCATGCATATTTCCTCCCATTGCATTCAATGGGATTTTTCTCCCAAACAAATGTATCTAAGATTGCAGCCTTAGTGTTGTTGTGCTGTGATGATGATTATTTCGAAGTCGAGGTTAGTGAAATCAACCCCGACTGGTATTCAAAATCAAGCAGATCAGTGCCACTTATGCATGCCTTGGTCGTATTGTATTCTAAACATGGTATCTGGAGATTTTATAGCATTTAAGCTAATTCTGGCAAGAAGGAGCATGATGCCATCCTCTGTGAGGATTCAGGAGCATTCTATCCAATTGTGCAGAAAGGTGAAGTATCCCTTCTGCAGGTGGGAGAAGGATGGTCTACAATCATGCTATAAACCTTTAAATGTCCTTCTGCTATGGAAATAAACTGCTCAGAAACATAAGCTGGTCCATAATACAGTAGCAAGGTGACTAACATTAGCCTTGCACAGTTTGTTTGTTTGTTTGTTTGTTTGTTTGTTTGTTTGTTTGTTTTAAAGACTGGTGCTAAATTCTATTAGGAAGCACACTGGGAAATATAGCGAGGGGGAAAAGTACTTGATCCCTGCTAAATTTGCCAGTTTGCCCTCTGACGAACAAATGACGAGTCCATAATTTTATTGGTAGGTTTATTGTAGCTGTGAGAGACAGAATAACAACAGGAAAACCCCCCAGAAACCAGCAGGGGATCAAATACTTTCCCCCCTCACTGTAAGGTACAAGCTTTGGCCTATAATGCCATAAACTGCTTGGCACCAGATTATCTGTAGAATGTGCTCATTAGATTTAGCTTGTAGTGGGAGGGCCCCTCCATCAGAGCTTAGACAGGTATCAACAAAGATACAGAGTCTTTTCCATGCTGGCACCCTATCTTAGGAGTGCTCTTCCCAGGAAGGTTCATTTGGCTCCTATACGCTTCGCTTTTCCGTGCCAGGCAAGAACTATTTTATTCTCTCAAGACCTTCCTGCTGATGACCGTTCATTGCTAGGCTTGCTCTTTGTTTTGAGGTGTTTGATGTTGATGAGGTTTCTGTTGTTTGCTGTCCTTGATACATTTGTCTTGTGGTTTATATTGCGAGCTGTATTGGATCTGTAAGGCGGGATAGGAAATGTTTTCAGCAAATAAAATTACTGATGTTTGAGCACCTTCCAGTGATTATCTCTGGGGCCCCCACCTTCTCAGATTGCAAGTAAGACAAGGTGGCATGTAACTCTGGGCTTTTAAGGCGATGGAGGGCAGCTAAATAGACTGCAGTCTTTAGTTTCAAGGGTAATCCTGCAGGACGGCGGCATCCAAAGGGAAAGTGTGATCGGTTAAATATGGGGTTGTATCCAATTACAGTGTACTCAGTGTAAACCTACTGATGTTAATGAACCTTAGTCAGGTTTAATGGGTCTACTCTGAGTAGGGCTAGCATTTGATACAACCCATAGTCTCCCAAGTGTGTCAAAGTATTGCTTCCTCTAGAGCAGGTCGTAATTCATTTTCTTTCCTTATCCTTGCTACACAGCAGCATTCCAATGCTTCACAGTCCTTGTGTGACATTATCCGGCTGAGCCGTGAGCAGATGATCCCAATCCAGGACAGTCCTGAGCCTGACCAGCTACTGGCTACATTGGAGAAGTGAGTACCAAGCCAGTACAGTACTGGCAGTAGGGAATAAGAGAGACCCTTAGGCCAGGCATAAGGGTTGTCTCGACTAACACCGATAAACATTTAGAAAAGGGGGGGGGGATGTAACTCTCATCTGCTTGTCAAGATTCTTCTGATATTGAATTGCTGGCTGCATTTTCAGTTATAAATGTTTTTTATATTTATTTTGATTGGGGTGTGGACTGAAACTAAGCCACATGGAGTAAAACCTTTGTATTTCAGAGGTTTTTAATTTTTGAGGTTTGTTTTATTATTTAGATTTGACAAGGATGTGGCTGTGAATATCAGATGGGTCTCACCTGCTTCCAAGTTGTGGGTTGCTGTTACATTTTTCTGTTTTATCATATACCTGTGCCGTTGCTAAGTTTAAAAAAAAACCCACGCAGAAGCAGCGTCTGAGAGTGTCAGGCCATTTTAATAACCAGTTTCAATTCTCATTCGTGTCAAGGCAGGAGACGATTGAGCAGCTGCTAAGCAATATGCTGGATGGAGAACGGAGCGAGTCTGTCATTGTCAATGGGATCCAGGTCTTGCTGACCCTGTTGGAGCCGCGCAGACCCAGGTGTGTGGGGTGGGTCTTATACACACACAGACAGAGGTTGTAACGCAACAGGTGTATCCTGTTTGCAGTACAGTAATGTTGCATCCTGATATCCACTTTCCCCCTTTAAAAACAAAAACACCTAGCCCCTGATGGTTGTGGTCAAAACAGATATGCCAGGTCTTTTAAAAAAAAATCCAGTAAATCTGGATGCAGCTGTGTAGGGAGGTCAGGGCTTCAGGATCTGTCGCCTAGCTCTTGGCTTTGGAAATGATTTCCTGACCCTGTTGGCCATCGGGCTCCAGCATCCATATATTTCACTACACACATTTTCACTTTTGCTGCTCCCAAGTCTTAGAATAAACGCAACCTTTTCCCCCTCAAGTAGTCCCAGCCCCCTCCAACAACATGAATCCAGGAAGCAAAATGGATTGCGCTAAAGGAGGAGAAAAGGATTCAAAGCGTAATGCACGGCACCTGACTTGATTGGCATAATTTATTCAAACAATCTGAATTTCCTTGGCATAGAATTGCGGTAGCTGAGGTTTCTCCTTTGCTGAAGCCCTTAGATCTGGATGTTGAGACATGCTGGTTGCTCTTGTTCTTCTTTGCAGGACAGAGCTGGGCGGCATGGGGGGCTTTTACTGCAACCTGGAGGGGCAGATGGAGATGACCGGGCCCAACTGTGAAGTGGCTTCAAGCCAAGCCAGTCTGGGCACTCTGCTTGCCATCAAACAGCGTCTCAGGGAGCTTCACCAGCTGCTGCTCGACCCACCAAAGGTTGGTTTGTGTGTGCACTTGCTTCGATGGCATGGAAACGCTGGGGGGATTCTAACAGCATGCTTGGCCTTGAGGCCACTTCAAGAGTTAATAGTATTCTGTGGGTGCAAAGGGTCCAAGCCACTCTGTCTGGTGTGGGATCCTCAAGACAGTGCCCTCAAACAGCCTCCCCCAACCTGGTGCCCCCCAGATGGTTATGTACTAAAACTCCCATCAGCTCCAGCCAGCACAGCTGCGGGGTTTGTAACCCATGACCATCTGAAGGGCACCAGGTTGGGCTCATTATAGGCAAGGGGACAGAATCTAAAAATTCCATGATTATAGCTTATCCTGAATTTATTCTCTCTCGGCGGTTGGAGTCCCTTCTCTGGCACAGCCCAGCAACGAGGTGGGAAGGTAGTGTTCAGGTGTAATAGGGGCTTGCGATGGACCTGGAATGCTCTCTCTTCTTGCCCTCTCCCTCTGGCAGAAAGAGTCCCTGCAGACGACGTGGGGGACCTTGGACCCTCCGTTGGGCAACACGCGCCTGCACGTGGTGAAGCTGCTGGCCAGCTCATTGGGCACCAACAATGCAGCACTGCAGGATGAGATTATAGAGCTCGGGGCCCTCGACACAATGTTGGTGAGTAGCAGCACGGCACCTGTTGACTGTTGCTTCAAGCACTGCTCTCCCAGGGTAGAATATGCATACGTTTCTAGGAGCTTGAAAAGTTTTGTTAGGCTCTTTTGTCTTTCAGGGGTGGGGAGGAAGAACAATACTTCTGGAAAGCATGTCGTCTTTGCAATATTTGCTCGATAGACAATACCAAGCACTAGCATTAAAAAAAAAAGACTTGTCCTGAAATGATCGTGTAAATAACAACAAAGTTGTGTTTTAGAAAGAAGCTGTTGCAAAAAAAAATTCTAGGGAGATCGCCTAATTCAAGTATTCTTAGTTGACAGATTCAAAGTCATAGTACAAGAAATAAGAACAAATCTGCCCAGTTAATTGTGGGAGGGGGTTTCTTTTCTTGCTGATGAAAATATTTTTAACTGATTTAATGTTGCTGGTGGTTTAACATTTTCAAGTTTACAACACTGGTTTTTGTGTGTGACTGGTATTTCAAAGAGTGGCCAATTCTTAATTTGGGTGAATGTAATCAGTTGTACGATTTAGACAATATAAAGTGCTGATTGTCTATATTTATTTAATAATTCATTCTCCTCTCTTTCTGCCAGGACCTCTACTTCAAGTACACATACAACAACTTCTTGCACGCTCAGGTGGAGGCCTGCCTTAGCAATGTTTTCAGTTCCCATGCTGGGGATGAGACCATTGAGAACCACTCGGAGCCCCTCCCAGAGAACCCTGTCATCCAACATGTAGGTTTTGGTTGTGGGGCACCTGTGGTTTCAAGCTCTTTGTATGGGTTGGGGCATGAATTGTTGAAGAAAGGAGCAGAAGGTTGTGATCCCATATGAAAAGTAGGAGATAAGAATTGAGGATCAAGGCAGTTTTCAGGGCTAAGAAAACTAGAATAGGGTTGAAAGTGGTTGTCTGGGCTTAGTTGACAAGTCACTGGATTGCAACCCACCTTGGGAATGGACTAGCTGGGAAAGGCTCCCACTGTTTGACATCCAGAATCTTCTATCTGCAGTTTTCTGCAGTTTTAGCAGAAACCACCAACACTTGTCTAGATTTTACTGTACACCAGTGAGGACCAGAAATCTTTTAAACTGCAAGCTTGAAACCTTTAGGGTTCTTGTTAAGAAACTAGAATCCTTCTCAGTGAAATGTGGTGTTGATGTTCCGGCATCCCTTATGTGATGAGCCCCTTTGTGCTCCTTTCTGCAGTTGCTGCAGAAGTGTCGCTTAATCCAAAGAATCTTGTCTGCCTGGGAAGAAAATGAGCTATCGCAGTGAGTACTGGGATGTCTTGGTTGGATTTTCCTCTCCCCATCTTCCCTGGTCTTGAACCCTCTCCCCTGAAACAAACCCAGTGCCCTGGACAGACCCAGACAGCAATGGCAATCTAAGATTCCAGAATACAGAGTCTCCAAACCATGGCATTCAGCAATTTTAGGAGTGCATTATAATGCCACATAACACTGGGGTGGGCGGACCTTCTCTTTCTGTGCACCTTTTTTCCTGGAGTTCTTTCTGCTCATTCCCTAATGCAGCCTTCCTCAGCCTGGTACCCTCCAACCCCACTCCCTATCATCCCCAGCCAGCATGGCCAGTGGTAAGGGGTGATGGGAATTGTAGTTCAAAATATCTGGTTTGGGCAGTCTCCTTTTGCTCATAGTGTTTCATGGGGTGTTTGCTAGCTTCTTCCATTCCTTAAGGTCCTGACCTCCTGCTCAGGATCCTTCTACTCCTCCATGCACATTAAATATTTCTGCTACTGCTTATTTAAAAAGTGTGTGTGTGTGTGTGCGCGCGCGCATGCATGCTGCTGTAACTCCTTCCAACAACCTCTAGTCTTCTGTGGGAGTGTGCTGACATCAATCCATTCTACATTTCAGGGCAATAGTCTGGCTGTTCCTTCTGGTCATCCCTTACGCATAATCAAGCCAGTTTTTCTGGCTTCAACCTACGAAGGCCATACAGATTCTAAAGCCTCCCATTCCTCTGTCATTCCACCTGTGCCTTTGATTTCCTAAGGGACATGGCCTGCAGGAAACATGAGTCTCCATCCTCTCTCATCTTCTGTTGCAGGTCTGATGGGGGAAGACGCAAGGGCTACATGGGGCACCTTACCCGCATTGCCAATGCCTTAGCTCAAGCCTCAGAGAAGTGGCCCCACTCCACCCTTATCAAGCAGCTCTTGAAAGGTAATGGGTTTGGCAGCTCCAGGGGGGTCAGGGTCATGTGCTTTGCATAGGGTCCTCTCAAATGATTCTTGAAGGGGTTTGTTCCTGAAGCGTAAGCTCTTTGGCTCATGGAAGCATTCTGTGAATTCCACTCCTTGCCTTTTCCAGTGGGAGAAATAGGGGGCTCATCTCTGTGCTGGAATGCCGCTGAGTCTGGGGTAGGATGTGCTGTTCATATAGGGAGTTTCCATCTGAGCAGGAGCTGGAGATCACTGCCTTTCTAGGTCTATTCTTCAGCCTTAAGAACCCAAGTTAAAGAAAACTGGATTTATATAATTCTGCAAATGTGCATACTATGGGTGTGTATTTGTTTAGGTTTGGAAATCAGCATTCATATTCATTGGAGACTGGGAAATTAGGGTTTTTTGGGGGTGGCAGGGAGAAAGTCGGGGATATCACGTCGATTGTGTGCAAGTTCTGCTAAATGAACCTTGTGGGACAGCTTATTTGTTCATATGGCTGGAAACCCAAGTTGGAAATGGTGCTACATTTTTATCCAAGGAGTTGAAGGCAGTGTATGTGGTGCCTGCCCCCAGCCCCATGTTATCCTTACAGCATCCCTGTGCGGTAGGTTAGACTGAGAGAAAGTGGCTGGTCTAAGTTCAGCCAACAAGGGAACTTGAACCTGAATCTCTGCAGAATTAGAGTCTAGTGCTCAACACGCTACCTGATCCTGTCTTCATGGCTCAGTAGTTGTAACAAAGTACTTTTATCGTTTTGGGCCCATAAAAGACATTCATGTCAAAATCATGAAAAACTGATGGGCTCTCCCTTTTCGGTTGACACCACTTGATTGTGTCTGTATTGGGAAGATGGACTTGCTGTTATTTTTATCTCATTGAAGAATGTAAAATCCCCCCCCCACCAGTTCCTAGTAGGCAATTGCTGATCTCATACCATCCATACTTTTAAAAGAGGCTTGTGGCATTTTGAAGACTAAACAAATTTATCATGCCATAAGCGTTTCTGCATCAGAGTCCACTTCATCCGTTGCAAATATACATTGCAAGCATTTCTCCTAGATGGATATTTGGTCTGATCCTAGATGACTTTAAAAGGGAATTGTTAGACTGATCCATGAAGTAGAGCTCTGTCAATGGCTGCTAGCCATGGTAGCTTATATATAGAAACTTTAATGTTCAAAGGCAGTAGCAGTTTGGGGGAGCGGGCCTTTCTGGAAAAACATCTCATAAACCATTTCATAAACTGTTGCAGCCTTCTTCAATCTGATGCCCCCCAACAGCCCTGGCCAGTACAACCTGACCCTGTTATTTCAGGAGTGGGGTTGAGCTTCCATTTCAAAGACATGAAATCCTGCTCCTCTCCCCTTACACCTTCTCTTGGAACAGGGAGTAACGTGAAACAAAATTTCATGTGCTTGGAATGGATTCAGGCAGCTCCCACATGGCGAATGAGCTTGACCTCACTCAGTAACAGCTACTGCTTTGCACACATTTGGAAGAGGTCAAGCCAACCTGTGGTGGAACATTCACGTGAGCATCCTGAATAGAATTTGTCAAATGAAGCAAATGTAACTGGCTAAAGTAATGTTTAACTGCTCGCATAATTCCACTTGCTGTGAGCTTTCATAATGATTTATTAACTTATTGGATCTAGAGGGTGGTTTATTTTTATACTGCTTTTCATCCCAAAGTCCCCCAAACTAGGGTAGCTAATGTCCTCTGCTGATCTTCGGTCCAGTATACCTGAAGGAGCGTCTCCACCCCCACCGTTCTGCCCGGACACTGAGGTCCAGTGCCGAGGGTCTTCTGGCGGTTCCCTCACTACGAGAAGCCCAAGTTACAGGGAACCAGGCAGAGGGCCTTCTCGGTAGTGGCGCCCGCCCTGTGGAACGCCCTCCCTTCAGATGTCAAAGAGAACAACAACTACCAGACCTTTAGAAGACATCTGAAGGCAGCCCTGTTTAGGGAGGCTTTTAATGTTTAATATATTACTGTATTTTAATGTTCTGTTGAAAGCCGCCCAGAGTGGCTGGGGAAACCCAGCCAGATGGGCGGGGTATAAATAATAAATTATTATTATTATTATTATTATTATTATTATTATTATCTTGGTCCTGGTAAGAAGAGAAAAAGGGAACTGGTGAGTGACAGCTGGGGAAAGGGAATGCAGATTTCTTCTGGTTGACGGGAGGTGTTCCTTGACTTGAAGCTATCCGTGTGTGACCACTCCCTCTTGTCTTTTGCCATCTCCACTTGCTACCACAATGTTTATCATAAAGTAAGGTCCTTCTCCCATCTCACCCACCTGAGCTGACATGTTCCACTTTGCAGAGCTGCCTGAGGAGGAACAGGAGCAGTGGGAGAAGTTTGTCTCAGGGTCCTTGTCGGAGACTAACAAGAAGAACACTGTGGATCTTGTGAGTTTCCTCTCTTCTCTGTGTCTTACGCTCCAGCCACTCCTGATTATAAAATGGTTGGCAGGGTTCTGGAAAAGGTACTACAAAAGAATGGAAAAACAGTCCCCCTTTTTTTCCTGCATCCATCGGAGTACTCTCTGTTACTGTCACCTACCACATGTACTAGGTCTTACCACTGCCATTGGAAAAATGAGCTTTGTGGCTCCAGAGTTAAGCACTTGGTTTTTGGTTAAAGGGCTGCTTTTCCAGCTGGCCAGAGTCTGCCAAAATGCTTAGCTTGGTTGACGGCTGTGGAATTGATAGAACAACTACAACTCCCATCAGCCCTATGGCCAATGGTCAGGGATGATGGGAGTTGGTCCGCCAACATCTGGAGGGTCACAGGTTCCCAACCATTTCTGTGGGGCATAGTAGGTTCTGTTAGCTGATTCTCTGGGGCTTGGCCACTCAATCTTTGCCTTGTTTTTTATTTTGTTTTATTCCCGTCGGAAGACTCACCTAATGGATTCCTTCATCTTCCTTTCCTTCAGGTTAACATGCACAATCTCCACTCATCAAGTGATGATGATGAGAACGACCTCAAGGAGTTCAGCTTCCCTCAGGAGGCTGTCCTGCAGCAGGCAAGTTTGGCACCTTCCAGTTGTGCACCACACCTCACCCCCTTGTCTTGCCAGGGCTGGAACCATTCCCACCTGTGCACTTGCTTAGAAACCTAGAACAATTTCCCCATCCCTAGGCAGGCCCAGGGTCTAAAATTCTTAGGCCTGCTTTGGTCGCTTCCCCTGCTTTTCTTCTTTCTTCTCTGCAAACTTTTAATTTGTACCCTACCATCCCCATTCCTCGCCTCCTTCACCGCCACTATACTGTATGTGGAATCCTGGCATTCTGTTCTCCTAGTTGCCACTTTCGGTACTTTTTTGTTGTCTTCCTGAGTTGCTTTGTACACAGCTTTGTATCTCTTACCCAGAGAAGTGGGTTACAAAGCGATACAATATGAAACAGCTAAACGAAATGCTGGGCAGATGCCGCTTGTCATCAAGCAAATGATATTTGGGATGAGCTCCTTCCTGTAAGCTGAGTTCAAACAGGGTTCACTTGGCAGATTTGGATTAGGAGCTGTTCTGGGGGGAAATGACTATTGTATTCATGTGTTCTCATACGGCATTTAGGTAGATCCATTGGGCCTAGTAAGTTTCTCCTCCTCTCTCTCTCCATATACCCTTCCCCCCATATTTCCATTTGAACTGTAATTCACATTTACCCTCATTTCCTTTTCCTCCTCCTCTTTATAGGCCTTTGTAGATTACCAGCTGCAGCAGATGACTTCAGCGTTCATTGACCACTTTGGCTTTAATGATGAGGAATTTGGCGAGCAAGAAGAGAACGTCAAGTTAGTGACACGGTTCACAGCCTCCCCTTTCCTCTCCCCTTTGCCGTGCTTGTGTGTCATCGTCTTTTTTTTTTACTTGCTCTGTGCTCTTTTGGCTGAGAATAAGCATAGCCTCCAGTGGGAACAATAGCACGCAGCATCGGGGGGGTTTCTGCGTAGTTCCGTGAAGGAAGCGTGCTTGTCCTGAGGGGCTCACAGTCAGAACTCTGGATGGGGCGAAGTGTCCATAACCCCACATGGGATTGCACCTGCTCAGGCTGGCAGTGTGTGGAGACACCTGGCCTCATTTGTACTTGCCAACAAGGAGATTATTCATTGGCCTGCCGCAAAATCTAGGGCGCATGTAATTTGCATGCACTTGCACACGGCACTTGGTGCTGGGCATTTTGTCCTGGAGTAAGAAAAATGCACAACATAGACCTGGTAAGGGGCATGTAGTCTGTGGCCTCTTGTCCTGAAGTCCTGCCTATAGGAGATGCTAGAGGCTCATCCTGAGCAAGGGGCTGGGGTCTGTAAGCCAGCATTGCTTGTCTTCTCTTGGGAAGGCAGGTGGAGGGACCAGGAAGTGAGGGGAGACTTCCAGCCTAGTCTTGAGTCCCCGTTCTTTTGATCATTGAAAAAAAATGGATCATGAAGAGAGCCCTAGTGGGTCAGACCAAAGGCTGTTCTTGTCCAGCATCCTGCATCCCTTTCTGGCCACTGAGATGCTTCCAAGAAGCCCACAAGTAGGGCAGGATAGGTTCCGTCATCCATTTGGAATGGAAGGGTGACTAGGTTCTTGGGGAGGAAGAATGAGATTTCTTCCAGACCCAGCTCCCACCTGAGTCTCTGGCTCCAAACGTGCTTTGTTCAATTCGCTAACTAGATCATCTTGCTTGGTAAGGAGGAAGGCGCCTTGGATTCCTGGGTCCTGTTACCATCTAAATATTTAATGTTCTCAGCAAAGATTGCCCAAGAGTTTGTCCTTTCCCTCCCACCCCCTTTTTGGCAACAGCTTCAGCATGAATCCCATCTTTCCAAAGGGCTGAAATAGTGCAATAGAGGGAGCCTAGGGTGACATTGGGCAATTCCCTCGCCCCACCCCAGGGCCGTCTTTCTTTTCCCAGCCCCCCTGATTTCATGTGTCTGCCTCTCTCTCTCTTTCTCTCCCTTTCTCTCTCTCTCTGCCTATCTGCCCTGCAGTGCTCACTTCCGACAGCTGAAAAGGTAATGCCTAACATGCTGCTATGCTCCTCTCCAGCCACAGGCGGGGGTGTTGGGCTACATCCGTCCCCCGCACCTCTGCAGTTCCACCTAACTCTTCCCCAGTTAAGGGTGCACCTCCCAAGCAGATCAGACTAGAAGTGAAAGCCCAGGTGTATTCTGCATGCGCACATATTGAGCTTCCCTCTTGTATGTGTGTTTTAAAGCATAGCTTTGTGCCCTGAACTCTTTGGAAATAAGATGGACAAAACAACAAGGGCATGGAAAAAACACTGAAAGCTCGGTTGGCAGAGCATGAGACTCCTAATCTCTAGGTCATGGGTTTGAGCCCCACATTGTGCAAAAGGTTCCTAGATTCTACAATTCTATGGCTGGTGGATGGCCTGGGTGGCTTCTCCTCTCCTGACAGCAACTCACGGGTGTCTTAGTTCTGGCTGCCGCTATGGCTGTCTCTGCCATTACGTAGATAATGCCGGGAACAGAAAAGTGATCTGAAGCTAGTTCTTATGGGAAGAGTTCTGAGGCAAAGCGCACGATAGCTCGGGGATCCTGCCCAGGTGGGAGAGGCGGATCTGTGAAAATGCTCATGTGGGGAGAAGTCGCCTCTCTATATGAACTAAGATGTCCTTAGGCAATCTGCTGTCTCTGTCTCATGCCACCACCCACCCACCCCAATCTCTTGAGGTAAGAGCAACTTAATTTGCATGGGCCCGCCTAGTGGAGCAAGTGGGAGGGGCAATCCCTTCTCCCGCCAGAAAACCAAAGCTTCGCGGTAGGTAGGTTCAGCACTACGTTCTTTCCCAAACTAGGCCTTGGTGCTTTCCCGTGCCTACATGCAGTCACCTTCTGACCTTCATCTCGGTCTTCTTGCTTTCTTCCAGCGCTCCCTTTGACAAGACGGCCAACATCACCTTCTCCTTGAATGCTGACGACGACAGCGTAAGAGCCGCTCCCCTAGAGCTTTACTCCTCTTTGCCTCCCCTCTCTGCACCTGGCCTGGGCTCTGATCCATCTTTCTCTCCTCCACCCCTTTCTCACAGCCCAACTCCAACCTCTTCGACATCTGCTACAAAGAGCGCATCCAGCAGTTTGACGATGACGACGAGGCTGACGGTTCCGACGGGGAGGATATCTGGCAGGAGAAGGAGGCTGCTGTCTCTTCTAGTATGGCACAGCCTGCCCCAGTCAGGTAGGAGACCATCCCCTGCCCAAAGACCTCCTGGCACTCCCGGGGTGGGCCAAATGGGCTTTGGACTAAGAGTGCCGATTGGTTCCCTTCGCTCTTACTTTCCTCCCTTCACACAGAAGAATTCTCCTTTGTGTCCATCGTGCACAGTTTGATTTTCATAAACTTCTGCCAAGCACACTTTGTGCATTTAATATTTGTAAAAAAAATTAGTTATATACCACCTGGTACAATCTGCCTTAAGATGGTGTGCATGAATATAAAGTGTGTTAAAACAATCAGAACAGTGAATAAGATGCAGCTGGTAAAGTGCAACATTGACTGACTCCCCAACAGTAAATACCAGAGTACAGGCCTTTTTCTTTCCCCCGATTTTATTTATTTATTTATTGAATTTATATACCGCCCTATACCCGGGGGGGGGGGGTCCTCAGGGCAGTTCACAGAATAAAATCAGGATATAAAACCACAAAATACATAATAAAAATTAAAAACAACAATCCAATAGCGCCCCCCCCAAAACACCACATTTTAAAAGGGCATAGGATGTCAATCAGATCAACCAAAGGCATGGTTTAAAAGGAACGTTTTTGCCTGGCCTAAAAGTGTATAATGAAGGCGCCAGGCGAACTTCCCTGGGGAGAGCATTCCACAGACGGGGAGCCACTGCAGAGAAGGCCTGTCCTCATCAATGAACTAATGTCAATGAACTCATATTTCTCCTGCTTTGACTCCTATAAAGTTAGCTTTCATTGTCTTGTTATGTCCTGTGTAAAGTGCACTTTTCTCAGTTGTTGTCCTCCTGTTCTTTCCCCTCCCTTTTTGTGTCCTGTCTCTTTAAATCAGCCTTCGGCCATGCTGGCTGGGACTGATGGGAGTTGTAGTCCCCAAACACCTAGAGGGCACCAGGTTGGTGAAGACTGCTTTAGTTAGACTCTTTAGACTTGCTGTGATGGGGCTTTCTGCTCATAGGGAAGAGGGCATCCTCAAATGGAGGAGCAGCTCTCTCCCACCCGCTTGCCTAGGCAGGACTTCTAGAAGCTGCTTTCTCTTTCTTTCGCAGGTCTGCTTTATTACCCAGTTTTAAGTCGTTTGGTCAAGGAATAAGGCGGCTACTTCGTGGCTTTCCACAGCCCAAGGGCTTCATTTCTACAAAGCCTTTTCTCCTTCTGCCAGGGACTGGCTGGTTTCTAATTCGTAATTTGTACAGTACTCAGTACAGCCTAAATTGCTTAATAATTTATAGCACTATTATTAGTAGTAATGAAATCCTGTACTGCGATGAATTGGTGTACAGTATCTGCCCCTCTCTTCTAAACATACATGGCCAGTCTTTTAAGTCTGCTGCTCCCCACTCCTATTCCCCAGCCGTTATTTGTCCCCCTGAAGATGGTCTCTGTTGTACGCCAATTATATGTTCCTTTGGGGATCTGTTGCTTTGTCCTGCTTACCTAGTCTAATAACTCTAATACTGAAGGCCGGGTTTTACAGTCTCTGCTCTTTTGGGTTCGTTCTTTTTCTATTTTTTTGCAACAAGTGGGAATTTTGTCACTGAATGAGAGACCCTGTTTTGTTGCCTACATCTTATAAAAGCCCTGTGGGGCTCCTGCTTTCTCTCTCTCTCTCTCTCTCTCTGTACTTTAGCTTGTTAGGAACCTATTGGAGGAGTAGGCAACACATTTTCCTTCAGATGTTGTAAACTATAACTGCCATCAGCCCCAGCTAGCATGGCCAATAGTATAATGATGATGGGAGCTGCTATCCAAAACAGCTGGACCAGCCACTGCTTCACACCCCTTCTCCATTAGCATTTCCAAATGCAATGGCCTTTTTGAGGCCAGTCTTGACATTGCCAGAAATTAACTTCCTGAACTTTATTCATGAATTTTCTACCATTGCCAGTTCATTGGGATTTTGCTAGCTAGATCTAAGAATTTTTCTTTTCATCAGCTACATCTAGAAATTTCTCTTAATAGCCCGCCCCCCAAATTACTTTATCCTATAAGATTGTTTTCTTTCCATTCACTTGTGAAGAAAAGAACTGTTCTCCTTCACAGCCCTGGTCTCTTTCATTCCTCTCTCCTCCTGGCATTTCAGTTAGTGCTTGAAGGGTGTCTGGCAGCATATGGGTTGCATAGCGAGGGACCCAGGCTGAATCCTCAACCTCCAGGGAAAAGTACCTTGCGTAGGAGCCCAAGACCTAGGGAGAGCTGCTGCCAGTCAGAGTAGGTGAATACTGGGTTAGAGGGACTCAGTGGTCCATCTTCGTATGAGGCAGCTTCATGTGTTTCTGGTGTGGAGAGAGTGGTAGTATCTCCCATTTGTCCAACAGGGTTGGGATGGAGAAACTTGCCTGCTGTGCACATGATCTGAAATATCTCTCTTCCTTTCTTCCCCTCCTCCCCTTTTCGTTTCAAGCAGGAGCCTTGGCAGCACAGATAGTGAGGACAGTGAAGATTCGGAAGAGGGAGAAGGAGGCGAGGAGGAAGATCCCGGTGGGGGAGATGGAGATGCCACACATGTCAGCAACGGTTGCGGTGAACAGACGGAGGTGGAGAGAACGTTAGGAGGTCAGGGCTCCAGAGAGACCCATGTGGTCCGAGCGGGGGGATTTGGTAGGGGGTGAAAGGGAGGCTTGTCACATCTGCTTATTGACTTGGGGATGCTCTGCTACAAATAAGGAACAGCAGAATCCAACACGGACAAGCTTTGGGAGTGGGAGGGAGGGAGCAGCATACCAGTTCTTGGCCACATGGGAAAATAATTTATCTGACACTGGAAGATTTGGTAATTCAAGCAGGAGAGTGATAGATTTTGCCTTGGTCTTCCTGCCACTTTCCTTGTGTGATCTCTCTCTCTCTCTCTCTCTCTCTCTCTCTCTCTCTCTCTCTCTCACTCACACACACACACACACACACACACACACACACACTCCACATTTATGTGATCATCAGTATCTGGGAAAGGTAGAGGTTTCAAGGCCTGGATTGTATCACTGGTTAGATCTGACCTCCTTTTCTAATCTGTTCTTCCCAGATCCTGACTGGGCGGATAGCCCCTCTGATCCTTCCTCGGAATCTATGGTGTCCTCACAGCCTATGGCAGCTGACACAGGAGCAGCGGTGTGGGATCGGCCCAACTCAGATGCCTCCTGCCCCACCACAGATAAGAACTGGGCCTCATTTGCAGAACCCCATATACAGCAAGAGAGGTGAGGCCTTGGAAGGCTTAACCTGTTTAAGACCAGCTGGATGTTCAGAGCAGGAGACTATTTGGGCGTCGGAGGGAGATAATGAACCGACCGAGCTGTTGGCAGTCACTGGGGAGGCTGGTACTGAGGTAGATGGGTCTGAGGCATCATCACCTGAACATCTCTTGCTAAAGCATCTCTGACTGCCCATACGTTACTTGGCCAAGTTGAAGCTTCTTGTGTTAAAATACAAAGCCCTTGACAAGTTGGGTTCAGGATACCTTAAGGGCTGCCTGATCCCTTATAGGCCAGCTTGTTCACCAAGATCATCTGAAGGAGCACTGTTAGTTGACCCTGCATTACAGAGGCCTAACTGGCTTCAATTGGAACTTGGGTTCCCAAACTGTGCTCCATGGTCTGCTAGCTTTCTGCGAGCCTCATTCGGGTGGTCCTGCAGCATGGCTGTGAATTTGTGGTTGAAGACAGGAGGTGGCACATTCATTGCATTACATATTCATATTGATTTTTCATTGTATTTTTATTGCTTTTTTATAGTTCTTACATTGTGTCACAATTTGAATTCTGTGGAATTTAAATCATTAATACAATAAAATATAATCTGTAAGAAATAAAAAAACTACGGAAATACAGTGAAAAATCAGCCGACATCTGGCATAGCACATTACAATTGCTGCAACAGGCAGAAAAATCATTAAGTGGCCCACCACGGCACTCAGCAATTTTCAAATGGTCTGTGGGAGAAAAAAAATGGGAACCAGGAATCAGTTCATTAATGTTTCCAGCCCCATGCTGTGGGACCCTCTTCCAGCAGAGATTAGGTAGGCATTCACCTTGTTGAATTTTCAGGTATGCAACTGTTTCAGCTTCCTTGGTTAGACAGTCATTTTAGTGATTATTTTGCATTTTTTCTATGTTAATTTGTTTTCTTGTACTTGCATATACTGTGCACAGCCTTGATATTTTACGAGTTGGAGGCATACAACTAAACTGAAATTAAAGAAGGGTCTTTATTCTCTCCCCTACCCCACCTTATGATTTTATCCTTTTGGCTTCCAGGCCCCCCAAAGCACTTGTGGACCCTGCTTCCCCTGCAGCCCCCCCTCAGGAAGCGACGCAAAGCAATGTATCCGCAGCAGGAGGTGAGTGGCGACCTACATCTTCTGAAACGGGATGGCATCCAGAATATGAGGCGTTGCTTCTTCTCTTCCCTCCCACACAGCTATTCTTCTCCACACTCCTTGGCACCTGCTGGTTTGCGTACTGTGAAATGGTTTCCCTTACTGTTGCAAACAAGCGAGCGCTCGAGCAACACATTTCCTAGGTTGCTTGCCCAAACGTTTCTGCAGACTCAGTCCCTCACCTATGCCCCCTTTTTGGAGGGGAAAGACATTTGGATTGTGTGTGCTTTAGGCAAACAGTTGGCCAGCCGGTCCTTTCCATAGGATTGTAGCACTGGGACCCGGCTGCTGGCAGTTTAACTTCTGTGACCTAAATAAAATCTGTGGTTGGTCTGCCTTAATAGAAGTGGTTGCTCTAACCTAGGGCATGGCCCAGATGATGCCATTAACATAAAATACATTTCCCTCCTACCTACCTCCAAATGAAAAAAATAAAGTTCTGGTGACCACAGCAGTCACCTTGTGCCTGGTTAGTGCTAAAGGACCCCAATTGGCTGGAAAACATCAGGGGTCCTGGAGGAGCAATAGCTCCCATGGTCCTTGTTAGGCAACCAACCACCCATTTCTTCAAGTTTCTCCTCCCTCTCTTTCCCCCTCCCCTTTGCCAACGAGGGACTTCTGTCCTTCTCCACAAATGACTATAAGGCGACAGTAGCAATATAAACATAGAATAGCCCAGCAGTAGAGAGGGGGCAGTTCGGAGTAATGGGCCCTTCCCTTAGCATCTCTGCAGTCGGTTAGGATGAGAGAGCAACTTGCCCGTGTCTTTCCAGTGAGCTTCATACCTTGAGCAGGGAGGGTTTTGGACCTGGGCTTCCCACACCAGAGCCCATCTTGCTAACCTTTGCGCCACTCCCTCTCCACCCTAAGCCACTTCCCCTGATGACCAGCCCACTGGGAGTCCAGGAGTTTCTTCAGCACATTCTTTTGTGCAGCTGTGGGAGTTTGCTGCCACCTAGTCGTGTGAGCTTCCTTAAACCCCCAATTGTCTGTGGTGCCTTCTGCTTCGCTACTGTGTGTCTCTAGTACATATGAATGCGAGAACCCTGAGGGGGGGGGGGGGAAATGCAGGCGGTTTATGCCTGGAAGCTCAGAAATAGCAGCTCCGTAGAGGTGAGGTTTACAGCAGTTGAGAGGGGCTTGGCTTTCATACGTAACCCTTTCTGAGCCTGTCTGTTGCCTCTGAATGTGATGCACCCATCACCATTTTCCCACTTACTAATGAACTTATTTCCCTCTTTTTCTCCCCAACCCCACCCCCGCAGAAACCTCTAGTGTTCAACAGGAACCTCCCACTCCAGACACAGGCCCCCCAGAAGTGGGTGACCCACCAAATCCCGTCACCATGACAACAGTAGCCAGGTAAGATGGTTAGGTGTGATCTGTGACACAGATGGTCTTGAAAGGTTGCTAAGGGATAGGCACCCAATTTTTAAGATGAATAAGTACACTAATATCAACAAAATGCTCCAAAAGTTGCCAGGTATATTGGAAGTGTATTAAAATATATATCTGTGTGTGACACACACACACACACACAAAAGTCTAGTTGGTGGAGTTAAAACATTTTTTAAAAATAACCAGCCTTTGACATCGATGGTCGCCGTGGTAAATGTTATTCTGCCCTCTAGCAAGCAGGGCACATGGATCTAGTAATGATCCTACTTCTGAAAAACAAAAGAGAAAGGAACCACAACCCCAGGCTTGAGTGGCACAGCAAACCAGGCCACTGCTTGTTTTCCAGCAGCATGGCAGGGACAGAGGATTTCAGCAACAGGCACCAGCACACTGCTCATTCACATTAAACCATAGATTACTGTAACATGCGAACCACCGCACTGTTACAGATTTGGGAGCTTGGCCCTTTTAAAGCGGGTGATTTTGAAACTTTCCTTTTCAGTCAGGCTTTTTGTGACTAGGACTTAGGGAAGAAGAGGGAAGGAACTGTCTTGTTATGCTGGCTCTGATTTTTATCTGGTCCTTTTTTGTTGCATTATCTGCATTGTTGAATTTGAACTGTATTCCACTAGGGAGAATTATTTGTGATTTGAAAAGCAGGTTAAGATGTACCTAGAGAATAAATACATGTTAGAGGGCTGCAACCTTGAATGACTGGTGTGAAGGAAAATTTGCCTCTTAATCCGGCTTGAGGGGATGGGGCAGAGGTTATTGACACCTTGTCAGTATCCTTCGGAAGTCCTTTTATTCTCTTTCAGTAGTATTCCCTGGGAACCAGGGTGGATTTGATTTAAATCAGAATTTAAATCACTAGTCAATAAGACTTGATTTAAATAATTTCTTTACGGAAAGACTCATTCTTGCTGGTATAGTCTTAATATTTACAACCAGGTGAAGGTTTCATTTTTGGAATAATAAATTTTCAGAGTAGTTTTTACAGTTATATTAAAAAAAATATTTAAAATAAACTTTATTGAATTTAAAAAATAGTTACATTTTAGACAACAAACAAACAGCATAAAGAAAGAATATTAAACAAAATCAAACAAAATAGACAGAATATCAAACAAAATACATCATACAAAAGATCAATAAAACATACAATAAAACATTTATGAATATTTGACAGTTATTTCAAATATTACTGGTTTGGTTATACTATTAGAAATTCATAGACAGATAATTATGAAATTATTGTGAGATTTAATAAGATAACGGTTTATATTAGGACAACTTTTCTGCTATACTTTATTGGAAGGAGGAAAATAATCATTTCCTTAGTAACAATTTAACTAAAACAATAACATTATAGCATATGTATCCATGTTTGTTAACTGATGTGGTTAAACATTTATTTATTTTTTAAACAGACTGAGTTTTAGCACACATGAAAAACTTAAAACAAGTCCTTATTTCCTGATGAATAGCCTTTGGACTATAATGTAACTTAAATAGAAAGCTATCTTTAGGAAGATGTTTCCTCCAAAAGCATTTTATTTTAAAAATCCAATTTAAATAAAAAACATTTGATTTAATTCTTTTAAAATAAAAAAAATTGAAAAATCATTTATTTTTATCCACCCTGCTGGGAACCATTAATTTCTACAAGAGAAACACATCCTGTTGAGGCAACAAAACAGATATAGAGGCCATATTCCTTGTGTGATCTCTCTCTCTCTCTCTCTCTCTCTCTCTCTCTCTCTCTCCCCCCCCCTCTCCAATTTATGTGATCATCAGTATCTGGGAAAGGTAGAGATTTCAAGGCCTGGATTGTTTCACTGGTTAGATCTGACCTCCTTTGCTAATCCGATTGTGAGAACAGTGTGTGTCATGTGAAATTTGACACTCGTTTCCAACATTTGTGTGGTGTGACCAGGCCATGGCTGTGGGGGGGGGCGCTTCACTCCTGCTCTGCCACCAATTCCCTCTCCTCTTTCCTCAGCAGCACAGTAGAGCCTCCCCCAACTACCTCTGATTCCGCCCAGCCGCTCCAGGGGACAACAGAGACTCCACAACCCCAGCACAGCAGCTCCCAACAGACAGAAGAGCAGCAGCAGCCGGCAGCCAGGTGAGGAACTGCATGTAGGTAAGAGGAGATGAGGCTACGAACTGCTCATTGCTCTGCCGGGATGTAGGAAGGATGGCATCTGGGTTGGGAGTCCTTGGGTCACTGGAGAGGGTGGGATTCCCCTACAGAACCTCTCTTCTGCTTCGGCAGTCATGAGAACGAGAAGCTCGCTCTTGCTTTTTAATACCGAAAGGAGATGCTGAATTCCGCACGTGATGTAAAACTCCTGGATTGTGCAGCTAGCTGCTCCTTCCCTCCTGCGGGAATACCCGCATCCCTCCTTAACATGACGCGTGTAAGCTGTAGACGAAATAGTTAATATGCACTCACACCCCGTCCTTATCTTTCCCCAGATAAAGCCTCTCCGTGGGTCTCGTCACTGGGGAAGGCCCACAGCTGCTTGCTCGAACAAGTCCATTTTGCCAGGGACTGTCCCCAGTCCTTCCGGTGCCTTCACCCCTGTGGGCAGGTGGGGAAGGGGGCAGAAGAGAAAGCAGCAAGGGGCAGCGAAAGAGCCCAGCCTCTCCCCCTATCCCACCCCGAGCAATCACTGAAGAAACCAGGACCTGGTACCGGCGAGCATCTGCGAGAGAAATGGATGTGCGTTCCAAGTGCAAAAGCATCTTCCTCCTCCTGGCCCGTTGGTTGGCACAGCCCAGCAAGAGTGCCTCTCCCCCAGGAATTCTGCAGGGCGGGGGGGATCTGTCTCTCCTCTTTTGGCCTCTTTCCCCTACGGACCCCCCTCCCAGTATGCATACATACACACTGCTGCACTGAGCAAAACCTGTCTGTTTTGATGCAATTAAATTTTATGCTTATATCGTACCAGAGGTCTTCTGATGGGGGGGGGTAACACTGAATAGGGCGGGGAGAAAAAAAACCATCAAGCAGCAATCTCGCCACTGTTATTGAGGGCTCTTCCTCTACCTGACAGCCACACCTGCAAGCACAAGGCTGCCACATCTCCTCTCTCCCCAGCCCCCTGTCTCCAAATTTGCCCACAGGGTGGCAGGTCAGATTAGCACGGCAGAATTATCTCACAGGGTAAAGAAAGATCGGGAGGTTGCCTAAAGCGGCTTCTCTGAAGACCACTGCCTCAAGTAGGGTTAGGAAGGGCAGTGAGGGGGGTGTGGTCGTGTGAGAGCTGCTGCGTTTGTCCTTTCCACGCTGGGATGAAATCGTGATATTTCTGCCCTCGTGACGCTTGTTTGAAGCTAATATCCAAGAGGAAGCAATGGGTGGACAAGGAGAGGGAGGCAGAGCCAGCCTTCCTTGTCTCCTGGCTGAAAATAGTTGCTTGTGTTCCCCACCTGCCTCCCCAAACATCGCCATCAGTTTGGGGTTCTTCAACCAGTGTACTCAGTAAAAAGAATTTTTAGGAGAGATGTGTGTGTACAACCATGTGAAATCTGGATTGACCCTAAAGTTTCCATCATTTTGATTCTCCCGCTGTCAGCATACGTCCACCAGCTCACTGAGATTGAAGCTGGACCTCCTCCCAGTGGATTTTGCCTTCCCCACTCACTTTCCTTCCAGCATTGGTTTGTTTCCTTATCACTATTAAAGAGCTCCACAGGAAGTCCACAGTCTCCCGCAGATCCAAGCAGCAGCATGGTGGGGAAGGGAAGCGTGATACCCTGTCATAGCATCTTCCCTCCCATGGCAGTGGTTCTTGAAAAAAGACATGGGGGGGGCAAATGATACCTATGCCAGCAGCATGTGTTCTATAGTTAGTTTTGGAAATGACCCTTAGCCCTAAGCAGCCCCATTGCGATTTCAGAAACCCCACCAGTCTCCAACAGGGAGTTTGTCCGTGAATATTGGCTTGTCCTTCAGCTTCATTGTGGCTGATCGACAGACACCAACTGCACATTAACAGATAAAAGTTTGTGGCTGCATTTTGGCCCACGTCCTCGCTGCTCCTAACTGCAGCAACCACTGGATCCAAATATTGCAATCTTTTCCCTCGGGATTCATCAGAAACGGGGAGGGTTTCTTTCTCTGGGGTCATGTGGTGGGATTCACCTTGCAGAACTGCAGTTAAGTACATTGTAGAAAAGTAACTTTAGATCCCCAGTTTATTCCCCCTGCATCCCTGAATCTGTTTGGGTTGTGTGGGTGGGGTTTTCTGCCCCCCTCCACCTACTTAAAACCAAATTTTCCTTCCTTTTTGACAGTTCTGGCTCAGAGTCCTGCACTTCACAACACAAAAGACCAAAATGACCCTGGTAGAATATCCTAGGGACCTATCTTGCAGCCTCCCCTTCTCCATAATCCTTGTTCCAAAGAGAAATGTCCCCCTGCTTCCCAATTACACTCCCTTGAAGGCCAAGGAGCTCTTATTCTTACCCCGACCAGATCCTGCTCCTCTTCACTTGGGGCTCCTAGAAACAGAATTTTCCACCAAAGGCCTCAGAATTACTGCTTTTTCTCTCTTCTGGCCTCCCATCCAGCTGTTGACGTGCTTTGGACTTTTCTGTAGCTCCTTTTTATAGTGTTTAAAGGAAAAACAAAAACTCACTGCCTCACCCTTGCCTCGCGACTACAGAATTGGGACAAGAGCATTGCAAAAAAGTTCAGCCAAGAACACCTTGAGATTTGGATGGGTACGTGACACCAGTCCCTATGGGGCTCTGTGTTTGTGTGGGGGTGGCAAGAAGATCTAATATCAAGGTTTGTTTGTAGAGGTCTGATTCGGGGCATTGAGCGTGGTAGGAAGCGAAGTCACGGTGGAGGGACCTTTCCCTTGCGTAAGCACTAAGCACCCTTCACCCCACCTCTTTACTTCCAGGTGGTCAGTAAATTGTACCCCTTCCCCATCTCTCCCTTTCCTCTTTCTCCCACCCCCATATAAGTGGCAATATTTCTTGAAGCTCTTAAACCACAAAGGACAGAAGTGGCCTTTCGCGTCGTCTGCGTCATGCCATGTTCATGCCATGTCAGTAATTTCTTTTTTTTTCTTTTTCCCTGTGTGTGTGTATGTGTGTGTTCTGTTTGAATAAAGAGATTCTATGGCCGTAATAGACTTGGCTCTCTGCGTTTTTCTACGAAATAATAGTTCCTTAGCTGCCTCCTCCCGCTCTGTGTGTCACCCCCCCCCCCAAAAAAAACCCCACCAATGGCAGAGTCCTGATGTTACAGAATGGACTATACTACCAATATAGGAAGCCACCTTAGAAGGAGTTATTTTACTTATTACCACCTTTTTCTTCCAAGGTGCTCAAAGTGGTGTACGTGGTACTCCTCATTTCATTCTCACAACAATCTTGCGAGGTAGGTTAGGCTCAGAGATGGTGACTGGCCCAAAGGTCACCCAGGGAGCTTCGTGACTGAGTGGGGATTTGAACCCTGTTTGCCCAGGTCCTAGTCCAACACACTAACCATTATGCCACACTGGACCACTGGTCATTAAAGCTCAGTATTGTCTACACCAGCCTTTCCTAAACGTCTGGAAGGCAGCAGACTGATGATGCCTGGTCTGCATTGGCTGGCAGTGGCTTCCCATTGTTTCAGAAAGGTACCCGCCACTTCAGAAGAGGCAGTGGTGTGTCCACTCCTTTAAAAACACACACACACCTGGACCCTCTAGTCTATGTTGGTTATCAGCCAGATACTAATAGACCTTTGGGGGGAAGATGATGGAGATGATTGTGGCTGAGCAACTGCAGGCATTCTTAGATGAAACTGTTTATTTAGATCCATTTCAGTCTGGTTTTGGGACTGAATCAGCCTTGTTCGCCCTGGCGAATGATCCCTATAGGGAGAAGGATAAGGGGAGAGCAACCTTGCTGCTCTATCTCTGACACTATCAACCATGGAATCCTAGATGGGCTCTGCAAGATGCATGTTGGGAGAGGCACTGTTTTAAGTGCTTCCAGTCCTACCTGCAAGGTTGGTTCCAGGGAATGGCACTGTGGGAATGCCCCTTTCCCCCTTGGCATTTCTGTTGTGGGCTGCCACAGAGCCCACTGTTTTGTCCCCAGTGCTGTTTAACAACTATATGAAGGCATGCTGAGCAACCGCGATACGAAGTGGAAGTTTTCCAGTTGAGTTGGTTTTACTGTTCTTGGAGCTTGTGTTTGTGTTTTCTGTCCTGCTTTTGCCATGTACGCCGCTTTGAAGGCTCTGTGCTGTGAAGCAATCTCTGCATTTGTTTAATATAAACAGTAATAAATCCTGCCTGGATATGCTGGGGATTAAACCGGAGACCGACTGCATGGCAGAGCAGTTGCTCCACCACTGAGTTACGGCCTTTCTTCAGAGTCCAGGTGGAGGATTCCAGTTTTGAATGGTTTCATTATGCAAATAACTCATTGCTAGAAGACATCAAGCAGAGCAAGGAGTAGGCTGGGCTAGGAACATCTTCCCTAATGTGCTAGCTTTTTATCTGAAGGGTTTGTTTGTTTGTTTGTATGTTTGTTTGTTTGTTTGTTTGTTTGTTTTGCAGCTAAGGAACATTTTTTAAAAAAATAGCTCCCCCCTTTTTCAACCTGAAATGGTCAAGTCTACACTACGTACACATATCTGCAAATGATTTGTTCTCTGCTGCAAGAGCCCATGGCCTTAGAGGCAGGTGGCTTTGCCTGGAAGAAAAGAGGCCTGGGTAGGGATTGTAGCTTGGATACAGGAGGCTTAAATCAAGAGTAGTAAAAGCCAAGAGCCTGCCACCTTTCCCAAAATCCCTTTGCTATTTCTTTGGATGGAGAGGACATCCCGTATGATGTTTAGGGAAGTTTTTAATGTGTGACATTTTAATGTATTTTAATCTTTGCTGGAAGCCGCCCAGAGTGGCTGGGGAAACCCAGCCGGATGGGCGGGGTACAAATAATAAATTATTATTATTACTATTACTACTACTAGTAGTAGTAGTAGTAGTAGAAGGTGATGCCATCTGCTGGACTCATAGCATAAGAACCACAGAACAATTGATTTGAGTGGACAAACTAAAACATAATTGAGTGTCCCAGTAGGCAAGCAGCCAGATAGTCCTGAGGGGCATTCAGTAAATGGGGTGTCACCACAGGAAAGGCCTTGTCTCTGATCTGTACATTTCTGTGCTTTGAACAACACACACACACACACACACACACACACATTAAAATTCCATCTATCCGGCAAGGAGCTCAAGGTGGCAAACATGATTGTCTTCCCCCTGTCCTCAGAACAACCTTGTGAGGTAAGTTAAACAGATCACGAGTGGTCCAAGGTTACCTGGTGATCTTCATGGCTACATAGACTTCTGAAGTCTGAACTCCGCAGCCCTAAACTCAGTTCACACCAATGGGGGTGCTGTGCATACATGCCACATCGCAAAGGAGCAAGCACCGCCTTCTCCGAGGAACCAAAGTCAAAGAAACAAAATTCCATTGCTCTTTACTTCGACAGAGGATTGGGTGGAGCAGTCCTCTTAAACTGGAGCAAGTCTTTGGAGATCATCCAAAGAGATATAAAACGGTATCTCTTTGGATTACACAATTTGGCATTGGGTTTTGCTGGTTTGCTGCTATTTCTCTCCTAGTAGCACATCCTGGGTGCCGGATGGTAAATGCTGCCTTTGGGCGGTAGGCTAGGCTAGAGGGGACTTGCTCTCTGTTAGCTGCACTGGAGTCAGCCACATTCCCCCCCCCCCTTTTTTCCCTTTTCAAGTTTATACATTTCACTAATTTTATACATTTCACCAATTTTACAATCATTTTGACATTTCAAAAATTGACTTTCTTCACTCTCTTTCTGTGGTTCCTTCAATTTGTTTTTAATATCTTCTGCATATCCAAATTAACTTAATTCACTCCTTTATTCATCTTCTTTAAATATATACTCTTATAAAACTGCAGGGGTGGGGCAAAGCCTTTATTATTATTCCCTGTTTACGGAAGTTTTTAATGTCTGGTGTTTTATTGTATTTTTAATATTTTGTTGTAAGCCGCCCAGAGTGGCTGGGGAAACCCAGTCAGATGGGCGGGGTATAAATAATAATAATAATAATAATTATTATTATTATTATTACTACTCTGGTACCTAGCAGAGACAGTGTGACGGGTATCGATTGCCGTCTTATCAGTTGGCCCCTTGTACCCTGAGGGAGTTGAAAGTCCACTTTGCTGCAAGGTGCAAGCATAACTGGCACCCGCTTCAAGATCAGGCAGTGTCTGTTACCGCCAGCGCTAGGAGTGGCCATGGATATCCTGGAGCTAGATGCCCACTACAGGAAAAAGGCAGCGGCCAACGTAAGAGCCTGTATATCTGCTACAATGGGTGGATGGAAGGGGACAGGAGGGGCACTGGCGGGTGATGGGGCTCCCAGGGAGGTTTATCGACCTGCTAGAAAACTGGGGAGGGGCCCATAGCTCAGTGCTTTGCTTGTCGAAGAGCCACGGTTCAATTCCTGGCATTGTCTGGTAGGGCTGGGGAACAGCCTTGCCTGGAAAGAGCTGCTGTCAGGGTGGACAATGCTGAGATAGATCAGTGGCTCCCTGGCGGGCAGTGGGATTTCCGGGGGTGGGGGGTGGGGGTACTGGAGTTGCAAATGACTTTTTTCCATATCACTGGATCAAGTTCATCCTTTTTGTTGAAGTTAACTACATAGCTTTTATTGGATTTTAAAGAAATGTGCAATTATTACTGCTTTGAATATCATTGTGTCATCATCCTGCGAACATTCTGAATAGTGCTTTTTATATAGGTCAGGGGTCACTGGGGGTGAGTTTATGGAACCAAGGGGGTGCTGGCCTCAAAAAGTTTGGGAACCGCTAAGCTCAACCCACTAACTGTCGGAAGCAGGTTAAGGCAATGTCTTCCTCTGAGAAACCTGTTGATGCCTCAGATAAGGTGCCTGGATTTTTTACTTCTTTTGCTGCACGCCTCTCCTTCATGGAGAACTTGGGAATCCTGGCTCCCTTTGTGTTGCTTCCTATTAAAACAAACGCTGCACAAAACTCCCTGGTGCACTAAAACCCTACCTTTGAACCCAGGTTCCCTCCAATGTCCAAGTCCTTAAGGATTCCAGATATTCGAGTGAAGCCCCACCCAGCTCTGCCAGCCCCTCCAGTGCCAGGAATCCTTTCATTCATCTCTCCTTTGGGTCACTAAAATGATGGAGCAGGTGGTTGGGTGGAACAAATGGAGAGTTTCTTACAAAGCCCTCCTGTGTGCAAAAGAAGCTGGGGGCCATTCCATGAAGCTTAACCGTGGGAGATCTCGGGACAGTGTAGAATTCATCGCATAGGTAAACTATGGAGTTTGCTTCCACATGATGTAGTGATCGCCACCAATGTGGACAGCTTGAAAAGGCGATAAAGCAAATTCATGGAAAATAAGGCTCAAGGGCTACTAATTTTATGAAGGCTGCCTGTTACCTCCGGTGTCGAGGTTTGTATGCCTGCAAATACAAGTTGCTGGGGATCGTGGGCCAAGGAGTGCTGTTGCGCTCATGTCCTGCTTGCGGACTTCTCAGAGGCGTCTGGCCGATCACCGTGAACACAGGATGCTGGACTAGAGAAATCTGACCCAGCAGGACTCCTCTTATGTTCTAAAGATGGCACCTTTGCTATCATGACTGTTCAGAGTCCATAAAATTCTATCAACCAGAGACAACTGGAACACTCCAGTTTAATAGCAGGGAGAAAACTGGCGTCTCGTTTTGAGATTTTGGTCCCAGGATTTTTATTCCCTAGGATTGGTGTTTATACTAGCACTTTTTTTTGGTTCTTTGACACTTTTACACACACACACACACACACACACACACACACTTTTTTGGGGGGGGGGGGACAAGCTTTGCAATGGATCCAGGCTTTTTTTTTTGTCTGAATAACTATTGTACTGGGCCTACAGTACAATAGAGCCTAGGGCTTGCCAATCAGAAGGTCGGCGGTTCGAATCCCCGCGACAGGGTGAGCTCCCGTTGCTAGGTCCCTGCTCCTGCCAACCTAGCAGTTCGAAAGCACGTCAAAGTGCAAGTAGATAAATAGGAACTGCTCTGGCGGGAAGGTAAACGGTGTTTCCGTGCGCTGCTCTGGTTCGCCAGAAGCGGCTTTGTCATGCTGGCCACATGACCTGGAAGCTGTACGCCGGTTCCCTCGGCCAGTAAAGCGAGATGAGCGCCGCAACCCCAGAGTCGGACACGTCTGGACCTAATGGTCAGGGGTCCCTTTACCTTTTTAACTATTGTACTGGGAAACTGCAATCTATATTACTTGGCCAACCATCAAAATAATGAACAGCAAAAGCTTTGGGGTTGGCAAAGGCTGCATCCACAATTTGTGTTCCCCACTGTACGATGAAAGAGTGAGGACAAGGAATTTGCATTCTCTGTCAAACTTTGGCTTCGGAGTGTACAAGTTCTGGGTTTGCATATTACAGTTCTTGGATATTTGACTAGGTGTTGAAGAAACCTGATATAACCTGCTTGTCAGTTCAGCCCAAGCACGGCACACAATGCTGTTTGAAATCAAATGGGGAAACGAAGCAGCAGCATAGCGTGAGTTGCCGGCACCCAGGGTAGGGCAAGCGTTGTGCCCCCCTGGTAGATTGGGCAGCTGGAGTGGGGTGGGGGTGCGCCAGGGAGGCACTCAAGGAGGGTGAACAGAGCCCGCCTCCAACAGGCTCCTTCCCGCTGCCTCCATCCACCTGCCCACTAGCAGAAGTAATTAAAAGACACAGAAAACAACAGTACCAACACTATTAAAACAGACTAATCAGTGTTAATTGCTGCCACTGTCCGGGCAAGCTAGCCTGGCATCCTTAAGAAATCATAATGGTGGTGGTACCCGGCCAGATTGCCTGAGTGAGGACTCCTACTGTTAAAAGCATTAAAACAACTTAAAACAGCCACCATCTAACATAATACACAGTTAAAATGATAAAACACCAACCCTGTTCAGCTGAAAGCGGATTAGAATAATCGCGTCTGTAAGAAGCTTTGAAAAACAACCAATGGAGGAGCAAAAACACATCCTGCAGAGGAGGCGGGATTCCACAAGGAAGGGGCCACCACAGAAAAAGCCCTGTGAGTTGGTGGGGAGAGGAGGCTAAAAGCAGGGGGGAATCACTGAAGAACTCTCTTTTCATGTCGCATCCTTAGAAAAGGAGTTTGCTGTATAAGCTGCTGCCTTTCGCCATCTCCTGCACGTTGTACTTCATCCTCTGGCTTCCTGAGAACAGTGTGCAGAGTGCCATCGTCAAATGCCTCCCAGTCCTCTCCTTGGCATTCTTCGTGGCTTCCCACGCCTACAGTGTGGCCGTTTTCACACCATATGCCCGCCACATTTTCCGAGGCCTGCTGTTCTCAGCGGTAGGGGACATCTGTTTGGTGTGGTCAGAACTTTTCCTTCCAGGTATGAGGTTTGAGGGACCCGCGGGGAGGAGCCCTGTTGTATTCTGTTAACCACCACTTTCCATTTTACAAGGTTTGCACTGTGGGGATTCAGTGAGGAGGGGGAGAACCATGTCCACTGCCTTGAGCTCCCTGCAGACAAGATGGGATAGAAATGCAGTCATATATAAGTGCTGGTTTTGACCTATAAAGCCTTAAACATCTCAGGACTGCAGTACTTCAAGGACTGCCTCTTTCCATATGAACCTACCCGGACCCTGAGATCATCTTCTGAGGCCCTCCTTCGTGTGCCGCCTCCTCAAGAGGTCAGGAGGGTGGCAACACGAGAACGGGGCCTTCTCTGCAGTGGCTCCCCATCTGTGGAATGCTCTCCCCAGGGAAATTCGTCTGGTGCCTTCATTATATACCTTTAGGTGCCAGGCAAAAAAGTTCCTTTTTAATCATGCCTTTGCTTTGATTGACATCCTATGCCAGTGGTGGCTAACCTTGACACTCCAGATGTTTTGGAACTACAACTCCCATCATCCCTAGCTAACAGGACCAGTGGTCAGGGATGATGGGAGTTGTAGTTCCAAAACATCTGGAGTGTCAAGGTTAGCCACCACTGTCCTATGCCCTTTGGGTTTTTGGGGGTTTTTTTAGGGGGGAGTTATTGGGTTGTTGTTTTTATTTTGATCATATATTTTGTGGTTTTTATATACCGCTCTGAGACCTCCAGGTATAGGACAGTATATCAATTTAAAAAATAAATAAATAGAAACAAATAAAGCAGCTAAATGCAGCAAAAGGTGCCCAAAACAACACCAGCAGATATCAAGACGACAGCAGGAATCTAGGCAACCTAGTAAAACAGGGCCCAAATAAGAAGAAAAATAAATAAATATTTATCAGCACTTCAAAATATATGTTAGCCACAGCAGATGTGTGCAAATGCTTGATGTTTTTATGATGTTTTTAGATATGCTGTGAGCCGCCCAGAGTGGCTGGGGAAACCCAGGGTATTATTATTATTATTATTATTATTATTATTATTATTATTATAGACTTGTCCAGTCTTCAAATCTGAATTCAACTGTCCACAAATACTATCTCTCGCCACATGGGGGCACCAGCAATACACATATCACGACAGACGGGATCATTTGCTAGAAAGGCCAGGAATAACATCCCCATTGGAAAGATCTGGGGATATTTTTCCTCTGGGACCTGCGCTGGCTGATGGCAACATCCATCCAATGGAAGTTAAAATCTAATTCGCATCCTATATAAACGGGTGCATCAGATCTTAGTAAAATCTAAGGATTAATGTGAAGGTGCAGAGTCGGTCGTGGGTGGCATTGATGGGGCTGAGCCTCTTACTTGCCCCCCTCTGGCCAAAGGGCTGCCCCATACCAGGGAGAGGAGAGATGAGCAAGACTGTGTATGCCACAGGTCTTGTCTTGGCCATTTAAAGCAGTCTCATGCCACTTCAGGTGGTCATGGCTTCCATCTAGGAAGTGTCGTTTGTTAAGAGTCCTGAGAGTTGCGAGGAGACCCCTATCCCCCCCCCCGAGCTACAATTCCCAGAGTGGTTTAAATGACAATCCCTCTATTCAGGGAATTGCACCTCTGTTGTATAATGTAGGTAAGGCCTTCCTTTCTCGTTTTCCAATCTTCCAGTTCCCCATTTCTGTGTTGGTTTGCGATTATTTCTTTTTAAGTCCTCACAAAAACTCCCCATCATTTTAGTGCAAATGTCTCCTGATACACAGCTCTGCCTTGTTTACAGGTTCTGCAAAGTGGTTTCCCCCGAATCTAATACAGTCATAACTTGGTTGTTGAACGCCCTGGAACTCGGACGTTTTGGCTCCCGAATGCCGCAAACCCGGAAGTGAGCGTTCCAGTTTTCGAACATTCTTTTGGAACCCGAATGTCCGATGGGGCTTCCGCAGCTTCCGATTGGCTGCAGGAGCTTCCTGCAGCCAATCAGCAGCCGCGATTGGGTTTTTTAACGTTTTGGAAGTCCAGAACGGATTCCGCTCAGCTTCCAGGGCACGACTGTACATTTTTTGTGTGTGTTTCCACCAATGTAGGCGTTTTTATGCATCTATCATACACCACAAACCTAACAGGCTGAAGCTGCTATCTACTTTACATTGTTTATCTCAACTTGCGTATACATTCACACCAAAAGTAAAAATAAAACTGACCTTCAAACATACAGAACAATATTAAAGTCAACACAGTAGTAAATCAAGTCTACTCACTATCGCCAAACTCTTTAGTGCTTTGTGCACTTGTCAAGACAGCGTCTAGACAACGACATCTTCACATATTTGACTTGACACGACTTACAGCTGAGAGTGGAGATACCACTCCTTTTCTCTAGACGATTTAGTACGTCGTGTACTCGTTAAGACAACGACCCCCTACATTCTTTTTGATTGGCATCTCTACAGCAACCATCTTCAAACTCAGTACGGTCTGTCTTTGGGACTTTATCTGTATAGTATGTTGAACAAGGACTTGATTTACTACTGTGTTGACTTTAATATTGTTCTGTATGTTTGAAGGTCAGTTTTACTTTTACTTTTGGTGTGAATGTATACGCAAGTTGAGATAAACAATGTAAAGTAGATAGCAGCTTCAGCCTGCTACGTTTGTGGTGTATGATATATGTGTGATACGTAACATATGGTTTATTGGTGTTGATACTGACGTTTTTATGCACACTGAATTTACTGCAAAATTCTGTGAAGTGCAAATTTCGAAGGATGGCTGCGTTTTGGTCTGTGTATTTGTTTCGGAAAATGAGAGCTAGGTAGATTAGCCTTTAAGTGCAAAGTGATTCGAATTTCTCTCTGTGTGTGTTTTTCTCCTTTTTCTCCCTCGCAGGGATGGCTGCTTTTGGTGCGTGCCAATTCTCCTACATCTTAGCCTTTGGCCTGGCCCCCTTTCGACCCCTCACCTTCCTGGTGGTTCTGGGGGTGGTGGCCACGGTGTACGTCACCCTCATCTTTCCCTGCCTTGAGGGCGTCTTTGCCTACGCCGTGGCAGCCTATGCGGCCGTCCTCGGCACCATGTGCTGGCGTGCGCTGTCCCGTACGGAAGCCCAGCTGAGCACTTCGCTTGGCAGCGTGATCTTCATCGTGTCCGATCTGTTTGTCGTCCTCCATCACTTCTGCTCCTCCTCGCTGCCTCATGCCCGCCTCCTGATCATGAGCACCTACTTCACAGCCCAGGCTTTGATTGCGGTGTCTGTGGCCTCCCGGAAGGTCTCTCAGAAGGAGAACTGAGCGCAGGACTTGGACTGCTGTCGAGTTTCAACCATTTTGTGTGCAGGAGAGAGGACCGCAGGCTTCCGGCCTTCCGACTCCTCCCAGCTATAACTTTCTATGCTCTGTCCTTCCTCTCAGGAGCTCAAGTCTCCTTCCTTCCCCCAAATCAATTTTGCTTCCTCGTCTCTCCCCTTCATACACTTCCCCCAAAGCAGTGGAAAGTAGTTTGTTTACGGCAAAGCAATAAGCTTCCACACTATAATGCACGGTGTTTGCAGATCTACAAGTACATTCAACAGCGACAGCTTAGCCTGGAAAGCAAAAGCAAGATTGTGGTGGGGGAAATAAAGGGAAATGAACCCAGGTTCTCCATCTCACAATCTATACAAGATCTCAAAGTAGCTGTCTTATTACAAAAGAATTTCAGAAATGGAAAGAGAAGTTGGTGAATTGCAACTTATTACCAAACTTAAAACCATGGAGAGACCTGGTCTGAATAGAGACATTGGATTCCTATCTCATTATACACGATAAAGCTATTTTTAGCCATCTCACCCCTTGCTTTTTCCTGTAAGACCAATTGCAGTCGTTAACAGTCATCAACAGGTTTACCACACCTATCAGCCAATCACCCGTTCCCACCACCCTTCTGAGTAATACCCCTCCCCACCCTCTCACTATATATAAGGGTCTGGTGACTTCTGTTTCAGTGTATCTGAATATGTTGGTTTTAAAAGTAGCCCAGGTTGCTGTTTCAACACCTAAACCGGGGGGGGGGGGGCTGACCTGTGGCTCTCCAGGTGTTGTGGACTACAGCCCCCATCATCCCCGATGCTTGCCCATGCTGGCTAGGTCTGATGGAAGTTGCAGTCCACAACACCTGGAGAGCCACAGGTCAGCCCCCCTCCCCCCCTGGTTTAAGTGTTGAAACAGCAACCTGGGCTACTTTTAAAACCAACATATTTATCCACATTATTTTAACACAGGGCTGGGGAGCCTGTGGTGCTCCAGATCATAGAATTGTAGACTTGGAAGGGACCACGGGGGTCATCTAGTCCAACCCCATGTAAGGAATATTTTTGCCCAACGGTGGGGCTCGAACCCACAACCTTGAGATTGAGAAGAGTTTCGTGCTCTTACCAATTGAGCTATCCCATCCCAGATATTGGGACACGGGTGGCACAGGTGGTCTAAACCACAGAGCCTAGGGCTTGCGGATCAGAAGGTCGGCGGTTCGAATCCCTGCGACGGGGTGAGCTCCTGTTGCTCAGTCCCAGCTCCTGCCCACCTAGCAGTTCGAAAGCACATCAAAGTGCAAGTAGATAAATAGGTACTGCTCCGGCGGGAAGGTAAACGGCGTTTCCGTGCACTGCTCTGGTTCGCCAGAAGTGGCTTAGTCATGCAGGCCACATGACCTGGAAGCTGTACGCTGGCTCCCTTGACCAATAAAGCGAGATGACTGCCGCAACCCCAGAGTCGTCCGCGACTGGAGCTAACGGTCAGGGTCCCTTTACCTTTACCCCAGATATTGTTGAACTCCAGGGTTTCTGGCAGGGAGTCTGAAGATGTCAGAGATTTGAACTGGCAGCCTTCTCTGTGCAAACCAGATACTCTGCCACTAAGCTACGAAACAGAGAGAGAGAGAGAGAGAGTTAAAAAAACAGTTCTCTCCAAGTCTGGGCAAAATAATGGGGAGCTGTTTGCCCAGTGGGTTGCTGCTGGTGGTTTTGCCGCTGGCTGATTCACTTCCTCCTGAGTTGTGGGTGTGGAAGGAGGAGGGGACAAAACTGCCGCCCAGCCAAAAGGGAACAGGTGCCACAGCAGGTAGAAAGGGAGATCAGGAAGAGAGTGGCCAAAGGCGCATGGTGTTGGGATGCTAACTCCCTTCTGGGGGAGCTGGGGATTGTTTACAACCCTGGGGCCTGTTGGCTGATGGCATCTTGCATGCTACGCCCAAGAGGAGGTTGGCTGCCCTTGCTGCTGGTAAGTGGATTTAAAATAAAAACCAAAGCAAACCCAAACCCACTCCCCCTACTCAGCTATTTCTTTGGCATAATAGAGCTGTTCCCTCATCCCTTGGGTTGGTTGCGCCTCCCTGGTAAAGGGAGGATCCCTGGATATAGACCCACTGCATAGCAGAAGTGGCTGCAGCAGTGTGGTGTAGCGGTTAGAGCGAAAGGCTAGTATCTGGGAGACCAGGTTCACTCGGCAGTGAAGCTCACTGGGTGGCCCCGAGCCAGTCACTGTCTCTCAGCCTAACCTACCTCACAGGGTTGTTGTGGAGACTAAAGGGGGGGGGTAACCACATACGCCACCTTGAGGTCCTTGGAGGAAAAGGTGGGATATTAATGCAACAAACAAACAAACAAACACAAGAATCTGGCTTATACTGAGTCAGACCATTGGTTCATCTAAGTCAGTGATGGCTAACCTTGACACTCCAGATGTTTTGGGACTACAACTCCCATCATCCCTGACCACTGGTCCTGTTAGCTAGGGATGATGGGAGTTGTAGTTCCTAAACATCTGGAGTGTCAAGGTTAGCCATCACTGAAAGTAGTGTCCACACCAGATAACAGCACCTTTCTAAGGTTTCAGACAGGGTTCTCTGGGGGCCTTACCAGTGCAGATGCTGAACCTGGGATCCTTTGCATGCAAAGCAGGTGCTGGACAGCTGAGCTATGGCTCTACCCCAATCTAAGGCTGGTGTAGGCATCATCTTGCCCACACCCAGCAAGACACAACACAAAAGGAAAATGCATTTGGGAGGGAGGAGGAAATACTCAGCCACTAGTTCTTAGTCTTGTTCTTAAATGTGGGGTTGCCGAAGCAGCTAGTTTAGGAGCCAAACTAGGCATGGCATTTGATTGTGTAGATGCTGTTAATGCAGTTACTTGGCCAGAGAACTGGATTGTAAAAATGGAGTGATGTGAATTTTGGAGGATGGCTGCGTTTCAGTTCACGTATTGTTCTGGAAAGCACAAATTTGGTAGTTTGCCTTTAAATGCAAATTGAATCTCATTTCTTCCCTATCCCTAGACTCTCAACATTTTAACTTCTGTTCTGTAGCTGAGAACAGAACTGGAATATTGGCAGGGCAGGATCAGGAGGTAGTTGAGGATGGCACACAAAGAGGAGTGGGTATGTTAGAGGAAAATTAACATAATGGGAAAGTCATTATTTGCAATTCAAAAAATGACAGAGTCCCTTAGCACCGCAAAGTGATTGACTGATGCACATATACAAATATCCACATTTTCCCAAAACCGTTTTCAAAAATGCATTTTTGTATGTCATTTTCACAAATATATGCACAATAAAATATATAGGATTTTAAAATCTTGCAGCATTCCAGGTTCCAGTGTGTTTCAAAGGTATCTGTTCGTCAGAAGGAATTTCAAATATAGTAATATACTTAGACTCAATCCTTGCATAGAAAAAATAAGAGACAAGCACAAGATGTTTTAAAGGGCATGTTTCATTATTATTATTATTATTATTATTATTATTTATTTAGCCCAGCCACGGTTTTACTTTTTAATCTAAATCTGATGAATTATTGCATAGACCACTATACTATTAGATAAATTTTAGATTGACTTGGGGAATCAGTTGTGTTAGTTAATCCAAGACAGAGATTGTATTTCTGGCGAAATGTTTGACTTTACATTATACTTCTATGGGCTAAGAGTATTTGCGTGAGTTTGTTGGTGAAACAGACTGGGGGAGACTGAGGGACATTGAAGATTTCCGATTGTATTGCACGTATGACTTTGTACTCCAAACCTTCACACTGTCATTTGGGATTTAATTGTGTTTATTGCAAACACCACCTATTCACCAAACCACCAGATGCTCAAATACACCTGTACAGCAGGTTACAGGTATGCATCTGTGTATGGTCTGTGAGGTGTGTGTTACGTGACAGGAATGGCGGAAGGGGACTCTAAAGGAGCTGTTACGTTGCTCAGCCCTGAGGAGCACATTGTATTTATTAACATTGCTCAATGAGGGCTAGAAACCTGTGTTTTTGTTTTCAGCAGGCACAGTGCATCTCCAAAAGCCACATTCAGGCTCTTTACCCCTGCTGAGGTGTTACTTTTCTGCAGTTAGTGGAAACTGGGATGAAAATGGAAATTTTCCAGATAGCAGGCAATGTACCGTGATATTGTCCAGCAATGCTCTGTGACCAAGACCTGTCTATAATGTTTTCTTGTAAAGAAAACAAGTGCCATTCAGCAAAAGTCCCTGGGCAGGCAGCTTCAATTAGAGGTTTGCTGCAGGCTGAACAATTGCTAGAGACATGTATCTGGCATTCCTGGTATAAAACCTAAAGGCTGAAGGCAGCAAAGAAGTGATTTAATTGCCACCTTCGCATATTTGAAGGGCTGCCTTGCAGATGATGATGCGCCCAATTTATTTTCTCTTGCACCAACGCAGGGATGATGGGGAACCTCTGATTGGTGTGCCAGATCTGGCCTGCCAGGCCTCCCCAATGGCACAGAAGGCCGCCCCCCCCCAAAGTCACCTGCCCCACACCACTTGTGATGTCAGGTGTGGGGCAATGAGAGATGCAGTTTGTAGCGAACCCCCTTGATGGACTGTGGGTTACCCTAGTAAGATTGTTTATTGGCACTGCAGGTGTACTGGTTTTTAAATTCAACCCCTCACACGCTGCCCGCTGAGGTTCGACTTCGGACCGATCCCCCTTCCTAATACACTTTAGGGATCCCGGTAGCGTAAGGGCAACCGTCCAATCTAGCGTGTCCCAATATATTCCCTGCTCTGGGCTATTTTGGTGAAAAGCCTTCACTGCCTACAGTCTTGGGATTCTTTTACTTCGAGCCCCCTTCCCACTGTATTCAGCTGCCTAGCCTCGCTAGCAACTCTGTGGCACGCTTAAGACTTTCACCCTCAAGCCACTCCTTCTGGGTATCTCCAGGAAACAAACTATCCCTCGCAGGTCAAGTCCTGTCCCCTCTCAGAGTTTTCCCAGCCTAGAGCCTGTATATATCACGCTGGACTTCCTTAAAAGACGATTCCTTCAGGCACGATTGAGAACAGAGATTTTATTGTACTACAAGCATAATGGTTTCAGATATTCTTGGTTATTGAGCTTTGTTTCATTACAGACTTAGTTACTAACAGTTTCATCCACTACAACTAATCCTACCCTCAAAACCTCCCTCTCCGACGATCCACCCAACACTAACCCCCCCGACCAACTGCCGTTCCCCCCCCTTTAAACCTCAGGAGGTTCCGCCTCCTTTTGAGTGAACTGACAGCTGACATAGTTTAACACCTTAGACGCTGGGGCAAACTCAACATTCCGTTACAATTCTCCCCGCCTGGAAACACTGCATAGGCATTCTCACAGTTTTAGAGAAATGCCGTTGCAGGGAAACTGACTTTGCAGTTCATTATATACAACAATTCATACATACATACACCTTTTCATACAATCAAACATTTCGGGATAATGCGTCTGCAACCACATTATCTCTCCCCTTAATGTGTTTGATGTCAAATGTATAATCTTGGAGTTTCATACTCCAGCGCACTAATTTGCTGTTGCCACTTTTCATTTGATTGAGCCACTGCAGAGGGCAGTGATCAGTGAGAAGAGTGAATTTTCTCCCCCACAGATATGGCTTCAACTTTTCCATCGCCCAAACGACAGCAAGACATTCCCTTTCGACGGTTGACAAACTTCTCTCTCTATCAGATAGTTTGCGGCTGATATATAAAACAGGGTGCATGACCCCGCCTTCCCCTTCTTGGGTCAGAACCGCTCCCAAACCAACTCCAGAAGCGTCTGTCAGTAAAATAAAAGGACTCAGAAAGTCTGGTGCCCTAAGAATAGGCTCTGATATTAAATGATCCTTCAAAACCTCAAAGGCGTGCTGGCACTGCGGAGTCCAGCAAACTTTGTCGGGCTGTGACTTTTTGGTGCAGTCACTGAGCACTGCAGCGTGTGAACTGAATTGGGGAATGAACCTTCTATAGTATCCAATTACTCCCAAGAACGCTCTCACCTGCTTTTTGCTGGTGGGCCTGGGCCACTCTCGTATAGCTTGCACCTTGTCGGTGTCTGGCTTAATGAGTCCACCCCCCAAGATGTGTCCAAGGTAACGGACTTGCTGCCTCCCCAACTGGCACTTAGCGGCTTTTACGGTTAGCCCTGCCTCCTTGACTCTATGCAGCACAACGCTGAGGTGGCGCAGGTGCTCCCTCCAAGACAAACTATAAATAGCTATGTCATCGATGTACGCCACCGCGAAAGATTTTAAACCGCTCAGCAGTTTATCCACTAAGCGCTGAAAGGTGGCTGCCGCGTTCTTTAACCCGAACGGCAAAACGCGGAAATGGAATAAACCATCCCTTGCAATAAAGGCTGTCTTGAGCCTATCTGGCGGATCCATCTCGACTTGCCAGTAACCTTTGGTTAAGTCTAGGGTCGATATGTACCTGGCCTGTCCGATGGTCTCTACTAACTCATCTACCCGTGGCATAGGGTACACGTCGGCCTTTGTCAACGTATTCAATTTTCTGAAATCTATGCACGGCCTAAAAGAATTGTCTTTCTTCCTCACCAGTAGCAGAGGAGCCGACCAGGGGCTTTGAGATGGCTCGATCAGCCCTAGGTTTAGCATGTCCTGGATCTCCTTAGAGACCAGGTCAGCCTGGACTCCTGTCACACGATATGGGGAACTGCTGACAGGTTTTGCATCCCCCGTATCGATTTGGTGTACTGCCAGATTAGTCCTGCCGGGGATGTTAGAGAACACCTGGGCATGCTGGGCCAGTACCACCTTTAACTGGGCTGTTTGTTCAGGTGTCAGGTTATCATCCAGAGACACTTCAGCCAGGGTTGAGCCTGGGCTAACCCTTCCCCAACCTGCCAACTGTGCACCCTGGGATAACTCCCTCTCTACCTTCAGCACCAACTTACTCCGATCGTAATAGGGCTTTAATAAGTTTACATGCAGCACCTTGCACTGTCCCGTCTCACAGTTTATTTCGACCAGGTAAGTTACGGCAGACAGTTTCTCCATCACGCGGAACGGACCGACCCAGGAGGCCTCCAACTTCCCGTGACATCTGGTACGCAGCATCAGCACACTGTCACCGGGCTGGAAAGTGCGATCACGGGCACGCGCGTCGTAATAGGACTTTTGCTTTCGCTGTGCCTTTCTGGCGTTGTCAGCTGCCACACCACGCATCTCTTGAAGATTACGCTGTAGATCTTGGATGTAGCTGATCACATCTGGATCTTCCACCCGCTCTTTACCGGTCCAAGCATTCTTCACCAGATCCAGGGGTCCACACGGGTTCCGGCCGTAGAGCAACTCGAATGGGCTGAAACCGGTGCTCTCTTGAGGGACCTCACGATAGGCGAACAAGAAATGTTGCAGCCTTTCGTCCCAATCATCTGGATACTGGGCTACATATTTCTTTATCATCTGGACAAGCACGCTGTTAAACCTCTCAGTCAAACCGTTCGTCTGAGGGTGATAAATAGTGGTTCTCAAGTGACGTATGCCGCACTGCTTGAACAGCTCCTGCATCGTCGCAGATGTAAATGCTGTTCCCAGATCGGTAATGATCTCTCGAGGAAACCCCAGCCTCGCGAAGATGCTTAGCAGCGCCTTTGCCACACTTTGCGCATCAATTGTTCTCAAAGGCTCTGCTTCAGGGTATTTAGTGGAGTGATCCACCACACAAAGTATGTGCCTACAACCATGCCTTGTTGCTTTTGGCAAATCTAAAATATCCACACCGACTCTGGCGAATGGTTCAGTGACCACTGGGATATTTTGCAGAAATCCCTTGGTCCTGTCTCCACTCTTGCCTGCTGTTTGGCACTCATGACATGACTGACAATAAGCTCGAATGTCTTTCCCCATGCCTGGCCAATAAAACCTAGCTTGTATCCTTTCTCTGGTCTTGTTAATGCCTAGGTGAGCGGCGGTGGGGACGTCATGTGCTAACTGTAAGACTTGCAGTTTGTACTTCTTTGGCAAAACCAATTGCTCTCTTTTCTCCCATTCTGCCAATGACTTTCTTCTTATGGCCAGTCTGTATAAAAGGTCATCTTTGACTATAAAGACACAGGGTTGTTCTAATGAAACATCAGACTCAGGCTCTTGAGCTGATTCCCATAGTTGAGTTAAAGATTCATCGCCTCTCTGCTCAGCTAAGAATTGTGGCTTATGCTGGTCTCCAAAAGTCAGCTCCCTGAACATTCCGTCTCCCTCAGTTCTGACAGCGGGCCCCCTAACGGCTCCCAACTGCCTCTCTGAAGCTAGGGACTGGGCTCTGGTGATTACTTGTACCCCCTTGGGTTTGATTACGTCGTTCCCAATTAGCACTGGGGTATCCAGTTGATCCCAAACGCCCACTTGCCAATCTCCCCTGGAGCCCTTATACTCAACTTGAATCTTAGCCACTGGGACTTGAAAACTAGGCCCCCAAATTCCTTTTAAATTATAAAATTGACCTTTGAGGTATTGGTCATCATGCACAAACTGAGACTGTACCAGCGACACCATGGCACCTGAATCTCTTAAGGCTTTCAGTCCTTTTCCTTCAATCACCACTGTCTCTATGTAATCGTCATTGCCCCCTTGGTCAGACACCCACACCTGCATCACCTTAGCTGCATCAGCATCACCTGGGTTATTGCCTGGTGATTCTGTGCATTGGCTCTGAGGTACCTCTGTTTGAGAAACCAGCTTGACTGATTTAGGGGCTGGTGTTGTCATTTGCTTTTTGGCCAGTAGAGGACACTCAGACCTCCTGTGTCCCTGCTGGTCGCAAAAAAAACAGATTATTTTCCTTGTATATGGCTTGTTTTCTCTGAGAGAAACATTCTCTTTTCTGTCCTTCTTAAAGTCATTTTTCCCCTGACTATTCTTTTGGGGGACCTTGGAAACCACTGCCTCCTGAAACCCATCTCCCATCTCATCCAGAATTTCAGCGATAGCCCCAACTTTGGAGATGTGTTTGTCCTTTATAAACCATCGCAGATTCATGGGGACGTGTTTATAGAACTGTTCTATACAGATCAACTGCTTTAGCTCATCAAAGCTTTTCACCCCACTCCCCTGAATCCACCTATCTAACAATCTCTCGAGCTTGCTGGCTAACTGTGAATAAGTTTCTCTGGGTCCCCTTTTTAGTTCCCGGAAAGTCCTCCGGCTCTGTTCAGGCGTTAGACCACACCTGATCTTAACACGCTGTTTGAACATGTCGTAGCTGGACAGCTCTGTCTCTCCCAGGTCTGCATAAATCTCACTTAAAATACCACTGATCTGTGGCCTCATATAGATCATCCAGTTTTCCTCAGCTAATTTTAATTCTTTGCAGACTTGTTCAAAGGAAAACAAAAATGCGTCTACATCATTCCCTTCCATAAACCTAGGGAACCTTTTTAAGTGGGCAGGGTTAAAAACATCAATGGGCTGACTCTGAGGTAATCCTGCCCTAAGCTGAAGCTCCTCAAGTCTCAACCGACCCATCTGAACCTCTCTTTCGAACGCTAGCCTCTCTTGTTCCAATTTCATTTTCTCTGTTTGCATCTCCTGATCTAACTGAGCTTTTAAACGTTCAGCTTGCATTTCCTGCTCCACTCTTAACTTCCTCTCTTCAGAAGCCATTTTCTCTCTCTCTGTGACCACTCTGGCCTGATCTCTCTCGGCTTCGATCCGGGCTAATTCAATCCGCATTTTCAAAACCTCCAAAGAACTAGGGTCTTCCTTCTCCAAGACCTCCCCCGTCCTCTCATCACCTTTAGCTGGTGGCTCTCTAGCTCTCTTTAAATGTGCCATCTCCTGTCAACCAAGTATCGTCTCAATCACACAAAACTTGGCGTGTGGGCTTTGTATTCGAATCGCGACGCTGCCACCAATTGTAGCGAACCCCCTTGATGGACTGTGGGTTACCCTAGTAAGATTGTTTATTGGCACTGCAGGTGTACTGGTTTTTAAATTCAACCCCTCACACGCTGCCCGCTGAGGTTCGACTTCGGACCGATCCCCCTTCCTAATACACTTTAGGGATCCCGGTAGCGTAAGGGCAACCGTCCAATCTAGCGTGTCCCAATATATTCCCTGCTCTGGGCTATTTTGGTGAAAAGCCTTCACTGCCTACAGTCTTGGGATTCTTTTACTTCGAGCCCCCTTCCCACTGTATTCAGCTGCCTAGCCTCGCTAGCAACTCTGTGGCACGCTTAAGACTTTCACCCTCAAGCCACTCCTTCTGGGTATCTCCAGGAAACAAACTATCCCTCGCAGGTCAAGTCCTGTCCCCTCTCAGAGTTTTCCCAGCCTAGAGCCTGTATATATCACGCTGGACTTCCTTAAAAGACGATTCCTTCAGGCACGATTGAGAACAGAGATTTTATTGTACTACAAGCATAATGGTTTCAGATATTCTTGGTTATTGAGCTTTGTTTCATTACAGACTTAGTTACTAACAGTTTCATCCACTACAACTAATCCTACCCTCAAAACCTCCCTCTCCAACGATCCACCCAACACTAAACCCCCGACCAACTGCCGTTCCCCCCCCTTTAAACCTCAGGAGGTTCCGCCTCCTTTTGAGTGAACTGACAGCTGACATAGTTTAACACCTTAGACGCTGGGGCAAACTCAACATTCCGTTACACAGTTCATCCCTGCAGAAGGCAGGATCGAACTCCCGCTGTATCACCGAGCTACGCTCTTTCCCCTTACGCAGGAATGCCCCACAGTCTCAGCTCGCAGGCCAGAGTTTAGAAAGCAGCCATTGCTGGGCTGCTGATCCTGACCCAGACCACAAGATTTGGGTTTCGTGAAAGGCACCCAGGTCACCACCAGCTGCTCATGCCCTCCAACTTGCACTACTTTGGGGATATATTCCAGCACAGGAGGAAACGGTGAGCTGGCATTTTGCTCTCTCCTTTAAGTAGAACCCAGCTGAAACGCAGGTGGACGGTCTTTATTGCGGACTTAAAGCTGCAATCCTAAGCACCATTACTTGGAAATAAGTCCCATTGAACCAATGAGGCATGCTCCTGAGTAAACATATTCCGAGTGCCAGACTTTGCAGGATCTATTTATTTATATATTTCATTTCTACCCCCCCTTTCCTCCAAGGAGCTCAAGGTGTTGTACGTCTCCCCCCCCCCCCATTTTCTCCTCACAACAACCCTGCGAGGTAGGTTAGGCTAAGAGACCGTGACTGGCTCAAGGTCACCCAGCAAACTTCGTCGTCTGGGTGGGGATTTGAATCTTGAGCTCCCAGGTCACAGTCCAACACTAACCACCATAACACACTGGTTTTGACATCTAATCCCATTCAAAGTACACAGCGAGCTACACATTACCTTTGCTTGGGAAAAGATAACATTTTTATTTTGAAAAAAATGATGCAAGCTTTTGTGCTACAACAGGACTCTTCCTTGGAATGGATATTTAGAGTGGGGAAGAGTGAAAGGGGAAGAAAACAGTCCATAGTGTTTACTCAGCTATAGCAATATAATCTTTACCCAGACTTCTCTGTTGCCATGGGGTGACAGGGGCCCCTGGACAAAGCAGTAAATGCAAATATTCCCCTTGGAAATGCAAAACAGTTTTTCAACAAACCCTAGTGCGTTTAGCACAGGGGTGAGCAACCTTTTTCAGCCGTGGGCCGGCCCACTGTCCCTCAGACCTTGTAGGGGGCTGGACTATATTTTTTTGGGGGGGGGGAGAACGAATTCCTATATGAATTTTATATATGCTCAAATATATAAAAGGATGTCATATAGAGGAGGGAGAAAGGTTGTTTTCTGCTGCTCCAGAGAAGCGGACACGGAGCAATAGATTCAAACTACAAGAAAGAAGATTCCACCTAAACATTAGAAAGAACTTCCTGACAGTAAGAGCTGTTAGGCAGTGGAATTTGCTGCCAAGGAGTGTGGTGGAGTCTCCTTCTTTGGAGGTCTTTAAGCAGAGGCTTGACAGCCACCTGTCAGGAATGCTTTGATGGTGTTTCCTGCTTGGCAGGGGGTTGGACTGGATGGCCCTTGTGGTCTCTTCCAACTCTATAATTCTATGATTCTATACCCCACAAATAACCAAGAGATGCATTTTAAATAAAAGGACACATTCTACTCATGTAAAAACACGCTGATTCCCAGACTGTCCGTGGGCCGGATTGAGAAGGCGATTGGGCCGCATCCGGCCAACAGGCCTTAGGTTGCCTACCCCTGGTTTAGCACAACCTGGGCTTCACAGATCACTTGGAAGGTGCAGTGTGTGTGTATCAGTTAGGATCAGGGAGTGACAAATATCTCCACAGTCATGTTTGGATTTTTGACTGAGTGCAGAAGGTGCCTGTTGTAGCATAGGTTAATGATTTCAGCAAGTGATTTCAGCTCTCTGACTTAGCAGGCAGGAGACAGCTTCTTCATGTAACAACTCTTTATTTAGGCAAACAAGACTGAGGGAACTGAGGGTAGGGAAGCTACATTTATAGGGACAGAGACTGACTAGGAAAAGATACATTTTGGAGGGAACAATCTCAAGCAATCACACAGTTGCTTTTTGGTGGGAACCAATAAGACTGAGGATCCAAATGCAACAACTTGAATGCACCAATAGTAACTGTTCCTTCTGGGACAGGAAGGCAGTTACTTTACCCTAATGTGATTACAGACAATAGTAATACAGATATGATAACCCTTTGAATCAATACACAACAGTGCCACTCTATCTGGGTAAATTTCCTCCCCTGGATGGCCCCCCCCCTGCTCTCCGAGAGACAGAAAGCCTACACACCAAGACTTCCCTTTTCCCAATGGCTCCGGGTAAAGGTTGCATCCCGCAGAATTGATTTGAGCCTTGAAAAGTACACAGAGCTGAAAGAGGAAGTGGGGAAAGAGCACAATTCTTCCAACTTCCTCCTCCAGCTCTATGGGCTTTTCAAAAAAGAAGTAACCAAGCCTCGTCATGACCAAGGGGGCAGTGAGACAGGGGCCCCAGAATGCTTGTGGGTATCAGGGGAAGACCCACCCCCTCCCCAGGGCACCATTGCACCCATGGGTGGCATGTTGACAACAACTATAGGAATATATTAGAATCTGAGGCTGTGTACACACCATGCATTTAAAGCACATGGCCTCCCCCCAGAGAATGCTGGGAAATGTAGTTTGCTTCTCACAGAACTACAACCCCCAGAACCCTTAACAAGCAACTGTTCTCAGGATTCCAGATTGGGGTGGTGATGGATGTGCTTTAAATATACGGCGCCTTAGAAAGCTGGAGATAATGTTGAAAACCCGCGAGGTGGTGACGGAGAACCAGGGGAGCCGGAGCCGCAACATAGCTCAGTCAGTAAAAAGCATGAGGCTCTGAATCTCAGAGTTGTGGGTTTGAGCCCCACGTTGGGCAAAAGATTCTTGCATCGCAGGGGGTTGGACTAGATGACCCTCAGGGTCCCTGCCAACTCTGATGATTCTATGAAAGTCCAGCCTGACCGGGTTTTTGATGACGTTGCTCAGAAATGCATGAGGAAAAACTCGTACATGCATCCTACCTATAATGTGAGCAAGGTTAAACGGTGTTCGTGGGAATCACAGGGCCAACATCTGTGAGCAAGGCCTTCTGGGAATTAGAAAACCCTACATCTTTCACATTACGCTTTTTCCCCTGCCAGGTGCTGCTGCTGCTGCTCCTTCAGCCTGGACAACACAGTGAGTTGCTTCTATGTGATAGCCAACATTTTTGTGTGTGTCTTTAGCTTTGCAAGGAAATTCAACAGGTGCAACTTTCTCCAACATGGAGATGCAGCATTGGGGAGGGGCGCACCTGTTGAAATGCTGCCTGCCTGAAAGCTGATGTAAAGGTACTGAAGCTTAGGCGATTACAGGAAAGCATTTTACTGCACGACTACATTTGACGAGTGCTAAAATCCTGTTCACCGCAAGGCAGGGCGATACGGAAGAGTAGCTACCTCTGACCTCATCAGAGGTCAGTGTTCAACCAGCCCTAAATATATTTTTTTGGACTAAAACTCCCATCATCCCTGACTAAACTGGCCAAGGATGATGGGAGTTGTAGTCCAACAGCACCTGTGGACTCAAGGTCAAAGAACCCTGGTTTTTAGATGGGCCCTGAAGGTCAAACAGTGCCTTTACATAGAAGTTCATGTAAAGGTAGCTCAACAACCATTTCCCAGGTTGAGAACCCCGATTTGAGAGGGGGGCAATTTGAGAGGGCACTTAACCCTTTCACCGCCAGTTGTCCCCCAGCTCCAATATGCCCCCCCAGTGGCTTCCCACCATAGGGTTTCCAGACTGTTTGGAGGAATGAGAACCTAGTGTGAGAAGGGACAAGTGGGGAAACGAAAGAAGTAAGGGCAAATTAGTCCCAGCATCCTAGTGACTGAACTACACAGTGGCCATTAGCAAAGATGGCTTTTGGAAAGGATCAGATAAATTCACGGAGGAATATGGGAATTTTGTTTTATGTTGAATCAGACCATGGGCCCATCTTTCTTGGAATTGTCTTCCATGACCAGCAGTGACTCTCTAGGATTTCAGACTTTCGCAGACTTACTTGGAGATGCCTGGAACTGAACCTTCCTGCTGAACTGCAGCCTCATTCGCAAGCAGAAGATCAGTCTATCAATGCCCACCAGCCAGGATAGACAGAATAGAACCTCCATGTTCAAAGGCAGTGTGCTGTTGACTAATACCAGTTTCTGGGAACAAACATAAAGAAGGCTGCTGTTGCCGTCGTGCCTGGACGGTGTGGGTTTCCTTGAGGTTTCCAGTTGGCCCCAACTGTAAATAGGATTCTGGGATTCTAATCCAATCCAGAAGGGCCCATCTTGCTTTATCAAAAGTTTTTTTTTATTTTGAAGAAACGGCCTCCTTCCTTGGGTTTAAAGAGAGTCATTTTGGCACAGCTTGTTCCCTATTTGTTTCTATGCCTGCTTTTTTGCCTTTTGCACTTTCTGGAGAATCTGTGTCTTTGTGTGCATGAGGGCCTTTTAGTTTCAGATGCAATTCTATATATTTTATTCACAAACTGAATAGCCCGTAATAGAGATTCAACTTTCCGCATACTTGCCTCTTCCCCCTCTGCCTCGCCTCTCCGAAACAGGCAAAAATAAAGAATCCACAACTACTACAAAGCCGTCCACAACAACTGCAGGTAAGTAGAATAACAACCTTTCTCTGGGCTTCTGATGTTGCCTCTTCCTGGAGTGGATTAATCTGAGATTAATTCAACATCTTCTGAAGCAGGAAGATGAGGAGATGGTTAATGCCGAATCAGATTATTGATCCATCTAGCTCATGGGTAGGCAAACTAAGGTCCGGGGGCCAGATCCAGCCCAATCGCCTTCTAAATCCGGCCCACGGACGGGCTAGGAATCAGCATGTTTTTACATGAGTAGAATGTGTCCTTTTATTTAAAATGCATCTCTGGGTTATTTGTGGGGCCTGCCTGGTGATTTTAACATGAGTTGAATGTGTGCTTTTATTTAAAATGTAACTCTGGGTTATCTGTGGGGCATAGGAATTCATTCATTCCCCCCCCCAAAATATAGTCTGGTCCCCCACAAGGTCTGAGGGATAGTGGACCGGCCCCTGCTGGAAAAGTTTGTTGACCCCTGAATTTCTAGCTCATTAGTATCAAAACTGGTTGGCAGCCACTCTGTTAGGGGGTTTCACGCAATGTGCTTCCTCTATACAGAACAGGGGAGAAACCTGTGGCCCTCCAGATATTGGGAAACTACTGCTCTCATCATCCCTGGCCATAGGCCATGCTTGCTGGGGCTGATGGGAGCTGTAGTTCACCAACATCTGGAGGGCCGAAGGTTCCCAGCACCTTGTTTACAGAGATTGGCAGCTCTCCAAGACTTTAGACAGACACCTCTCCCTCTGAAGCCTACCTGGAGATGTTGGGGATTGAACCTGAGTCCTTCTGCGCACATAGCAGGTGCTCCACCAATGAGCTATGACATTTCCCCTAAATACTGGCCTGGATCGAGGAGTGGATCTGCCACAAACATGAGAAGCTCAATGTCAGAGCTGGTTCAGCTGCAGGTCAGAACAGAGACTCCAAGACGAGCGGTAAAGTTGATTCTTTATTCGTGGAATCAGAATACAAACAGAGAAACCTACGGGCAAGACTGGCCCCAGTAAAGCAGATGCCAGAACTGACGATATGGGTCTCTCACTTCCCCCTAAGTCTCCTCCCCAGACAGCTGTTTCCCCAGCAGTCTTAAGCTCCATCGGGGAGAGGCCCCCTGTGCTCTCTGCTCTGCAACATCCAAAGCCCTCCATGTCCTTGGAGACAAGAGAGAAGTGTGTTCAGGGAGGCAGGAGAGGATATATTGTTAATTAATATCCTTCCTAACTTGCGCTAGCAAGTTCTATAACTTAGCAGAGTTTTACATTCCCCTTTTAAATAGCTGGTTGCAGGCTTGTTTAAGTCTCTCAATATTAGATTCCTGGTAAGTACCTCTTCAAAGAATAAACCTGCCACAATATTGTGTAAAGTATATAAAAGAAGTTTACTCACATCATCAGTTCACAGTTGGATCCCTGAAGGCAGACTTAGTTACAAAGTATATACATGTGGATCTATCCCATTTGGAGATAATCCCAGTGTCCTCTGTTGGCTGAGCGCCAACAGAGCAATTCTAGCTAAAAGCTGCTCCAACGACGGAGGAGGTCAAAGAAAGAGAGTGTGCTGCGTGACTTGCCCTTTTGTTACCTGGACAGGTAAGGTAACACCCACCTCTAGTCACATGCAAAAGGATGTATGTCCCAGCCAGGAAGAAACAGGAATTTTCAACTGGCTGGACCAAACATTCCCCTGCATGTCCACTCTAGGAAAACAAGGAATGTTGTACTTGACTGCTACTTATGTTTCACATCCCGCAAGAAGGAGAGCTGAATACAGTAGGACCAGGCGGGGCTAACACCCTAAACTAGCTCCCCAACCCCCTTGGTATCCTCCAGATTCTGTTGTTGGACTCCAGTTCCCATCAGCCCCAGTCTGCACAGCTACTGGTCAGGGACGATGGGAGTTGCAGTCCAACAAATGTCTGGCGGACACCACACTGGGGAAAGGCTTCTCTAACCCCTGCCTTCATTTCATTGCCGCCACAGATCCCTGCAAATACCCCGGGGAAGTCATTGTGTACTGTCTCTTGGATAATGCAAATGTCACAGAAGTTTTCAGAAGACCAGAGGTGATGGACCAGGATCCAGGCTGCGTCAACAGCTCCAGCCTTCCCACTCTGTGCCAACAGCATGTGATCTTGGATAAAAACTGTTCCTCACTCACTGACTGCCTTGCGTGCGGAGGTAAGGGCAGAAATCCACACTCCACAGTCTGCGTCAAGAGGGAACCCGGGTTCTGCATGCTGAAAGCGCTTTGCAAAGCAAATGAGACTGATGAAAGGACCCTCCTTTAAAAAAATAAAAAAGTCATTTAAACATATCAGTGTAGTATATAGTATCAAAATATTTTCTTTCACTTGAAGAATATGTAGCTGCATTGTTTTATACTTTCTGGATGTCCTATGTTCATATTACAAAGTAGAATCATAGGATCATCATTCTAGTCCAACCCCCTGCAATGCAGGAATGTTTTTGCCCAACGTGGGGCTCGAACCCATGACCCTGCGATTAAGAGTCTAATACTCTACTGACTGAGCTATTCCATCTTAAGTCATAAATCAAGGACTGCTGAAAGTTGCTTCCTTTTGTTTTCCAGTGTATTTCTTGTCAACAAAAAATTCTGTATGGCACGAGCAAATTTATATTCTCAAGTGTGGGCCAGGAAGAAAAAAAAAGAGTTTGAGAGCCACTGACTTAGAATCCCTTGGCCCCACCAATTCCTCTTTCTCCACATCCATCACTTTCCAAACTACAGACATCCCACTTCTTCTTTTTTCTTTTAAGTGGATTTGTTGTGCTACGGCAACGGAGTGCTTTGATCGACTTTCTTTTCGCAAACCAAAAGTTTGAGGCTGCGTTTGTGTCCCTCCTGCAAAATAGCAGCAGTCCAAAGGCCCCCTAGAGCAGGCCCCAGTGTTAGGTGCAATGGATTTGGGCCTGGTTTCCCTATAAGGAGGGGTCTGTGGGGTTGAAGTGCCCATTGATTGCTCATTCTCTGCTTCTGCTTCTGAACAGAGCCATGCCCTGTGCAAAAACTCATCCAAAGGGACCAGACCAACCATTCTGTAACTCTTCACTGGCAAATCTCCAACGACTGCTGCCAGAAGGCGCACACAGGCAGCGCTAGGACAGTCCCTAAAGCCAGCATCAGTAACTGCACAGCCAACATCCCAAAACTGTCGCCTGGGCAGAACTACAACATGACAGTGTTTGGAAAACTGGATGGACGGTGCAGCAAGGAATCATCCATCACTGCCTTCACCCGTGAGTCTCGCCATTACCTTCTACTTGTGGGAGATTGCAGTCAAACATAGCAAGCAAGCTTAGGGCTTAGCATGAAGGGGTTAAAACCACAGAATGGTACTCCTAGACTCAGCCAGGTCACGCCCCCTCAGCTCTTAGAAGAAAGTTAAGTTTCCTCCTTTCTTCTGTCTTTTTCACCATGTGAAATAGGAGGTACCTGAGCTTGCTCGCTACAAGCTCAGACCACATGCTTAGAGCCATTTCGCTATATTTTGTATCCAAAGATTTCTGCCTGTGTTTACTTTTGCTGCTGCATGGATAAATGCATGAACCTTTGGAACTTTGTAAGTAAAGCATTTTTAAACTTACTAAGGTGCGAGGTCTGTTCAGTGCTAAGAGGGGTAGAAATGGGAAGCTCTAGTAGCAGACTAAAAAGGACCCCTGACCATTAGGTCCAGTCGCGGACGACTCTGGGGTTGCGGCGCTCATCTCGCTTTATTGGCCGAGGGAGCCGGCGTACAGCTTCCGGGTCATGTGGCCAGAATGACGAAGCCGTTTCTGGCGAACCAGAGCAGCACACGGAAACGCCGTTTACCTTCCCGCCGGAACTGTACCTATTTCTCTACTTGCACTTTGACGTGCTTTCGAACTGCTAGGTTGGCAGGAGCAGGGACCAAACAATGGGAGCTCACCCTGTCGCGGGGATTCGAACCACCAACAGGATATTAAAACGTTTAACAGCCTAAATCCCCATGCTACACTGCTGCTTGCTTTTGTGACTTTTTAAAACACTGCTGGGGGCTCTCTCTTGCTTGAGAATGTGTTTAGCTCTGCACTTTGGATCTAGGGATCCATTCAATTCTTTTATTAATTAACCCCCACAGGTGATCTGTATCTATTTTCCCCCACTCTGCAAGCAGCAGCTGAAACCAGGTCTTTGGACAGCAGGGAGGGCAACCCCTGGCCCTCCACCCATTGTTGGACTATAGATCCTATCATCCCTGCCTATTGGCCATGCTGGCTGGGGCTGATGGGTGTTGGAGTCTTGCTGGGCTATGGGTTTCCCCTCCCTTCTCTGCAAGGCACTGTATGTTAGTCGAGGTGTGTGTGTGGCGATGTCTGGAGCATTGAGGAATAGAGAACAAGTTGTTATATTGTGTTAATGATAGTGTAGTGTGCTTAAATTTTCTCCTAACTAGCTTGGTTGTGTGCATGCTCATATTGATCCATAAATGTGTGTGTGTGTGTGTGTGTGGTTATATATGCAGCATATTTTGTTTTATTTAAGCTATGCCCTGCTTCATCAGGATCCACAGGGCAACTTAGCAGCGATATAAAAGCAAGCTTTTAAATGTAATTAAACGGCAGTCAGTATTTCAGCACAGCAGCAATAAACCAGCAGAGTTGGTTAATTGAAGGTAAGTAGTTGAGCTCTTATCCCAAGCTTTACTTGCTACCTGAACTCCAGCAGCGGAAGGAACTGTGAGCCTCCTTCGGAACAAAATCCCACAAACCAGATAGGCACTGCTACCGGGATGCCCCTGTTGTATGTAGCCAGCATCACATAACACAACAAATAGCAGAGGCTCTGTTCAGATAGCCGTGGAATGATGCTACTGCCATTTTGGTAGCCAAGGGCAGATGATTGACAGGTGTGGAGGCAAGGAATTGGGAAACTGGAAGGTAGGGTGTGTGTGTGTGTGTGTGTGTGTGTGTAGTATCATGGAAAGGGTGTGGCATGTGGGAGCCCTGAACAGGAGCTCTCCACACTGTGTCATTTCCTTCCAGGACCCGCTTATGCCTGCTGCCTGTAGGTCTGCTCATATCAAAGAGCCTAGCTAGAGGGTCCTTTTGTCTCTCCTGTCACAGGCCCTTCACCTGTCCCGTACATCAATATACAGAATCGCACGGTGGACGCGTTGCAGATTGAATGGGTGGCGCCCAAGGACCCTCATGCCAGCCTCTATAGATACCAGGTCTGCTTGCTGGGGTGCCGCAACGCCTCCGGAAACGTGCTTTGGGTGTGCGGCCTGAAGGCAGGCAAAACGTACAGCGTCAAGGTCTTTGCCATTTCTGCCAACAACATCTCCAGCGTCAGGAGCACCAAACAGGCCACAACAGGTAGGCTGAGGCCAGGGGAGAAAGGGAACCCTGAGAATGTCCCCCTGTCCCTAGTAGATGGAGTCACATAGAAATCACTCCCAAGCCCCCGTTTGACATATCAGCACCACAGACCTCAGCTAGCATGCAGTGCCTTGTGGAGAAGGGAGGAGCATATCAACTCATACCCTCCAACATTTCTCCAAAGGAAATAGGGATGTCCTATTGAACAGTGATGGCTAACCTTGACACTCCAGATGTTTTGGAACTACAACTCCCATCATCCCTAGCTAACAGGATCAGTGGTCAGGGATGATGGGAGTTGTAGTCCCAAAACATCTGGAGTGTCAAGGTTAGCCATCACTGTTTGTTGTTGTTGTTGTTGTTGTTGTTGTTGTTGATACCGCACCCATCTGACTGGGTTGCCTCAGCCACTCTGGGTGGCTTCCAACTTCTATTAAAACATAATTAAACATTAAAAACAACAACAACTTCCCTATACAGGGGTGCCTTCAGGTGTCTTCTAAAGGTTGTATAGTTACTTATCTCCTTGGCTTGGGGGTCACATAACTCCGTTACCCTCCAACACCTCTCCAATGAAAATAGGGACGTCCTAAGGAAATGCTGGGATCAAATCAGAAACTGGGACCGCTTCTATTAATCCTGGAAAATGGGGATACTTGGAGGGTCTGTCATCAGGACCGGCTCCAGGCCTGAGGGGGATTTGTGGGCCCCCAACTCTCTAATTCCCCACAGCAACGCTATGTCAGAGTCACAGTAGGAAATTAAAATGGCCGCCGTTCAAATTTCCCACCACAGCAATAGGATGTTGCAGGAACTCTAGACGGCAGCTCCCAGACCCAGTCATTCAGTGGTCAAAGCACTAGTCAAAGGGGCAGGGATCAGGATTGGGCCCAGCCGGGGCGCCAGAGCCCTAGCAGCTACCTGAGGGTGCCCCCATTTTGAGACGAGGCGTGAGTGTTGTGGGTTGTGGCTTGGAGGGATGTGCGGCTTGGATCCGCAAGGACAGCAGGGGTTGCCGTGCTGTGTTAAGTGAGCCTGCTCTTTTCCCCAGCTCCAAATGCTCCCGAGAATATAAACGTGTCACACTGCGAGACCAACAGCATCTCTGTTTCCTGGGATCGGCCCAAAGACCCCAATGCTGCAAACTATTCGTACTGGGTGAGCTGGTGCAGCGGAAAATGCGCAGACCTGTTGGGGAACAAATCGGTTGGAGTCGATTGCCTCAGCTACAACATCACAGAACTCCAGCCGGGGATCCTGTACTCAGTGAAGCTGGCCTCGGAGATCGGCGGGGTTAAGAGCAAAGAAGCCAGCAAATGGGCTCTGACATGTGAGTGCAACTGTCAAGGGCCGGGGGGGGGGCAATGTGACTTGGACTTTGGGCAGTGTGGTGCAGTGGTTGGAGGGTGGGGAGAACCAGGTTCAGATCTCCACTCAGCCATGAAACTCACAGGGAGACGTTGAGCTAGTCATGGTCACTCCACCTAGCTTTACCTTTCAGGCAAGGGTGGATGAGCTCCGTTAGTTAAGGGCAAGGTTGCAGGTTCAATCCCTGTGTGGGACAGCTGCATATTCCTGCATTGCAGGGGGTTGGACTAGATGACCCTCAGGGTCCCTTCCAACTCTGCAATTCTATGATCTACTATGAAACTAACGAAGCTTAAGCTTCAAGGCCCCTAATCCCAGAGGATTTAATTCACAGTGCTTAAAACTTTTGGGGGTCTAGAACACGCAGTTTGAGTTGCATGACTCAATTTGATTTATTTTTTTGTTGAATATATTTCAACAATCCCAAAGATTGAGAGTCGGTAGCACAGATGTTGTGAAGGTGTGGCAATCTGTCGTGGAACAACCCCATTGAAGAGGATAACAGTGGTTACCTAGACCTTGTTGCTGGTTGCGAAGGGACCCCCCAGGACAGTTCAGTCCGTCATGGCTTACAAGGTTGTTGTCAGTGCTTTTTTTTCTAAAAAAAAATGTTTAGGGGTACTCTCATTTTGACTCAAGAAAGCCACCATTTTATAGTTCAAATCGGGGGGGGGGGGGGAAATAAACACAGTAAATGGACAAAAGTACAAAGATTCACAAAATGTTTAGGGGTATGCGTCCCCCCAGAAAAAAAGCACTGGTTGTTGTGAACATAAATGGGGAGAGAAGTGGGTATACCACCCTGATCAGCTTGTTCAATTACCTGTCCTTCTTTCCAAGGTGGAATAAATGCATCAGGAATCCTCCACTGATTAGCTATTTAATTCCAGATTTTGTGTGATTTAAATCAGTACAGTCAAGAAGCAGGTCTACCCCGCTTTATCCTGTTCATTTTGAGCATTAGACCCAATGCAGAGTGGTGCTGAGAATTAGTGGTGGCTGAATCCGTCAGATTCATCTGCTCACAGCTTCTTATTTTCATGACATTTCTTCATCAATTTGCAAAACACACAAAAAATAACAACCAGCACTTTAATGCTCATTTCCCTGAATATACACATTTAAATGCAATTTTTCTTAACGGAATGCATTTTTTCGGTATTTTCTTTTACCCAATATATGTATTTTTATGCACAGTTTTCCCTAGTTTGTGCAGCTTTACGTGCAGTTGTGTTGCGGTTTTGGTTGGAGACCTGCACTGTGTTTCGGTTAGTGCCTTGTTTTTGGAGATGCAAACCAAACTTGATTTATCTCTCTTCACCCCCTGATTGAAAATGCATCACACTTAATGTAGAAGCAGCTGGAGGAAAGAAGTCCCGGGTCCACAGAGAGGAGAGTGGCATTTTATGAGCACACATTAAGGGAGAAGCTGTGTCTAGTCTTTGAAAGGGTGGGGGGAGACCTGCTGTTGGGCAATGTCTTTATAAGGACCAACCCAAATGTCAGAAAACAGTGTAAGCTTTTGAGTTCGACAGAAGTCTTCATCAGGCTGGATGAAGCAGGGGTGACATTGCCCAACTGTGGGTGGGTGGGGGGGCGTTCTCCCCTCTTGTAGACTAACACGACAACCTCTGCTTTCTTTGTGACTTGACTCTCCTGACAAATCTTGCCTCCTCCTTTCAGGCCCCTTGCCCCCTACAGATTTCAGGGTCCACAATAGCAGCCAGACAGAAATTGAGTTATCCTGGAGGAAGCCAAGCTCAGCTTTCAGCAGCTTTCTGCTCCGGTGGAAGAACTTGAACGAGTCCAACGACAATGTAAAGCGTCTTGGCACTTCCACGGAGACGACATTGAGAGGTCTCACTCCAAGCTCCAACTACACCTTCACTTTGCTGAGCGTAACAGAAGGAGAAAACAAGACCGCGTACAGCGTCGGCGTTCTGCAAGAAGGGGCTACAAGTACTTACAGTTTTCTTCAGGGGGGGGCAGAAAATGGGATGGGTGGTTGCCTCATTTTGCCTCATGGGTGGCCTGCCTTGTCTTTGGCAGATGTGGCTGGGAAAACCTAGCTAGATGGGCGGGATAGAAAGAATAAAATTTGGAACTTCATCCACTACACACACGCACACATATATACTAGCTGACCCGGTCACGCCTTGCTGTGGCTGATTTGGTGAAATGCAAAAGTAAGATACAGTATGAAAGAGAAAGCGTATGTTTACTTACACCTTATCTCGTTGAAGTTCAGTCTATGTGTTCTCCGTTTGCCCCTCCCGTTTTTGTCTTCGTTTCTACAACTGTTTATTATTATTATTAAACCTGGAAAATGGCAATTCCTCCCGGTGTGGCTCTATACCCGCCGGCGAAGCCAGCAGTAGTGTTTGTGGGCGGTCTGTCTGTCGATTGGATGGTGGTAGTGACATTGGGAAAGGAGGAGGAGGGGTCAGAAACAGGTGTGTTGTGCTGTGCTGTTTAATGTCCACTGGAGGGCGCTTTTTTCACAAAATCACATTTTTACCTGGGAAAGGTGTGCTATTTGTGCAATGTAAGTACATATGATCACTCCCATATGGGCATGGAACGTTGTGTCCAAATTTGAACGGAATCGATCACGGGGTTACGGAGAAAGGCGATCGATAACAAACATCCAACTTGAACGATTTTATATATATAAATAAACCCACCGTACTTTCTGCTTCCCACCTGCACAGAGCCGGACCACGTGAATAATTTGAAGTGTGATTCCTCAATGTGGGGCGACCGCCTGGTATTGTCCTGGACGTGCCCAGCCAGCAAGGTCAGTAAATTGCAGGTCTGTCTGTCAGACCAGCTTGTCCGGGAATGGACGATCTGCAAAGAGGAGACGGAGATTGACAACCTGCAACCCGCCTGGAGCTACTTGGTCCAAGTGCAGACGTTCTGGTATGAGCAGGAGGCAGCGTCCGCCCAGAAGATGTGCACCACCAGTAACACAGGTGAGACACATCTGAGCAAGCCTTTCAGTGGCCGGGCTGGGGGTGAAGTGTGCTGTTTAAAAATGCTTCTCTATCTTAACGAAAGCAGCCGGGAGACCCCAATGATTGTGGGAATGTTCAGGGAGGCAGGAGAGGATATATTGTTTATTAATATCCATCCTAACTTGCGCTAGCAAGTTCTATAACTTAGCAGAGTTTTACATTCCCCTTTTAAATGCATAGCAGATAGCTGGTTGCAGGCTTGTGTAAGCCTCTCACTAGCATACAATTCAGTATTGAATTGTATGTTCCTGGTAAATTCCCTTTTAATCCCTCTTAAAAGAATAAACACGCCTCAATCTTGTGTAAAGTATATAAAAGAAGTTTACTCACATCATCAGTTCACAGTTGGATCCCTGAAGGCAGACTTAGTTACAAAGTATATACATGTGGATCTATCCCAAATGGAGATAATCCCAGTATCCTCTGTTGGCTGAGCAATTCTAGCTAAAAGCTGCTCCAACGACGGAGGAGGTCAACGAGAGAGGGTGTGCTACGTGACTTGCCCTTTTGTTACCTGGACAGGTAAGGTCACGCCCACCTCTAGTCACATGCAAAAGGAAGTAAATCCCAGCCAGGAGGAAACAGGAAGTTTTCGACTGGCTGGACCAAACATTCCCCTGCATGTCCACTCTAGGAAAACAAGGAATGTTGTGCTTGACTGCTACTTGTGTATCACATCCCACAATGACGGCACCCTTGGCAAACAGGCACAGAGCACTCTGGGGTGAGGGGTCTGGTCTGTTCTGTGCAAAATGCATGAAAAGACTTGGGAGAGTTCAAAGCCGTCTTACGCCAGGGCCCGGCTGCTTGTCTAGTCTGGCATTGTCAGGGTTCCGGATGCTGTGGACTCCAGTTCCCATCAACCCCACCAGTCACTACCAGCCCCAGAAGCGATGATGCTCTGTCTCCGTGGCCAGAGGCAGCAATGCTCCTGAATCCCAGTTGCTGGTAGCCACAGGAGGGGAAGCTGTTCTTGTGCTTGGATTCTGCTTGCAGGTTCCCCACAGCCATCTGGCTGGCCCCTGTGAGAATGGGGCGCTGGACTAGATGGGCCAACAACATTAGTCCTACCAGCAGAGCCTTTTCTGGGTCTCAGCCAGAGGTCTGTCCCATTGCCTGCGACTTGATCCTTTTTAAATAATATTGGAGGTACCAGGGATTGAACCTGGGGAGTTCTGCATGCCAAGCAGGCGCTCAGCAGACCACTAAGCTGTGCTCCCTTCCCTTCCTGTGCACCTTCCTTCCTTTATTCTCTGCTTAGAATCATAGATTTTAATAATAATAATAATTAATAATAATTTTATTTGTACCCCGCCCATCTGGCCGGGTCTCCCCAGCCACTCTGGGCGGCCTCCAACAGATATAAATATACATTAAAATATCACAGGTTAAAAACTTCCCTAAATAGGGCTGCCTTGAGGTATCTTCTGAATGTCAGATAGTTGTTCATCTCTTTGACCTCTGCTGGGAGGGCGTTCCACAGGGCGGGCGCCACTACCGAGAAGGCCCTCTGCCTGGTTCCCTGTAGCTTTGCTTCTCACAGTGAGGGAACCGCCAGAAGGCCCTCGGAGCTGGATCTCAGTGTCCGGGCTGAACGGTGGGAAGAGTGGGAAGGGACCACGAGGGTAACAGATTCCTGCACTGGTCACTTCCAACTCTACCGACTTAGACATGCACACAGACTTAGTAGCAGCGTTTTCTTTCTTTGCCTTTAGGGGTCATCCTGGAAACTCTGCTCCCTGTGCTGCTTTTCTCAGCCCTCCTCGGCCTGCTGCTGTTCTATTTCTGGAGGAAAAGGTGAGCAAGCTCAATAGCGCAGGCTTCCGGTGCACAGCATTATTGACCCCAGTGGGGGGAGCATCAAGGCCGCAGTAACCTGAATCTGGAGGCACAAAAGAAAAGAAAACAAGCTGCGTTTATCGGCTTGTATTTTTCCCCTGACTCATTTCCTCTGCAGGGGTGGGGGGCAAAGGGCCAGGCAGTGCACTGAAGGCTTCTCTCCAGCTACAGAAAATCGTAGGAGCGCAAGAAGAGCCTGGATCCGAAGAGCCTGGATCCGGCCAGTGGCCCATCTAGTCCAGCATCCTGTTCCCACCGTGGCCAACCAAATGCCTATGGGAAACCAATAAGCAGGATGCAAGCACAAGAGCCCTCTCCCCTCCTGGTATTCAGAAGTCTCCAACCGTGGAGGCAAAGCGTAGCCGTCATGTAGAGGAACCATTGTTAGCCACGTCCTCCATGATTTTGTCCAATCCTCTTTTAAAGATATCCATGTTGGTGGTCACAACTGCCTCCTGTGGCAGGGAGTTCCATAGTTCAACTGTGCCCTGCATGAAGAAGTACTTTTCTTTTATATGTCCTGAATCTTCTAACATTCAGCTTCCTTGGATGGTCATGAGTTCTAGGGTCATGAGAGAGGAGAAAAATTTCTCTCTGTGTGGATTTCTCACAGGCCCTTGGGCAATGCAGTAATTTCCAAATCACACAGCTCTGCTTATGGATTGGCACAAAGGGCTTTTGGTCTAGCGCCGTGGCTCCCCCAGTGGGAGGTTCGGGTACTGCAGGCTTCAGTTCTATAGTGCAGCGTTTCCCAACCGGTGTTCCGCGGCACACTAGTGTGCCGCGAGACACCGGCTGCTGTGCCGCGGGGGAAAGCCCCGCCGGGCCTCCCCAGCGCAGGAAGAAGCCGCGCTGGGCCTCGGAGGCCCGAAAAAAAAAGTTGTGCCGGGGTCCTCCCGACGTGAGCAGAAGCTCCGCCGGGCCTCTCCGGCGCGGGGAAAAGCCCCGCCGGGCCTCCCCAGCGCGGGAAGAAGCCGCGCTGGGCCTCGGAGGCCCGAAAAAAAAGTTGTGCCGGGGTCCTCCCGACGTGAGCAGAAGCTCCGCCGGGCCTCTCCGGCGCGGGGAAAAGCCCCGCCGGGCCTCCCCAGCGCGGGAAGAAGCCGCGCTGGGCCTCGGAGGCCCGAAAAAAAAGTTGTGCCGGGGTCCTCCCGGCGTGAGCAGAAGCTCCGCCGGGCCTCTCCGGCGCGGGGAAAAGCCCCGCCGGGCCTCCCCAGCGCGGGAAGAAGCCGCGCTGGGCCTCGGAGGCCCGAAAAAAAAAGTTGTGCCAGGGTCCTCCCGGCGTGAGCAGAAGCTCCGCCGGGCCTCTCCGGCGCGGGGAAAAGCCCCGCCGGGCCTCCCCAGCGCGGGAAGAAGCCGCGCTGGGCCTCGGAGGCCCGAAAAAAAACTGTGCCGGCCCCCCCCCCCCGGAGAAAAAACCGCGCGCTGTGGGTGCTGTGCCGCGAGATTTTTTCTCTAAAACAGGTGTTCCGTTGCCTAGATTAGGTTGGGAAACACTGCTATAGTGCCCTGTTAGGTATTTGATTAGAGATTATTATTTTTGGAGGGTGGGTGGAAGACTACTAGGGTCGCCATGTTTTGAAGAACAAGAACGAGGACGCTATGACGACTCTCATTTTAAATACCCCTACTATATGTAGAAGGGACGCGGGTGGAGCTGTGGTCTAAACCACAGATCTTAGGGCTTGCCGATCAGAAGGTCGGCGGTTCGAATCCCCGCGACGGGGTGAGCTCCCGTTGTTCTGTCCCTGCTCCTGCCCACCTAGCAGTTCGAAAGCACATCAAAGTGCAAGTAGATAAATAGGTACTGCTCCGGCAGGAAGATAAACGGCGTTTCTGTGCGCTGCTCTGGTTCGCCAGAAGCGGCTTAGTCATGCTGGCCACATGACCCGGAAGCTGTACGCCGGCTCCCTCAGCCAGTAAAGCGAGATGAGGGCCGCAACCCCAGAGTCGTCCGCGACTGGACCTAACGGTCAGGGGTCCCTTTACCTTTTACTATATGTAGGCTATAGAAGCTGTGATATATTGCTGGACAGGGGGGCAGGAGAATAGAAGAGTAAATCAAGTCTTCAACCACCAGTTATGTCTATGTCTCATCCAGAAAGTATAGCCAGAAACATTTTGGCAAATTTTACAAAAATCCACCAGGACATAAATTTTACACCTGAAAAAGAGGACATGTCCTGGGAAAAGAGGACAGATGGCAACCCTGCCACTGACAGACGTTGCTTAGTTTTCTGTCTCCTTTGCAGGACGAAGAATGTCTTGGAGAAACAGAAAGCAGATATGGGACTGCCTGGGTGAGGATGAAGGGGTATGGGGTGCATGGATGTAGCCAGGATTTATTTTAGGGGGGCAGGCTTTATGTTGGGGGGACAGAACCCAGTTATCTGCGACACAATTGGTCAGTTAATTATGTATTGCCTTCTTAAACCTCCACTTTTTCCTCCCCTGCAGAGCCCTGGACTCTGTGCCCGTGTTGGCGTTCCCAGCTTACTGCCACGAGCGCTTCTCCAACAGCGGCTTTGGTTTTGCCGAGGAATACCAGGTACAAGGTTGCCGTGGCGTCTGTAGCTCGGTGGGCAGAGCGCCCGCTTAGCACACACAAGGTCCTGGGTTCGATCCCCGGCGTCGCCAGGCAGGGCTGGGAAAGAAAGGCCCTTGTCCCAAGCCCTGAAGAGCTCCTGCCAGCCAGTGTAGACATTACTGAGCTAGGTGGACCAGTGGTCTGATTGAGTATAAGCCATTTACATTCCTATGATATGTTTATTTAAAACTAAACCACAGCGAAAATACTCTGCCATCCTTGTTTTAGATTGAAAAGGGTATTCCAGAAATTAAGAATAAAGCCCATTTTAAAGTACCCTACCAACGGAGCATTAAGCGCCTTCCAGAAATTGCTTTTTTTTTGTATTTCTATTATTTTTATTGAATCTACTTGTTGATTTGCTTCAAGAAGATCTTTAAAAACTGAATATAAATCCCAGTTTTCATAACAAACTTTACTCTTGTGTGTCCTTTCCCTCTTGTTTCTTTTACTAATTAAACGAGAGCTGTTACCAGATATAAGAGATTCCGGATCCTATTCAGCTACTCTTTTAAATATTTTGGCCGTCATTCTGTTTTAAATACTTTACATATCCACTATTTAAACACCTTAAATATCCACTATTTTAAATACTTAGGCTGCATGCTTGTTTCTTTTTTGTCAGAATTTTTATATACTGCTTAACATTTTGAGAAACAAAGAAGAACCTTGGGGTTTGTGCTTTGCTGAAGGAGTCACCTTGTTTCGTAGCTCTCTGTGCCGCTTGCTTCACCATTTCTCTTTTCCTTGCCCACATAACAGCAGCTGCAGGACGTGGGGACAGGACAGCCCCAGAGCGTGGCGGAGCGGCCTGAAAATCAAGCCAAGAATCGCTACAGCAACGTTCTGCCATGTCAGTTTCGTTCCCCCTGCCCTGTTTTTTCCTTTGTCGGTTGCGCTTAGCAAAAGGAGTCTGCTTTAATTTTGAGCATCTCACTACGGAGTGGTGGTTTCAGATAAAACCTCAAAAGACCAGAGATTCAAGCAGGAGGAGGCGGGAGGGGTCTGTCATTGGTGCTTGAGAGTCATCTGACCCTTGACCCAGAATTCTCGGGTAAGGCAGGCTTTAGCTCAGATTGATGAACTTCTTTGGAAAACGTCTAGCCTCATTCCCCACCACTTCAGATAATTTTTTCTGGCAATGGGAGGAATGTGCATTAACACTTAAGGGCTGGATTTCTTCCTGCATCTGCCACTTTCTGACCCCCATTTGATATAACAATTATTTGGAATGCATAGTTTCCCCCCAGTTTTTCCTTCACAACAACCCTGTGAGGTAGGCTAGGCCCAGAGAAAGGGAGCTTTTTGACTGAGTGGGGATTTGAACCCTAGTCTGACACTCTGACCACCACACCACACTGCCTCTGCTGCTCAACTTTATTCCTGCCACTTTTCAGTTATGTAAATCCATATTTGGTGCTGCTTTACTTTCAGTTTTAACCATTTTTCAGCCCACCCTCTCTGCTTTTACTTTTAACCCCTTTGGTTCCTTCTCTGCAGATGACCACTCGCGAGTTCAGCTCACCATCAAATCCGGAGACCCCAACTCAGATTACATCAATGCAAGCTACATGCCTGTGAGTCCCCCCGTCCCCCTCGGCTGCATTTTTGTGTGAAATGTGGTTTGGGACCCTTTGTGATTCACCCTTGACAAGAACTTTATAACTTAAGTTAAGCTTGGCATAGATTTGGGATTCAGCCCCTTATATATAATGCCAACTAGTCTCCAGTTTTCTCCTTGGGTTCATTAACCTCCAATTAATGAGCAACAATCTCATGGTTAGAGAGAGTCTGCTTTGACTTTGCACATCTCACTACAGAGTGACTTTGAGTACACTTATTTTCACTTTTTGTAGCTTGCTTTTAGACAAGCAATGAACCCCCCCCCCCAGCTAGCTTTTGTACGTTGCCATCCTTGTTTTGGATGGACGCTGGTGGCGCTGTGGGTTAAACCACAGAGCCTAGGGCTTGCTGATCAGAAGGTCGGCGGTTGGAATCCCCGCAACGGGGTGAGCTCCCGTTGCTCAGTCCCTGCTCCTGCCAACCTACCGGTAGCAGTTCAAAAGCACTCCAGTGCAAGTAGATAAATAAGTACCACTGCAGCGGGAAGGTAAACGGTGTTTCCGTGCGCTGCTCTGGTTCGCCAGAAGCGGCTTTGTCATGCTGGCCACATGACCCAGAAGCTGTACGCCGGCTCCCTCGGCCGATAATGCGAGATGAGCGCCGCAACCCCAGAGTCGGTCACGACTGGACCTAATGGTCAGGGGTCCCTTTACCTTTATCCTTGTTTTGGCTCTTACTGCTTTCTCTGTCATTTTAAGAGCTGGTTTCATTTTTTAATGACACACTATTGCTATTATTAAATCCTTCGAAAACAGAGGTCCTCTGGCTGGGCCGGGACGACATGGTGTTGGAGGGCCAACTCCCATCTCTTGCAGGGGCTCAATTAGTGCCAGCGCCTTCTGTCAAGAGTTTGGGTGTAACCCTCGACGCCTCCCTTTCCATGGAGGCGCAGGTTGCAGCCACAGTAAAGGCAGCATTTTTCCATCTCCGCCGCATTAAGCAGTTGGTCCCCTACCTCTCTCACCCTGATCTGGCCACAGTGATCCATGCGACGGTCACCTCCAGACTAGACTATTGTAACTCGCTCTACGCAGGGCTGCCCTTAAGACTGACCCTGAAACTCCAACGGGTGCAGAATACCGCGGTGAGGCTCCTTACGGGGTCTTTGCCGCGGGATCATATTCATCCAGTACTTTACCAGCTGCACTGGCTCCCGGTGGAATACAGGATCAGGTTTAAGGTGCTGGTTTTGACCTTTAAAGCCCTATGCGGCCTAGGACCCTCGTACCTACGGGACCGCCTCTCCTGGTATGCCCCGCGGAGGACCCTAAGATCCACAAATAATAACACGCTGGAGGTCCCAACCCATAAGATAGCTAGACTGGTCTCAACCAGGACCAGAGCCTTTTCAGTTTCGGCCCCAATTTGGTGGAACACACTGTCTCCAGAGACCAGGGCCCTGCGGGATTTGACAGCTTTCCGCAGGGCCTGCAAGACGGAGCTGTTCCGCCTAGCTTTTGAATCTGATTCAGCCTAGCCTGACCCTTGTGCTATAATATAACATTGTATTATAAGATTCTCCCCTATGTGTTATAAATTCATGGGCTGTTGCATTAAGGCGGTTTTTTAAATTTTTTAAATCTTTTAATCTGTATTTTAATTAATTGTTTTTTCTTTTATGTTTCATGTTTTATTGTGATTTTGGTGGTGTGAGCCGCCCTGAGCCCGGCTTTGCCGGGGAGGGCGGGGTACAAATAAAAACTATTATTATTATTATTATTATTATTATTATTATTATAATACTAGGGACTGCACACTTGCTTTCTTTGCCAGCCAGTCCCATCTATCCCCACCCAACCCCAACCACCCTTTGCCAAAACCACCCAGCACCCACCTTTCACCAAAAACAGCACCCCCTCCTCTCCTAAAGCTCACCAAACCTCTGCGTCTTGCCTGAGCTGCCCACTCACTTGTCAGGGCTGTCTACCTGCCTGTCTCTGGTTCTGGTTCTCTCCTCTTCACCCTCTGACATTGCTGTGACACCCAGCAACAGCTCTGGGAACCCAGTTTCTCTTGTCTGTGGCAAAGCAAAGTGCAGTGTGACGACATTCTTGAATTGTTATTATATGTCTAGATACTGCTTTATTTTGGGTTAGCCGCCACCTTGAATATACGGAAAGGCAAGGCATACAAATGACAAAAATCTGGGCAACACTTCTGTTAGAACAGCTGAGGGCAGACTGAGCGGGAGCTGGAAGGAGTGGTGTCCCCGCATATGTGATAACTGGTGACTATTAATGGCATGTGAATGTGTGTGTGTGAACCACAGCCACTGTTGAAATGTGGCCTCCTTCAGCTTTCCACCACATAAAGTGGCTCTCAGTCTAAACAAGTTTCGCCACTCTTCGTTGTGACTCCGTTGGATTTCCCCTTGATTCCGTACTAAGGCAAAGCTCTCTCTCTCTCCTTCCTCTTTACTCACTCCAGGGCTTTGAGAGGGAAAAGGAGTTCATAGCAGCCCAAGGCCCACTGCCAGGGACACTGTACGACTTCTGGCGCATGATATGGGAGCAGCAGATTGTGACCCTGGTCATGCTCACTAACTGCGCCGAGAACGGACGGGTGAGTCAGGAAACCGCTGGGAGAGTCAGGAAACCGCTTGAACAATGTTCTGCCTCTGGGGGGGGGTGCCCATTGGGGGATGTGGGTGGTGCTGTGGTCTAAACCACTGAGCCTCTTGGGCTTGCCGATCGGAAGGTCGGAGGTTTGAATCCCCACAACGGGGTGAGCTCCCGTTGCTCTGTCCCAGCTCCTACCAACCTAGCAGTTTGAAAACACGTCAGTGCAAGTAGAGAAATAGGTACTGCTGCGGTGGGAAGGTAAACGGCATTTCCATGCGCTCTGGTTTCTGTCACAGTGTCCTGTTGCACCAGAAGCGGTTTAGTCATGTTGGCCACATGATCCGGAAAACTGTCTATGGACAAACACCAGCTCCCTTGGCCTGAAAGCGAGATGAGCACCACAACACCATAGTCGCCTTTGACTGGACTTAACCGTCTAGGGGTCCTTTACCTTTTACCTCTACTTGCCCATTCAAAAGGGGCAAGCCATCTAGGGCTGTACAAAATATTATCTACTTTTTTGGGGGAGGGGGGTTCAAAACTAGTTTTTTCAGTGGGATAGAAATCACCCCTCCCCAATACCTGTGAGATTGATCGCCTCTTCTTCCTTAATCCTCTTCAGTGCCATCGTTTCCCCGTTTCCTTTCTCCTTTATGAATTAGTTACATGAGTGTTCCCACCCCTTCAGGTTGAGGCCATGATGCTAAGCAGCCAATTTGATGGTAGGCTGTCGATTGAGGGCAACTTACACAAATTAGCAAATCTTTCTTTTTTCTTCTCTAGAAGTGATTCAGCTCATTTTATTGGTTTATATAGGACTTTTTACCAGCATTTGTAATATGTGTCTTTTGATGCAATGGCCTGTAGGCTACGCAAATAAAGTTTGTTGTTGTTGTTCTCTAGAAGTGATGGAAATTTGTCTGGACATTTTTCAGTGTTCGTAAAAGGCAGCAGATAGTATCAGGCAGGGAGCAGAAGGACATTTTTCAGTGTTTGTAAAAGGCAGCAGATAGTATCAGGCAGGGAGCAGAAGCGAGGAGCTCATTCCAAAGAGCCTTGCGACTCCCCGGCTGCTGTGAGGAGGGTGTAGCTGTAGGCCTGGTCTTCAGGGCCCTTGATCTGCAGCAGCCCAACCAAAACCTGAACAAAGTTTGACAGTTGCTCTGCTCTTCCACAAGGCCAGTCCTTCCACTAACGTTCTTGGCTCTCCCCTTACCCCTGCCCCAACCTCCTTCTGGTCAGGTGAAATGTGAACGCTACTGGCCTCTGGACTACACACCCTGCACCTACGACAACATCACGGTGTCCGTCATCACAGAGACAATTCTCCCCGATTGGACCATCCGAGATTTCACTATCAAGCAGGTGATGGAGCAGGACTGCCTCCCCCGGCGTTCCATCCAAATGGTTTCTTCCAGAATAACTGCCCTGTGAAGCAAATATTTATCCAACTGCTTTATCATTGCAACTGAGGCTGTTGCCAATTCTGCAGTCCCTTTTCTCCAGCTTTTGACACCCGAGTGGTAGATTTTTGAGGCCCAGATCTGCTCTTGTTTTTCTTAGTTTTCCGATCTTAGTGTTGTGTTTTAAATTGCCAGGACGCATCCTGGGACCTTAGGGTGGAGATTGGGAAGTGAATCAAATGGTTATTGTTTAATAATGATGATGATAAATAACAATAATGGTGATGATAACCGTGACCATAATAATGGTACCAGTCGTCGTAATTTTAATTAAAGATATCCCTTTAAAAATGATAATAATGAAATATCAATCCTTCTAATCATGAACTCAACAAAATAAAAGGGAGTCACTGAGAGACAAGAGGGAAGTAATCCCAAGGCATGCATAAGCCAAAAATACCCTTTAAAACACTGTGGGACGGGCAGCCTTATAAAACTCAAATAATTTCTAATAGAAAAACATTATTATTATTATTATTATTATTATTATTATTATTATTATTTTACCACCCTTCATCCAAAGATCTCAGGGTGGTTTACAAGATAAAAAATACAGGAAAAAGCAGGAAAATGAGGGCAAGTGGGAGAAGAAGGGGCGTTTGAGCCCCTTGCAAGGAACCCTTGACTGGCTTGCTGGAACCCTGAGTGAGAGCACTGCTATTAGGAAGCATCACAAGCTACTGGGATGTGTGGACAGCTGTTACCTTGTGTGGTGTCTTGTGTGGTGCAGGTGGCAGGCTCTGTACCCTCAGGAACCGCGGGCTGACTCTGCCCCCCACCCCAAATGGGTTATATGATGTTTCTGGGCAGGATATGAGAGAGGCTTCCTGATCTTGAGCCACAAGATCTTCCTGAGTTCTGTTGTCCTCCTGTACATTGGGTTGTTTTTGGCCCTGATCCCAGCTTGATCCTAGATCCTGCCTCCTGAAGTTCATCCTCCGGTTGTAGTTCACTCTTCCGTCTCAACCACCAGCTCATCCCACAGTACCTGATTTCCAACTCCTGGCCCAGCCCTGACAGCGGGCGAGGAAGGTACGCTGCAACATTTTGTTGCAGGCCCCACACTTTGTTCTCTCGGGCGTCGAGCTCAGGTGGTTGAGTTTGGGAGTGGAACAGAGCCACTTCAAAATAAACTGCAAACGCCCCAGGTATACAGAATCATAGAAGTTTGTAAATAAAAACAAACAAACGGAAACTCTTCCCCCAATGGTGTGACAAGGACCTGAGACCTTCCACGGCTTTCAGGATGTTGAAAAGAAATGGAGGTGAAACCCAGGGGTGGCTCTGAAGAAAGCGCTTGAATTTTGTGTGTGTCCCAACAGGTGCACCTATCCGAGGTCCACCTCGCCAGGCATTACCACTACACGTCGTGGCCGGACCATGGGGTGCCCAAGATAACAAGCACCATCCTTCACTTCCGAGACCTCGTAAGGGCCCACATAGAGGAGCACAGAGGCGCTGGGCCAGCTCTGGTACACTGCAGGTAAACCCAAGAGGAGAGGAAGAGAGGATCGGGGCAGGGGAGAGCCAGGGGGAAGTGTAACCCACAGGTTCTGTGGACTGAGGCTGTGGAGGGGCCACAAACGGCAGACCCACTTCAACCCAGAGTGGCTTAACTATCCATAACCCCTCTTCCCAGGGAATTCTGGGAATTGTGGCTCTGGGAGGGAAATAGGGAGTCTCTTAACAACTCCCAGCACCCTTAATGAACTACAGCTCCCAGAATTCTTTGGGGGCAGCCGTGACTCTTTGAAGTGGCATCATGGCACTGTAAATGTGTCGTGTGAATGTGGTGTTTGGTCTTCTGGGTGGGATGTTTTGGTTGACGCTGTCCTCTCCTTCCCTCTCCAGCGCAGGTGTAGGCCGGACGGGGACGTTCATCTCCCTGGACTCCCTGCTGCGCCAAGCCCAGGTCACGGGTGAGCTTGGAGTCTTCCCCTTTGTTCGGAAGCTGAGGATGAACCGTCCGCTCATGATTCAGACTGAGGTGAGAGGCTCGGAATATGTCGTTACGTGAAGCAGATCTGTCCTGCGGACACAGTTCTCCTCAGGAAATGTTAACATTATCCTGGGGACCCTGTCGGAGACAGGCGCCAAGTACTAGTTTGCCATCACATGAGAAGAGCCCCACAGGGTCAAGCCAAACGCCCATCTAATCCAGCACCCGTCTTCCCACAGTGGCCAATTGGGCGCCCCGGGGTGCCCATGAGCAGGTCTTGAAGGCCCTAGCCTTCCCTAGCTGTGTCTCCCCACCTACTGGCATTCAACCGCACAGTGCCTCTGAAGAACCAAGACATTCCACATTCCCTAATGGCGCTTGCCTCTTCCCTGGTTTGCAGTTGCTTCAGACTCTGGCGTTATTTTGGCACTGGGCAAAGGCATCTGGCTCACCTTTATTTTATTACTGGCGTATTTAGTTCATAAAATTTATATACTGTTTGGTTGTGGAAACAACCGCCACCTTCAAAGCCGTTTATAAAACAAATCAAACAATGAAATTATCGGTCCAAAAAAACCAAAAACACAACAACACCCCAATTAAAAACTACGATTTACACCCTTCGAAAGATCGACAACAAGCTAAAAAAACCAGTTGAAAACACTTGTCAGCATTCCGCATGCCCTGGATAGGCTTGCCTGAACGAAGATGTTTTAAGCAGGCGCTGCAGAGCAGAGAGAAGGAGCCTGCCGGATGTCAATAGGCAGGGAGTGCCAAAGTGTTGGGTGCTGCCACATACAAATACTAAATTTGTACAAATGTGGTACGAGTCTCTCGCAGTGCCAGTTCCATGGATTGGAGTGGCCAAGTGGGCCTATATTGGGTAAGCCCATATCGCAATGTGCTCCTTTCTATCTTAGTTTGATTTGTGACTACCTTAAATGGGAAAAAACCCAGTTTATTATATCCACTTCCTTCTTCTCCCCTTCTACTCTCTTAGCCTGCTCATCATCTCGTTCAGGAATTCATCCTGCAAGCAAGGTGCTTGGGATGGTAGTTTCCTTCAAGATAACCTTACCAAAGAGACAGTCTCTCAAAACATATCCTTGAAAATGCAGCACAGTTCATGTTAGACATTCGCTGTTCACTAGTTACTAAAAGGGATGCAGGTGGCACTGTGATCTAAACCACTGAACCTCTTGGGCTTGCCATTCAGAAGGTCGGCGGTTCGAATCCCTGTGACGGGGTGAGCTCCCGTTGCTCGGTCCCAGCTCCTGCCCACCTAGCAGTTCAAAAGCACGCCAGTGCAAGTAAATAAATAGGTACCACTGTGGCGGGAAGGTAAATGACATTTCGGTGTGCTCTGGTTTCCGTCACTGTGTCCTGTTGCGCCAGAAGCGGTTTAGTCATGCTGGCCACATGACCCAGAAAGCTGACTGTGAACAAATGCCAGCTCTCTCAGCCTGAAAGTGAGATGAGCGCCGCAACCCCAGAGTCACCTTTGACTGGACTTAACCTTTTACCTTTAGTTACTAAGCAGCTTCCCTCTGGCTCTCTTTGGAGACTTCAGTTCTCTGTTAAACGACTTAAGAGGAGACAGGCAAACATCTGGGCCATCCACCACATCTGAAAGAAGCAGCACGGCCTATTGATTGGGGCCTCTGGTTGACCCCTGTGAGGGCAGGATGCTGGACTAGATGGGCCATGGGCCTCATCCAGAAGTGCTCAAAGCTGCCCTCAGAGCTGAATCTTCTTGAGCTATATATTTGACAAAGCAAGTTGAAATTCTGTCCTCCTGGCAGTGCTCTAATCCTACACACCCTTAACACCTCTTTTCTCTGCAGTCCCAGTTCGTCTTCCTTCACCAATGTCTCCTGGACGCCCTCCGGCCTCCTCCGCAGAGCGACAGTGAGAAGACAGAGCACACGGCAGTGTATGAAAACACCTGGGCCCTGCAAGGCTACGAGGTGTCCCGGGTGTGACAGTCTGTCTTCTTTGGCCATCGTCCCGGCAAGAACTGAGGAGGCCCATGTGCCCAGGGGGCGTGGAAACCACAGCGGACTTTTGAGATGTGCTTCCCTAGGGAGGGAGAGGCTGGTTCCTAGAGGAGACGCAAACTCACTTGCGATCCCTTCCCGGCCCAGTTTTGACATGATTGTGCCAGCCAGCTGAGGAAGTGATGAGGTGTGTTTGTGTCCCCCCCCCCCTCTCTCTCTTTGTGGGTTGGAAGTTAAATTACACGCGTTGTATCTGTCGGGAACATACGAAATGGAAATGTGGAGGACCCAGTTTGGGACTGAGAAGCCGAGAGGAGCCAAAATGGACAGATTTGCTCTTGCAGCGACCTGTCCTTTGGCTTTATGGGTGAAAGGCAGGTACGGAATTTTACAAATGAAATGAAATAACCGATCAACCCACACATATATCTGAGAATACGATGGTAGTAGCTCTTCTGTAGCAGCTCTGGAGGCAAATGGGAGCTTCAAGTGTGAGAGAGGGGGTGATTTTTGGTGGGGGAACATAATGAGGGACTGGGACAAGCCCCCCATTTCCCCACTGCACCACTATGTCAGGCTTCCTAAGGTAAGGAAAAGTAGAGGAGGAGAATCGCACACACAGGATTCAAAGATGTGCTTAATGTCGCCTCTGGATTGACCAAAGGTTAAAGTGGGTGGGGGAGAGGAAAAGAAGATGCATCTAGCAAATGAAACTAGCAGGATCTATCATGAAGAAACTTATAATAAGCTTAATCAAAAGCAGGGAAGCCTCCAGTAGTGTAGAGAGCAAACACTGGGCGATAATTGGCAACCACTTGTTCTAACTATAGGAAGGCAAACCCACTTAGCTCAGTTGGTTAGAGCATGGCACTGATAATGCCAAGGTTGCAGGTTCAATCCCTGTAAGGGCCAGCTGCGTATTCCTGCATTGCAGGGGGTTGGACTAGATGATCCCTGGGGTCCTTTCGAATTCTATTATTCACCCCAAGAAGAAACGAATTCAACTTTGTCTGTAAGTCCACAGCGTTGGGCTTGAGAGCCAGTGTGGTGTAGGGGTTAGTGTGTCAGATTATGACCTGGGAGACCAGGGTTCAAATCTCCACTCACTGGGTGGCCTTGGGCTGTTCACTGCTTCTCAACCTGACCTACCTCACAGGGTTGTTGTGAGGATTAAATGGGGAGGAGGGAAACCATGTATGCCACCTTGAGCTCCTTGGAGGAAAAGCGAAAAATGAAACAAACAAACAAACAAACAAATAAACTAGACTAGACTAGACCAGACCACAAGCAGATTAACTGGCCCTCATGTTTGTTGCGTATTGATGGCATGGTGATGAAAGCCACTGTATTGTTTACAGGAAGAATGTTTGATTCATGAGCAGGCATAGGCAAACTCGGCTCTCCAGATGTTTTGGGACTACAATTCCCATCATCCCTGACCACTGGTCCTGCTAGGTAGGGATCATGGGAGTTGTAGGCCAAAAACATCTGGAGGTCCGAGTTTGCCCACGCCTGTTCATGAGCCTTCGGTTCAGATCTCTGCTCAGCCATGAAGCCCACTGGGCCTGCAGCATCTCATGCTCACTGTTTTTTCCAATCTGAACCTACCTCCCAGGGTTGTTGTGAAGATATATTGAGTAGGGGGTGGTGGAATGCCGTGCACAAAGTCCTGAGTTCCCTGGAGGAAAAGTAATGAACAAAAGCAGAAGGGATTGGAGAGAATGAAATTCTTTCCCTGTTTTCAAAAGATTTCTTGTATCATCCCAGAGAGGCGATTCTCATTTGCCGTAGGAGTGCAGATTCACACAAGCCCTGTGCAAAAACCCCCACAACAACCAGAGCCAAGATGAGGATTGCAACAGCTCGTCCACATGATTTTCAAGGACAGACCATACAAAGGGTGTTGGTGCAAATTCAGTATGAAAATCCTCAGTAGATAAAACCTCCTCATGGCTTCTGGTATTCTAGACACCTAGTCTTCTCAAGCTCATGCCTTGAAGCCCTGTCAGTTTCCCTCCCATCACAAATGTCAACAGCCTCTCTCTTGCTGGACTTACAAGTCATTGTTTATACAAATTAGGGCTGTCGCCAAACTGAGGAAAGTTTACAAATGGACACCCCACTGATTGAGGACTTTGCTGGAGGCGTAGGATTGCAGCCACAGCTGGATCACTGTGTGCATTTGGGCCAGCTAATCAGTTGATTAAATCTACATTGATTTGCGTATGAGTAAGCCAAGACGCGGGTGGCTCTGTGGATTAAACCACAGAGCCTAGGGCTTGCCAATCAGAAGGTCGGCAGTTCGAATCCCCGCGACGGGGTGAACTCCCATTTCTTGGTCCCTGCTCCTGCCAACCTAGCAGTTCGAAGTGCAAGTAGATAAATAGGTGCCGCTGCAGCGGGAAGGTAAACGGCGTTTCCGTGCGCTGCTCTGTTTCGCCAGAAGCAGCTTAGTCATGCTGGCCACATGACCTGGAAGCTGTACGCCGGTTCCCCCGGCCAATAAAGCGAGATGAGCACCGCAACCCCAGAGTTAATGGTCAGGGGTCCCTTTGCCTTTAAGCCAATACCACGGGGGGAGCATAATTCTGACTTATTTTGGGTTTTTAGATGGTTTATCTGAATCCACTTGTGAATCGCTTCCCATAAAAGATCTCAAAACAATTTCACAGCAAAAACAATCTGCAATGAAAAACAATTCCATATGTAAAAACAAAAAGGATGGATGGATGGATAGAGTATAATTTATTATATGGTTAAAAATGAGCGTACTCTATTTAATACAACAAATACTAATGTGGATAAAATAGAGAGAAATAAAATGGTAGGTAAACAAAAGTGAAGATTTAATAACTTGAAAAAGAGATAGGAAGTCTATGTAGTCCCAGTAGGTAAGAATGACTGATGTATTTCCTAGGTTGTTGTGCAAAATTTTGCAACTCATGCTGTAATCTTTGGTTTTCCATCTTCTAGAAGTAAACTGGACAGTTCCAAACTAGAACCTCTGGGCATTCTTCTAAGAAATGAGGCGATGGTCTTGTACGAGCATCTTGGTAATGGGGAATCGTAAAAGGACATGGTCTGTGGTCTTTATCTCTCCATCGTTACAAGGGAAGGGCTGTAAAAGGCTTGATGGGAAAGGAAGGCCTTCAACGGGTGCCAAGAAGGCAATAGGGACTTCCAAAGGGGGGGGTACCACCATGCCAGAGGCCCAGTTCTGCTGGGCTGCTCCCCATAGAGAAAGGCTACCTTTGTGAATGCGAGAGAGAAAGGGCAGCTCTTATCCTAAAACGGATGGAGAAAACGGGGGGGGGGGGAGAGATGATTCTTTTTTTTTAATTTTTTAATTCTTTATTTATTTTTACACATTATTACAAAACATACTAAACATCGTACCCTAATATTCATCATCCATTACATACATACATACCTCCATACATACATACATAGCATTACTTACATATCTATACCGTATTACGTAGTACTTAAACTCTCACATACCTCACACTAACATACCTCATTCTTCCTACAAGAATCCCTCCCTCTCCCTCCCCCCTCCCCTTTGCTTCTCAGTACATGCTGCGTTACTTATCTTACATTCTATTGTTTATATACACTCCTATCATTTCTGTCTTTTCTTTTATTATTCCTGTTGAACTTTTCATTCTCTGCCCAGAGGGTGGTCTCTCTAACACCTTATTATATATTCCTCAAATGCCTCCCACACCTTTTCTCTTATATCTTCTTTACTACCTTTCACTTCATTCTCCTTTATAGCTAAGTTATGGTAGTTTAGCATTTTAAGTTGCCACTCCTCTTTCTTTGGAACGTTTTGCGTTTTCCAATTACTTGCTACCAGGAGTCTTGCTGCTGTTGCTGCATACATAACAATAATTCTATCATTCGGTCGTATATCATTGTTCAAAATTCCAAGTAAAAATACTTCTGGCGATTTACTAAATGAGTATCTCAAAATCTTTTTCATTTCATTGTAAATCATATTCCAAAAACCCTTGATCTCTCTACATTGCCACCACATGTGATATAATGTCCCAGTTTCACTCTTACATCTCAGGCCCCACCCCATGGGTCAGCTTTGGCAGACAAGTGCAACCGGCATGATGTTGCATGATGGATAGGTGGGGCCATTATGCCCACCTGTCAAAATTCATTGCACAGGGTTCCCAGGCACCCAACAGCCAGCTAGGCACGGGCATTGCCAGCGCAAGGGGCATTGCCAGCCCTATGGTTGGTGCTATGGGGAATGCTGAGCATAGGGCTGGCAAAGCACTTCTTCCCCCCCCCTTCCCATGTGGGGAAATACGGGAAAGAAGGCTACATTTTACAGGCAGGGCTAGGTGAGGGAGAAGTCGTAGATATCCTTCGCTCAGCCGGTGTCATTTATTTATTTATTTATTTATTTAAATAGAGCTGCTTGCTTCGGCTGCAACTCTTTGTTGCCTGCAGGGAACACGCACACACAGCCAAAACTGAGCCAGATTTAATCTCCCATCTCAATCGACTGCATGCGCCTGTTCCCTGTAAGCAACAAACAGCTGCATCCAAAGCAAGCAGCCCCCCCCCAGCCAGCACAGAAAGGACCCCTGCACTCCCACAAGCTGGTGGGCAAGCTACTGCAGTTTGGTGGAAATAGCCCCAGGGGCAAATCTGGACCCCGCCCTTTCAGGCCAGGATTGAACCGTGGGCTAAGGGTTCCCACTCCTGTTCTAAAATAATGACTTCTACCTACTACTCTTGTCATTTATTTTTTTCAAGTGCAACCAAATGAACCAGCGAAACTGTTTTGGTCTATTAAAATGTTTTTATTAATCTAACCCATTAGATGACACAGCTCTAAAATAGAAAACATGCTGGTATATTTGTGTGTGTGTGTTTGTGTGCACATAGATAGTTGTTTTGTGCTGCAGCAGACTAGCACCGTTACCCTTCCCGCATATATTAAGACACAACAAGTTACAGAGTTTAAACAAACACATTAGGCAGCATCTGAGTCAATGACGGCTGGGGCATGAATTACTTACTTTCAGTGGGTTGCGCGAGAAGCAGTGAAAACATAATTTCCCATGCTGCCAACAAGCCCAGGTGCTTGATGTATACAGAAAGCTGGTCTGCATTTCTCTCCCAAAAGACTCCTCTCCCTGCTCTCTGCCCCCCACGCTGCTGGGACTGAGGTACCTGGGGAATCTCCTAAAGCACCTCTTCACCCAGTTGGACTGTGGGCATTTTAAAAACATCTCTCTTACCGAAATATAAATTGGTTGAATCATCCCCCTCCCCTTTCACGGAAAAGACAGAGAATTATTTGGTTGCTGAGGCAACCTAAGTGTCAGCTCCCAAATGTTGCCATGGTGCTGTCAGATCTTTCCTCACTATTTTTTTTATTTTTTACACATCAGCTCATGGCTCTTTGCAAACGATCACATCTGACTCTGGGCTGTAGCACAGCTGAAGGGATATGGGGAGGAGGCCAGCCAGATGTCCAGGGGGTTCTCTCTTGGATGGTTGCTGGATGAAGTGCAGTGGTTCCCAGCCAAGGATGCTGAGTTCCTTTGGGATGGAGGGTGAGGTCTAGGGGACCCTGATGACTTGGGATGCTGAGGGTGAGAACTTAGAGTGGTGGTGAGGGTTAGAACTCATAGATGCAAGAAGGATTAGGCCCCAGATGGTGCTGGGGGTCAGGATTCTTAGACAGGAGAGCGGGATGCTGGAAGCATGAATCCTGAATTCTTTAGGAGGAGAATAAGACACTGGGCCCCTCCACTCTGGTGTGGTTTTTGCGGTTGTATTCTGCAACATTATCATTTTGGTTTTTTTATGTATACTGTTTATATGCCAAAATGTCTTTGACACAATAACTGCGCCTTAGTGGTGGATTGATACTGGACCATCCACACACTATTCTGCTTTATTAGCATTGGGGAAACATTTCTTCTGCAATGCTTCCCCAATGTTACCACATTATTGCCATCAAGGGCCCCCCCCTCTCTCTCTCGTAAAACAAAAGTGGGACATAAAATGAACAGCAGCACATTTGTGGTATGAAAAGTTGCATGTTTTTAGAATGACGCTATGGGGCATGTGCTGATTGGAAATGATCCAGGACATTTGCCCTGAAGCTTTCGCAGAGGTAAATGGTGTGGAGAGGAGGCTTGCATCTACCTGCCCCATATGCCATCCTAAGTGCACATAATGATGGGTGCATAGTAAAAGGGATGCCTGGAGGGATCGTTGAGCTGAAAAAGCTTTTTTTACCCTTGCGTGCCAAACGTCTTAACTCCCTCCATCCACACCTGAGCTTTCTCTTCTCTTCGCTAACGAAAGCATGGTTTTACACAGTGCTTTCCCCCCTACAGTAGAAAAATAGGTGCCGGTACTCACCATGAAGTTGTTACAGTAAGTGCAGCACTTTTTAACAACAACAAAAAAGAGGTGTGTCGGTATCCCCTGGAAACAAAGCACTGGATTTACATGTATTTGCACACACACACACACACACACACACACACACACACACTCACCCCACAGTTTGGTACAGGTTGGTCGCTCAGCTCCAGTCAGTCCCCAACCATTTAATTTTTTTCCCCACTGCGGCCATTGCCTGCATCAGATTTTGGGAGGACACAGATTGCGCTGCCCCTACGAACTGCTTTTGGGCAGACCTCCCCAAAGGCAGTGGCCAGTTTGGAAAGCCTTGCTTCAAGGGTGAACCCGTGAAGGATCCGAGGCTGCCTTGCACTGGGGGACGTTGGGGGGTGGGGTGGACGTGCAGATGGGTTTTCGGTGCGAGGATCCAGGTTCTTGTGACGGAGAGTGACTACCTGGCAGCCTAGAAGCTTGGAGGCGTCCTCGCTTTGGATTCCCCCAGAGCGCACATTGTCTGGTGGCGGCTTCCCAGCAGGGGACTCTTGGCCACCAGGGACGCGCGCGCGCCGCGCTGGTGGCACAGTAAGTTGCAGAACTCGCTCCTTCCACAGGAGGGCAGTCATGTCTCTCCTCTCTCACACACAACCTCCCACACTGTGTCCACCTTCCAAACCATGCACACGCCTCTTCCATCTTCCTCTCCTTCATACAAGCGGCGCGCCCCTCCCTGTGTCGCCAAGAGCAACGCCGTCCTTCCTCTCCGTCTCCTCCTGCCTTTCCCAACCGGCTCTCGTAAGCTCCTTCTCTGTATACCCTGTGCTATAGTCACATTAAGAAATGTGCTCCTTTCTCCCTCGCACTTGTGAATGACAAACCTCTCCACTTTGCCTAGAGCTCCGCGCACCCCCAACACCGACCCCCACCATAAACCCATCGTTCTACAACACACACGCACCTCAATATTTCTCTTTCTCCACACACACACACACGCGCGTGCGTTTCCTGACATTAATTCACATTTCACCGGGCATTAATTCACCTGTGTATCTGATGCGTCCCAAACAGAATCCTAACCCTCTCCTGGCTCCACAGATTAGATTCCAGCCTACAATATAAACAATTTCCAGAGGCGCACGATCACCCTCTGGGTGTTGCTGAATCTTCCCCGATGAGGTGACTTTCGCCGTGCAGAGCTTAGCAGCTCAAAATCTCAGCGCCATTTGGTGAAGGGGGCGGGTATAGACCCCCTTCCCCAACTAGCCTGTCTTTTTAACATACCTGGTGGTTGCTATGGAATGGTGGGTAAAGGGTGGCTTATAGGAGATCTTACAGCTCTCTGTCTCATGCACACATAGGAAAACTGCCTTATACTGAGATCCACTGGTTCATCCAGCGGAAGTATTCGTCACAGTGACTTGCAGCGGCTCTACCGGGTTTCAGGCAGGGAGTTTTTCCCAGCCCTACCTTGAGATGCCGGGGACCGAACCCGAGACCTTCTGCATGCAAGGCAAATGCTCTCGCATCGAACTAGGGCCCTCCCCACATGCCGAGATGCACACAAACACACCTCTCGCATACAGTGTATAGTGGCCATATCTGCACCTCCTGCAACTTAAATCGATTGCACGTTCTTCGCAAGGATCCCATTTATCTCTGTGTTTAGGAGAGTATCCAGTGGATTTTTAAGCAGATCCCTGCCGCGTTTGTTGGAGGGCGGCACAAAGTGGAAGGAGGAAGCCATATTTTCACTTGTTTGAAACTGGTTGAAGTTTGCTGGTATAATTTGGCTATATCTATAAATCTCTGGGTTCGCTTTCCCCCCATGGCAGACTGACAGCTCTCTCGGGCTCGGTCCTTTTCTCACAAAGACCTAAACAGTGGGGTGGGTCTCCACCTGCTAACGCTAGTTCCGCCCACCGCCATCTTCCTATCATCACTTTCAAAAGATTCCCTCCGGCGTTAGACCCACAAACACCTGAACGCTTCAAAGAACTGATCTGGCTTTGTTTTCAATTCGCCATTTCGAAGATCCCTTCTCCGCCTCCGCCCCCGCCCCCGCCCCCGCTACACACACACACACACACACCACACCCCTCGACCCCTCCTTTCTTCACTTTTCTAGTTAACCCCACCTCTTCCTTCCCGGCCCCACCCCGCAGCCAGCAACGTTTCAGCACCACGGAAAGCGGACAGCTCCTTTGCGCTCTCTCGTTCGCTCTCCCCAAACACACAAGCACAAAACGCTACCAGCCTGCGCTCTTCCTCGCTCGCGCTGATCCTTTTCAAAAGAAGAACTGTTTTGATTTGCCTCCGTCCGATCTTTGCCTTTGAGCTATCCAGCAAACCTCACTTCTTCTGCCGAGAAAGCGGGAAGAGAAAAGGGTAAGATGCGCCCCATTGGGACTTCGGTTTTCTAGCCAGAAGTGCTGTGCGAGAGGGTGGCTCCGCACCCAAGAGATTATGAGTTGTGTTGAATTTCTCTTTCTTCCTTTTGCCTGAGAGGATATATCTTTCTCTCTCAAGCCATCAAGGGTGGGCAGGATGGCATCTTGAGAACAGAGGGGGGGGAACCATTTCCCCCGGAAGGGGGCCGCTTTCCCCAGAGCTTGTGGAACAAAGACAGGTCGCTTACCTGTGTCCAGGGCGAACAGGGAGACGTGACCGGTGAGCTTCGCACAGCGGGTGGAACTAGGTGGGAGGTGGAAGCAGAGGAGGACGCTCGCTTGTTTTTCCTACCCAAGCGATGCCAGGTGGAGACTGAGGCCCAGGAGGGCGTTAGTGCCCAGGCAAGACCCGGTTGGCATCGAAAAGGGTGAGCGGGTGGAGAAATGGTCAACAGAAAGCGCAATTGTGATTTTGAAGAACTGAGTGCTGAGTACGAACTTAAAAGGATTGTGGCATCCTCCGCCACCTTCCCGCGGCAGCTCAATGGGGCATGGCCAGTTGACCCCCACCAACACACACAGTCGCATGCTGCACATATGACACCCCACCCCTTTTAAACCCATCTAAATAAGTGAACTCCATCTATAAGGCTTGAGCGCACAGGAAGCCAGCAACCCCTGATGGGGATGGGAGAGGGAGGGTGCGTGTCGAGGGGAAGATGTGGGTCTCCCGACCCCCAACCGCGCAGGAGATGGAAGGGAGGTGTGTGGGTTGCTTGGCTGGAGAGAGGGAGGGTGCGTTTAAAGGAAACAGCCACTGCTTAGGGAAAGCGAGGCTCATCCAACTGCCCTCTCCTTGGGGAGATAGACTTCGACCGGGAGCCTGGGTAGGGTGCAGGATTTGGGATCCCCGGTGGCTCGGCTATCCTCCGGGAAGGCAGGAGGCGAAAGAGGCTCATTTGGGAATAATAATGTCCTCAGGCTGGGGTCTGAGCCGATGGGAGTTGCAATAGTACCATCCACAATTGACGGCGAGGCAAGCTGCGGTCTGTTGTCTCCAGGGCGGGGCGGAACTTTAACACACGCACAGAAAGCTCACGGAGGTGAACGGAGGCGTCTTCCAGCTCCATGCGCGTCAGGGCAGGCTGAGCCCTCCTCTCAGTAATAGGCCTTGGCTTTGTAGTAGCGTAGGAAGTAATGCTAAGAGTGTGTCTGAGCACGTTAAGAGAGCATCTCACCACTGAGTGAATTGCCGGGGGTGGGCAGGCAGGCATTAGTCTTCCACTCTTTCTCCAAAGAGCTCGAAGTGTTGTCGATTGTGGCTTCCTCCCTAATTTATGCTGGGAGCTACCTCGCCAGGTAGGTTTAGGATGGAGACTGCGTAAAAGCCACCCAGCTAAATCCATGGCCAAATGCAGAGATTTAAACCCAGGTCTCCCCAGGGCCCTCTGGCACCCTAACCACTATGCTAGACTGGCTGAGGGTGGGGGGGGCGTTTCAGGGTGTCCAGGCGGGATTGGCCCCTGTTAGGAAACACTAAATCTCCTGCTTTGCCAACTTCTCCCTCTCCTACCCATACACATGCATGCTCTGTATGGGGAAGGCCAATATCACACTGGATCATAGAAGCATAGAATTGTAGAGTTGGAAGGGATCCCGAGGGTCATCTAGTCCAACCCCCTGCAATGCTCGAACCCATGACCCTGAGATTAAGAGTATCATGCTCTACCGACTGAGCTAGCCCAGCTCAGTGACAGTGATTAAAAGGGATTAATTTCGATTTGGGCTCACCAGGATTAATTGGAAACATGTTGCCAGAGTAGCTGTTGAGTACCAATCAACCCCCTCCCCCCCAACCTGTAATTAGCAAGGGAAACAAATTCTTTGAAGAAAGGAGTGCTAAATTTCAATGTCTGCTTTGGCTTCTCACTTTTGTTCATGGCAGGGCTGTTTAACCCCTCTTTGACAGGCAAAGAATTCAACAGGTGAAGCTTTCTCCTCATTGCATCCTTATGTAGCTGGGGGGGCATGCATTAACTTTGCGTCTATGGTGCAATTGTTAGAAGCACAGCGATCCAACCATCAAAAAGAAGGCAACACAATACAACAAACCTCACGCCCGTTAGGATTGCCGCTTTTGAAACAAGCAAAACAACCGGCTTGGTTCTTTGATAGCATGATATGCAGAAATTGAGCAGACAGAGCTCTTCCAGGCATTGAGATAAAGCCTCTCAGGCAGAGAAAGATCTGGAGAGCCTTTTAACTGGGGGATGGACTATCGTCCCTCCCACTTATTAGGAGGTGAGTTGGCTTTTGAGGACAGCAATTGCAGTCAGGACTTCATTTTTGGGTGTGACACAATGGGTAGAAAATAGGGAGGGGCTGGGAACCAGCTATTTTGCTCCATTACAGACTTGTGTGTGGCCTTGGACAAGTCACTTAGTCCCTCATCTGTAAAACGGGAACATTCTGCCATGGCAAAGCTAAGCTTTAAGGCCATGCAGTGCTTCAAAAATTATTAACCGTCTGACCCTATAACATGGATAACATTTCAGCATGCTTCTATTCCTGCAGGGCTGTGAGCCAAGGGCTCCTAGATTTGTGACATGCGGCTTATGAAAAGATGGGAGATGCCCCCAACCACATCTCTTTCTTTTCACTCTTAAGCACTCTGTGCATGCTCTACTCCTGGAAGGAGGTGGAAGGGAGGGATGCAGACCTTCCTTGTGCCAAGGGCGTGTTGCGCTTGGTGTGCGTGTGGGTCCCTGCAGATGGCTCCAAGAGGAGGCTTGCATTTGGTTGCCATAGTTTTCCTAAGGAGATGGAGAGAGTTGCTGTGAATGTTCCTACATCACCAAGCCAGCCACCCCAGTCCTCAGCCAGGCATGTACCGTATTTTTCCGTGTATAAGACTAGGTTTTTAAACCAAAAAAATAGGTTTAAAATTGGGGCTCGTCTTATAGTCTTACTAGTTGAAGTTAGCCCGTTCAATAACGGGCGCTAGAGGAGGAGGAGGCAGGAGGAGGCAGAACAGCGGCCGCTGGGTGGTGGAGAGGGGCTCCCTCCCCCTTCTTTGTTTTCCCCGGGGGCGGCTGTAGCGGCGGCGGTAGCGGCGGCGGTAGCGGCGGCGAGGATGGGCGGCCCTCTGCGTCCGTGCGAGGCAGCGCCGCTGGCGCAACTGAGAACGCGCGTGCGCCGACCAGCTGGCCGCGACACGCCGCCCGCTCCGCCGCGCTCAAGCCGCTGCGTCCGTGGGGAACACGGACATGGCGCAGTAGCGCAATTCCGTGACCAGCGGACGATGTCTGGACTCAGCCACTTATTATATAGGAGACACAGTTAGTGCTGGGGTATTTCCTGTAAAGTTGAGCCCCAATAAATAGTTTTGCGTCTTAAAACATGGGGGCGTCTTATACACGGAAAAATACGGTACATTGTGTGTGTGCGTGAATGAAACTGCATCTCTGCCTCTTCGTTTTTATTTTTTTATTTTTTAAGATTTTATTGGGGGAAAACTCACTGTTAAAATGTACAGACAAGCACATACAAAAGTGCAATCATATATTTTTTCATACATTAAACATAGACAATTCCAATATAACTGCGATCATTATTTCATGTGCTTCCTTGCATCTCTGCCTCTTTGGTCTCTCTCTCTCTCTCTCTCTCTCATTCTTTGCTTGGAGTCTCTACTTGGACTCTCAGCAGGTCTTCACTGTGCAATGGTTTTCTTTGAGCTCAGAGCTTGCAGTAAAATCTGAGGAGGGAGCCCCTGAAACTAGCTTCAACAGGAGTGAATTAGAGCAGGTGAGGTTAAGAGGGGCACTCAGATTCCTAATTCAGTGGAGGCTGCTCTGTTAGGACAAATGGGGCATTGCCCACCGACCTCACTTTGCCCTCAGTCAGTCTCCACCTGCCTGGGGGGGGGGGAGAGCTGGCTGTCAGCTTCCACCTCTTCCTTAGGAAGAGAACTCAGCAGCATAGCTGTCAACTTTCGGATTTGAAAATAAGGGATTTTTCCAAGCTTTTGGATTTGAAAATAAGGGATGCCACGAGGGTGGTGCAATGGCACCAAGTAGCCTCGCCACCCTGCGCTCCAGAGGCTGCACGCGAACGGGTGAGCAAAAGAGCGAGCGCGTAGATGGCAGGCAGACTGTCTGTCTGGTTGGGCGTGAGGGTCTGGCTGCACAAGGCATGCAAGCTCCGCCCCCAGTCGGTCTCAGACTCCTTATTGGCAGCCGAGCAACGCAGCTGAGGAGCCTCCCTGGCCGGCAGGGAGGGAGAGGAGCTGCTTCCTTTGAAATCCGGGAAATTTAAGGGATATCAACAATCCGGGATAGCAGCGGGAAACGGCATTGGAATAAGGGAGTTTCCCGCAAAAAAAGGGAGGGTTGACAGCTATGCTCAGCAGGGGAGAGGGGGACACAAATCTAGACTTGGTTGGTCCTGCTTCTCATTGGCTCTCTAGCACCACCTAATGTTTGGGCCTCCTGCCTTCCACCCTGCCACTCCCAAAGGGCAGGGGCCACCACTGTCCTGATTCCTCTGGAAGACTGGAAGGATCCGGTTGGTTTTATTGGGCTTGATTTGAGCCAGATTTTAGGACTTTAAGCTCATGCCATCAGTCCAGTATCTCCTGAGACATTTGATCTGGGCTTTGTCATGGACAACTGGCCAGAATCCGCTTTCAGTGCCTAGCAAGGTTGGAGTGGTGAGAAAGAGCGTTCGGAGCCACGTGCAGAGTGCTTCCCACCCCCTCAGTGTCTCACCAGTAAACAAACAGCTACATTGCACCTGGGATTCAAAGGAAGGCCTCTGGAGATGTCCCAGCATCCATTGATTTAAAATACATAAAGAAATACAGCGGGCGAGAGGTTTGTGAAGAAGCCAGGTCTCTTGAGTCTTCTGAGGGGTGAGGGAGCAAGTTAGAGCTGGAAAGAGGGTTAAGGTTGAACACACCTCCATTGTCATTTTCTGATGCAGGGAGTGTGGGGGGGGGGCAGGTTGAGGGTTAACTGGAAAGCGCTTAGCGACCAACAGTGCTGTTATTCTCAAGCTGGGCATCTTTTGGGATTACATATTTAATCATGTTCCCAACCTAATAATATGTATTATGTATAGTGGTATAGTCTCTCTCTCTCTCTCTCTCTCTCTCTCTCTCTCTCTCTCTCTCTCTCTCTCTCCTTCCTTCCTTCCTTTCTCTCTCTCTGTCACACAAACACACACAAACATTGAACACAAACACTTAAAATCATCAGAGGCATGTGGTGCCTTAAAATAGGAATGGAAAAACCTGTTCCTCTCCAGATGTTGCTAGACTCCAGCTCTCATCAGTCACAGGCAGCATGGTCAGTCGTCATGACTGATGGAAGTTGTAGTTCAACAACATCCGGAAGGTTCTCCACTCCTGCCGTAAAAAGGTAAAGGGACCCCTGATCATTAGGTCCAGTCGTGACCGACTCTGGGTTGCGGCGCTCATCTCGCATTATTGGCTGAGGGAGCCGGTATACAGCTTCCAGGTCATGTGGCCAGCATGACTAAGCCACTTCTGGCAAACCAGAGCAGCACACGGAAATGCCGTTTACCTTCCTGCCTGAGCGGTACCTATTTATCTACTTGTACTTTGACATGCTTTTGAGCTGCTAGGTTGGCAGGAGCAGGGACCGAGCAACGGGAGCTCACCCCGTCGTGGGGATTCAAACCGCCGACCTTCTGATCGGCAAGCCCTAGGCTCTGTGGTTTGCCTCTCTGGCATGATACATTCGAAGCACCGTGATTCCCCTTTAAACATCAGTAGCTCCCCTTCCCCCAAGAAACTGAACCCAAGAAACTGTAGTTTGTTAAGGGTGAGCAGACAAAAAGAGGATTGCCCTGTGAGATGTTGAGTTATGAGCCTGCCAGGGAGTTCAAAGCACTGGTTTTAATATCACAAGAGAATAGTTTGAAGTCAGCCTTCCTATCCCTTCGTAGCTGGAGCTCCAGAATGTTCCTGCAGGCTCAATTTAGTCAACAGGAACTCTGGGCCCCTCCAGGTGACCTATTTATTATTGAGCACTCATCCTGATTTGCTTGCACAAAGCTTAGGCTGTGGCTACATCCAGTCTTTTGAGGAGCATTTGTTCAGATCTGTTTACAGGGCTGTCATGATGCAACTGTGAACCTCCATCCTGCATTCCTCCTGATTTTACACATTTTTCTCACTGGTGATTCACTCACCCCACACATTTCAATGCATTTCCCCATCGCTTTCCAAATCGCAAAAGGTCCATTGTTGGCTTCTAATTGGATCTGTCTCACTGGGACAACAGGGTGCTTTAATCCACTTTGAATACAAACGTAAAGTTTTGTTATGTTCCTGATTCCGTCTCTCAAAAATCATGACCGTCCATTGGCACCTTCTGCATTTTGCGGGGTATATTTCCATCCCATCCCATCTATATTCCACCTCTCTTTCATGATGAAACTGAAAGCAGCACGAATGCCTTTGCCTGGATAATTGCCCATCCAGGGACGTACAAGATCCAGACCTCATTAGCTTCAGCAAGATGCCTGCTGACCAAGCCTGGGGTGCAGATTTCAGGCAGGGGTGGGATTCAGCAGGGGCAGACTCTTGTCTTTCAAATTTCAGTGATGCCCTGTGTGAGGCCACAATTTGGTACCCCGAAATGTGGTGTAGTGGTTAAGAGCGGTAGACTCGTAATCTGGGGAACTGGGTTCGATTCCCTGCTCCTCCACATGCAGCTGCTGGGTGACCTTGGGCTAGTCACACTTCTTTGAAGTCTCTCAGCTCCACTCACCTCACAGAGTGTTTGTTGTGGGGGAGGAAGGGAAAGGAGAATGTTAGCCGCTTTGAGACTCCTTAGGGTAGTGATAAAGCGGGATATCAAATCCAAACTCTTCTACCCTCCCACCTCTCACCTTCTGTTCTGCTCGAATCACTCCATCATAGTTGTGATGTTCTGTGGCATCCCCTAGGCTGGGCGTCCGATGTGATGGAACCGGACACACTGTGCTAAATTCACCTCTGGTTTCTGTGTCTCCCAAACAAAGATTGCAAAGTAAGCTCCACTCCATCCAGGAGGAATGACTTCTTTGTAGACCTGTATAGGATCCTTGCTGTGCCGTATGGTTTGAGAAGCCAGCCCTGCATTGAACCCAGCAATGTCATTACCTTTGGCTCTGCTCACAAATTCCCCCCCCCCCCAAGAATGGACCCCACCATAGAATGCTGTGGAAACTGTTCTTGAATTCCAAGAGCTTTCCTGCGTGGAACATTTTGAACCGTTAGCTTATTTGCAGCCATTTGGACGCCATCCTTCTGATCTGTTGAATACAGGCAGAAGGTCTAATCATTGATTTGTTTTATAATATGGATCTTGAGTATTCCTGCCACTTCTTTTCCTTTCCAGATCACATCTCACTAGGTGGTGGTAGGTCAGGGCTCAGCAGAAAGGCCTCACCCATGTTCTAACTCATTACTCCACTGGCTACCAGTTGTTTGGGGGATTTGTTTGGCCGTCAGCCTGAAATGTTTGTCTCTGTGTTAATCTCTTTGAATAGAATGGCTGGCACGGCCATTGGGATGTAATTATGGTGCTCTCTCTGCTGTCTCCACTTGGATGAGCGCTGTGCTGACGCCACACAATATTTCCTTACTTGTAAAGTTATGGCACAGTCTTAGTTGGGATGCTGAGGACCTTGTCTGTGTCTGCCCTACTTGCTGCCCCCAGAGGGAAAATGTCGCCAAAATAAGCCTTCAAAGCAGCCTGTCCATGAGCTCGACAAACTAACAGGCTGATTTTGTGATGTAGACTGAACATCCTGATTGTGAACCTGCTCTGGGATTTCCTAAATAAGGAGTTGCCAATGTGGTACCTGTTAGTGGCATGGCACCCTTGAGGTCTTTGCTTGGCTCCCGCAAGGATGGATACCTTTTTTCTCCCTTGAAAAACACATAGAAATGAAGGAGGAAGTGGAAAGAGTGGTGCTCTTTCCCACTTCCTGTTTCAGCTCTATGTGCTTTTCATAGCTCGGATGAATTCTACAGGATCCAACTTTTACACAGATCCCTTGGGAAAGTGAAGTGTGTTTCTGAGTACACGCGTGTGTATTTTCTGTCTCTTTGGGTGGAAGAAAAGTAAGCAAGAAGTGACCAGAGTGGGTTGTGCCCATGGTACTTCAAAAAAAAATAATGGCCCTAAAAACTGTTGGTGACCCCCCTGGTCTAAATTAAGAGCAGTATATAAACAACCCTAGTAAAAACAAGCATGGTTCACTTACCTTTATCCTATTTTGAAAAATCAACTTACAGAATTCATTGCCATGTGGTGGTGATTCCTGGTTTAAAGGTAAAGGTAAAGGGACCCCTGACCATTAAGTCCAGCCGTGACCGACTCTGGGGTTGCGGCGCTCATCTCGCGTTATTGGCCGAGGGAGCTGGCGTACAGCTTCCGGGTCATATGGCCAGCATGACTAAGCCGCTTTCTGGCGAACCAGAGCAGTGCACGGAAACGACGTTTACCTTCCCACCAGAGCGGTACCTATTTATCTACTTGCACTTTGACGTGCTTTCGAACTGCTAGGTTGGCAGGAGCAGGTGCCAAGCAACGGGAGCCCATCCCGTCGTGGGGATTCGAACCGCCGACCTTCTGATTGGCAAGCCTTAGGCTCAGTGGTTTAACCCACAGCACCACCCATGTCCCTGATTCCTGGTTTAGATGGCTTCAAAGCCCTCAGCGGCTATTTGTCCACGAAAGCTAAATAGGCTTCCATGTTCAAGGATAATACACATCAGAGGATTAGACAAGCAGCTAGGGCAGGTTGTGGCCTTTGGGTTCTGCTTATTTGCTTCCTGGAGGCATCTGCTTAGCCACTGCAGAAATACAGGATGTTGGACGTGCTGTTTGAGTTCTAGTTGATGAACTGAAGACAACTGCAATTTATTACATCTGTATAAATGCACCTGTGAATAAATAATATTGCTGAAGAGGGAAAGATACACACTTCACTGGCTGTGCTCATAAGGTCATAAGAAGGCCCACTTCAAGGGCCCATCGAGTCCAGCATCCTGTTCTCACAGTGGCCAACCAGAGGCCTTCGGGAAGACCACCAGCAGGACCTGAGCAATGCTCGCTACTTGTGATTCTGAGCAACTGGTATTTAGAGTTATACCACTTCCAATGCTGGATGTAGTACCCAGACATCATGACTCATGTTGCACAGCCATCGCCATCTTAGAACACGAATCCCCTTCAGTGGAGAAGCTGGCTCCCCCCCTCCCCCGAATATATATATTCTCCAATTAATGCAGTTGCATTTTTATTCGAAACAGGGTAGTTTTAATTGATTGATCTAATCACCATCAACAACAATAATTATATTATTTGTACCCTGCCCATCTGACTGGGTTGACCCTAGAAAACATTACAAACTTAGTAGTGTGAGGGAAAGATCGTCTAATAATGAACTACTAGGCCATTGATAAATTGTTCTTCTTCAGTGGCACCCTACAATCTGCCTCCTGGAACAGACTGGTGCACCCTGTCTCACAGTAGGGCCGCCATGAGAGACTGACTGAGCCCAAAGATCTGTGGGGTAAGAAGGTGAACCTTTGCTGGAACAACCACCATCTCAGCAAGGAAATGCTCTTCTCTGTCTTACCCCCCCCCAATCTATTCCTTGACACTTCACAACGTGTAATGCGAGTGAGTGTGAGCCACCCACAAGGCTAGAGACTGAAACCGCTAATCTGGTAAGACATCTGCTCTTGGAGAGGGAAGAGGGAGAGAGGGGAAAATGAGTCTGGGCCTTTGCCATCCACTCTGGCTATTACATTCCCTGCTGTTTACAGCATTAAGAGCAAGGTCTTAATGCTTTGTTCCTCTGTTCGAAGACTGTGTTCCTGACTTCCTCCTCCTCTCAGTGGATGAGATGTTCAGAGTAGTGCTGTTGAGACAAGAGTCAGGAGCCAGGGTTCACAAACCAAGGAGGAGTCACAAAACAAGCACAGGCAATGATGATTAGGGGGTGGGGCGGGGCCTATGATCCTCCAGAGGTTGTCTGAATCAGGCTCCCATCAGCCCTACTCATCATGGCCAACAGACAAGCCAACAACATCCAGATGACCGCAGGTTCTTCTCCATCCCTGCTGAAGATAACCAAGTAATGTGCTGCTGCTGATACCTTCACACACAATGCGTGAAACTGCAGCAGCGGGTGAGATGGCAAGCTGTTCAGTGCTTGGAGCCTTAATGTTAATGCGCAGGAATTTACTTGCACGTTCTCTGGAGATGAGATACACTCACTGACTTGCTCAGTGTTAATTAGGAGGGTGGTGGCTGAATCTCGAAGCATGACTGCTCTTGCAACTAGCCCTGGCAACAAATGTTAAAAGTCCTTACCCCAAAAGGGGTGGGGATTAGAGAGACAGTATTTCAATAGGGGTCATGATTAGAAAATGGAAACTGTCCCTTGTAAATAGGGATAGCTAAAGTGTAAGGAACGCGGGTGGCGCTGTGGTCTAAACCACAGAGCCTAGGGCTTGCCGATCAGAAGGTCGGCGGTTCAAATCCCCACAACAGGGTGAGCTCCCATTGTTCAGTCCCAGCTCCTGCCAACCTAGCAGTTCAAAAGCACATCAAAGTGCAAGTAGATAAATAGGAACCACTCCGGTGGGAAGGTAAACGGCGTTTCCATGTGCTGCTCTGGTTCGCCAGAAGCAGCTTAGTCATGCTGGCCATATGACCTGGAAGCTGTTTGGGGACAAATGCCGGCTCCCTCAGCCTATAGAGCGAGATGAGCGGTGCAACCCCAGAGTCATCTGCGACTGGACCTAATGGTCAGGGGTCCCTTTACCTTTAAAGTGTTTGTACCGGAGCAGGCTAGGGATTGAAAGCAAGGACCCTGCCTGCGGGTCAAGGGCTGCATGTAACCCTCAGCCTAACTGCAGGAAAAACCTTCAGCCTAATTTTGTGTGTGAAGGGGAGAAATAGAGAAGGTGGAGGGGATGGTGGAAGAAGGCCTGGCAAGAGTGAACTCTCTCATCTGTCAGCCCACTGGGCAGGGAGAAAGAAGGGTGTGAGAGAAAGGGGTAGTGGGAAAAAAGTGATACAGAGGGAAAGAGAGAGAGAAGCGTTGACAGAGAGAGAAGGGTTTCGTCAGAGGGAGAGAAAGGAGTGGTACACAGAGAGACCAAGAAGGCATGAGGAAGAGAGAGAAAAGCGGTGGCAGAAAGAGAGAGGGATGAAGAGCAGCCTCACCCACTTTCCCTTCTGGTCCTTCCAACCTCTCAATGCAGGCATGCAGCCCCTCCCTGACCATTGCCCACTCCCCCAAGGGAATATGGCTCTCAACAGGAAAAACAAGGTTATCCATCCCTGCTGTAGAAGCTGAGCCCTGCACCCCCACAGAAAAAGAAGTTCCCTCCCTAGCTACGCAAATTGCATCCTTTCCCCAATCCACTCAGGGTTTTATTGTTATGCCCGCCTTAAAAACAACACTAACTCCAGCACTTAAATCAGGCCTGAAATAAGAGAAGGTACTTTTGAGAGGGGGAAGAACTTAGTTTGTGAATCTGATTCTCTCCCCTGCACACCCAAGTCAATCAGCTCAAGAGAGGAAGTGACTTCTCCTAGAAGGAAGGGGGGAATGCCCAGGTTCCCCTCCCCTCCCCCACCTCCAATCCCTCCCTCCCAGCAAGATTCCTCCTTTCTGACAGCCTTGTGAAGTATGGCTGAGCAAACTGGAGGACGGGGAGTGAAGCTGAAGCTGACAGGAAATCTGGGGACAAGTTGGAAACAGGCCCCGGGGTTGGGAAGGCGTCGTCGCTGGAGCTTGGAGGAGAGGGGTGTCACTGCGCATTCGTCCACGGAATGAGAGGTGGGGGGGGGAGGAAAAGAGGGTTGATCTCAGGACACACTGTTGCATAAACAGGGAGTACTGGAAATCTGTATTTAAAACACACGCACACAGACCAAGATTCCGTAATTAGTCAGCTTAATAAATAAATGTGGCAAATTAAGCAAATGAGATTCATTTTCTTTAATGTGCCTCATTTTATATCCTCTCCCTGCCACCGCCACATGAAAAGCAAGATGGGTGGGGGGAGAGCAGTGGGGCTGAAGGAGTGGAAGCGAGTTACAGGTGTTGACCAAATAACTTACAGTATTGGGGGGGGCAGTATTTCTCTGAATATCAGTTGCTAGGAATCACAAGTGGGGAGAATGCTCTGTGGCACCCAGGGCTGCTTTCAAGCTTCTCATAGGCATCTGGGTGGTCTCTCTGGCCTGATCCAGCAGGTCTCTTCTTGTGTTAACATGGACCCAAGACATTTATTTGAGAGTCCTGCCGTCCGCTTGGGAAGGAAGTTCCTGTTGTTTGTGGGGACAGGATGCAGTGGCGAAAGGAAACCACTCTGTACATGCTCAGAGGTACATTCATTTCTCATAACGTATTATTTCATATGTTTCTCTTAAAAAGAAAAAGAAAAAAAGCAGAGGCCTGGCCACAGATAGGAGAGGTTGGTGCTAAATGAGTATGCATATGGGGGAAAGATGGTGTTGTGGAACCAAGATCAGCAGGACCCACAAGAGGTGTTTGTTTCTGCTTAGAGCACTGCTTGTACCACATCAGATTAACAGAGTTTCTAACCTGGGACTAGAGCTGGGTGATATATTGATATATCGTTCCAAACCGGTTTGAAGTCTATATCGTGATATCGGTGTCATAATTTTGAGCTGGCAATATATTGCAAATCATGGTGTGTGTGTGTGTGTGTGTGTGTGTGTGTGTGTGTGTGTGTGTGTGTGCTATGCACAAATCACAATGTGGGGAAAACCGTAAAGCCAGCCATTGCCTCTACCTACGTAGCTCCATCCTTAGTTCAGACATTGTGATATATCAGTATATTGTGATGTTTAGCTGGTGGTACATCAAGAAGTTGAAAACCAGATATCACCCAGTCCTACCTAAGACCCATTTATAGTAGATACTGTGATCCTTTGGGGGCAGAGCCCTGCCTCAGTGGTAGAGCATTTGCCTGGCGTGCAGAAGGTATCGGGTTCTTCCCCCTGCATCTCCACATAGGGCTGGGAGAGGCTCCCTCCCTGAAATCCTGGAGAGCTGCTGCCAGTCAGAGTTGACAGTACTGAGCTGGGTGGATCAATAGTCTGACTCCATATAAGACACCTTCCTGTGTAGCTGCAATGGCAGGATGCTTGGAAGTTGTTCGTTTGGGAGCACAGAAGATGCAGGATGCAGTTTCTTAGCAGGTCTAGGTCTGTTCAGTGCCTGGATGAGAGATTCCCTGGAAGAACGACGATGCTCCCTTTGCTTCAGTGTTGCCATGGAGGAAAAGTGAGGCCCAGACCTGCTTAGCTACAGCAAGGCAGCTGCGTCACTTGCCTCCAGACCATCCCCTGGTAAAGACATGAATCATCTCTCGTTCTCCTGCACTCAAGCATCCCTTTCTCCGCACAGCAGCTGCAAGGTGTTAAATCCTTGCTTCTGAAACAATGTCTCGAGGATTTGGGCTGTGGAGAAGCGCATAAGCTGTGCCAAGCCCATCTGTGAGCTATCAGAGGCGGGGAGGCAGAATGAGTGTGGCAGGTGGGTGACAGACTTCAGGGCCTATCATGCGAGGCAGACACAGGAGGTGGAGATGGGAAGGGCAGGAGCAGAAAGTGCAGAGCTTTCTACTAATAATAAATAGAACATCTGTCAGTCCATTGATTTCTTTGTGTCTTTCCGGCTCCACAGACGCCGTTTCTCTTCCGTTCAGTTCCTCCATCAAAACCGAAACAATATTTAAAAGTAAAATTGTGCCTGATAGACTGTGAACATCACTGTTCATGGCAGTCAGAACAAGCCCACACAGTGTATTTAAATAACTGGATCCCTTTCACTTATAAAAATAAATAGTGTCATTTATGTAATAACATTTTAAAACCCTCTCCTTTTTTTGAATCTATGGAGAGTTAAATGCAGTTCCCATTTTCTTTTCCTTAAAAAAAACCCTAATATCCACCCCTCTCTATCAAACACCCATCCTTTCATGTGCATTGAACTGTAGTTAACTCTTCCTGCACATAGTAGCCCAGTTCAGACGGAAGGATCTCAGTGAGTAAAATAAACCATGGTTTATTGGACCACGAATAACCATTGTTTTTGCATGGTCCCCTTCCCTGCTCTTTCCACCACATTTTTATGCAATACGCCTGAGGTTTGCTAAGCCAGATACAAATTATCTCTGAAACAGGAACTGCTTTAAGCCCTGCATATAAGCAAGGATTGTACAGCGTGGGTTGTATTCAGTTCTACTCAAAGTAGACTCCTAAGTTAATCATGGTCATTAACTTCAAAGGGTCTACTCTGAGTATGACTAGAATTTGATGTACAGTATTTATTATTATTATTATTATTATTATTAAAATGGTGGAAAGCAGCATCTGCCATCAATACTAACAGCAGATCACCATTTATCTATCTATCTATGTGGCTGAGCTGAAATCTGAAATGCAGGCTTTCTTGTTCACAGCTCTTTCTCATAACCACTATAAGCACATATAGCTTCTGCATAACCACGCCAGTAAATTTCCCCGTGAGTGGCTATCAGAACAGCGCCCTTAAACCCCCCCAATCAAAGAGTCAAATCACAGCTCTTTCCGTGCCTCTTTCATGTTTTCCTTTCAGCCACATGCAGGATGGGGGAGGGGAGGAAAGTTGATGTTGTTTTTAAAGCAGACCGCGAGTCTTGAGTTCAAATGCTGCCGCCAGGAGCAAGTTGGGCTTGAGCTGTGCTCTTTTATTCATTTATTCGGGTGGCGGCTGCTTTCGAATCCCGAGGCCGTTCCGGCCTATTTGTCAGGAGATAAACGGGAGTGTCCAAGCAAGAGAAACGGCCTGTCAGTCTGATTTGCGGAGAGACGGTGGCCAAGCGCTGTGGATGATAATCCGAGGCGGGCGCTCCCTCGGGCCTCCCTCTCGTCCTCCGCACCCAGCTCTTTTCGGTCCTCCTTAATTATTTAGAGTGGAAATCATTACCACTCTAAAGGGATCTAGGGAGAAGGCCATTTTGAGTGGTTTGCACTGTAGAGGCGGGGCGGGAGGGGGGAGGCTAGTGAGTTAAAAGGGAGGGGAGTGGCTGGGAGCCAGACTCCGATCTTCCCTGGAAAGGCTGTAAAAGCAGGAATTGGGGTGGGGGTGGGGTGGGAGGGATAGCTGCACTCAGGACGCCTGGGTTCTCTAGATGGAGTGTCTTGAAAGGGAAGGAGGAGGGGCAGCTCTCTGCTAAGGCGATCAATAGCGCACTTGTCCATGCCCGCCGGGCGCTGCTGTCCGAGGTCCTGAAATCCAGCGCAGCGTCCCTGCGTTACGTGCCTGCTTGCCTGCCTGATTACGAGGAAAGTCCCCGAGGGGCTGCTGCCGCCCCCTCCCTCCCTCCCTCCCGCCTCGCCAAGCTGTTGCCTTTCTGTCCAGCAAGCGTCAGGGGAGAGGCCCCCGTCCAATCAGCGGCTTCCCTGTCGAGGGAGTCCGTGCGCCCCGGCAGCTGCGCCTTCCTTCCCCCCGCCAAACCCTTATTGAGGCAAGATGGCTCTCAGCAGAAGGGAACATCTTTGTTTTTGAGTGAGGGGTGTGTGTGTGTGACAGAGAAGCTGAGAGAGAGGAGACTGTGAAGGAGAAGCAACACGCCCCCATTCTGCAATGTAGATACACTACAGCCTTTTGCAAGGATGGGGAAGCTCCTCAGGCCAGATATGGCCCTCCAGACCTTCCAGTGTGGCCCGCAGGACTCTGAAGCCACGCTCCTTACCAGCCCTCACTTGCACTCTCCTCGCTAGTGCTTTTGCCTGGCTGGGATGTGTCCTGATAGGATAAGGATTCAAGCTTACCTGGCTGGAGGATAGAGATGGGGGGTGGGGGGGGTGCAGAAGCTAGCCAACTGTACAAATACCCGTATATACTCGAGTATAAGCCGACCCGAATATAAGTCGAGGCACCCAATTTTACCACAAAAAACCTGGGAAAGCTTCATAGGAGCCACTGCCTGCCTCACTCGAGTATAAGCCAAGGGCGGCTTTTTCAGCACAAAAAATGTGCTGAAAAACTAGGCTTATACTCGAGTATATAGGGTATATATATTTCATTTTGCCTCCCAGAATGCAGCCCTCAGACTAAGGTTTCCCAACATTGCCATTCTGTTGGATGAGAGCACAAGGATCCAGGCTTCTGCTTTCAAACAAAGTATTATTATTATTGTTATTATCAAAATTTGTATACCACCTCTATATCCATAGATCTCAGGGTGGTTCACAACATAAAATGGCAATATAAAAAAAAACACAAAATATATAATAAAAACAAAAACAAACCAATAATGTCACTTTCCACACTCTGCTGCACGTAGTGCTGGTCACAGATGGCCTCTCAAATTCAAGGAAGAGAAATGGGGGGGGGGGGCACAGACATTTTCAGTGATTTTTTTTTCCAGGGAGAGGATGAATTATCCCAGTTTCTTCAGGATGGGGGCTCACAATTAGCCTTGGCAGTTTTTTTTCTCCCCCACCCCACCAGGCCAAGAGTCTTTTTCTCCCCCCCCCCTTTGTTTGCTGCTGCTGCAAGTGCTAACCATGTAGCCACCATTTTCCACCCTCCACAGTGCACTGGACCTAGCAAAGCTCAGGGCATTGTGTGCCTGGGGGTGGTAGCAACCCACCCCACCCACTCACCAAAAAACATTAATATAACAAAATAAATCATGGAGAATATTCAGAGAAAATTCTGCAGTACTTTAGTTTTCTTTTTCTAAGGCTCTGAGAAAGAGGAGAGGGGGTGTCAGAGATTATACCCCCAAAAAATGCATCCTGAAAAACTTTAGCTCAGAATGACCTAATGCATTCCACACCCACACCCTGCCCAAATATCTCACATCAAAACACAATTCTGCATAATCAAACCTGGTGCAACTGATCCAGAAAACCAGAGAGCCAATGAGCGAAACCGTTTATGGTTTTATCCATGTGCTCATTTTACCTAGTTCCCCCCATCTCATCATTGTATTAATCCCCCAGATGTATTTGTAAATCATCCTTATTACATCTCCTCTCACCCTTCCCTTTGCTCTGCTAGAGGGAGCAAAGTCGTCCTTTTCAGTTTATCTCACTGTAAAGCTGGGGGTTTTCCTTTGTGTTTTGGCAAAGTTATAAAACAACAAAGAGTTTGGTAACAATTTACCGGTACACAGGGGTGGTAATTTTAGTTCTTCTGGAGCAAATCAGCACAGAGTCTTGTGAGGCCTTAAAGATGAACATATTTATTAGGATGTAAGCTTTCATTCACAGCAACAGCCTACTTCATCAGATGCAAGTCTCGTTCATAAAAGCTTCTACTTGAATAAATGGGTCAGTCTTCCAGATGCAACAAGACTCTTTGCTGCAACAGATGAATGCAACTGCTCCCCTGGACACCATTGCTAAAGTTATAGGCAGCAGGAGACTGACTGAATTTACTTTCAAAATCACTGGGAAAAGCAACAAATGAATGAACTAATTATGAATGGATGGAAATGGAAATGAATGAAAAATAAACAATAAAAATTAATAATGGATTATTATAACCTAAGCTTATTCAAGAGAGAAGACAAATGCATTGGATGGTTGCCTTGAAAGATCATTTGGAAGCTCTAGCTAGCTCAGAATACAGCAGCCAGCTTATTAACGGAGACTTGTAGAGCCAACCACATCTTGCCAGAGCTTAAAGATCTGCGCTGGCTCCCAGTTTCTTTCCAGGACCCAAAAGAAATACTAAAACCGATTACAATAAACACAATCAATAAAAACTTTTTTTTAAAAATTAAGCATAGGTCTTGCAGATCCTGCGCAACTAAAAGAGGCCACAAATACTTGAAAACCTTTCAAATTAAGGGCCAAAAGCCTGGATAAAACAGGCAGGTTTTTGCATGGTGCCTAAAAATATATATATAAAAAGCATTGACATGCAAGTCTCCCTGGGAAGAGCATTCCACAAGTGGGGAGCCACCACTGAAAAGGCCAGTTCTTGCATTGCCAGACCTCGTGTGGAGGTGGCACACAGAGAAGGGCCTTAGATGCCAACCACAGGATCATATATAGGACCTCACAATTTCTTACAGCAACCTTAGCTCTATTTGGATGTTCTTCTCACAGTTATGGAGAACACATGAGCAGCAAAAACAGGACTGTGCTGAGTGATTCCCCCACTCCACCCTGCATCTGTCTGCCTATCCATACAGTGCAAATGCCTGGAGCAATATGGGGAGCCTTTGTGTGTGATAGACCCTGGGAAACCCTGGGGTTCCAGAACATGTGGATTTCTGTACCCCAGGGATGCAGTACCTTTTTAAGCCTGAGGCTTGATAATTACTTTGTCCTTCTCAGATAATGCTTCTTGCTTGACTACATGGAGGGCAAGGAGGGGTGAATGTGTACGTATGTGTAGAAACAAGTCCACTGTACAAAGGTGGTGTTTCTTGCACTTGCCGCTTTTGCCTCTGGCTGTGCCCATCACTGGGCTTTGGGAGGTTGCCCAGAAGAGAATCTGGACCTCGGGCTGAAAAAGGTCATCCACCCCTATCTTAGGTGATGGCAGTGTGACCTATCAAGAGATACATACATTGCAGAGCTCCAGAACTTGGACCTGTTTATAGCTAGGCATAAGGTGTAAAGGGACAAGTCAAAGGCTTGATGGGAAAATGAAGGATCTGAACAGGGAGGGAGGGAAGCTACCTTAGGGAATGGAGTCAATAGTGTTAAACTGTACAGGGTGGTTTTGTTGTTGTTGTTAACTGATTACACTTGCAGCCATCATCAGTAGTTAACAAATTAGCCTTTTCTCCCTCCCTCTCATCTTCCAGGTTCCACAATGAATGCAGCCCGGAGGTCAGCCAAGGTGGACTCGGAGGTGACAGAGTCCCAGATGGAGCCGTCCCTCAATGCCACCGAAATGCCCACCAAAGAGAATGTTTTTTCTGACTTGAAAGACAAGTTCATGAACAAGCTGGGCGACCTGCCAAGTAGGTAGAGCTTGAGCACCTTCTGAGCTTAACATTTCTGCTCGGAGGGTGGGTCTGACGAAACGGGCTTGAGGGGGCATCGAGATATTATACAAACAATGCCTAATATTGAGTCGCATACACTAAAATGAGGGTTCGGTTTTAATTTTCGCACAGAGAAAGCGCAAAGACCGTGTGTGTCCTCTAATTCCACACAAGTGGAGCAAAGCAAGCTTGCAGACTGTACTACTGAAATACCAGTTTGTTTACCACCACCCCCTGCCCTTGTGAAGCTCTGCTTGAAAATATATGGGCTTGGATTGGTCAAATCTCTGAAGCTAAAGGGTGTGGTATGGATGTTATATTGGCTAACAGTTTTAAAGCGAAGTATACATAGCCCTAATTAGTGCCCCACGGCCTAAATGGACGCTTTATATCTGTTCCACGTTCCACGTATGGATATAACATTATAACAGTCCAGGTGCCTGTATTATTCTTCCCTAGCCTAATCAGTGGAACCTTTTGAGATGTACTGGTATAATCTACAAAGAGGCAGAGCTCCATGGAATTAGGTGACTCTGGAGAAAGAAGCCAGAGCTTAGGCCTGAAGGAGGAAATGGGAGGGGTCCCCCCAAAATGTGACAGTGACAAGCAGGAAGGCTTGCAAGGGCCTGCGAGGATACTGTCATGTGGATGAAGGGCTTGGAAGGCTCATGGATGGATTTAGGGAAATGGCCTCACTACTAAGCTTGGGCTTATATCCTAAGCATGCTTATTAGGGAGTAAGTTCCATTTCAGCTCAGGGAACATTAGGATTCTTTTATTCGAGGACCAAAAGCAACTACTATAGCAGAATATCTTACAGATGTTGCTCAAGAAGGGAAGGCTGAAAAAGTTCCCCCGCCCCTGAAGTAAAGGATTTCACAATTAAATCTCAACTCCTCCAGGAATTAGGCAAACCACTATTGCCCCTTCTGCCATGAGGGGTGGGGTGGGGGAATGATAATTTTGGCCTGCTTTACTGGGCTGTCGTCAAGATTCTTGCATTAACGGCCTCGGTCCGGTATACCAGAAGGAGCGTCTCCACCCCCATCGTTCTGCACGGACACTGAGGTCCAGTGCCGAGGGCCTTCTGACAGTTCCCTCACTGCGAGAGGCCAAGTTACAGGGAACCAGGCAGAGGGCCTTCTCGGTAGTGGCATCTGCCCTGTGGAACGCCCTCCCATCAGATGTCAAAGAGAAAAACAACTACCAGACTTTTAGAAGACATCTGAAGGCAGCCCTGTTTAGGGAAGCTTTTAATGTTTAATAGATTATTGTATTTTAACATTCTGTTGGAAGCCGCCCAGAGTGGCTGGGGAAACCCAGCCATATGGGCGGGGTATAAATAATAAATTGTTGTTGTTGTTAACTAACATGGTTTCAGAACTTAGAAGATGCACCGTATACGGTATATATTATGTCCAAAAAGAGAAAAGCTGGTGAACCCCACCCGCCTTCACTGCCCCTCTGTTCTGCTCCTCTCCAGTCCCGCCTTGGGCTTTGGCCACCATCCTCATAGTGGCCGGCCTCCTGCTTCTCTGCTGCTGCTTCTGCGCCTGTAAGAAATGCTGCGGCAAGAGGAAGAAAGGCAAGAAAGGCAAAGACAAAGTGAAGGCCCAGATCAACATGAAGGAGGTGAAGGAACTGGGCAAGAGCTACATCGACAAGGTGAGTCAAGGCTGGTGGCTGCCTCCCTCTCACGGCACCAGGGGAAGTCGTCGCTTTCCTAAGATCTTCCTGAACTTGCACACTTGCACGCATGATGCAGGCATCCATAATCCATATAAACTGGCTTTTAACTAGGGAACTACACAAAAGCTGCTATCAGTTTAGCACTGCCTATTAGGCGCTTGCTTCTGTGCCTCCAAAATACATTTTATACACCTGATCAACATGCGCGTTTTAAGAATTGTAGATTGTGCTGTGTTACATTTGTCAACATTTCTGGGCAGAGCCACACCATAACTTAAAAGGACATGTAGTTTTTTTTAAGGACAGTGAGAATATTAGCAGTGTGAGGGGGAACTACAGTTCCCAGGGTTCTTTTGGGGGGTGGGAAAGAGCATGGAGTACTTTAGATACATGGTATGGATTGCTCTCTGTCTTTGATGCTAATACTTCCCTGTTGGCTGCTCTGACCCTTCCCTCTTCCCTCCCTCCCAGGTCCAGCCTGAGATAGAAGATTTGGATCCATCTCTGCTGCAGGAGCCCAAGGAAGAAAAGCCCCAGGAGAAGCTGGGGAAACTCCAGTACTCACTTGATTATGACTTCCAGAGCACCCAGGTAGGGATGTTCAGTGCTGCCAACTGGGTTGGACGGGCCACTGGTCTGATGCAAGGCAAGGTAGCTTACCGCTGTTCCTCTTAAACCTTTCCTTAGCTGGTGGTGGGCATTCTCCAAGCTGCTGACCTGCCAGCCTTGGACATCGGGGGCACCTCAGACCCTTACGTCAAAGTCTTCCTCCTCCCAGAGAAGAAGAAGAAATACGAGACCAAAGTGCACCGCAAAACCCTCAACCCCACATTCAACGAGTCCTTCACTTTTAAGGCAAGTTGTCCTCTGCATGTTCCCTCTTCCATCTTGGCCAAAGTTCCTGAGCTTTGCTGAGCATTTCTTCCCCATCTACCCCATCGCCTTCCCTTTTTACCATTGGTTTCTCCCCATACTTTGCGGGTCCTCTTCTCCCACCCCACCCTATCACACACAGTTTTACCACTGAATCAACCAATAGCACAGAGGCAGGAGGACGCAACATTCCCTTCAGGGCAAACTACCATGGGCCATATATCAGTGGTGGGCGGGGCCAGAAGCAAAAGTGGGCAGGGCAACAAATGCAAAAAAATTTCTTAGGACAGTAGCCAATGCCTACTCAGACACTCATAACTCCCTTCGAATCCTCCATCCAGGCAAGGAAGAAGCATCATCACAGTTGAAGGACACCTTCTAGCCAGGCCAAAACACTCAGGGAGCAAAGCAGAGCCTGTGAGGGGGTGTGGCCTGCTGAGAGTTCTGAAAGCCTGATAGGTCCAGGTGGTCACACCTGACCCTCAGGTGGGAGGTTTCCCACCCTTGCAATGCTGTCTGCCATTTAATCAACCCGTGGTGTGTTTGGCCCTTAGGTCCCCTACTCAGAACTGGGCGGCAAGACCCTCGTCATGGCCGTCTATGACTTTGACCGCTTCTCCAAGCACGATGCCATTGGTGAGATACGCATCCCCATGAACACGGTGGACCTGGCCCACGTCATTGAAGAGTGGCGGGACCTGCAGTCGGCGGAGAAAGAAGAGGTAGGGATCGATCAGTGTAGACCCTCTTCCAACAGTGCCTGACTCTGAAAGCGGTTTGAACATCACAGTTGGGGCCCTTTACATTTTATTTCGGTGAATTCTGAACTCACAGCTTATTACCCCGGCTTTTGATTCTTGTAGGACCCACCTCATTTCTGCGATTGTGAGTTGTTTAAAACTGTTTTTAACATTGTGTTTTAATTGTTGCAATTCACTCTGGGACCTTAGGGTGAAGGGCGAGTAAATAACAACAGCAACAGCCGCTCTCCCATAAACAGCTGGCATCAAATAGCTGGGATGATTTTACTTGTGTATTTATTTACATTTACATTTATATCCCATTTATTTAACTTTAATATCCCACCAAGGAGTTCAAGGCAGCACACATGGCTCTGCACTCTCCGCTTTTTGCTTGCAACAAACCGGTGAGGTAATTTAGGCCAGTGGTGGACTTTGCGCTCTCATTTATTAACACTCTAACCACGGCACCTCGCTGGCATGTGGAGTTTGCATGATTCAACAACTGGGGCTGCGAGCAGGAGAGTCACATGAGTCCTGACCACAGAATTGGCATCCTGTGGATGGCGGGGAGGGGGTTGCCAACTGTGTGAAGGGTTTTGCCTGCACCAAATCACCCACCCACCCCTTGAATATGGCGATTGGCTCTTGATGCTTCCATCCTAGCTCTAAACTAGCCCTGTTTTCCTCTCTTTAGCACGAGAAGCTGGGAGACATCTGCTTTTCTCTCCGGTATGTCCCTACGGCTGGGAAGCTGACAGTTATTGTGCTAGAAGCGAAAAACCTGAAAAAAATGGACGTGGGGGGCCTTTCAGGTAAGAGCTCGCCATCGTGGTAAGCTGAATCAGGCCACAGCCCTGGTTTCCTTTTGTAGGAAACCTTTCCTAAAGACTTCGTTCTATGATTCTATGTTTCTATGACATTTGCGAAAAACTTAATGGCTGAAGCAGATCTATAACCAGTTGTGCTGTGGTATTATGGTTTGCTACTCTTTTTTAAAATAGGTATTTGTTCTTTGAAGTGTATTACAAGTATATTTTCATATTTGTGGGTCTAATTGGTGGTTGTTGTATACCGAATTAGAGCACTGGCCCTCCCAGCTCAGTATAACCTTATCCTCGACAGACAATATTTAACTTCCACTGTTGCTGGGGAATCACAGGTGAGGAGAGTGTTGTTGCTATGGACTCACAGCTGTCCATGGAAACGCAGGTTAATTCTGTGTCCAGGGAGGCTGTCTACCAGCTCCACATGGTGCGACGGCTGAGACCCTACCTGCCTGAGCATTGTCTTGCCAGAGTGGTATATGCTCTGATTATCTCCCGCTTTGACTACTATAATGCGTTCTATGTGGGGCTACCTTTGAAGGTGATTCGGAAACTACAACTAATCCTGAATGCGGCAGCTAGACTGGTGACAGGGAGTGGCCGCCGAGACCATATAGCACTGGTCCTGAAGAATCTGCATTGGCTCCCAGTACATTTCCAAGCACAATTCAGAGTGTTGGTGCTGACCTTTAAAGCCCTAAATGACCTCAGCCCAGTATACCTGAAGGAGCGTCGTTCAGCCCCGGACACTGAGATCCAGCGCCGAGGGCCTTCTGGTGGTTCCCTCATTGCGAGAAGTAAAGTTACAGGGAACCAGGCAGAGGGCCTCCTCAGTATGTCTTACTGTCTGCTGTGGCGTGAACACCCTCCCGTCAGATGTCAAGGAGATAAACCACTATATGACTATATGACTTTTAGAATACATCTAAAGGCAGCCCTGCATAGGGAAGTTTTTTATGTTGGATGTTTTATTGTTTTTAATATTTTGTTGGGAGCCACCCAGAGTGACTTGGGCAACCCAGTCAGATGGGTGGCATATAAATAATAAAAAGCATATTCATTGTCATCACCCTGTGGGCATCTGGATAGCCACTTGGTATGGAATCTACACACATATTAAAAATGCTGTGAAAATGCTTTTTTTTAACGTTTTGAAAAATATATTGAATTTGCAATAGCTCATTTTTGCCATCTAGTGTCACATTTGTATATTGCACTTTACAACACACTTAAAATGTTTTATTTGCAACAGCAAATAAGAGAGCTCTTAGCTGTGGCCCTTCAATAGACATCAAAATCACAGTTCATGAGTGGTAGGGAAGATGGGAACATAGATCACCAGCAATACATTGCATAATGGAACGCCTGTGTGATTCTGAAATATCTTTCTACTCCTATCCCAGACCCCTATGTTAAAATCCATCTCATGCAAGGAGGGAAACGTATCAAGAAGAAGAAAACAACCATTAAGAAAAACACACTGAATCCCTATTACAACGAGTCGTTCAGTTTTGAGGTGCCATTTGAACAAATCCAGGTAACCCCCCCCACCCTTCTCTCTACCCCCACCCCCATTTCACCCAAAGGCAGCCAATTCTGAACTAGAGATGTTTGGACAAATATTTTTGCAATCTTGCTAGAAAGTTACTTTTTTACACTTATGCACAAGTGCTGGATTTTGCATAGGGGTTTCTGTCTGGTTAGTTTGCATCTAAGTTTGTGCATTTGTTTGGGCCCAAGTCAGGACATATTGGGCAAACTAGTTTGCTGTTTCTCATCACTGATCCACTGCATGTTCAGAAAGCTAACTGGCTTGCTATTATTATTGCCTGGGTGCTGAGCTGTTGTGGATCCTTCTTCATTCTGAGCATTCTGGCTGTAAAAATACTTGCACATCCTCCCCAACCCCCCACTCTGGGTGGATTAATGATAACATTTGGAAAGACCCTCGACATATTCAGAACACCTCTTTGCTACTACAAATTATGCCAATCTCACTCTTAAAAGAATAATTGATAAAAGGGATAAGCACTGCAACCCTCATATGCTCCTGTGAGTAGAAAGAAACCCAGACCTCAAATCACCATAGAATCTGCTTGTTCTGGGTTATATACCAGTCTTTCCTAGCTAACACCCCCCCCCCCCACTTCAGTTGCAACCCTTTGAAAAGCTCCAGGCTTTAAGGAGCTGGAAATACATACCAGTAGCTTCATTAAAATTAGATGTCCCAACCTCTCCCCAGGTCAAAAGTACTTAAATCTTGCCACGTTTCCTTCTGATAATAAGGACCAAATTGTTTTGGCAAAGTGGTGGGGAGAGGGTGCAGTTTTCAGTGGAGAATGCTTAATCCTTTACCTACCAGCCACTATACACCGGCAAACTGTTCACCTCCACTCCCCAAGTGCTTTCCCCTAAAAGGTAAAGGGACCCCTGACCATTAGGTCCAGTCATGTCCAACTCTGGGGTTGCGGCGCTCATCTCGCTTTACTGGCCGAGGGAGCCGGTGTACAGCTTCCGGGTCATGTGGCCAGCATGAGTAAGCCGCTTCTGGCGAAGCAGAGCAGCGCACAGAAACGCCGTTTACCTTCCCGCCGGAGCAGTACCTATTTATCTGCTTGCACTTTGACGTGCTGCATCTGGAACCCAAGCTGTGTGAGAGAGTAAACAATGGGAAGAGTTGTAGGTGGGAAATGGTGGGGAGGGAGAGGGTTAAGCCCGCCTATTGCTCTTCTGCTGCTGATCGTGCCTGTTTCCCCCCTTTTACAGAAAGTCCAGGTTGTTCTGACGGTCCTGGATTACGACAAACTGGGCAAAAACGAAGCCATCGGGAAGATCTTTGTGGGCTGCAACGCCACGGGGGCCGAGCTGCGCCATTGGTCCGACATGCTGGCCAATCCTCGGAGGCCCATTGCGCAGTGGCACACCCTGCAGCCTGAAGAAGAGGTGGATGTGGCTGTTGGCATAAAGACCTCTTGATGCCCCTTCCTTGTTGGCCGAAGGATCTGGCAACAGTTGCTTCTCCCGTCCAGAGCGAATGGGAGTGTGTGGTTGAGGCACCCCTGAAAATGTGCACGTGTGTGGGGAGGGGGAGAGCCTGTGAGCCTGTCTCTTCTCTCAGAGCCATTTCCTGTTGAAAAAAAAAAGAAACATCTCCAAGAGAGAGAATAAAACACCCCTCTGTTTTTTATCCACTGTGTGAAAAAAGAAGGAAGCTTACATAGCAGCTTAAGACAGGTTAGAGATTTACTATAGGTTTACTATGAGGCTTACAACACAACCTGCACAGGTTTATATTTTTGGGTTGGTTTCTCACTTGAAAGCTGAACCTTATGTGCCAGGCAGGCCTACTTTTTGACAAAGCGATCTTTACATTAACCATGCTATCTTTGGGAAAACCAGCCTCAAATAAACCTACTGTTTATCTTTTTTTACCTTTGAGTATACTATAGGTTCATTACAGGTTTCTTTAAAGGACACCATTTCATATACATTTTGGGTATTGTACTCTGGTGCCATGTTTCAAATCTAGACATATGTAAATCTATTGCAAACAATGCCTACAATTGTGTTTATAATAGATTTACAAAAGAGCTGCAGCAAACTCTGTTCTCTGGTAATATTAACTTTTGGACATTGCATTATACTACTGATTTAGAAAGCTAGATCTTAGGTGAAAACATACCGGAAATCTTTTAAAACATAGTTTGAAAATGCAACTTGACCGTGGCTCTACATGATGATTAAAATAGCTTTACATTTCTGGCCACTGTGTTATGAAATATTTAAAATTTGGTCCTCCTTTGCAGTTGAAACTGCCTAAAACAGCTTAATCGGGATAAGATTGCAAATATGCTGTGTGTGGGCTTCATGTATAAAACGTATTGTAGTATATCCTAATTATTTTATTACAAAATGTTCACATACTTATCTGACATATAAAAATTAGCCGTCATTGGAGAACTACTGTGGATGTGTTTACTAGCATATATTAGGGTCTCCCCTTCCCAAATTACAACAGTTTTATGGATGTTGATGTTAACAGAGATTTAAGCATCAGCCAATGTATTAAGCTGTTCGTATATAGCTTATTCTACTTTATATTGATTTAATTGGAGTTTTATAAGAGTTTTGACAGAACCATGTATCCGTTTTACAGCACATGCTTTACAACTTATTTATGAAACGTTTGATATGAGTATTAGAGAAAATTTGCTATAGGCTTACAGCAGGTTAACTACAGATTTACTAGTGATTTACTAACCAACTTAAAATAATTTTGCTATGTTACAACATGTTTACATTTTTGCTACAAGCTTAAGACTGGTTTATTATAAAACTGCAACGGGTTTACTGTTTGTTAGCAACCAGTTTGATGCATTTTATAAATGAGAAAAAAGCATTTTATCTATAGGATTTACAGCTGGTTTACAGTGGTTTCCCATGGATCGAAACATGTTTACAACACCTTTGCTATGACAATGATACAAAATCAATTGGTTTGATAGCAAATATTCTGTAAGTCTACAAACTATTGTTTAAGACCTATCATATGCTGGGTAACTGTTTAGCAGGTACATTAATAGCTGGGATTTTTTTTTTTTTAAAATGGGATTGCCAGCAAGCCAATGATTTGGGCTTGAAATCCTGAATTGAAATACTTTTGTCCAAATCTGAATTCTGAATTCTGGGCATGACTCTGTGCTTTGGTCTTCTTTTTAATCCAAATGACTACTTTTGCTTTCATGTTGCATGGAGCCAGAATAGGAGAGGGAGGCAATGCTGAAATACTTAGGCCAAAACATCTGTCAAAGGCGAAGTAAGTCCACAATAAAAAAAGAAATAAGCCTAAGAATTAAAAAAGAAATAAAGAAAAACATGGGGCTAGAACTTTTGATACTGATATTTGGAAGCTCTATTTCCCTCTCACCCCACCCCAAATATTTGACAAAGCATAATTTCTGGTCTCATTTAAAATCATTTTACCAAAGGTTTTGTGCCTACAAGTAAACATCAGTGTTGAACTGTCCACTAAACTCATAAGCAAATGAGCTTAGCTAGCAGAAATAGTTCTAAATCTGTTTCCAATGACAATTTGCAGATGAGGTCCAGTTTTCAAAGGAACACACTTTTAGGATAAGTTACCAAGCATTTTATTAGACTCATCTATAAGCATACTTTTGCTGATGATGTCAGCAGAAAGACAAAGGCTGTAGAGCATTCTTAATTTCTCAGCACATTTGTCTGACTATATATACCATATACTATAAAACTATAGAATTACAGTTCTGTAGTCTCTCTGTGCTTTTAAAAAATATATAATTGAGGCAAAATGGCCGACTTGAACTTCCCGATCTTGGCAACAGAAGAACTACTGTACCTCTAATTAGTCAAAGTTAATGTACCTCAAATGGGGAAGCAAATCAGTATTATGTTTCTGAACTCTCTGCTTTAAAATAAGAGCAACCAGGAGAAAAGGGAATGGGAGGGGGAAGGATTTTGGTCACTCACTTCTTGTTTGGGGAAGAGATGTTTTGAAAGATCTCTGAGGTAGAGAGATATCCTGCTGGTGTTGTCCTCACATCTTGGCTGTGAAGGTCCAATTAATATAGGAACTGCTTTATGCCAAGTCAGATCATTCATTGGACCATCTAGTTCAGTATTGTCTACATCAGAGCTAACCAATGTGGTGCCTTCCAGATGTTTTGGACTACAACTCCCATCAGCCCCAGCCAGCATGGGCAATGGTCACGGATGATGAGGGTTGTAGTGCACAAAATCTAGAGGGATACCACGTTGGCGACCTCTGGTCTACACTGACTGACAGTGGCTCTCTGGGATTCCGGACCACGGTCTCTTCCAGATCTATCTGGAGATGCCAGGAACTGTACCTGGGATCTTCTGCGTGCAAGCTGATGCCTCACCAAAGACCTAAGGCCCTTCCCCAGTCCGGACCACGGTCTCTTCCAGATCTATCTGGAGATGCCAGGAACTGTACCTGGGATCTTCTGCGTGCAAGCTGATGCCTCACCAAAGACCTAAGGCCCTTCCCCAGTCATCCACCATTGTCTCCCTTATACTATAGATTGGCACAAATTTCATGTTCAGTCAGGTGGAGGGAGAAGAGCATCATCATCTATACTGTAACAATACTGGGCCACCTTAGAAAGTCACTGTCCTGTTGAGCAGTGACAAACGTCTACAGGTCATAGTCCACAAAATTACTTATTTCCTGACTAACAGGGTATTCTAGAGAAGCATACAAGCCACTTGGAGCTTTGCCAGAGTGACTGGAAAAGGGCACAGGAGGCCAGCTTACTAACTCTTTGCCCGCCATCTAAAAAATGTCCACACAATTCTTTGGGAATTTAGGAGCTCCCCAGCTACTTTCTCTTCATAACTCTGCAAGCCAATATTCGCATTACTTTTCATTTGATTGTACAACATTGGGAGTTGTGCACCTGCACTCCAAAAGAAAGCTCTACTGTTAATGCAAATCATGTAGGGCTCACCACCACCCAGAGCTGCGTGTGAAATTTGAATCTGACTTCCCTCTAAGATTAGAGAAAATATTCCAGACAGTTCCAGACTGTCACCGTTTTGGGGTAGAATTTGGTCACATGCTGGAAAATTCAAGTTTCACAGTTATAGTTGATTGGGATGTCTTGTGCAACAAAACTGATTCCCCAAAAGATTGGATTTATTCCAGTAAGGAAAGTGAGATGAAAATGCACTGGGAACTATAGGACAACACTTGATGCAACATTGTCTAACCCCTTCGCAAACAATCAGAATGAATGCTTATTAAATAGCCAGCATTGTGTAATCTCCCTGCAAACAGATCAAGATGAATCTCTTGAAAAGTCGGCCAGAAGCACCCTTTCACAACTAAATACTGTACACTGAAGTCTTTAAAAAGAAGGCTCTTGTAAAGTATTAGCACTTCAGGCCCTGCTTTTAAACACATCACATTCATTTCATCCAAGACAGGAAACACATATTAACACTTATTTGTGCAACCCAGGGTAATCTCACTGCCTAGCAGAACTGCTGCTCCAATGCCAGATTTGTAAGCAGTGAGATTTTATTTTTCTTTAACTAGTACCTTCCTGCAGAGATGCAAAAACCAATCTCCTTCCATGCTTTGGAGAGAGAGTTAAAACATGAAACCAAAAAAAGAAAGAAAATCAACCAACCAATAAAAAGACTAGGTCAAGGTCAGTTGCCCAGTCAAGGGGCATGGTGGCCATTTTGTTGTGTAGACAATGTGTTTTTGTAGTTGCAGTGTTAATGGAATTGCACTGCCATCTCCATCCCACTTGGATTTAGAATATTTACCGCTCTGTTGATCTCCTCAGGTTCACCTTAATTTCAACCCTGCTCCTACATCTCTTTTATTTTCAGTTGTTCGTCAACAATAAGAGATGGCAATTGCAGAGCCAAGGGGATATATACTGTTTAATATGTCATGCTAGAAGGTGTTCATTTCAGGTAGCTGAACTACCACCTCATTTTCCATGATTTCCTCACAGTCCATGATAACTGATGAGTGGATGAAGCAATGGCCTTTTAGGAAGGCCAGTGTCGATCTGTTAGTGAGTTCTGTGCTGTGTGTGTCTCACCCACTGTATTCCACTAACAACATACCGTAACCTTTTCCTAAGTCCCTGCTAACATCCATCTTCAACAATCTGGCATCAGCGAGCATGTCTGTGCCCAGGTCAACATGCCCATCTATGAAAACAGGCCGCCTCCAAGTTTTGAGGGGTTGTGTAATTTGTAACGATTGAAGGGATTTGTGTAAAGTGCAGAAGGCTTTGTAACTTTGGTGTGTGTTGTTTCTAATATCCCCTCCGAACCACCCATTTAAGTGGTGCCGTCCTCTGAAAGTCACCTCCACTCCCCCTTTTGAAGCCTGTTTTAATATTGATGTATTTGACCAAACAGTACTCTTTGTCTGTTAATAAAGAAGAGATCTCTATATTTCAAATGTCTTGCTTCTCATTGTCTTTGCTTTGGGCTGCAGTGAGGTAGGGGTACTCGACTGAGAAACATACAAAAAAATCCTGCTGTGTAATGATTTGTGAAGAATTGCTTCTGGTTGGCACCAGCGCCTTTACTGCTGGCGTTCTCAAGGCTGCATAAGAGGCCATTTCATTCCATTAAAGCCAAGAGGTCATTATTATTCCCTCTTATACTCAGGTGAGAGTCATATACTGGTAGTTGAGGGGAAACTGGCCACTTCTCATTTGAATTTGATCTACTGAAACGTATGCGTACTTTAGGTGGTTCTTTGCCTGAACAACTAAACACACAGGTAAATAAGCGAATAAAAACTGTCAAAGAAGCCCAGGCCTCCTCCACCTTTTGAGACCCTTAGCTATAACACAAATTGAAATTATATCACCCAAAAATAAAATAAGACACCCAAAATAGAGCGAGTCGCATACAAGCACAGACATGCATGCATACACACACACACACACAAATACTGGTACTTTTCTAGCTGAGGGTGTGTGTCACATTTTCGTCTGATGTGCATAAAAACAAGTTGTGAAACATCAAATGCCAGAAAATGCACAAGTGCCTAGTCCCTTTTGAGGCTGAGACCTCTAGGCTTAATGGCCCTGCAGACCACCACCACTCCTGGCTGGCTCCTGATGTAGGTTAGAATAGGAATAGCAATTGCTTTTTTCTTAAAAAATGTTTAGGGGTACTCTCCTTTTACTACTCATATTGAAATACTACCCCTCAATAAGGCCAAACTTAGATTCACAAAATGTTTACGGGTATGTGTACCCCTGTGTCCCCCCCAGAAAAAAGCACTGGGAATAGTTAATTCAGACCCTCCAAGTGTCCCTATTTTCCATGGACAGCCCTGGATTTACAGAAGCCCCCCGGTTTCTGATTTGATCCCAGAATGTTGCGTTTTTCCTTAGGACGTCCTTATTTTCATCAGAGAAATGTTGGAGGGCATGCTAATTTCATTGGTTTCATTAGTTATTCTTGTGTTGCATTGGACTAAATGCATCCCTGCTTTTCGCTGGGCCTGAGACTTGATCTTTTGCCAGAAGGAACAGAGCAACAACAGACTTTGTTTCCAAAGCGGCTGCAAGAACACTTAATCTGTCAAGTTATTTATTGTGCACAGAGACTTCCCAATTTAACAGTAATCCCAGCCTGAGGTAAAAGTACATGCAAAGCAAGTTAGAGCCACCTGCCAGAACAGCCTGCGTAGGAACCCAGGGGACGGACCTGCCGACCCCGTACCGCCCAGGCTGCTGCATTAAATATCTTTTGGCCTCAGCAAATCCCTCCCAATCCCAGAGTAAAAAGGGGCTTTATGTTACAAGGATAAAAAAGCTCTTTCATTCCTGGAGATTTAATTTGTTTGAGACAATTAGAGGGAGGAATAAAATAGAATCGGAAAGGAGGGCAAATGGGATGCATGAGGATCAAATGATGGGCAAGGGATGGGAGAGTGGGGGAAGAGGGATAAAATGGGTAAAATGACAATTGTACAAAGATGTTTAGACCGACCCATCGTGGTGGAGTGGCTGGACTCCACAGGTATGGGGAACCTTTGGCTCTCTGGATACTGTTGGACTCCCACCCCCCACCCCTTTTTTTGGCCAAAGTTGTTGATATTTTTGGTCAAAACTGTTTTTGAGCTATTTTTTATGGAGAAACAGCAAAAACGACTTGGGCTGCCAAACGTCAGGATTTTCCTGGACATTTGCTCAATTCCCACCCGGATGCTTCCAACAAGTGAAGCTCTTCCTAGCTTGAAGATACAGTGATGAAAGAAGCTTCAACTTCTGGATATTTGCCAGTCCTGCATATGTTACCTAATAAATGTTTATGAGGCTTCTAGTGGAATGTGATAATAGACAATAGTGGACAAAATGGAGAGCAGCCACTGAGCAATGGCAGTGGAAGACAAAGAGCTGGAGAATAGGGTTTGGGAGGTTCATGGGGAAAGGCAGTGGATTGCGGTGCTTCTGAGGCTTATAAAATTTGAAAAAAAGTATTTATTGCCACTAATACAGATTGTTGCCATCAGGACTGTGAAATGGGTTTAATTATCAGCAATGGTTTGATATTCATGTGGCCCTCCATATATTGTTGTTTATATCCTACATGTTCCATTTCAGGATTGATGTGTGCTGTATTTGTTTCCGACGACATTGTTACGGCATAGCGTCTTCCAAAATAAATATTTTTAACCTGTTTTGGCATTGATGGTCGCTTTTGTGGCCTAGCACACTCCTGTGCCAGTGTGCCATCAGCAGCTTGATTTGCAAAATATTTGCTTTTGCTATATGCAACCCATTCCCGGGAGTTTTATACAGGGGCGTAGCCAGGATCAAAACTAGGGGGGGGGCAAGCCATGGTCGTTCAGGTTGTTACATTTCAGCACGGAAAAAGGAAATGAAACCAAAATTTTAGGAAAATTATATTTAATTATAGCAGTGCTTTATTACGGTAGTTATTACAATTATTTGCTTGAATTTTTTTTACTTTTTATTCTAGTTACATGTCTTATACTAATATCATTTTTCTTGGGTTTGAAGAAAACTTGTTCAAAACTTTCGTTTCAATCCAGTCCTTATTTTCCTTGAAGAATTTCTGATGGATGCTTGGTTTTTTTTTAGTACTGAGCTGGAGGCAGGTGGGGGGGGGGGAGAGAAGAAGAGGGGTTTTTCCGTGCTACCAGTAATACTCTCTTGTTACAATAAGCATGCTTGAATCATTAACAGGAGGTATTCTTTGACTGCTTAAAGTGCTACGGTACAGCAGATTTTAAAAAATCCTCCCACTCAGTACTGCCTACACTGACTGGCAGCAGCTCTCCAGGGATTCTGGCAGGGGAGATTCCTAGCCGTACATGCAGATGCCAGGGAGGAAAACTCGGGTGCAAGGTGTTCTAACCACTGAACTATGACCCTCCCCTTAAGACATAGATACATTGGAAGCCACATTATGCAAAATCAAACTCTTGGTCCATGTAGCTCAGTATTGCCCACACTGACTGGCAGTGGCTCTTCAGGAGTCTCTCCCAGCCCTAACTGGAGATGTCAAGGATTGAACCTAGGACCTTCTGCATCAAGGCAGATACTCTGCCACAGAGCTATGACTCCGCCCCCTGCTTTATTTGCAGATTAAATAAATAACTGGAATGTTGGGAATTAGAAAAAAATGAAACACCACTAGCTGCTGGTCAGGGGCACTCCAGCCATCCTTAGAGCCATTTGCCCCTCTACCCACCTAACCCAATTCCCCCTTCCCTACCTGGCTGACTGGGGAGTGGGTTCCGCTCTGCCAAGGGGGGATGCGACAGAGGTTGGCACCCTCTTCCAACAGAGCAAAGTTTGCTCATCTAGTCTTCTTTTGTTTCCCCACCTGGCATTGACCTGGGCTGGGAGGGATGAGATGGAGTTTACTTCCCTCCTTCCCCTCCCTCTTTGATTCCAGGTTGCTGGGAGGGGGGGGTGTTTCCCCCAATGCATTGCCTTTTTAACCCTTCCCTGGCATTCTTGGAAAGGGATGGCCAGGAGGAAAGGTGCCTTTCTGCTCTGAGCAGGCTGGAAGGCAGAGAAAGAGGGGGGAGATGGGGAGGAGACCCACCTACATGGCTGAGCAAGTTTCTTTTCCTCTAGTTTGTGAGCAAAATAAATGAATGGTTCTGTACTTAAGACTTAAGCCAGGAACCATCATGACTCAGGAACTTCAAGTGGGTAATAACGTTAAAGGCGCAGAAGCAGACCAAGGCAGGTTTTTCCACTCAAACCCAGGAAAATGAGGGCCTGGCTTTTTGCCCGCGTCGCTGCAGGCCCCGTTGCCACGGAGACAGCGTCTCCGGCCGCCCGAGGTCTCCTCCGCCACCTCCCCTCTCTCGCGCACTCATTGGCTGTAAGCCGGGCCGCAGCACGACCGATTGAACGGGGGCCTTGTCCGTCACGGCAACGCGAGGAGGAGTGGGGGCGGGACCTCTCGAAAGCAGGTAAAGCGAGGTAGTTTCCCAGGCGCTGCGAAGGAGAGAGGGAGGCATTTCCAGAGCGGGGTGGCTGGAAGGAAGGCTGAGACCGAGCGGGGCGGCGGCGGCGGCTCCGGCTCCGTTTTTGGGAGGGAAGTTTAAAAATGTGCGGGAAGAGGGTTGAATTCATCCTTATGGAACCGAAGGGAATCGGGCTGGGTTGGGTGTGTTTGTGTTGCGCTTGCGGGAAGTGAGGTTGCGAGGGCCGAGGGAGGTTTAGCTACAAGCCCAGCGGTGGCGGAGGAGGATTTGCGTGTGAAGTAAGTTGGAGATTAAGCTCGCGGTGACTGTTGCTGCCCTATACAAAAAAGGATAAGGGGAAACCCTGTGCGCCCCCAAATAGAAATGTTGTTGGACTCCCATCGTCTCTAACCTTTGGTCTCGCTGGCCGAGGCTGATGGGAGTTGGGGGTCCAACAAAACAGCAGGAGAGCTGCTGGTCCGTCCGTCCCCCCAGCTATGAACATTGGGAAGGCATCCTCCTGTGCACTCTAGACTCTATTGTTCCTGTAATTCCCACCCCCAACTCTGGTGTGGCTTTAGGGACAGAGGAGGCTGTGTTCTACTCACATCACAATCCCTATACATATCTACTAAGGAGTTTTGTTGTTGTTCAGTCGTGTCCGACTCTTCGTGACCCCATGGACCAGAGCACGCCAGGCACGTCTATCCTTCACTGCCTCTCGCAGTTTGGCCAAACTCATGTTAGTAGCTTCGAGAACACTGTCCAACCATCTCATCTTCTGTCATCCCCTTCTCCTTGTGCCCTCAATCTTTCCCAACATCATGGTCTTTTCTAGGGAGTCTTCTCTTCTCATGAGGTGGCCAAAGTACTGGAGCCTCAACTTCAGGATCTATCCTTCTAGTGAGCACTCAGGGCTGATTTCTTTAAGAATGGATAGGTTTGATCTTCTTGCAGTCCATGGGACTCTCAAGAGTCTCCTCCAGCACCATAATTCAAAAGCATCAATTCTTCGGCAATCAGCCTTCTTTATGGTCCAGCTCTCACTTCCGTACGTTACTACTGGGAAAACCATAGCTTTAACTATACAGACCTTTGTTGGCAAGGTGATGTCTTTGCTTTTTAAGGAGTAAGCCCTGTTTAATGCAAGGGGGCTTACTCCCAGGGAAGTGGTTATAGGATTGAAGACAGCCAAAGGTGCCCGTCTAGCCCAGTATGGTTAATCCTGGGTGGGCAGCAGGCCACCAAAGGTTTAAGGTAGAAATATGTGAGCCCCCCTGCTGCCAGACTCTGGTTTTTAACTGAAGAGGCTAAAGTTTGAACATGGGGCCTTCTGTGTGGTCCTACCACTGAGCAGTGTGGGAGTAGGTATGGCATAGATTTATTTATCCTGGGGAAATTGCACGAGGCCAGTGGAACAACAAAATTAGAGCCACACCACTCCTGGCAACTTTACTTCCTGTAAAAATAAAATGTGAGGGATCCAGTTACAGATCTCATATCTGTTCTGTCCTTCCACACCTACAAAATAGATTTGCTGGAGAATGGATGGAGCTGCCTTCCCCAACCTGACACCTTTCAGGTGTAGAATTGTAGTCCAAAACATCTGAAGTGCACCAGGTTGGGGAAGGCTGGAAGAGAGGCATTGGTCACCTAGGAATGCAAAGTGAGACCATTGGTCTGTTTAGTCTGCAGTGATTTGCAACTGGATCTCCAGGGTTTTAGGCAGGAGTTTCCCCCAGCTCTACCTAGAGATGCTGGTGATTGAACCTGGGACCTTTTGCATGCAAAGCTCAGAACCCTACCACTGAGCTATGATTCATCACCTAGTCTCACATGGGTAATGAATACCTTTTTAGTAACAGCAATAGAGGAGAGAGGAATGTAGGCAGGGATTCGTCTCTTTTTCTTATACCCTGGAGAAATATCTATCAATCAATTTATGTGTGGTTTTTTAATTGCAATAGCTCATTCCCTGTGGGTTGTTTTTTTAAATTACATATCCCAAATAAAGATTCTGCCAAGAGAGAGCTGAATTCTGTAAGATCGTCTTGAACAGGTTAAACCATGCAAACGTTATTCAGTTATTCAGCTGAATAAATAATTTAGTTGTGTTTTTTAGGTTGTTATAGGCAAACCTTGTTTGTACCTAATAAAGCCAACAGCAGGCTGCCTTATTTGAGCTGTTGACATTCATGCTGAGTTAAGTGAACTTGCTTCCAGTCCAAATTAGTGCAGTCATATAGTGGGAGCAGGAATGGGGCTTGTGGAATATATGCATGATCACTCAGCAGGAGCTTTGCAAATGAGGGTTGACCTATGAATATGCCCCTTCATTGGCCATTTGGGGCCTTTAAGGACTTTTTAAAGGCAACATGTCTAAGGCAATACAGCACAATCATGTGTGCCCAGTGGGCTTCTTCTCCACATCCATCTTTGAACAGTTTTGGCCTCACTGCAATAGTACCAGCTTCTTAATTTAAAGAACAGTTTGTGATGCGGAACAGAAAGTTGTGGTGTTTAAATAGAAATTAAGAGTCTTACCAGACATGTGCGAAGTCTGTGATCCTTGGCGATTGTAATCCATCCTTGCCTTAGCTTAGCCCTTGAAGCTTGCATTATTTGAAACACAAAAGCTGAGAGTGTGGGAATCAATTTGTTTTTTTGTTTAACTTTTATTTATACATAAATTTCTGAAATACTAAATCAAGAAAAATCTCAACTTGTTGTACATATAATTAAAGATTAAGACACAAAAAGGCAGAGATCAGAAGGACATAAAACGTACCAAATGCCATGCTGGAAGCCAGAGTTCAGTTTGGATTGTGCCTATTCAGTTAGCTAAGCCCCTTCCTTATTTGCTGGATTGAACCAAATAAAGAGTTTGTTAGAAAGTGAAAGGATGATCCCTTCTTTACCAGAAGTCATGATGGGGATTGGACCTGGCATATTTCTTCCAGATCATGGAGTATCCTGAGCCCTGCTTGAGTGGCATAATGCTCCACAGCAACACAGGCGGGTCCCTCCTGCTAATCTTGATGCTTCCTGGTGCAGTTCATTCTCCATTTGATGCAGATTCCTTCCTACCTTTTCCTTGCTCCTCGCCCCCTGTCCCCTGTCCTTGCTCCTGTCCCCCCTGCTCTTGTATGTCTTGTTGTGCTAGTAATGCATCATCTGGAGTGAATTGCTTAGATTTGGGAGCACAAATCCTGTGAAATGTGGGGGGGGGGCAAGCAGGTGAGGAATAGAGGGGAGCCTTTTGAAAGTAGGCTTAGCACACATTTTGGAACATTTGTAATGCCCCCAAGGTGTTAAGAGACAGAAATAAAATTCCAAAGGTCATCCCTTGAGCAAGTCAGGCTATTTTGCAGGGGCAGAAGAATGTATGAGATATCTATTTTAATGTTTGATGACATTAGCATCTTGCCCTGTAAAGCAACATAGTGCTTTATTATAGTGCTTTGATTGTTCAAAGTGCTGCACATACCAGTACTTCTTGTAACCCATAACACAATCTTAAGGTATTATTAAGTATTATTAATGCGGTATTAAGTATTATTAATGCAGGGATTGGGGCTGGCCTAAAGCCATTTTGTTGATGCCAGGCAAAGGCAAGATTTATCCAAGGGACTTCCTGGTCCATTAGCCTCTTAGCCTGCCACACTTCGGCATCTTTATCACTCCAAATTAAACTGCAGCAGTGATATGTGAAGAGAAGGGGTATGGAGGACAAGGAGGATTTGAGAAAGAAATTGAGATAGCAGCAGAGAGAGTAAGCGATGCCTGGTGGGATCCTCCTGAATCCCGATGGTCTTAAATAGTGTGTGTGTGTGTGTGTGTGTGTGTGTGTGTGTGTGTGTGTGTGTCTTACTATGTCTTCCTTGTGCTTTCTATGCAGCCATGACAGCAGCAGGAAGCGGCAATGGTTTTGGCACCACAGCCTGGTGGGGCTTTTCTCCAGCACTTGACCTACAGGCCACGTGTAGGTACCACTTCTTCCACAAATATGCCCCCTGCAACTTTGCTTGCCTGCTTTTTTGTTTTTTAAGTAACATTTATTATTATTTTTAGTTTTAGTTTGCCTGCTTTATTGTGAAATGGGATCGTTTCACATGTTGCGTGAGGAGTTTGAAACTGCTTCAGCTGATCAAATGCACCCTGTTTTGATGTAGGCTCAATATTGAGAAACAGGTGCCTTCTGAGAGTAGAAGCATCTCTCAATCCAGTGTACCTTTCCGGCTGCTTGGGGGCTTTCAACAGCACCTCTGTGCAGCTGCCAAAAAGGCTTATTATTTCCCTGCTAGGGAGATCTGGTTTAAACAGAAAACTTTCAGCCGATGCTGAAATATATCCAAGGTGTTCCTTCTGTGATTCTGTTGAAATTTGGTGCAGAATCTGAGCTCCTAAGAATGGCAGCTTCTATCTGAACTTTTTAAAAAGCTCAGTTTCTCGATTTCTGGATGGAAAGCTACGTTTGAAAACGTTCAGGCAGACAAAAATACCCTAGCTGGACTTTCTGTGCCTTTTCTAGGGTCTCTCCTCATAGCTTGCAGCTTTGTTCTTCTGCTTCGGGTGCCTTCAGACATGCATAATTCTAGTGATGAGCCTGCTCTGGGAAGTGCAATTGCCACATTTCAGACACACGTACCATCTTGTTCACTGGATCAAGTTCAGGGAAAAGCCATTTTTCTTTTTTGCAGCTGCAGCTGAATTTGCACAGCTTTGGTTGGTTGGCCCTTGCATCAGTCATGAACCCACAGAGCTTTGTTTCTTATCAGCAGAGGTTTAGTGTAGGAAGTCCTTTAAAAATGGAAAAACAAACAGCGTCCCTGAAGCATTCAGAACCATGTCACTTATCAAAGGGGCAATGAAGGTTGAGGGGAAAAGCAGAGCTTGCCTAACAACCAAAAAACCCATCGTTATCTTCATACCCTGATTTCCCGCCAGGATTGGTTCCCACAGTCACTTTCAATTAAACTTTGTGCATATGAACAATATACTAGGATATGGTCCGACCTCTAAAAGCCCTTCATAGAATTGGGTTGGGTATATATAAATGGACTCTGCATTGACTGATTGTAAAGATGTCAACCCACAGAAATAGCTCTCCTGTTGAACTGCAGAGCTTTCTAGCTGTTTTCCTTCCCATCAGCCACCTCCCATGTTCCTTGCAGCAAATTCCAAAGTTTGTAAAAACAAGACTTCAGTGCCAGGTTCTAGGGAACAGTAATAAATTCTGCACGTTTATTTTGCACTTTTTAAACAAAATATTTCTAGTGGGAAAATAGGATTTACCATGGCTGTGCAACATGTACCTGTAGAGCCATTTCACTTTCCCAACAGGTCTGGAGGCCTCTATGGAACATCTGCAGCTGTCCCAGGATGGTATTCCCGAACTGAACATCCTGCTAGTGGGATCAGTAGACGGCCGTCATATCCTCAAGACAATGAGTCAGGCGCACCGATGGCCACGACGGAAAATCAATGTGTGTAACTTGCCTCCTGCCACAGATTTCCATGTTGTCTTGAGCTGCTGTTAACTGAACAGCCCTTCCCTGTGCTTAGCCAAGCTTTGCGTGTCTCTTGCCTAGATAGATCTTACTTAAAACCTTAAAATTAAATTCTCATTATCTATGCTTGTTTGACAACAGGGCAGCAGAATGGGGCAGATTCCAAAGGCTGTGAGTCGGGTGGGGAAACAGGCTTGTCTGCATTTCCTGCTTGAGCAGCATCACTGCAAATGCAGAATCCAATGTCTGTATCAATTTGCTACAATTATATACCACCTATCTGCCAAATTTCTCAAGGTGATTTAGATTTTTATAATAATATAACTTCCAAACTAAGAGATGCAATACAAAAGGATACAGCAGCAGCCTTGCTGAAGCTATGCAGGCCTAGGTTCTGGTTAGTGTATGTGCAGGGAGACTAACAGGGAAGCCTGTGAGTATTGTGCCTTGGTTTCTGTGATGGAGGAAAGGCAACTTATCAAAGGTAATAAATAAATGTACTTTTTTTGGGTGGGTGGTAAATGGATTTCAAAACTGGCGGGACCACCAGAGTTGGATTCAGCTTGGGGGATGGGGCACCTCTTGTCCATTGCTGCTTTGTTGTTGTTGTTGTTTGTTTGTTGTTGATACATGCTTGATGTTGACCCTGGAAGGGCAGAGTCATCTCTGTTGGGAAGGACCTTGTCTCTCTTCCAGCAACTGCCTCCCTAAAGAGCCCAATCTCGAGACACTGCAATGAAGCAAAGGGCCTGGGAAGAAGTTCCCATCTTTCTTCCTTTCTTCGCTTTGCGGAAGAAGAGGTTTCTCTGTTGAGCAGGGTCGGAGGAGCTGGCACTCTTGGGTTCCCTTTCCAACAGTGACTCAGGCTGCCCATGTGATGAAGTGATGCTGGCGCTCTGCCCCCTTTCCCAGAAACGTGTAGCAACATTAATTCATTCCTGTCAGTGTGAGGAGCCTGGCAGGGACGCGTTGGCAGCTGCCCATCAACGAGAGCCCCTCAGCTCAGCATGGTCAGCTCCGATGTCCCATGAAGGCCATGGACTGACACGTGTGAGGGAGGCGTGAAGTTCAGGAAGAGCGTGGCAGTGGGGGGGGGGGGAGGAGATTACAATTCACAGAAGCAGCATCAATTCATCCCCTTCCCCTGTAGCAACTCCTACCAGACAACATTCACCAGCACGTTCCCCTTGCGACCTTCCTTCATCACGAGGAGATGAATCAGCGGCAATGTGTCTCACAGCCAGCATTTTGGAGTGTCACTTCATAACAAGAGGACTTTTTTGTCATGAAGGAGAGAGGAAGGAATGGGAGTAGGGCCGGGAAAGAAAGTGGAGGGGGGAATCAAATTTTCAGTTTGGGGCTCAGAATTTCTAGGAGCTTTTCTGGCACTCTTGGGTTCCTTGGGATAGCCAGGAGGTGCAGGCTAGGGAGATGGAAGAACTCCTAGAATCTTTGCAAGGTGAGCCAATTCATTTCAAGCTAGGATGTGGGAAATTCAGGAAGTTGAGCCTGCTGGAATAGAGAAGATCTACTGAGAGAATAATGTACTGTATTGAGTTAGAGCTGGATAGTCGGAACCAGGACACCTCACTATTTATCCGTGTTAGACGACTCCAGTATGCTTCCAGGGACAGTGCTGCCAGTTTTCTTGGGATGAGAGCATGCTTGAGATCTATAATACCTTTGTGTAATTTCCTTTATTTACAAATATGCGGACAGAATGACCAGTGGCCTGCAGGGGAGCAGATCTGCTTTCCTGCATCACATCCCCTAAGAATGAAGTTGCACTCCAAAGTTTCTTCAGTCAGCTCCCAGCTATCTCTTGCTGTTCTGTTTGCTGCCATTTCCTATTTCTCACACATACCTGCCCTTACCCTCCAACCCTGATAGGTATCTCATGACAAACCACAGAGAGATTCCCCACCTATCAAGAGACCACCTTCTGGTCATTGGCCCCCATTGATTTAAATCTTAACCAGCCATTCTAGACTGTAATCAGCAATCTGCCAAACAGAAGACTGGCAGAAGTAACATTACATGTATATATACGCTAATGCCTAGGGAGGACAGGACAATAAACTTCCTTGTTTCTTGAGGGTGTTTTGGTTGGTTAGCCGGACGGAGAGTTATTTTGAACTTGAAAGCGCCTTCATTTTCATTGTGACATTTTGGGCGGCTCTAGTTGGCTCTAATAAATTGCCCTGCTGTTACTGTTGGATTTGATGTGGATAGGCTTTCCTGACTCAGTAAGTTTTCACTCACATTTGGAATACTAGACAAAGCCTTGAGGGTTTAAAGAAAATGGAGGAAGCGGTAGAACTTGAATGATGAAAAGCATATTCAAGACAGGGCACCTCCTTGTCTTCTGTGCAGCTCCCTACGAGCACATTCTGATAGTTAGGATTTCTTGCAGGAAGTGTCCTAGCCTGTCCCACCCCTGCCAAAATCAGGTAGCAGGGCACATGCATTGCAGGCAGAAGGTCCCAGGTTCCATCTCAGACATCTTAGGTGGCAGAGACAGAAAAGATGTAGTTTGACTTGAGACTGGAGATTGGCTGCTAGTCAGAGAATACTAGGCTAGATGGTCCAATAGTCCGACTCATAATTTATCGCAGCATCTTAATTTTCACAGACACCTATGGAACTTCAGATTGTTAAGGGTGCCAGGAATTGTAGCTCCATGAGGGGCCAACTACAGTTCCCATGATTCTTTGGGGGGGGGTGGCGCTATGTGTTTTAGATGTCTGGTATGGCTGTGATCTTGAGGAGAGCTGTTTAAACTAAAGCTTGCCCTCCTAACTGTTTGTCTCCTTTGCTCAGTTCTATGTGCTGGAGAACAATCTGGAAGCCCTGGGTCGGCAGCTGCTGTTTCTGAGTCTGGCTGTGGAGCCTCTAGAGAAGATGGGGCTGCAAGGTGAAGGCAGATGAGATGCTCCCTCGCCATCTCCTTTCCTTCCCTGGGTTCCCAGGGCTTCTGGCCCCTTGTTTACTGGGGTCTCCGGGAGGCTGAAGCCATCTGAATGGTAACAAGCCCTGTCTCTTTTTCCCCTACCACCAACCAAGAGAAAAGTGAGATATTCTTGGAGCTGATGGGAAACACACTGCTCCGAGGCCAGACGGCTGCTTATCTGCAGGAGAAGGCAAACCTCTTCATCCGCTATGTCACAGACCCTGATTTCCAGCAAGCTCATCTGCCCCTCGTTGACTTGTCTGCCCTCAAGGTAAAATGCAAGTTAATTCAGCAGGAGCAATGGAGCCATGATTGATGTGCTGTCATTGCCATTATGGGCTCAGCAGGACTCCAGTTATTGTTAACTGCTATTCCAGAGGATCCTGGAATTATGGCTCCAGTTATTCACTTGCTTTTCCTCTTTGCTTGACAGTTCAAGGAGAGGGACCAGTTGGAGGCCATCTTCAAGTTCTGGCGGAATCCCGACCCACAGACTTTCCAGATCAAGCAGCTCTGGGATCTGCGACTCCGGCAGTACCTGGGGGCCCGCTATGACTCGCGCCGCGGGGTGTGTGACTGGGACCTTAATATGAAGCTGCATGAACATGGGGTGCGTAACTGAAACGAAGGCGGTCTTGTAGGGCATGCAAATCCCTCTGGCTCAGCTTGAAGCTGCTGGGCTACAGAGACGGGCTCTGGGGAGTTACCGCCTTTCTACAGTTGTGGCATTTCTTTCCCCTCCTAGGCCAATGTGATAAACTTCCGTGAGTTTTACCGGTGGCGGGACACAGGTATGGCCTTTGAAATGCGGGAAGCCCCCTACGACATCCCCAACAAGACCTTGGCATCTGGCCGCCTCCTCAGACATGTGAGCCACCTCACTTTCTTGAGACTGGTTGTGCTAGGCCAGGAACTTGGAGGACTATCCTGTCATCCCTGACTAAATTAGCTGAAGCTGGTGTGAATTAAGAGTCCAGCACGCTGGCTACACTTTGGTCTATTTCTGTGGGGTGGCGGGAGAATATAAGCCTATGCTTAGACAGGGTTACCACCCCTTCTGTGGCCTCCCTTTATTACCATTTTTAATAATTCCCCTCTTCCTTTAAGGAGCTCAAGTCGGTACAGGATGATTTATTTTCACAGCAACCCTGTGAGATAGATTAGACTGAGAGAGAATGACTGTCTCAGAATCGCAAAGCAAGTTTGATGGCTAGGCAGTGATTTGAACCCAAGTATACCCCGTCCGAGGGATGCGGGTGGCGCTGTGGTCTAAACCACTGAGCCTCTTGGGCTTGCCGATCAGAAGGTCGGCGGTTCGAATCCTCACGGCGGGGTGTGCTCCCGTTGCTCGGTCCCAGCTCCTGCCCACCTAGCAGTTCGAAAGCATGTCAAAGTGCAAGTAGATAAATAGGTACCGCTGCAGTGGGAAGGTAAACGGTGTTTCCGTGTGCTGCTCTGGTTCGCCAGAAGCGGCTTAGTCATGCTGGCCACATGACCTGGAAGCTGTCTGCGGACAAACGCCGGCTCCCTCGGCCTATAGAGTGAGATGAGCTCCGCAACCCCAGAGTCGTCCGCGACTGGACCTAATGGTCAGGGGTACCTTTACCTTTACTTTATACCCCGTCCGACACTCTAACCACTGCAGTGCACCGCCTCCTGTTACCTCAGCAGCATGGGGGGGCCACACTGTAGCTTCTGTCATCCTTTTGCGATAGCATGAGAAGCAGAGAGGTGTGTGTCTAATCTGCAACTACCCATTCAGGATTTCTTGACATGATTTGGTTATTTTAATCTGCTGTTGCAGGTAGGTCTTGGGATGCAGGTTCTAGTTGCAGCAGGTGCAGCCCTACTAAGGGAGTAGGTCAGTTTTTAGACTGCTCTTTCCTTCTAGGACTACCACAAAATGCATGTTTTTAGTCCTCCTGGATTCTGTGTCCTTTTTCCTCTCCCATCCAGTTTGTGAGCACTGTCATGCAGGATGAAAATCCACCCTTAATTCTGGCAGTCTGCAGCCATCCTCTGATGAAGTGTTGATTTTTTGGGATCCCAATAACAGTTTCCACCTCTTGTCTGCAGTTACCGGTTCTCACGCTGCTGAGAACAGAACTTCCTCTTATGAGCGAAATACCAGTTCCCTGTTTGGGAAAGCAAACCAAGGGAGAATTAGTGGATAGGAAAAGGGGGGCTAGCCCTTCTGCTTTCCAATTCTTCCCTTTAAATCCTGCCCCCCCCTTCCTGGAAATCTTTGTAATTGCTTTTCCCCAGCAGGACTCTTAAACTGGTGGGCTACCAGCTGTGGGCAAAAATGACGTATATACTGATCCAGACTTCTTGCCTCTCAGAAAGGGGAACGAATACCAGCACGGGGATATTGGGGAGACGTAGCCACAGGCCCGTACATCATTTTTGGGATTGAGGCAGAAGATCCCAGCCTGCTGAAAACGACCAATGGCATCCCCAGTAAGGTGAGTGGAGCTGCCTTTTTGCCGGGCATCAGAAAAGCAGCTGTGGTTTTGCAAGGAGAAGAGGGTTGATAAACAAGAAGACGATAGCTTTCTGAAAGCTGGAGTGAAAACAGATTTCTCTGCTGCCTCCTTCAGCCTTCACTCCTCGTTGGATACCTTTGCAGCCTTCCGATTGAACACTGCCCTTTTTGCCCCTTCCTCATGCCTTAAGAGGTTCATCCACCCCTTTTTCGTATACAAACACTCTATATGTTGATCTGCGTAGATGTTTGTTTAGTGCGCTATTTAACCTGGATTTTCCCTTTCTGCGGAAAATCCAGCAAGTTGAAAAGCTTTGGAAACTGTTCCAAGAAAGTGGGGGAAGTAGCTTTGTGACTGACAGAAATGCTGGCCAATTGGCACTGCACAAAGCATGTTTCTCTGGAACTTGCTCATGGAGGGGAGGTTGTTTGTCTATCCCAGGGGTAGTCAACCTTTTTATACCTACCGTCCACTAATGCATCTTTCTTGATGGTAAAATTTCCTTACCACCCACCAGTGCTAAATGGAAGGAGGGTTCGACTTGTGCCGTAGAACCCCCTACTGCCCACTTAGAATCCCAAAATGCCCACTAGTGGGCAGTAGGGACTAAGTTGACAACCCCATGTCTATCCAAAAAAATGCAGAGCATGTATGGCATAAGGAGGGTGTAGAGAAGCTAAAAATAAAATGAGGTTCAAGGAATTTGAATTCAAAGAGGGGGAAAGAGGGACTCAAATAAAAACAAATTCCAGTCTTCTTCTTTCTCTCCACAGAGTGCCCAGGAAATCTCCTTGCACAATGTCACTGCCTTGTTGTATGAACTCAGCTATAACACCCGCTATGACCCATCAGCATCCTCTGACGAGGACGGAATTGGTGGCAACTTGCAGGGGGCTGGTGACCATTCCAAGCTGGGTGTTAACGGTGGTGAGTAGTCAACAGGTTGATTGCACATCATGCTATAAACCTTGGTCAAGTCAGACATGCATCAGCAGGAAAGGGCCACAGACTTGCACAGATAATTTGGAGCAGACATTTAGAAAGCTCCCCCCCCCCAAAAAAAAATCCTGACTTGTCATGTTGTCTGGAGCAAGAATCATGGCTTCTTAAACTGGCTTATTAAACCAGAGTTATAAATCACAACCCCTTGCCTGGGTGCCTTGGCCAGCTGAGTTCTGGGGAAAGTGAAACTTTAAAAACTGCTGAAGTAAAAGGGGAGGGGGCGTGTGAGCCTGAGGCTTGTGCTGGTTTATTCCTGCCCTGTGCATTTCTCTCCAAAACATGGTTTCATCTGACATACAAACTGGCTCAGGCAGTGCTCTCTGTTTAAGAGACTTTGAAGGGTCTTTTCCGTTACTCTCTTGGGCCAGAGGGTTGCGCAATACGCCAGTGAGTGATGGCTTGTTGGCTTGACTTGATTTTGATCTTCCCTCTGCTCCAAGAGTTCAGGGCTAGTTACAAAATGTTTATACGATTCACTGACCCTTAAAAGCCTCGCAGTCTTGCAGCATCAGATTAATAGGCCCAGGGGAGAAGAGCGGGTGAGCAAACAGATTAATATAACATAAACTGTCAAGGGAGATCCTTTCCAGATGTTCCAGCGGCAGGCCTCATCTACGCCAGTTCTTCAGAGCAAGAGCAGTTTGAGCGGCCACTTGGGAGTAAGAGGGTCAACATCAGTGGGATTAGAACTTTCCCCTTCCAATTCCTCATGCAGCACTTTAAACCATAGACATGCAGTATGCAGTTTCACAACCCTTCTTGTTTTCTGAGGAGGCGGCCGTAGTTCAGTGGTTGAATGTATGTTTTGCATATAGAAACTCCCAGATTCAGTCCCGGGCATCTGCAGTGGAAAGGCTATCAGATAGCTGAGCTAAGAAGACTTCTCTGAGTCTTTGGATAGCCACTGCCCATCAGAATAGGCAGTGCTGAGTTAGACGGACCAGTGGCCTGACTATATAAAGCAAGTTCATATGTGCTTGTGCCTACATATCTCTACATCACTGATTTTTTTTTAAATGGAAGATGGTGTGTGTGTGTGTGTGTGTGTGTGTAGACATTCTAGATGCAGTGGTACCTCGGGTTAAGAACTTAATTTGTTCTGGAGGTCCATTCTTAACCTGAAACTTTTCTTAACCTGAGGTACCACTTTAGCTAATGGGGCCTCCCGCTGCTGCCTTGCGATTTCTGTTCTCATCCTGAAGCAAAGTTCTTAACCCGAGGTACTATTTCTGGGTTAGCGGAGTCTGTAACCTGAAGCGTCTGTAACCCGAGGTACCACTGTAGATCAAAATAATAAATGCATTTTGAGACTATTACCCTCCAAATTCCTGGACTGCTTGTCTTTATTTCTGTACTCTCTGCTGAGTTGCAGAAAAAAATTCTCTGTTTCTAGCCACATTCCCTGTCCGCAAAATATATATCTGCTCCTTTCCCTGCCTTCTGTTACATTGGCCCTGTTGTTTCTCAGCCCGGCTTTTTCTCTCTTCCCTTGCGGTGCGTTTCCTATGCCACAGGCCCTCCTTCCGTAGAAGATGCCAGAGTCTGCTTCTTGCCTCTCAACTGCCTCCCTGAGCTCCACCACAAAGGCAAATACCAACAGCTCTTCAATCTCATATTCATCTCTTGCAGGTACGGTAGGAATGGGCTGAGGGCATGGGACTGCTGGGTTGGAGGCATGGGGAAGAGAATATTGCAGGAGTCAGGACTCTTGGGTTTCCTGCCCAGAAGTAGGAAGCAGCTAATTGGGTTGGGAGGCAGGTCATGGTTTATCTAGTTGCAAGGAGGTTGGGACATCATCAAAGCTTATAATTCCCTCACTTCGAATACAAGCCTGTCCAGCTCATAGGGTTGTATCCAACCCATTGAAATGAATGGACCTAAGCTAGTCATGGCCATTCATTTCAACAGGGGTACGTTGAGCAGAACTAGCATTGGATGCAATCTAACATAGTGCTTGGCTGTTGTGTAGCAAATGGAGTGCCATTTCCCCCAAAGGTCCCAGTTTAGAACACAAAACAAGATTTTTGCGAGGGTCTGTGCACCCCTGTTCAGCATTTAGCAGGCCAGCCACCTATGGCCTGCACCCATTATTGGTGCAAGCACAAAAGGTATCTAATATTAGCCCTTTACCCTTGATGGGACTCGCTCATTTCTGTAAGTTAGTGACCAGACCACACAACCAGGTTTGGGGAGTTTCTTCTGCATTGAGGCCAGCTCTCTTAGTGCGCTATCAATTGACCTCTTTATGGAGCCTTCATGCTGATTTGCTTGTGGGGAGGTTAGATGGCGTTGCATCAAAGCACGTTTTATCCCACACTGAGAGCCAGTGTGGTGTAGTGGTTAAGAGCAGTGGACTCGTAATCTGGTGAACTGGGTTCACATCCCTGCTCCTCCACATGCAGCTGCTGGGTGACCTTGGGCTAGTCACATTTCTCTGAAGTCTCTCAGCCTCACTCACCTCACAGAGTGTTTGTTGTGGGGGAGGAAGGGAAAAGGAGATTGTTAGCCGCTTTGAGACTCCTTAGGGTGGTGATAAAGCAGGATATCAAATCCAAACTCCTCCTCCTCCTCCTCCTCCTCCTCCTCCTCCTCCTCCTCTCCTCTCCAGTGCATTTTCCTGTCACTTTCTTTGTCACACACAAAAATTCTCGTCTTTTAGGGAAGTGGGCTTATTCCTCAAGAGCTCCCAATCAGTTATAATTGCACCACCTGAATTTGCCATCTGAAAATAGCAGCCGTCTGGAAGTCTCTATGGGCTGTCTCCAGTCTGTCAGTGTTTTGCAGGAGGGATCAAGGCACACATTGGCACTTGAGGTTAGCACGTTTAAGGTGGATCAGAGGGCTCTGTTGCCCTAGCACTACAAGTTCACTTTTTATTTTTAAAAATGGACTTCTTGCAGTCTGGAAAGTGACACGGAAATGCACTGGAAATCGTGGAATGAACAAATGATTCATGCAAAGACGTATATAAAACACCCACAAACAAATGAAGATGAATGCTCATTGTAATATGACCACCCTGCAAATAAATCAGAATGGTGGCTAAGCACAAAGACTGGGTATAAGCTAATCTCCTCCTACATTTTGTCGAATGAAGTACATGCCATTAAAACTCACCATTACTTAGTTAATTCCAAATTGTGCAGAGGGCAGTTTGCCATCACTAGACTGGACAGCAAAGTTGGTGGGTCCTCAGTCTCTTTATCTCTACGGTCACCACTTCCTCCTTGCTTGTCTTTTGTAGCATGGTGCACGTCCTAAAACCAAATGTGAATCTGATTGCAGCCCCGAAAGCCACTCTTATTGTTGAGCTGACAAAGTGAGTATTATTTTCTGCATCCTCTCTTGGGAAGCTGGCCCACTATGGATGTTTGCACATTTGTTCATTAGAGCACATTGGAAGTCACAGTTTTTCCTGGTTCTATATCTTCCCCTAGCTTTTCACATCAGCACAGCTTCACTAGTGTCAGATTCATTTCAGTTTGTGCGCACATCAGGGGGTGTTAATAGGGGTTGCTAACCAATTGGGAGATATGGGAGTACTAAAATAAATTGCCGGAAGCGATCCAGTGGGGTGAATTGGTTCCTTCTGAATGGAGCAGGCTGGGTACAGACAAGGGCCAGAACCACCTAGGGAGGGCTGTGGGGCCTAATTAAACAGAGCAGCTCATTAGCCAGGGTGTTTAATGGGATCCTGGACTCCTGGGTTCCCCACACCCCTTACTCATCTGTCCACTTGTTCTTTTCACAGCTTTCTGCCTGACCTCCACAAGGAGCAGGTCTCTGTGTTCTCCTCTCAAGTAGCCAAACAAGTGGCTGAGGCAGGATTTGTTCCAGTCCAAGCAGTAGACAAAAAACCCTTCTCCTTGTTCCAGCTTGGGCATCAGGAGGCTGGAGAGATCTGTAATGAGTTCCCTGCGCTCGAGATGACAGCGCCTGGTCCCTGAGGTTCCCCCTCTGTACCCTCGTTTCCTTTATAACCATTATTTTTAAAAGAAAAGTAATTAGTTTCAGACGGGAGTTTCTTGTGGAATCGGTACAGCTCAGTCACGCAAGCTTTTCTTTTTTTACATTTAACCTTGCTGTGGAAAATCCAAGAAGTAAAAACGACGCATTATGCATGCACAGTCACTGCTGATATAGAAGCTCATCAGTGTTTGGGTTTTTTTTGTGGGCCAGTTGTCATCTGTGTAGTGGCATTTCAGCGGTTGCTCTCAGGGAACCCTGCTTTCGTTTGCTCCTTAGCTGAGCTGTTTTGTTTCCAGCGACTCCCCAATACCAGAAAAGTTCATTTCCACCCACTGCTGTGTCCTGGTCGGACTTTTGATATAAAAAATAAAAAATATTTAAAAGGGTTGTCTGGCACAAGTCCTCTTTATCAGAATTTTGGTATTTTGTTGCTGCTGGGGTCTGTGAGGCTGGGGAGATGCGTTTAAAGATGAAACTTCAGGAAATAATCCTACGCTGTAAAACTTTCCCTGGCTGAGGGGAACAGGCATCTCAGTTTTTGTTTCTATCACTGGCTTGGTTGTGGAGTCAAGTGGGGAACTGAAGACGCTTGCTTGTGCTACCTTTTTTTGTCCTGAAGAGATCACCCTACTTCCAGATATCGAAAATCTTGCAATGGGGACCAGTCCAAGGTGCCAGAGATCCGCTGGAATGAGGGGCAAACACATCCTCTCCCATTTAATTACTCACAAACAAGGCAACAAAATATCCTTAAAGTAGTGGCTGGTGGTGGGCAGGTGGGGCACAGGGGACAGAGCTGGTGTTTCTCTGCAAACAAGAAAGGAGCCAGGGCAAAAAAGAACAAATATAACTTTGTAATCTGACATTCAGGGTTTGTAGGCAGATCTTAGGTAGGTGTGCTTATCTGGAAGTGCTGATGACCTCGGTGGAGGACCACGCTCAAAAGAAAGTGCATGGAGAAGTCTAGGTGTGTTTACTCAGAGTAAGTGCCACTGAGTTCGTTGACACTTAGGCTCATGTTAATCTGTGCAGGATCGCAGCTGTAGATTGTGATTTGCTTTGCAACTTCGCTGTGGAATTAATTCTACTCTTCCCAGTCAATCAGACAGTGAAGGATGGAGGGCAGCAGACAAAGTTGTACTTTGGGGACTTATTTTCTATTCATCGGAGGCAGAATTTATATGTGCACGCTTTAGCTTATGCATAGGCATAGAGAGCGTTGTAACCAAGAGAGAGAGAGATAGCTTTCTCTCAATCTCAGTCTCATCAGCACCCAGAAGAGAGCAGCACTGTGCCTCTGCTTCCTCTTTCTGCCTACACTTTGTACTAGGTGGCAACCTGTGGTCCTCTGACTGTTGTTCAACTTCCATCAACCCCACCCAGTATGGTAAATGGTGATGGGTTTTGAAGCTGGAAGCTTCTTAAGGGTTCCTCAGTGAGAAGACGACGTTTCCGTGCGCTCTGGCTTCCGTCACGGTGTCCCATTGTGTCAGAAGTGGTTTAGTCTTGCTGACCACATGACCCGGAAAACTGGTCTGCGGACAAACGCCAGCTTCCTCAGCCTGGAAGCAGAGATTAGTGCGCACCCCATAGTTGAATTCACCTGGACTTAACCATCCAGGAGTCCTATACTTTTACCTTTACCCAGTGAGAAGACCTGCTCTGGTGGATAATGGATGAGCTTTGGAGGAAGACAAGTTTTCCACATCACCACTTCCAATCTTCGCCTACAGTGCACAGCCACATAGCAGTTTGGGGTGTTTTCTATAGAGTGCATTCTTATTTCCCATGGAGTGACAGCGAAGTTTCATCAGATCTACACAGGGTGATGTGTAAGCAGCTAAGTTACATACCTTTATAAATACTCCCTAGAATCCCCGCTTATGTTTTGGTAAATGGTTTTGTATTGATCAAAAGGGTTCATTTAATTTTAATGGTTAAAAGCAACAACTACTTCATAGAATCCTTTGCAACATGTCAGAGTTCTGTGGCAGGTAAATCAATATTGGAAAGGTTCTCTGGTTGCAGAAAGTTTTGTGAAAACACTGCTGTAAGTGGCATGCTAGCATTCTGTTCATTAAATAAATAGTGAAAGGTGTGTCTCCTGCCCACGCATTAAGATCTTCAACTGAGGCCCTTCTCCAAATGCCATTGCTTGCTAAAAGTGCATTACACTTGCAGAGAGAGAGAGAGAGAGAGAGCCTTTCAGTGGTTGGGCTCCTGACTTTGGAACAACCTAAAGATGTTCAAACTAGCATTAACATTATAGTCTTTTTGGCACAGAGTCAAGACTTCCTTGCTTGCCCAGTTGTTTTTAAAAGTTACACATGTCTGTGGTTTGCTTTACAGTTTTAGCTGTGTGTTTTTGTTCCTTTTGTCTTAGGACGTAATATGTTTTGCTTTTATTGTATTTTATTGCTGCTATTGTATGCTGCCTTAGGAACTGACTGGATGGACAATTCATAATTATTATTATTTTTAAATAACATCTTTAGCCTTCTTGATCCGAAATTCTCAGGCTGGGTTGCAATCTTACTAATTCAATGTAAATCTTAAGGTCCCGGTTTAAACAAAAGTAATAGAACTATGACAGAGGAGCCCACTCTAAATGAGTCATGATGGACAGACTTATTTGAGATATCTTTATCCTTCACCTTTCTCCAAGAAGCTCAGGGCTGTATGTGTTGCCCTCACCATTTATACTCGCCATAATTCTGTGTGGTAGATTAGGCTAAAAGAGGGGTCGCTGGACCATTTTATCATGCCAGCTGTAAGGAACCAAGTACTGGCTTTTGAAATCTTTCAAAATGGTACAACTTCACATGCAGAAGAACTCCTGGTGATCTCTTCCTACATGCTGCCCTGAGCTTTTTGGAGAAAGGCGCAAGATTCCAGACTGTTTGCAGCATTAGATCCTGCACAACAGCCATTAACAAAACATGTCTCATTTCTGCTCAGCTTTTAACTCCAGAATTGTCTCATGCACAGGTAAAACTGCTGCTCTGTTTAGCAGACTTCCTCATGGAGAGTTCAGGCTTGGCAGGAGGAGTCATTCACACTCCTAGATAAATGCTCACAGTCAACCTGTTCACAAACACAGCTCTCTTTGTGATGTTCATCTCTAACGCTTAGATTGCATTCTCTCTCTTTCACACGCACACACAAATGATTGTAAGTGTACCGCAGGGGTGGGGAACCTTTTTCACCCTGAGGGCCACATTCTGTTCTGGGCAATGTTCTAAGAGCCACATAGCAGTGAATGGTCATGGCCAGGGACTGCCAGGAAGCTCTGTGCAAGGTACTTTGCAAGTCCTATGCCCAGACCTTCCCAAGCCAAAGTTTATAGGTTGGAGGAAGGATTGAATCTGAGCCAGCCCTTTCCTAGGGGGCTCAGTCTACAAAGACGACGACATCCCTTTCCCTGCCCCTTCTCCTGTGAGTGTCTGGTGCCACTTCTTATCAGAGAAATGCATTCCGTTCCCCTTCTTCCCTAAAAGGCTTCGCTGATGCTGAGCTGTCTACTTTATAAAAGGCCAACAGCCATTTTGGTGACTGTACAGTAACTCGAAACCTGTTTCCCCACCGTCTGTGCATCGTCCGGTTCCCAGAGACATCAGGTAAAGGGAGGCAGTTCTGTTTGGGAGGTGGGGAAGAATTAAAAACATGCTTGCCTGTGTGTGTATGTGGGCGGAGGGAGGGTGGTATGATTCTGTGTAAACTGAAAGAGATTCCTTTCCTCCATGAAGATAAAAGGAAGCGTCCTGAATATTTTCTGATAAAACGTTTTCCCCCTTTATAGGGCAATGGGAAGGTCAGTGCAGCTGTCTTAAGGTACAATAACGCTGCAATCCTATTCTCACTTATTTAATGCATTATTAAAAGATTTCTATACTGCTTTTCATTTACAAAAAGCAATACCAAAGCGGTTTCTGAAAATAAAACACCAAATCCATTAAAAATAAGAATAAAATCAGGAAGAACAAAAAAAATCACAGTAGGCAGTAACACCCCACAGCCATAGTGCTTGCCTGATCTCAGTGCAGAGACAATTCCACATGGCAAGACACTGTCGCAAAGAAGACTTGTATTGCATCCAAGGAGCTCAATGTGGTGTACAACAACCCTGTGAGGTAGGCTAGACTGAGAGTGAGTGACTTGTCCAAGGTCACCCAGAGATCTTTCATGAGTGAGTGGAGATGTGAACCCAGAGCCCATGGGACTGTCGCACTCGTAGAATTTGTGGAGGCTTATAAGGCGCCTCAGGCTTTATTTTCTTTACAGGGTCACTTTTCAAGACCAACAGAAACGACAAGTTGAGTAGGTATTCCCAGGACACAGAAGCAAGCACACAGGTAGTATGCATTTCATCTATTTGGCCCCATCCCATCCCAAAGGACCAAGCACAGAGAGCCCCCAAAAATTCTAAAACCTTTCTTCTAAAAACATCACCCACTGTTCCAAAGCAGTTGAAGCGCATCTGATAGGACCCCCCCCCTTTTTTTAATCAGAACATATTCACATGAACAGTTACTTCAGTTTAGGACTTGCTTTGCAAGTTATTTGGTTCCACCCCCCCCCCACCCCCAGGCTTTTCTGTCTGCCTGTGGAGGCTGCTCCATTAGGATGAATGGGGGCGCTGCTGCCTCCCCAACCTCAAAATATTCTTCGGCTACTTTGTGGGTTTTTCTTTGTGTGCAGTAGTTATATCGTTTTAGAGCGTGGGCTTAATGGCCTCACAGGAGAAAGGCCTCTTTAGAAGGTAACATATTGCTTTACTACTTTCAAATGCTATTATGGAAACTCTTTAGTGCAGGTGCGTCCATTAGGGTGAATGGAGCGCTGGCCCAACAACCTTACTCTCTCAGCCCCCACTTGCATGCTTTCTAATCAAAAACCATCCCATGGCATGGCACTGCCTGTCATCTTCCTCCATCTTAGTCACAATTTTGCCCCTTACAGAACTCGGCAGTCAGGAGGAAGATAGGGGCAAGACTAGTAGTAGTTGCTCCTGTCTTTCATTGCCTCAGGCTCCATTCCCAGTTGGGGCCCCTGCTTTCCACCCTGCCACCCCCAGTGAGCACCAGCCGCCATTGCTGCCTTCATGGGGAACTGTCCAAGCAGCTGACAATTGAAAACGGAAGACCATAAAATGGGTTCTTAATAGGTGTAAACAGTAGAAGGCACCTAACCCTGGTTGCTTAATTGCCCTGAACTTCCAATCCTGTCGTTGTTTCTGAAGTTTCTCTTCTAATTGCTGGTGTCCCACTGTTCTTGCTGTGTCTGAAATTGATTTGATTATTGTATTGTTTTAACTTACTAGTAAGCTACCCAACCCTGTAGCTGAAGAAACATATAATTGCCTAAATTATATTATATGCATTTTTTAAAAAACAACAACAACAACAACCACCAAGCTACTAATTTATCTGCTGGAGCTATTCTCTTATGAGGAGGAATTGATGCTCCCTCTTAAAGAGGGTGTAGATGAGGCAATCCTTCCTGACCTAGGATACTGGGTGGCAGATCCCGTCTCAGTATGTTGCAAGGGCCGGCCCGACCATTAGGTAGAAGGAGACAGCCTCCTCAGGTAACAGGGCAAGGGGGTAGCAGTAACAAGGTGTTACAGGGCAGAGCTGTGTATGAGGGCCTGCTTTGCACACTCTAATAAGAATAAACTACCATTCTAGTCAGCTTCAGCGTATGGCATGGCGGTCGCCATCTTGTCCTTAGCCTCAGGTGGCAAAATTACTTGCGCTTGCCCTGTCACCATCATCACTGGGCAGCTGCCAAGAACTTGGTGCCCTACCACAGCCCACCAATGACCCCTTCTTGAGCCCCTGCTTTCCACTGCTGTCAGGTAAAGCTGCTCATGCATAAGACCCCATCATATCTGAGCTGGACCTGTTGGGTTGACTTAAAGTAAACCTAGGTCAGTCTTAAAGAGTTGTTGGCAGCGCAATTCTCTTTGCAGGAGGGAGAAAAAGGCAGAGAAGAGATCTCTTTGAAGAAAAGCGCGAGAAGGCCTGGCAGGCCCCTCCTGCTGCATTTCTGGCTGTTGCTGGCAGCAGATGTCTCTAGAAAGGGTGCTGAATGGTTGGTTTCACACCTAGTGCTAAGAATAAAGGCGTCCCTTTGCAGCTCTGGGGGTGTAGGGGGGCAGAGAGATGGCTGCCTCTGTATTTTTTGCTCCAAGGCTGTGAGATTTCCCCCACCCCATTTCTGAACCTGAGGGAAATAATTTCTTTTAAGGCAGGCTGGCACAAATATTAGCCCTTCTGCAAGTGTGGGAAATTCATCCCCAATCCACCCCCTTCTAAGAAATGTTGCATTTTCTGCACTGGCTGAGGGGATCGCTTTTGAAAATAAAACCTATACCATCTCTGCCACACACAAAATGGAGGGGGGCAGCGATGTGCCTGAACTGACCCCGTCCCCTCTAGCTCTGGTTTTGTGGTTCTCCCTCCCTCCCTCCCTCCCTCTCTCTCTCTCTGCGCCTCAGCTTTTTTCTCATTGCCTCCCTGTGGAATGGCCTGGCCCCGTTTTAGAAGTGATAAGACAGCACAAATTTAGCTGCTCTGAAGAGCTCCAGCGATAACAGTGTATCTCGTACATGGTTCAGAGAAATATGCATATATATATATATATATATATATATATAAAGGCCAAAGCAGGGTCTGTAGTGGGCAGGAACAGGAACAAGTTCTGGCACATTCTGAGCTCCCCAGTGAAGGCCTGTTGACACGCCATGCTTTGGAGAAAGATGATCATCACCATATTATAAACCTCGCATTTCCTCTCTCCCACCCCCTTCAGCATTTTTGCACATTTTAGCACATGGTAATTCAGTCCCCTGGACAGCTCCAGGCCATTTCATACAGGATTAAAAGGCAAATTCAGGTTTGAAAGGTGTGAAATGACAGAGCTGCGGACAATACACATTTTTCCTGCCTTCACACATTTTTAGGTGTGTGCTTAAGATGTTTTAAGTGCACATTTAGAGTTCCTTTGATTGTAGGCAAACCCCGTTTTTCTCTGTGTGTAGTTGTTTATGTACCAGATGGTTCTGACAAGGGGAGGGCAATGAGAAAAAAGCTTGTGAAATCTACTACTTTTTAAAAAACTGAATCCCAAGATCCACCAACCACAGCCAGGTACAAAAAGACATACATCCAGAGCAGGGCAAGTGCCCCACCAAACAAGGAGCTGTTTTAAAGAGATAAATATTTTGAATGCCAGGAATACATGAAGAGAGCAGAGAGTCTCTGAACATGTGAAAAGTACCAATTCCCCTCACCACTGAATTGCCAGATCTGAGAGCAGGGATTATGAACCTAATAACCTGGGACTGAGTCAAAAGACATGACGTTGAGGCAGTCTTAAACCCTAGTACCTTGGGGTTAAATATCTTTTCTCCCTTGTACTCCCTTGTGAAAGCGTTAGAAATAAGCTTGCACCCCACGGATTAATAGTAAAGAAGGTGTGTAAAGGGAATAGTAATATATATTCTTTTATTTCCCCCAGAATACCTGAAGCTTGATTTCTCAACATGGCAGAAGAGTGAGTCATTTTTGTTTATTAACTGGAGGGGTGGTGGTGTGTGTGTTTTGGGTGTTGATGAAAATTGGTGGGCTGCAGGGGGACAAGTACACTTTAAAAAGCACTCTTAAGACCTGCCAGGGGTAAAGGCAGGATATATGAATCAGAGGATCATATTCATTCTGACTCACCTGTGCCTTTCTGTCTTTCACAGGGAAGAGATCACAGTAAGTACTAGCAAAGGAACATTCTCAAACCTGATGAAAAATAAACAGTGATCTTTATTTTTGGTTATGATATTTTTATGCTTTCTTCAAAATCCTTTATTAATGCATAAAGGAAACTTTTAAAAAATGAAATATTAGGCAGTTTGCAAAGTCTTTGCCTTTAAAATATTTAGCAATGTGTTGCACCAGCACTTAATTTCTGAAGAGAGATGTTCAGGGGTTCAGGCATTCCTGGGAAGTCACCTGCGCTGCCCTGAAAACTTCCCTCCTTAATTGCTAATGTGTGTAAGCATGTTGTGGTCACATTACACTGGAGAATATGCACTCTGCACGTGTTCAGTGGTGCTCTTCTTTATCATGATTCCATATGTTCCAGGAATAAATCCTGATGCTAAAAGCAGGGCTGAGTGTGTGCCTTGGCAGAAAGGCAGTATATAAATGCAATAAATAAATCTAGAATCCGAAGAATGTGAACGAATGGTGGCAGAGTTACGCCACCTCCCTCCGCGCCCCCCCAATCCCGCAATAAATCCTCTCTAAAACTCAGACACCTCTTAAGCACCATTTCTCCTCCAACCCTCTTCCGTATGCTTCCTATAGAATTTGTTGAAGGCAGTATGCCGATGAACATAATGAAAGTAATGGGATCTTTATTCTTGCAGTATGAGGAAGAGGAGGAGGAAGAATACGTGGAGGAGGAAACGGAAGAAACAATAGTGGAGACCAAAAAGGAGCCATCGCCACCCAAGCCGGCCCACCCACCTCCCCCGCCTGCCGCTGTCCCTCCTCTGCGCAGGAAATCTTCCGCCAACTACCGAGCCTATGCGATTGAGCCGCATGACAAAGTGAGTTCCTGTGTCCTTTAAAGGCATATCCTTCAGGCATGGCCAAACCTGGCCCTCCAGATGTTTTGGGACTACAATTCCCATCATCCCTGACCACTGGTCCTGTTAACTAGGGATGATGGGAGTTGTAGTCCCAAAACATCTGGAGGGCCAAGTTTGGCCATTCCTGCTTTAAAGCAAAGCAGAAGGGTAGAACTTAGGGATGCCAAAGGAATAATCCGATTAAGTTCCTATTTAAAGGCGAATCTGTCCAATTCACACTTTCTTGAAACAATGTGCAAAGCGAAACGCAGCTATCTTCTGACATTCACATCTGCCTGAATTTTGCAGTCCAGTTCTCCAACCAGACAGTGATTACAAGACTGCATATATCGGGGGAAAGTGTACATAAAAATGAATATATCAATGAAAATAACATATGAAAAGGAATCATACTTGGGGAAGTTGCCTGCAAAAAAAAAAAGGATGTTAGTCAAAACCACATGCAAAATGTGTTTATTAGGATAAATTTGTAGTAAAAGTTGGTTGATAGGCATCTGTCTGTCTCGGGAGACAATGGAGGAGTGCACCTTTGGGAGTGAAGTCTAACCACTGCAAGGTTGTGGCTGTAGAGAGTGATACAGGAGAGACATGTTTTGTTGCAGCTGGGGCAGATGAAGGCATCCGGTTGTGCTGCTGCAGATGCACCATGGCTCCTCTCTGTGCTCCTTCACTGTACTGAAATGCTGCTGAATTTTCATGAGGGTTTTATTATTATTATTATTATTAAGAAAAAAATCACAAATTGCTGCAGAAATGTGGAGAACTGAATTTAAGTTTGGACAAATGAGAAACTTAGAGAACCAAAATTGACACACCCTTCCATCCCCAGTAAAGCAGTATGTGGGGCTGAATTTATGGGCCTAAAAGCAAGTGCTGTCCCATACTTGCCGTTACATTTTCTGGTCCTTATAGCAGTAACTAAGTCTGATATTTTGGGGAAGTGGATTTCTTGTTCCAGACTTTCCAGGTCACCTCTGATTGGGCAACCTGAATTTGCTGGTATGTGTGAATGAATCCCACACAAAAATAGCATTAGTCTGGAAGTCTGTATCTAATCCATTATAAGCAAACAAACAAGCTACCACCAGCCAGAGTAGATAGCATTTATTTATTTAGTATCAAACCCTTCCTCTGAATTGCACAGGGTTCTCCCTTTGGGAATTGGATCTCTCAATTCTGAGGCATATGTAAACCAGGTCTAAAGCAAACCAGTTGGTGAGGTGCAAGTTCCTGCTTCCTTCCTTCCCTCCCTATTGAACTGTCTGCCTTGACAGCGAGAGTGAACTTCATCTGCTATACCTTCTATATTTTGTTTTATTTGTGAGAACAGTTGTTCTTGTAATTTTAAGAAGCTCGCTTCTCTCACACACATCTTTTCCTCACACAATACATCTTTTCCTTTTGTTCCACCACAGAGAAAATCCAAGATAACAGCTTCTCGGAAATTGCAACTCAAGGTAATGTTGGAAAACTTTTTGTGCAGAGATTTGAATGGCCAGGGACCCAGGTGGCGCTGTGGGTTAAACCACAGAGCCTAGGGCTTGCTGATCAGAAGGTCGGCGGTTCGAATCCCTGCGACGGGGTGAGCTCCCGTTGCTCGGTCCCAGCTCCTGCCCACTTAGCAGTTCGAAAGCACGTCAAAGTGCAAGTAGATAAATAGGAACCACTCTGGCGGGAAGGTAAACGGCGTTTCCATGTGCTGCTCTGGTTCGCCAGAAGCGGCTTTGTCATGCTGGCCACATGACCTGGAAGCTGTACGCTGGCTCTCGGCCAATAAAGCGAGATGAGCGCCGCAACCCCAGAGTCAGACACGACTGGACCTAATGGTCAGGGGTCTCTTTACCTTTCTTTACCTTTGAATGGCCAAGGGAGTCCACACTCCATCTAGTGTGCTTCCAGCCTCCACTAGTATCTAGTGGACAAGATTTCAGGAGACTGGAAGAGGCAAGGAGGCACAGTGGACACACCAAGATGGATTGGGCCGTGGCAGGTTTGTGGCATTGGAGAAAAAGCATGAGACTAGATATACCCAATCAGGCAATGTGTCCTTCCTTTATCTCAGGCATTGATGCTCCAGGTGGCAAAGCAGGAAATGGAAAAGGAGGAGGAAGAGAGTGCCCAGGAGAAAGAGCGATACCTCTCTGACCACTGCACCCCTTTAGAACTAGCAGGCCTCGGCCTCACAGAACTGCAGGTAACCAGGGAGGAAAGGACTGGGCCAAGGATGAAGTCTGGTCAATGCTAACAGGTGAAGATAGATGTAATAAGAAAAGAGAACGTGGCACGCATTCCCCATTTGATGAGTGAACAGAGCTTCCTTCTGGTTCAGCAGCTGAAAGGACAGGCATAGGCGCCAGCAAATCAAACGCCAGCTCAACTGGCAGCCTAATAGCCTTTCCCTTCCCACCCCATATTTTGGGGGGTATTAAAGCACAATATTCATTTGCTTGCCCATTCATCTGTCTCCTAATTGACTTTTTTAAAAAAATATTTTTTTCCCTTGGTGACTGAGATTTCTTTTTCTTGTTCTGAGATTTCCACGTGTTGAGTGAACACTCTTCTCTATTGTGTCTGAGCCTCCTTTTGCGCCCGAACCCTGGCTCAGCCTAATCCTGACCTGGCCGCCATGGGTGCTCTCCATTTGTTTTTGGATTTCAGCTCCCAGCCTGTTGGCTGGGGCTGGTGGGATTTGTAGTCTAACAGCATCTGGAGGGACTCAAGTTGGCTTAAGCCTCGTTTGACGTAGTCACACCCTCTTCTTGCCAACTCACAGGAGATGTGCCGGCAGCTCCATGCGCAGATTGGCAAGGTTGACGAGGAGCGTTATGACATGGAGGCCCGAGTCAACAAGAGCATCAATGAGGTGGGTTCAAGGCACCTGCACGTGGGGCTGCAGAGAGCTGCAATCCCCAGAGCTCCCTGGGAATAATAGAATTGTTGAGTTGGAAGAGACCTGGGGGGGGGTCATCTAGTCCAACCCCCTGCAGTGCAGGAATCCTGCTCACCACCATTCCTGGGTGGTCTTGAACCACCAACCTTCTGGTTAATATCCATACACACTGACCCACTGCACCAATGGATCATTTTAACAATCTGGGAATTGTAGCTCTGCGAGGAGAATAGGGGTCTCCTAACAACTGTCAGCACTTTTAACCAACAACAGTTCCTAGGCTTCTTTGCCATGACTGTTTAAAGTGCTAAAATACTGCTTTAAACGTGCGCTGCTGTTGATTTAAATGTATTGTGTAGTAGACGTGACCTCAAAACAAGGCAGGTTCCAATGTAGTGGGGGGAATGAAGTACTGATGGTAGCCACTAGGTGTCAGTGCTGGTCCAGTTTTTATATTCACATGATAAGTAAGGGCGAGTTTGGGTCACCCCCACCACAACTGACCTCCCCTCAGCCCATTGCTGTAGCCATTTCCCTCCCTTTCAGCTCATTTCAATTTTCCAAGCAGTAATGCAGACTTTTATCAGAAGACTGAACAAATTCGTGGCAGGTAAGTCTTAACTCTGTTTATTAGCTACCGGTTGAACACATCCCCTCTGCAAGCCCAGCTGGGCCATAACATCCTGAAGTGGCCTTTTATAGTTGCAGGTGCTCATGTATATTCTTTGCTAGGAAACTTGGCGAGAGAATCTGAGAAAACCCTGGAACAAAGGAATTTTTAGCACACGTACCCCGCTCCCTGGTGGAGCACGTGAATCTTCTCTAGTTTTCAAACATTAACACTCTTTCGGTCCCTGCTTTCCAGATCCAGGATTTGAACCAGAAGATTTTTGACCTGCGAGGCAAATTTAAGCGCCCGGCTCTCCGCCGTGTCCGGCTCTCTGCTGACGCCATGATGCAGGCCCTTCTAGGCTCCAAGCACAAGGTCTCCATGGATCTACGAGCCAATCTCAAGCAAGTCAAAAAAGACGACACCGAGAAGGTGAGGAGGCTGGTGGGATTGGGGGGGTAGAGGAGGGGGAAGTACAGGAGGTGGAAGAGGAGAGAGGGTGGTTGTGGGGTCTTTAAAAACCCCATGTTCTCTAGGGTTTCATGGTGTAGGGAAATTGATCCTCTCCCACTGCTCTTCGGGGTAGTTTGGACGACGGGGAACATGCAACTTTAATGGCAAGAAACCTGAAGCTTCAGTATGTGCTTGAATCCCTCCTACAAAAAAAACTGACGGCCTGGAAATGCTCAGACCCCAGAAACTCTCCCAAGCGCTGGGGATGTAGGGTTGCCATCTCTTTTCCCAGCCTCGGCCTCTGTGCTTGGAAATGCTGCAACTCAATGGCTGAGCCCGTGCTTTGTAGGCAGAAGTTCCCAGGTTCACCTTCCAGGCAGGGCCTGTCTGAAACCCTGGAGAGCCGGTGCCAGTCTGATGCGCAGAAAGCAGCTTCCTTTGATCCTATGAACTGCAACCAGGGGTGGACTTGGGTACCATGGCACCCTGTGCAAAGCCCAAATTGGGTGCCCCCTCTCCCGCCCACTACTTCCTCCTTTGGGAAGGAGGTGTGAGGGCTCTGGCAGGGTCCTAGAGCCCTCCCACCCATTTCCCCGAGCTGGGAAAGTGCTAACTAGGCTTTGGGAAGCAGGAGGGAGGACTCCAGGACTCTGCCAGGGCCACATGCCTCCTTCCCAAAGGCCAGCACCTCACCTACTGGGCTTTGCGACCTGCGCCCCCTTGGCTCAGTGCCCAGTGCATGCAGACTGCTCACACAGCCCTAAATCCATCCCTGACAGCAACTAGTGTGTGTGTGTGTGTGTGTGTGTGTGTGTGTGTGTGTGTGTGTGTGTGAGAGAGAGAGAGAGAGAGAGAGAGAGAGAGAGAGAGAGAGAGAGGCCCTATGTTGCTGGCTGTTCAGACCTTGCATGAATTTTGAATTATTCTGTTAAATAGTGGTTGCTGGACAGGCTATTAGGATTTGACTTCCGCAACAGGGAGTTAAAACTTGGTCTCTTCTTTGCAGTCTCAGGCGTATTTACACACACACACACACACACGTAAATAATGATTTCATAATGTTTCATAATGATGCTCAAGGTGGTATAGATAGATAGATAGATAGATAGATAGATAGATAGATAGATAGATAATTTATTACGGTCGGAGACCAGCTTAAGCTCAAGGTGGTATCCTTGGAGGTCTCAAGGTGCTCACTATACCTTTAAAGCACATTCGGGACACATTTTCTCCCCGCAAAAAAAATCTGGGCACTGTCATTTACCCCTCACAGCGTTAAAATTCCCAGCAACCCCTTAACAAGCTACAGTGCCCAGAATTCTTTGAGGGTGGAAATGTGCTTTGGATGTACTTTAAAGGCGAGGCCCACGTGACTGTATCGTGTGCTTTCAGGCCACGCTGCTGCGACTACCAGCTAAGTGCCATGGATAGTTACAGCAGTCGGCATGGATGGACATAATTTTTCACAAACCTGCATTGTCTGCCAACAGTTCTTCTCTAACGATTCTCACCACCTTGCCAGATTCCTCCTCCTCCTCCTCCTCCTCCTCCTCCTCCTCCTCCTCTGCATTTTTCTTTCCTTCCATTCCTGGGTTTTTAGCAACTGTCACTGTAGCACAGAGAATATTCCATGCACGCAGTGGTGCACTCTGATAGTTTTAGACTATGGTGTTACAGGAGGAGGTCCTGGAAGGGAAGGCACACCCCTTTACTTCCTTCAAACAGCATCATGGGAGCATCTTCCGTGGACGTTAGTCCACTGCCCCACCAACCTCCATTCTGCCCTGGCCCATTCCCACCTGCCCTGCCTTCTTACTTGAAATGAACCCAGGGGGTGGCTCTGTTTGCCAGCTTCCTCCTGCTTCTCATTCTCAGTGCCGCCCTTGTAGAACTCAGCGGGGGGAGGGACTTAGACGTATTTGGCTCCGCCTGTCGTTGGCTTTTGCTCCGCCTGTTTCACTTTGGTCCACCTATTGGATGAGGATTGGCTCTCTCAATCAACCTCGTTTGCCCTCCTGCAGGAGAATCGGGAGGTCGGGGACTGGCGGAAGAACATTGACGCTTTGAGTGGCATGGAAGGGCGCAAGAAGAAATTTGAGGCCTCCACAGGACAAGCTTGAGCAGTGTGCAAGGTAAGGGAGATGGTCTGGGATACACAAACACATGTGCTATGCACTGGGCTACAATCACAAGGGACAGCATTGCTGTGGAGGGCTGCAGCCACAGGAGGGGGCCTATCCCTCAGGTATATTCTGTGGGGCTTCCTCCCTCAAAGTCCAGCTTTCATTTTTTTTAAAAAAAGGTTTGGTCTCCAGCGCATCCGATTTGGGAAGAAGAAAGCATGCAGGCATTATTTCAATGGTTCACTAAGAACAGTCCGGGGAGTAAGCCTCATTGAACCTCATTTGAGAGCCAGTGTGGTGTAGTGGTTAAGAGCGGTAGACTCGTAATCTGGGGAACCGGGTTCGCGTCTCTGCTCCTCCCCATGCAGCTGCTGGGGGACTTTGGGCTAGTCACACTTCTTTGAAGTCTCTCAGCGCCACTCACCTCACAGAGTGTTTGTTGTGGTGGAGGAAGGGAAAGGAGAATGTTAGCCGCTTTGAGACTCCTTCGGGTAGTGATAAAGCGGGATATCAAATCCAAACTCTTCTTCATTGAAGGATATTGACAAGCTGGAATGTGTGCAGAGGCAGGCAGCCAAGATGATAGAAGGGTCCGGAAACCAAGCCTTATGAGGAATGGTTGAGGGAGCTGGGGATGTTTAGCATGGGAAAGAGGTGACTGAGGCAATATGATAGCCACCTTCAATTATATTTAGGGCTGTCACATGGAGCAAGCTTGTTTTCTCCTGCTCTGGAGGCTAGGACACAAACCAATGGATGAGAAAAGAGGTTCCAACTAAACACCAGGACGAATTTCCTGACAATAAGAGCTGTTCAGCAGCGGAGCAGACTCCCTTCCTTGGAGGCTTTTTAAGCAGAGGTTGGAAGGCCATCTGTCATGGATGCTTTAGTTGAGATTCCTGCATTGCAGAGGGTTGGACTAGATGACCCTCGGGGCCCCTTTCACCTCTACAGTTCTATGAGTCTGAGACCCCGGTGGGTCTTACTAATGAGTAAATCTGAATAGGCACATTTGTTTAATTATTTAAAGTATTTATGTGCTGCCCTTTTCAGGCATAGCCTTCGTAAGGTTGTGTACAGAAATGAGAGAAGATCCAGGCCAGTTGCATTTGAGCAATGACCCAGTAACTAAATAACAGCACCGTAAGGAAAGCCCAGAGACTCAGGAATCAAGTAGCATAAACACTTTGGGGATAAATGAGCCTTGAAGGCTTGCACGGAAGCAACCATGCGTAGTTCCGTAAGATGGGAATTTCACAAGTGATGAATAACTTTAAACACACGGGGCTGCCTGCATTTACCGGTATACTCTGACTGTGCTGCAATGGTTTCCAGCTCCTTTAGGTTCTCTTGCCACCAAATGTTGCTGTGTGTTCCACGCCTACAGTAAATAGGTTCTGTCTGTAGGGAAAAAGCATGATATGCAAAAAAAAAAAAAAATGAAAAAAAAATGGTTCAAGGTAACCATTGTAAATCCACGCTGTTCATTCAAGCTCAAGCAACAGTCTTTCTCGTATATTCTTCTCTAATTCCAACTCCTGAAACTTGAACTTTGTACTTGCCAGCCAGTAGGTAAAAGGTAAAGGGACCCCTGACCATTAGGTCCAGTCGTGTCCGACTCTGGGGTTGCGGCACTCATCTCGCATTATTGGCCGAGGGTCATGTGGCCAGCATGCCTAAGCCGCTTCTGGTGAACCAGAGCAGCGCCCGGAAACGGCGTTCGCCTTCCCACTGGAACGGTACCTATTTATCTACTTGCACTTTGACTTGCTTTCGAACTGCTAGGTTGGCAGGAGCTGGAACCGAGCAACGGGAGCTCACCCCGTTGCAGGGATTCGAACCACCGACCTTCTGATCAGCAAGCCCTAGGCTCTGTGGTTTAACCCACAGCGCCACCCGCGTTGGTCCCCAGTAGGTAGCTGTCTTCAAGCATGATTACAATAGGCAAGGCCAAGAAGCAGAGAAGCAAGGAACCCTGAGCAATCCCACCAAGAAAGGGAGTGAGTGCTTCGAGCTGATCTGTTTATTGAGCAATCAGCCTCATAACTTTGCAGGGAAATCAGATGATGCATTTAATGAGCATTCTGATTTGTTTGCCGGTAAGTTACGTGGTATTGCATCAAAGCAAGAGCTACCTCGTAGTTTCCTGTATATTTTCATGGCACTTGCCTCACCTTTGGGGGGTGGGAGTTGGGTTTGTTCCACAAGAGCTCCCACTCAACTATAATTGTGCTGGTTCAAGGAAAAAGTAGATATAAAAATGGGAACTCCTGGATGTCAAGATCCAAGTTTGTGGCAAGTAATCTGGTAAGAGGAACCCAGCAGAGTTTTAAAATATGCAGCAAAGTAAGGTGTGGAAATATAGGCTGTTAGACCTTTAAAATATGCCCTTTCAAGTGAGTTAAAAATGTCCCCTTAAAAAGGTTCTTTCCAAAGCTTCCCTTTTTCCCCAGCATAGGAAAAGACCACATGTTTCGTAAGTTTGCAGACTTAACATATAGAATAAGAGAACAAGAAGAACATATGTTTAGAGAAGATTGGAAAACATTTATTGAATATATGGGGGGCGGGAATTGTGTACACTTTAAAACGTTGGCAGCATTAAGATAAATTCAAGTGTAAATAAGTTTTGATGGATGCAATAATGGAATACTGTATGGTTTAGTTTTTGTAAAATATGCAGGGATTTATGATATGCAAAATGAACCATGGAAAGAGAAGAAGGGAAGTCATTGATATTTTAAGGATGTTTAAATGAGTATTCTAAATGAGTTTAAATCAGTATTCTAAATTGTAAAACAGAAAATTTAATAAAAAAATTATACATAGATAGATGGATAGACAAATATGTTTTGTAAGTTAAATATAGATACATACAAATTTTTATTTGTATGCCACCTTTCCATAGTTAAAACCATGCTGAAGACAGCTTACAACATGAAAAAATTTACATAATTACAAGTAGCAGAAGTAGTCATAAACAATAAATAGGACATCAAAAAGTGCAAATGAAACAATTTCCATATAAAGCATAATAAGATACGAAAAAAATTGAATAATCAAAACAACCGCCCTGCCCAACGAAACCACAATACCCCAACTTAAGAGTCTGCTCAGTTCAGTAGCCAATCAGGGCCCAGTCCTCCCTAGCCTGGTGGGAAAAGGCCTAGAGCAAGTCTTCCAGGACTCACAGCCAAGATACGATAATTAACATTTGCATAGCACTATCAAGCATTCAGAACATTTCACATCAATTATTATCATAATCCTTACAACACCCCTCTAATGTAGGTCAGTATTGTTACACACACACACACACACACACACACACACACACACACACACACACACACCTATTATGACTGGTAAGAGGGACTGAGGCTGAGAGATTGTGCTTGCTGAGTTCATGGGAGTGGTGAGATTCGAACTCAGGGCCTTCTTGATTTGCGGATCGGTCTCTTCGCCTCCACACCACATTAACTCATAAGGCAAATGGTGCAGCCAGACATTGATTTTGGGATAGTCCTCTGAATTTTCTCTCTTCTTTTTCAGATGGGTGCTGCGTGTCCCCCCCCCCCTGATCTTCAGATGTTGTTGATGCCTGCGGTCTTGCATCTCTGCAAGAAGACTCACATTCCCGACTGCATTAATGTTCCCTGTAGTGTGAATTTCTGTAGCAAAAAGTAGAAAAATGCACTGTAGAGGCTTGTTCTCCAGCTTGCTTCATATTATATATATCCACCATAAAAACGACCCTTTTTAAACTGACTGTGCACATACACCCAAACTGATAGTAGGGAACAGGTGGAAGGCAAGGAAATAGCTGGTTTTGTGTATGTAATGGTGCGTGCATTGTTAGTGTTAGTGTGCATGCGTTTTCCCGTAATTTAAAAGCGATGTTCATCAGAGACTGAAGAAGGACCCCACAGCCTCCAGCAAGCTCAGGGGTCTCCTCCTGACTTCCTCTGCACCAAGGATGAGTGATCATGTGAATGGCAGAAGTGTGTTTCTCTTTTGCTGGCCTAGTTAGCATTTGCAGTTGCTTTGAGAAAGGCCGTGTCTAACCTGAGGCCATTTGAAATAAACAGGTTTCACGTCTGTGTTGAATTCTGGCCAGCGACTGTCTTGCAAGTGAACCAAAAGAGGTACCAAAGAGAGCCTTTATTGGCCTTGCCTGTCCAACATTAACTTGTTTTTTGCAGCAGCTCTGAATGCAAAGAAAGGAGAGTTTTCACCGTAGCGTAGGACAAACTCCACCTGCTAGAACTCCCTCTTCTACACAGCTGTTAAGATTCCCTATCCCAGAGATGGCAAGGAATAGAGCAGGGCTGGAGAAACTCAGAGATAAGATAATTTATTTATTTATTGTCATTGCACAAGTCCAAGCACAACGCTATACAAGTGCAATGAAATTGCATGCCATCCTGTAAAAACCAGAAAGAAAAAGAAAAAAGAAAAAACAGCACAAAACACACACACACCAAAAAAAAGCCACACAGGCACACATACACCCATCACAGCTCTCCAAGGTCATATTATCTGGTTACAGCATTTAAGATGGTTATAGCTCTTGGGTAGAAACTGTTCTTCAATCTATTTGTTCTTGATCTAATTGTTCTATATCTTCTACCCGAAGGCAGTAGTGCAAAGAGACTATATCCTGGATGAGATGGATCCTTTAAAATATTGTTTACCTTTTTAAGGCAATGGGAACTGTATAGTTCTTCCAGAGATGGGAGAGGATGACCAATAATATTTTGGGCTGTGGTTATGACCTTCTGAAGTACCTTCTTCTCCCTGGCTGTGCTGCTAGAGAACCCAGCACAAATACAGTATATAAGAATGCTCTCTATGGAGCCCCGGTAGAAGGACACCAGCAGTCTCTCACTCAGATTGTTCTTCTTTAAAAGTCTGAGGGAATAAATTCTCTGCTGGGCCTTCTTTACCAGAGCAGTAGTATTTGCGCTCCAAGTCATACCCTGCTCTATAATCACTCCCAAAAACTTGAATACAGCCACCCTCTCCACCTGGTCCCTGCCGATATACAGGGGCTGAATATTCACCTTTCCCCCCTATAATCCTATAATTAATTTCCTATAATTGGCTGGGAGCCAATGGAGACTCTCCAGGCCTCTGTAGCCAGACCTTGGTTCTCTTCCCAGGCTATACAACCTTTCCAGCCACGCTGTCCACCAGTCCTGCTTTTCGCCCTCCTTGATTGCTGAAATGTGCCTTTGAACTCTGCCTGGATAGGGGATAGAGAGGGTTGTGCACATGGATGCAGAAACTAGGCAACCTCACAGAAGGAAATTTCTGTGGCTTGTGGCCCCCAGAAGGTTGCCTATAAGGGAATGTGGCCCTTGGGATGAAATGGGTCCCCCCGCCCTAATGGAACAATTCCACCCCTCTACTCCCATTCAGAATCAGTGGCCGATGGCAGCTCTCAACGCTTACTGAAAGCTCAGGGTGGCATTCTAGCCTTATAACTCTATGCCTTACTTCTTCATGGGCCATAGGGACCTATTCTTGCTCCAGTAATAATAATAATAATAATAATAATTTTTTATTTGTACCCCGCCCATCTGGCCGGGTCTCCCCAGCCACTCTGGGCGGCCTCCAACAAACATTAAAATACATCAAATCACAAGTTAAAAACTTCCCTAAACAGGGCTGCCTTCAGGTATTTTCTGAATGTAGGGTAGTTGTTGATCCCTTTGACCTCTGCTGGGAGGGCGTTCCACAGGGCGGGCGCCACTACCGAGAAGGCCCTCTGCCTGGTTCCCTGTAGCTTTGCTTCTCGCAGTGAGGGAACCGCCAGAAGGCCCTCGGTGCTGGACCTCAGTGTCCGGGCTGAACGGTGGGGGCGGAGACGCTCCTTCAGGTATACAGGACCGAGGCCGTTTAGGGCTTTAAAGGTCAGCACCAACACTTTGAATTGTGCTCGGAAACGTACTGGGAGCCAATGTAGTTCTCTCAGGACCGGTGTTATGTGGTCCCAGCGGCCACTCCCAGTCACCAGTCTAGCTGCCGCATTCTGGATTAGTTGAAGTTTCCGGGTCACCTTCAAAGGTAGCCCCACGTAGAGCGCATTGCAGTAGTCCAAGCGGGAGATAACTAGAGCATGCACCACTCTGGCGAGACAGTCCGCGGGCAGGTAGGGTCTCAGCCTGCGTACCAGGTGGAGCTGGTAGACAGCCGCCCTGGACACAGAATTAACCTGCGCCTCCATGGACAGCTGTGAGTCCAAAATGACTCCCAGGCTGCGCACCTGGTCCTTCAGGGGCACAGTTACCCCATTCAGGACCAGGGAGTCCCCCACACCTGCTCGCACTCTGTCCCCCAAAAACAGTACTTCTGTCTTGTCAGGATTCAACCTCAATCTGTTAGTCGCCATCCATCCTCCAACCGCCTCCAGGCACTCACACAGGACCTTCACCGCCTTCACTGGTTCTGATTTGAAAGAGAGGTAGAGCTGGGTATCATCCGCATACTGATGAACACCCAGCCCAAACGCTCTGATGATCTCTCCCAGCGGCTTCATATAGATATTAAAAAGCATGGGGGAGAGGACGGAACCCTGAGGCACCCCACAAGTGAGAGCCCAGGGGTCTGAACACTCATCCCCCACCACCACTTTCTGAGCACGGCCCAGAAGGAAGGAGCGGAACCACTGTATAACAGTGCCCCCAGCTCCCAACCCCTCTAGGCGGTCCAGTAGGATGTTATGATCGATGGTGTCAAAGGCCGCTGAGAGATCCAGCAGGACTAGGAAACAGCTCTCACCTTTGTCCCTAGCCCGCCGGAGATCATCAACCAGCGCGACCAAGGCAGTTTCAGTCCCATGATGAGGCCTGAATCCGGATTGGAAGGGGTCCAAATGGTCCGCATCCTCCAGGCGTGCCTGGAGTTGTTCAGCAACCACCCGCTCAATCACCTTGCCCAAGAATGGTAAATTTGAGACTGGGCGATAGTTGGCCATATTGGCCGGGTCTAAAGATGTTTTTTTAAGAAGCGGTTTAATGACCGCCTCTTTCAGCGGGTCTGGGAAGACTCCCTCACAGAGGGAAGCATTCACCACCCCGCGGAGCCCATCGCCCAGCCTTTCCCGGCTAGCTTTTATTAGCCAGGATGGGCAAGGATCAAGAAGACAGGTGGTCGGTTTCACTCGTCCAAGCAGCCTGTCCACATCCTCGGCAGTAACAGATTGGAATTGATCCCATGAAACATGACTAGACAGAGCTCTAGCACTCTCCCGCCCTGGCCCTGCTCCCACGGTGGAGTCTACCTCCTTCCGAATCTGAGCGACTTTATCTGCAAAAAACTTTGCAAAAGCATTGCAGGAGATCTTGGGGTCCCTGCCAGACCCCGATGACAAAGGTGGTTCTGCTAGATTGCGAACCACCTGGAAGAGTCTCCTGCTGCTGTTTTCTGCAGATGCAATAGAAACGGTGAAGAAGGTCCTCTTCGCCGTCGCCACTGCCACTTGGTAGGCTCGAAGTTGAGCTCTAGCCCGTGTCCGGTCTGATTCAGAATGAGTTTTCCGCCACCGGCGCTCTAGCCGTCTCAGCGACTGTTTCATCGCCCTCAGCTCCGGGGAAAACCACGGGGCTGTCCGGGCTCCATGCAATCGGAGAGGGCGCTTCGGAACCAGACAGTCAATAGCCCTGGTTAACTCCACATTCCAGCGGGCCACCAGGGAATCAGCTGAAAGGCCATCAACATGGGATAAAACATCCCCTACCACTCTCTGGAAGCCATTTGGATCCATTAAGTGGCGGGGGCGGACCATCCGAATCGGTCCCACCTCCCGGCAGAGGGGAAGGGTCGCCGAGAAGTCTAGTAGCACCAAGAAGTGATCTGACCATGGCACTTCTTTTGTTTCGCTTTTACTTAATGTCAGATCACCAACATCCATAGAGGTAAACACCAGATCTAAGGCATGTCCGCGGCTATGAGTTGGGCCAAACTTATTCAGGGACAGCCCCATGGAGGCCATGCTTTCCACGAAGTCCCGAGCGGCCCCTTGTAAGGTCGTGTCGGCATGGATATGAAAATCTCCTAAGACAACCAAGCTAGGTGTCTCCAGGAGCACATCCGCCACGACCTGAAGCAGCTCGGGCAGGGAATCCTTGGTGCAGCGGGGAGGTCGGTACACCAAAAGGAATCCTGTCCTGCCCCTATTGCCCAACTTCCAGAACATGCACTCAGAAAACTTGGTCTTTCCAATAGGACGCCTGGTGCAAACTAATGACTTCCTAAAAATCACTGCAACCCCCCCTCCCCGCCCAGATGGCCTGGGTTGCTGTGCGTAAGAGAAACCTGGTGGACACGCAGCGGCAAGGACTGGCCCATCTGCCTCATCCAACCAAGTCTCTGTCACACATGCCAGGTCAAATCCTCCATCCACAATTAAGTCGTGGATGGTAGTTGTTTTGTTCATCATTGACCTGGCATTACACAGCAACACTTTCAGGTCATGTGGGTATCCCTTGTTGATTCCAGTACCCGTCCAGTCAGGGCCAGACCCGGAGACAGGGATAGTCCTCAAACAACGACTAAGCCTGTCTCCTCGGTAATGACATGGTCTGGTCCTAGCGTGACTCCTCCTCCTGCCCGTGATCACTGAGATCGGGTGTCCCAGTGCATCCCCCCCTGTGGAACTTGCCCCAGCCATTCTGTTGGCTAGGACCCACTCCCGGGCAGCCCTGATCCCACCCCTTAAGAACAAAATAAAACCTATATAAAAACAACAACAACAAGAAACAAACAAAAAACACAAAAAACAATAAAACAATATAAACCAAAAACAATAAAAATTACAAGTATAACAAAATTAAACAAATTCCCAAACCAACTAAAAATTCATCCCACCCACCCTACCAAAAAGAATTAAAAACAAAAAACATTTAAAAACATTCTAAAAAGAACTCTGCGCCCAGCAGAAATAGGTTCTGCTGGGCAGCAGTAGCAACAGTCTTTTGGAGGCTCTATAGGCCACATCCTGGGCCAGATGGTGAGAGGCCCCGTCCCCAGGCCAGGTGGAGTTGGCAGGAGAAGGGAGTGGTCTCCAAACACTCACAGGAGCAGGAGCAGAAGCAGGAGCAGCAAACTGCAGAAGCAGGAGCAGTGAACTGCCTCTCCATTTACTTCTCATTCCAAAGCACGCTAAATGGTCTGGGCCTAGTTAGTAATTTACCTGCTCCCACCATAGCCTCCAATATTTCTCCGGTGAAAATAGGGATGTCCTATTCAATATTATATTTATTTTATGTTGTTATTATGTATACCCTCCCCAACTGACTGAGTTGCCCCAGCCACTCTGGGCAGTTTCCAACATATATAAAAACATATTAAAACAATTAATTTTTTTAAAAAAACCTGTCCCTATACAGGGCTGCCTTTGGATATCTTCTAAAGGTTGTATAGTTATTCTTGGCTCAGGTGTCACATAACTCGATACCCGCCAACATTTCTCTGATAAAAATAGGTAAAGGTAAAGGGACCCCTGACCGTTAGGTCCAGTTGCGGACGACTCTGGGGTTGCGGCGCTCATTTCGCTTTACTGGCCAAGGAAGCCAGCATACAGCTTCCGGGTCATGTGGCCAGAATGACTAAGCCGTTTCTGGCGAACCAGAGCAGCGCACGGAAACGCCGTTTACCTTCCCGCCGGAGCGGTACCTATTTATCTACTTGCACTTTGATGTGCTTTTGAACTGCTAGGTGGGCAGGAGCTGGGATCGAGCAACGGGAGCTCACCCCGCCATGGGGATTCGAACTGCCGACCTTCTGATCTGCAAGCCCAAGAGGCTCAATGGTTTAGACCACAGCTCTACCTGCGTCCCTTCTGATAAAAATAGGGACGTCATAAGGAAAAGCACAACATTCCAGGATCAAATCGGGAACTGGGATGACTTCTGTAAATCTGGGGCTGCCCCTGGAAAAAAGGGACATTTGGAGGGTCTGGCTCCCACTACATGCACTTCCCTATTCTTTTAAGATCAGATTAGGGGGCTCTGCTCTGGGGTTCGCCTGCTGATGAATGAGGATTCATGAGTGCTTTCTGACATGGCTTGCTTTGTAGCGGCACCACAGCTATGGAATAGCCTCCCCCAAGAAGCCCACCAGGCACCGGCCCTGCCTAGTTTTTAATGGCATTTCTTAGACGGTTTGAGATCATATATATATATTTACTACCAAATACTCATTCATTTATTTATTTTTTAAAAAAGGAATGCTTTATTCGTTCACAGCTCATCACACTTTGGTCACTGTTACATTTTGACACAGTTCAATATCAGGATGCAGGGAAATGGGTAAAAAGGGAATAAAATATCGCAAACCATTGACATAATTAACGTCCCTTCGCGGTGCTGCAAAGGGCACGGGCACGTTCTGCCGTGAGGCATTCTTGTTGGAAAAGTACAGTGAAGTGTCAGCATTTCAAATGCAAATCGCAGGTTAGAAAAGTTTGTTAAAATAAATAAATAAATAAATAATAAATAGCCGGCATGACCTGATCCTTTACCTAAACCCTACATTGAAATAAGCCTCTTTGGTGGTGCTGGCAAGAGGAAGGAACTGCCAAGGAACATGAATGATGAGGAACCCACTCTAAACACCATCTCTTTCATATCTGGCCAAGCTACCAGTAGCTTCTTACATTTCTGCTGGGGGAAACAGCCACACACTGCAGGTCCTTGATATTTGCACAGGAACCAGCAGCTCCAGAGAGAATGCAAGAGCAGAGCTCAGAATCGTATGATTAGCTGCTGTGCCCTGTCCTGATCTACGGAGCTCCTGATGGGCATTGACCTCATTTCTCCTCTGCTCTGCTCCTTTGTGGGCGTTCCTTAAAAAGGAAGCGGCGGAACAGAATAAGCAGCAAAGAGCTGTAAGGCACAAGATTGTCCTGAATATGTCTACACTACCGCCTTAAAAGTTAATGGTCATGCCTTCTCCAGAAGGCAAAATAAATATGCAAATAAGAATACACACACACACACACACACACACACACACACACACACACGCGGTATATATATCTAAATAAATAACAATATATAAGTTACTTGCCAGGGACAAAGCTGTCTCATTATGCCACTGTTCTCTGCTTCCCAACTCTTTGCAGCCTCCTTCAATAAATTAAGCTGACATACAATAAATAAGTTACTTAAATAGATAATAAAAATAGAAATAACCCACCCCCAAAAGCTGGCAAGAATAACAACAGGTTGAAAATGCAAGCAATCTTAGTCTAACGAAACAAGGATTTCGCCTCTGTTTTTGTTGGATTTTCCTTATGTGCCTGCAGCGCATCATTTGCGCATGAGTGGGGTGCAACTCTGGGTTGCGGGAGTCCAAAGTGTACTACAAGGTCACTCATTAGAGTCTGGGTGCCAAGCACCATCTGCTAAGCATTCCTCCTGCTCCGTTTCTCCCAAACGTCGGATTCTTCCATCGTTGTAATTACATGGCAAGAAAACCCACTTGTCCAAGAAAGCTGCCAAGGATCCGGATGTCCTGGGTTATTTGAAGACGTAACTTGGGCTGATGATGCCAGGGTTGTGGCCCATCATGCTGAGCGGATCGGACGACTCAACGTTCAGTTCCTGTTCGTAGAAGTCGTAGTCCACGAACACGGGTTCGAGGGGGATCTTGTTGACTAAGGGCAAGAACTGGGAGAACGGAGGCAGCTGGTGACTCCGAGGCCGGTTCCCCATCGAGCTGAGGCTGACGGGGATGTTGTAGCTTTCAGAGTAGTAGAGGTTGTAGCCGTCGCGGAGAACCTTCTCGTGGAAGTTGCAAGCCTCCTCAGAATACGATAACTATGGGGAGAGGGAAGACATGATGTTTTATGCATTCATATAATTGTGCGAAATCTAACACCCACCATATCAAGGGTGAGGAAAACTTCGGCCATCCAGATGTTGCTGAACTACAACTCCCATCATCCCTAGCTATTGATCAAGCTAGCTGGAGCTGATGGGAGTTGTTGTTCAGCCACAGTTTTCACCACCCAATCACTATGGAGGCAGGACCGGTGCTGGCATTTTTTGCGGCCTAGGCGAGGGGGCGGGGCACGTGACGTCATTGCGCATGACGTACGGTGCCCCGCCCCCTGCCCGCCGGGCGCCCCGCGCCGCCGCGATTTTTGCCGCTGGTTGGGGCGGCGGGGGCAGGCTGGCAAGCACCCCCTCCATTTTGGCGCCCTCACCACCGCGGTTTTCGCCCCAACCTGCTTGCTCCGCCGCTGGTTGGGGCGACGGCGGGGGGCGGGGGGCAGGCTGGCCAGCGCCCCCTCCATTTTGGCACCCTAGGCAGTTGCCTAGTTCGCCTAAATGGAAGCGCCGGCCCTGTATGGAGGCATGGAATTGGAAGGTAGCCAGTCTTGCAACTGAAGCATCCTAGAAGATGACTATCCAGCCTTTGCTTAAATACCTCCAGCGAAGGACAGCCTGCGACTTTCTCCTGAGGCAGACTGTTCCCCTGGTTAACAGGTTTTACTGTTTAGGAAATTTAGGGATGGGGAATAACCGCACCACAGAAATCGGATAAGTGTGAATTTCAAAGGGTAGCTGTGTTTTCATATTGTTCTGAAAAGTCTGAATTTGGTAGATTTAGCTTTAAAACATGAACTGAATCGAATTTCTATCCCCTTCCCTAAATGGTTACGAATGATGGAAGTTGCCTCACCCCTGCAGTTTCTGCCCCCTGGATTCTTTCCAGACATCTAGAAAAACAATCCTGAGGTCCCTGGTTATTTGCAGATGGAGAGATCAAGAGAGTTCAATCTTTCCTAGATGCATTGCAGCACGCAGGATAGCCACGCAATCTGCACCCGGCAGCCACAGGTTGTTTCTACAGTGGCTGCATTCCAGCCCCAAACTGAGCTGATCAGTTTATATCAGTAATATACTACTGATCAGTAATATGCCTTACAGACCAGCGCTAGTCACTATGTCTGTATCTGCATGCTATCAAGAACAGGTGTGAAGCAGGGCAGGAATGGAATGGAATTCCACCACAACATGTTGGCCTTCCAGCAAAAGGTTTTGGTTCCCTCCCCTTGCCAAAGGGTCTATTTTAATTGGCCACACTGCATAGAATCATAGAACGGCAGAGTTGGAAGGGACCACGAGACTCATCTAGTCTAACCCCCTGCAATGCGGGAATCTTTTGCCCAACGTGGGGCTCAAACCCACGACCCTGAGTTTAAGAGTCTCATGCTCTACTGACCGAGCATAATCTCAGAATTTGGTTCAAGAATTTAATATAGTTTATCATTTGTTTATTGACTGCAGTCGTTTAAAGGTTTAAAGACTGTCTCCAGGCAAAATTTTAAAAAATGTAGTATAAACACCAACAATTGGGAAACACTTGCCTGCGAGCGCTCCAATTGGAGAACAGCCTTTATCAAAGGTGTCATGGGCTTTGAAGACACTCAAACTCAGGACGCAAGGGAGAAACGTGCTAAGAGGAAGGCATGCTTGGCAAATCGACACCGTGATCAACTCCCACCTAGAAACCAATGTCCCCACTGTGGAAGGACGTGTGGATCCAGAATTGGCCTCCACAGTCACTTACAAACTCATTGTTAAAACCGTGTTTGCGGAAGACAATCTTACTCAGCTATGAGTGATCGCCAAAGAAGAAGAAGAAGAATCCTGGTCATACAGGAAAACATTTTGTGAAAGAGTCTAGAGCAGAATTGTCCAACACGCGACCTCCTCTGAACTCACACCATGGGCGTACCCAAGGGGGGGAAGGGGGGGCATCTGCCCCCCCCCTAGAAGGCAGCTGCCCCCACCCCTAGAAGCAAAAATGATCAGCGTCAGTTCAAAGCAAACCTGAACGACCATGGCTTGCCCCCCCCCCCTAGTTTTGATCCTGGGTACGCCCCTGACTCACACTCTGAACTGCCTCTTCCCCAAACGCACGCAGGCATCTTAACTTACCGATCCATAGAGGCGTCCATTGGGCTTCATACAGAGAAATCTTGAGGTCTTCATGGCCTGCATGCGAATGATTCCTGGCTTGACTGCTTTGATCTCCATCAAACCTGGGGGGGGGGGGAACCCAGCAGAGAACAGGTGGTGAAGGATGAGAACCCAGGAGTCCTGGACCCAAGGCCTTTTATTCTACCCATTCAGCCTATTCCAATCCACTGGTAACCGCACCTTGCAATGTCTGTATGAGGAGCAGATTCAGAGTCAAAGGACATTCATATAATTTTTTTAAATCTCTGATCTGCTCTTTCCCCTATTCTTTCCTCTCTCAAATATGCAATGAGCCCACGTGCAAAGTAGAACAAGTGGCCCCTCCAAGTATGACCTGTTTATTGAGCATTTGTCCTGATTCATTTGCACAAAACATAGTGTTAGGTTCCATCTGGCCTTTATTGAGCATTTGCTTATAGGGTAGTTTTACAACAATGAGCATTCATCCTGATTCACTTTATGGGGTGTTCACATGTCTTCCCATTATTCATTTGTTCATCCTGTGCTTTTCAGTCCGTTTCCCCATCACTTTCCTAACTGCAAAAAGCCTGGTCCTTCTTTTCAAGTGGATTTGTTGTGGCAGGACGAGAGAGCACTTTAATTGCGCGAACCTAAAATGCCAGTATGTGCTTGAGTCCTTCCCACAAAACAGTGACAGTCTGGAGGCATCTAAAGTCTTTGTAGCATTCATTTGTTGTACAGAAGAGGGAATTTCAGAAGGTGCCACTGATCTCAGAAGAGTGCCAAGCTCTGCATCTGCTGAACTACCCTCTTCCATAGAATTATTTTGGCCTCTTGCAACCCATTCCATCCCCAGAACATGAGGAGTCCTGCCCAGCCAGCCCCTTATAGACTTCCAACTACATTAACTGGAGTGAGAGATGCTATCTATCTCTCTATATCTATCTCTCTATATCATCTATCTGTCTGTCTGTCTAATCTATTACCTATCTGCCTCATGCCACTTGAAAGAACCTGAAGGATTACCCCAAATACTTACTGTATATGTTCTGGTATCTGGAGCCGCGCACTGCGCCATCTGGCATGATCTCCAGGTGGAGTTGCGTCTGGTCGTCCGCCGTGTACAGGTGCCGAAGCCGGACCTGCCCATCAAACTGTAAGAGGGGGCTGGAATTTGGTAGGGGGAAAGCAGGAGCCATGGGGAGCAGCAAGGCAGCCCAGAAAATCAGGCTGACGAGAAGACGGTGCCAGCGGCTGCTTTGGAGGGGTACAGAAATGGCCAGCATGGTTGAAGAAGGCCCAGCCCAAGACAAGAGAATCAGGGTGCCAAAGACAGGGGCAGAAAGAAACTAAGAGCAAGGTTCTAGTCCTCAGCCTTTAGCGGTTGCCCTAATTCTTTCTTGAAAGCCCCTTACTAGGATTCGCAACTCGGTCTCACCCAGGAAATGGTGTTGAGCCCAGGTGGTCCTGAGTCCACAAGGGAATGCAGTCCTCTGAAAGCTGTTCAATGGTTGCTGGGGTTTGGTTATTTTAGAAAGGAAGGAAGAAAAACCCAAACCACCTCGAAATAAGGGAAAGTCTCTATTTTCTTGCTTCAGCTGTCTCACTCTGGGTTTGCTCCTGTCCAGCAGGAACAGAGGTGTATATATACCATAGCAGAGGTAGATGCCCTTCCCCTTGGCTTTCACTCTGCCCACATCCTCTCCCCTCCCCCAACCCTGCCCGCTCCTGCTTCCCCACACTCTCTAGGTCTGCCTATGAGTCACGGGATGCCTATCACCGCTCCCGCTGCCCCTAACGTGGGGTCACGAGGATGCCAAAGTCTAAATATTATCATTCCACAGCCGCTTTCATGCCGCCGACAGGAAAGAGTGATGTAACTTTGGGGAATACAGGAGTTAGGAAAAACGCACGTTTGTGCGGTGGGGAAGGGGGAAAGAGATGGGAACGAGTGCGAAAGCCTCAGCCACCTGACAACCGTCCAGCAACGCACCAGAGCTGGTCTGGCTGTGCATCTATTTGTCATTTTAACACCCACACCTGAGCCCGTGGCATTCCCCACACACTGAGCTCCTGCACGGACCTGATGCTGGAAGTGCAACAGCGGGGATCATTCGGTGTTAATTCTGTTAATTCTAGAAATCAAAGAATGGCAGAGTTGGAAGGGACCCTCAGGATCATCTGATTCAACCCCCTGCAATGCAGGAATATGCAGCTGTCCCATCCGGGGACCGAACCTGCTACCTTGGCGTTATCGGTGCTAGGCTCAGGCGTCCCCAAACTCGGCCCACCAGCTGTTTTGGGACTACAACTCCCATCATCCCCAGCTAACAGGACCAGTGGTCAGGGATGATGGGAATTGTAGTCCCAAAACAGCTGGAGTTTGGGGGTGCCTGCTCTAACCAACCGAGCTATCCATCTGCTGTTAAAGTCAGCTAGCCAAGGGTGGGAAGGTACTGCTTGGGGATCAGGCAGAGGAAAGGAGGAGCGTAGAAATGGGAGAGAGAAGGAAGAAGTGTGTTGCAGGCCCACACATTGCACATACCCCTTCTTGCCCCACCTTAAATCCAGGCCTGCACCTAGTTTCAGAAGGTGGGAACTATAGCGCAATATGGACATTACCATGTGCCACCAAAATCAACAAAATCTGGCCTCGTTCAGCATCAGGGAGGCCCCATCTTAAAGAGGCTTCAGAGGCATACCTAGGCTCATTTGCACCCGTGGCAAGGAGCTGTATCAGTGCCCCGCGTCCACTGGCTGCCCAAAACAGCGGAGGAGGAGCCCAGGGGGTACGCAGATGGGTGGGTGGGTGGGCTCCTAGCCACTCCAAGCCAGAGTGAAGAGGCACAATTTTGCACACCCTGGGCCTGCGTCCTTGGCAGAGGCCAGCTTAGCCAACTCCTGGGTACGTACGTCCTTGAGAGGCTTTTCCTCTCATGGGAGAGTGCCTCTTCGCAGACAGTGCCTTCCCTTTGCCATTGATACAAATGCCAAAAATAAATCTTTAAACTTAAATAAATCATTAACTTGAAACAGTTTTTACAACCCTCCCATTAAGTTGCCGCTATTCATGTCCTGTTGACTTTAGAATATCCATAAATACTGTATATATTTGCATGTAACATTTCCTTGTATTCAAATCACAGATTCACATCTTGCCTTTACATTAACGCTGTCATGTGTTATTGGCCTATTGTATGTCTAGAGCTGGGATCAAGGCCATATCACCTGCACACCTCAATTTCTTTAGTGAAAAGGGATGTCTGAAGGACTGTGGTGTAAACGATAGCAGTAATATATCTGTATTTGATGTTGCCGCAACCCACCCTGGGATCTTATGGGGAAAGGTGGATGAGATATCCTATGAGCAACACAAGGACTGGATGGATTGTAAGAAGGAGGGGGGATTTGGGGAGGTGCCAATTTCTGTCACAAGCATCACTGTTTCCGTTCCGCTACAGTTTGGCCTCTGCTAAAACCTATGTAACTCATCTCACTATCCGAAATTAACGCAATAATAACAAAGCAGAAAAAAATAATGTGATGGTTTATGAAACATTGAAGACCAAAAAATAATAAAGTTGAGTACTGCTCATCTTTGCTTGCATGGCTTCCGTTCCTGACCTCAAACTCACAGGCGAATTGTGGCAATTTCTGTTCCGGTTTCTGACAGAATTCTCTGGCATGTCCAGAAATGTCAGGCCTGCCCTACTGTTAGGTACAGTGAATCAGCTGCCTTAAGCGGCAGAAGCTGTGGCTGTGTTTGGGGCAGTGTGCCGGGCTGTTGCTACTCAAATCCCTACCCCAGTCCTGTTGGGAGACACAGCTCTGTGTGCCATCACCGGTGCTGAAGCCAGTAAGATTCAGGTGCCAGGCGCCTGGATAACATCTGTAGAGGAAATGGGAGCAGAGCTATCATGCCCATTGCCTCAGGCTTGGGCTGGTCCTGTTTGGCACATTGAGGTCCCCTCCAGACATCCTTTCTATCACCCATTCATTATTCTCTCAGGGCAGTCACATGTGATTCTGCCTTCAATACTGTTTGCGCCTGCAAACATCTTGGGTTGGCCATGCTGCTTCGTTCCCAGTCACTGTGAGTCCCGTAACTTCCCGTTGAAACCTGACATCTCTTTTCGTAGCGTAAGTGGTTTGTTTTTGCCCCAGTTTTGTTAGGCTATAGCTCCTCCAGACAGCGACGACGTGTCAGTGTTCGGGAAGCATTGCAGAACAAACGGAAAATCAGATTCACCACCAAGGCACTATTATTGCATCATGGATACGTTGAAGGAATGCAGCTGCAATAAAACGCAGGTCAGGAGTGTGCTGTCGATTTTCCCTACTAAGGAAAAAAAAACTGCGGAGGAAGCTGGACTTTGGAGGAAGCTGGCCACCTGTGAAATTGTACCTAAGCATTGAGATCAGGAGGAGAGTTGCCAGCAATAGGGAAGTGCTATTTCCATGATGCTCTGGTGAGCTTTCATAAAGCAGTCCCCGCACAACCGGATGAAGTGCACCTGCTACTTCTGACTATCACTCTCTCTCTCTCTCTCTCTCTCTCTTCCTGCTTGGGAAATTACAAAATTTCCTGTTGTAATTTGGGGATTTATTTTTGGAGAAAGGGGAGGTTAGGTTGGGGCTGAAGGCCATAAAATATTTGCATTTCGGGCAAAGATGATGGGAGTCAGGACTCCTGTATGGAAACCTGATGGCTCTTTTCCTCCCTTGACTTGTTTCATTCAATGTTCCCACCTTCCCTCCATGCATTTCCAAAGTAGTGGGGATTTGTGGGTTAGGCAATGTTACATAGTGGTTAGAGCGCTGGGCTAGGACCAGTGCTTTTTTTCTGGGGTATGCAGGGGTACGCATAATAATAATAATAATAATAATAATAATAATAATAATAATAATTTATTATTTATACCCTGCCCATCTGGCTGGGTTTCCCATCTGAATTGACAGATTCACCCATCTCCCTACCCCATTCTGAGTAAACATATACAAAAGTCTGCTGTGTTGTGGAATTCAGGGCTAGGTCTTGGCCAGCTCAGAAGCGAAGACTCAGTTCCCAGCTGTAAAATGGGAACGACTTTAACCACATGTAAAAGCCAGAACACCTGTTCTCCATGAGGAACAGGAGCCTACAGGAGCCTTCTCCAGCCTGCTGTCTACTCCCAAATGTTTTGGACTACAACACCCATCATCCATGGCCATGGATGAGCTGTGACTCATGGGAGTTGTAGTCCAACACATCTGGAGGGCCAATTGTGGGGGGTGCTGACCTATAGCAGTGTTTCCCAACCAGTGTGCCTCCAGATGTTTTGGGACTACAATTCCCATCATCCCTGACCACTGGTATTGCTAGTGAGGGATGATGGGAGTTGTAGTCCCAAAACATCTGGAGGCACACTGGTTGGGAAACACTGACCTATAGGATAAAGAAGTTCAGAACAAGAGTCACAGACAGCTTCCCCCACGTACAGAGGCCGCCACGTTTCCAAAAATTCCAGGTGTGGGTCCTCAGAGATGCTTAATGGAAAATCAACTATTTATTCTCCGCTGAACAAACATAAATATCTGTCTAACCGAGTCTGTGCCTATTTTTAGTGTCTTTTAATCACCAGCATCGGAAATGTACAGTACATGCCAAATAAAGAAAGGTTATTTTTAGTTCAGATGTACTGCTCTACTTACAACAAGCACCTTCCAAAAATATAGAAATTCCTTGGGTTGGGGGAGATGTCCTGGTGAATTCATCTGAGTTATATGAAGGCCAAATGTAACGGAAACTGAATTACAAGTGCCAGGACTGAATTTATAAGCATATTTCACGTTTCCCAGGAATTAACTATGTTTAAGATTAAACACTGGGACGTGGGTGGCGCTGTGGGTTAAACCACAGAGCCTAGGGCTTGCCGATTAGAAGGTCGGCAGTTCGAATCCCTGCCACGGGGTGAGCTCCCATTCCTTGGTCCCTGCTCCTGCCCACCTAGCAGTTCGAAAGCATCTCAAAGTGCAAGTAGATAAATAGGTACCGCTCTGGCGGGAAGGTAAACGGCGTTTCTGTGCGCTGCTCTGGTTCACCAGAAGCGGCTTAGTCATGCTGGCCACATGACCTGGAAGCTGTACGCCGGCTCTCAGCCAATAAAGCGAGATGAGCGCCACAACCCCAGAGTCGGACACGACTGGACCTAATGGTCAGGGGTCCCTTTACCTTTACCTTTAAGAGTAAACAATGAAGAAGGGTTGCCCAAAGGTGTGAAATGAAAAGAGCAGTCTGTGTTGAATGCAGGGGGGGGGGGGATTGTCTATGGAGCATAAGAAGAGCTCTGCTGGATCAGGCCCGTGGCCCATCTAGTCCAGCATCCTGTTCTCTCATGGGACAGCCAAATACCTAATTTCTCGATTTTAATTCTTCGTTGCACATCATTACCATACCAAAAAAACAGCAACACACAAATCCAAGAGTCAAGTAAGGGGCACAGTTCCACTGAATGCCCTTTTTGGAGATTTTGGGAACCGTCCTATGCGCAAGAAGCTGGAATAAAGGAAGCTGGAATAAAGGAAGCTGGAATAAAGGAAGCTGGAATAAAGTCACACCAGATCCCAATCCTGTCTAAACCTGGCAGAGTGAACACAACCCTTTAAAGCATCCCCCTCAACCGTCCTGTTTTAAGTGGGAGATCCCGGAATCACAGAAGCCTTCCCACCTTCTGATTGGATCCCAGAACATCCCGTTTTGGGGTCCAGCACTCTGGCATGAATCAGCTGGTTCCTGCAAGAGCGTGGGACGAGCACCACAATTTTGATCAGCAATATAGGGGGGGATATGTTAAAATAATGTTGTATTTCTGTTTTTCCCAGGTCATGTGACCAAGCTGAACAGGCAAACCAGAATTGCAGCTCTGTTGGGTGAATAGGTTCTCCTAGCAACAAACTACAGTTCCCAGGATTCTTTGTGGTGAAGCCATGACTGCTTGAAGTGGTACCATGCCCATCACACTTGGCCCGCCCTTACCCAATGAAAAAGTCAACTCGGAACTTTGAACCCACAAGAATTCTCAAGAAACTCTGAAGTCCCCTGAGAATGAGTTGGGTAAATGGACGCCTCTTTTGCAAAGGAAGAAAACCGGGGGCGGGATGGAGGACAGATTTCTGCTCATCTCTAATCTCACACAATACAGTCCTCTACTATTAAGTAATGTCCATTCCCATGGGCAAGATTCTTCTACAGTGTGCTTACTCAGAAGTAGGTGCCATACAGACAAAGTCCCTGACAACCTTTAATTAACTTTCCTAAATTCCATTATCAAGGTTTAAATTTAATTATATCACCCTCCAGCTTCTGCCTTTAATTGCTCCCTATTCAGTGCAGTTGGGGAATTACTGATACATTTCCCTTTAATTAGGCAGTTCTTCTTTCCCATGTGGGAATGCATGTGCGTTAATTACTATTTCAGTCTCATTCTTTTTTTCTTATTTCTTTCTTTTTTTAAAAAAAACCCTGCTATTTTGGAAAGGAAAGAAAAAATTAACACGAACATAAATTACTGCACAATCCTAACCCTGACTACTTGCAATGTGACTGCTTACTCCCAGGAAAACAGGGGTAAGATTGCAGCCTTAATAACAGGAAAGCTGTAGCCAATGGCACTTCTCAATTGACCTGTTGATTATTTCTGATTGATTTGCAGGGAGGGTTAGATGGCGTTATGTCAAGCCAGTGCATTTTCCAGTCACTTTCCTTATTGCAAATTGCCTGATCTTTTGGGGGAAAGTGAGTTCAATGCACAACGGCTCCGAATCAAATACAATTGTGGAACCTGAATTTGCGGGGTCTGTGATGGACGTGGAACCCTGCCCCAAAATAGCAGCAGCCTGAGGGCGCCCCAGGAGGACAATGCAGAAAACACTGGAGTACCATAAGAGGAGGAGGAGGAGGAGGAGGAGGAGGAGGAGGAGGAGGAGGGTTTGGATTTGATATCCCGCTTTATCACTACCCTAAGGAGTCTCAAAGCGGCTAACATTCTCCTTTCCCTTCCTCCCCCACAACAAACACTGTGAGGTGAGTGGGGCTGAGAGATTTCAGAGAAGTGTGACTAGCCCAAGGTCACCCAGCAGCTGCATGTGGAGGAGCGGAGACGCGAACCCGGTTCACCAGATTACGAGTCCACTGCTCTTAACCATTACACCACACTGGCTCTCAGATGGCAACAATGTTGTTGAGGGTCCTGCGGTGCCCCTCGTGTGATGCTAATCATGCCAGTAGTTAAACCTCATGCTTCAAACAACCTCTGTTCTCACAAGGAATAGCTTCCCCTCTACGTCCTCACTTCCTGCCTCCAAAGAAGAAATAAGGAATGTATCCTGGTTCCAACTTTTGCTTCCATCATCCTAGCTAGAAGTTGCCTTATACTCTAGCTCAGTATTGTCTGCACTGATTGGTGGCGATGCTCCAAGTTTTCAAGCTGGGCTCTCTCCCAGTCTTGCCTGGAGATGCCCGGGATTGAACCAAGGACAGGTGCTCTACCACTTTGCCCTGGTTTGTTAAAAAGCACCAGTGGTCATCTCCTTTGGTGTTGAATGTGCCACAATCCAAGTGTCCCCTATCACTTGCTCACGGTGTTCTCCCCCTGGAGAATGCCAAGAACCCTCTCTCACTGCTTCCCCTGAGGTTATGGGGTCAAACTCCCTACTCCCCACTTTAACTCGACGTGCAGAATAACTAATTCCACCCGGAAAGTATGGGAAATTGCCTTCTTCTTCCTGAACGCCGCGAGAAACCCACGCCACTTAGCATATCCAAGTCAGGAACGCCTGAGAGACTTTGGCCTAAGCCAGATGTGCAGCCCATGGGGCTTCATTTCCCTTCCTCATGCCCCACAGCAGTCAGGCTTGGAAGCTCTCTAAATGGGCACCTTTGCAAGGGGGGCTACAGCTGGGGAGGGGAGCTGTGATCCTCTCCTGAAAATTGGTGCCAGGGAAAGTCAGTTTCCAAGTCTGGTTGCTGGGATGTGGAGAATGAAAGCCTCTTTGTGTGCCTATCTGCGTAATTAGCTGTATAGCACAGTCTCTAGAAAGTTAAATATCAGCTAGCATCTTCACCGATAACTGCTTCCTGTTCAGCATAGCTGTGGAATTACTTATACATTTCCACTAATTAGTCAGTTCCTTTTCCCCACTTTGGGGGGGTTTGAATTACTGTTTCCCTTGCATTCTTTTCTTTATTGTGAAATGGTGCCATTTCAGAATGAATTAAGGCGAGGCGAGGAAACCAATAAAAAAGAGGGCAGTACAGAAAAACGTCGGAGGCCAATGAGCCGAAAATGATGTCACCCTCTCCTTATAAGACAAGCGGTTGGTAGAAAGTCATTTTCAGGCTACGGTGGGAGCAGCCTGAGTAGAACATGGGGTTAAGGGTGCAATCCTGTACCCTCTTACCTGGGAGTAAGCCCCATTGAATTAAGTGGGACTTAGCTCAGGTTCTTCTTAACCGCCGGACCATAGGTCTTCAACCAAGGGGTCGGGACCCACAGGCCAAGCTGTTGCCACCATGTTGTTCCTCAGCTAGGGCTCACCAGGTCAAAGGAGGACAATATGCCATGTCTGGGCTAGGACACACATACCCTCCGACATTTCTCTGGTGAAAATAGGGACGTCCCATTCCATAATGATAATTTTCCTATTTATACCCCACATGTCTTACTGGGTTGCCTCAGCCACTCTAGGCAGCTTCCAATATATATAAAAACATAATAAAACATTAAACATTAAAAAAAACCCTTCCCTATACAGGATTGCGTTCAGATGGCTCGGGAGTCGAATAACTCCATACCATCCAACATTTCTCCAATGAAAACAGGGTCGTCCTAAGGAAAAGCGCGACATTTCGGGATCAAAACAGAAACCGGGATGGCTTCTCTAAATCAGGGGTGTCCCTGGAAAATCGGGACACTTGGAGGGTCTGAGACACGGTTCTTTTGATGAGAGGCTCGTTTTCTCAATTCCCATGTGTGGCACAAGGTTGCAGGAGAAAGGCATGAGCCTTTTCCCATAAGAGATGTATTTCTGACCATTCGTATGCCTCGCTTTCCTATAGGTACAGGGGATCTCTCTATGGTGCAGGGGGCATGCTGTTCCTTTTCCAGTCTGTTCCTTTTCCAGTTTGCTGGGGACTTGCATGCAGAAATGTCAGCTGCGGCGGGGCAGCTTGGTTGCCATCATGGCAGAACGCCGGGGGCCCAGGAAGTTAGGCAGGAGCCTGATGGCTGCAGGAGGTGAGGGTGCTTGGAGGGAGCAGGGGTGCCACACCATCCTCACCCCTCTCCCTGCAACCCAAAGCAGGGGTGGGTTTGGCAGGGAATCCCTTGATGGGCAGAGAGGGGAATCTGTGTTGTCAGTTGGGAGTCCAAGGTGGGTCTTGGTCCTGGATCTGCTGGAGGTCACCGCATTAGATCACTCTTCCGTTGGCTCACAAGGTTTTCTGTTTTATTCACTGACGGTAGAGAAATGGGTTGATCTCGCCTTCATGGCATCCTGATGACTTGGGGGGCTCACGTCAAAGACTGTGGTATGTTTCCACTCAGGACAGTATCCAAACACTGCACTGGCATTTACCGGTAACCATCTATCCGAATTATAAACTTACCAGCCAGGCCAGGAAGACTGGCATTCTTGTGACATAGTCTGCATTGCCATAATACTTAAACTACGTGAATATGCCACCTCTTCTAGGAAATGTCTGGTCCGATTTGGAACATTTATGGCACAGGAGAACATCGAGGAATGGTGTCTGGGAGCATTCCTTCCTCTCTGAGCTGAGACAGGAGCTGTCTGGATCTCAGAATACTAGGTTTATACCTGTAGGGTGTCCTCCTCCTTTTAAAATAAATGCAGGGGGCATTCTAGGTAGTTTCTCCCACTTGCAATGCGATCAAAACTAATCTTGTAGGACTGTTGCATCAGCTGCTGTCAAACCACATGCCCACACACCCCATACATAACACCAGCGCCAGGAGGGCAGGTTGGAGTGGCTGAATGTCTTTCCCTCAGCATTTGTTAGGGGTAGATATCAGAATATTCCCAGATGTTCCCTGAATGTCCCGGATACTGTAGATGTAGATGTTCCCTGAATGTCCCGGATACTGTAGAGCATATTCTCTTTCATTGTCCATTGCACAGTATGCTGCGTGAACGTGTGCTGTCCCCTCTCCTGGGTGGTTTGAAAACGGTGCATGGTGGAAGTGTTGGAGTCTGTCTGTCCGACATTGATCAAAGGGTGACTGCGGGGGTAGCAGACTTTTTGGCAGCAGTGCTCCAAGGAGTGGTTTAACAGGAAAAAACTCCAGATTTTATATATATATATACCGGTACATACAACCAGCCTACGTACCCAACTGTTGCCTCCTTGTATATATTTTAAGGCTCTTGTACGCGATTTTATCTCGCGCGGTTTTATTTGTAAAATGCCTAATAAAGGTTTGATAAGTAAGTATCAGTCTCTGCAGCCTCAGACTTTACCCCCAAAGGTGCGCTCCCCCATTGTCTCCTGAGACAGATGGATGCCAACAGCAACATTTAGTCAGGAACAACCAGCAGCACAAATATAAGATGGGAGACACCCGGCTTGCCAGTAGTACATGTGGAAAGGTTCTAGGGGTCTGAGTAGACCACAAGCTGAACATGAGTCAACAGTGTGATGCAGCAGCAGAAAAAAGCTAATGCTATTCTAGGCTGCATCAACAGAAGTATAGTGTCCAGATCAAGGGAAGTAATAGCATCACTCTAATCTGCCTTGCTCAGACCACAACTGGAATACTGTGTCCAGTTCTGGGAGCCACAATTTAAGAAGGATATTGACAAGTTGGAACATGTGCAGAGGAGGGCGACCAAGATGGTCAAGGGTCTGGAAACCAAGCCCTATGAGGAACAATTAAGGGAGCTGGATATGTTTAGCCTGGCAAAGAGGAGACTGAGAGGAGATAGGATAGCCATCTTCAAATATCTAAAGGGCTGTCAAATGGAAGAGTGAACAAACTTGATTTTTTCCTGCTCCAGAGTGTAGGTCCCAAATCAATGGATTCAAGTTACAATAAAGGCAATTACAGATACACATCAGGAAGAACTTTCTGATGGTAAGAGCTGTTTGACAGTGGAACGGTCTCCCTCGGGAGGAGGTGGCACCTATAATGGTCCCCGGTTCTGCAATTTATTCCACAAGAAGCCTGTTAAGTCTTTTAGGGCTCATCCAGACTTGTGCCTCTTCCCATGCCTAGAAAGCCCAGGTCCAAGTGGGTGTTTTTTTTTTTGCCCTTGACCAGCCGCTTTCCCTTAGAAAGCCTGCTCTTTACAGATAAATAGGTGCAAACAGCAATCCGGAGAAAACCTGATTGATGTTTGTTCTGATTCAGCAGTAAAGTTTGAGTTTCCCTGGGGGAAAGCAGTGGGGCAAGGGCAAGTCTGGATGGACAGAGAAAAACATGGCTCCATTTAATTTCACTTAAGTAATGTCAAGCATGGCAAAGGAGGGGGGGGGCTAATAGGTTTGGGGAGAGGAGTGCTAAGCTTGGATTCCTGGGTTCATCTTTCCCCGTTCTCTTCCATTGGCTGCACACAATGGATTTAAAGCACATGGTTTCCCCCAAAGAATCCTGGGAAATGTGTTTTGCCCCTAACAGAGCCGCAGTTCCAAGCACCTTTAACAAACTACAGTTTCCTGTCCAAGGACAGGAAGAAACACCACAGACAGAATAATTGCTACACACAGGAAGAACAAGGAAATAGTTTTGAGTTCCTCACTTGTAGTTTTATAAATCATTTAATGTGTCAACACAAACAGAAGTTATTAATACTGCAGTTGTTGTATAAGGGATTATTATTATGACCGGGATGTAATGGAAATTAATAAGATTTTGGAATGCAGAAATAAAGCAAATAATCAAGCCATCAATTCTAGTAGGGGGGCACCTTATTTAAATTATATAATTCAGTATTTGAACTATTGGTATTAATATACCGTAATTGTATTATAAATTGATATTGTTGGAATGAGGCTATTATTGGATTGTAATTGAAAACTAATAAAAATTATTATAAAAAACAAAACAAAAAACTACAGTTTCCAAGATTCTGTCGTGTGCTCGAAATGTGCGGTATGTACACAGTCCTCTTTCCCAGGTGATAAGGTGCATCTCTCCACCATAACCCCTACTCTGCCTCTTTACTAATTCCTCCCTTTCCCACAAAATAATCTCCTTCTCTTGCTTCAGCCTCTAGGCCCGGTGTTTGCATGAGGGAGGAAACGCCATCCCTACGCCATCCAACAGCATCACACCCAGCCAGCTGCTAAATATTTATGCCTAGGAGCCTGCAAGGAGTGAGCAGCCGTGAGACATCCAAGCTACGTTGCTACACACAAAGCACGTCCCAAAGCACTTATGGTAAACGGATGCTGAAACCCTCAGGCCTCCTGACTCAGGGACCTTCTGGGGAACACTTTCTCCAAACAGAAGCCGTGTGTTAACCGGAGACATAAACAGAACCAGATGGCATTGGACAGGCAAGGAACATTTGCTGTCGTTGGAAGTTAAAAGGGAAATCTGTCAATTTCAGATTCTTATTTTTTTCCACTTTTACATAAGTTCCATTCTCCCCATTTTCACAAAAGTTTGCGCCTTATTTTGAGGCTAGTCCTCATGAAAATCCAGCACCGGTTTAGTGTGAATGTATCCTAATATACGTAACTTTGTACTCACTTTCACTAATGACACACATTTTGCAAGGCAATTGCCCCTGAGATAACACATCTGTGTATTGTATTTTAACTCATGTATGCCTCTTTATACACACTTTACCCCGTGATATGCATTTTTGCATACATTGCCTCAATATCAAGGGTGAGAAGGTGAGGCCTTAAGGCAACAGTAGCAAACCATTGACTCTCCAGATGTTGCTCAGCTGTATCTCCCGTCCCATCAACAGGTGGCAAGTCTCAGGCCCTCAGGATATTAAGAATAATGAACAGAGTGCTTCTGAGCATGTGCTAAGCAGCCCTTCCATAAATGTAATAACACTTATTTCTACCGGTATTTGGAATTAAGATGTGTATGCATAGCTTCCAAAAGAGACTATCTCTCCCTTGTACTTTTGTCTCTGAGTATACGTCATTCTTAGTCTGTCTATCGTTTTGTTGGCTTCAGCGCCTTTCAGATGCCCATTTCCCCTCGCTGTAAAAGTGTGGGCATCATGATACAGCAAATTCTTTGCCGGTGAGATCTTTGGGAGTGGGGGGGGTGGGGTTTAGAAAGAGAATGTGTATCATAGGATTGAACCCTGCAGGAAATGCCAGCGAGGTGTACTGTAAGCCAAAGAGCGATTGCATCAGGAAGCCAAATTAAATACAAAGCTAAGATGCCCCCTTGGCAATGATATTTGCTTTGGCCTCGTGCCTCTGTCTAACAAACAAAGTCCCTGTGAATCTTCAAGCTGAGGACCGTTTCCAGCTTGGACCAGTTTGGCGGTGTTGAGCTCATGATAGGAACTCAGGACAGAGTAACCAGCCAGTCTCTCGTATTGCCCAACCAAACAGAGAAGTCTCCAAGCCCATGGATCCCAGAACAGAGGCTAGGTTTTCACAGCAACGACCTCCCTTGCTCAGCTCGCAGCCAACTAGGATGCTGTGGGACAACATGGCCAACGCAAATATTTGCCTAGCTAGGATGCTTGGTTTGACAGAACTTTGGAGTTTTGTACAGCAAAAACTAGGGAGAGAAACATTAATCAGCGATAGTGAGCGATGGGGACCACGTAGGGGCCAGAAAAATAGGATCCCCCTCTCCCCTCAGTGTCCTCCTAGGGGAGCCAGGAGTCAAGGCCCCGCTACAGCAAGCCACACAGGCCCTGCCATGGATGCCTGACACAGCACAGCACCCATTCTGTTGGCAAATGTTCCCACGAGGCAGCTGGGGTTCTGGGAGCCGCCATTTTTATTTCCCAGCATTCCCCCACCCCAAGTAGCATTGCTCTGGAGCACTAACAGCTTTCCTGATGGCCTGTTTTATGAAGCCGTTCTCCGAGTCTGTTTGCAGGGGGATTCGATTTGCTCGGCTTTTCACGCCACTTTGTTTTCAAGGAGGTGTTAGGTGACGTTGTGTCAGAGGAGTTCCCTTATCGCAAAAGGCCAATGTTGGCAAAGACGAACTATAATGGTGCAACCTCCATTTGCTGGTGTGTGATTGAATCCAAAATAGTGACAGTCTGGAAGCAACCCAGAAGGAAGATGCAGGGAAAACTGGAGTGCCGTAAGATGGAAATGATGTTTGACAAGGACCCCATCTGCACTCTGCCTTTAAAACAGAAACGTACCATTTTAAACAGTCATGGCTCCCCGCCCCAAGGAATTCTGGGTACTGTAGTTTGAGAGTTGTTCGGAGACCCTTATTCCCTTCACAGATCTACAAATCTCAGAGTGGTTTAACAGTCAAATCCTCTTCCCAGGAAACTCTGAAAAATAAATGGGAGTCTGGAAATGCCTGCCATGTAAAATTAAGATGGCAACACAGAGTGGGTGTGGGTGGGTGTCTGAGAAGCACTGTTTTAATTTCTCACAATACCCCTGAACTAGTGTTGCTCAAAGTATTAACCACCAGCTCAGAGTCTGCTGTACTATTTACACTCCAAAATCTGCTAGTCTTCATAGAGGCAAGGATGATGCATATGTTTAGATCAGGGAAAGCTTCAGGAAGAAGGGCCTGTCTCTCTCTCTCACACACACACACCTTAAGAGGCAGTGCTTCCTGGACTAGTCCTGCACAGTCTATGGCCCTACAGCCTAAATTATCTTTTTTTTTAATGTTAAAATACACTTTATTTATAATTCTTAAAAACAGAACACAATTATACATACAAAAAGAACCAAAACCAACAAAAATATACAAAAACAAACTAACATAATCTAACAGAAAAAAGTAAAAGAAAAATAATACCATATACAAGAAAAACAAACCATATTAGAAAACATAAAAAGGGAACAACATTTAAAATATGACTTCAACTTGTTTGTACATCGCTTCTCTTTTTTCTACTCATTCCTTTTGCTATCTCTATTACATTTCAGCCTCATTTAATAATACTCTTCAGAAATATAAACTTATTACAAATCTTCAATGTCTATATATCTATATTTATCTCCATTTCCATATGTATCTCACTCAAGACAAATCACTAATTCTGTTTTTATACCTTCTTTTTTAAAAAAATTCTTCTACATATTTCCATTCCCCCTTAATTTTTTGCTTTGCTATGTTTCTGATTGCTGCCGTCATCTTGGCTAGATTCATGAATTCTACTAATTTAACATACCATTCTTGAATTGTAGGTAACTCCTCTCTTTTCCACTTTTGCGCAATAAGGAGTCTGGCTGCTGCACATGCATATAGAAAAATATTCTTCCTATCTCCCGGGACAGCCTAAATTATCTTTGTCAGGTCAGCTGAGAGAGCAGGTCTGTGAAATGTCTTAACAGGCAATTCCTCGGGCGTCTCTGTGTTGTGAAGGTTCAGGAGTAGGCGTGCAATGATGTGTTCCAATGAGGATGCCATGGGTACTAGGCTCCCCTAAAACACAGGGTTCAGTAGGTAGAATTTAATTAAGGTTTGGGGTGCTGAAGCTGGGTGACAATTACAGGTGTATTAAGATGTGTGTTAGACACTTTTAATCCTGTGGAATCAACATGTGTTAAAAGCTAACGAAGTCAGGCTTTGTTGTGATAAGGGCCATTAAGATTGCACAGGATCAAAGGACTAGGTTTGAGAAGGCAAATGGATGGGGCCCTCCCTCTCCCTCAGCAGATAAAAGCTTAAGTTAGAGAGGCTAGAGAGCAAGGCAAGCCAATGCTGATTGCTATGGCTATGGAAGAAACAAGACTGTTTTGGGTTATAATGTTGTGAACCCTTTCATCATAGGCTCAGGTTGTTGTTGTTTAGTCGTGTCCGACTCTTCGTGACCCCATGGACCAGGCTCAGGTTGTATACCGTGTTTCCCCTATTTTAAGAAACCGTCTTAAATATTTTTTCCCTCATGAAAACACACTATGGCTTATTTTGAGGGGATGTCTTATTTTTATTACGTAAGCCCAGCCCCACATTTTCCTTGGCGCCCTCCAGAACTGCACCTATCACTATGGCTTATTTTCGGCATATGGCTTATATTTCGCAAATGCGAAAAAATCCTGCTATGGCTTATTTTATGACTACGTCTTAAAATAGGGGAAACAGGGTATATATAATAAACAAACCATATAATAATAATAATAATAATTTATTATTTATACCCCGCCCATCTGGCTGGGTTTCCCCAGCCACTCTGGGCGGCTTTCAACAGAACATTAAAATACAGTAATATATTAAACATTAAAAGCCTCCCTAAACAGGGCTGCCTTCAGATGTCTTCTAAAGGTCTGGTAGTTGTTGTTCTCTTTGACATCTGAAGGGAGGGCGTTCCACAGGGCGGGCGCCACATATATCATAAAGACACCACAGTCTGTGCCTCGTCTTCTCCAAAAGGAAACACAAACGCTGGGAACCCCTGGAATCTCACACTGCACAGAGATTGGGGTGGCACGTGACACAGTTATTTCCAATTCCTGCTTGTGTTTTGCAAATCCTACCCCACCCCCACCCCCAGCCTGGCCATATGTGAGCTGAGCTAAGGGTACAAGAGCTTTTTTATATATGATTGGGCCCCATCCTCTTTTCCCCTTAAAGTGGAGTAAATGCCCCCCCCCCAAAAAATTTATCCTCACAACAGCCCTGTAAAGTAGGTTACATTGTCCTGTGCTCGCCTCCCATCCTTCTGGAGACTCCAGAGTTCCATGCTTTTCCTTCACCAGCTGGGTTATTTGCTCCCTAAAATACTCCAAAGCCCATGTTGCCTCCAGAAACATCAGTATTTTGTAGGAGGGATTCAATCACATCCCAAAAAAGTTAGGTTTGTGCAGTTGAAGTGGTCTGGCATAACAAATCCAATTTGTTTGCTTGCTTTTAATGAAAAAGAGCACCTTTGGCCGTTAGGAAAGTGATGGGGGCTGATGGTGATGATGGTGATGATTACCCTGTACATTATCCATATGACTAGGTTGCCCCAGCTACATACTCCATATATTTTAAGCACACAGCTTTCCTCAAATAATCCTGGGAACTGTAGTTTGCTAAGGGTACTGGGAATTGTGGCTTTTTGAAGGGTAAGCTACAGTTCCCAGGATTCGGGGGGGGGGGCAGATATTCCATAAGTATATAGTGTGTACACAGATATGCACTAGAAAGGATGGGATAAAGGGCTGCTGAAGGGGAAGATGCATAATAGCTTCTTAATACGGATTAAATCAGGATGAGAATGCTAATTGTTGGATAATCTCCCCCAAAACAAATCGGAATGGATGCTCGTTGCCTAATCTCCATGGAAGCTTCATGCAAGCTAATCAAGATGAATGTCCCACTAAGTGGATTCTCAGGAAGGGCTCCTAGGCCATCCTGGGCTGGGGCCTAATCCCCGACCTCCTTTCAGCTCACCAACCCCTTCTGCAAAGCACCTGGTCGCTCCATTTCTTCCACCCCCTGAAATCTCACTCATAAAAAAACAAACAAACCGAAGCCGACATTTGAGCAGAAGCGTTTATTTAGCCAATATGCATCTGCTTCCTTCCTCCTGGAAAACTGTTTCATAATCCAACCCTTGACCTTAAACAAACAGGAAGAGGGGGGCTTGCCTGGGCAAGTTTTGGTGTGAATTAGAGGATGCAATGATGGATCAAAAGACAGCAGGTGTGGTTTATCTGGGCTTTTTTTTTTTACTGCGCTCCTAACAAATAAAGGTGTGGGTGGTGTACATTTGAGTGAGTCTGAAAATCCTCACCACCAGCCCTTAGCCCAGGGGTAGGCAACCTAAGGCCCGTGGGCCGGATGCAGCCCAATCGCCTTCTCAATCCGGCCCACGGACAGTCCGGGAATCAGCGTGTCTTTACATAAGTAGAATGTGTGCTCTTATTTAAAATGCATCTCTGGGTTATTTGTGGGGCCTGCCTGGTGTTTTTACATGAGTATAATGTGTCCTTTTATTTAAAATGCATCTCTGGGTAATTTGTGGGGCATAGGAATTCGTTCATTCCCCCCCCCCAATATAGTCCGGCTCACCGCATGGTCTGAGGGATAGTGGACTGATGGCTGAAAAAGGTTGCTGACCCCTGCCTTAGCCTGTGTTTGCAGAGTAAAAGGTAAAGGTAAAGGGACCCCTGACCATTAGGTCCAGTCGCGGACGACTCTGGAGTTGCGGTGCTCATCTCGCTTTATTGGCCGAGGGAGCCAGCGTACAGCTTCCGGGTCATCTGTTTGCAGAGTACAGCTCATAAAAGCAAGCCTCTCTCAGAAAGGGATGGAGAAACCTGTGGTCCTCTCGATGCCGTCGTTCCGCGACGCCCATCAACCAGACCACTGACCCAGGGGTGGGGGGTTGATGGGAGACAATTGTCTGCTTTTCCACTCTTCCCACATTCTGCTGCCTGAGGTGGGGGGGGGGCCTTCCCCTTTGCCCAACGGTAGGGCCAAGGGCTGTGACCCAGTTTGTTGTTTAACCACTTTGGTTAATTTTAAAGATGCCAATTCCCTCACCTCTGGCCTTGCGGCCTTTTGCCCGTGTCGGAAGATCCCGGCGGCTGTCCTTAAACGGGGTCATGAGAAACTTGCTTGCATTGGGCATGAGGCGCACAAACATGAAAACAAAATAAAATCCTGGGGACTTGTTAATCAATGGATAGCCTGCAGTCCATTTTAACTGGCTCAAAGGCTAATTCCTCCCTCTTGCCTCATTGTTTTGCCACCTTGGGCAGATGGGGACAGTGCTGTGGCGCTCATGCCCACTTTGCATGCTTCCCACGGGGATCTAGTTGGCCACTGCGAGAACAGGATGCTGGACTCAGACAGTGGGCCATTGGCCGGATCCAGCAGATGCTTATTTTGTTCTTCCTTTGCCACTCATGGTGGCTGCTGGCACCTCACTCCCACGCTGTGCCCCGTTTTGGAGGGAGGATATAAATTTATCAAAGAAAACAAATCAATGTTTCTCTTAACATCCCCTCACCAATGGACCACATGAACATTACTGAGCGTCTGGGTGGACTTTCCCTGCCCGTTGTATCAATGGTAAAACACTGCGCTGGATGCTGTATTGTTAATTGCTTCCTTTATTTCTCATGCATTGCATTTTATTCTCTCACAATCTGAATTCTATGGAATACGTGGATGGAATTCTATGAGATGAATGAATGGAGGCAGGAATGAGTTGAAGAAAGCAAGGAATATCTTTATTTTCTGCTGCAACAGAGTCCCCCGCCCCCCACTGCCCTCGCAAGGAGGTAAGGTGACTCCCAACAACTTTTAAAGACTTTAGAAATTGCCCAACCCCTTAGCCAAAGACCACCCCGAATTATCATACAAATTTCACAGAAAGAGGTGGTCCACAACAGAAACGGGTCAAGACACCCGACAATGCTTGCTGGTTGCCTTTTCCCGGTGAGTTTGGGCTGTTCTTTTGAAATGGTGAATATCTTGACTCCAGAATACATTGTCACGGACCTGTTTCATTCATTGACAAGTCAGCTTGGATAGCTACCAACACTTGTTAAATCAGTTTAATAGAGGGGAGACTAGAAAGAATTTCCTGCTCTGTGACCAGAGGAGTCGTGAGACTGACTAGGGCAGCGTTTCCCAACCGGTGTGCCGCGGTACACTAGTGTGCCGCGAGACACCGGCTGATGTGCCACGGAAAAAGGGACCTGCAGCCCAGGGCTGCACAGGACCGTGGCGGCGGCGCTGCTGGAGCCCGGCGGCGAAGCGGAAGCCAGGGCGGCGCTGCTCCCTTGGCTGCTGCTGCAGCAGCAGCAGCAGCAGCAACAGCAGCCTCGCGCGAGAATCCCGACCGGGAGCCTCGCGCGCGCCGCGCTACAGCTGATCCCAGAGGTAACTCTGGGTCAGGAGACCTGGCGCAGCCGGGTGGGGGAGGAGCGGTGTGCCGTGAGATTTTTTCATTGATTCAAGTGTGCCGTTGCCTAGATTAGGTTGGGAAACACTGGACTAGGGGGCCAAGCACGGCTGCTGTATTGCTCTCCCTGTACTATTCCAGCTCAGATTTTATCGGTAAAAGCGGTATTTCATCAAGAAACTGGTGGATTCATGGAAAAAACGGGGCGAAGTGAAAGCATCTGCTGTAAATAGGTGCATCTGGATCCCTTGTACCCATTTAACAGACTTATGTTGCAACGGCCATTTGCACAAGAGCTCCTCTTGCATTTCCTGAAGCCACATGCAGGAAGTTGGGGTTTTGTGGGCACATTTTGTGCAGATGCACTTATCCCCGTGCAATTGTAATGACATGTCACTAATTTTTCCATTACATACAGAATTCTATTTAATGCATGGCTATGCCACCTCTTCTGTTCCATCGCAAATCCACAGACATGCCACGGACAACCTGGATGAAGCTTGCGGACCACTGGTGGTCTGCAGACCACAGTTTGGGGTCTCCCAGAAATAAATGCATTTTAACCAGGCTCCGCACCAACATCTGAATCCCAGGGCAGATGCCACAAGGCCTGCAAGTAAAAAAAGGTAAAGGTAAAGGAACCCTGGACAGTTAAGTCCAGTCAAAGGAGACTATGGGGTTGTGGCGCTCATCTTGCTTTCAGGCCAAGGGAGCCGATGTTTGTTCACATACAGTTTTCCTGGCCAGCATGACTAAACCACTTCTGGTGCAACAGGACACCGTGACGGAAACCAGAGCGCACAGAAACACCGTTTACCTTCCTGCTGCAGCGGTACCTATTTATCTACTTGCACTGGCGTGCTTTCGAACTGCTAGGTTGGCAGGAGCTGGGACCGAGCAATAGGAGCTCACTCCGTCATCACAGGGATTCGAACCACCAATCTTCTGATTGGCAAGCCCAAGAGGCTCGGTGGTTTAGACCACAGCGCCACCTGCAAGTATTGAGGCCTGCCATAGCCACATTCCACGCTCCACCCTGCTGCTGGCCACCAGTCTGATTCCCCATATTGCTCTGGAGCAGAGGGAGGGGACTGGATATGGTCACTGAATGGATCATTCCTTCCCCTCATCCTGCTGGCCAACTCTGAGGTCAAGTGACAACCTGGAAAGGGCTCACCTTTGAAATCAGTTTGCAAGCCGTTTCAATAGACTTCAAAGGCAAAGTCTCTCGGTGCCGATTAGGCAATGGGTGCAGAGCAACTTCAGTTTGAAGTCCGCTTACAAGTGGTTTGTCAGGAAACTGTGAACAGGCTTCAAAGGCTGTGTCTGGAGTGACACAAAGCTGGGCACTCAAAATTATGTGAAATTAAATGGGGGCTCCCATTTAATTTTAACCCAGTTTAACCCAGGTGGCACTGTGGGTTAAACCACAGAGCCTAGGGCTTGCTGATCAGAAGGTCAGCAGTTCGAATCCCCGCGATGGGGTGAGCTCCCGTTGCTCGGTCCCAGCTCCTGCCCACCTAGCAGTTCAAAAGCACATCAAAGTGCAAGTAGATAAATAGGAACCGCTCCGGCGGGAAGGTAAACGGCGTTTCCGTGCGCTGCTCTGGTTCGCCAGAAGCGGCTTTGTCATGCTGGCCACATGACCTGGAAGCTGTACGCCGGCTCTCGGCCAATAAAGCGAGATGAGCGCTGCAACCCCAGAGTCGTCCGCGACTGGACCTAATGGTCAGGGGTCCCTTTACCTTTACCTTTAGCTGCCAGAGCGTTGCTGCTGTTGCTTTTGAAATTGTGGTCCAGTAAGCTGGAAAGCCTGCTCCATAGGTTTTTTTTCCCCTGGAGGCATCCTTGGGCCTTATGACCACCACTTCTGCACAGGGTACTCGGGATGTTGGAGAATTCCATTGGAAACAGAAACGGGGAATGGAAATTGCCACAACTGGCTCATCCGCCCAGTTAGGAACAGAAATCACACAAGCAAATATGAGCAGCATTCACTATCCTTTTTTTAAAAGCCCCCAAACATTGTGTTTCCTTTCCTTTCCTTTCTTTCTTCTACATTTTCCGTTCCATAAAACGCCTCGAAATTATGCAATTAATGGATTACATTCATTTCAGTCGCATTGGGTAGCGAGACAGATAACGTAGGTCTGATCAGAAGCCGAACTGCCGGGGAGGGGGGGGAGGCTCCTTGGGGAGTTTGTGCCCCAATCACAGGGGGCAGCAGCCAAGTGTTTTGTCTCAGGTGCCAAAACGCCTCAAGGCGCCCTGACAAGGAGCAACCGTCATCCAAGTGAAAACCTATCTACAGTGCCTTGCGTAAGTCAGGGATGGGGAACCTTTTTCCAATCTGAGGGCCACTACCTCCTCTGAGCAAGCTTTCAGGGTCCACATGCTAGTTGTGGGCGGGGCCAAAGTAGGCAGAGCAATGGCCATCAATGTTACCTTCATACAGCAGGTTAGTTCCATGCACCTCGCTCTCTCTTTCATCCAGACAAAAAGGCACCATCAGAGTCGAAGGACACTTTCCAGCTGGACAACAGGCTTGCGCCCCCCGCCCCAAAGTCGGAGATCCTTTCATCCCTGCATCTGGTATTCTTTATGATGGAATATGTGACTCACAACTATGGTGTTAATCTAGCTTTATTCTTCTTGGCACAACACAGCACCCTTTAGATCAGACTTCCTCAAACTCGGCCCTCCAGATGTTTTTGCCCTACAACTCCCATGACCCCTAGCTAGCAGGACCAGTGGCCAGGGATGATGGGAATTGTAGTCTCAAAACATCTGGAGGGCCGAGTTTGAGGAAGCCTGCTTTAGATCAAGGGTGGGGGACTTGTGGCCCTCCAGATGCTGTTGGACTACAACTCCCATCATCCCTTTCACTGACTATGGTGGCTGGGGCTCATGGGAGCAGGGCCACAGCTTCCCCCCTCCTGTGGTAGACCATTCTCCTCAGAACTCTTCCCAGAACAAGTCGCTGCTTAAAAGGAGCTGACTGTCATTCCATGTGGGGAAATCAGAAACAGGTGCCCAGAAGCTTCTCCAGGAGATGGTTTTAATTTTAAACAGCTTTTTAAAATGTAAAAAAAAACCACCTGCCTCCCGTTCCCAATACGTTTTGGCGTTCAAAGCTAGTTCGCAACCTCTAAACGCAGATGGATTCTCTTAACTCTAAGCCAAGACAGATTTGGAATATTTAAAAAGAGGCGGCAAGAACGTTCAAGCGGTAAATTTGAAACGTCTGGAGAACTGCAGATCAGGAAGCAAAAGTTAACTTTTTTTAGCACCAATGACTAGTGTACGAAAGCTAACTTTTGCCAGAGCAAAAAGTTTAGACTTGAGACTTCTGTGCTTCTGCATGAATCCAAGCACATACTTTAAAAATAAAAATAAAAAGAGTCTCTTCCGGACAGATCCTGGATGTGTAATTACTTTTTTAAAAAACAAACAAACAAACACAAAACGTGTGAGTTTCTGTGTGGATTTAAACAGTTCTGAAGACACACCAGTTTCTCCCTCTCTCTCAATATTGCACTTTAAAAGCAGGAAGCAGTTGAATTTTGGAGCAGAGAGAGCAGCGAAGGCGGCGATTTCAGTCCAGAGATTCCTTCCCATTGCACGGAAGATGCGAGCAGCAGCTCTTCTAAGCTCTGGGCGATTCCCAGAGTGGAGTGTTTGGCGGCCACAGGCGGCCTGCGGTTGTAACAGGCAGAAGAAGGCCACCTTTATCCGAGAGCACAACCGGCCCAGTCCAAACTTTGACAGAGAAAAAGGCAGGACTGTCAAAGCTATAGAACCAAGTCATAAATACAGCATTGGTAAGACGAGAGAGGAAAACGGAGAGGCTGTAGCAGGAGAAGGAAGAAGAAGAAGAAGAAGAAGAAGAAGAAGAAGAAGAAGAAGAGACAGCTCCGGTGGGATGTTGCTCAGCCGACGTCAGACTGGGTAGACCCAGTCACTGGCGACACGTCCATACTGCAGGGAGGGAGAGAGAAATAAATCAATCAATCAGGGAAGGAAGGAAGATATACCGTATTTTTCCGTGTATAAGTATATATTTTTCCTAAATTTTTTATGTTTAAATAAGGGGTTGTCTTATACACGGATAGTGCATAATGTGCATTTTCTTAATTTTGAGTACCAGAAAATAGTCTTATACACGTGTGTGTGTGTGTGTGTGTGTGTGTGTGTGTGTGTTATACATAGAAAAATATGGTAGTCAGTTGGCATGGCTGGAGAGCGCTGGCTGGAAAAGCCACCTGCCCGCAAATTCGCAGACAATGATATGCCTAGTAATGTCAACCCTGATTGGCAGCAGCTCCCCAGGAGTCTTTTCCTGGAGGTGCTGCTGGGGGTTGAATCTGGGGGCTATCCCTGAGCTACAGCCACTTCCCTGCTTAGCTGGGGCATGGGCAGGGGTCAGCAACCTTTTTCAGCCGTGGGCCGGTCCACCATCCCTCAGACCATGTGGTGGGCCGGACTAATTTTTTTGTGGGGGGGGGGGGAAATGAACGAATTCCTATGCCCCACAAATAACCCAGAGATGCATTTTAAATAAAAGGACACATTCTACTCATGTAAAAACATGCTGATTCCCGGACCGTCCGCGGGCCGGATTTAGAAGGCGACTGGGCCGCATCCGGCCCACAGGCCTTAGGTTGCCTACCCCTGGCTTAGGGGGTCTAGGCTGTGCAGGTGCCTGACACTGGGATTAGGACGGGAGAGGCAGAAATGGGCCCAACGCCACAATGCAGTAAGGGAGCAAAAGAAAGTCTATTTTCCCACCTCCCTCTAAATTTATGGGGTGGAGGTGGGGGTGGAAACAAACCACTCCCCCCACCCAACACATAGCTTCAAAAATTCTGGGAAGCTCTTACATCCCTACAAAAAGAAAACTGCTGTGTGTGTCCCCGACTCAGACACCTCCAGCGCTTTCCAGTGGAGTCTGTCCACACACCTGCAGCTGGAAGTCATCAAGCGATGATCAAACATGCTGGTGTGAACTGGCGGAAAAGCGGGGAAAGTGGTTTCCCCTAGCGATGGAAAGGGCATATCGTTCCAGATCAGAACTGGTGAAATCTGTTCCTGGAGTGTGTGCAGGTGTACACAATTATCCCTTTATACTTCATTTGTCCAGGTTAAATCAATCTATTACAGCGTTTCCCAACCGGTGTTCCGCGGCACACTAGTGTGCCGCGAGACACCGGCTGCTGTGCCGCGGGCCTCTCCGACGCGGGGAAAAGCCCCGCCGGGCCTCCCCAGCGCGGGAAGAAGCCGCGCTGGGCCTCGGAGGCCCGAAAAAAAACTGTGCCGCCCCCCCCATGGAAAAAAAGCCGCGCGCTGTGGGTGCTGTGCCGCGAGATTTTTTCCAGGAGACAGGTGTTCCGTTGCCCAGAAGAGGGTGAAAAACACTGATCTATTAAATTCCTCTTGCACAGTGGGTACCAAACGCAGGTTACTCCACAAGGTCGCTGCGCCCACTGGTGGCCAAACAGGGAACCACAGGCAGGATAAGCACCCAGTGCTCTGTCCTCTGCCCACAAAGTTTTCTTAAAATGAAAAACAACTTGTCCCCGTCCCCCCTTTGCTGGGCTATACCTGAATATCTGTCAGCTCCTTCAGAAACCGTTTTGTAATCTCAGGTCCATTTTCCATAGTGGGGATATGGTAATTCTGATATGAGAGAGGAGGAGAGATTCATCATGAAACATGAATCACATTTTGGACGGTTCAGAAAAGGCCAGTGTTGGGTCCATGTCCTAACTCTCACCTTGCCCTGGTAGAAGATTTTATTCACGGGACAAACGACACAGGCCGTCCCTGCGCCAAACATTTCCTTGACTCGGTTTTCTTCCAGGGCTTTGATCAGCTCAGCCATTGTGAAAACCTTTTCAGAAACTTTGAATTCCCCCTGGGTGGAAAGAGATTCAGGATTAAAAACAAAAAAACAAAAAAACCCATTGCCAGCTACTTTAAAAGCAACAACATTAAACCTCTCAAGTATGGAAGTAGCAGCAATGCAATTGTCATTGAGGAAAGAGGCTATATATAGCTCAGTGGGTAGGACATCTGCGTGGCATGCAGAAGTTTCCAGGTTCAATCCCTGGCATCTTCAGGAAGTGCCGGGAGCCGTGTTCGAAACTCCCATTGTTCTGGGTGCAATTCCAACCGGGAATTTCATTAGCGCAAGCAGTCTCTGAGCTCTGGGTGCAGTATTGCGCCTAAGATTTCAGATTAAAACTACAAAATTCCAGCTTCCAAATCCGCCACCCACCTTCAGATCCATTCCAGCACTATCAAAAGTCTCCTGTTTTCTCCACACTCACCCATTTGCGTGCCAGATCCAAGAGGCTTTGCCGTATCACACCGGGCAAGATGATTCCATTCAGAGGAGGGGTGACCAGCTCCAGATCTGGAAGGGGAGGATGCAGTGAAAGACATGCAGAAAACATATACACACAGAGAGAGCACAACCCCCTACAATTTTGCTTTTTGTTAAGATCCAATTTTCTCATCCTCATAACTTCAAAGATAACATACTTTAAGCTGTGTGGGCAACACATGTTGAATTGCCAGAAGCCAAAGAGGTGGATGAATCCAAAAAGCCATAGAAGGTAAGGGTTTTTCAATAACAATGTAGAGGAGCGTGTGTGTCGTTTGCTTTTAAATGGCGCAGGTTCGACACTTACCAGCGTGCTAGGAATGTGAGACAACACATCCAGACACTTCATAAACCACAAACAAGATCAAAAGAGGAACAAAATCTGAGGGGGGCGGGGCGGAATTATCTTCCCTGGTTGTACTTAATAAGGAAAAAGTTCAAAAAAGAGAATCTTGCATACATTTATTATCTACATAAATAGGATGAGATAATAGCTAACACAAATTGTTTTACCTTTACATATGCTTTTAATTTTCTTCCAACGTGTCATAATGCAATGGCAACATAACAGTGGACTCATCTTTTTTTGGGGGGGGGGAGAATTTTAAGTCAGTTTGCAATATTTTAAAATAAAAGTCCAATTCTTTCTTTCTTTTTCTTTTTAAAAAGCTAGAACTGCTACCCGATTAAAGAAACCCTACTTGCCTGAACATAAGAGTTTTAGCTGATTAATCAGATTTCATCAGCATAAATCTACATTTGAAAAATACAAAAAAATACATCTAAAGGGAAAAGAAATATACTTTGCTTCTGAATTAAGCATTCATATGTCCCTGGAGGCACTCGCTTTAGGAGAGGTGTTCCCTTTTCCTTCACATACAAGGCGACATTCAGCTTTTTTAAAAAATATTTTTTATTAAGTGGTGGCTGGCGTTCATCGGAAGCCGTACAGCAGAAGGTAAGGAGACGAAGAGGAGGTGGAGTCAAAGGCAATGAGAGGCGGAGCCAGAGCCAATGAGAGGCGGAGCCAAGTAAGGCTAGTTCTGCTCCCACCTCCTTTCTCCCTGTTGAGTTCTACAAGGACAGGTAAACGGTAAAGGGACTCCTGTCCATTAGGTCCAGTCGCGGTGCTCATCTTGCTTTACTGGCCGAGGGAGCCGGCGTACAGCTTCCGGGTCATGTGGCCAGCATGACTAAGCCGCTTCTGGTGAACCAGAGCAGCGCATGGTAACGCCGTTTACCTTCCCACCGGAGTGGTACCTATTTATCTACTTGCACTTTGACGTGCTTTCAAACTGCTAGGTGGGCAGGAGCAGGGACCGAGAAACGGGAGCTCACCCCGTCGCGGGGATTCGAACTGCTCACCTTCTGATCGGCAAGCCCTAGGCTCTGTGGTTTAACCCACAGCATCACCCGCGTCCTTCCTCCCTGTTGAGTTCTACAAGGACAAGGCTGGTGCAAAGGAGCAGGAAGCTGGCAGGCCCTGCCACCCCCTGGACTGGCAATGGAGGTCGATGCAGCAGTGCCCCACATGCCCTAATAGACCAGCCCCTGGTGCATTTGTTTTATTTTATTCAAGTTATTTGCCTCCACTCTCGGAGGCAGTGAGTCTCAGTACGCCCATTGCTAGAATCGCAGCTCCCAACAACTCAGGGATCCAGTTCCTCACCTCCCTGCTGGTCTTTCCAAAGCACAAAGATGTTCATAGTCCCGACTTCTGTGATCTGGTGGTCGTCCCCGTAGAGCCAGAGAACCTGCTGGCAACCCTCTTTGGCGGCCTCATTCTGCACGTAAATGGTGGGACCGTAGTTGCTAAGGGCAAGACAAGAACAAGGCAGGATTCCGCCGTCAGATTTTTTTTAAAAAAAGGCATCTGCAGGTAGCAGAGAGTGCTGAGTCGACCCACTCTTTGAAGAGGTGGGGAAGGGAGGCCACAGCTGTCAGAGAGAACCCCACTACACTTATTTATGTGAATAATTTTATACTGCCGTTCAGGGCCAAGTACCCGCCGAGGGCAGTTCGCAAAGCCATAAAAGATAAAAATGCAAATCACAACAACATGCAAAAATAATTTCGCTCAATGCCAGCGATAAAAAGAGCACCAGCTGTTCAAATATCAGCTTAAGAGAGTGCAGACCAGCTTTCCCCAATCCAGCTACGGAGGAGGTAAGACAGACCCAGGTGAAGTCTAGGGCCGGGCAATATCAGCTTTTCAACATTGCGGTGTATCACCAGCCAAACATCGCTGCTTGGCGATATACTGCGATGCTGAAACAACAAGATGCAGTGTGGTGTAGTGGTTAAGAGCGGTGGACTCGTAATCTGGTGAACCGGGTTCGCGTCTCCGCTCCTCCACATGCAACTGCTGGGTGACCTTGGGCTAGTCACACTTCTCTGAAGCCTCTCAGCCCCACTCACCTCACAGAGTGTTTGTTGTGGGGGAGGAAGAGGGGAAAGTAGATGGTTAGCCGCTCTGAGGCTCCTTCGGGTAGTGATAAAGCGGGATATCAAATCCAAACTCTTCTTCTTCTTCTATTGGCCTCTGCCCGCGAGACACCGGGTGAAACTGCCCCAACTCTCACCTCGAGAGCTGAGGAGGTTTCACCCAGGCGCTTGCCGGCCAGGACAATGCACCTTGTTTGCACCACCCAGCTGGGGATCGGGAACATTCCCCCTCCCCGTGGCAGGAGCACTGGGGCTCCTTTAACTGCTCGCTGCGGGGAGCGGCAACCATGCTCCCCTCAGCTGAGCACTTTCACAGAGCCCCCACCCCGCCACTGGCTTGCGGGAACCAGCGCCAGGCTGGGGGCTCCTTTAACTGCTTGACGGAGGCAAGGGCAGCTGCACGCTCCTCAGTCGAGCAGTTCAAAGATGCAGTGGGAGGAACAAGCTGTATTGACGCCTTGCTGATAAAAGCTTGTTTCTCCCTCTGCATCGTATGAGGGCAGAGTGGGATGGCGGTTTCAACTCAATGACGTATCACTGGTGAAACTGCTGCATCTCCTGGTTCCCTCTGCTAGCAGCACCCGGCGGAGGAAGGAACTCTTGACTCCCTCCAGCGGACGCTGCTAGCAGAGGGACTCAGGAGCGGTGGCCGTTTCACCAGCGATATATCGCTGAGTGAAGCCGACACGGCGGTCTGCTCCTCATACCAGTCCTGGGCGATATATCACAAACATATTCCTAGTCATCTGTCAGGGAACTGCCCTCATCATCCAACTTTATTTATTCCCCCCCCCCCATTTTTTAAAATTGATTTTAACAATTTTAAGCATTTTACAATACTGTTAAATTTTCATCCTTCCCCCCCTCTCACTCGGGGAAGCAGGTTTCCATTCCCCTCTCTCACCGGGCAAGACAATAAACATTACACATTGAACGTAGTTAACATATTCAATATCATTGCTTAGGTCTGGCCCATTTCTGTGGGCCAGGTATTCTTCCTTTCCTCAAGTTCATATTTCGGTTGACTTCCTCAAGTCCCCCTCTGTTGAATTCATTATCTATCCTCTTTGTCAGTTTTCCAAATTCATAAACTTATCTATTTTTACATTCCTTGTCCTTTTTCACAATAACATTTCATCATCCAACTTTAATCTACCAGTACACATTGACTCTAAGACTATACGCTGCAGAATAATTTTCAAAACAGGGCCCTGTCCTGGTGTATAAACTTCATCTGATGTATAAACTTCTAAAAATAAATCCATCTACAGAAGAGACTATTTGAAACGTTTGTATCATTTGAACCACTATCCAGTATTATTTTACTTCTGTGGCCTGAGTTCTTGCCCTTCTACTATTTTCGTGTGAGCTTCAATCAAGAACTCCAACTTCTCCAGTGAAGTCCTTGGCATTTCCAGTTAAATTATTTCAAAACACCTAGGAAAGAAGCCCTCTTTTCTCTCTCTTCCTGAGATCTTGGATATCCGCTGACACTCAGGTTAGACAGGAGTAGCCAACGCAGTGGAGTGCAGATGTTACTGGAATACAACTCCCATCTCTCCCGACCATTAGCCATGCTGGCTGGGGCTGATGGGAGTTGCAGTCCATCAAGACCCGGAGGCCACCATGTTGGTTGCCCCCGGGTTCGGCAGCGTTGGGCTGGAGACCATCCTGCCGCTGTACCTGTTGGAACAGAAGCTGTACTCACCCGCCCAACTTGCAGTCCCCCACGCCGCCCATCCAGGCACGGACAAAGCGAGGATCGGCCAATAGGGACACAGGGCTGAAGCTGCCGGTGGTGAAATAGGCTCCCACGGGGCCCAGGATCACGTAGAGCAAGGCGTGCCTGGACTTGGCGACCCCCAAGGAGGGCTGCAGAGAGGAAGAGAGAGAGGGGGGGAGTGCAAGGTGCTGACCGGTGTCCATTGGGACGGGACGGGTGGGAAGCAGGGCAGCCCTGTAGAGGGCGGAGCCAGAGTCAACAAGAGCCAATGGCAGGAGGGAGCCAGCTCATTCTGGTTCAGTCCCCATCCTCTTGTAAGATGGCGGACTGAGGATGGTGGGCCCCCAATGGACCAGACACCCCTGATCGGCAGTCAAGCGATACTCTCCATCGGCTCTGCTGCAACAGGCCAACTCCATCAAGCCTCCCTCCTGTTCCCTCAACAGTCACCATTCCATCAGGCAGCCTCCGTGGGAGAAACAGGAACCAGGGCACATTCCATCAGGGTTGATGGCCCCGCTCCATCAGGCACCTCCTGCCCCAAACTACACCACCTGGCCAATCTAGGAACCAATGTTCAGAAACTGGGGGTGTCCGAGTTTTGATTTCCCCCTCCCCCTTTTCCCTGGGGTGCTGTGACCTTTTTTTTTTTTTTGGCCTGTTGGTAGAGACTGCCTTGTTTTGACTGCCTGTAAGCTGCTGAGGGAGCCTTTCTAGTGGAAGAGAGGGGTACACCCCCTCTCTCAATAAATAAAATACAACCATACCTTGGAAGTCGAACAGCCTAGTTCTCGAACGTTTTGGCTCCCGAACAATCAGTGAGTGTTTTCCAGTTTTCGAACGTTCTTTTGGAAGCCCAATGTCCAAAGGGGCTTCCGCAGCTTCCGATTGGCTGCAGGAGCCTCCTGCAGCCAATCGGAAGCCGTGCTTTGGTTTTCAAACATTTTGGAAGTCGAACAGACTTCCGGAACGGATTCCATTCGACTTCCAAGGTACAACTGTATACTTTAAAGAGGAGGAGCGGAGAGGCAGGCCCAGGAAACGCACCTCGGTGCCAATGAATGTGGGGCGGATGTAGAGGCTGGTGGCGTCGGCGTGGGGGACCCAGTCTTGGTCCAGGTGGATCAGTCTCCGGATGCATTCGAGAAACTCCGACTTGTCGAAGGGCTGTGCAGAAGGGGGGGGAGGGGTAAGAGCAAGCGAAACCAGTGATGCCGTCCTCCCCTTCTGGCTCCCAAGAGTCTCAAAGCGAGCCTCTTTCCCCACTCCCACAGGAAGATGCTTTAGGGCTGCAGCCCAACGGCAGAGCATCTTGCCCTGGATGCAGAAGGGCCCAAGTTCGATTCCTGGCCTCTCCAGGTAGAAACCCTGGAGGGCCACTTCTTCGAACACGCTCGCACTCTGTGCAGAGAAAGGGACTGCATTTCCGTTTGTGCCGAGGAGAGAAAAGGGAAGGGGGCAAGCCAAATGCAAGAAGTCCAGGCTTTGCCCTGGGGCGGTTGGGTCAGTGTAGATGCCAGGCTCAGCGATCTGTGCATCCCTTTGAGAAGGTGGCAAGGCAGCCCTGCTGTGTTCAGGGACCTTCCTGCATGATCCGTGGATGAGCGGGTGGGGGTGGGGGTGCTGGGCCTCAGCCCCCAAACCCTGCAGCACCACTTGTGGGGAGGGGGGCATATCCGAAGACGGCATAAGATGCAGCAGCCCACGGTTCCTGCAGGAGAGGGAGGCAAGGGGCAGCCTTACTGGACGTACGCACCGGCAGGGAACTACGGAGCGCGGTACGTAGCATGCGGTTCATGTTCATCATGGGACGGAAAAGTTGGATGCGCTTGTCTGGGCCCCGGAAAGCCTTCATCCCCTCAAAAAGCTAGATGGGAGAGAGAGAGAGAGAGAGAAAGAGATGTATGGAAGAAACGAGCTGTTTAGAGACTTTACCTAGTGAAACTGACAGCGGAGACTCTTTTTATATAGGAAGCAGTACCTCCACTGAGTAGTGCAGAGCGGAAGAGGCTGGATGCAGCGAGAGATTCTGGAAAGGTTTGATGTGTGGCTTCCCCCAGCCTTTCTCCTCGCTCCATTCTATCGTGAGCATGTGGTCGGTGAAATACTTGCCAAAGACCAGGTCCTTGGGGTCCGGTTTGGACTTTGGGTGCTTGTTCAATTCAATCTGGAGGTCCGAGGCCTGATTTCGAAACAAAACAAGAAGCAGGGACTGTTCATCAGTCAGGCCTCCATGAGGACTAGGAATTTGACTTTTCAATATCAAACTAAAAAGTGGGATCTTCCCCTGCGAGGGTTCAGATCCAACCCTCATCTTCCTAGCTCAGATTCCTCCCCCCCCCCCAGATTAGGAGCTCTCGAGTCTGCAAGTTTCCTCACCTTGAACATGGTGCTTAAAAATCTCTGTGGACCAAGAAGAGAAATTAGCGCGTCGCTGGTCCTCCCTCTCAGAACCTAGAAGACAAGATGGAAAAGGGCTAAGAACGGACACTAATAGTATTATTTAACTCATAGAAAACGCCTAGAATTTCCTGAGCGCTGTGCATATATTAAAAGAGGAGACGGCCCCTGCCTGCAGGTTCCACTGACCTGTAGTAACAGACAACGATACAAAAGGAAAAGGGAATGAGGAGGGAAGAGGAAATCAATCCCTGGGGCAGCTGGTCCTTCTCTGGCTAATGGATAGGGCCAGGATAGTCACCTAGGTGGCAGTGGGTGCAGCTCCCCTGTGGCCAGCAGTGCCCTGGCTGGTGGCAGAGTATGCCTCCCTTTGGTTCTGCAGCCCTAGATCATGGTTATAGATCCTGCCACTAAAAAAATACACAGTCAAGTCTGGTATCAGGAAGAGAAACAACACCGGGCCTCTGCAATGCCAGGACGACCCAGGTGGCATTTCCTGTCCTCCTCCTTGGTCTTCAGCCTCTGCCTGGTAGGCCAAGAGAGCAGGACCGAGCTACTGGGTCTCACACATCCCATTCTGGAGGGCAAGTCTTCCCTCTGCCCTATTACCTTTGCCCCTGGCTCAGCGGTTGCAGAGGTATTCATTCCTGAGAAAACACAGTGTCCATCGCCCATATTGGCTAGGACTGATAGGAGTTGGAGTCTGACAACATCTGGGGGACGGGACTTATGGGTTTCCACCCCACCCTGGCTCCAAACCCTAACCAAAAAGACAATCAGGAAGCAGGGCTGAGAAAAGCCTCAGTATTGAGATCTTCAGAGAGCTGCTGCCAATCAAAGTACTGTGGCCAATGCCGGGTTAGGGCGGACCCATGATCAGGCTCCAGGAAGCCCTTGTGCTCTCATGGGAGAGAGTGTGTCTCTTGTTAGGAAGAGGAAAGCCCAGAGCAAGGACTCATTCAGAGACACCACAAGCACCCTCCTGCGGGGCGGGTCATATACTTCTGGGTCTTTTGCCTCAGGATTAAAAAGAACAAGCAAGCAAGCCAGCCTCAGGCCAGGTCCTGCTTGCTAACCCAACTTTGCTAATCACTCATTCCCCATGAGCAAACAGATTCAGTTAATGTGTAATCTGCAAACACCACGGGAGCCATGAGGCAGGCAGGGGCCTTCAGAGAGCTAAGCGGGTGACATCCCTGGGTCTGCTTTCTGCTGCTGCTGCTGCTACATTGGCAACCAGTCCCATGGCTTTCAAAAGAACTGCCTTCATTGCCAGGCACGGGGACAGGAGCACAAAAGGCTGGTGATCCGAGCATGGGAACACTGCATTTTCCATTTGTGAGGCAGCCATTCCCCAATCAGAGGCGGGAACAAGTTTCCCACTCCTTCCCCTCCTTTCTATCTTTTTTTGGGGGGTGGGGGTGGGGTGGAATTCCCAGAGTTGAACTTCAGCCCCTGTTGCATCATAGCAGTCCAGGGTGGAAAGGAGCAGGAACGAAGAGCGGTGGAGATCGCTGGTACGGCGAGATTCTTTTAAAATACTATTTGCTTTCAGAGCACGGAGAAAGCACAGCTCTTCTTGGCGAAGAAAAGGGGGAAGATTAAAAAAAGGTAAGCTTGCATGAATATGGGTGCTACGGTGGTTTGGATCCTATCCTCCCATCCTCTACCCTGAACTGGGAATCATGCAATTCAATGGGAAGTGAGGAACAGGGAGATAGTGGATCCCATGGGCTGGAAAAGGGATCAGGGAAACCCTTTCCTAGTGAGCCAGCTTCTGTAAGAGTACGCAAGGTTTGAAGCCACACAGAGTTCTTGATCAGGCCTGAAGGTGTGAGCTGTTTGCAATGAGTTATGGTGATTTATGGAGTGGCAGCTTTCAGAAGGATAGCAGGAGACCCTGCTTCCCTCCCCAACTTAGGGAAAGGAAAGGAAAGACACCACGCTTAAGAGTGATGTGAGCACCTGGGGGGAAAGTACTTTAGAAAAACCTGGATGAATATTAAAATGCATGTGTATTTTGGCCTTCCTTCCATCAGCTTAGTATGGCAGATGTGGAGTAAGTTATGCCCCCCACCCCATTAGCCACATGAGGCTAGGCAGGGAAAGAGAGAGAGACAGAGGCAGACAGAGAGAGAGAGAACAGCTGGTCAAAGGTTACTTAACAAGCTTCATGGCCGAGGGGGGATCTGAACTCTGGATCTCCCTGGCCAAAGTCTAACACTCTAACTCTTACACGGCGCTGGCTCCAGCTGGATAGAAATTTCACATGCAAGCACTGCCAGCATGGCAGCCTAGAAGCCTATGCGTTGACAAAACCTAGCGATCACAGCATTAAAAGCTGGGGTAGATTTTAGAAGCCGGCATCAAGGAGAATGGCTTCGTTTTGGGGACAGGAAGGCAAAAGGCTGAGGTAACCAGGCCAGTGAGCAGGAGGCTTGTGAACAGACTTGCTTCTGTTCTCTCTGCTGGAATCCAGAGTTTTGCCAACCAGAGCCAGACAACATAATGGCAGCTCAGGGGTCAGGCCAAATGCAAAATAGTGGGCAGAGCCTATGACTTGTGAGCCAGCCTTGGTGCAAGCTGCCTCCATCAAGATGTTTTGGACCACAACTCCCATCATCCCCGGGCAGCGTGATTGGAGTTACAGCCCAAAACACATTGAGCGGGCAGGTTGGACCACGGCTGCCAAGTGCCACAGAGTGGTTCTGAAGAAGGGCTCTTGGGTCAGTGTGGGAAGCTGGTCAGATTCTTTCTCCATCCACTCCAGCGCTGTGTATTCCTACTGGTGGTGGCTCCCTGGGGTGTCGGACACAGAGGTCTTCCCCCCTGCCTTCTCTCTCCCCCCCCCATGGGGCCCAGTTTAATTGGCGATGCCAGGAGTTGAACCCGGGCCCTTTCGCAATGTGCTCTTACCACTGAGCAGTTCATCATTTCCCCAACTCATTTCACCAGGGGCCCAAAGATGGGGTTGGGGTTTAAAACCGGTAACTGCAGAACGGCCTGGAAGCTAGGACCCCAATATTTAGTGGAAGAAGAATGGGTTTTAAGTGGGCCTGGGCTCTAGGATTTCATACTTCGGATAAGCAAGGACTCCACATAGGATGGGAGGAGGCTCAAAGTAATACAAACTATTTCTTTCTGGTTTTCCTTCTGCTGGGAAGACATTTCACTGTTATGGGTGATGGCAGGGAGTCTTGTGGACTGAATATCTGCCTCCCACTCCCCATGACAGTAAGAGCTGTTTGACAGTGGAATTTGCTGCCAAGGAGTGTGGTGGAGTCTCCTTCTTTGGAGGTCTTTAAGCAGAGGCTTGACAGCCATCTGTCAGGAATGCTTTGATGGTGTTTCCTGCTTGGCAGGGGATTGGACTGGATGGCCCTTGTAGTCTCTTCCAACTCTATGATTCTATGATTCTATGACAGAGCTGCTGTATATTTTTCAGTTGTGTGCCTGGCAGAAATTCAACAGATCTTCAGGCACAAAAACGCAATGCTGCGAGGGAAATGCCTACTGAATTTCTGCCTGCAAGATACCTATTTTAAAGGTGCGCAGACTCAGAAAAAGAAAATGCAGTGACTGTGAGTGCAGGGTCCTCTGGATGTTAAGCATCAACAGGCTTCCAGTATCTGAAGAAGTGTGCATGCACACGAAAGCTCATACCAAGAACAAACTTAGTTGGTCTCTAAGGTGCTACTGGAAGGAATTTTTTAATTTTTTATTTTGTTTTGACCAACACGGCTACCTACCTGTAACTAGAAAATGTGTAGTTAGCAGAATTTGCAATCTGGGAAAAGATTGTTTAAATGGATGCAGGAAATAATTCCAACAGCAGGGGGCAGCAAGAGGCAAAGAACCTTGGAAAATCTTAACAGCACAGACATATACCATTTACATTGATGACCTGAAATGACCAGCTCTCTGTTTACAGACACTTCCCTAGTCTGGAAGGGAGTCTAGTTCACTGGTGATCAGGTAAATGGCTATTTAGAACAGTCCATAAAGTGTTTCAGCATTTAGCCGGTATACTTCTTGGGCTGTGTGTGCACTATCCCAAAAGTATTCAAATTCTGCACATCCAAAAATCAGTAATTGGCCTCATTTATGCAAATGAAATATATCTGCACGCATCTCCTTACTTTGCCCACATCATTCTGTTTTCCCAAGACCAGTTTTTAAATTTTGAAATCCTGAGATTGGGCTAAGTTGTTTTGTTTTGTTTTGCTTTGCTTTGCTTTTTCATAAGGGCAAATACGTAGAGCTAAGGAAAATGCATTTTTATCCAAAACCAAGAGGACTAGAAAGTTGTGCAAATTTGAATGGAACACAGGATTCTTAAGCCCTCGCATTCCAACCCAGATAAGATCCCGCCCTCGAGCAAGAAACCTGCTAAGGTTGGAATACATAGAACAACCCTGGGGGTGACTGAATCAGTTTCTTCCTTCTAAATGGGTGCCTGGGATCAAAGCCAATGCAGGCCCAGAGACTTCCCCTTTCCTCGGAGGAACAAAAGGACAAGACTGAGCTTGAAAGATCCCGCCTTATCACTCTTAAGAAATGGGGCTGAGCCAACAGAATAGCAGCATGTAAAGGGGGCAGTGAGACATATAGCAGGTGGTGACATATAGTTCCATAAGAGGAGTCCTCCTGGATCAGGCCAGTGGCCCGCCTTAAGTCCAGCATCCTGTTCCCACAGGGCCTCTGGGAAGCCTGCAAGAAGGACCTGAGGGCAACAGCACATGCTTGTGACTCCCAGCATCCGGCATCCAGAACATATCCATCATGGCTAGTGGACATTGCTGGCCTTAGTTGTTGTTGCTAGCACCTGTCTGTCTCAAGAGGCAGTCCAAAGGGAAGCAGAGCAATACGTTTGGCACCAGCCTGGCTACAGGAGTTGCCAGAAGGAGGCCTACAAGGTGCTGTCCTACCGTCTTAGGGACTCCAATCCGGATGTGTGTAGGGCAGGCATCCCCAAACTGCGGCCCTCCAGATGTTTTGGCCTACAACTCCCATGATCCCTACCTAACAGGACCAGTGGTCAGGGATGATGGGAATTGTAGTCCAAAACATCTGGAGGGCCCAAATTTGGGGATGCCTGGTGTAGGGTTTATTCCTTAGCCTTTTCTTCCCCCACAGATATCCCACAAGGCAGCAGAGGTTTAGGATGAGAGCTTCCCTTCTCCTAGATGGGCTACCTTCGCAGGTTGATGAGCCCTCACTTCCCTCTATGGCACATGCAGAAATCGCCTTCTTGACCCCTGGACTCACTACTGGTCTTGTTGAATCTGTCTAATGCTCTTTCTAAGCCATCCAAGTGGGCAGTCATTGTGGAAGCACCTTCCATTGTTTAACTATGCCCTGTGTGAAGGACTTCTTTCCTTTGTGTGCCCCCAATTCTTCCAGCATTCAACTTCCACAAGCATACAATCCTGTGTGGGTAAGCTTGTGGGCCCAGGAAACGTGAGCTGAAACTCTACCTCAGTCACGGAGACACATCACTAGCTCTTGGCCTCAGTTTGCCATCTGTAAAATGGGTCTCCCAGCCCGTTTATAGTGCTCTGCACCAGTTCCCTTAACCACAGTATCTGCTTTGCCTTCAGCTTCCGGCCTCCTTAACACCCCTACCTTCCTTCCCTTCGCTTTACGTGACAGAGGAGGCAGGCCCTGAACAAATGAAGGCAAAATAGGGGATTCAGTTGATATGCCAGCTAAATGTACAAAACCAGCTGAGGGGGAAGAGAAGGGCCGCTGGGAGAAATCAGATACCCCAGGACGCACTGCTGAAGGCCTCAAGAGCCTCGTGGCAGAGAGCAAACTAGCCTGACAGCAGACATGAAATTCTAGCCTCCGCGCATTAAGTCAACCTCTAATTAAGGGGATTAGGAGGCAAATGAGGGATTGTGAGAGATTAATAACAACCACAAGAGGGAGCGTTTTAATGCTCTCCCGTGAAATAGAGAAGCCAGCATCGGTCCGTAGAAGCAACAGCCACAAAACTGAACAAGAAGGGCAGGTTGCTCAAAGCCATTGCAGTATTTCAAGCGGTGGGTCTCTGCTCTGCCAGTCCCAATTCCCCATACCACTTGGCCCTCAGTTTTGACCTTTCATCCACCCGCTGTCTCCATCAGGAGCACCTCTGCCTAATAAGGGCAAATCTCCTAATGTGCCCTTACCCAGATTTACAGACCTACATAAGGTAAAGGGACATCTGACCATTAGGTCCAGTTGCGAACGACTCTGGGGTTGCGGCGCTCATCTCACTTTACTGGCCGAGGGAGCCGGCGTACAGCTTCCGGGTCATGTGGCCAGCATGACAAAGCCGCTTCTGGTGAACCAGAGCAGCGCACGGAAACGCCGTTTACTTTCCTGCCAGAGCGGTACCTATTTATCTACTTGCACTTTGACGTGCTTTTGAACTGCTAGGTTGGCAGGAGCAGGGACCGAGAAATGGGAGCTCACCCTGTCGCGGGGGTTCAAACTGCCGACCTTCTGATCAGCTAGCCCTAGGTTCTGTGGTTTAGACCACAGCGCCACCCGCTTCCCACAGACCTACATAGATGTGCCCAAAGGCCAAGTGTGGTAGTTAGATGCCCTCAGTGGCATGAGTTATTCCAGAGGAAAAAGGGAGACAATGCACCAGGGGTAGCTAGTGGGGTGGTGCCCTCCAGCTGCTGCTGGAGTCCAACTCCCATAAACTCTGTGGGCAATACTGGTTGGGAATTAGGGGAATTGTAGTGCAACATCTGGAGGGAACCACGTTGGCTATCTCAACACTACAGCAACGTCCCTGAACCAGCATCTTTGTCTCGGACCTTCCCTGCCCCACTGACATCGGACAGATGCCCTCACTACATATGTGTGCTGAAAAGCAAGCCTACCCAGACATATAACTTGGTTCCTTACATTTGCTTTTAAAGTTTTGTCTTTGTTTTATAATTATGATATATTTGGGTTGTTGTTTTTTAATGGTGGATTTTGATTTAGGTTTTATCTACTATTTATCTGTATGCTGCTTGGAGACTTTTGATCAAGTGGATTCTAATTTTTCGAAATGCAAAAAAAAATAACTTTTTGGTGCAGTGCCAGGTGGCATTTTCTGCAGGCCCTGTCACAAATCACTGAACAATCTAATTTAAAAACAGCCACCTTAAACGGACACGCAAGGCGGCAGCAGGTGGTAATCTGGTACTACCGCTTCCAAGCTTTTCCGTCACGGAGATTCACATCAGATGTGGATATGAGATCTATTATGAGAATCATCAGGGCAGTGTGGCGATTAAGAGTGTTGGACAAAGACTGGGGAGGCCTGTGTTCAAACCCCCAATTTGCCCATGGAAGTCATTGGGTAGCTTTGGACTAGTGACTGTATCTCATCCTAACCTAAAACCTCGCTGGGCTGTTGTAAGAATAAAGTGGGGAGGACCTTAAACAGACAGTGACTGGACCTGTGGAAATAGAAATATCACATGCACATAAGAAAAACCCTGCTATGAAAGGCCCATCTGCACCAACATCTTGTTCTCACAGTGGCCAACTAGATGCCCATGCGAAGCCCACAAGCAAGAGCACTCCCTGCCCACTTGTGATTCTCAGCAGCTAGTATTCAGAGGCAGTGGAAGCAGAACATAGGCATGATGGCTAGTAGCTATGATAGCCTTATTCCCCATTGAAGTTAACCTCCCACCAAATCACAGCCACTTTACCTTCTGGTAGACAGGACACATCTAAGCCGGAATGTTTTCCCACCAACTAATCGTTCCTCACTCATTCCTAACTAAACGTTCTGCAGAACTCAGCTACATATATATATATATATATATATATATATATATATATATATATATATATATAATATACAGGTATGTTTGCACACCTTTGTCTCTATAATTTTCCTTAAGGCATCTATCCTCTTTTCTTCTTCTCTTAGGGAAGCATAAACAAAACAAAACAAGAAAATGGTGGCAGTGGTTGCCCACCCATCAGGCCTATGATCTAAAGCAGGTAGGGGCAGACATCAGGCTGGTGCAATCTACTGTACCTTGCTGCTGTTTTTACTTGGACTCTGAGGTGCACCAACCAAGTGAAAAATGGTGGCTCAGGGAGGCGAAACCACCTACCTCCTTGCAATCCATGAGCCATACATTGGGATTATCTACATAGACGAGTACAAATCTCAGTTATTACAGATCAGGGCTTCTAAAGCTCCAGTTTAAAGAAGGAAAGCCTTGTTGTTCTTGCTCTGTAACTGGAAGTTAGGAGCCCTTGCTGATCTACTGCAATCAGCCAATGGTACTACTACAACACCCAGGTCTTCAAAGCTATCACTAGCACCTGGCAGGGCTGTGTTTTTCCAGGGGGTGCAAGGAGTGCAGGGAACCCGGGCGCTGAACTCTGGGGAGCAGCAGGCGCCTGCCGCTGAAACTGCCTACCGGTAAGCTCTTAACTATCTACCTGTAATGAAATAATAATTTTGATCAAGCTAGAAAAACAAAATAAAATACATACCATATTTTTCCATGTATAAGACACCCCCATGTATAAGGCACCCCCTATTATGGGGGACTGAAATTTAAGAAAATGGGGGGAGATGGCTCCATGTATAAGATGACCCACACTTTTTAGCATAATTTTTAAAGAAAAAACCTAGTCTTATACATGGAAAAGTACAGTATATACCTAGGTATTACCGAAATGTATACCTACTGTTTCATTAAAGGACTTTCGACTTTGTGCGCTCATTTACCAAAGACACGTCACGCAAGCGGTGGTGCTTGTCATTCACAACGGCGGCGCTTGTCAGACTTGGGGGCGCTGGGCGGATCTTTGCACCCCGGCGGCGCATATGCTTAAGACTCCCCTGGCACCCTTGGGCAGCTGCTAGAACCCTAGTGCCCTGGCAGGGCCCACTGCTGATGCCTGCCCAATCCCCACCCCTATATATGAATGACTCACCACTTTTGACTGTGACAGGCAGCTGTATCTAACCACCCTTTACATTTCCCACAGTACCCCTGAATTAGCATCGTTCATAAAGTGGGAGATAGATACATCCACTCATCTCTGCTCGGAGCAGTGTCATGAAAGCCAAGAAGCCCCCCATCACCTGCTGACAGGAGGAGGGTCTCAGCAGGGAACATCTTGTCCGGGGCTGCTGCAACCTGCAGCCAGCAATGCCAATCTACTGGGTTTCCTTTGAATTGAATTTAGTTTTCCTGGGTGCAGAATACACACACCTCTGTTAACGAGTGAGAAACAACTGAGTTGGATCTCAAAATAACCAGAAAGGACACTTCCCTGCTCTTGGCATGACAGCAGGGGACTGACTAGAGAAACTCAGCAGTAGTGGCATCCATAATTCTTGGCCTTTGCAGAATTTTCATTGCCTCGGCAACTGTTCCTCTTTTCATTGCCGACAAGCAATATAACACTTTGAAATCGCTCTCTCTCTCTCCTCCAGTAGAAACCCAATCCAGGCCTCTGAACACAATCAGTTCTATTTATCAGGAAGTTGCAGCTCTCTTGCAAGAAGCATGTCAGAAAGTCAGGGGTGGAGCGGTAGAAAAAAGAAGCGGAAGAGAGAACACAGTGTTCCAGGTAGGTGAGAATATCATGCCAACTTAAATAAAGGAAGCAGGAGGTATACTGCCATGGGACTGTGGCTGCAAAGGGAGGGGAAGCCCCTAGATTTGTATAGTAGGTCAGGACAAGACTATGACAAAATGGGATTGCTCCAGGTGTTGATATTTCCAAGCAGAGTTTACAAGGAACGGATAGAGAATCCACAATTTCCTCATAACCAACATGAACTTTCATAACCCCACCGCCAAACCCACATGTTTTAGTGTCTATTAAGTTAGCATCAGAAACACATTCACATCAGTAATGCATACAGTGAATGTTAGCAGTTGTTTTTAAAGTTCATAGGGTTTTACCTGTGTAGTGAACACTTTCCTTAAATTGCTCCTTATTCAGTTTAAGCACATTGCCATTCTTAAAAATCACAGGGCAGTTACAGCTGCTGAGGAACATACACACCAATCACTGAAGCAGGATAAAGTTGTTCTTGAAAAAATCTACCTTAAGCCTGGAGGAATTTTGAGCGGGATAAGCTGCATGGGTCAAATTGATGCCATTTCAAGCAATACCAGGAAGAGGGGGGGAGGCAGCCATCACCATAGACTTAAAAATCAAAATTCTTCCTATTGTACAAAGCATCCCTTCTGTCAAAAATTGTAAAAAAAAAGAAAGAGTATGAGAACAGTAGCCTACCTTAGATGTGGAAAAGTACTGCTCTGGGTTCCCTAAGGAATTTCTCGTGAGGAATTAAAGGAAATATAGCAGAGGAGAGTGTTATTTTTAGGACAAAAAGATTTAGCCATCTTTTTAGGACTAAAATATCTCAAGAGGCGAGGAGAAGTGTGTTTTGTAACAACTTGGCAGTGATGTGCCTTTGGGAAATATCAAATTGGGAATTTATTTGACTGAAGGCGGGAGCCAGCTGGAGCGGGGCTATCCAGTTCAGTAAATTTCCTCTGTTGGAGAAGAGATATGGGGCTTGAGGGAGGGGGAATGGGTAACGTGTTATTACTGATCCCAATCTTTTCCAGACTGAAAAACAAAACAAAAAAATTCCTTCCAGTAGCACCCTAGAGACCAACTAAGTTTGTTCTTGGTATGAGCTTTCGTGTGCATGCACACGAAAGCTCATACCAAGAACAAACTTAGTTGGTCTCTAGGGTGCTACTGGAAGGAATTTTTTTGTTTTGTTTTGACTATGACAGACCAACACGGCTATCTACCTGTAACTGAGACTGAAAAACAGTTACTGGAAGAGCCAGGTGGTGAGTGCCCAGGCGAGTATTGGGGTGGGGGTAGGGGCTCCTTGGAAAGAAGGACTGGGTAAGAAGCAAGCTAATACCTCACATCTGGAAGGAAATGGGAAATAAGTGTCTGTCTGTTTAGGAACCGGGCAAGGGATTTAAAGAAGAGATTGGCTAAAAGCAGACGAGGGTGCTTTTTGGTTGTTTTTAACGTGGGAGCTACGTTCCCGCCCGGAGCTATTTAAGGACAGGACTGAGCCCACCACCGTGACCCCCATACCGGAAGTGCAGCCCCCTCCCCTTTTATTTGGGGATGGGCTGCGGGGAAAGGCCGCCTGGTCTCCTTCCCTCTTGGCCCCCCTCCCCTTCCCCAACTTACCCGCCCCAAAGACCGCGGGACTCCCGCCGTCGCTGCCATGCTGTTGGTGGTGCTTCTGTCTAATGAGGCCGGGCGGGGCCTGCTGGAGCCGGGGCAGAAAGGTTCCGCCCCTCGCCCGCCTCCGGCTCCACCTCTATTTGCCTACTTTCCATGCGGCTCTCCATGACAAAAAGGCTCGAGCTGAAAAGAGGGCGCAGCTCAGGACGCCTTTGTTTTCAATGTCAAATTTTGAAGGATGAGTGCGCCGCTAAGTATGTACAAAGGGCTTTGCTTCCCTTCCCCCGGTCGACTTCATTTAAACGGAGAGTTAAAATGCGAAGGCTCTACAGCCCTAATAAGGAGTTATATCGAGATTATATTCAGTACTGCGACGTATTCAGCACATTCTTCCTTATGAATGAGTTAAAAAAAAACCAACCAAGCAAGTTGAGCAAAACAAAAACATTTACATTTACAGAAACAGCTACAAGATCAGATGCACTGATGATGCAAGAAGAATGAAGGGTGTCTGTTAGGAAAGGATTTGTGGAAATGTGTACATGTATTTTAGACACACAAACACATCATCGTTTTTCTTGGCACAAATACCCTCTACAAAGTAGGGGGGGATGTTGCAGCCAATCACACTCGCTTTCCCTACACACGCCCACTCACCCACCCAATGGCAAAGCTGGCAGTTTCACATACACCCTTCAAGGAGCACATGCGTTAGCTTTGCATCTGACTATGCACAGAGCAAGCAAACAGCAGCACAAGGGCATGGCCAACAGCAGGGAGGGATTCAAGAATGTGCACAAACATCCACGTCATCTGGCTTGGGTGTTATTTATTTTAAACGTTATAGCCCTCCCATAAACTTAGAACAGGGAACAGTAAATGGGAGGGCATAACATATCAAGTGTTCAGTTAAAAATCGGTTTAGACTGGAAAGCCACAACAGAAGGAAACGGAAAAGCATGACTTCTTACTGGACTAACCACAGCTGTGGAAAGGCACCTCCAGTAAAAATATGTCTAGGTATCCAAGAGTTGCAATGCACAAGGCAGCACAGGAGCCGCTGTGTGAATCAGTGTCTAAAGCGTTAATCTGGGTCCAGAGTTGTGGTTGTTAAAATCATGAGCTAAGAGATGGAAAGCCCCTGTTTTTGTCTTCACAGCACAGCTGTGAACAGGCTATTGGCAAGGCACTATTGAGCTTCAGTCTCTCCTCTCACGCATTTTGTAAGAAAGAAAAAGGGGGGGGGGATATAATTCTACCCTATCGTAAAAGCTGGTTGTACTTACAAAGATCACTAGGATCATGTATGCAAAGGCTTTAGGCACTTACAAAAACTCATATTTAAATCCTAAATGTTATTGATGTTCTCTGTTTAGCCATGTCCTTGAGCAAATGACAGCAAGATCTCCCAGTCTTACTGGTTAAAATAGTAAAAATTAACTACCTCACAGGGCTCTTAGGAGGATGAACAAGAGGAGGTCTTAAGCACTTTGAAGACAATGAAATTTTTTTCAAGTGATAATCATGTATTTTATTTATTTTAGTTCATTTTTTGTAAAAATGGGAGGGGAGACAATAAACACATTTTTTTAAAAAATCTGAATGGTGTAGAAAGTGTTAATGTGCTTGCCTAAAGCGGAAAGAGCGCATCCTGGACTCATGAGTTTTGGAAACCAAGAGGAGTAATCATCCAGATGGGAAAACCTAGAACAAAACCGTTCACTTACCCACCAACTCTTGCAACATCTGTATTGGCATTCTGCTAGCTTTTGAATATGCACTTTTTAACATAAGAATTCCTTTGATTGCTTGACCTGAGTCTCCTGTATTGTTTAACTGTTTTAAATTCACATTTTATTCATGGAGGTTTATATTTTAATAGGGTTGTTTTATGGCCCACTTTTTAATTATACTGTATTTTAAGTCCCCATCTGCACTGCACATTTAAAGCAGGATCATACCATTTTAAACAGTCATAGCTTTCCCCCAAATAGTTGTGGGGGCTGAAGTTTCTTGTTTGGTGCTAGGAGTTGTTAGGAGCCCCCTCTTCCTCTCGCAGAGCTACCATTCTCAGGTATATGGAACGAGGGGTAATTTAAAGCACTCTGGGAATGGTAGTTCTGGAAGGGGAATTGGGGTGTCCTAACAACCTTCAGCTCCCTTAACAAACTACTCTTCCCAGGATTCTTTGGGGGAAGCCATGACTGTTTAAAGTGGTATGATACTGCTTTAAATGCAGACGTTATATAATTAGTTTTAAATCTTTTGGTTTAGAAGCCATCTTAGCATTAAGCAGTAGAAAAATTATAAATTTGACATACACATAGAACAACAATGACATTGTCAGAGGGAGTGACCACAACCCACCCACCCACAGTTTGACAGGAGACAGAGGGACTGAGGTTTTATGAAGAGGGTTGCTATATTTTCAGGGCAGTACTGTTGTACATGTTGGCAGCCAGAAACTCAACATGTGAAGTTGCCTTCCCCATCTGCACTTCTCATGCAGCACTGGGTGTTCTTGGGGGCATGGAGTGGCAACCAGAAATTCTAGCATGTACCTAGTTAATGAAGAGCTAATGCTCTGTTTCTCCAGGACATTAGTTAATTGGCTTGAAAGAAGCAATTAAGGGAGCCCTGGAGTAATTGATTTTGCTGCATAGACTGCTCATTACTGCGGAATATGCTGGCTGTTCATGCAGCTACCACCCCCACCCCCCACCAACAAAGCAGGGACACAGCTGCCTCTGGGGTGGGAACAGCTGTTAAAACAGGAACTGTGCCTAGGTCTCCTTGTGCACTCTTTATTCTGTTTATGCAGACATCCTTTTCCAAGGTAGCATTCATGGCCAGCCTTAGTTGGAGCAAAGATATGCCAGAGATCCCTTTCAAAGGGTTAAACACAACTACTTCTGAGAACACAAGGACCCTATTTAGATAGCATATATACTGCCCATCAGTGAGATCTGGCAGTGTGTGTGTGTGTGTGTGTGTGTGTGTGTGTGTGTGTGTTTTAAAAAGGAGGGTGCTCCTACAATTAATAGGTGATTTTTTTAATCTCATGGCCATGAACACATTCAGTGGCTGATTTCTGCAAATCAAGCTGTTCTTAAAGGAACAGGTGCAAGTCAGGGCATTCCACCCCCAGCCCACCTCACCCCCGATCAGCTGGACATGCTGGAAGTTCTCTTTGAAAACAGATCCAAGCAATCTACCCACATGCCATTTGAACAGAGTTAGAGGAACAGAACAGAAGCCTGGGTAAGGTGCCAAAGTGGGAATGAGGACGCAGAACCTAGTCTCTGACCAGGAGGCCCAACTCCTTCGGGTGGGTTCTCCGACTCGAATCATTTTAAAGCAATGTGGACGCAAGGACTGGCTGATTTCACAGGATAGTTGTGAGGATAAAAGCTGCAGGGGACAAGGCCCATAAGCTCGTCAATTTCTTGGAGAAATCAGGTGGGGTGGTGCTTTTCTTTAGATGATAATCTTTGTTGGCCAACAGCATTAAAGCCCAATGAGGCGTCACATTTTTAAGGCAGTCTTTTCCAACATATTTATTTAACAAGCAGATTCAGGATAAGAATTTCCATGGTCACTGATCAAAAGGCAAATGTTAAATATAACAAAATCTTCACCGCCACATGTTCAGCTTCAAGGTCCAGCCGACCTTGAGCATATTTGCATGACAAACAGGCCTATGACTCCTTGGAGCTCAGCTGTAGAACCTGTTTTCAGTATTAAGGCCTGGAACACGTAAAGCAATATTAAAGACCAGGTTGCCACCGTTCTTCTGTCTATGCTCCTATGCCTTTAGCTCCATGGCACTGGTCCAGTGGGCCAGATCCTTATCTCCCCTAGCCTTCAAGGGACCAAATTTGATAGGTAGGTGGGTGGGCGACCCACCTGTCCAAGCCTGATGTCACAATTACATCACGTGATGATTGCTCAGGGCTTCAAGCACTGCTTATCTTCAGGCTCAAGATAGGCAGTGACTTCAAACCTGCTTTCCACAAGGACTGGCTGTGTGAATCTGGGTCTCACAGCCGATCTAGCAATGCCTCTGCCTGCCTCACAATTGACATCACAAATGAGGTCAGGTGTGGAACAGGTGGGTTTGGTTTGGGGAAAACAGCCTTGCAGGCCATAATTGGCCAGAGGTCCCTTCTTCCTGCCCTACATGGGAACGTAAAAGTACTGGAAAAGCTTGAGCTGTTGCCTTTCTGCCTGCTAAACAATTGTCAGAGACAGGCGTGGAAACCTGCTGTGTGTGTGTGGAGAAGAATCCCCTTCATCCTTGGGGCATATCTGGATTTGTTAAGTCTTTAAAAGTGCCACAGGGCTCTTCCTGTTTTGGCTACGACAGATAAAAACGTAGTCGCTATCTTGCGGATGTTGTTCTGTCTTTTTGAAAGGATGGCTTGAGTAAAATCAACACTGGAGCTGCAGCTGTTCTGATCAGTCTACCTTACCAACTAACCACTGAAGTCATCCATGCTTTTCTTGCTGACTCCAACTAGTCTTCTAAGCTAGGATTCAGCTCTCTGTGGCTCTTCTGTGCGTATCCAAGTTCAGCTCCACCACTAAGCACCAGGTTGATGCCCGTGCAGAAGGTGGCCTCAGAAGCGAGGTACAGAGCAGCTGCCGCACACTCCGCTGGGGTCCCCATTCGTCCCAAAAGCTGCAGATACAGTTGAGAGGGAAATTAGTACCTTATATTATGAGTGTGCACAGCCCATTCCTCTAACCTGGTGCTTTTACTTCATACTCTTAGCATTCAGTTAAAAGAAGACACAAGTTTCTAGCCCCTGAGACTCTGTTAAAAAGACACCAAAACACACAAACAAGTTTCTAGTCCATAAATCTATGAGATCTCGGAAGTTAAAAGGTGAGGCTGAGAAGTTGATTAGTGAGACGTCAAATGCTTTGCATGACTCTCTGGTTTTTCCCATAACTAAGCAGAAAAATCAGCAGCTACGCCAAGGGTGGGAAGTCTTCGGCCTGCCACATGTTGCTGAACTACAACTCCCATCAGCCCCAGCAAGCATGGCCAATGGCTGGGGATGATGGGAGTAGTAGTTTAGCAACACCTGGAGGGCCACAGGTTCCTGACACCTGATCTATGCAGAAATAGCTCATATATGCAAATGTCAATAATTTGCACACTATAGAGAGGTTGCAGAATCAGGGCTTCCTTGGTGCAGAGGTCTGGCTGTATTCCTACCCCCCACCCCCAGTGTTGGCTACACAGCCCCACCATGTATGTAGGATGGAACCTTTTCTCTCTAGCTGCACCAGGCCTGTTTCCCCACAATGCACTTGCCTGAGCATCTGTGCCTTCCTGGATTGTTGCTTCTGGGTCAGCTGTCTGGCTTGCAAGCTTCTCCCACATAGGAGTCCAGATATTACCAGGTGAGATGCTGGAATTCAAATAGTTGGGGGTTTCTTTTTTAAAAAAACAAGAGGGGGGTGGAGGGGTGGAAAGCAAGGAAAACAGAGCAGATCCATTTCAAAATTAGTGAGGAAAGATGTCCCCTCTTTGTTATTTCCAGAAGTAGAGACTCCCGTATCAACTTTAAATTTGATTCACAGAAAGGCAGTGGTTAGCAGGCATCCCCAAACTGCGGCCCTCCAGATGTTTTGGCCTACAACTCCCATGATCCCTAACAGGACCAGTGGTCAGGGATGATGGGAATTGTAGTCCAAAACATCTGGAGGGCCGAAGTTTGGGGATGCCTGGGTTAGAGTATCAGATTAGGACCTGGAAGACCAGGGTTCAAGTCCCCACGCAGCCATGAAGCTTGCTAGGTGACCTTGGGCCAGTCACCACTTCTCAACCTAACCTACCTCACAGGGTTGTTGTGAGAATAAAATGGGGAGGGGGGAACCATGTACACCACCTTGAGCTCCTTGGAAGACAAAGGTGGTATATAAGGTAATTTATAATTATAATTCACAGTGAAATCTTATGCTTGGATGCTAATGTCCTGCCAATAAATAAGTTGTGCTCCCGCTACATCCATTCCTGGAGACTGCAGATATGGCCGGGGTAACACCTGCCTTAGTTAAATCATGTCTAGATTTAAATCATGTCTAGCATCCCTGTACACGCTGGGTTGACATCCTCACTGAGCCATCCACCGTTATCCGCTATTTCCTGGTCAAGCCACCTGCCAGTTCAAATGTGAAGTTAGGATATATTTTGCCCCAATGTGTGCATCACATCACACTTGCTAACACTGAACCGCATTTGCCCATTCACCAAGTCCGGAGGGATCCTTTCAGAACTTTGTGCAAAATCCTTTTGGAGCCCCTCTACACTTCCCATACTTTTGTTTGAAAAGGTGTCCAAACAAACACCCTGCACACATGGAAGGAGGAAAGCTGATCGCCCTGGAAGGCCTCGTGCACAACAGAGCTTTATCGCCAGCTGCCACTACATTACCTGTTGACTCGGACGCCATATTTGCTCTCGTCAATGGCCATAGCTTTTGTCATTGCAGTAACAGCACCCTGCAAAGTCAGAGGCATTAATAAGGAGGGTTACCAACGGACCAGAGCGGGGGAATGACACAGCCTCCGACAGCATCTTGCTGTACAGAAAACAATCTGAAGCTTTTCTTGGCATGTAAATTGACAACGTCCCTTGCATTCCTCTGGCAAATGGCATGAAAGAAGGAGTCAATAATTTAAAGTTGGCAACCCAAATAACAGGCCAATGTTTTAATTTTAATGATGTTGCAAATAAGTAATCCCACTGATTTACATCACTTGCAAGAGGCTAATCCAGGCATAGGCAAACTCAGCCCTCCAGCTGTTTTGGGACTACAACTCCCATCATCCCTAGCTAACAGGACCAGTAGTCAGGGATGATGGGAACTGTAGTCTCAAAACATCTGGAGGGCTGAGCTTGCCTATGCCTGGAATCCAAAACTGAATAGGCTGAAGGACAGAAGTGTCTTTAGTTAAATTATGGAGTTCTGGTTTTTGTTTTTTTTAGAAAAACAACACCTCCACTGGACATTTGTGTTACAGGCCATTTGTGGTGTAATAAATCTAGTTTATTTGTTTTGGCCATAGTAAACACACACACACACACACACACAGAGAGAGGGGGGGGAGAGAGAGAGAGGTTTAGACAGAATTGCCAACTGACCGGGGTGGGGAAATCTGACTCGCTCCTGTGTCATTAAACAGAAGCTGGATATGCGGAAATCCGAAAGTGGATTTTCAATGGCATAAAGACAGGCACTATCGTTTGGGATTATCCCTTGTGATTAAGAGCACAGAAGCAGATGCTTGTCAACAAAAGTTGGCGGCCCAATCTTTACAACAAGAAGGGGAGGGTGGGAAGGATGGGCACCTGAATCCAGGTTCTCAGTGTTGCTCTGGATTACCTTGGTTGCAACATATGGCACCGCATACTTCTGTCCAATGAGACCAACAAGGCTGGCGATGTTGATGATGTTCCCTTTCGATTTGCGGAGGTGAGGCAGGGCGGCCTGCTCGCAAGAGGAAAGATCCCGACAGATGAAGCTGCCTCGAATGGAGCCAGACCATTGATCCATCTAGCACAGTATTGTCTACTCCAGAAGTGGCTCAGCTGGGACTCACCCTTAACCCAAACATGCATTTAGGAACCCACTTCTGAATTGTTCTCATTGCGTGTTTGTTTGGTGGTAAGTTGCAACCCACTTGAGATCATCTTAGATCCCCACGTTGTAGAGTCCATAACCCACCAGTTGAAGGTTAATGGTCTTGACTCCAGGAGTAGCCAATGTGACCTACAGGTTTTGTGGACTCAGCCCAGCAAGCATGGCCAACAGGCAAGGATAATGGGAGTTGTAGTCCATTGACATCTGGAGGACACTCTTGGTCTCCTTTGACTGAAGGACTTTTCCAGGAGGCCTACCCAATATTACTAGGCAGAGGGCCTTCTCGGTAGTGGCGCCTGCCCTGTGGAACACCCTCCCATCAGATGTCAAGGAAATATACCTATCTTACTTTTAGAAGACATTTGAAGGCAGCCCTGTTTAGGGAAGTTTTTAATGTTTGATGTTTTATCGTGTTTTTAATATTCTGTTGGGAGCTGCTCAGAGTGGCTGGGGAAACCCAGCCAGATAGGCAGGGTATAAAAATAATAAATTATGATTATTGTTATTGTTATTGTTGTTATTGTTATTATTTTAACAGGGATTAAACCTGGTTCCTTTGAGAGTTGTTTAACCATCAACCCCTCTTCCCAGGGAGCTCTGGGAACTGTAGGAGGGGAATATGAGTCTCCTAACAACTCTCAGCACCTGTAACAATTTACAGTTCCCATAATTCTTTGGGGGAAGATATGACTGTGGCATCACAGGGCTTTAAATGTATGGTGGCGAAGTGTCCCTAGTTGGTTCCATGTGTCCCTGCCTTCTACCCCTACCAGTCCTAAGGAGCACAGCCACCGCTAGAGAGGCAGGAATATAAAAAGACAAAATTTCATGCAAGGGGGAAAGAGACCCCCCCCCCCCAAAAAAATCTGCAATTTTAGAACAGATAATTCTCAGCCAGGTGGACCAATGGCCTGGCTTGGTATAAAGGCAGTATCCCAAGTACAAAATTGGAATAGCTCACCTTAGCGGCTAAGAAGCAGCTCACCACATTGAGGTCCATGAGGCTGCGGAACTCCTGTGCAGACACGTCGTCTATTGTTTGGTCAGGAGGATCTGTTTGCGAGAAGACTCAACATTCATTGTCGTTCCAAATCCATCTTAGAGGGGATGTAAATATTACAGAGCCAACATCAGTTATGAAAATGAGAGTTGGGTGTTCCCCCCACCTACCCAATGAAAAGTATCCTAATTAGTTTTACTTCCTTTCCAATAAAGGCTTAGGTTTTGCTCTTTGACATAAAAGGTACAACACACCTGCAAGGATATTCATGGGTCAGAGCGTGATCCAAGAAAAGAAAAGGCAGCTGGTGTAGCAGAGCAGCTAGGAGATAAAAAGTAGGCTCAACCCTCCTCATTCCTTTCCAAGAGCAGCCTTAAGCAAGCAACTCCCTCCCTCTCTCTCAACCTCAGTCCTCCATCTGCAAAATGGGAATAATAGTAAGCCTTAGAGCTGATGGAATAACTCATATGAAGTGCTCAGAATGCCCTATACCAGGGAAGGGCCATACATTCACTCAGCGGTAATCTGTTGGGAGGCCAGGGTCAGTGAAAAGCTGGGCAACCACCCCCTTTTTTCCTGTAACCCCTCTACTCTCTCTCTCTCTGCTATCCTGTTGCCAGGGGTCTGAATGCATTGTTTGCAGAGAGCTTTGCCCCCCCCCTTTCCACTTGTTTTGGCTTCCCTTCCCCTGTCTCCCTGCCCCCTCCATCTCAACAGGCGTCCACCAACTTTCATGAAAACAGCCCACAAGTTCTCCTCCCCTGTCCTAAACTGTCAAAGAAACACAGACATTCACTGTGATTGGTTTTTCTCTTTGGTTTTGTAAACAGACAACCACAAAGCTGTCTCCCCTCCGAGGTTCCTAGTCCTCATGGCCGCTTTGTTGTCGTTGATTAATCAAAGAAGGCCCCACCTCCCAGGAGACAACCATCCTGATTCTTCCCACGCCCCCAAAAGTTTGGAAACAACTCACGGCCTCCAGCATTGTTCACCAGGCAGTCAAGCTGTCCATAAAGTTCTACGGTCACAGAAACCAAAGTCTGCAAAGAGGGGCATGAATATAATTGCCGCGGGAAAGAGAACCAAAAAATCTCAAAATTTTTAGAACATTCAGCTACTTGAACGAGGGTGAGGAGCAATGCCACTATAGCCTAAAAATATCATAGCTGTGTAGAGTAACATCTATAGATAATGAAAACACATAGATGTTTAAAATCAGAGATCATCAACTAATGGTTATGGAAAGATGTGTTCTTAGTTGCCTGCATAAGCCTGGTGGAACAGACAGGTTTTCAGCAGGTATTTAAAGGCTGAAACAGAAGGTGCTTTATATTAAATTACCGGTACTTTCATTTGGCAATTGCTTCTCTAACTATTGGAAATGTGTTTGCTCTATTCACCAATCACGTTCGGGTGACTTTTGCCTTTCAGTTTTTATCACATTTGTTACTATAAGGGTGCACTTTTAAACACAGTGTAGCATGCATTAGTGTAGTATTTATTTAAGACATGTATCAACATTGGCTTTAATGTTACATCGCTTTGGGTCGCTTTGGTGAGGAAAGCACTTAGCAAATAACAGGGAAATTATTCTGAATCTGTGGGGAAAGGTCAGACACAGACAGCAAGAGGAATGCCCCCAAAGGCAGAAAATTTAAATAACAGAGAGCTGGAATTTGGGGAAGGGCTTTCGCAACCTGGTCATGGAGGTGCCTGAGAAACTCCCCCAATTTAATACTCTTCTTCCTCCACAGTTTCAGCTCACCTTAATGTCTGTTTCACGAAGGACATCGCAGACCTCAAAGTGACCTTCCCCAGGCCCTGCAGAATCATTCAGCTCCTTTTCAATAACTTTCCCCCTTTCCCCTGCAGGAAAATATAAAAGCTCAGTCCCAACTAGCAGAGTTACTACGGTGGCCTTCTGAAGAGCAGAAGAGAAAGGAAGGACACACACAGAACAAAGTTATCCCCAGCACTATGATGCCACTTCAAACTGCCACGACTTCTCCCAAAGCATCCTGAGAAACATTATTTGTTATGGGTGCCAAGAGTTGTTAGGAGACGCCCCGCCCCCCATTCCCCTCCCAGAACTACAATTCCCAGAGCTCCCTGAGAAGAGAGACTGACTGTCAAACTGCTCTGGAAACTGTAGCTCTGTGATGGAACTAGGGCAGTGATGGCTAACCTTGACACTCCAGATGTTTTGGAACTACAACTCCCATCATCCCTAGCTAACAGGACCAGTGGTCAGGGATGATGGGAGTTGTAGTCCCAAAACATCTGGAGGGCCGAAGGTTAGCCATCACTGATAGGGGTCTCCTAACAACTCTCAGTGGCTGGTGTTGCAACTGGCCCAGGCTGGAACAAAAGCGAAGAAAGGCTGCCCTAGTGACATGACCCATGTTTAAATCCTCTCACAAAAAGGTCACCGCACAAGTTGCTAGTTCTCAGGACCAAACACACACCTTTTTTCCTAAATGAAGAAAATGTCCAGGAGGAAAGAAAGAGCGGGGCTGTGTATTGTCACTTGAAGTGCAGTGTGTATGTTTGCTTTTGCAGCAAGTACACAGGCTGGGGGGTTAGTTGCCCCCTTTTCCTGGCAGGGCCCTTTAGATATTTTGACACCTATTGACAGACAGAAATTAAAAGGCGCAGCTTCATCACTGCATCTTTTATAAACCTGCACCTGTAGAATATCTACCTCTGCCACAAAACTAGACTGTTTTTCCAGTCACGCTTTTCTTTTTCAACATTCTTGGGACATTTTGCTGCCCTCTGCTGTATTAACCTTGCATATCTCCTTTGCATTAGCCAAACTGATTTGGATATATTGGGAGTGAGAGAGCGAGGGGACCCTTTAACAATGAGTGGGGGTAATGAAATATCTCCAGGCCTCACCTTCAGATCCTGGGGCACAGAAGACTACTTTGGCTCCATGGCAAACTGGGAAGGAAAGTTAGGGGAAGAAATGAATGCAAGATAAAATATCCCAGAGGCCTAAGCATCCTAGAGTCAGACCCTTAGTCCATTGTCTACACCAGAGTTTCTCAAACTTTTTTCTCTGGGCCAGACTTACAGAATAAAAATTTGTTCATGCCACACCAATTTTTTAATTGATCAGAAATAATTGAAAAACAAAAAGAATTGGAAAACAACTAGCAGTGCATGATTTATAACATACAGGTGATACTCAAAAAATTAGAATATCGTGGAAAAGTTCGTTTATTTCAGGAATTCAACTTAAAAGGTGAAACTAACATATGAGATAGACTTGTGACATGCAAAGCGAGAGATGTCAAGCCTTTATTCAAAAAATTATAATATCGTGGAAAATATCGTGGAAAAATTAGAATATCGTGGAATATTCCTGCAGCCAATCGGAAGCTGCTCCTTGGTTTCTGAATGTTTCTGAAGTCAAACGGACTTCCGGAACACATTCTGTTCGAAAGCCAAGGTACGACTATACTATACTATACTAAAATGTTTAAATGTTTCTTTGTCCTTGCATCTTCCTGCCACACTTGCCATCCTCTACTGCCACACCCTTTGAGGACCACTGGCCTACACCAGCTTCTTTCCAAGCCTGAGCTGGGATTACAGAAATTGAACCCGGGACCTTCCGCATGCAGCACAAACACCTTCAAGTACTGCACAACTGATGACTGGCAGTGAAACATATGAACCTATTTGGAACTCAGATCCCTGTCTTTCTGCCTTCTGCCGGAGACTCCCTGCCTTTAGTGACAAGCAGATATTCAACATATGCCGCTCCCCCAAAAAAGGGATGCAAAAGAGGGTCAGCTGCACGCCTACCTGTCACAAACTCTTAATTTAAATTACCTCTTTTGTTCCCTGTTTGCATTCCACACTTACTTCTCCTCCAGCAAAAAGCCTAGAGATCAAAGATATAATTTCAAGCATCTGATGAAAGAGACCGTAGTCCATGTTGATGCCATGATGAATCTTCTAGTCTTTCAGGTGCCACAAGATTCATGTTTTCAGGTCAGCAAAGCCAAGCTTTTCTTATGCTTCCTAGGCAATCAGAGCCAGATGATCCTTTTGTGGCTGCTCAACCAGTCTTAGACTTCAGATTAAGGCTGACGCCTTACCATCCAACCCCCGTAGGCTCTGGCCATTAACAGGACTTACAGGTGGAAAATCACCAAGGAAAATCACATATGTACAGAAATCCTACCAGAAAAAGATGTCCACCTTGCTCTTTGAAATATGCATATTTTGTCAGCCCAACATGTGAGAGGGCAAAATTAGGAGGAAGATTCTCTACCTAAAGACACAGAGGCAGAACTTTGTGCCTTTAACACAGGGGTGGAGAGGCTCCCATCAGCCCCCACCAGCAATGACCAGGGATAATGGAAACTAGTCCTGTGACTTCTGGAAGGGCTACAGATTCCTCTTTTCCACTTTAAGAGCTTCACAGCAGAGAGAAAGTCAGCATGCCCTGCATTTCCTGGTACGGAGACTGAAATTGCTTCAACAACACGTTTCCCTTTCCCCCACCTCCCCATTTCTGAAAAAGAAGAGCTCATGTCCGGGCACCAGTTCCTGTTTTCAGTTCAAGGGCTCAGCACTGACCCGTGCAGTAAAAAAAAAAACCAACAACAACAATACAGAGAAGGGTCAGTCCAGAGTCCTCCTGAGGCATCTTAAAGTCTCATCAAAAATGTATTGTGGCATAAGCTGCTGTGTGCTAGAAGCCTTATGGATGCAGGGTGTGCCCACGACAGCAATAAATCCGATGGTGTTTACAAACACACTGGTTCATCTAGCTCAGTATTGTCCACACTGACTGGCAGCAGCTCTCCAGGGATTCAGGCAGGGGTCTCTCTCCCAGCCTTGGAGATGCTGGGAATTGAAGCTAGGAAACGTTCTTTGCCCTGCCTCAACTATGTCCCAAAGCTTTCGGTTTTGCAATAACGCCAACATCGCCTCTGAGCTCGTGCAGAGCACATTCCTATCAGAAGCAACTTTATCCAGCCCCTCCCCGATCTCAACACATACAGATTGGGGAACAAGGTTTCCAGGTCAGTCTTCCTGGCATATTTGAGCCCCGGCACTTATTTGTAGAAACTCCTTTGCCCCCAACGCCCAACCCCACCACTTCCCTCCACCCTCACCAAATTCTCTCACGATGCCTTCGCCAATACCCCGGGTGCCCCCTGTTACTATGACGACCTTGCCCGGGTACCGCAGCCCAGTTGCCATTCCAGATGTTGTCGCGGCTCCTCCAAATCACGAACATCCAGCTGATCTTTGGACGCGGAGGTTGCAACATGTGGTTTCGCCCATTGCGCATGCTCTGTGTCTCCGGGAATGCTGGGAAATGCAGTCCTTGCTCCTGCGTTTCGTTTTCGTGTTCGGTGCAGCCCGATCCTGCGCATGCTTACTCAAACTCCTAAATAATAGTGCATTTCCTGGGGGGGGGGCGTGGGGGGTGTTTAAGGTTGCAATCCCATGAACATAGTTAGAGAGCTAGGACTGCAATCTCCCAGGGTCTACACAAAAGTAAGCTTCATTGAATTCAGTGGGGCTTACTCCCAGGTAAGTGCAATTAGGGCTGCAAGTGCAAATGACTGCACTTTGGAGCAAGCAGGCGTAAAATCCAGGTTCACTGTCCACGGTTGCGATTCTAAACAACCAAGCAGTGCCGGATTTACTTATAACCTAATAATAAATTGCCGTGTAGCATATATTCAACACAAAAAACAGCGACAATTTGTTGTTGACAAAGGACAGCTGGACATATAAAGGGCCCCATTTACCTTCATCAAACCTAAATCCAGCCCTGCTTCCATGTAAACGTGGAGAGGGTCAGACGGCATCTTGTTTAGTAGAATATACAATAATGTATCTTTTTCCCCAGGTGTATTATGGATGTACAGGGCGTGCGTTAGTGGATTCATACTGGACCATCCATATATCAATCCATTTTTCTTTTCTATTCCCTACCTTTTCTCCTATTCTTTTTTAAATTATGGGACGCTTCACAGATTTGTGTGTCATCCTTGCGCAGGGGCTAGACTAATCTAGTGAGCATCTCTTTTCTTTTCCTCACCTTTTCTCCAAGGAGCTCAAGGTGGTGGTTTCCCGCTTGCCTATTTCATCCTCACAACAACCTTGTGAGGTGGGCTAGGCTAAGAAGCAGGGACTGGCCCAAGGTCACCCGGTGAGTTTCATGGCTGAAGCAGGAGGGGCACTCTTCTGCTATAGTACAGCAGAGGCAAGACCAAAAAAGGAAAAAGAAGACAAAAAGCAGGCAGCTTGCAGTATGGAAAATTACAGGATATCAGCAGGTTAAGTTTTGCAGGCGCAAATGGCGTTGAAAGAACAGTCATGCCTAACTGCCCCATTATATCCTGAGTGCAGATCACAATTGTTTTGTGGTTGAAACACACCCTCTAATGGCCTGCTTCCTTCGCCCCTCTGATGCACCAAGTGGCTGACCTGGACACTGCCTGGTATGCCAGGTTAAAGAGGTGCTTAGCTCTGCTGCTTGTTTTCAGTCGCAGGATCAGGATTTTTAATGGAAAAGGAGCACCCAAAAGTTCCCTGCAGGACGCCCCCTTGCCCCTTAACAGATCAGTGTTGCAGGTGCCTCAGGGTGTGGCCATTGGCTGTGCTGATGGGAGTTGTAGCTCTACTACACCTGGAGGGTCTGCAGTTTCAATAATCCATAAAAACTAAGCCCAGGGATGCTGGGAGTTGTAGTCCATCTGGAGCGGCCACAGGTTCCCCATCCCTGCCCTGCACCCACCACTCCTCCGCGTTTACATTATCGCTCAAAGTGAATTTCAGCATGGTAGCATAAAGACAGGGCCTTGGAATAAATATGTCAGGCAGACTCCGGGATGTATATCATGTTAATCTTTTATTGAGTATACAAACTGGAATCTTTCACACGTGGGGAGCAGGCAGCCGCTAGTGTTAAAATCCAAAGGCTGCCTCCTCCAGGGGAGAAGCAAGTCTTCATAGAGGGAATCCTCGCCCCCCCCTCCAAGCGCTGAGATGCAGCAGTTGCCTTGGCAGACGTGCAGGCGGGTGTGACTGCAGGGATCCCTTGTTCAAGCAGCATCGCTCCGGCGTCCCTTGAGCTCCCCGGGGCAGGCCCAGGATCGCGGCGTTTTGCTTTCGCAGTCCTGATTTTGGGGTTCCGCTTGTTAATTCGCCATGCCAAAGTCTCCATCCAGGAACATTAGGGATTGCATTTCTTGGTGGAGCTGCAAACCTGGCAGCAGAGTTAGTGTTGGGGCCAGGGCACCTTGGCAGAGCAATGGACCTGCCCACCAGGGCTACGATTCACCAGTTAACCCACCGAGCAGCATCCTGCGCTGGCAGGGCACCTTATCTGGGCACCTCAGCAGCTGAAATCCCCCGTCCCCCTTCCAAATTCTGCAGCAGCCAGTGTCCTTCTCCCCACTGTTTCTCCTCTGATACAACCCCTCTTCTTCCCTTGCAGTTCCCCCTTCCCCCCATCACCTCGCCCAGTCCACTCTCCCTTTCTTTCTGAGCTGCATCTCTCTCTCTGCCTATCCAGCAAGCAATTTTGTTCCAGGATGTGCCCCTGCCTAGCTTTGTGCAGCCCACACTGCCACACTTACCTAACCCTTCCCTGTTCAGGTTGCCAAATCCTGGCTGCCCTGGCATAAAAGCCTCATTTTAAGCAGGCATTTTTCGACCTTCATAGGACCCCCCCTGCGTTGGCTTGGATAGGCATTCCACGGTGCCTCTCACATCACTGCCTTTGGCCAACCGTTCCCCTTCCACAAATACATGAGAAGAGCCCGGCTGGATCAGGCCAGTGGCCCAGCCCATTGAGCATCCTGTTCTCACAGTGGCCAACCAGAAGCCTGTGAGTGGCACAGCGCTCCCCATTGGCATTCTGAAGCATTACTGTCTCTGACTGTGGAAGCAAAGCTTAGCCGTCATGGCTAGTAGCCATAAGATAGCTGTCTCCTCTATGAATCTGTCAGATCCTCTTTTAAAGCTATTCACGTTCTGCTTTCCCTTCTTTTTCCCTAATGTACACATTCCAACAACAGACACCTTCATTTCTCCCTACACAACATTGTACAATTCTGGGAACTTGAATCACCCAGAGAGGATGCATTCACTATTTTCGGGGGGGGGTGTTGCTGGCATGTGCTTTTTCTTAAAAAACAAACCCTGACCCAATATACAACCTAAGGGTCTGGGAGCATTTTACAACCAGGGCAAAGGAAACCCTGAACACCTGCCATTAAGGAGGGCCTGTGCAAATGTAGCCTAATAAATGCTGGAAAACCCTATTTCCCTAGACGCATGAACCTGCTGTGCTTGCCACTCGCCTTCAGGGGGAGCTGCTCTACCTGCCCCGAAGTTCACCTTGCTCAAGACCTTGCCCATCCCCAAACTCGGCCCTCCAGCTGTTTTGGGACTACAATTCCCATCAACCCTGACCACTGGTCCTGTTAGCTAGGGATCATGGGAGTTGTAGTCCCAAAACAGCTGGAGGGCTGAATTTGGGGGTGCCTGCCTGGCCTTGCAAAAGGCAAAAGCACTGCACAGGCTTTTACATAGCCCCTTCTCTGATCGCCTGTGGCAATTACTAAACACCTCCAGGCAAGTAGGAAAGGTAAATTAGGGGGGGGGGGAGAGTTGGTTGTCTTTCTTTCAAGATGACAATCAGTGTGCACTGATGAGGAGCACAGGCGTTTGTGAGCAAGAACCCTAAACCATCTTTGTAGGCCAGTAACTTCTGAAGTTCTTAAGCTGCAGAGCTGAATTTGCATGGAACAAGGCACTCTAGCAGTATTGGGTGCCTCAGGGAAGGGGCTTGGGTGGATGTTAATCTGTGGGAGCTATAGGATATTTGAGGCGACCAGGCCCCAACAAAGTTGATTGGCATTCCCATTCAAATGGTGTGAGCATTGCATCATGTGACCGATTATGTGGGGCAGGGCATACCTGGGCCCCCACAATATTTTATTCAAGTTGGCTCCCCTGATGGGAGCAAACAGGGTGTCAAGACGGGCATGAATGGATATGACTGCCTGAGTGTGTGTTTCCTATCATAAACTAGCAGTTATGCATCTGTAAGCACAGATGCTTCATTTCTTTATGGAAAAAAATCTTCCCCTGGCCTTCTCCCTGGGAAGGGCTGAATAAATATCTGCACCCGCCACGTCCTAGAGCAGCGTTCCCCAACCTGATGCCCTCTAGCTGTTTGGGACTACAATTCCCATCTACCCCAGCCATGCTGCTGGGGCGGATGGGAGCTGTAGTCCAGAACAGCATTAAGGGAAGCATCTCTGCCACCCACTCATTGTAGAGACCTGGGCGAGTAGCTTGACCTCAGGCACGGTCTCCTGAGGCAAACTGGGAACAACTGAGAACTCTGCCTCGGGGATTTGAATTCAGGACCCCCATATCCCAGCTGTGCTTCCAGTCATGCCATTGTATAAGTCCCCCACCTCTCTCATCCTGCAAAGGTTGTTGGAGGAAACGATTGCAATGAACCCTGTCGAAGATACTCTCCTAAACTTGTGTGTTCAAGTCAGCATGACAGCGATGGAATAGTACATCTTGCCAAACTCGTGCCCTTGTGCGTAAGACACGTGTAACATGTTCATATATAAGTGAGTGCATGCGCTTTGAGCAGGGGGGGCGGTGTTGCGGTTCTGACCCCTGGGTTTTATAACAAGTTTTTTTTTTAATGATGCTATCTAGGGTTAAAGGTAAAGGTAAAGGGACCCCTGACCATTAGGTCCAGTTGTTTCCGACTCTGGGGTTGCGGCGCTCATCTCACGTTATTGGCCGAGGGAGCCGGCGTACAGCTTCCAGGACATGTGGCCAGCATGACTAAGCCACTTCTGGCGAACCAGAGCAGCGCACGGAAACGCCGTTTACCTTCCCGCCAGAGCGGTTCCTATTTATCTACTTGCACTTTTTGGGGTGCTTTCGAACTGCTAGGTTGGCAGGAGCAGGGACCGAGCAACGGGCGCTCACCCCGTCGTGGGGATTCGAACCGCCGACCTTCTGATCGGCAAGCCCTAGGCTCTGTGGTTTAACCCACAGTGCCACCTGGGTCCAATTATCTAGGGTTGGAGAGTTACAAAAAAAAGGAGTGGAAGAGATGCAAGGGCCGTAGCTCAGTGGTATAGCATCTGCTTTCTATGCAGAAGTTTCCAGGTTCAATCCACGGCATTTTCAGATAGGGCTGGCAAAGACCCCCTGCCCGAAATGCAGGAGAGTCAGTGCAGACAGTACTGAGCTAGATGGACCAATGGCATGACTTGTTATAAGGCAGCTTCTTATGTTCCTATGGAAACTGTCGCTCTGAGCCTGCCAACTGTATGGGACTGAACTTATTCTTTTGCCCTGTCTCTGTTAGAGAAAGATGGAGCCAGGCAGCAGGGCTTCCTCACATCCCCCCCCCCTCTCTCAATCCTGGTCTTCCATCCTCTGGAGCTAAAAGCTGGATTTTACCAAGGTGACCCTGACAGGCTGCGCCGTCTCGCCAAGGCACGCCACCACCTGGTGGGACTGGCTCTCGCTCCTCCACTTCAGGCACCTACCATTGGCTGCGCCCTGCCTGCCCACGAGGTTTTGCTCAGATGCCCAACTGGCTGTTCTAGAGATAGACAGGTGCTGGCTGGTTGGCTGAGGCAAAGGCGCCGCCCAGGGAGGACCACTGACCAGGGGCAGCTCTTCATGGTCTGGTTCCAGCAGGTGCGACGCCAGCTGCAGAGTCTTGGGCTTTAAACGGCCCGCCTCCTGGAGAAGAGGCGGCAGCGGCCAATCGGAAGCTTCCGAAGCACCCGGCACTCGATTGGTTGCGTGGGGCGGCCCCTGATTCGCCGTTCTGGAGTTATCGTGGCAGCTTGAGTTCCGAGCAGCTGTTTGGTCATGTTCAGATAGCACAGGTCCACCACGGAGCTCTGGCTCTTTGGAGGGGCTGTCACCGGGGAGGCCGTGATGGTTCAGGCTTTCATGGGACACAGGGATATCGTCTAGGGAGGAGTGAGAGCTGGTCCTTCCTGGGGAGAAAGACGACATTAAGAATTCCCATCAACCACATGGACACTTGAATTCTGTGCACAGCAAACAGGAGATATTGGCATATATATTATGGAGTGGGCTGCTTGGCATTTGCTGCTGTTGTTGTGTTCCAGTAGAAGGCAGGGCAGGGACACCATCCGGCCCAGCAGCTGCTGGAAGACGGAGGTTTTTTGGGGTGGGGGGGGGGAGGTTGAGAATTGAGAAAGAAAGAATAGAAATGTTTCAGACAAATAGATTTGAGTCCCACCCCCTGACTACCTGACCCTCCCGTCCCACAGACCCCGGAAAGCCACGACTGCCTCTCCTAGTACCTGCGATGCGCTTCCCCCGCTGCTGCGAAGCCTCTGTCGCCAGGGCGTAGGAGAGCTGGATTACTCGCTGTCGCTCCCACTCAGGGGTCGGGGGGCACCGAGGAGGCTTGAGTCCCCCAGTTTGCACTGCCTCCTTGGGTGATGGCTCAGGGGGGGTATTGGGGAGGGGCTGAAGGAGAGATTAAATCACGGGGAAGGGGAACGGGGCATGAACAAGGCTGTTCTGTCCCACCGGCCCCCTTAGGTCAGAGCATGTCCCCTCGTTCACCAAATAAGTTGGAACTTAAGCACACCACGAAAATAATAACCTTCCCTGTGGGTTTAATTAAAGATGCGGATGACTCTTCTAAAACACACACACACACACACACAATCCCATTTTGCTGCATAAAATGGCAGGAGTCCCTGATTTCAGCCTTTCTTCGGCCAAAGTCATGGCATCTCACACCACTGCCGGAGGAGCTCCAGTCCTTCCAAGCCTCCCCCCCCTCTCTCGGGACCCAGGAGTCCTGGCTTTCCTCTTCCACGCTCCAGCTGCGATGAGACTTCCCTCTCCCTCTCACAGAACTCAAAGGTATATCTGCTTCCCAGCCACATTACCCACCTGTTCCCCAGCAGGAAAAATGAGCAACCCATCTCCCCAAGCCCTGCCCACTGGATGCAGCTTCCCTCCTCCCCCCAGCACCTTCCCTTCTGACCATACCCCCACCCCTTGTCCCAAGACATCCAGGGTCAAGGATGTGGGACCTCCCTGTAGAAGATGGCTGAGACCTCGCCCTTGCCTCCTGGCCCCTCCCCGCTGAGCACAGGGTGCCCCCCTCCGAAAGGCTTCTCACCCACCCGGCCGGACCCGCGCTTGAGAGAGTCTCGCCAGTGGCCCAGAGCATTTGGCTGGGCGGCCTCCGATTTCCTTTTGGCCTCCTGGTTCCGCTGCATCCGGTCCAGCTGCTCCTGGGCACTCATGCGAGGGCGGCGAGAGCCGGCCGCTTCTGTGGGGACGACCTAGACATGACGCAAGGTCAGGGGTTAGGAGATGCCACCAACCAGTGGCCCTCGTTCATGATACCTGACCTCATTCATGACCCTGAGATTCATGACCCCTGAATCTAGCAGTGATCCGGAGTTGAAGGTAGCAGGGGCACTGGGAGGGAGCTGAGTCAGGATCAGGGCCCTGAGCAGACTGCTGGACTCACAAGGCCTCAGCCTGCTCATAACCTTTGTCGGAGCAAGCTGCTCACTGGGAACTATCTGTGGTCTGGCAGCCTTGCTGCTTTCTGTGTGGGATGCAGCATCAGACCAGAACACAATGCTGGTCTCTGGGTCCCTCCCTTTGCCACAAATATTTCAACAACTGCTTATATGCTACTGCCAGTGTCCAGCCACTCTGGCATTCTCTCATAGCATCCCACCATCCTTGTCAGCCTCTGAAGTGTACGTGGTACACCCCAAGAGTCCTAGAGGCCTCCCTTCCTATCCATTGTCAGGAGCAAGCTGGCAGTATATCACACCGTTGAAGTTGGAATTAACTATTTATTAACAAGAACACGATCTGCACAGTCTTGCCTGAGTCTCAGGCCTAGTGATCATAGCAGCTCCTCCCTGGTTGGTCAGTTGTCAAGAGTTGTCAAGTCCCCACCTCATCACAGCCATTAGTTCCTTCCTCTCCAGGACTTTTCCCAAGCAATCGGAGACGGCGCCTGCATGAAGCCAACCTCTCTTCCGCCCTCTTAACGCCTCTCCTGGTTCTGGGAGGCCAGGGAGGACGGAAGTTTTTTTGCAGCAGGAGGGGGAGACACCCTGGCTTCTACAACAGCAGGACTCCTCTCCCGCTTCAGCATCTGATTCTGAACTTCTCTCCACCTCTTCTTCCCAGGCTTCTCCCTCTGCCCACTCATCATCATCACCCCACTGCTAACCCCCTGGCTCTGAGCCTTCTTCCCTTGGTGGTTCCTGCCTGTTGAAATAGGTAAGAGTCAGGCCCGGGATATTGCTTGGGGGCCTGGATCAGACCCACCCACCTGCAAGATGTCAATTAGCCACTCCAGTTTCAACAGGAGCCGCGAAGCTTAAATTGTATTTTTATTTTTATTTTGCAATGTAAACCACTACAAACCTTTCAGGGAAAGTGGAGCATAAACATATTAATAAGTAATAAAACAAAACCTTCCTTTCCCCTGCCGTGCACTAGAACAGGGATAGCCAACACAGTGCCCTCCAGAGGAGCTTGGACTCCAACTTCCATCAACTCCAGACAGCCTAGCCCAGCCAATGGACAGGGACGATGGGAGTTGTAGTCCAACAAGACCTGGAGGGGCACCACACCCCTGCAATGCATAGATTCTCTGCTGCCATGATTCTGAGGGTTCTCCGCGTACCTTGATTATGTTGTGCTCAGTATCTTCACAGAGTTTGCTGGTGTGGCTCCCGTGATCTGCGAAGGAGGAGGGAGACAAGACCATTCATTCGGAGGGTGCAGAACCAAGTTTCCTGCTTCTCTCTCCTAGTTCCCACCTCTGTCCTGGCAGGGATAGGCCCTCAACGCAACTCAAAAGGCAGCGCTTATGCATCACACTCTGTGGCAAGATCAGGGCAGGTTAAGCAGCAATGGCGAGTAGCAATGGTGGAATCCTTGCTTGACCAACGGGGAAAGCAGCCCTCTGAAAGTGGGCGGGGAAAGGGAATGGTGGGTAATTCAAAAGGGAAGCAAGAGTTCATAGAATTAGGACTTGGAAGGGACACTGAGGGACATCTAGTCCAACCCCCTGCGATCAGGAATCTCAACTAAAGCACCCAAAGTTTCGCAACTAAAGCTGTGAAAAGAAGTGCCCAAAACACAGCCTGGGTTAAGAAGCAAATGTCAAATACCCTAGTCAAATGCCCACGCTGAAACTTGAGACCCGAGAAGGCGCCCTGTGTGTGTTCCACCCACATCTCACTCACCTGGACCAACCACATCCTTTGCCCTCACTTTCTCGGACTCTGCAGGCTCGCCGGAGGTATTGTATCGAGGCCGCCTGGTCGCATCCGACTGCCGTGATGACCCCTGTTGCCCTCTGCAGGAAGCAGGTGGACTCTGCCGGCAAAGAACACAATGTCAGCGAACCTCAGCCGCTGGCAAGAGAAAGTGGGCAAGGCTGCAAGGAGGGAACCGAGGATGCTGTTGGGGCAGAAACTTACAGGTGGGTTCCCTGCCCGAGGGCTGTCCAGCTGGCCCACCGTGGCTGGCAAGTGGCTGGTGGTGGATTCGTGGAAGGACAGGGTGGATTTGGGAGGAGACGATTCAAACTCCTTCGGGCGCCCATAGAAAAAGAGTGAACATTATTAGTGATGCATCCTCAGTCTGCCTGTGTGTGTTATAGACAGACAGCTATCAGACAGGTACTTTCACTATTCCCTTTTCAGCACCTGCTAAAAACAATCTGGTTTAGACAAGCCTACCTAGATTGCTGATGCAAGTTTAAGTCCGTTTTTAGTCTACGGTTATTTTAACTTCTGGAAGTTTTAAATTGTTGTTGTCAATTGCATCATCATCATTTATTAAAACGGTCACAGACCAGCTTCGACTCACACAGCAATCAAATAATAGAACATGTGAAAGATACAAAGAACATTACAAGTAAAACATCAATTTAAAATTTGAGAACCTAAATTAAAATCAGATGTTTACATGCCCCCACTAGTTTCCTTTAAGAAGTTCTTGTTTCCTGCGTTTAATAGCAGATACACAAAATTTAGCTACATTAATCGTAATTTCAGGATCCTTATCATCTACCAAGGCTCTTAGACGTTGGAAATCAGATTCGTTCTTAGACTTTTGTAAAACCGGTGAGATGTAGGTCAACTGTAGATCCTTGTAGAAACTACAGTATAACAGTACGTGTAAATTTGTGTTGTCAATTGCTTTTCCTATTTTTGTAAACTGCTTTGAGCTTGACTTTACAATGAAGCTGTGTACATGAAATAAATATTATTTATCCAGCCATAAAGTATGTACATAAACACAGACACAGACACAGACACACAGACACACACACACACACACACACACACTGTTTAATGCCAAAATGGGCTTCTAAGTAGCTTACCAAAACAAAGGGCATCAATATTGAAATACAAAAACACCCACAATTAAAACACAGAACCCCTTAACTTCAAAATGCTTTGGAGCCAAAGGTCTTGATGGTGAAGCCACCGTGTCATTTGAACCCAGAGACCAACCCCATACCTCCACGCCTGCACAAAGCTGCTGGGGTGTGTGGCTTGGCCCCAGGTGAGGATCCAGGGTTGGGGTGGTAGCTGGAGACACACCTGCAATGGAGAGGTTTCAGGTGTTACAAATGAGGACTCGTAAGGGGCAACTATCTGCTAAATATCCCCCATCCCTCCTCCTCCTGGGCTGCTGACTCCCAGCTCCTAGGACAGTATTGCGTTCAGCACCTGATCTTCTGCTTTCTAGGGCGTGGTGGTTGGCTGGGCTGGATCTCAGTCCTGCCAGGATGTCGTGGATCCTCCACAAATCTTGCTGGGCAGCTACTTGGTCCTAAGGAGGAAAGGATCAGACAGGTGGAGGCAACAGGAATTAGTGCAGAAAGATAGGATGCTACCTTGCACCAAGCCAAGCCATCGACCTGCCTAGCTCAGGATTGTTGACAGTGGGGTAGGGGATGGGGACTTTTCCATTCCCAGCTCAGCAACGCAGGTCTGGTAAGGGGCGTGGCCTGGGGAGAGGAGGCGTGGCCTGGGGAAGAGTCCCACATAGAGCGGTTTGGCCTGAAGCTCCCTATCCCACCCCTAACCCTTTACTTCAAGGGTTCAGGTTTTTCTTAGTCCTACCTGGAGGTGCCAGGGGCAGAACCTGGGTCGTTCTGCATGCAAAACAGATGCTCTGCCACTGAGCTGTGGCCCAGGGGTACTATGTTCCCACCCACCCCTAACCCACACTACTGTCTTTCCCCCTTTTTAAGACACTGTCTTATAATTTTTTCCCCTCAAAAAAACACAGGGTGGCTTATTTTCAGGGGATGTCTTATTTTTATTACGTCAGTATGGTACGGTACAGCTTTCCCCTGTGCGCTGAGCAGGCGGGGCAGAACTCTGCAAGAGGCGCATCCCCCCCCCCCCGCGCGCCTCTCGCTGGTTCGCTGGCTCCCTGCGCACGCAGGAGGGGCTGAGGAGGCGACGGGAACAATGGCGGCACCACGGCTTACTTTTGGGGTACGTCTTACTTCTCACAAAGGTAAGAAAACCCTGCCATGGCTTACTTTATGACTACGTATTAAAAAAGGGGAAACAGGGTACCTCCAGATCAGAGCCATGAGCTCAATCTAGCAGCGATTCCACAATCTCAACCCTGCCATTTATTTCTGAGGCAGATCATTTTGGGGTTGGGTTATTTCACCAACTACTAAGCAGGTTGCAGTTATGAAGCACGGAATCAAGAATGCCTTTTTTTCATTTGTTTTTATTTTTGAATAAGTTTTTAGCCCGTGTGGCAGCAGCAGACATGAACATGAGACGTGAATCCCAGAAAATACAGGGCTAAGGTGAAGACTGAGGTGGATTTCCACAGGTCAGAAGAGGAGGACTTTAATATTCAGTGGACAGCTCATCTTCCCACGCACCCAGCAGAAAAAAAGAAATAAATTTGAAAAGCAGAATATATATATTTTTTCAAAATAAGCTTGGACGACAATTTTGTCGTCCATGCTTATTTTGAAAATATATATATATTCTGCTTTTCAAATGTATTTCTTTTTTCTGCTGGGTGCGTCTTCATTTGCGCAATGTACTCAGATTACAAAACCTGACTTCTCAGAGTACAGAATTTGGAGTTTTGTCACTTTTCTGCAGCAACTATGCACAGCCTGAATGCTTGCAAAGTACCACAAAAAAGTGGTAGGGAGAGGTTTGGAAATGGGGAGCACATACCTGGGGGTGCCCCACAGTCCGGATATGCTCCAAGGAGCCCTTCACCATCTGCAGGTCGTTTTCCAAGGCGGCGTAATCCTCCCATGCTCGTTCACTGTCCTGAGTTGGGAAAGAACAAAACAGCGGCTTATCCAGATCCCTTATGAAGTGGTGATTCACTGGAGATAAAGCCTGGTAAACCCCTGCCGCAGAATGAGGTCGTAGAATCCTGGGTGGGCTATACCGCTTCAGGTGAAGGATGCTATTTTTAATGCCTCCTGCCTAATATTTTATGAACACACAAAGACGGGATCTGCAACAAAATGTTGCAGTATGGAGTGCCCCCATCCATTCCCACCCACCGTTATGTGTGGAACTGCCCCCTAACAACAACAATAGTCAGTCAGTGGCCACTGGGCATTCTCAGTCCTTGTTGGGTTGTCTTGAGAGTGCCCCCAATATGCATTTATGTTTCCCCCCCTCCCAAAGTTTTTTGGTACTTCTGTAAACTTGGGGGGTCTCTGTAAGCCTGCTGCTTCTTGTGCACAGAAGTTCTGGCCCTCTACGTCCCGGGCATGCACCTTTGAACATGGGTCGACTAGAAAGGATAAGCAGGCACAGCAACAAAATGTTGCTGTGTATCCCCAGTGGGAGGGTGTTGCCTGAGCATTGTGGCTGAAGGGCTTGAAAGGAAAAAGTTGGCGTCAAAGGCAGGAGTCCCTGCTCTACGCTGGGTCAACTTCAGGTGCGAAAAAAAGTCTAAAAGTCCGACCAGTCTGTATGCAAGGCAATTGGGGTATGAGACTTCCTCATGAGACCATAGAACCATAGAATCATAGAGTTGGAAGAGACCCCAAGGGCCATCCAGTCCAACCCCCTGCCAAGCAGGAAACACCATCAAAGCATTCTTGACAGATGGCTGTCAAGCCTCTGCTTAAAGACCTCCAAAGAAGGAGACTCCACCACACTCCTTGGCAGCAAATTCCACTGTCGAACAGCTCTTACTGTCAGGAAGTTCTTCCTAATGTTTAGGTGGAATCTTCTTTCTTGTAGTTTGAATCCATTGCTCCGTGTCCGCTTCTCTGGAGCAGCAGAAAACAACCTTTCTCCCTCCTCTATATGACATCCTTTTATATATTTGAACATGGCTATCATATCACCCCTTAACCTTCTCTTCTCCAGGCTAAACATACCCAGCTCCCTAAGCCGTTCCTCATAAGGCATCGTTTCCAGGCCTTTGACCATTTTGGTTGCCCTCCTCTGGACACGTTCCAGCTTGTCAGTATCCTTCTTGAACTGTGGTGCCCAGAACTGGACACAGTATTCCAGGTGAGGTCTGACCAGAGCGGAATACAGTGGTACTATTACTTCCCTTGATCTAGATGCTATACTCCTATTGATGCAGCCCAGAATTGCATTGGCTTTTTTGCATTGACCAGGTTCTCGATTTGGCTTCGAAGGAGGTGAGAGGGGGCAATTTAAGTAGATTGACCTTTGCTGCAACTTGAGAGGTATGGGGGAATTTCGACGGGGAACCGAAAGAAGCCTCTGTAGTATTAACCGAGAACTAACCAAGAACTAGTCATTTTTCTAGAACTAGTTTTTTTCCATTTACGAAGTAACAAATAGTTTAGAAACCATCTGTATATAATTATGAAATATAAGATGTAATAATCAGATGTGTAAATAATATGTTTATGTGGAAATTCAATAAAAATCATTGCAACAAAAAAAAAGAGAGAGGGAACTAGTCACTGCACAGCTGCTCTCTCAGCACAGCCCTTCAACCTAAACTTCGATGGTTATGGCTACAGTCAGCGGCGGAGCAAGCCGATAGGGAACCTGGGGTGGCGCACGTGCCCTGCGCCCAGGGGTGGGGTCAGCCACCCGTGGGGCGGGGCCAGCCGGGGCAGGACGCTCCGTGGGGCCTCTGAGGAGTCGGCCTGCCTCCTCCCATTCAGCCGCCCTACAACTGAGGGGGAGGCAGTGGGCGGACCGTTTCGGGCAGCGTGGAGCCTGCATGCGCCGAAGCCACTGCGTCTCTCCCAGGAGAGACGTGTGGTTCGGGCGCGCTGCAGGCCCTGCGGCGAGTGTCGCCCAGCATTTTGTCATTCCCCCCCTCAGTGGTGACAGCCGGGGCGGACCGCCCCCACCGCACCCCCTTCCTCTGCCCCTGGCTACAGTGTTTTCTCAGCTCAGCCTCCTGGCATGGGAATAAAAGCAACTCACCAGCGCCAGATCGCAGAGGCGAGCTCGGGTTTGCACCAGTTCATCTTGCAGCTGCCTCTGCTGGTAGCAGATTTTCTCCATCGTGGCGTCTTGGCCTTTAAACTCCTCCAGCCTCAGGCGTGTCACCTCCAAGGCTTTCTCAATCCGCTCCTGTAAAAAAAAAGGGGGCAACTTTTTCAACTTAAAGCCAAAATAAATCAGATGACCGGTTTAATAGCAGGAGTAAGGGAAAGAGGAAATGACGGTAAAGTAAGACGTACCTTTTCAGCCCGGAGCTGTGCCGTGTCCTCTTCGAGACCACGAAGCACCTTGTCCTGGCCGCAAAGTTTTGTCAAGAGAGCCTAGAAAAAGAGAGAGAGAGAGAGAGAGAGAGAGAGAGAGAGAGAGAGAGGTAATTCTAAGAGGAGCCACCAGATGGTGCTGCAACACATACAATAATGGCTTTATAAAAGCAGGCAAACCCACTTTGGGACAAATGTCTGGCACGGTGTTGTGAGATTAATTCCCGCCCCCCCCCCCCCCCGAGAGCTTCCAAATCAGAGATGGGTTACGCTATTAACAATGAAGCATTCCAAAGGCCAGTCAAATAATTATTTAAATTAATAAACTCAAACTCTTAATGGACTAAAAATGAGATCAAATTAATTCAGACAGATTTTTTAAAAAACCATAAGAAGAGCTGGATGAGGCCATATAAAACCCGCAAGCAGGACGTGAGCACAACTGCACTCTGTCCATGGGATAGTAGCTATCAATAGCCTTGCCCTCCATGAATGTGTCTAATCCTCTTTTAAAAACATCCAAGTTGGTGGCCTTCACTGCCTCTTGTGGGAGTGAGTTCCACAGTCTAACGGTGCGCTGTGTGAAAAAGCACTTTATTTTTTGACTGTCCTGACCTCACCCAAGACAACAAAACATTGGGCACGTCCAGTTTTACAGGGCGAATTCCCACCCTGTAAAACCCCATGCGACTTCTAATGCTGTTAGAAAATTGACATGCCGCAGCATGAAACCAATGCACACAGTTTTATCGGGGGGAATTATTCCACCTTCAGCCAATTTCAGTGTGTAGTAAAATCTCTCAAACAAAGCCTTGTGTGTTGTGTGTCAGAAGAGGCACTTCTCCGTGTTGGTTTTTGCTTGAAAATGTAAACAAGAAAGTGGCAAAAATCTGGGGATGTTCTTGACGGCTGTGCAGGTGACAATAAAACAAGCTGCAGGACTAACTCTCTGTAAATTCGGCATTGAGCAGTGACCCTACAGTGGATTCCAACCCAGTTTAATGTTAATTATTTTGCAGTGACCCCCACAGTGGATTCCAACCCCATTTTCTTGGAAGTAGGTTTGTTACTTATTTTGCAAGAGATTTCAAAAATGAGCTTTCAAACACCGTTTTATAAATGAGGCATTCCTTCTTCCCTCACCCATAGATGAAGGAATGTCTCAAACTACTCGTAAGTCAAGGATGCAGGGACCTGTGACCCTCCTGATATTGTTGAACTACCAACTACCATCATCCCTGGTGGGAGTTGGAGTCCAGCAAATACCTGGAGGACCACAGGTTCCCTGGCCCCTGCTCAAAGTGATGTTTATGCTCTATGCTTCCTAAGTCACTTTGCAAAAAAACAGTTGTCTTTTGAAAAGCTGGATACAAATAATTTTAAAAGTTTTTTTAAAACAACAACAACACACAAATGAACACTTGATATGAGAAGAAGCAGGAGTGCGTACATCAGTGTCGCTTTCAAACCGCTGCCCCCCGGCAGAATGGACGCTCCTCTCCCGCACCAGAGTCCGGCACTGGAAAGACAGAGAAATGGTTGGTATGAACAGAGGCGTAGGAAGGTCAGGTGGTACCCGGTGCAGAAAATTTATTGTCACACCCCACACCCCCATTGATTTTATTATTATTATTTTATTTTTTGCCTGCAAAAATGGTTTTACGTTATTTCATATTTTCTTACAAAGGAATAATAACAAGTAATAATAATAAAACACTTTTATTTATATCCCGCCCTCCCTGGCCAAAGTCAGGCTCAGGGTGGCTAACATAAGATACATAACATTGGTATAAAATCAAACAATAATTAAATTACCCCCTAAAAACGTGTCGAAATCAAATTAAAGTCTAATTAGATGGCTTTCCGCAGGGTTAGGGTTGGGAACAGTAAGTGCTCCACTGAATTGAAATTTCAGCCTTCACAACATAGGAAAACGGCCAAGTAAACAGCTATTTTCGTGGAGGAAGGTCAAGATATTAACTGATATGCATGAAATTTCATATATAGCTATATAATCCCTAGTGTAGTAAGATAAGACCTTTGGAGCAGGTATTTTCAAAAAAGAAAAGTTTTTTTATGAACCGCCCTAGTAGGGAAGTAATTGTTTCTTGATAATTTGTCACCCCCTCCATGATGGAACCTGGGTCCAGGGGCGTAGCAATGGGGGGGCGGGGGGGCCGCCCCGGGTGCCACCCTGAGGGAGGGTGACACTTTGGGCGCTTAAAAAAAAAGTTTAAAATTTTTTTTTATTTTTTTTTAAAAGGCTATTTTCGGCAATGCCGGGGTGGACCTGCAGGGGCGCCAGCGAGGAGCGGTGTCACCCCCCCTCGCTTGCCGCCCCGGCAGTGCCGAAAATAGCACCCCCCCTTCCAGCGGCTTTTCCCGCCGCTGGCTTGCAGAGCCGGGGAATGGAAAGGGGCGGGCCAGCAAGGAAGGGTGACACCCCTCCTCGCTGGCCCGCCCCTCTCCCTGCCCTGACTTGCCCCTGACTTGCCCCGGCGGCGGCTTCGGGGTCTCTGCGGGCTGCAGAGCCTCCCGAATCCGCCGCCCGTCAGGCACCCCTTGGTGCGCCGGGCGGCTGCTCGTGCCGCCCGGCGCACCAAGGGGGGTGACAGGCGGCAGCTTCGGGGGACTCTGCAGAGCCTCCCGAATCCGCTGCCCGTCAGGCACCCCTTGGTGCGCCGGGCGGCTGCTCGTGCCGCCTGGCGCACCAAGGGGGGTGACAGGCGGCGGCTTCGGGGGACTCTGCAGAGCCTCCCGAATCCGCTGCCCGTCAGGCACCCCTTGGTGCGCCGGGCGGCTGCTCGTGCCGCCTGGCGCACCAAGGGGGGTGACAGGCGGCGGCTTCGGGGGACTCTGCAGAGCCTCCCGAATCCGCTGCCCGTCAGGCACCCCTTGGTGCGCCGGGCGGCTGCTCGTGCCGCCCGGCGCACCAAGGGGGGTGACAGGCGGTGGCTTCGGGAGGCTCTGCAGAGCCTCCCGAATCCGCCGCCGGTCAGGCATCCTTTGGTGCGCCGGGCGGCTGCTCGTGCATGAGCAGCCGCTGCACGCACCAAGGGATGCCGGGTGCCGGCTTCAGGAGGCTCCCGAAGTTGGCGCCCGGCATCCCCGGGGGCGGGGCGTCGCGCTTTACGCGTGCGTCATGACGTCATGACGCACGTCGCGACGCCCCGCCCCCGGGGGGTGCCTCTTGGCTTCCCGCCCCGGGTAGCCAAGAGGCACGGAACGCCCCTGCCTGGGTCGGACCGCCCCCTTCGCCCCCCCCTCCTACGCCCCTGGGTGTGAACAGCATGCAAAGGCACAGCTGGATAAGCCCCCGAACTTCCCACATGGTTTCCTAGGAGTAACGCCAGCTTGTTGCACCACGAAAATGCCCGTAAAAGACTGTTTATGTATGCAACAGCAGCAGCAAGAATTCTTTTAGCCCCAAAATGGAAACAACGAGAAGTGCCAACGAAAGAAGAGTGGCAGGTGAAAATGATGGACTTTGCGGAACTGGCGAAGCTGACGGGAAGAACCCGAAACCAGCACAATCAAGCATTTCAAAAGGACTGGAGTAAATTTATACGATATTTGAAAGATCATTGTAATCGATTAACGTCACTAGCAGGGTTGTCTGAAGACTTGTAATGAGAAATTTTCTCCCTTTTTATACTTAAATTATAAGGTATTTTGTAATGAGTGTAATTAGAATTGGAAAATGCATAAAGTGCTATGATATAAAGGTTAATCTCAAAAGCCATGAGGTGGGAGGGAAGGAAGTTGATAGGTTCGAAAGAGCTAGAGAGGCAAAGTGGATAATAATGATGTGATTCTATATTGTTAAATGGAAAAATAATATATATATTTTTTTTTTTTAAAAAGAAAATTAAATATGCCCAAGACATTTTTGCATTTAGCATTAAGAGGGCGTATTTATCAGGATAACTTGCCCATGGCTTCAAGACCAACTAATTCAAGGGCTGTTCAATCCAATGTTAAGCTAATGGAAAATTAATGTTAACCACAACAGATGGGAGGACGATTTGGTATTAAAGCAGAGCTCAGAGAATGTGCTGCTGTCCTTTCCTGGCCAGCCTATTCTTTTTGCTAATCCAACGTTTGATAAGTCCTAGACTCAAGGGAGGATCAAGCACGAAATCACATACCGTGGTTCCCAATGACGTCCTTTTCCCAGGGGTGGGCCGGTTAGGCAGGGGGGGCAGGGGTGGTAGGTGGAGGTAGCTGGAGGAGGCAGAGTGGGGGGTGATCTGAAGGGAAAGGGAAGGCAAGTGTTAGGGAGAGTTGCCACGGAAGCTCATGAGCAGGACTGTGTGGTATAATAATAATAAATAATAATAATAATAATAATAATAATAATAAATTTATACCCCGCCCATCTGGCTGGGTTTCCCCAGCCACTCTGGGAGGCTCCCAACAGAGTATTAAAAACACGATAAAACATCAAAAACTTCCCTAAACAGGGCATGCCACAAATTGCACGGAAAGACTGAGCAATAATATCGGCCACACAATGCGGCTTTCTGAAAAGAAAAAGAAACAAAACCATTTCCATTTTTTAAAGGAAGCAAGTTTGTAGCTCAACATTTGCATAATTTACGCAAGTTGCGGAATTGAGCTTTTCCTGCTGCAAAATTGAGACTCCTTTGGCTCTCGATTTTGGAAATGTTAAGTACAGGGTACACACAGCCCAGGTCACGAGCGGGGAAAGAGACATTCAAGCCAACAGACTCGTTTGTTTTCATGTCACAGGGAGAGGAAGGCAAGGGAGAGGACCATGGTGAACGGGAAAGATGGAGAACGCAGCCCCCGGTACTCACCAGTCGCCCATGTAGCCGAGACATGACCAGAGCACGGGACGTCCCAGCTGGAGGGGAGAGATAACCTCGGTCTGCAAACTGGCAGGAAAGGAAAGGTTAGCGCCCGGGTAGATCGAAGTCAAGATAAGCCAATAATCCATAGCTGCCATGCCCACTGGTGCCGCAGCCTCTACTTACTCTGCTGGGCGGCAGCTGCCTCGCCAATGAGGGCGTCAGGCCTTCCTCGCCCACGGGCCGAGCCCTGCTGTGGTGAGGGCTCCGGGCGTAACGCCTGCCATAGGGGTCTTCGGAGGAGGGGAATACGTCATACCGGTCAGCAGGCGTCAGGGTGCGCCCCCTGGTGGTGGGCGACAGCGTGGCGTAGGGGTTGTGGGGAGGGCCCTCGCCGGGGGCAATGTCCACGCGCCCCATGGGGGTGTTGGGGCGCCCGAGGCCCCTCAGGGAGGCCACAGAGGACAGGTCTTCGCAGGAGGTGGCCTGTGCGGCGACGGCGGCAGCAGCAGCTCTCGGGGGCTTCCTGCGGGTGCGAGGGGGCGACTGGCGGGCGTCGGGTATCTGAGGCGATTCGGCAGGGGTCAGGGGGAGGGAGTAGGAGCGAGAGGAGCGGATGGAAAGCAGAGGGGAAGGCTGAGGGGTCCGGGATGGGGAGGAAGGCGTGGGGCTCTCAGAGGGGGACCGCGGCTGGGAGGAGAGCTTGGGGCGGATGACAGGGGAGGCGCTTCCGTGAGTCTGGGAAGACAGGGAGCTGCCAATGGAAGAAAAATAGGATGGCACAGAATCAAACAACAAACATGGAAATCCAAGTCCCGCCCCAACAGCACCTGTGGGAGCCAATCATCATTAGCTCCCCATGGCGCCCCCTGGTGGAAAACTGGTTCTTCCCTCTCTCTCCCTCTCCACCCGCCAACTTACCTTAAATCGGGTTGCTCTTTCCTTATGTGGCTGTATCCGCCGTTGAGCGAGCTGCACAACGACGTCCTCCCGAGCCGCGGAGTCCCCTGCTGACTGTCCTGCGCATGGAGGCTGTCGGACGACGAGGCCTCCCCGTCGTGTGCCTCCGAGAGACGGGCGATCTCCAGGGATTCTGCGCTTTTGGCGTAGTCGTTTTGCGTGAGCGTGACGTCCTCAAAGCTGGTGCATGTGGACGCAGATTGGCTGTGGAGACCCCTCCGGTTGCTGAGGTGGGGCAGAAGGGAAGATTTATTTATTTTTGGACTGTATCAAAGCCCAGGTGCCCAGTTCCCCTGCGATGACCTTCCCCTTTGCCCACAGAGAATTTGAAATCAAGATTCCTCCCCCTCCAGCCCCACCCAGCATCCAACCTCACAGTGAGACTGGTAGGTTGGAGGGCAGGGAGCCCAGCAGTAGGTGGCGCCAGAGAGTCAATGACAGGAAGGAAGGAAGGCAGAGGTGGAGTGGCTGAGATGGTTGGGGCCATGCCTTGCTTCGCCCTAATGGACCAGCCTGCGCCGCAACCTATCTGGCTCCTTCACAGCTCACGACTTTACCTCCCCTTTTCGCCCATCTTGCTTCTGGGTAACCCATGAATCCAGACACCCTGCATTCCTAAGCTAAGGGTGTCCACGGACTAATTTCAAAACTAATCTCAAAGTGACGAGTCTGGGTGTCTGGCAACAGCAACCTGTCCCTCTCCGGGCAGCCTGCTGGGTGGGGAGGCAGAGGTCAATGGTGGGAGTGGCAGAAGGAGAGAGAGAAGGCGATGGTTGAAAGGGAAGAAAGGTGAGGGGCACTGCCTACTTTTGGCTTTGCCCTTCTCCCCACAGTGGGCATCTGTCCCAACCGCTGGATGTGGTCCTTGATAGGTGACGCCCCCTCCCCAAGGGACCACAACAGGAAGAAGAGTCTCCCATCCTAAGCAAACCGAATCTCTCTCCCAGAAAACCTTAAAAAAATATATGCACCTTTAATCTCTCTATGATCATGACCATAATGGAACTTGCTTCCCTTTCAAAAGTTCCTATTTCTCAGTCCCTCTTTTGATGGGTTCATGTCCTATCCCCGAACCAGAGAACCCCAGAGGCAAGGTTTCAGCCAGCCAGCCAGAATACACTTGTCCCCAGCCCTTACTAGCTTCCATAGTCGCACTCGGCGGCGGCCGACTGGTTCATGGCCCGGATCCAGCTATTCATGTCCAGCTGGGTGTCTGCGCTGAAATAGTAGGTTCTCATGCCAGGATGTTCGGCCTGGAAGGTAAAAGAAGAAAAAGACGGGTCATTGCAGTGTCCCAACGCATCCTCAAGGGGGCAGCAGGCATACGGAAATTCTGGTGGACGACAGCTGGAGAGCAGAGGTCAGGGTGGGCTTGAGGGCTTCTGGTGCACTTTCTGCATGGCTGGCTAATGGAAGAGAGAATCTGTCGGCTTTGGTTCTCTCCATTTCTCATTTTCCCAGTCATTTTTCCACATCTCCACATCAGTTTGCGATTTATTAAAGGTAAAAGGTAAAGGGACCCCTGACCATTAGGTCCAGTCGTATCCGACTCTGGGGTTGCGGCGCTCATCTCGCTTTATTGGCCGAGGGAGCGGCGTACAGCTTCCGGGTCATGTGGCCAGCATGACAAAGCCGCTTCTGGCGAACCAGAACAGCGCACGGAAACACCGTTTACCTTCCCGCCGGAGTGCTACCTATTTATCTACTTGCACTTTGACGTGCTTTCGAACTGCTAGGTGGGCAGGAGCAGGGACCGAGCAACGGGAGCTCACCCCGTAGCAGGGATTCGAACTGCCGGCCTTCTGATCGGCAAGCCCTAGGCTCTGTGGTTTAACCCACAGCGCCACCTGGGTCCCTGCGATTTATTAGCTTTCTTTTTTTAAAAAAAGGCTTCATGAAAATTCTTCGGCAATTTTCTCCTAATATACGTATGTTTGTGTGCAGTTTTGCCTCGCGCACACATTTTTTGCAAAGCAGTTCCTCCTGATATTTTGCCTTTTCGTATGCTGTTTTCATTTACGTGCACACTTCCCCCTAGTATATGCACACACTGTGTGCATTGCAAAACATGCAGAAATGCGGATTCCGAAGGGCGACTCTGTTCGGGTTCTCCTACTGCTTTGCCCAGTGGGACTTAAGTTCACCTTCAAATGCAAACTAAGTTGAATCTCTCATCCATCACTCATGGCTGCCAGCAAACCTTGGGTGACAGCAAAATAACAGACCTTGGAAGAAAACAAGCATCCCACTTTGGGGTGGGGTGGGGGGAAGGACTGACCTTGAATATGAAGCGCCGGTTCTTCTTCTCCTTGGAGAACGCTGTCCGGATCTCATAGCTAGGGAGAAGGATGCTGCCCAAAACCTTCTCTTCGCGGCTGTCTGGAAAACAAGCACACACACGTTTCCAACCCCGCCAAAGGAAAGAAAAAGTCACAGGATAGTCCTGCATTGTGTGGGGTTGGACCAGAGGACCCTTGGGAGCCCTTTCCAACTCTATGATTCTAAGAAGTCGCTTCAATGCACTTCTCCCTAAAGCCCAGATGGAAAGAACCCTGTGTGTTGTTGGGACTCCAATTCCCATCAGCTCCAGCCCACCTGCCCAAGGGTCAGGGCTGATGGGAGTTGGATCCCTATAACGTTTGAAGAGCCACAGGTTCTCCCCTCCAGCCCTGTGGGGCCCTCAAGATCTCTGGGGCCTGAACTAGCGATTCCAATCTGTCAAACCTGCCTAGCAGTGCACTCCACTGCCTGAGGTGCAGCTGGTAGGGAGAAGAGACAAGGCATTCTCTCTCAACCATAGGGCTTAAGTTGGGGGACAAAAGGGCTTGTCCACATCTGAGCTCTATTAGTTGTTTATCCACACACACACAAACAATTTGAATTAGACTGGAGTAGTCCACACCCACACATATTTTAATTTCCGTATGAGAAACAACTTCAGTCTTTCCTATTCGTATCAGTAGGTGTTATCTTTTGTGTTTTCCCTGCCTTCTAGTTTGTGGATTCTATCACCCCAGTTAAGTGCCAGCAAGACCACAGATAGCTTTGTGCGCATCTTGTTTTTTGTTTTTTTTAATATCCCCCAACCAAGAAGTACACAAAAGCTCAGGGCCAGGCAACTGTATATCTGCTTGTGCAGTTTTCTGGCTTTGGGCAAATCTGACGGACCGAAAGAACATAACATCCGGTTTTGTGCAAATCTGAGGGATCAGAAGAAAAAGGATATAGATAAGGCTAAACTCCACCAGAAAGAGTCAGGAGCAGAGTCAAAAATGAAATGAAAGCAACCAAATTCTCAGCACACCCTTTTCAGATCTGGATACAGAACACGTGGGTTTTTAGAATACATATAGAAATTCTTGTCGTAAACCACTTCGATATATTTTTTGATGCAGCAGTATACAAATATGCTTATAAGTAAAACAAATAAGCAGCTGGAGGCCCACGAGCTTTCCACCCCAACCTACAGCATATTTTCCCAGCTCTGCTCCCAGACAGACCATAAGGAATGTTATGGGCTGAGAAAACAACAGGAGGAGGAAGCAGGAACACCCTCTGATGCTTGACCAACCTACCTTGCCTGAGACTTGAAAAAAGCCCTCCCTCCAAAAGCACAATGACATCACTTCCGCCCACCTCTGGCAGAACATTGGGGAAATCCCAATTACCTCGGTAGTAGAAGAGGCAGTAATTAGAAAGGACGAACCAACGCCGTTTCCAGAGTTTAAGACCAGAGCTGTCCTGGAGGAGGAAAGGAAAGGAAAAAGGAAGATTAAAGGTGGCCAGGGCATCAACTCCCAGGAGTTACGTCAAACATATTGTTTTATCAGTGGGTACAGAATTGGTAGTAAAGCTACTAACAGTCACACACGTGGCTTTCTGCCATAATTGGAGGGGAAACATTCTGTCCCTGGCCAGAGGACATGGGCTACCTCCAGAAGACCTCTCTATCAAAGATTCATCCTGATTTCCTTGCAGGGAGATGACACGATGTTGGCTATTTATTGAGCTGCTCGTTAAGTGGCACCACCATCAACATTGATTTGGGGCAAGATCATGACAATTCTGGGCGAGATCTCAAAATCTCTGCAAGATCTCGATCTATTCCGGCTTTGGCAACGCTGACAGCAGTGGTAGGGAGCATGGTCTCATCTGTGGTGGCCCCTGCTGCTGCGACACTGGAGCTCTAACAGCTGCCCAAGAAAGACAGATGCTGAGTGTGTGATGCCACCAGCAGCCTCTGGCTTCCCTTGCTCTAACTATTTGGGTCCACCCATGCCAGCATCAAGCCACTCATCCTCCAGGCTAATGCACAGCCAAAGTGATAACATCCATATTATGTGAGTAACAACTCCCCTCATTCCTGACCAATGGCCACACTGGCTGGGTGGGGCAGATGGGAGGAGATGCGGCTGAAAACACCTGGAGGGAACCATGTTGGCTGCTTCTGAGCTAAGGAACCCGCTTCGCTTCTCATGCGCTTTTTTACCTGTTTATAAAGCCACCCCCGCATGATGACAGGCGAGTTGGGGTCTCTCTTGATGGAGTTTGCCCTCTTCCCAAAAGCGTGAACCTTCCGGACAGGCCGGGCTGAGCGTGGCTGCAGAAGACAAAATGGTGAAATGCAATACTGGGTTGTTAACAGCACGCCATCAGTGTTGGCACCTGTCTGTCTCAAGACAATGGAGTGCGCCTCTGTGGGGTGATGTCAAACCGTGGCCTCACCTTGCCTAATGGGGCGCAAGCCTGGGCAGCATGCATGGAGGTCCTGGCCTGCCCAGACAACAAGACCTCCTCCCTCTCCATCTCACTGATATGGTCCAAAGGAAAGCAGAGCAATACGTTTGGTCCCAGCTTCGTTGCAGGAGTTGCTGGAAGGGGGCACACAAGGCGCCATCCAACCGCCTTAGGGACTCCAGATTTGTGTAGGCTTTACTCCTTAGCCTTCTCTTCTCCCGAAGATATCTCGCAAGGCAGCGGGGTTTTAGGACCAGAGTTTTCCTTCTCCTAGATGGACTACATTCCTTAGCTGACGAGCCCCATCTGCCCCTCACTTCCCTCTGCAGCACGGGGAGAAACCATCTTCTTGACCATTGGACCAGCTATCGGTCTCGTCCGCTCAGTCCGCTGCAGCCTGTCTTTGTAGGCAGGAGAAGTCCCCAACTCATCTAGGGTTTGAGACCCATCGGCTATCCTCACCTGGTTTAGCTGGCCAGTCAAAGCCGTACCCGGGTTGTGGCTGCTGTCACATGCTGACAACTTCTAGGAGCCACAGGTGAGAGCTGAATGGAAGCTAGGGAGCAAGGTGGACAAACTACCCTACAAACTGCAAACCCTTACAGGTATATGCAGGGTCTCTGCTCCGAAGGAGCTTACAATCCAAAACTGGCAGTGGTCAAACAGCAGGGGGAGGAGGTAAGTAAGGAAAGAAATGGAAGTATGTGGGCTAATGCTATTTACAAGCCTGGTGAGAATCACTTTCCTTTATCACAAGTGTGGGTAACCTTCGGCCTGCCAGATGTTTCAAGACTACAACTCCCATAATCCCTGGCGGCTGACCACACTCTCTGGACTTGATGGGAGTTGTAGTCTGGCAACATCTGGGAGGCCAAAGGTCCTCCAGACCTGCTTTATCATCAAAGGCCCAATTTTAGGAACAAGTGGATGTTGTTGCTCAAAAGCTCCAAATCAACTTCAGCTGCACAAATTGAATTTGCCAGTATTTGATTAAATCCCACCTGAAAAAAGCAACAGGTTTCCTATCAGATTTCTGTAAATAGGGTTATTGGGCAGGTTTCCCTGAGGCAGGACCTGGAGTTGACAAAAGAGTGGTCAATAGCCCTGAAGTATGTTGTCATAGGGAACTAAATACTTAGCCCCTTGTCTCCTGTTGCAGGAATGTTGTGGGAATGTAGATAGAAAGAAGCATTGGAGGCAGACCACTCCCACCCCGGTCACCCATTGACTAAGGATGATGTAATCCAGGTGTTTATGTGAAGAGAAGTCCACAGTTTTAGCTTGACTGGGAAAGCCACAAAAAGCTGGGTTTGGAGCTCTAAAAAGTGATCTCTGGTTGCTGGCTGCCTCCCTAGAGATCTGATGTAATGTTGCCTATCAGTTCAAGTGTTTTAAGCTGTGCCTACCTCCACCTCTACCTCCACAAGGGACGCGGGTGGCGCTGTGGGTTAAACCACAGAGCCTAGGGCTTGCCAATCAGAAGGTCGGCGGTTCGAATCTCCGTAACGGGGTGAGCTCCCGTTGCTTGGTCCCTGCTCCTGCCAACCTAGCAGTTTGAAAGCATGACAAAGTGCAAGTAGATAAATAGGTACCACTCCGGCGGGAAGGTAAACGCCGTTTCTGTGCGCTGCTCTGGTTTGCCAGAAGCGGCTTAGTCATGCTGGCCACATGACCCGGAAGCTGTACGCCGGCTCTCAGCCAATAAAGCGAGATGAGCGCCGCAACCCCAGAGTCAGTCACGACTGGACCTAATGGCCAGGGGTCCCTTTACCTTTACCTCCACCTATGTAAATCAGTTCAAATGCAAATATTACACAATGCCAATAGGCCTCCTGTGGCCTCCTTCCAAAGGAAACCAAACCTGAGTAAGCGCTGCAGCCCTAAAACTTTTTACCCCAGGAAAGTGGTAAGTGAAAGGATGGCAAGCCAAAGGAACTGGCACTCTTCATGAGTGTGACTTAGGCATGCTGAGACGAGCCTGCGCTTTCACCACTGTGGCACCAGACTTCAGGAATTCGCTTCCCCTTAGGAGTGAAGCAAGTTCCAACATTGTTTTTGACATTTGTTGAAAACTTTTATTGTCTTCCAAGCCTTCCAAGATTGGTCTGCCTTATTCCTGCAGTTTTTAAATCCTTGTTGGTTTTGTTTTAATGTTTTCATACAGTTCTGGGATCTGTATTATTCTATAATTCCCTCTCTGTACAGCATTTGGGGATTCTTTGAATGTACAGTGGCTTCTAAATTCTGATATAATTAAGTTATTTAAAAATGCCTCATGTTCCTCGAATACTCAGGTATAATACGTTATCACTGTAATAATGGAAATATCCCAAATCCCTACGAAACAATTCTGATGTTGGTGAAACGAGCTGCTTCCCATGGTATAAGCAGTGGACATCTGAGCTGCTGATCACAACTCATTCAAATTATTTTAATTACCATCTCCCAAACAAGTCTTTTCAACCCTAACCATATATTTATTTATGGTTTTAGTAAAGTTCATGGTGAATTTCAGGTATCCTGCTTCTAATCACAGGTTATGAGTTTGTTCCCAGTGTTTTAAAGCCCTACATGACTCAGGACCCAAATACCTGAAAGACTGCCTCCTTCCCTACAAACACCCTCAGGTATTAAGGTCGGCAGTGGGGGTACTTTTCGTTGCTCCACCACCCTCAGAAGCTGGGGGAAATAGCCCAGGAGAGGGGATTCTCTATGGCAACCCCTAAATTGTGGAACTTCTGCCCCACAGAGTTGTGTCTGGCATCAGGGCCGGATTTAGGTGTGATGAGGCCCTAAGCTACTGAAGGTAATGGGGCCCTTTATATGTCCAGCTGTCCTTTGTCAACAACAAATTGTCGCTGTTTTTAGTGTTGAGATATATGTTATATGGTAATTTATGGACCTAATAGGTATCTAAAGCCATTTGCACATAACAAAATATGTATTTTATCAAAGTAATTGTTGAACTGAAATACAATTAAGAAGAAGTATATTAATAGTGAAATACAATTAAGAAGAAGTACGGTATATTTTGGGGGGCCAAGAGAGTGGGGCCCTAAGCTATAGCTTGTTCAGCTTATACGTAAATCCGGCACTGTCTGACATATTTACCATATAAAGGTTTGTACCTCTTTACCCTGGCGTTTGACACCTGAGATTTTTAGGACTCGCCTTATTTCTGTGACTGTAAGTTGTTTTAAATATTATGTTTTAAATGTTGTAACCTGTCCTGGGACCTTTGGGTGAAGGGGAGAGAGAGAGAGAGAGAGAGAGAGAGAGAGAGAGAGAGAGAGAGAGAGAGAACCGAGAGTAGAATAATTATCCCCTCCTCCTTTCCTTTCAGGTCACAAATGTGCCACAAATGACTGAGGGCTCATCCACACTTGTCCCGAGCCTAGAAAGCACACTCTGAGAAGTTATCCCAAGGAAAACAGCACTCCGCGGGAGAACCAGACTGCCCCGTTTGCTCCAATTGGGCACTAAAGAGCAGTTTTCCCTGGGAGAAAGCAGCGGGAAATATGGATAAGCCCTCACATAGGTATGCAGGGATACATCTGCCAGTGTGAATGTTTTGAGGCCTCATAAATGTTGTGGACTTGTTCACATGGTTATTGTAGAATTCTCCTTTTCCCAAAAAAGGGCTTTGGTTATTTGTTTATTTTAAAGCACAAGCTGTCAGCTCCTGAGGTAAACACTATCCAGGTGTTCCTTGCAAATGAAGCTGCAAAGCCCAGCTTAGACAAGACGAGCAGGATCTCTGGAAGCATATCTATCGCCCCAGCAGCACCTGTCCAGAGGGCTCGGACCACTTCCAATTCCTCACCTTCGTTCCCATGGAGACAGAAGAGATGGTGACTGTGCTGCTGGCTTGGCTCAGGCCGCTCGTAGGCCGGTCCCCTTCTGACATGGTCCTCAGCTGACCCAATGCTGATCTGGAAAAGAAAAGAGGATGGTGGCTTGTTGCAAGAATGCTTCGTGTGATGTTCACAGTACTGTACCAGAATCCCACAGCTTGGGGCCAGCGCTTTGGGGGAATGTAAGGCACCACTTAACCCCTCAGCCTCATGAAACCCACTTTTGACAACCTCGACCAAACCATCCTTCATGGCATCCTTTCTTTCCCCGTCTCTTTCTCCTCCCACAGAAAGATGGTCACTGTACTGTCTGTGTGATGCAACTTGGGTGAGATCTTGACACAATTGTGGGTCACATCCCACCAGCTTAGGAACAAAGGGAACTGGGTTCTATTGAGTCAGAACATTGGTCTATCCAGCTCAGTAGGTCCTGCTTGGGGGTTTACCACAGATATCTGGTTGGCCACTGTGTGAGCAGGATGCTGACCCAAATGGGCCACTGGCCTGATCCAGCAAGCTCATCTTATGTTTTTAAATGATCTCCCTCCCCTTGAGACTATATTCCATCTGTCTCCCCCCCCCCAAAGTGTTTCCTGACAAGATATGCAAACATCCATTCTTTCTTTTCATTATTTGTTCCCATCTGACAAACATAGTTTCAAATCCCTTTCTTTCTCTCCATTCTCTCTCCCACCTGCATCCCTTTCATGCCCTCCCATTCCAGATTTGGCAACAACAAAAACCCAAAATACATCTATATAATATAGAATAAAGCAGCATTGTGAAAAATAAGTGTATTAACATATGTTCTTTTGCTTCACCTAACTTGAGTTGCTGAGCATAGAATCTTAGTTTCCTGGGCACAGAATTGAATTTTCTTAGAAGCAGCAGGAGACACCAATCAGCCCCTGTTAAAATCTTTCCGTTTATTCCAGTATATATAACACACACACACAGTGTTAATTTTGCAGGCTTCATTGATTCTTTTTCATCGTTTCTTTTTTTGAACTGAAAGTCTGAATAGAGTGTTGAAACCATTAAACCTGCTCCCCAGTTCAACCCCTGCCAGCGAATTCCCTCTAGTTATTTTTGGATCAAGCCCACCTGCTTGTGTCTGGCAAAAGCATCTCATTCGAGAGAGTGTCAACTTGGTGAGATGGGAAATTCCACCCCTTCCCTTGGCAGCAGAATTCTACAGTTAAATCACCCCTTTGTTGTTAAACACTCTGGCTTGCATTTCTTAATAACGGAGGCTGTTAACCCCTGGAAGCGATTTCTGAGTCCCTCTTCTGTAGACATTTAGAACTTCATGGTCTTTCTAGGCATCTAGTTCATAGCTGTCAACCCTCCCTTTTTTGCGGGAAACTCCCTTATTCTAATGCCGTTTCCCGCTGCTATCCCGCATTGTTGATATCCCTTAAATTTCCCGGATTTCAAAGGAAGCAGCTCCTCTCCCTCCCTGCCGGCCAGGGAGGCTCCTCAGCTGCGTTGCTCGGCTGCCAATAAGGAGTCTGAGACTGACTGGGGGCGGAGCTTGCATGCCTTGTGCAGCCAGACCCTCACGCCCAACCAGACAGACAGCCTGCCTGCCGTCTATGCGCTCGCTCTTTCGCTCACCCGTTCGCGCGCAGCCTCTGGAGCGCAGGGTGGCGAGGCTACTTGGTGCCATTGCACCGCCCTCGTGGCATCTCTTATTTTCAAATCCGAAAGTTTGAAAAAATCCCTTATTTTCAAATCCGAAAGTTGACAGCTATGATCTAGTTTGCTGAGCATTTCATCCCGACTTGTTTGCAGGGAGATTAGATGATGTTGACTATCCAGTGGGCATTCATTTGTTTGCAAGGAGGTTAAGATGAGACGTTGCATCAAAGCAAGTGTTCCCCCACACTTTTCACTGCCTTTTTCTATTGCTTTCCTTGTTGTTAAAAAGCAAGGTTTTTCAGGGAGGTGAATTTGTTGCACAAGGCCTCCCAATCAACTTTAATTGTGCAACCTAAATTGGGCGGTATGTGACTGAATCCCACCCAGAAACAGTGACTGCCAGAAAACACCCTTTGGGCATTACGGTACTGTCCACTGGCATTACTGATTCCATTATTTATTTCTATTATTATTTATTACATTTTTATACAGCACCTTTATCTTCCAAAGAACTCAATGTGGTTCTCCTCCTCCCCATTTCATCCTCACAACAACCCTGTGAGGTAGGTTAGGCTGAGAGGAAGTGACTGGTCCAAGGTCACCCAGTGAGCTTCATGGCTGAGTGGGGATTCGAACCCTGGTGTCCCAGGTCATAGCCCAACACTCTCACCATGCTGGTGGTATATATCTAGTGCTTCAGGTAAGTGGGATTTCAGCCAGCCATCTATAACCCCCTACAACTATGGGTTTTAGTCAACTAAGTAATCCAGAGTACACCCATTGAAATTCATGGGCTTGCCATGTCCATTAATTCCAATGGGTCTGCTTTGAGACTAAAGCTATGCACATGTTAGCAGCTGAAAACACAGCAAGGTCGTTCCTCCCTTCCTGCTGCATTTCAATTCACATTTTCAGTTGCTGTGCATACCATTACCAAAACATTCAGAGAGCCTTTTAACTGGAGATGGCTGGGATTGAACCAGCATCCTTCTGTATACAGAACACATCATGGTCCCTTCCACTGAGCTATGTGGCTCCTCCTGACTAACGTCTGTAGCCAAAGCTAATACTCCTAGCAGAAAGATATAGCAGGAAGCCTAGCATACCCCACTTTGGTGAATTCAAAAGAATACATGGCTGCCTATAATTAGATTTCTCCAGGGTAGGGATAGGCAGGATCTTACTGGTTCTCAGCTTACAGAAAGGAAGAGGTTCAGAGAACCGCTGCAACAATGGAAAGCACGTTAGCCTCTAGGCTGCAAATTCCCTGGGCTTGAAAAAGCAAACCCACATTCTTTGCCAGGGGAAGCTCAGTTCCCTGCGCTGGGTGTATCTCGCGCAAAATAAGCAGATGTGCCTAGTTATATTGCTTCTGGCAAATCTTTCCCCAGGGGGTCAAGAAGAGTTCCTGGGCCAACGAACCAATCCTAGACAACTAGACGTGCATCTCTCTCAGCAATACACATTGACCCATTTCTGCAACTGCAGCAGGCATGACTTTCAAGCCTAATTTGCAGCAGCCATAAGTGCAGACACAACTCAGATATCTTCCAGATGGGGTAGCTGTGTTAGGGCTCATCCAGACTTCCTTTTGCACAGTGTCTCTAGGAACAGGACAGTTCTTAAAAGGTCTGTGCTCAAGAACTTACTGATTTATTTATTTTTTGCCATGGCTCTTTTCCTGCAAAAACCACCACTCTGCCTAACAGAGGGAGCCAGATGCACTACTCTGCACTCCTTAGAGGAAAGGCAAGAGAGAGAGAGAGAGAGAGAGGGAAGCATCTGTCTAGCATCCTGAAATCCAAAACCATCTTTTCTGCTCGCCAAAGCTCAACTGTTGTTCTCCACACCCTTAGCTTGACCCGACCAGTTTTTCGCTTCCTTCTCCTCCTACCTGGCAGGTGGACGCAACTTAAGATGCATTTCAGGTAGCTCTGGGTATCCAGACAGGCTATGATGCTGTGCTCCAATGATGGGTCATCAGTCAAGTGTCCACAGACACCCTCCCTGCCACCAACGACCACTGGAAGAAGCACCAGTGTAACGCCACAACCAGTGGCAGGGGCTTGTGGCAGTATATTCCAGATATAATCCATACAAAGTTGTCTATTGATGCAAACAAATCTCCCTTCCCATATGCTACTGGCTGGGAATACAATTGCGCCTCATGATCCGAAGGGGCATCTCTTGTATTCCCTGGCACACTTTGGCCCTAGCATTCCATTCCTCCCACCTCTCACCCTTGCAATGACGCCAGGCGAATGAATAGGGCATTGATGCTGGCAGGACCCCCCTTCCTGACCCTTAGCAGTGGGGTGGGGGAGACATTGTGCCAGCTGTTTGCGATGGTCCCTTTCCTCCCCGCCCCCCCCAACCTCCCACACTGGGTTCAAGGATTGTCACGTCACTGGCTTTGCCTGGAGCGATCCGGAAAGATGGAAAAATCAGCAAAAAGAAGGGAAGGCGAGCGGCTAGAGAAGGAAGCCGCTTTGGGTGGGGTGGGAGGAATCGGTCTTTTAAAAAATGATCCGCTTCATTCTATACACTGGCGCATCGCCTTTCAACCAAAACAGTTCTCACAACAAAATACGAACACCACTTTAAAGCAAAAAAATAACAACCGTGCAACCTGAAAACAAATGCAATAAAACCAGAACAAAGGGTGGGGAAGCAATCCTATTAGAAAAAGAAATGGTCATTACAAACAGCACTTAAAACTAGGTAGCCTTTTGCGGATGAAGGAGGGAGGTTTTGGCATTCACGGTTGAATATGTCATTACGCCCCCGACTTTGGCACAGAGAACTTCCCCATAGCAGTGCCTTTCCTTAGTTAGGGATGCTAACTCAAGTTTCACACACACACACACACACACACACACACACACACACACACACAGAGAGAGAGAGAGAGAGAGAGAGAGAGAGAGAGAGCAGGGCCCCAGCAGAAACTCTTGAAATGCCCTCACATCATGGTACTTCACAGTTTGGCCAAAGGTCAGGGTGAAATGAAGTATTTGCATGGCTGACTGAGTTTTCGCAGCTGTCTGGTAGGTTTAACTCTTCCCCATCTGCTTCTGGAGAGTAGAGTGCACAGTTCCATGAGGAGCAGGATGAAAAGGACACCGCAGAGGTAGTTTCCAAGGGGAAACATTATCGTCAGCCATCATCTCTTCCCCCAACGCCACCCTGCCTCCACAAAATATAAACTGATAGACCTGGAAACTCCTAATATTGAGGCAGAGCCTTATCAGTGGTGGCCCCTCACTGCTGGAATTTTCTCCACCAGGGGGCACTCCTTTTTTATTTTATTTATGATTTTTCAATTTTATACATTTCAATAATTTTATAATCATTTTAACACTTCATAACTTGACTTACTTCCCCCTCTTTCTGCGGTTCCTTAAATTATTTTTTTAACATATTCTGCATATCCAATTTAACTTAATTTACTCATTTATTCATCTACTTTAAATATATACTCTTATAAAACTGCAGGTTATAATCCTACCAATGTTCTTATCTGTTTACAATTTATTTGTAAATATTCAATAAAAAATTTCCATTATTTTACAAAGAGTTTGTTATCTTGATTTCTTATTTTCCCCATTTCTGCATATTCCATAAGTTTTTGTATCCATTCTTCTTTTGCTGGGATTTCTGTTCTCATCCTGAAGCAAAGTTCTTAACCCGAGGTACTGTTTCTGGGTTAGCGGAGTCTGTAACCTGAAGCATCTGTAACCTGAAGCGTCTGTAACCCGAGGTACCACTGTACATGAATAAATTTTTATAGAGTTTGGGTAGTCCTGTCCCTATAATTCCCAAAAGGAAAGCTTTCCTTTTCACCGGGGAGGGGGGCACTTCTGCAGCCCACCTACTTCGGGCACCAAAGAAGAATTTTCCAAAAAAAATATATCCTGGGCTTTTTAAACTTTCAATTTTACTGTACCCTTTTATGCAGCTTTCTTCTCTATCTTGTTTTAAGCCTCCTATTTCTCAGCCTCTCCTACCTCACAGGATTGTTAAATGGGGCGGGGGTAGGTGGAACCTTTGAGCTCTTTGGAAGAAAGGCATAAAACAATAAATAATAAATAGTGGGTGTGTGGGTGTTGCTTTAGATTTTTTAAATTATTATTCAAGTACAAGAATTTTACATACATTATATTATCTCCTTCCAATTTTATTACATCACCTGGATAGCTCAGTTGGTTAGAGCGTGGTGCTGATAATGCCAAGGTTTCAGGTTCAATCCCTGTATGGGACAGCTGCGTATTCCTGCTCTGCAGGGGGTTGGACTAGATTATGCTTAGGGTACCTTCCAACTACATCATTTGTCAACTACCCTGGAAATATTTAAAACAAACATTTCTCAGACTGTAGTAAGAGCCAGGGTCAGCCAGCTGTCACTGAACTCTAAACTTCAGGTGTATTGATACACCAACAAAGTACAACTGCGGTAACTTTTGGCATCTAATAATGGTCCTCCCTCTCCCTGGTACACAGCCCTTCTGCCCTTATTAGATAGTCCAAAAAAAGTTACCGGTAAGTCCCTCTGCTGATTTAGTTTTCCATCCTTCAGTCTTAATTAGCACCTTGATTATCTAACACCGATTCCTTGTTTTGATTGCACTAGGCATTTCTCAGGGATTCTAAGAAACTCCCAAATTAGTGCAGTTTTGAAATCAGTGGTCACAATCAGAGCAATTCTGAAAGGTTCCGTCCACCATCACAATTCAAAATGGCACCCGAATGTATCCAAACACAGAAGAAAACCTGTTTTTTTTATCTCAGGAACCATTGTGCAAAATTTGATTACGATATCTTAAGAGGTGTCCAAATACGTAGCAAGCAAGCAAACGAACTGTTCAAGGTAGATTCCTAAAGATACATAAAGAGCAAAAATATTCAATGTATTTTCTATTGCCATATTTCAAAGCCACAAAGTTAGACTGAAATTCTTTCAAGATTCTTTCACCGCCAGCTTGCTCTGGTTCTATGGGCTGTTTCCCATTACCGGATCTCTACATGGAAGTAACTTCTGTTTTAGTAACATGATTCCCATATGTTGGTTGAAACATGAGATTGTACTGCAGGCATGTAAACTGCTGCGTATACAAGTGCCAAGAAAGTGTGACTGACTCTTTGTACACAGAATTACTTAAGATCTTATTCCCAAGTTACCTAGGAGTAAACCCCATTCATCTCGATGGAACTTAGTTCTAAGACAGTCAACACATATAGGATTGCACTGTTTGACTGAAATTCTAGGCACTTCATCCTCCTGGGAATAAGTCTAACTCAACTAAGAGGTAAGCCTCCCTGAGCAGGATTGGGCGGTTGATTAACCTACAAAAGAGTTGAACTTTGGCAAGAAGCTTTGATCCTGCAACTCCGCTCTTGCAAAGCTTATCTTGCTTATCTGGTTGGTAAGGTGCTCAAGAAATCACAGCAAACAAAACTACCAATTAGGTGTTGTTGTTTTTAAGATGACGCCTTCCTTAGTGGGAGTGCTTTGATGCCTAAAGCCACATGGAAAATATTATATCAGAATAGGTCATTCATTTGAAATTTTAAGCAAAGGCCTGCTAGATTCCTGCTGGCTCCGACTCATTACTCAAGAACCCACAAGAATGATCAGTTCTATAATGTTTTCCACATGGAATCTTCTGCAGGAACCTTTCCAAAAACACTCCCAAGAAGGCAAATGGAAGACGACCATACGTTGATCAGGAACGGCCAAGCAATCAGGATTTATTAATACAACGAGTTATGCAGACTTATTACTCAGTGAATGAATTACTTAAGTGTACGTTCATGTACAGTAAGACTGCAACTTACGCGCATTTAACTTGTGCACATTCAGCTTTACACGCTTGTAGAAAAAAACAAGTTAACAATTTTAAAAGCGGGGAGGAAAGGGAGCAGGAATCTGGGAATAAAGACTTTGGCAATCCCACACACCATTGAAGCCAACGTGTTTTCACTATATATGATTTTGGCGATCCCCAGAATGTAACCCTTGTGTAAGTTGCAGGCTTACTGTATTGCAAAACCCACAATGAAGACGGCACCTTCTCTAAAGTAGGGATTCCCCAACTGTGCTCCATGGGCCATTAATGGTCTGTGAGCTTCATTCAGCTACTCTGCAATGGGGCAGTGAAGAACAGAAGGAGTAGTGTCTGTAAATGGCAGGCGCAGTTGCTCCCGGCAGTCCATAGAATCGGAGAGTTGGAAGGGACCCCAAGGGTCATCTAGTCCAACCCCCTGCAATGCAAGAATCTCAACAAAAGGACCCAAGACAGGTGGCCACCCAACCTCTGCCCAGAAGGTGTGAGTGGGATGGATCAGAGACGGGTGGGTACGGAAGAGGCACTTGAAAGGAGTGGAGAGGATTAGCAGTGAAGTGAATGCAGGGCTAGAATTAGGAAGTGTTGTAAGAATTTAAGGTATTTTATTTCTATATATAATAATTCTTATTAATATAACACAAGCAAACAAGGCCACATGTCTGAAAACAGCACAGAAAGACAGGCCTCACACCATTTTGACTCCTAGCTCGCCAGGTACCAGATGGCCCATTTCCCTCACAAAGAACAGTCGTTAGCCCTGCATTTGCCCTGCCCTGTCAGGGCAGGAAATCAGGAAACCTTTTGTTTTCCAGAAATGTGTGTCTGGGAGGGGTCGAGGAAGGATGACCAGGTGTGGAAAATTCTCAAGTTACCTCCTCTGACCCTCCCAAGTTGTGATGTAGTTCTGATGTATCTGGGGGTGGGCTGGACTCCAAGGGGGGAATTTCAAAAGTCTGTACTGTATAGGGGCTGGCACACCATTGTTCTGGGTTCTCCTCATCCTACCTGCTACGTGACGGGGAACCTCTTTTGCAACAGATTCAATAAACGGGAAGCTCCGCTTTGCTTTTGACAACTCCGGTGTGGGCTCTGTCTGTGGCACGAAGGGAAAAGCTCTAAAATTCCAGCTCTTCCCAGGGAGAAAACTCCAGACTCCCCCTTGGGAAAACCGGACCCAACTTTCAGCCTTTTCGAGTAAAATTTTGCTTATAACAGAAGTTTCATCCCAATTCAATCAACATAAATTGCAGAGCATCTAGAACAGTTTGTTACAATTGCTCCACGAGGCAGTCAACTCATTAAATGCTCTGCCAAGACCTTCAGCAATTTTCAGGTGGTCTGTAGGGATGGGGAGTTTAGGAACTAAAGTATTATTATGGGTAATAAGCTCATTTAGCATTCGCATAGCACTGTTGAGAGTTCAATGCACATGTAGTATCCAGTTGCAATCTTTACAACAACCCTGTAAAGTAGGTCCATTTTATGACCCAATACTGCAGAAGGGAAGAACCGAGGGCGATGAAGAGGAGTTTGCCTCAGGCCATCAAGTGAGCTTGAGGCAGATTCAAACCTCCAGACTTCCTGATTTGTAGCCCAGCCTTTTAGCCACTGTGCTGCACCAGCTCTTCCTACTGTTATTATTTCTATCGCCCTGCAGCTGTGTCTGACGCCATATAAACACAGGATTTAACACAGGCTCCTGCCATCTATGGTAGGTAAATGTGAAATTACATACAGTTGCAGCTGTCTGCTAGGGTTTGTGCGCCAGAATAAGAGGGGAAACGCTCCCCAAGATTCTTCATCAAAACTGGAGCGTTGAAGGTCAGGTTATCCCAAAACGTTCTAGTGCCCAAGAAAGGACATGCAGGCGATGTGTCTCCTTCATAATGTGCTATGACAACTTTTGGCATTTATACAGTGCATACAACCGTAGGAAGGTACCTTATATTGACTCAGGCCATTCGTCCAAGTACCTCAGAACTGTCTACACTGAGTGACTCTCCAGGTTTTCAGGCTGCACTACACTTGGAGGTGCTGGGGACTGAACCTGGTGCAGATCATATCTGTGGCCTGCACAGAGCCAGCCCTTTCTGAGTCTTTTTAAGTGCTGGCAGCAGCCTCACCGATGAATCAGGGATCCAACCACCAGTCTGCCAGTTGTTAATTGGCCAAAGCTTGCAGTGCGACTTTAGCAGTGCAGCCGACCGAAGCGCAAAGCTCCTGGATGAGCTGGCTAACGAGACCCTCGGAGTGACAGGAGGCTGGGCCAGCCAACAGCGAGTTCAATCCGCCTGTTGATATGCCCAGGAGCCCCCAGACCCAAGGCATGGTCTCATCTTCATTGGGCAGCCCGCAGAGCGAGGGATGTAGGTCCCTGACCACGGCTAAAAGTGGGCCTATCTCATCTGAGAGCTGGGTGGGGCAGGGGGTGCAGAGAGAGGGCTGTGGGGTGGAAATAGCTGGCGGGACTTTCTCCTCCGCTGCCGTTAGCTCCTGTTATTTATTCATCCACTGGCATTTGGACGCAGCAGCTGAGACAAAAGGCGCTGGGGCAGCTGGTGGCGGGGGCGAGGAAGCATATTTTGCATCAGTCACAGGGGTTCGTGTGTGTGTGTGTGTGTGTGTGTGTGTGTGTGTCCGCATGCATAACCCCGACACACCCAGCAGTCGGAAAGAGCTTGTGCTAAAAGTTGTTTTAACCCGTTCAGGGCCAGTGGTAAAGAGGAGGCACTGTGTTGAGGAAGCATGGCAGACCTGGCTAAGTTGTTAACTCCCCACCCTTGCTCCTCTGCTATTGAAGCAGCAGCCAAACATAGCAAAAGAAGAAGTAGGTGAAGCTTTCTCCATTATTCCATGATGGGGTGGGGGTGGGGGAGGAATCCACCTGCTTCCATTCTGCACAGCGCAGGAAGAAGTCCAGTTTAAAACACACACAGAGAGAGATTGGCAATCCTAGATCCAGAGGAGCATTGCCTAGGGAAAGCCACAGGGTCCAAAATACCTAGCATGGGGCCACTGGTGTAGAGAGGTTGATAGGCAGCAGAATCATTGCTATGCCTCAGTAGCATCCTCTGAGGGCGCCATGGCATCCAGAGATTCTGCATCTAGCCCTACAGAACCTGTTCCTACAGTGGCCAACCCCAGTGGGAAGCCCCCCAAGGCCCAGCAACTCTCCCCACTTGGCATTCAGAGGCATAACAGTGGAGGGAGAGCATTGCCATCAATGCTAGCATCTCTTGATAGCCTTATCCTTCAGGAATCTTGGGTCCTGGGCCTACAGAGAGGCAGGAGAATGATCTGAAGACAGGGACTCTGTTCTCTGTTAAGATGCTCATCTTCTCCCTCCTTCTCAACCAAGGCAGGAGGAAGGAGGCACAACTAGAAGGTAACTGCTGGCCCCACAAAACCTGCCCCTTCCTTGGTTCCCACCCACCCATGTTCAAAAGGCAGAGGGGGGTAGGGAATCCAGAGGAGCAGATTTTTGAGGACAAGCTTCCCCCATCTCCCTAGGGCCATCAGGGACAGGAGCAACAACGTCATGGCGCCATGGTCTTACCTGGTTACTGGTGTTGGCCAGAGGTATCTCCTACGGATTCAGGAGGAGGAAGAGGAGGAGGAGGAGGGCAGCCCCTTATCGGCTCATTGGCGGCAGGAAACTTTATAGTCTTTCTTGGGTTCATACCCTACAGAATCAGATCTCTGGCGCTCAGCATATCTTGGGATCAAAGCCCTGCGTGCCCCGCTTTGCTCTCCTCTCTTCATTCGAACACATTCACCTCTATTTTTCTGTCTCCAGTATGATCCATCCCCTTCCTTATCTCTCTCTCTCTCTCCCACCCCCGCCGCCCCACTATACCCTCCACTCCTCTTATCTATCTTTCTATCTCTCTCCTCCTTTCACCAGCCCAATTTCCAAGCTCTTTCATCAATACAAGCAACGTAAATCGGTCTTCCTAAGCTCCAGGACACCGTTCTCCTTTCCCAGCCCTTCCTTATCGACCTTCCCAAACACGGTTTTCTCTCCCTCTCCTTTCCCTTTCCCTGGCAGCTCTGGGGGGGAAGAGAGAGGAGGAATAAAAGCAGAGCGATTGAATTTCAATCCTGGGACCCACCACTCCACCTTCCTGGGGGCTTGGCTTGAGAAGGAGGGGAGGGTAAGCAGAGTCAGAAAAAGAGTGGGGTGGGGAGAGGGGGAGACAGGAGTCCGAATTCCTGACCTTAACTTTTGAGAGAGGAGAGGAGTGGCCACAAAAGCTTTAGAGAAACAGGGATTTGGGAAGTTGTCAAAGAAGAAATACATTCTTTGACTGGTGTGTGATATGGATGTCTCCTTGTGTAGGAGAAGGTGCAGCCTCTGGCACCGCCTGCTGGTGGGACTCTCCCCCCAAAAGGGGACGTTGTTCCAGCAGAGAATCTGCTTCCTATCCGGATTTGAAAAATAATATAAATGCAACCATGTGTCTGGCAGGGATACCATGCTGTATTTTAATCAAATGGGGTGTGTTTGTGAAAACAGACTGACGGCTTGATTCCCAGTCCTACACAACACCCATAATTTCTCTTATTCATATTATTTCCATGCACCTCTTTGACTGGCAGAGAACCCAGGTGTCCTGCTCACAGGATTGAAATATGACCAGAATGTAACAGAACTTCCAAGCTTAAAAACAAAAACAAAAAACAAAAAGGGAAAATCCTCTTGGCCAGCTGCCAGAATTTTCTATGTAAAGGCCAGCTGCCATAATTAGCTAGGGGGGGAAATCTTTTGTGTGTGTGTGTGTGTGTGTGTGCATGCTTGAAGGGCACATCTCACAGATGTGCCTTAACCTTACTGAGCTCAGCAGCAGCACACCATTTCACCAGCAGCAGAACAGAAGCACTTTGTGAAGTGCATATTGAAACTATGGAACTCACTCCCACAAGAGGCAGTGATAGCCAGCCACTTGGATAGCTTAGAAGAGGATCAGACAAATTGGAGCCTGGATAGCTCAGTTGGTTACAGTGTGGTGCTGATAACATCAAGGTTCCAGGTTCGATCCCTGTATGGAACAGCTGCATATTCTTGCATTGCAGGGGGTTGGACTAGATGATCCTCAGGGTCCCTTCCAACTCTACAATTCTATGAAATTCATGGAGGACAAGGCTATCAATGGCTACTAACCACAGTGGCTACATTCTACCTCCACTGTCAGAGGTGCTATACCTCTGAGCACCACCTGCTGGGAATTGCAGGTGGGGAAAATTGCTGCTGCTGCTGTATTGCTGAATTGATGTATGCTCATGCATACGTTTGACAGCTATGAGGACAGACAGGATGCTGGGCGAGATGGGCCATTGGCCTGATCCAGCAGGCCCATTCTTCTCTTCCTATGTTAAGATGCTTCAAAGCACATGTGCGTGTTGCACAGCCTTCCCTAGCAGGTTTCGTTGAGCCAGGAGGGTTTGTGTGTTGTCCTATTACTGCATTTTTCTGCAACTGCAGTGCTTTATGGCAGAACGATTCATGCCAGCACTACAGAGCTCAACCCGTTTAAAAGCAGTTTTGAGTGCTTTGATTCCGTGATTTATAACGTTGCTTTCAAGTAGTTGTTAATCGGTACATTAAATGCTCATGTAGATATCAGGCCTCCCTTTCTAGCCACCCTTATCCACAGCAGCCTCTGTAATTTAAATCCTACTAAGTTCCTGGTCTGGAGATGGTACAGGTGTGTCTAGGGGGCGGAAGCTGCAGGTACGAAACAGACTTGCTTCTACATCAACACTGCTTGCTAGAAAGCTGCTTGAAGTTTTGAGAAACTCCGGAATAATGTAGCCTTATTGCAGCCTTATTGCACAAGTCCATCAAGTTTCACCTCTGACCTGCTAGCTCTTAGTCATAGATTTATAGAATTGTAGAGCCTGATGTTTAGTCAGAATCTCCTTTCTTCTAAACTGAAGGCATTGTTTCGGGCCCAACCCTCTGAAGCAGGAGAAAACAAGGTTGCTCCATTCTCCATGTAAAGGTAAAGGGACCCCTGACCATTAGGTCCAGTCGCGGACGACTCTGGAGTTGCAGCGCTCATCTCCCTTTATTGGCAGAGGGAGCCGGTGTACAGCTTCTGGGTCATGTGGCCAGTATGACTAAGCCGCTTCTGGCGAACCAGAGCAGCCGTTTACCTTCCTGCCGGAGCGGTACCTATTTATCTACTTGCACTTTGCTGTGCTTTCAAACTGCTAGGTTGGCAGGAGCAGGGACCAAGCAATGGGAGCTCACCCCATCGCGGGGATTTGAACCGCCGACCTTCTGATCGGCAAGCCCTAGGCTCTGTGGTTTAACCCACAGCGCCACCCGCATCCCTCAATTCTCCATGTAGCAGCCCTTTAGATAATTGAAAATGGATATTGCATCTCCTCTGTCTCCTCTTTACGAGGCTAAATATACCCAACTCCCTCAGTCATTCCACCCCTGTTTTAAACTCCTAGAATAGCCTAGGGTTGTATACACACCATACTTTTAAAAGTGCATGCCCCCCTTCCCAAAACACACACAAAAGAATCCTGGGAACTGTAGTTTGTTAAGGATGCCAGGAATCGTAGCTCTGTGGAGGATAAACTACAGTTCCCAGGATTCTTTGGGGGCATGTATGAATGCAGCAGAGGAGTTTTGGATTCCAGCTGATGGGAGTAGTAATGCAATCATCTGGGAGGCACCAAGAAAATTTCCAATCTGTTATCCAGGATGAAGCACAGCGTTCCTAGGTACTTAAAGCCCATAATACAAATTCGTATATGCTGATTTACATGTATATAGACCTCCAGACAAATTAAAATGGTAGGTTGCTGGGATGTTACTCACACTGTGCTTAGCAGTAAGTTACACACACACACACAAACACACACAAAAAACCTGGGGCTCGAGCTACCCTGTAACTACTGTACACTCTTCCTGTAATCTTACACAACCCACCCAGATTCTTAGCCTATAAACCCCCTCCCTTTCCAAGAATCTGGTTACTTCCTCTTCTTGCACATGGCATACTCCAGAAATATTAATTTTGTCCACAAATGAAAACGAGTGGGGAAAACGGAAAGAGAAACCGAAACAAGACAGGGAAGATCAAACTACAACAGATCTTAATCAGGTGCAATTCCCCACCCCACCCCTCACAATTGGTTTCTTGCATTGCTGGCAGGTGATAGCAATACCACTGGGTTGAAATTGTCCCAGATGTTATTAGGTCCTGTAATTCTCATCTGCCTGGCTGGTTGACACCTGGATTTGTTGCAACGTCTGATGCCTCTGTTTCTCTCTTAGGTTGTTTCAGTTATTGTTCAGATTTGGCCATAAATGCCAGGGGACTGTGAGAAAGCAAGCACAGGCCTTCCAGCTAATACTATTGTCCAAAATGAGCTGTAGATAATTGATAATATATTGGGCAGAGCTCTCCCCCCGCACCTGGAACTCAGTTCCACCCTCTCTCAGGTGGGCACCATTGCCATTATAAGAGAACAAGGGAGGCATTCATGGCAAGTCCCAGCACCTCTTTTCCTAGAAAAATTAGCACTGATCTTGGGAAATTAAAAAACAAAAGAGCTGTGGGTAACAAGTGACGTTTCTGTCCTTTATTTGTAAGTGTTGATATGCTGTCTTCTCCAAAATATCAGAGCAGCGTACAACAATATGTATGCAATAGGCAAGGGTTCTGTCCTAGCAGATTATTCCTGTTACTGGTCTGGCCTTGTCAATTTATTTTTTCGACTTCATTGGGTGGGCCCTGTCATCTGAGACATGCCTGATGTAAATCCTTAGTGTTCATTTTTGTCCAACAAGATAGAACAAGCGTGGTTGCATCGTGGGGCAAAGCTATGGATCTTGTGGTGTGGCACACAGGAAAACTGCCTTACGCTGAGCCCATCTAGTTCAATATTGTCTCTGCACCCAACTAGCAGTAGCTCTTCAGAGTTTTGGACAGGTAATATTTCTCCATTCTACCTGGAGATTACAAGGATTGTAGCTGGGACCATTTGCATGCAAAATGGAAGCAAGAAGCATGCAGGTAAGTGTACTGGTGATGGTCACTGGTTTCAGGTGATAACAGAAAAAATGGCAATTTGTAATCCTCCTTACTGCATAGAAAGTGACTAATACTTGATAATGATTGAATTAACTATTGTCTCAAATTATTATGGATTGGAGCCAAGACTCCACCTTTTAGCTTGTCCTTGTGGTGACTTTCATCTTGCTGTTGTTATTGTTGTTGTTAGCTTGTTCACTGATTAAAAGCCTCTTGTTCTGCCTACAAAGTGAGCAACTTTGCTTTATATTGAATAAGGAAGAACCTAACTTTCCACCTCGCAGGGCTGTTGGGGAAGATAAAACAGGGGGTGTAAAAGGGACTTTGCAACAGCCACCCAGAGCTGCTCGGAGGAAGGGTGGAATTAAAAAGGAGTCATAGACAGTTATTTGCCAGCTGAGAATAAATGGCCACGTAGCTGTGATGAAACAAAGTTTATGCCACAAAAAACCTTGCAAATGGCTGCTCCAGGCAGGAAAAAAGAAAAGTTAATTTCTGTATTTATCATGGTAAATCTCACCAGTTTTAAAAAATGAAACTGGAAAGTACGAGGAGCATTTTCTAAACGAAGCCTCTCTTCTACTAGGAGAGTCAACGGGGGGGGGAGTACTTTCGTTTCAAGTTTTGTTTCCCAACCCACCCGTCCCCATGGTTTGCACCGACGCGGCGCCGCTACTCCTCGCCCCTCCCTCTCCCCAGCACCCTCCGTCGGTCACGTCTCTCCCCCTGACCACGCCCCTTCCACAACGTCACAATGTGGTGACGTAATCCTCCCAGAACGAGTGTTTATATAGACTCGGCGTCAACAGCGAGGCATCCAAACATTCTATTCCTATTCACAGAAGAAAAAAAGCCGCCGCCGCCGCCGCCGCCGATTGAGAGACATGGGCTCTGCCGCGACCGACCGCTCTTCTGCCAAGCCCGCCGCCCCATCGCCCGATCACCGCGCCAACCCCGCAGCTGCTTGCTGGAGCGAGTTTGTTACTGGCTAATTCGATTCGAGAGGTAAGGAGGCAAAAGTCCATCATTGGGTCCTCTCTCTCCCCTTTCCTTGGAACCCAGGAGTCCTGGACCCCCGCAGGTACTGGGAACGGATAGACCTCGCTCCCCTCCCACGCCAGGCCAGGGAGTTTTGCCGACCGCGTTCTTCTGCTTGTTAACCGCTCCATCTTCCCGTCCCTTCCTAGAAAACCCTGGAATCCCGGCCGGCTTCTCGCCTTCTCCCCGCCCACGGCACCCGGGAGCCCTCCTTCGCTTTGTACTTGGGTGTTAGACCGCCCACCACGCCTCTTTCCACGCCACCCAGGCGCCTCGGCTACTCAGCCCTATTAGGACCCAGGTCTTCTGCCTCCGGAGGACCCAGGAGTCCTGCCTACCACCCCCGCCTCTCCAGATTCCTTCCCTCTCGTGGTGCGTTCACTGAGCCGGCCCCCTACCCCACTCCACCCCCGTATATCTCTTCCACAGGTATCCACCCAAGACCTACACCCTTTTTAATTGCTACGTCCTCGTCCTTGCTTAATGCGGTTCTCAGACTGGTGTCTTGGGAATCTCGGCTAGGGAGAGCAACAGTATTATCCATGTGGGGGACATCTCCAGATAGTTCCCCATTCCAGTAGTTTCCTCAAGATTCAGCAACGGATATTCTATATTTTTGCTGTTCCTTTTTTTTTTTAAATAAAGTATCCTTATTTTATGAACCCCTCCTCCCCCAAATTGTGGCACTGCTAATCCTAAAACAATAGCCTTCTGTATCTTATCTATGCCTCTATGTCCTCTTTTGCATTTTTGGGGGGTCATTCCCCCCATTGACTTGCACCCCAGACCTCCCCTCCCTTTTGTAAAAAAATGCATTAGTTATATCCCCTCCTCTTTTGGAGCTCTTCCAAGATTTCGTTTTCTGTTCCTCTGTCTGTCCTCAGACTGCCATAATTTTCCACTTCCCCAAATACTGAATTCCTAGGGGAAGGCCAGAAAGCAGAAACTGAACTTCACCCTCATTTGGTTTCTACCTTCCCTAGCACACCTAGTTAAGAAACTGCACCATTTCCTTTTCGCTCCACATTTTCAAAAATATCCCATCCTACCTACCGGACTAGGATGAATGACAATGAGGTTGTTACTGCCACTGTTGTTCTCTCTTTCGCCACCCCTACCCCAAACTTAATATTTACAGTACTTCACATTAGGAATATCCTCAGCTGTAACCCTAGAGAGTATGACAGTTGTCCTGTATGGCAGGGAGGGGGTCGATTTCTGAATGGGCCCCCTTCCTGTTTTAGAGGAGGGCTTTGATCGTTAAGATCTTCTGGCTGTCAAAAGCGGGGTGCTCTCCCGCTGCTGTCCCACAATCCTGGAAATCCATGCATCTTTTTGCTTTGAGGGCATTTGGAAATCTTCAAATGAATATTCCCCTCCACTCCCCTTCTCTCCCCCTACCCACCATTTCCAGTTCTAACCTGTTGTGGGTCAGAAGGTTTGCTGTTCTTCCTCTCTCCCCGACAGCTGCGCACCCGGAATCCAGACTCTGTGTGTGTGTGTTGTGTTATTTCCCCCCCTTTCTGCTTCCGGACTGGGGTGTTGCCAGCGTTCCAGGGGCACTTGCTTGAGCTTGTTTGGGGCGCGCCCTGGATTAAATCAACCTACACATCCAAGCCAGGAAAACAATCCATAGAAAAAAAACGAGAGAGATAAACTGAGGCACAGATAGGGGGCGGAAGTAATCTTGCTGGAATGTGGGGATAAGGGCCTAGAAGTGCAGGATTCCTGCCTCATGCCTTAATTTCCTACCTCCTATTTTCATCCACAGTCTTATTCTTAGTCGGGCCTTTCCTAATCCACTTCATGAGTGCGTACACACCATACATTTAAAGCACATCCCAGAATCCTGGGAACTGTAGCTTGTTAATGGTGCTGGGAATTGTAAGTTCTATGACTGGTAAATAACAATTCCCATGATTCTTTTTTTGGGGGGGGGGGGGTTGATGTGCTTTAAATGTGTGTGGTGTACAGAGCTAAGGTGTGTATTAAAGTTTCCTCTCACTTTTAACTTTTTTAAAAAATACTTAAGTTACAAAATAAAACACCCACCAAAGGATTTCTTGTTAAGAACAGTTAAACAAACACCAAAACCATTCATATTCCGCCCTCAAACAACCTCCAAAAAAAACAGCAGGATGCCATTGCACATATCATTATATTGCTTGGAACAAATAATATATACACCCTGAGCTCCCAAAAATGCAATATCAATCGAGGAAGGGTGCTATTTGCTACCGATACCATAACCCATTCTCCTTCAGGACATTTCTTGCCTAAGGCCTCCATTCCAGAATATGTTGTTGGTGCCAAGTCTCAGTCCATACTGGGCTTAGTCATAGCAGCCCTGATTACGCACAGAAGGCCTTTACTCACAGCTTAGAAATTAAGCAGCAAATAAAATACCTGGCATAAATAAGTAACAAATACTCCACAACTTGAGTACAGCATAAACAACCTGTTCTTCCACACTCTGGATTAAGGGAACAGGCCTTTCAGGTGGATTCCGGATAGGTTTCAGGTCTTGTATCTCGCGTGTGTGTGTGTGTGTGTGTGTGTGTGTGTTTTAAAAATGTCTTGCTTACAGGAGAGACTACAGCTCAGTGGTAAATGAAATGCTTTGCAGGCAGAACTTCCTAGATTCAATCCTTGGAATCTCCAGGAAAAAAAGAAAATGTGGGCGGTGGGGGAAGGACCAGGTAGTGGAGATGAAACCCTGGCGAACTATTGCCAGTTGAAAGAAGACAGTGCTGAACCAGAGGCACAAATAGGTCCCATATGCCCTATATATTAAAGCAGTATCATACCACTTTAAATAGACATGGCTTCCCCCAAAGAATTCTGGGAAGTGTAGTTTAAGGGAGCTGAGGTTTGTTAGGACACACACACACACACACAGAGAGAGAGAGAGAGAGAGAGAGAGAGAGTGTGTTCCCCTCACAGAACTGCAATTCCCTGAGTGCCCTGGCAAGAGGGATTGACTGTTAAACTGCTCTGGGAATCTGTACCTCTGTGAGATGGCTAGGGGTTCTCCTAACAATTCTCAGCATCCTCGACACATGACAGTTCCCAGGATTCTCTGGGGGGAGCCATGGCTGCTTGAAAGCAGTATCCTATTACGGTACTTTAATGTATAGTGCAGATGGGGCCTAAGTCTGACCCCTTCCTTATAATGCAGCAAAACAAAGCATATTGGAATCTGACTCTCTGGGCTTTCCCAGCACCACTTTCAAATTTTTAATAGCTGGTGGCTTATTTTCACTTTTGCTGCTTTTCAGGTCTAAGATGCCCCCTCACATCACATCCAGCCAACTGACATCACCCCCCTCAGACACAGAGAGGTTGTTGGTTTGCTGTGACCTCTTCAGGCTCAGAATGGCTAAAATCCTCCCTGCCGAATCAAGCCGGTCCAGCCCTGCTGGCAAGTTCAACATGGCAGCCGTGATTCTTGGACGTATGGTCCAGATCGCTATGGACTGGGTGAGGAGGTGGTTGCACCTCTGGCAGCAGAGCCCTGCCACCCTGGTGAGGGCTGTGTTGATGGGCATTGCCAAGGGGGCAATGCCCATCTTAGAGAAGACGAGGCAACTCTTAAGAGGAACTTGGGAGGAATTTGGAAGAGAGGAAAGCAAAGTGGAAGGGCGAAACTTGAAAGCTGCCCATCTGGGATACCTTTCCCTGGGCAGTCACAAGTGTTACCCTCGAAGGGATACAGAAAGCTTGACTGAAGGCGGACATTTTGAAGAGGACCTGGCACTGCTCCTGACTGCTTCTAATGGTCCATCCAAAATGGATAGCATGCGTTTGGAAGAGGATGGCATTTCTGAACCGTACTTGATCAGCGCTTCCATTGCCTACGACCTTGGAAATGACTGGGGCGTTTCTTCAGAAGAAGACATGGCGTTGGAAGGCAGAGAGAACGCCGGGAGATCCCCCCAGAAATGGCTGGAATATTGTTGCCATCCACAAGCATTGATGAAAGGATTGAATATTGGCGGATACTGTAGGGAGAATGTGGAAGGTTCCTGTAGCCACCACGGAGAGTTAAAGGATTTTGGAGGGGGCTTTCGTTTGGAAAGTACCTCCGCTTCCCAGGGAAACGAGGAGGGCCCAGGATCTAGTGGGGATTTGGTGATGCGTGACGGGCAAAGCTTTGAAAGTCCATCTGATTCCCCAAAGGATGGGGAAGAGATAGAAGCATACAAGAAAGGTGGAGATAAGGGTGCGTTCGACTCAACCTCCTGTGTTTCCCAAAGCCCCCTTGTCCTATCCTTGTTCTACAGTCCATCAGAGGAAGAGGAGGATGGCAGTGACGATTCAGAGGACTGGTGGAGCGAAGACGAGATGGAAGAAAGCATTCAGTCTGGAGGGCACCTGGGGAACGGGGAGAACCATTTGGAAGCAGAAGTAGACTCTCTGCATCAGGATGTATTGGAGAGCCTCTGCAAGTCTTTTTTTGCAAGCAATGACCCTTTCCACCCGCTCTGCTTTTCCAAGCCCATTCAAGCCCCCACACCTGCCCCTCAGCCTGAGGCCAAGAACCACAAGGAAATCACAGTCACCTTTTATCAGACAGGGCTGGATTCTAAGCCTGAGGAGCTGTGTAATCCACCAACGCGACCACGTTTCAAGTGGAATCCAAGAGTTTCCTCCAGGCATCCAGCTCAGAAATGTTGCCAGCCAGACTCTGAGGAAAACTCTGATCCTGTGACCTCAGAAGTGTCATCAGTTTCCCAGGAGGCAAGCCAGGTGATTAAGAAGGTGAGTTGCTTTAAATACTTTGTGTGTGGACTAACCAGAACCCTTAGGTTCTCCAGAGGATGAGTCTTGAGGGAGACAGTTCAGAAATGTGTGTGTGTGTGTGTGTGTGTGTGTGTGTGTGTGTGTGTGTGTGAGTGAGAGAGAGAGAGAGAGAGAGAGAGAGAGAGAGAGAGAGAGAAAGAAAGAAACAAAGACACTCCATAATTAGGAATAGCTAACACCCTTGTTTCTGCCCCTCACAATTACTAGCCTGGATTAGAGTTGCCCATTTCATTCACAAATGTTTCAGGAAGTCTTCCTAATTTTATCACTTAACTGCTGTGTATAACTACTATGTTTACACAACAGTGGTTATGAGTAGAAAATTGGGTGTTACAGATGCTATTCCCCACCCCACCCTGTGCCCTTTTTGACAGCTGAAGTTAAGGCAGAAATTAAACAGGTATAGCTTTTGTTTACATTAATTAAAATAACTCTCTTCCTGCTTTTCAAGTTTTCTTAAAACATCTGAAGGCATCTCAAACAGGCTTTTACAATGATTAACAATTCTTTCTGTCAGCCTCAGTAGATCAGAGCTGTTTGAAATCTCAGCTGATGAGCTGAAAAGATTTCTTGTGATACTGTAGTCTAAACCATTTTAAAGAATCGGCCTGCTATGGAGATGGAGCGATGCGGAAAGCTGCATCTGTTGAAATTATGTATACACAGGGATTTTCTTCCTCAAAGGAAGAAAAGTGAGCATGCTGTGTATGTCTTGGGGTGAGACAGGGGCAGCCCACTCCATGTGATTTGAGCACCACAACTACAGTGGTACCTCGGTTTAAGAACAGTCCTGTTTACGAACGATTCGGTTTACGAACTCCGCAAAACCGGAAGTAGTGTTTGCAAACCTTACCTCAGTCTACAAATGGAAACCAAACGGTGGAAGGGCACCAGTGGCGGGAGGCCTCATTAGGGAAAGCGCGCCTCGGTTTAAGAACGGACTTCCGGAATGGATTAAGTTCGTAAACCGAGGTACTACTGAAGAATGACCCATGGGCATAGCCAAGGGGGGGTAGCTGCCCCTCCTAAATCAATAATGTTGGGTTCTCCCCCCCACCCCCCGACATCAATCCTGGCTACGCCCATTCTCCTTTTCTAAGCTGCCTTCTCTCCCATTCTAAAGATACCTTACTCAGCCCTCAGTTTTTACTTTCTGCACCCCACCTTGTTCCCTGTTAGCACTACCCTGCAATCTCCTTAATGCTCCTTGGCCTCCCCCTGTCCTGCTGTTGGTTTCGCCCATCCTGAAATATCATGTAACATCGTGCAACATGACCAGCCAGGAAGTGAATGATGTAAGGCTGGGTCATTTCCCAGCAGACAGGACTCCCCTTCCTTCCTCTCGCTGTCCCCCCTCCCTCCTTTTGTCCACAGAGTGCCGGCAGATCTATTGGAAGCTGAGCTTAGTAGTTTGCTTAGTCACCTTCCACAAATTCCCCAAATATAAGAACAGCAGCACACAAAATAACAAGATGAATTTAAGAACAATGCAAAGTGGACACCCATGGCAGAAACCTAGGGTTGCATCCAGTGCTAGCCCTACTCAGAGTAGACTCATTGAAGTTAATTAACATGGCCAACTTGGGTTCATTTCAGTGGGTCTACTCTGAGTAGGACTTAGTTGTAAACAGCCTCTATTCCTCCAGCTAGGAAATGCAACCGTGTTAATGGCAGTGCCCACAAGTGTCTGAAACCCAAAGAGATGCTCAGGACGCAGCTAGAGATTAGCAATGGAACTCGAGTTGTTGTGGGAAAGTGTTCCTCTGAGCATGGGTAGAGTGCCTTTGCCTTACTCTTGAGCAGGCACAGCCAGCCTCCACACACCTGTCCTTTGAGGTGGTATATAATAATAAATAATAATAATAATAATAATAATAATAATATATTGTTAGTGTTTATATCCCACTTTTTTCTCTCCAATGAGCTCAAGATGGTGTACTGGTTCTTCCCCCTTCTCATTTAATCCCCATAACAACCCTGTGAGGTAGGTTAGTCTGAGCAGTAGTGACTGGTCCAAGGTGAAATTCATGGCTAAGTAGGGGATTTGAACCCTAGGCTCCCAGGTCCTACTGCAACACCTGTCACTGCTACACAATAAGAACTGTTCTGCAGTGGAACTGTCTCCCTCGGGAGGTGGTGGACTCTCCTTCCTTGGAGATTTGTAAGCAGTGATTAGATGGCCATCTGTCCTGGATGCTGTAGTTGAGATTCCTGCATTGCAGGGGGTTGGACTAGATAACACTTGGGGTCCCTTCTATCACACTGGCTTTCAAGTATGGTGTCTGCACAGGAGTAAGAGGTGGCTTGTATCTTCTCTCCTGCCTGATTCAGTACCCACAGAAAAGGAAGTGGACTAAAACTGCGGACAACACAAGGCTGCTCTTCCCTGTCCTTGGCTAGAATGGTTACAGCCAGGATTATAACCTGTTGCACATCCTGAAACATCTGGAGAGCAGCAGCTTCCCAACCCCTGGAGTACAGGGATGGATGTCCCTTAAAACATGATATTTGGCTTGTTTAGCTGAGAAAAGACAGTAGGATTCAGCAGGGCGGAAAAAACCAACCTGTTAACTGTGTGAGGTCTAGCCAATTAATTAGTAGCGTTGGCATAAATTTGCGTAAGAGCAAGAAAATACCTGTCCCGCTATCCTCATAGCCTCTCAATTTCCTCAGGTCCGATTCTCTCCGGTAGTCACCGTTCACCCGCTGGTGGCCTGGAACTACGCGTCTCGGGCCGCCCGCCGTGGCCCCTGGGAGGAAATGGCCCGTGACCGATGCCGCTTTCGCCGGAGGATTGCTGAAGTGGGAGCCATCTTGGAGCCTTGCCTGAGGGCGGAACGCCGGGCCAAAGCTTGGAGGGAGATCTATGGGGTTCAGGAAGGAGGCAGTGACGGCAACTCCCCTCTCCTTTCTGGTTCTGCTGAGGCGGATTAAGCTGTTCCTCCAAAGTCAGGAATGAAATGGCTCTTCAAGATATGGCAGCCATGAAGTAAACCGTCCATTAGAGATAAATATAAAGGGTTCTGAGAGCCAAATTGAATCCTTTTTCTAAACACTGGAGATCGTAAGGGGAGGTTCGTGGGTCTGAAAGGAGGGCCGTGTGTGTGTGGGGGGGGAATGTAGCAAGATTTAATTCTGGGCCTGAAATCCACGTTTTCTCAGGGTGGGGTGGGGCCCTGAGGTTGCCGTGAGGAGCAAGAGCTTCTGTGCTCTGATATTTCTGAATAAATGCACTGATGTAAAGCTGCTACAACCTCAGTTGATTCGAAGGACGTGGCTGCCAGGCCCTTAGTCTACAATGCGTGTAGCATAACATGAGGAATTGGTGGCCCTGGTGGACACTCAAGTGTTATGCGCATGCTCTAGTTTACACATGTTAAGTGGACAGAATTTCACAGGGTTTCCTAATGTATTTCTATTTTACATGCTAGTTATCTTTCAGAGCAAGCCTTTGAGATTTCTTTAAGTAGTATTTTCCCCCCCTTAATTTCAAAATATGTATTAAATTATTAGTAATGGTGATGTGAACTCCCAGGATGGAGCAGAGACTTGATGTCTGTATGTATAATTTATCTGTTCACAAATTACTACTTTTTTAAATAAAAATATTACAGCTATGACTATAATACACAGTGTGCATTTCCTCATCTTCTTGTTGGCACCTATGGTTATTGACAATGTAATATTGAAGGCTGATTTCAGAAGTCTCCCCACAACATGTGTTTACCCCTTATTTGTGACTAGAAGCACCCACTAGAGTTTATACTTCTCCAGGGGGATATGGGTGTCTTGAGCAACAAACATGCCTCAAAAGCTGTATCTCAAAATCAGACTTTGTGATAAAGTGATGGCAGGGTGGAAATCACAGGAAAGTGTAGGATGGCAATCCCCCCCTTAATTTTTTGGTATTTCTGCAAAGCCTGGGATTTTCCCCAAGCTACTTTCCCTCTGAAACCCCATCGACATTCTTAATTGAAGCAGTATCATTAAACAGTCATGGCTTCCCCCAAAGTATCCTGAGAACTGTAGGTTACAGGTGCCAAGTGTTTTCAGGAGACCCTTATTCCCCTCAGAGCTCTACAGTTCTTAGTAGATCCCTGGGAAGAGGGACTGACCCTCTTGAGAATTGTAGCTATGAGGGGGGAATAGGGAAATCAGGCCCTGGGCCCTTAACTTGGCTCTCCTAGCCTCTCTAAATTTGTTCCTCAGCCTAATTTTGCCCTTACCTACCACAGAAATGTGGCCCATGGAAAGTTGCCCAGTGGTGAATGTGGCCCTCAGCTTGGAAATTGTTCCCCACCCTGATGCTATTTTAGGATGGTGGCAACAGACATAATAAAATAATGGATGAAAGCCAAGCCATCTCTCCCATTTGGGTCCCTTGTCCCCCCCCCCCCCCGGATTTTATTTCCTGGAATTGTCAAATCGGAACCTAGTTTTAAGCCTGCCAAGTAGGCACAACTTCCAGGTTTACACAAAAGAGGAAGGGAAAAGCCACTGGAGTAAGGAAACAGCCAGAACAGTATCAGCTCTTCGCAAACAACCTTGTGATGGATGACATGTTTCTGTTCTCTCATGGCTTAGGAATGCAGTCTTGCATACCAAAGGGCACTGACTCATAAGGCCTTAAAAATAAATGACTGGCAAACTGAAGCCAGCACCTACTAGAAATAACTTCTGTCCTGTTAACTCGAGTCGAGGGTGGTGGTGGTGGTGGTGGATGGGTTTTGTGAGGTAAACAGTTAAGCAAGATGGCAGCATGTTGGTACCACACTGTTCGGCCTAGTGCGAGAGGACAAGAAAAATAAAGATCTGGTTCTATGAAACCCAAAGGTAGACTTTTGCTATGCAAAAGGCAAACTTGTTAAGTGACAACTCCTGTCAGCCTAGCAAGTACGGTCAATGGCCAGGATTTTTTTTGGGGGGGTGTTAGTTCAGCAACATCTGGAGGGGTAAAGGTTCTTCACTCCTGCTGTAGCTTCTTGGACTCCCAACTCGCTTCGTCCCTGGCCACTGGACATGTTGCCTGGAGCTGATGGAAGCAGGAGCCTGACATCTAAAGGGGGAACAGTCAACCCCTCTTCCCAGGAAACTGTCACTGAGGGGAATAGGGGTCTCAACTCTCAGCAGCATCCTTAACAAACTAACATTCGCAAGATGCTTTGGGGGAAGCTATGGTCATTGACGCGGGTGGCGCTGTGATCTAAACCACAGAACCTAGGGCTTGCCGATCAGAAGGTTGGCGGTTCGAATCCCCGCGACGGGGTGAGCTCCCATTGCTCGATCCCTGCTCCTGCCAACCTAGCAGTTCAAAAGCACGTCAAAGTGCAAGTAGATAAATAGGTACCGCTCTGGCGGGAAGGTAAACGCCGTTTCTGTGCGCTGTTCTAGTTCGCCAGAAGCGGCTTAGTCATGCTGGCCACTTGACCCAGAAGCTGTACGCTGGCTCCCTTTGCCAATAAAGTGAGATGAGCGCCGCAACCCCAGAGTCGTCCGCGACTGGACCTAACAGTCAGGGGTCCCTTTACCTTTACAGTCATTGAAAGTGGTGCAATGCTGCTTTACATTTAGAGTGCAGGTGGGGCCCTGCCCTATGGTGCATTTCTAAATGGGGAGGGAAGGAAGGTGGCACATCAAAAGCAGATGCATGAAACCACAGGGCACATGAGACGCATGTGGGTGGAGCTCAAGAGCACTGCACAACTCAGGGAAGGAACAGGTTGCGCTCTGTTACACCCACATTATTTTCCATCCAAGGGAGAGACTGCCTATGAAATGAGATGGTGGGTTAAGGCTACTCACCTGGGCACGTGATGGCAATTGGCACAGGCCTGCGCTTTGGCCCATTTAAACAGGCCACATACAAGCCTTCCCCCTGCCCAAATTGCATGCAGGGGACATGCCAGAGTTTTGACCCCTGACATTTTGCAACCTTTTCCAAAGTCTTGCTGCACCGGACCCCAGTTCCTGCCTTCATTTCTGCCCCCTCCATGGTGCTGCTGCTGCAGGAAGCAGTTGCGCACAGAAAAGGCCTCTAAGAAGTGACTGCGGATAAATGCTGTGCCCGCATTTACCACATGACCACTCAGGAACGACAGGGGCCAGGCTGCATCTCAATGGTTACAGCATTCACTTTGCACAAATGAGGTCTCGGGTTCAATCCCTGGCATCTCCAGGTAGGGCTGGGAGAGATCCCCCAGCCTGGAATGCTGCTGCTGCCTGTCCGTGCAGACAGTGCTGAGCTAGATGGGCCAATGGTCTGACTCAGTATAAGGCAACTTTCTAGATTCCATGTGGAGGTCGGGATGCAACCACTGGCATGGTGGGTGGGTATACACATCTACAGAGTTTATTTATTGTAAAGTAAGGATGTCTAAACCTCGGCCTGTGGGCCCTGACTGATACTGACACAGAGACTCAGAGCAATTTTTGCTGTTCCTTCCCTTAATACCCCACCGGACACAGTGGGACTTACTTCCGAGAAAGTACGTGCATTGAGATAAGCTCCTGCAGAAGGAAGGAAGAGAAGTCACTGGAAATCGGAGGTGTTTTGAGAGCTTTATTTAAATACAAGGGCCCAAATAATTACAAAAAAAAGGTTCAGCACTGCAATCCCATTATAAAGGAATCAACTTTTGAAAAGGAGGAAAGTAGTGGCCCGAGCCTACAATACTGACGTCAGAAAGAGAGACATCATGTCTCCCAACCCTGTTGATTTCCCCCATGTGCATCCAGGAACATAGTAGAAAATGACCGGGGGTGGGGGCAGGTGTGGTGCTGGTCTCTCACTCAGTTTCTTCTCCCTCCCTTTGCATGGCAAACGCTCCTCCACCTCCCTCATTAGAGCCCCGCTAAGGGCTCCCTCAGAGGCTCCTTGTGGCTAGAGAGAAGCAGAGAGCCCTGATCGGTGAAATAAAAAAAGGGGAGGATTCATGTGTGTGCGTTGTTGTTGTTTTTAAACAGCTCCCGTAATTTTCTTTTGTGTGCGACCAGAAGAGGAGTGGGCAGAGACTGGTTTAGGGGCGGGGCTTCCGTTAAAGACTCCTCCCACAGTTTTCTGCGATAGGAGAGATCTCTTGCCTATTCCCTTTGCCCATGGTACCGGGGAAAGTTTGGATTTGGGAGCTCCAAGTGCAAAGGGGATGGGGAAACAAGAGGAAAAGGCAACCCTAACTCCCCACAACCACACCCCATCAGTGCTCCACAGGATTTGCGTGATGCTGTTGGTTCTGGAGAGGTTCCACCTGGTTCTGCAGGGCAGGGGCATCCGGCAATGCAGGGCCTCCAGCATGGGACTCGGGTGGAGGAGGAAGTGTTTGGTCTGGGGGGAAAGGAGGAGACAGTGTGGAGCTGCTGTCATCAACAGGACTTCACTTGCCTCTGCAAGAGCCTGGGAATCCTGCCCCTCCCTCTTGCTTGCCCTCCTGGCACAGGTGCCCACAACACAGGTTTAGACGGTGCCACCCTCTGGAGAGGGTGCAGAAGGGACCAGCTCTCTTTGCAAATTTGAAGCTACAGGCAGAGATCATCCTGGCAGCTACTCGGGGACATCCCTGCCTCCCTCCCCAGCATCAGAATTGGGGAGGTGGCTGGTGGAGACTGCAAGGCATCCAGAGTGCCATGGCCAGGCAAGCCTCCCCCCCCCCCGCACTCTCCTGCTATGGGGAAAGGCCATAGCTCAGTGGTAGAGCAACTGCTTTGAATGCAGAAGGTCCCAGGTTCAATGCCCAACTTCTCCATATTATTGGCTTGGGAATGTTCCCTCTCTGGAACCCAGGAGAGCTACTGCCAGCCATTATAAACAGTTCTGAAGCCAGTTTTACTTGTGATTTAATTTAACCCCCCCCCCCCCCCCCGTGTTTATAGCCCACTTCTCCTTCAAAGGAGTTCCAGGTGGTCTACATGGTTCTCCCCCTCCCCATTTCATTGTCACACACACACACACACACACACACACACACACACACACACACACACACACACAAACAAACAAACAAAAACATACCCTGGTGAGGTGGGTTAGGCTCAGAGACAGGGGCTAGCCTGAAGTCACCCAGCGAGTCCCATGGCTGAGTGGGGATTTGACACCTAGTCTCCCCGCTCCTAGACCAACACTCTGGCCACTTTGCCACACAGCTTCCGGCGTTTGGGAGCGTATTTCGAAGTACTTTTTAAAGAGGCGTCTGAAATGCACTGCATACAGGCCCAGATCCTCGTCTCTTTCAAGAAAGCTCAGAGACCCCAGCTGCCAACCACTTTCCCTCTCCCAACGGACCAGACTCCCTTATTTTCCAAGAGAACCCATGAGATACGGCTCCTCCTACCTGCTGGGGCTGCGTGCGGCGGCTGGGCTTGGAACTTCAGTTCTCCCTGAGGTCCAACATGGGGTGCCTGCTCAGGCTGCTTTTGGGCTTTCCTCTGTTCCATCTGGAGCACAACCTGTAAGGAACGGGAAGCCGAGTGAGCTCACACACAAACCCTCAAAGTGCAATTGCACCCTGAAAATGGCATGCAGGCAATTACAAAATGCTGGGACCATTTTTTGTTTTTTTGCACATGTTCCCCCATGCTTTGATCTTCTTGCAGAAGAAAGGGCTGCAACGGCACACTTCTCGCCACACCAAAGCCCTTTCCCCATCTCGGTTAATCTGTCTCCAAATCCAACTCCACCCCCCCACCCCCAACAGCTATGCCACCCAACCAAACGCCCCCTCCCCCACCCTCGTGCTTCCCACCTGCTGAAATTCCTTCTTCTGGGCATCAAGCTCCACCTGCCGCTGCTGCAGTTCCTGGTGCTGCTGGCGGAGCTGCTCCGCTTGCCGGCCTAACTCCGCCTGCTGGGCCGCCAGTTCTGCCTCAAAGCGCTGAAGCTCGGCTTCCGAGTACACTTGGGTCTCTTCCACAGTCTGGATGGGGGAAGAAGTGAGAAACGGAGCGGCTGGCTTAACTGGTGAGAGAGATCATTGAATCTGGGAGCTCTTTTAGGTCATGTGACATGGGCTTGGTCCAACACACAAACATTTCGAAGGGCGATAGCGGCGGTGATTGTATATGTAGGCAACTCCCCATTGACGCAGGGATTACATTCGGAGGCAGCGCATGTTTAAGTGAAATTGTGTATATTGGGAAAATCATTGAAAGAGCAAACACAATCTAAACCAGGCTTCCTCAAACTCAGCCCTCCAGATCTTTTGAGACTACAATTCCCATCATCCCTGACCACTGGTCCTGCTAGCTAGGGATCATGGGAGTTGTAGGCCAAAAAACATCTGGAGGGCCAAGTTTGAGGAAGCCTGCAAGCCTCTGGAAACTCGTGAAAAATCCCCAAAGACACAAACCGCTCCCTGAAAACCTCCTTTCTCAAACTCCAACTCTCCGCAGGCCTCAAAGGTTGGTGCAAAGGCTCCTGGGATTGCACTTGCAAAGGCTTGTGGGATTGCTAAACGTGGTTTTTGTGCAGTTTTGTTCCACTTCTGGGGTGTGCAAGCTGCACATACCTTTGAATGTGCATAAGTGGGGAGTTGCCTGTAATATGGATCAAAGTACCTCTGTTGCAGATTTCACAAATACCAAGGCTTTAAGCAGAGGAGGCTGGCCCATTAGGGCAAACGGGGCACTGCCCCACCAACCTCACTCTGTCCAGGGGGAGGCGCTGCCTGTCGGCTTTGTGTGTCTCCTCAGCTTCAGGGTTGCTTTGATAGAACTCAACAGGGAAGATGAGGATGGGAACAAACTGAGAACAAACTCCACTAGTCTCTGGCTCTTGGGCTCACTGCCTTCCACCCCACCAGCCCCAATGGGCACCGGCAGCTACTGGGCTTATGTTCCCATGGCTGGAACAAGTACCCACCGAAGAATACAGTTATAGCTCCTAAAAGATTGCTGCTGCAAAAACGAAAGGTTCTGAGCATTTTTGCTCTCCTCAACAAATAAAAATGCAATCAAGCTGAGGGGTTAGAATCAGAAATGGCCACACAAGGTTGCTGGCTTCGTAGTTATGCTGCATATTAAAACTGCTTTAAAAAGTTGCTTTATTAGATCTGACAGTTGTTTTTGCAATCAGTTTATTTTTTTTGAAATGCTGCAAGCAACTTTGAGCAATTTATAGAAAACTTTCCTACCATACACAGGGCAGGAAAAACCAGTCACCTTCATTCATCATTTAAAAACATCTTCTGCCCCAATTTTTTTTTTAATTGCATGACTTAAAATCATTTGACACATTTTATATTAAAAAAAACTTGAAGCAACCTTTAAAAATACCAGAACCTTGAGGCTCAGGGCCATCAAAGACAGTCAAGTAGAAATCAGCACGTTTTGATCATAATCGGATGAAACTGAAATGTTGTTTTCTTGACTCCGAAGTCTCTCAAAAAATCAATTTTCAAAAACTCCCACGCTATAGCGAAGGAATCGGATCAGGGACAATAGGCCCTCTTGATACACAGCCCCAAACAATTTAAGACAAGTCTCCTTCCACGGCAAGGGAATGAGCTTGCCTCAAGCAAAGACAGATGATTTGCATTTTAGAAACTTCACATGCATGCAGCAAGATTAATCTAGTTTCAGAGAGTATGTTAGATTTGTCTGCTCCTGGCCTAGGGATGGTCGGACCTTATTTAACCATTATTTAACCTTATTTAATCTTGCATCATGCCAGTAGTGGGTGTGGCCAGAGGCAATAGTGGGTGTGACCAGAAGCAAAAATGGGTGTGGCTAATGATCTGACTTACTTCTGTACAGTAGGCTACATTCCAGGTCTGCCAAACCCAGGCCCACCCACCCACCTAAATCTATCCTTACATATCCAAGGCATAATCACAGTTCAATGGCAGATTTCAGCCAGGGAAAAGCACTTGGAACAAGGCTGGAACTAGCGTTTGGCCCATGGAGAGTCCCAGGGCTTGAGAGAGAGAGAAGGGAGGGAGGGAGGCAATTCCTGGCCCCTGCAACTGAGGTGCCCCACACCCCTGGGCCTGCAATCTGCTACTAGTGACCGGCTTCCTTGATCCTTGTTAGCGGACATTCAGAATCTTGTTTTGCACAGCAGTCTCCCCTCCACAAACCCACACACCTCCCATCCGTCGGCTTCGTTGAATTCCTTCTTCTGAGTGGATTTGAGGAACTCTTCCAGGGTCACCAGGCGGTCTTTGTTAAGGTCCACCTGCAAGAAGAGAAGTTGTGAACTGACCACAGAAATCTGGCTGGGCCTTCAATCCCTCTATTAGGCCTAAATCGCCTTTTTCTGCCCCTCTCTGCTTTTCAGACATTTCCCACACCAACCCTGTTCGCGCCTCAGAAATCTGCAGTGTATGAGTTACGGGTCCTCCACCCTTCTCTCTTGACTCTGGGTCACTCCACACTTATACTGGCTACAGAACAACACGTCTTAAAGCTTTCACTTTCTTAAAGAAAATAATGAGCAAGTTTCTAGCCTCGTTTGCTGTGAAACGGACTTGGAAGTAAATTTTGTATATCTATATGCTGCATTTCTGCACCCACAGGGAAAAAACGAACAAAAACCCCACCTTAATGTTACAACAGGCCTCAATTTAAATCAACATAGAATTATAAATAAGCAAAACCATTCACTACAAACCTGACAATAAAACCTATAAAAACAGCAGCGAGTACAGTGGTACCTCAGGTTACGGATGCTTCAGGTTACAGACTCCGCTAACCCAGAAATAGTACCTCAGGTTAAGAACTTTGCTTCAGGATGAGAACAGAAATCACGCAGCGGCAGCGGGAGGCCCCATTAGCTAAAGTGGTACCTCAGGTTAAGAACTGTTTCAGGTTAAGAACAGACCTCCGGAACGAATTACCATACTTTTCCGTGTACAGTAGAACCTCGACTTACGAATAACTCGACCTACGTATTTTTCGACTTACGAAAGGGAAAAACCGACCGCTCGCATACGAATTTTTTGACTTACGGAAGGAAATCCGCTTGGATTTTAGATGCGGTTTACTCAACATACGAAGTTTTAGATGGGGTTTACTCGACTTACGAAGGTTTACATAGGGTTTTCTTATGAATTTTTCGACTTACGTTTCCAATGCATTCCTATGGGAATGCCGTTTTAAGACTTACGAAATTTTTGACTTACGAGTGTGCTTTCGGAACGCATTAAATTCGTAAGTCGAGGTCCCACTGTATAAGACTATGGTTTTTTTACTCTAAAATAATGTTCAAAATCGGGGCTTGCCCTATACACGCATAGTGCAGAGGGGAACTTTTCTCAAATTGGAGTCCCCCAAAATAGGGGACGTCTTATACATGGGGGGCGTCTTATACACGGAAAAATACGGTAAGTTCTTAATCCGAGGTACCACTGTAGATGACACTAAGCAGAAGCAGGACGGGACAAACAACTGCTCTCCCCACAAAGGCTTTTCTAGGAAGGAAAGCCTTGACTTGCCCTTAGAAGGAGGGGAGAACCCACACAAAGCTCCCTGTGGAGGGAATTCCACAGGCTGGGCGCCACTACCAAAAAGGCCCCCACCTCCATTTCAGCCTTAGTCAACCTGATGGCTTCCAGATTTGCTAACTTCCCATCACCCCCAGCCTGGAGGGCACCTGGTTGGCTAAACCTGCTCTCGTTAACAATCTTCTTCAATTCAAGCAGTGGGAAAAGCAGAAACAGAGCCCCAGTGATGAGTCAAGCTGGTAAACGTTCAGAACAGAACAGCCTTCCCCCAGTCTTGGGTCCTCAGGTGGGAGGGAAGTTCCAGTCATCTATTCTTGATACTTGGGAAAATACTGAGGTGTAGATGACACCAGTTGATGTGAACAATACGCGGAAAGATCTCAGAAGCCAAATGTGTGGGAGAGAAAAGGGGAAAGCCAAGTTTCCCAGTACACACACATACGTACGTACACACACACACACACACACACACACACACACACACACTGCCACCCACATATTTCCTGAAGTCAGTCTCTTTCTCCACCTCTCAGGGGAAAGGAAACGTGTGGTTATGGCCCTTTCAACTACTCTGATAGTGAAAGGATGTCAACTGGAGGGGAGGAGGGAAGCAGCTCCGTTTTCGTCCACTCCACTTGCAAGCTGCTCCCGTTACTATAGACTGCCAACGTTTTCTGTGCTTACTGCACATTAGCAGAGATTCAGTGACCTCGCTTACGGCCTCCGTTCCATTTCCAGCAACTCCCACCAGCCCCAGGCTGCATGGCCAACGGTCAGAGATGGTGGGGAGTTCAAGGAAACATCTGGAGGCAGGCAATGGGTTCTGCCATCCCTGTTGTGGTCTCTTTTAGTGTTCCCCCTCACCCACAAATTCTGGGGTTTGGGTATATATTTTTTTTGGCAAAGCTTTCTACTAAGACGAGTCTTCTAGACATCCTAGATTAGTACTGTGAACGAGCCGAGGCAACGCCGCAGAGCATAAACTGTGGAACTCGCTCCCGCAGGACATTACGCACGAGGACCCTGTGAGGTAGGGCCATGCTGCGGGCAATAGGCTGGGCTGAGAGACAGTAAGCCAGCCTCCCCCAACCTGGACTGCAACTACCACCATCCCCAACCATCGACCATGACTGCTGGGGGTGAGGGGTGTTGGGGGAGTCCAAAAATCAGGAGGGCAGTGTGGCGGAATAATGCCTGCTGATGATTCAGGTTCATCATGGGTTAATCTATCGCTCCCAAGTTGGGCAGGTGTGCCCTGGGAGGCGGAGCTTGTGGGCAGGAGGGGAAACAACGGTTGAAAGGCAGTTGGGGGGTTGGCAGTTGGGGATGGAGGTTGAGAGAGAGATGAAATGGGAGGTTAGGCTCTGGGGAGCGACTAAAGGAACGTAGGAAAAGTTTTAACAAAGCTGAAGTCCATGAAAGGAAGATTTGTACCAGTAATAGCCCGAGACATCCGTGTTTCCTTGTTACCTAATAAAGTTAAATGTGCTTAAACGTTCGTTGACTCTGGTGGTGTGTCAGTACCTTGAGAGGTGTGACAAAGAGGAGAGAGCACAGCTTTCCTGTGGAAGAGGAAACTGTTTGCTTATTCTCACGTCATACAGAGGGCTGGACAGTGAAGCCAAGTGAGCCACTTATTTGCCTAAAGGGAAGGCAAATTGCCGTAGGTGGGAACCCGGGAAGGGAGGTCCCACGGGTGGCAAGAGGTTTTCAAATGCAGAGCCCTAAGGTACCCCAGTGACAACTCCCGTATGCTCACTGAAGGAAACATCCTTGTTGACAGTGAACCCCAGGGAGTGTCTCAGCAGGGGAAAGATAAAAGGAAAAGGGGGGGGGGAATAGTATAACCCTCACAGGCAGTAAGTCACAAGAGGCTGTGGGAATTTGGAATCTCACTCTCAGCTGCTACGCTGGCACTGCGGATCGCTTTGCCACCATCAGCCTTCAAAAAACAAGCCAGAGAAGCAGCGTGGTGCAGTGGTTAGCATTGGGCAAGGACCTGGGAGAGCAGGGTTCAAGTCCCCACTCGGCCATGAAGCTCGCCAGGGCTAACCCGCCTCGTGGGGTTGTTCTGAGGATCGAACAGAAAGGGGGAGAAGCGAGTGTTCCACTGAGAAAAGCTGGGGTGTCATAATAAGCATGTCTCGCAGGTGGACCCCCCCCCCCGCCGTCTCTGATCGCAGGGAGCAATGGCACTATATCGCCCTCTCCGTCCGGCCCAGGTGCTTACATTCTGCATGACATGCTCCCGCATGCGCAGCCGCTCCTCCTCCATTTCTAACATATCGTCCTCTTCGTTCCGGGGGTCGTAGACCTTCTCCAGCTGCAAAGTGGGGGACAAGGGCAAGGTGAAAGGCTAAGAAGCCCTGTTGTGCCCATCTCCCTTCTCTAACCCCGAGGAACCTCTTCCCCACAAAAAGGTCCAGAGGTCCTAAATCTCGGGCGCATAGGAAGCTGCCTCCTACCCAGTTGGGTCTATTTAGCTCAGGGTTGTCTGCACTGGACTGCCAGCGTCTTTCTGGCTCTTCAAGCTGAGGTGTCCCCCCAGCTCTGCCTGGAGATACCAGGGATTAAATCTAGGACCCCTGGCATGCACAACATGCATGCTGTACTCCTGAGCTCATGTCGTTCCCCAGAAGGGAAACCTGCCTCTCAAGACTGTTCACAACCCACACCACAAAAAAACAGGGATGGGAGGTCTGTGGCCCTCGAGATATTGCTGGGACTCCTATCAGCCCTCTTATCAGATAATCCCTTGACAACTGGGCTGTAGCTCAGTTAGGAAAGTGCTTGGCCCCGCACGCAGAATTTCCCAGGTTCAATCCCCAGCATCTCCAGTTTGGGCTGGTAAAGAGCCCCCTGCCTGATAAAGCTGCTCACCATATGCAGGCAAGAGGCTAGTCCTTATGAGGCGGTGGACCCGTTTCAAGGCTGTACCACAGCAGACTGCAAGGGGAGGCTCAAATGCACACCCTCCTGCCCTCAAATACAGAAAAAAAAACCCTCCTTGTACACAGAAAACGAAGTGTCAGAGAAGCTTTCCTCCCATGTGCTAGTTTTATACATGCAGAGGGGCTTGTGGGCTTGCTTTTGTATGGAAGAGCATTGAAACATGCATGCCCCTCCCAGCTGCAGTCTGCTGTGGTACAGCTTGGGCACAGGTTTATTACTAAGAACTAGGCAGAGAACTGCAGGGACCCAGGTGGCGCTGTGGGTTAAACCACTGAGCCTAGGGCTTGCTGATCAGAAGGTTGGCGGTTCGAATCCCTGTGACGGGGTGAGCTCCTGTTGTTCGGTCCCAGCTCCTGCCAACCTAGCAGTTCGAAAGCACGTCAAAGTGCAAGTAGATAAATAGGGAACCGCTCCGGCAGGAAGGTAAACGGCATTTCCGTGTGCTGCTCTGGTTCGCCAGAAGCGGCTTTGTCATGCTGTCCACATGACCCAGAAGCTGTACGCCGGCTCTCAGCCAATAAAGCGAGATGAGCGCGCAACCCCAGAGTCGGACACGACTGGACCTAATGGTCAGGGGTCCCTTTACCTTTACCTTTAGGCAGAGAACTTACCTCCTTAGTGAAGAGAGCCTCCAGTTCCTGCTCATCTAGAACTCCATCACTATTTGTGTCTAAGGGGGGAAAGTAAGGGAGAGAGTTAGACCTAGGCAAGCCGCTCTCTCTCTGTCCCCAATGAGTACGGTAATTATGGGAGAGCCAGTGGCCTGGTTTTGCATGTCACAATATGCCAGAGTTTGTCTTAAACCATGGTATCATCACAAATATGCCCACCCCAGCCCCACACAAATTATGGCCTGATCGTGTCACCTAAAGCCTAGGCTGTGCCATGTTGCCTTCAAACAATATGGTGAGCTACCAATTAATCCAAGAACAAACCTTGGTTTATTTCTGGCCTTACTGCACGTGGCGGGTTTGAAGAAAACAATGCTCTAGGTTTGAACAACATTACTGCCAAAAGAATGTGGCTTTGTCCATTGTTTGAACTAATCTCAAGATTGTGTTTCTACATTACCCTGGGACCTTGCAGTGAAAGGAGAGTAATAAATCAGATCAATAAAATAATGCTACCCGTTTTGGGCACATGTGGAGGTGAGGGAGAAGAGAGAAGCTGTGCAGGGACAGGGTGAGGCATGTTCAGAAATAAACCACATTTTCAAGACAAACTGTGGCCTAAATGGCCTCTGTCCTGTATACTTGAAGGAGCGTCTCCACCCGCGTCATTCAGCCCAGACACTGAGGTCCAGCTCCTAGGGCCTTCTGGCAGTTTCTTCACTGCAAGAAGTGAACCAGGCAGAGGGTCTTCTCATCAGATGTCAAGGAGATAAATAACTATACAACTTTTAGAAGATACCCGAAGGCAGCCCTGTATTGGGAGATTTTTAATGTTTGATGTTTCGTTGTGTTTTTATGTGTTGGAAGCCATCCAAGGCGGCTTCCAACTACTAAAAAATGTCACTAATCTACTGGTCATCAGCTAAACCTGTCAGCCCTCCACTGCTATAAGCCTGAAACCAGAGCTCCCTTCAGAGAAGTGATGAAAGACAGAAATAGAGGAACACCTTTCCTCCCCCACCTCACCGTGTAATTTGAAGAAAGTCTTGGGGTTGAACTCATTGGGGTCCAAGCCGTCGGTCTCCTGCCAGACCTCCTTGAGCTGATCGCGGCTCCCCTGCGTTGGGGTGACAGATGAGGCAATCAAGGTCAGTCAAAATAATATCTCCCATCTTTGCCTCCCACAGGAACACCCGCACACACTCCCCCCCCCAAAAAAAACCCCTAGAAACTTATGAGGAATGGCTTAGGGAGCTGGGTATGTTTAGCCTGGAGAAGAGAAGGTTAAGGGGTGATATGATAGCCATGTTCAAATATATAAAAGGATGTCATATAGAGGAGGGAGAAAGATTGTTTTCTGCTGCTCCAGAGAAGCGGACACGGAGCAATGGATTCAAACTACAAGAAAGAAGATTCCACCTAAACATTAGGAAGAACTTCCTGACAGTAAGAGCTGTTTGACAGTGGAATTTGCTGCCAAGGAGTGTGGTGGAGTCTCCTTCTTTGGAGGTCTTTAAGCAGAGGCTTGACAGCCATCTGTCAGGAATGCTTTGATGGTGTTTCCTGCTTGGCAGGGGGTTGGACTGGATGGCCCTTGTGGTCTCTTCCAACTATGATTCTAGAAGTGGTTCCCTTACCGGGACGTTGACCTTGGGGTGCTCCTTGTGTTTCTTCTTGAGGGCCTCAAAATGCGCCTCCTCCTCCCGGCGCTTCTCCTCATCCAGAGATTTCAAGTACTCCCGGCGCTCGTGCTCCTTCATCATCTCATAGCGCTTGAACTCCTCGTGGTGAGCGGCATCGTAGTTCTCCAGGTCCTTAGTAGCCTGTGGGGCGAAGAGGCAAGACAGATAATGTCAACAGTGACAGAGTGGGGTGGGAGAGCTGGGACAAAAGCAATTCCCCCTGCTCTAACCCAGGATGCTCAAAGACGGATGTGTGAAGTCCCTGCAAAGCTCAAAGGAAACACAGGAATGTTAAGGCGAGCTTGCTGGATCAGGCCAATGATCCATCTAGTGAAGCATATGCATGCATAATTTCCACTTTTACAATTTTTTCACACTTGCCTTCACAAAAAATAAATGTTAATCATTGACTTCCCTCCCTTCCGTGGTTCATTCTAATTATCTTCTGCTGCTGCATATTCTTTTTTTAAAAAAATATTTTTATTGTATAATTGTATTTTACAATGAAAATCATAACATTGCAAAATAAAATAAGATTACATACAACAATATGTTTTGTTTGTTATTTGTTATCACCACCTTATTTCATCCCTTACCTCAAGAAGAGAAGAAATTGAAACAGAAAGAGAAAAAATAATATAATATAATATAAAAATAAAAATAAATAAAAATACAAAAATAAATAAATAATAATAGTAATAATAATTTCCTTTATTTTCTGCTGCTGCATATTCTAATTAACTCCATATTAATTCTTTCTCATCTTCTCTCAGCTTAATTTATACCGCTGAATTTACTCTAATCCTGCCAATGTTTTAATTTGTTTGCCAAAACTCTTCAAATATTCTACAAACGTTTTCCAATCTCCCTTAAACACTCTTTCCCCCTGATCTCTTATTCTGCTGGTTAAATTTGCCATTTCTGCATATTCCGTCAGCTTTGTCTGCCATTCTTCCTTTGTTGGTACTGTTCCCTCCCTCCCATTTCTGAGCATATACCATCCGGGCTGCCATGGTTGCATATAGAAACAGATTATTTAGAGACATCTGACTCAGTTATTCGGAACAGGAGACTCCTAACAGCTCTCTCAATAAACCACTCACTATAAGAATTGCAGCTCTATGAGGGGAATAAGGGACTCCTAACAACTTAATGAACTAGTCACTCCCAGGACTCTTTGGGAAAAGCCACGAGTGTTTAAAGCGGTATAATACTGCTTTAAATGCTTAGTGCAAACAGGGCCACCATCTTACTGAGCTAGGCAGAGCTCAGACAGAATTGCACTAGGACTGCAAACTCAAAGGCTATTCTGGATTTGGGTCTTGCAACCCCACTTGATCTCAGACCTGCCATCCACCACCCATCCCTTGAGACCAAAAGTAGAATAGATTGGACACATATTAAAGATGTGCTGTGATTACTAAACGTACATGCACGAAACAAAAACACAGTATCTCCCATCCTGATCAGCCTGCCTTTCTTCAAAAGGGGATGAGCCAATAAAGAAAACACTCAAGTTTACAGAAAAGCAGCGGAGCATTGTGGGGGTGGGGAGAGAGATTACCTTACTTCCTCAAACAAACTCTGCATGAGAATTATTGGCATAGGAGGCTGCTCCTTCCGGAGGAATTGAATCCCCAACACAGGCAATTATCTCCAGTTTAATTTCCAAAGAATTGCTCCTTTTGTGGCTATTTCCCCCAGAGCATAAGGAAGGAAAGGGGGAAAAAATCTTCACTCCCTTAAACAATATTGGGGAGGAGAAAACAACACAGTCGGATGATCCCACACTGAACCACATAGAGCGTTAAGCAAAAGGTCTTGCTTTTAAACCAGTCACCCATACTTCTAGATATTAATTAGCAAGTGAAGCTTCTTCCACCATGGAGCAAAATGCGACCACCTGCTAATTGCCACGGATCACACAGCTGTCGAAAAAGCACAGCAGCAGCAACAGAGGATGGTTGATAAGTGGGCAATAAGACCCACTGCTGCCAACATGGGTGTCTTCTTGCACAGCACTTGAATCAGGCAGTTGTGTTACGATGCACAAGTACGCTGTATGGACCAGGGTGAGGTGAGCAAACACCAGGGGATCAGCACACCAGAGGCTGACAAGACAGCCACATCGATTTTGGGAAGAAATAAGGAAGGAAGTTCAGACATACGGCTTGAATGAGCAACTCCAGATCCCGGGCTTCAAACGTGTGCTGGTTTTGAGGGTCCAGATGTTCGAACTGCTTCAGCAAAGAGAGGTGATCGACCTGTACATCTGGAGGGGAGAGGAGTTTGCAGGGGAGAGGTTAAGGATGCTGGTTCACATCTGAAGCTCCAACAGGTCACAGAGAATGGGGATGAGGAGCCTGCAGCCCTCCACAGGTTGTCGGGCTACAAATCCCATCAGCTGCAACCAACCGGGCCAAGGACAGCAGATCCCCCACCTTCCATTTAAGCCAATGGCTATTGGTCAGAACAACTGAAAATGGAACTTCCAGACTGTATCAGTTCCTGGGGATAACAGGCAATGGGGCTCTATGAAGCCTGACTCATGAGTCTCCTGAAAAGTAAGTGCGAGGGAGGGTGCGGAGACCAGGCTGGCTGCTGATGGACCAATCTAACAAGACCATTTTTATGGCTACATCTGAGGTAGCCCAGGCAGAAAATGCAACTAATAAGTAAGTGCAATAGGCTATCAGGAACAATTAATCCCTGATGAGGAGGGATAAGTGTCCAAAGACCACTCAATGTACACACACAAATTAACTCTGCATTGGCCCTGAACTTCTCATGCTGGAATCCAGATCTAACACAAACTATCCAAAATGCCACAGTCCCAACCACAAAACCAGGACCCCTGACTCCCAGCACCCCCTATTTCTATTCCCCAAATCCCTCCAGGAGCCCCACTCAAGCAACCCACTTCTGTCCCAGCTCACCTTGTTCCATGGTTGCATCCATCTTGGCCTTCAGAAGCATCCGAAGCCGGGAGACCTCTTGACGCTTCAATTCATCAAGTTTGGTGCGGACATGGTGGCTGACAAAGTCCAGCTCTTTGCTGAGTTTTCCGCTCTGAAAGAAGCCAGAGAGGACAGAGGTTTTATTTATTATTAGCCATGCTAATTCCACCCTTCCTCCAAGGAACCCAATGCAGAACATGCATCTCGTCCCATCTTCACAACAGCCTTATGAGATGGGATAGGCTGAGTGACAACGATTGGACTAAAGTCATCTAAGTGAGCTTTGGGATTTAAAGCAGGGGTGGGGAGCCTCCAGCCCAGGGGCCAGCCTTGGCCCAATGGGAGTCCAATTTGGCCCACCAGGCCATTTGGAAAACCCATGCAAGAGATTTTGAGAGGTGGCCAAGGCTGTCGAATTTGGCCTGATAAGCGTCTTGTCCATGGAGTCAAAAAGGTTCCCCACCCTGATTTAAGGCCAGGTTTTCTCAGTCCAAGTTCAGCAAGTGAAGAGTTACCACACTGCAGGGCGATATGCACCCATCACTACCACAAAAATCCAAGTCCGGCTCCCAGGGAAGCCATATTTCACCATTCACCAAAGTAAAACCTCAGGATGCTGGCTAAGAGGAAAACTGAATCTTGCTAGCACACACGACCACATAACATACTGGTAACGAACAATTTCTACCTGTTATATTTTATGTATTTCCTTATCAGGCATCTGTCTGGTTTTTACTATGTGCTATGGCCAGAGGGCTAATGCAATAAATATATTGATTGATTGATTCAGATCACCTTGATGTCCTCGGCATTGGCCGCTTGGAGCTTCTCCCGGAAGTGCCCATCTGTTTCCAACACATTGATCACTTCTTGGAGGTAGCGGTGATAATAGAGGCCTGTGTCCTGTGCAAAAGCGAGAGCAATGGGTCAGGGCAACCATCTGGGGAAGGGCTGTAGGTCAGGGGTAAAGCGTTTGCTTTGCATACATAAGGTTCTCCGATTTAGTCCCTGGGGTCTCCAGAGAAGGGGACCTGGGAGAGATGCTTGGTTAGAGAAGATACAGAACTGGGCTTAATGGACTCAGAAGTGCAATGCAACATAAGCAAACTCCATGGGCTAACCATCACCATCGACGACAACAAAGTGGAGAGCTGTAACAAAATTCTGCAATGTGACATGCTCCTGCTCTTGCACCCCAAGATCCTCCAACTTCCTTATCACAATCAGTTCATAAATATTGTGGAGACAAACAGAATTTTTTGGTGCCATCTGGTCTCTGTCTGAGACAGAGGCTGTAAATCTTTCCCTCCCTTTCACAACCTAAACTGCTCAAAGTAGAGACTTCATCCTTGAAAGATGGAAAAGACATAGTTTAAGAGAAAAATACAATTAGTGACATATGTATGGTGTGGGCTTCATCAAACTTTTGGGACAAAAATCAGGGCACCCAGTCTCTCTCTCTCTCTCTGAAATGAGAGATTATTTACTTCCACTAAAGTATGAAGTTCTCAATTTCCACAACAAAACTCTGTAAGGGCAAATCCAGCAACAAGATGGGACAAAAAACAACAAGCCTAGAGAGATGTTCTGCATGTTAAACACCTGAGATTTCATCTCATTCATTTCATTACGCACTGATTTAAAAGTTACGGTATCTGCTTTGTCTCACGACCAACCAGAACATTTTAAGAGCTAAACCCCCATCCTTGAATTTATTTTATATCTACACAGTCACCAGATAACATGGGAAGACATCAATGACCTTAAATGTCCATTTCATGTTTTATAATCCCTCTTTACTCCATTTCCTATGATTTATTATATTTGTAGTTCTTTTTTTTATAAACCACTGCATCCCACTTTGTTCAAGCAAAAATGAAATATTCTCATTTCAGAGTTACAAGTAAAAAAATACCAATTGATAAATGGAATGATTTCTGGTACTGGCTTGCAAAGAACAACATAAGCATTTCCTGGACTGAATCATAAATAAACATATATATTCTAAAGTGGTAGGAGACTGGCTCCTGACTCCAAGTTCTGCTAACCAGGAGATAGGATAATGATGATAATATCACCAACCACCATTATACACTACAGCACTACTCAAGAACACAGATATGTTTAGGATTAGGATTCTTTACTGGTGCCTCAGGGGGAGTCTCCTCCTCTTGCTTCTCCTTGGGCCGTTCAATGGGCACACAGGTTGCCAACCCTAAAAGGGCAGCGCTCAGGAGCCACGTCAGATGCATTGCCTTGCGCGCCTGTTGCCGAGATCCTATGGAAACGGGGAAACACTACATTAGGAATGCAGAAATGGAATTCCCAAGGCCACAAGGAAATAAATGGCAAGAGGGATCGTTTCTCCACACCTCCTCCCACCCCCAGGGCCGGTTTGAGGTTTGATGAGATCCTAAGCTACCTTACTGAAGGTAATGGGGCCCTTTATATGTCCAGCTGTCCTTTGTCAACAACAAATTGTCGCTGTTTTTTGTTGAATATATGCTATATGGTAATTTATGGACCTAAAAGGTATCTAAAGCTATTTGCATATAACAAAATATGTATTTTATCAAAGTAATTGTTGAACTTATATTTTTGAAATGTACACCCAGGTTTTTTTTCCTTTAATTTTTTTGGGGGCCCCCAAGAGTGTGGGGCCCTAAGCTATAGATTGTTTAGCTTATACGTAAATCCGGCACTGCCCACCCCAAAGGAAAGGCGAACATAAAAGTCCAGGAACGGGCAAGTTTGCCCCCCTTGGCAAATGCAAATCTTAAGTCCACAGACTGCGGATGACCAGTGTAATTTGTTGCCAATGCCAAAGCTCAGTACAACACTTGAGAACAGTAGTAATAATAGCAATAACAACAACAATAAAAGCCAGGTGCCCTAGAACAAGTGCAGAGCAGTTCCTCACTTGTTATGTCCCCTCAACATATCTTGGATCAGGGGGCAGGGCTTCCAAGTCACAGAGCAAAGCTGTAATCCCCGACATTTCACAAGCCTCAAACACATCCCCATCAATACCCGGAACCTAAAAGCGGAGTGGGGAGAGCTTGAGCTTGTGAGAGCTGCATCCTTTGACCTGGAAACCCCAATTTCTCCTGCCGGAGACACCAAGGAGGTGGGTGGTGGTCTGGCGGCCAGCGAAATGCACTCTGGACATGCTCAAGAGGGCCGCTTCCCCCTCCTTTATGCTGTACTGTTCTGAACGGCGTAGGGCTACGAGCCCCCGGCGTTGGGGGACCTATCCCGGGGCTTGGCCCTAGCACAGGAGCAAAGGTCCCGGGGCTGACCCTTCCCGCGACTCACCTGAGTCCAAAGGAGCCTGCGACCGAACGTTCGGCCACCTTCTCCAGTCCGCTTCCTCTTTCCCAAGCAGGCCCCGCCCCTATATCTGCATGCCTAGCCACGCCCCCTCTCTAGTCCTGGCCTCGCCTGCTACGCCACCTTCGCTCTGTCACGTCCGGCGCTCTATTTGCGTCATACCCCCCCTTCCAACCTCTTTTGCATAGAGGGCCACGCCCCCTCCTTCCCAAATACTGCAGCTGCATCCCCCCTTTTCCTCCCTTTATCAGTGTTTTCTGGTAAACAGACGCTAGAGGGCGCAGAGGGGACGGCGCTAGAAGTTAATTTAAAGCGCAATTAGAGCCCGGATTTATTTCGAGCGCGAGAATTTAGCAGCGGCCGCATGTGATCTGCTAACTGGCAAAAGCATTTCTGAGCATGGACAGAGTGCATTGAAAATCACAAGAGGAACTGCAGCTAGAGGTATAAAGGCGCTTCGCGAGCGCTGATCCGGAAAAGCTTCTGCTACAGTAAAATGTATTCCTTAATATGCTGGTTACCCCTCTGAAGTTTGCTTCGTAAGGCTGCCTGCCTTTAAAAATCTGCTGACGGAGGCACTAGGCTTTGCTGCTTCCAGTGTCAGGCAGAAATTCAACAGGGGCAGATGCCTCAGCATGGAGACACAATGAACAGAAGATGATTTTTACTAAGCAAAACACAGATTGTGGGGCGGTTAATTAACTGAGTTAGGTCCATTAATTTCAATTAATGGACCTAACTCAGTCTTATTCATTTCAGTGGGTCTATTCTGAGTAAAACTTGTTTGAATGCCACCCAGTGATAACAGTGACTAGAATTCATTCCAGTAAATAATAATTTAAAAATAACTATGTTGGTAGTATTTCCAGAAGGCTACTTATGTTTGTCTCTTGCAGCAAAACGAAAGAAGTCTTGTTTATGGCTCACAAGCAGCCTCATACCCAGCATTGTTTGGGAATTCTAAGAAACCAGAAAATCAGTGCAGTTTTGAAATTGATTCAAATGGTGTCCTGCGGAATCCAAACAAAGACATGCCCCTCGATCTCAGGAACCATCATGCAAAATTACAGGATTTTAAGAGGTGTGCAAATGCATAGCAAACACACAGTCAACTTTCCAAAAGGCATAGTAGACAGAAATGTCAGAAATGTGTTACAAAAACTATAGTTTTACCTGCATGGTAAGTATGCATTTCTCAATTATTGCAAGAAATGGGAAGCCTGCCAGCCAGTGCATGTATATATGAAATGTACGTTGCATCTGTAGCCATGGGCAGAGCAAATAACCCTTTACTGTTGGGCAACTAGTGCAAAATGCAGCGGCTCTGCCATTCACTGGAGCAAGATATTGCCGCCATGTTACGACGCATACCGCTAAAAGAATTGCACAGGCTGCCAATGAGCCACCTGGATAAATTCAACCTGCTATAAAGATATATGTAGTTTGGGACCAGGATGCCTGAGAGATTGTCTTTCCCCTTATATACCCAATCAATCACTGTGCTCTGCAGGTGAAGGTCTGCTGCAGATAGTCCATTCTGCACAATATAGAAACCAGGCCTTTCATGTGGTGGCACCTTCTTTGGAATTCCCTTGTTAAATATAAGACAGGTGCTGCCTCGGTTGTCTTTGCAGTGCCTACTGAAGACTTTCTTCTCCCAACAAACAACCTGGCTTCCAAAGAGAACAGAGATCTTTCTCATTCTGTATCTGCATTGGAATTCTTTTTAGATGTTTAAAATGTTTTATTTTGCGTGTGTTTGCTGCTCTGGGCTCCTTTTGGAGGAAAGTTAGGGTGCGGATTAGACTGGAATCCACTCCCCTCTACCCATGGGAAGAGCCCCCGTTGGCACAGCTACTAAGCCCCTCTGGAACCAGCCAAGTTACGTCTATGTTGGCATCCAATAGAATGGTGAGAGCCTCTGTCTATACATTCCGGAATTCTTTATTCCAGAATGGAACATCTTTTTAATCCTTTGTGGCATCGCCAAGATTACCCATTGTCCAATCAGCAAACGGTAACTTGTATGGTGACCTTGAGCACTAAAGGAACTAGTGTGTAAAGTAGCTGCTGAGAGCTGGAGGACAGGGGGGATAAATATTAAGCGCAAGTTCTAAGTTTTTCAACTCTGGCTGATCTATTGGCCTCAGTTCCTGAACTGGAATTTGTTCTTTCCCAGCTGTAATGCTGTCTTAGAACTTGTGGTGTCTTTGCAAAGCCTGAAAGGGCTCCTTTATGCGAAGCGGACTCAAAACATACAAGCCGTAGGTTTCGTGGATTTCCCGGAAGGATATAAAGGACGCTGGGGCCATGCCCAATTGGAACAATGATAACAGCATGTCAGTAAGACTGATCTCGCCAGAGGAGGTAAGCTAACAGAGAGGAGGAAGGTGAAGCTAACGGGAGATTTTTTAATTCAGTTCAGTTTGGAGAAAAGTTGGTGTCTGTGCAGCTTCAGGCTGTCGGGCAAGATGCCCAGTGGACCCCCTTGATGAGTGGTGGGTCCAACCACCTCCTCCTCACTTCTGTCCCTGCTGCCCATCTGCTTGCCCCCTACCTCTGGGCTCAGTCTCTACAACCACCAGAGGGAGAGTCAGTTGTGACTGTGCTCTTTGGACAGGGAGGGTGGAATACAAGGAGGTCAACAGTAGGTGGAGCTAGAGCCAATGGCAAGCAGGGGAGCCAACCAATTCTAGTCTTGCCCCCATCCTCCTGCTCCCTGCCACATTGTACAAGGGGCAACACTGAGAGTAAGGAAGAGGAAGTGGAGAGGCAGTACCACGTCACTGGATTGGTCAGCAGATGTTAGCTGGCACAGGGCAGAGTGAGGCCGGTGGGGCAGTGCCAACATTTGCCCTAATGGACCAACCTCCGCTAGGGAGAGCACGAGGCAACTGAAGGTTGGTGCTGTATCTCCTTGCTCTGGCCAGCAAGGAGAGGAGCACGGGGCCAGGAGGAATTCTGGGAAATTCAAATTGTAGTACAATAAAGTGCAATCGATAGGAAATAAAAGCAGCAATAAAAAGCACCATTAAAAACCATGCAGCATCTACCACTAGGCTTCCCAGTCTGGATCTCCAGGTGGGAGAGAGTGCCTTTACTGTTCATGCATCTTGCAAGCTTCAGCTCAGCAGGAGCTGGGTGCAAATCGCAGCATAGACACTGGGGGGGGGGGTTCCGCCCTCCTCTGCTACTGCCTCCCAATTAACCTCCATCTCCAGGGCCTGCCCTGTGATATCATTGGGGGGGGCCCACCATAACAGCACCAGGGGCTGCCCCAGGGTCTCGGGTTTGGACCATGAGATGTCAGAGTCTGAAATGCTCCTGACTTAGCAACCCTGCCTACCACAGCGCATTACAATTGCTACAACTGGCCGAAAAACTATGAAGTGGTCTGCCAGGACCCACAGCAGCATTCAAGTGGGCAGGGAGCAGGGAGACGATTGGGAACCACTGCCCTGTTCATATATGTGTGCATGGATGTAGCCATAGTTCTGCAGCTGCTCACTCAAATGCAAGCTTTTCCTCTTGCTCGCTCTCGACAGACACACACTGTGCAGGAAAGACTTGCTCCGGGTTCAGCAGCCCAGCCCCTGGCTGCTCGCACACCCGACTCCCAAGGCCTCCGGGCAGAAGGCACCTTTCGAGGCAGCCACAGGTCCTGTAGACTTAAGGCAGACAAAGTCACAAAGCTGATTAGGAGAAGCTGATGCTGGTTTGGCGGGGGAAGAGGAGCTGCTCCACTGCGTGCTCCCCCTTCTGCACCTACCTTCACCAGCTGCAGTCCGGAGACCAGAGCTAGGAGGGAGAAGACAGGATCCAATCTCAGCCTTGCAGTTTGGGGATTTGAGTGGTTGGGGTGAAAAGCGGTGAGTTAAGAAGGGAGCGTGAGCAGGATTCCGGGCGCAGGGTGTCATTTGATTGCATTGGTCAAATCTCGGCAAGCTGTCTTCTCGAAAGATAAATATCTGGCACCGTTTTTTTTAAGGGGGTGTTGGAAGGTGCCAGGAGTCACACCTGGGAACTCTGGAGCGAGAACTAGTGATTTGTGACGCTAGCAAAGAGAAGCCAAGATGGTCAGGGGAGTGAATTGAGAGTCCAAAAGGCTCAGGGCAAAGACGGCTGTGTCGTAGGCGACAGCAGGGGGGAAATTGATTTTAAAAATCAAAAGTAATATTGTGCCTCTTTATCCATCCCCTGCTCTTTTCTGCTTGGCAGATGCAGTTCGATCCTGCTGCGGTTCAGCCATCTCCTGCAAGGCATAAAATGTAAGCGAACGGGGCTCTTCTGGGTGGGTGGGTGGGTGGGTGGGTGGGTGTGTACTGTTGGCTGTTATTCTTGCTAATCCCTCGTGAGGCTAATTCTATCCCGTCCACCTGAGAGAGAACAGATGCCTTGCATGGATAGCCTCACCCGCTCGCCTTCACGCTTTTAATCCATGCTCTTAGCCTCCGGAGGTCATTTTCGTTTAAGAGCCCACTTGTGAGGCTGCTGTCAGAAGAGATGTCTGTGCCACAGACTTAATCAATTCTAAAAGTCAGTTTAGCTGCTCTGGCTCACCGCCCCTCACTCCCCCAAAAATGTTCCCTAGGAATACATTTCAGGGCAGGCAGTTGTGTTTGTCTGTTGCGCAAAGCAACCAAGAGCCTTGTGGCACCTAAAAGATTCATTTGTGAAGGCGCAGGACTTTGTATTATAGCCTAGCAACATCTGGAGGGCCACAGGTTTCCCACTTTTGCACTGAAGCTTAAATGTATGTAAAAGAAAGGGAATAATAATAATAATAATAATATACGGTATATTTATACCTCGCCCATCTGGCTGGGTTTCCCCAGCCACTCTGGGTGGCTCCCAACAGAATATTAAAAACACGATAAAACATCAAACGTTAAAAAACTTCCCTAAACAGGGCTACCTTCAGATGTCTTCTAAAAGTCAGATAGTTTTTTATTTCCTTGACATCTGCTGGGAGGGCGTTCCGAGAAGGCCCTCTGCCTGGTTCCCTGTGCTTCACATCTTGCAGTGAGGGAACCGCCAGAAGGCCCTCGGCGCTGGATGTCAGTGTCCAGGCTGGACGATGGGGGTGGAGACGCTCCTTCAGGTATACAGGACCGAGGCCATTTAGGGCTTTAAAGGTCAGCACCAACACTTTGAATTGTGCTCGGAAACATACTGGGAGCCAATGTAGGTCTTTCAGGACTGGAGTTATATGGTCTCGGCGGCCACTCCCAGTCACCAGTCCAGCTGCCACATTCTGGATTAATTGCAGTTTCCGGGTCACCTTCAAAGGTAGCCCCACGTAGAGCGCATTGCAGGGAGATAACTAGAGCATGCACCACTCTGGCGAGACAGTCTGCGGGCAGGTAGGGTCTCAGACTGCGTACCAGATGGAGCTGGTAGACAGCCGTCCTGGACACAGAATTAACCTGCGCCTCCATGGACAGCTGTGAGTCCAAAATGACTCCCAGGCTGCGCACCTGGTCCTTCAGGGGCACAACTACCCTGTTCATATATAGTAGATGCAAACAGCCCAGAGAGCTTGGCAGGAGGAGCAGTATGCAAGCGTCATTAAATAAAGAGAGCTGTTGTGCAACTGTCTCGGCAATCCCTTGCCTGTGCTGCACCATTCTTGCAGATTGTGCTAATCTCCCAGTCTGCCATTGGGACTGGTGCCATCCCTGTGTGGTTTGCCTGTAGGAGCACTGGGCATCTTGCAGCAAAGACGACTTTTCTGCTCGCTTAGTGTCAGCACATATTTAGGGCCCGAGCATTCAGAAAGCATTTTTCCTTTTGGTGGTCTGACCCACCTGCACCGTTTTCTTGCAGCCTCACGGAATCCACAAGTAGAAATGCTTCACCCACCCCTGGGAGGTAAGGAAGGGGAGGAAAGGAATTTAGTAAGGAATGGTGCTTCTTAGTCTGCCTAGCTAGCTAGCTGCTTAGCCGAGTATTGCAACTGAGATAACAGCATAGTGGTTAAGAGGCAGAGGCTGGAATCATTTACAGCTGTATCAATGGAAAGGTAGTGGCGCAACACCTGTTTTCCATGCAGAAGATGCCAGGTTCAATCCCTGGCATCTCCAGGTCTGAAACCCTGGAGAGCCACAGCCAGTGTAGACTCTGGGCCAGCAGTTGTACAGCTCTGTATGTTCCCTAGCTATGCTCTTATTGACAAAAACGCCTATTTCAAAATGGTATAAAGCAGAGCTAAATGAACACCAGGGCTGCTGCAACCATTCATTGGTTGGATTGATAATATATCAATATAAGGCCCTTTTTGACTGAAACGACACCGATTAATCGGGCAACACATTTCGGCGAACGTTCACTATTTTTAAATAAAAGCACTTACACAAACTTCAGCTGAAAAAAGTCATTCCCCTTTAATTGTAACATAGAAGGGATGCCTCTTTGCCCCAGTGCCATCATATATATACATAGAAAGAAAAACCCAGCATATTTTCTCCCTTCAAAATTATTGGTTTAGTTGCAGGTCTCATCAGTGAACGAATCCATTATTTATTCAGGCAGCTCTTCTAAATAATACCAGCCTTCCTTAAAATTGTGCGTGTAAAGTGCCTTGAATGTTTCAAAGCACTTTGGAAATCCTAAGCATCTTTATTAAGTGTTATTTTGATTAGAACTCAGCTCCATTCAGTCCTAGATGCTGTCTTGCTACAGCTCCATCGTCCCTAACTGTTAGCCATCTGAATGGGGCTGATGGGAGTTGGAATCTGACAATGTCCGGAGGGCCACAGAACTTTAGGGAATGGGTCTAGTTTTTTTAAAAAATGGAGCCCATCTTGTTTCTTCCACACTTGTAACTCCTCTTTTCGTCAGTGTGAACAATACAGAGGGTATCCACGTTATTCTGCTACACAAAAAATTACAGAGTGTCTTTGAGCCACCTGAAGTTGAACATATTTATTACGGCACCTCAGCCAGATGTGGCCAGATTTTGTGGACTGCAAATTCCATCACCCCTTTTCCGTTCGCTATGCTGGCTGTGGCTGATGGGAGTTGTGCAATTCACAACCTCTGAGCAGCACCTCAGAATTAGCGGACTGCCTCTGCTGAAATAAAACTGTAGTCCACGATAGTTTATATGCCATGGCAATTGCGGCAGGTCACATCATCCACACCGTATATTCAAAGCATGTGGCTTCCCCCAAAGAATCATGGGAACCGTACCTTTGTTAAGGATGCTGGGAATTGTAGCTCTCTCTGAGGGGTAAGCAGCTATTTCCAGGATCCTCTGGGGGAAGCCATGTGCTTTCAATGTGGATGTGGCCGTCGTCTTTAAGGTGCCACAACACCCTGCCGTTTTTTTGTGAGTGATGCAGGAGTTCGGGAGCTTTATAACTTACAAGTTACGATGAGTGTGTAGACATGGCCTTGTCCGCTTTCCCGCCTCAGCCACGGCTGGACCTTTGAGGCTTTTGTGAGGTCACAAAATCCTTTCAGCGCCATGGCACTCAGAACCCCCAGGGAGCAGCAATCCTGGGAACTGACCCCTCTAGCAGGTGGGGCTGCCCCGGAGCTGGCAGAGTGATGCCACATCTCAGAATGTACCGGAATTTGTACCGCCGCCTCCACTCCCTCTCCAATTCACCTCCTGACACTGGTACCCCTTTCTCTTCTAGCAATGGCAACGACGAAGCAGCGTTCATCCGGAAGCAGAAACTGGAGATCCAGGTACCTTGCCGTAGGAGAGGGCCGAACTCTCGGGAGTGGGGAGGAGCTTGTTCATTGGTGGGGACCTTCTTGGGGTGGGGTGGGGAGGGGGAAACAGCTCTTGAGCTGCAGGGATGCAGTCGCTTGACGTGTGTTATCTGTAAGTGGCAATGCTTTGTTTAAATAAAAGGCTCTTGAGTATGGCAAGGGCAACACATCCCACAATTCAACTGCTGCAGTGTATTCCAGCACGAGGGTTAGATCAGCCATCCCCAAACTCGGCCCTCCAGATGTTTTGGGACTACAACTCCCATCATCCCTAGCTAACAGGACCAATGGTCAGGGATGATGGGAATTGTAGTCCCAAAACATCTGGAGGGCCGAGTTTGGGGATGCCTGGTTTAGATCTGGGTTTTTGGCAGAACTCATCTGTGGGACCTTTTAATGGAGGAGGCAAATAGAGGGGAATCATTGCAATTGACGCGAGTCTTAGAATCATAGAACTGTAGAGTTGGAAGGGACGCAAAAGGTCACCTAATCCCCAATCCAGTGCTTTTTATGGTAAAAAATGGGACGTCGGTATTCGTATATTGATAGAAGTGCTGTGGGTATTGGCATAAAACGACAAAGAAGTGAGTGTACTGCAAACCACAGTCACCAAAAAAGTGTTCAGTATGTCCCAAGTATACACAGCACCCTCCTCTACACCACTGTGGTGTAGTGGTTAAGAGAGGTGGACTCGTAATCTGGCGAACCGGGTTCGCTTCCCCGCTCCTCCACATGCAGCTGCTGGGGGACCTTGGGCTAGTCACACTTCTCTGAAGTCTCTCAGCCCCACTCACCTCACAGAGTGTTTGTTGTGGGGGAGGAAGGGAAAGGAGAATGTTGGCTGCTTTGAGACTCCTTAAAAGGTAAAGGCACCCCTGACCATTAGGTCTAGTCGTGACCGACTCTGGGGTTGCAGCGCTCATCTCGCTTTATTGGCCGAGAGCCGGCGTACAGCTTCCGGGTCATGTGGCCAGCATGACTAAGCCGTTTCTGGCGAACCAGAGCAGCGCACGGAAACGCCGTTTACCTTCCCGCCGGAGCGGTACCTATTTATCTACTTGCACTTTGACGTGCTTTCAAACTGCTAGGTTGGCAGGAGCAGGGACCGAGCAGCGGGAGCTCACCCCGCTGCAGGATTCGAACCGCCTACCCTCTGCTCGGCAAGCCCTAGGCTCGGTGGTTTAACCCACTTGAGACTCATTAAGGGGAGTGAAAGGCGGGGTATCAAGTCCAAACTCTTCTTCTTCTATTTAAACCTGCTTCCGTTTCTGACCATCTCTCTGTACACCCTTCTAGCGCCGGATCATCGAAAAGAAGCAACGGCGCAAGCGCCAGGAGCCGCTCATGGTCCAGGCAAACACGGAGGCCAAGGTGAAAGGGCGCCGTGGGAGGCGCAAGCCGGAGGAACGCATCCCACTCATGGAGTCTTGCAGTGAGCATAGCCTGTGCAATAGTGAGTATCAGCACTGCCCAGCCTGAGGAGATCATGAGGCCTAGCAGCCTGCTTTCGGCATTTAAACCCTTTTGTTGGGTGGGGCTTCGGGAAACATTGACATATCCCATCGCGTAGGATGCCATTCCAATCTACGAGGATGATTTTTTTTATTGTAATAGTTATTTTTTAAATAAACAGAGCTGCAAAGTGGTTAGTAACTTCAACTGTGCACACATTTAAACTGCATGCATTTAAATTTGCACATTTGAAGGCTACAGAAGGGGGCAATATGCAGGGGGAAAGCAGTCTTAGGGATGAGCTTTGATAATTATATGAAAGGCACCCCCCCCTTTCCTCCAAGGAGTTCGAGGTGGTGTAAATGGTTCTCCAACCCACCCCCGGTATATCATCACAACCACCTTGTGAGGTAGGTTATGCTGAGAGACCGTGACTAGACCAAGATCACCCAGTGGGTCTGTGGGTGGATTCGAACTCGGATCCTTGAGGTCCACAACCAACCCACTTCGGTACTGGACCATAAATTTGCCCTTCTCAGCTAAATGGTAGATAAAATGGATGGTGTGGAGAGTTCAGAGCATTTTCTCGGATGAGATTTGATGCCCGCTGAACGATAATCCGTCTGTGTCTTTCCAAAGGTACAAGCAACCCTTTCCTCGTGGAATCGGTCCCAGAGGCCCACCTTGGCGCTCATGTGTGGGGCAGCTCTGTGCAGATGAACCGGAGGCACAACGGACAAGGGGAATGCCAGGAACCCTTTCCAGGTAACAAAAGAACGTACGGTAATATAAGAAGAAGAGCTCTGCTGGATCAGGCCAGTGGCCCAACTAGTCCAGCATCCTGTTCTCACAGTAGCCAGCCAGATGCTCTTGGGAAGCCCACAAGCAGGGAAACGATTACAACAGCCATCTCTCCCCTTGGGACTTCCTCATAACCCTTCCCAGGCCACACTCCTCAGTAGCCTGGTTTCAGTGTTTTTGCATGGCTAATAATGGCTCTTGCTTGTCTGGATGAAGGATAGAGGCAAGGGTGGGTGGGGACTAGCCTACCATGCAATGGTAAAATTTGCCTTCATTGCTCCTCCTCCTTTTGCCCTCTGACCCTGCCCAGCACATGTGGCCCTCAGAGTAATTGCCCAGAAGGCAATGTGGCCCTTGGGAAGAAAAAAAGATTCCTGCCCCATAGGCTCTGAAACCTTGCAAATTAGGATAGGACTTTCCAGAAATAGCTGGTGATACAGGGATGCGGGTGGCGCTGTGGTCTAAACCACAGAGCCTAGGGCTTGCCGATTAGAAGGTCGGTGGTTCGAATCCCCGCAACGGGGTGAGCTCCTGTTGTTTGGTCCCTGCTCCTGCCAACCTAGCAGTTTGAAAGCACGTCAAAGTGCAAGTAGATAAATAGGTACCGCTCCGGCAGGAAGGTAAATGGCGTTTCCGTGTGCTGCTCTGGTTGCCAGAAGCGGCTTAGTCATGCTGGCCACATGACCCGGAAGCTGTACGCCGGCTCCCTCGGCCAATAACGTGAGATGAGCGCCGCAACCCCAGAGTCTCCGCGACTGGACCTAACGGTCAGCGGTCCCTTTACCTTTACCTTTATCCCTGTTATAAGAAAATATCTCTATTTTCCTTATGGGGAGCCCTTAAAAGTCCTCAGATCATCTATATTGGTCAGAGAGAAAGCAGATGCCAACCAGAGTATATTGAAAGCAAAGCGGCTAATAAGCCTGATCTTTATTAAAGGAAACCAACTATTGCAACTATTGCCTTACTTGATAGCATTTTCTGGGTAGCCTGGCCATCACTTTGAGATGGTAAATACTTTAGTTCCCGAATCTCTTAGGCATATCGATAAGTTTGCTCAGTTTAACACATACTTGCTAGACTGTATTAGCAGAGAGGTGTAAGCCCCTACAGTCCAAAGACAATTGGAAAGCTTTTACCATTTCCTTCCTCCTTGCAGAGAAATATTTGAGGTCCATTTGGGAGAGTCAAAATGGCTTCCTGTACTATTTCAGACATGCTGTTTTTATACTTCTGTATTTGTTTGCCTTGTACATTTATGAACATTTATTCTATATTTGAGACCTTAGAATTATTATAATCCCCACCACCTGTTTCCTCTCTTCCCTGAGGTCTTCAGCACCCTTTCACCTTTGTTTATTTTTATTTCATTCAACAAAATTTATACAGTGCTTGATTGAACAGCCTCTATGTGGTCTTTGTGCCCTGCCCTCTCCACAGATTTCTTCGATGAGGCCCAGCTGGAGGAGGAGCTGGAAGTGGCCATTTTGGAAGCCAGCCTATCAACAGGAATGAATCAGCTCCCAAGAACGGCTGGGCAGGCCAAACAGAGAGAAGGTGGGGAGGGGGGGAAGAGAAGAACCATGTTGCTGAACATACATCATTGTGATACCATTAGTGGTTGCTAAGCAACTGCCTCTGATGCTCGGTTGCCAGGCAACAGAGCTGAGTCAACAAGACTCTTACTGCTTTGCACATGTCCAAGGACAAAGTTCTCCTATGCAGAGAGGGGTTCCCAAAAGGCAGACGCAAGCTATATTAGGCAGTCTGCAGGGCACACAGGTACCCCAATGCAGGAAATACCCCTGCTAATGTTCCTAGTTGATTTGAGGGGATTCCTGCTACTAGTCGCTTCCCCAATGCAGGGAGAGAAGGTCCGAAAGCTAAATTTATGAGGAGGAGATAGCTGGTGGTGTGGTTTCTACAAGGAGTTGCTGTGGGAATAAGGAGTAGCAAAGTTTTTACCCCTGTTCATTCCAGATATACAGCATTTAGTGAATCTTAGGGGGCTTTATAATGCATAATAATGTCGTTGCCACTCACCAGATTGTTGCGTTCTAGTATTGGCTGTCTGTGTTTTCCCCAGACCTGATCTGTGGGGAAAAGAGGGAGAACCATGCATGCGTCGGACAGGATAGACGCACACCCATATCGCTCTTGGAGCTTTTTAATTAAAAGCAAAAAAAAATAAGATAAACGAAAAGCAAACTGATAGTAGAGCTTTCTTCATAGCCGTTAATTGGCCAAGGAGCAGGCTCTGAGCCAGACAGAGGGGAGTAACACCTCTTCGGTGTCTGAAAATGTTTATCTTCAAAAGGCGTAACAAAATGGCGAAGTCGCTGAAGGAGTTGGGGGAGATGATTCAGCGCTCAGAAGCTAACGTACGTGCTGATATGCATGATTTAAAAGCAGAGATGAGACGAATGACGGCAGCTGTTGAAAAAGTTACAAAAACAGCAGAGCAAGCCAAAGAATTGGCTGAAACAAATATAAATAAAATAGAAGCGCTGACTAAGAGAATTGCCCAAATGAATGATAGGCAACGCAGAAGAAACTTAAAATTCGCCGGCATTTTGGAAGATATTATGAACAAGGACCTGGAAGAGGTATTGCTTAGAGAGCAAGGAATTGCGATTGAGCAGGAAGAAATAGAGAGAGTACATCAGCTGTTCACACCAAGAAGGGTAGCTGGAGCCCCCAGAGAGGTCATCGTTGCTTTCGCTGGAGAGAAGATAAGAGACCAGATTTATAAAGCTCGGCAGAAGAAAGACTTGCAGTTTAAAGAAAGAAAAGTGATAGTGCGACAGGAGTTCTCTCCGGAGACACTTCAAGATAGACGGCGGTTGGAAAAGTTTGCGCAAGCTTTATTCAATGCGAAAATCCTTTTCTCTTGGGCCTACCCTGCAACACTGGTGGTATTTAGAGATGGAAAAAAATACTCAGCCAAGGACCCAAAAGAAGCAAAGAAAATGTTAGTAGACTTGGGTGTTGGCCTGCAAGGACAGACTGAACAAGAACTAGCACGTGTGGAGGAGGAATTGGAAGAGGAACAGGGGGAATTAACGGAGGAATCCCCAGAGCAGCGGAAAGAGAAGAAAAGACGAAAGGGCTCTGGGGGGGAAGGAAGAAGTAAGATGTAAAATATAATAGTGGTACGCAAAGTAAGCTTCCTGTAAATATAACTTTGCTTTTTGTTTTAGATGTTGATATAACGCTCCAAGAGGGGAGGGGGTGAAACGTGGGCTCTCAGGGTTGCCATGAGACAGAGATCTCTTAGATCTCTACAAGAGTCTCAGGAGGGAAGGGGGAGGGGGTATGTAGGAACCATAAATGTATGTAAAGTGTATGTGCACGGAGGGATTCAAAAAATAAACATTGAGAGGGATAATGGATAGCACTTTAAAGATTTTATCACTGAATGTTAATAGGTTGTCTTCCAATACTAAGCGGTATAAGATAATGGAATTGTTGAAGAAAATGAAGGTAGATATATTATGCTTGCAGGAAACACACAGAGCCAAATTAAACAATAAACCTCTGTTACCTTCCCAGCATTGGGCACAAAAAATAGAATCTAAAGCAGGGGTAGGCAACCTAAGGCCCGAGGGCCGGATGCAGCCCAATCGCCTTCTCAATCTGGCCCGTGGACGGTCCGGGAATCAACGTGTTCTTGCATGAGTAGAATGTGTACTTTTATTTAAAATGCATCTCTCGGTTATTTGTGGGGCATAGGATTTCGTTAACTTTTTTTTTTCTTCAAAATATAGTCCGGCCCACCACATGGTCTGAGGGACAGTGGACCGGCCCATGGCTGAAAAAGGTTGCTGACCCCTGATCTAAAGCAACAAATAAGGCCAGAGGTGTTGCTATATTATGTAATAGAAACATTAGGTTAGAGGTCTTGAATTGGAGGAAGGACAATGATGGCAGATATGTATTTATAAAAATTAAAATAATGCAGAAAATTTTCACAATAGCCAACATATACTGCCCAAATAAAGGACAGAAAAATTTATAAGGAAAACTCTTGATAGATTACAGGCATATACGGAGGGTGAAACTATTGTGACTGGTGATTTCAATTGGAGTTTAGAGACGGAACAATCCTTTAAGTTAACTGAATGGGGATTAAAAGATGTGTTTAATTTGGGGAACCCTAGTACGAAACCCACCTTTTTTCCTAATAGATATAAGACATACACATATATACAGGTAGATTACGTGTCAATTAAAGACAGTAATGAACTTGTTGTTAAGGATGCACAGACTTTGGGAATATGGATCTCAGATCACACCCCACTGTTTGTAGAGCTGGGATTAGAGGAGGAAGTACAAAGTAGAAGATGGAGGTATAACAATATAGTAATGGTTAAAGGCCATGATAAGGAATATATCAGAAAACAATGTAATTTGTATTTTAAAGAGAATAAGAGCACGGAGGAGATCCCGATAGTGTGGGATGCATTTAAATCTGTAATAAGAGGTTAGTGCATAAGGAAAGAGAAAGCTATTAAGAAAGCATGGTATTTGGGGAGGCAGGAAAAAATTAAAGAAATCGAAATATTACAACAGCAGCAAACTAAATATCAAAGGAGTAGACGGGCAATTAATAAAATTAAAACAAGAATTGGATGAATTAGATTGGTTTACGGTTTGGAAGAGAGATAATATTATTAAAAATGAGTTCCAGAGAACTTCAATAAAATCAATTAAGAGGTTAGCAAAATACTTAAAGAAAAGGCGGGATAAACAGAGGGTTAAGGCTATTAGAACTAAAAGGAACACACTTATACAAAGTTCTAAAGAAATAAGGAAGGAATTTGCTGCATTTTACGAAATAATTAAATTACCTCTCCCCACTCCCCTAGGAACAGGGCCTCAGTCCAACCTCCTCGTAGGTCTTCCTGCAACAGGTTTTACAAAAAGAAATCGGGAGATCCAATCAATAATCTCCTACTTTGGTCCTCATTTTAAAATAGCAGGTTTTTAGTTCTGATGCAGATATAAGCTGAAAAACGTGAGAGCACAGTCTGGTGAAATCACAGGAACCAGAGAGAGAGACTGAGCCAGACTTCCACTGATCAAATTCCAGTGGGAATTCAGGGCTTCCTGTATTTCCTTCTCCCTTCCCATGGTTGGACACTAACTGCACAAATAATGCATTTTTCCTTATTTACATCCCCCTACCCCAAGTTACAGAACTGGCCTTTTGCTGGCTTGCTATTTAAGGCACATTTCATGCATAGTCATTGTCATCTCTCTCTTACCACCTGCAGGGCGCCCCAATGCCCAGCGACATAGCCAGGCTTCCAGGTCAAAGAAGGAAGTCTTATCACTCAGAGAGGCTGTTCCGTCTAACATTGTGGACATGGAAGGCGAGGCTCCTGGCTGTGAGTTCCAGGCATCCCTGTTGGAAAAGGAAGCCTCATCCCCAATACAGAAAGCTCCATCCATCATCATGGATATGGAAGGTGAGACTCCAGAGTTTTGCATAAGAGTACAAGGAGGCATGGAAAGAAGAAAAGCCCACTCTTGAGGCAAGGGGGTATGAGCTTGTGCTTTGAGCATGTGCCCCGTTTCTAAATAACTGTGTCAGGCAAGCATGTATACTCTTAACAGGGCAGAAAAAATTGCATTTAAAGCTGTGCATATGCGAGTAGTAAGATAACATGCCACTGTTGCAACGTTTTCCGTATGAAAGCTGCTGCAAAAAAGGCAGCTCAGAAACTTCCATTTTAAATGCAGCTGCCAAGTGGTGGCCTGCACCAATTTTGCATCGACTTCGTTGGTTGCTAAACAGTTTCCAGGCTCAAGCTTAGAAGCCACCTTGACAATTATGTAGCATACAAATGATCATGTTAGTGAATAAATTACATTCCCCCCACCTTTCATACAAGGGCCTCAGGTGACATACACAGTTCTCTCCTGAAGTGTAGGTGGGTTTCCACGAGGCAAGACACAGCGATAACAGCAAGGACCTTTATTGAACTACATGACTGGGAAACGGGCAAAGCAACTGCTTATATACATTCCTGAAAGCCTGGGCCACTCCCACTCCCAACGTGATTGGCTGTCTAAACTTCCAAGCTGCGAATCATGACTCAGAGTTCAAGGGCCAATGGCAGAGGCCCAAATCTTGAAATGTTCTGTGATTGGACATCATGTCGATCGAATCAGAACACAGGAGCTCAGAATCCTTAGTCCAGACTCAAGCTCAGGCAAACACAGACCACTGAGTACATGACATCTCCCTTCCTCATTTAATCTCCACAACAACCCTTTGGATAGGTTAGGCTGAGAGGCAGTGGCTGTCCCAAGGTCACCCTGAGAGCTTCATGGCTGAGTAGGGATTCAAACTTCGATCTGCAGGTCCTAGTCCAGCACTGGTCGCCCTCTGCTTCAGCACAAGATCAGGAATGGGAATGAGCGAGCAAGTGGGGGGTGCGCAGTGGATCTGTGTTTAATAAGATAGAGTGCAAAGAGTGTGCAAATGGGTTCATGGCGGGAGAGAGCAAGGAAGAAGTAGGAAGACAACAAGGCCCATCTTCTTACATTATTCCCCATGTCAAATATGAGCCATTATTCCTAAACTGCATGCAGACAGGAATATCCATGACTGGTGTGTGTGTTGCCTGGGTGCAGAAATTACATCTGATATTGAAAAAATATACAGTCGTACCTTGTGTTACGTTCGCTGCAGGTTACGTTCGGCGCGGGTTACGAATGCGCCGAACCCGGAAGTACCGGAACGGGTTACTTCTGGGTTTGGCGGTTCGCACATGCGCAGACGCGTCAAAGGATGTCATGCGCAGAAGCGCAGAATCATGTAGCGCACAGACGCAGCGCTTCAAGTTACGTGTTGCGAACGGGGCTCCGGAACGGATCCTGTTCGCAACCAGAGGTACCACTGTATGCCAAAGTGAATATAGAGACACACAAAGCTATCCTATATGAGCCAAGCCAATGGGCCACCTCGCCCAGTATTGTCTATTCTGACTTGTGGCATTTAAGCGTCTCAGGCACAGTCTTTCCCATCATCTGTTACCTGACATCAATCCTTGCTAGGCTGCTGCTCATTTGTATCTTTTCCTGGAAACGCTGCGGGATATACAGGGGCACATTGGTGAATGACATGGTTTGTGTGTTATGTACTTCCGGTCTCTAAAATATAAGGCAAGTGTGGGAAACTTTTGGCCTTCCAGATGTTGTTGAACTGCAACACCCATCAGCCCCAGGGAACAGGGCCAATGGGTAGGGATGATGGGAGCTGTAGTTCAGCCACACCTAGAGGGCCAGAGACTCCCCACACGCCTGATACAAGGTCTGAAGCAGCCCTGGGACAGGAGGTAGAAGGTGGCGTGGAGACGAGAGCAAGCCAGAAGAGGGCAGTAACAGAATTGATTTCACATCTTTTAGACCATTTTGAGAATGAACCGCAGAGAGAAGACGTGGACCTAGAATCTACAGGGTCTAAGGATACCACTGGCGAAGCCTGCCATGTCGACACACCACTCAGCAATTCTGACAGTGAGGGGGAGTCATCCCAGGAGTTGACAGTACCACCCTCACCCATGAAAAAGCCCCGGGACTGGATGCTTGCGCACAGAGGTGAGTGGCCTTCCAGCTGGAAGGGGATCATCTGCCAAACTGCTCTTTAACTGATCTTGGCTCTGAGCAAAGATTTCTGAGATATAGCCAAGGGGACCAGCAGAGCTGTGCGCGTTTCTGCAGCTCTCTGCAAACATCCAGTTGCGTGATGTTTAGCACAGAATTAAGTGTCATGAGGAGCTTAGGTAGCTGGGTTGTTTTTTGAAAAACAACTTTCTAGCCTTCATGGCTGTTAAAAAAGGCCTGCAATGTATAGGCCAGGCATCCCCAAATTCAGCCCTCTAGATCAGGCATCCCCAAACTTCAGCCCTCCAGATGTTTTGGGACTACAATTCCCATCATCCCTGACCACTGGTCCTGTTAGCTAGGGATCATGGGAGTTTTAGCCAAAACATCTGGAGGGCCGCAGATTGGGGATGCCTGCTCTAGATGTTTTGGGACTACAATTCCCATCATCCCTGACCACTGGTCCTGTTAGCTAGGGATCATGGGAGTTGTAGGCCAAAACATCTGGAGGGCCGCAGTTTGGGGATGCCTGCTCTAGATGTTTTGGGACTACAATTCCCATCATCCCTGACCACTGGTCCTGTTAGCTAGGGGTGATGGGAGTTGTAGTCCCAAAACATCTGGAGGGCCGAGTTTGGGGGTGCCTGGTATAGGCTATACCCCTGATCTAAAGAGGTAGAAGGGAGAGACAGAGAGATTAGTGACTGGATTCCACCCCTTCCTTCACAATCCTTCTTGCTCTTCTCAGGGTCTCTCACCAATGGAAGGAGAAGCCAGAGTGAGGAAGACGAAGACGAAGAAGAGAAGGATGACGAAGATGAAGAAGACTTCAAGGACAAGGATCAAGACATCCTTATGTACTTCCGTGAGGAAATTGACTCGGCCACCGTAAGAGCCCACGACTGAAATTGAACATCCCCTTTTCAAGCATCTGAATGATCACTCAGGATATCTGTGGTGGCTGGGCACATACTATATATTAAAGTGCATGGCTCCCCCCCCAAAAAAATCATTGTAGTTTACACATACTCACATACTTACAATCCCCGGCACCCTTATCAAACTACAATTCCCACGATTCTTTAGGGGAAATGCCACATGCTTTAAGCAGTTGTGCTATGTGAGAGAAGCCCCCCACCCTATTCTAGCTGTTGCCCCCGATGTCCTGCAACTCTATTCGGGTGCTATTCCATAGGTACATCTTCACCCCAGCGCCATTTCGTTCATTGTCCTGCTGCCCTGGTCTCCACAGAAACGGACAAGGTTGAGGGAAATTATTGCCAGTTTCGACAGACAGATTTGGGGTGGTTGAAAGAACCAGTGCATTTGTGGAAACTTACAGTGCTGTCTCTCTCTCCCCGCTTATCCGTGGCTAGAGAACAGTAATGGAAGCTGGCCACAGTGAAATGGAGAAGCTTTCCCCCCTCAAAATACTTTTATATAGGGTGAAGTCAAAAGGTGAAAAAGGCTCTCCCAAATATGTGGAAAGAATAGTGGGTGAAGGACTTAAATATGGGTTCAGATGGAACACAAATGTAAAACAGGGTCTACAAATGGTTCAGCTGTCATAGTTTAAGAACCTAAGACATGCTTGCTGGATCAGGCCAGTGGCCCATCTAGTCCAGCATCCCATTCTCACAGTGGCAGATGTGGGAAGCCTGTGGACATGAGCACAAGAGCACACTGTTTCTGCTGAGGTACCTTGGAAACTGTGGTTCTTTTTGTGGGTTTGCTGAGAATTCTCTCTTAGAGGTTCTTTAGGCCAGGAGGAGATTGGCCATGCATAGGCCTACATAACAAGTGCCTGGTTTTCTTCTCCAGCTTTACCCCACCCCAACACACACCCTTTAAAAACCAGGGAGTCAAAGTTTGCTATTTTAAGATTTATGCTTTAGCACAGAGCAGGGCCAGCCCAAGACATTTTGGCACCTGAGGCAAAATGGTGCCCCCCCCTCCCCGCCAGGGAAGAAGGGGTGAGTGAATATCTACATCAGGAACAAGGAGGGGGAATAAAGATCTACACTGGGATCTGCTGCTCCTGTGGATCCAGAAGCCTGAGGCGGTCACCTCACATTGCCTCATGGGCAAGACGGCCGTGGCACAGAGTATTCCTTTTACAAGGTCATAAACCGTACAGGAACGAAGAGCCTATTCTCTGCGATAATTGCTTAAGTTGTGTTTAATTAGGCTTGGGAAATCCCGATATTCAAGTTGATCCGACATTAGCTTTGAGGGAATTAATAATCACATGGCCTGAGGTGTTCGATAAAATTTGTCCGCTTTTGGCTCTCCAAAAGTTGTCCTTCAGGACTCCAAGTCCCAATTGCCCCACCGAGTGTTACCAGTGACCAGGGAAGCTGGGAGTTGTAGTTCAATAACATATTGAGTGCCGTGGGTCCCCCTTCCCTGCTTTAGCCTCTCACAGAACTATAATCCACAGGATTCCATGTGTTTGAAGCCATGGCACTTGTGGTCCACACATAAGAGCAAGGCGCCAATCAAGCAGTTAAAGGAGAGAACAGTTGCCTTTGACTGAGCTTCCCTACCTCATTCCTTCCAAAATACCTCCCACAGGGCTACCTGAGGACAGTCTTGCTTTGGGAAGGAAAGAGAGGAGACTGAACTGTCTGAAAAGCTGCCTACCATCTAATTCCCAGTATTCCACCTGAGGGCATTTCTCTCCTTCAGGTGGGCTACTTAAGGACCATCTTGCCCCAAAGGGAGGAGAGGTCGAGTTATCCAAAATGATTTGTTCCCCCTTGTCACTTGTCTTGGTTGTTTTAATGTTATTTCAATTGATGCTTATTGTTTTCCTATTTCCATGTGAACTGCTTTGTGAGGTTTCCCCCAAAAGCAATCTCTAACTAGCCTTAAAAACAAAATAAAAAATTCCTTCCAGTAGCACCTTAGAGACCAACTAAGTTTCTTCTTGGTATGAGCTTTCGTGTGCATGCACACTTCTTCAGATATCTGAAGAAGTGGTATCTGAAGAAGTGTGCATGCACACGAAAGCTCATACCAAGAACAAACTTAGTTGGCCTATAAGGTGCTACTGGAAGGAATTTTTATTATTATTATTTTGTTTTGACTATGACAGACCAACACGGCTACCTACCTGTAACTAGCCTTAAAAAGCAGCCTATCCTTATTTTTCCCCTCTCAGTCTCCCAGTGAAGAATGTAGCACCCCTTTGTCCCTCAATTTGGATGACCTAGAAGAATTTGTACTGAAACCCGCTCCTCAAGGCAGTACAATCCAGTGTCGCATCACACGGGACCGGAAGGGGATGGACAAGGGCATATTCCCCTTCTACTACCTGCATCTGGAGATGGAAAACGGAAAGAAGGTACGGTATCTGCAAGTGAGAAAGAATTCTGTGCCTTTAGAAACAACAAGTAGAGCAGGGGTCAGCAAACGTTTTCTGCAGGGGGCTGGTCCACTGTCCCTCAGACCTTGTGGGAGGCCAGACTATATTTGGGGGGGGGGATCCCCTCCCCCACGACTCTCCCCTCCCTTCTCCACAGCACTGGACGAGCCTCGGTGGCTGCTTACCTGTGCCTTGCGAGCGACAGGGGCTGACGGCGGTGGAGGGATGATGAGCGGCGCGAAAGGGCTGGCTCCGGAGAGGGGCGGCTTAAAATGGCGCTCAGCCAACTGCGGCTCAACAAAGCCCAGCCCCCTTCCTCCTCTAGGCAGGGCAGGGAGGAGTCAGGAGGAGGGTGGGAGGAGGCGCTGCCGCAGTGTGTGTGTGGGGGGGGAGGAAATGGCGCAGCCCGAAGAATCAGAATCCCCATGCCGATCCACATGGCGATTCCCGGACCGTCCACGGGCCGGATCCAGGGCCGGATTCGGCCCCCGGGCCTTAGTTTGCTGACCCATGGACTAGAGTCCATCAGATGCATGAAGTTTTAGCCTTACTTGGTGGGGATAGATAGTGAGAAAGAAAAGGTCAGAAATGGTAAACAGTGGGGTCTAATAGGAAAGAAAAGTCTGGCAATTCAGTTAAGGCAGCAATCCTGGGAGCTCATCTCTCTCTCAATGGATGGCTTCCAGCCTCCTGAGGGCCTTCCCCACTGCCATGGCAACCACTGCGGCCCTGGCCTTACCAACCTCAGAGCGGTGTCGTTAGAGGCAAAAAGGTGCTTGCCTCACATATGCCAGCCTTTGCACTGGTGTATGTATTCTCTTTTCACCTTTGAAAGATGTTGCATGGAGGAGGTCCCAGGTACAATCTCCAGGCATGGCCAGGAGAGTCCCCTGCCCGAAATTCTGGAAAACTGCTGTCAGATAGTGTAGTAGACAGTCATGAAAGGCTGGATGGCTCTATGTTCTTAGTAGGTTGCAACAAGCTTCAGAGGAGGAAGCTGCCAACGGGGATATCCAGTCTAGTAATCTTATCAATAATATTGTACAAGAACCTAGAGGTAATTACCCTAGAAGGAGGTGCAGTTCGTCCCGCTTCCTGTGATTTGACACTGCTTAGCAATTATATCCCAGGGTTGTTTTCCAATACATTTGGAACTTCACTGGAGATGTTAAAAGTAGGTCATGATGGACCTGTGGGCCTCCAGATCTTGCCGAACTACAATTCCCATGGCCATGCTTGCTGGGAGTTGTAGTCCCACAACATTTTGGGGTGGGGCACAAGTTCCCCACACCTGCGATAAAGTCTCTGCAATTATTCTGGATGGAAGTGGCTTAGAACTGGGACGGGAGAGCCTTGGGCCTGTAGATATCATTGGATTCCATCTCGCATCAATCCCAGTCAGTGCAGCCAGCAGTCAGGGAGTTGTAGTCTAACAACATCCTGGAAAGGGAAATGTAAAGATACGTGTGTGGCTCAGGAACGGGGTGCTGGCCATTGCAGGAGGGAGGCTTGCCAGGGACCTGTCTCACTGACCGTTGCTGTGTCTTCTCCTTCAGCGATTCATTATGTCTGGACGGAAGAGGAAGAAAAGCAAGACTTCCAACTACCTCATTTCACTGGACCCCATTGATCTGTCAAGGGATGGAGATAACTTCATTGGGAAAGTCAGGTGCGTCTGTTTCAACCCCATCTTGCGTTGGCAGGGCTGTGGCACAGTTGGGAGGGTACCTAGTTTACGTGCAGATGGTCCCAGGTTCAATCCCTGCCATCTCAGGAAGCTCAGGTGATGTGAAAGACCGAGACCCTGGAGCGCTAGGGCCTGTCAACGTTACCCTGCTATGGTCACGGCACCCCAAACATCCAGCCCTGCAGCACCTTAGTAACCTACCCATTTATTGGGACGAGAGCATTCAAAGGCAAGGACCTACAACGCCTCCTATAAGTTATCGCCAAAGAAAACCACAGAGCAAGTGAGGTGGCCTCTTTTCTTGGAGCAATTTAAAGTTCAAAGTGATGATAGTGATCTTTTGAGTCGCCCAGTTTTTCTGGAGGAGGTGTTCAAAAACAATTCCCATAAGGAGCAGGAAATGGCTATTAAGCCATTGTCCTTTCAGGCATCTTGTTTATTAAGCATTTGTCCTCATTTGGGACGTGGGTGGCGCTGTGGGTTAAACCACAGAGCCTAGGGCTTGCCTATCAGAAGGTCGGCGGTTTGAATCCCGGGGTGAGCTCCCGTTGCTCGGTTCCTACTCCTGCCAACCTAGCAGTTCGAAAGCATGCCAAAGTGCAAGTAGATAAATAGGTAAACGGCGGGAAGGTAAACGCCGTTTCCGTGCGCTGCTCTGGTTCGCCAGAAGCAGCTTAGTCATGCCGGCCACATGACTCGGAAGCTGTATGCCAGCTCCCTCGGCCAGTAAAGCGAGATGAGCGCCGCAACCCCAGAGTCGGTCACGACTGGGCCTAATGGTCAGGGGTCCCTTTCCCTTTCCCTCATTTGTTTAATGTATGCACAAATGATCCTTAGCTGAGAGACACAAACTCTTAAGTTTCATTCTAGGCTGCTGCATTTTATTCTTAGCAGTGCTCTTGTTCTTCATTTGTATTTTCCTTTGATATTGGGTTTTGGATTGTTATTTATTAATTGGGAAGTGGGGGAGTTGAGGATAAGGTATAACATTTCTAAAATAAGTGTTTCTCTCTCTCCCCCCCCCCCCTTTCTAGGTCCAACGTACTGGGAACCAAATTTACCGTGTTTGACAATGGGATGAACCCAGATAAAAAACCTTTTGTTCCAGAAACAGCCCAGCTGCGGCAAGAGCTAGTTGCCATTTGCTACGTAAGCTTGAATGGAGAGTGGGCCCTGTTAGAATGAGGGGAGGAGCCTGGGCAATAGGATAGACCCAAGATCTCAAAGAGCCACCAGCTGCCAAAATAGGCAACACTGAGCTAGATGGAGGAATGGCCTGTATAAGCAGAAACTTCTGTTGCTATGGTGCTGCCTTTACTACAGAGATGAGATGAGCCTATAGTCCTCCAAAGATGTTGGGCCACAACTCCCATCGATCCCTGGCGATTAGTCTGAGGCTGACGGGAGTTTGGGTCCAACAACATCCTGGAGGCCCAGAGCTCCTCCATCCCTGCTTTATTTATCACCTTCTGGCCACTTGTGGTATTTTCCTCTGGTATGAAGCAGCTTTTGCTCCCAGTGGGACAATGATGGTTGTCCTCGGCCCAGCATCTCCACCCCCATCGTTCTGTCCAGACACTGAGGTCCAGCTCCGAGACCTTCTGGCGGTTCCCTCCCTGTGAGAAGTGAAGCTACAGGGAACCAGGCAGAGGGCCTTTTCGGTAGTGGTCCCTGCCCTGCGGAACACCCTCCCATCAGATGTCAGGGAAATAAACAACTACCTGACTTTTTGAAGACATCTGTAGACAGCCCTGTTTAGGGAAGTTTTTAATGTTTGAAGTTTTATTGTGCTTTTAATTCTGTTGGGAGCTGCCCAGAGTGGCTGGGGGAACCCAGCCAGATGGGCAGGGTATAAATATTATTATTATTACTACAAAATGAGAATGTTTCAGGTGGTAGCTTTAAAATCTATCCACTGCATTGTACACAGATAGGGGAAGAGTTGTTGCTGGGTGCTGGGGCAGCTGCTTTGCATGCAGAAGGCCCCAGGTTCAATCCCTAGCACCCACCCACCCTCAAGTAGGGCTGGGAGAGACCCCTGCCTGAAACCCTGGAGGGTTGCTGCCAGTCAGTGTAAACAATACTGAGTGGATAGATTAGTGGTATGACTTGGTACGAGGTAGCTTCCTAGATATGCATTTGCAGAATTCACAACATGCTACATAAATGAATAATGAAGTGACAGTAGCAACCCGATGGCAGAGTGAATAGAATCATATAATTGGAAGAGACCCCAGGGGTCATTTAGTCCAACCCCCTGCTATGCAGAAATATTTTGTCCAACGTGGGGCAACAGGAGAGTTTATGTTGCTTTTTGCTCCTTTCCTCACCTCCTTTATAGGAAACCAACGTGTTGGGATTCAGAGGCCCACGGAAAATGACAGTGATAATCCCTAGTGTGGACGCAGACAACGAAAGGATCTGCATCCGGCCTAAGAATGTGAGTGGTTCACTGCGGCATGGAGGCTGGCAGGCAGCCCCGCTTCTCCTAGTGCCCTTCTAGGGCTGAAGCCGCCAGCGTAAAACATCCCCGCATGTCTGTGTTGTCGGTAGGAACATGAGACCCTCCTGACTCGGTACCAGAACCGGAACATGCAGAACCTGATCAAACTCCAGAACAAGATGCCGGCTTGGAACGAGGAGACCCAGTCCTATGTGCTCAACTTCCGAGGGCGCGTCACGCAGGCCTCCGTGAAGAACTTCCAGATCATCTCAGAAGACGACCGTGAGTAGTGGGCGGAGTTGAGACGATGCGACTCGAGGGGAAAGTGCTGCAGCCCAGTAACTTAAGCCACAGCCGCTCCTAAGCAAGGCCGGTTCACTGGGACTTCCTTCCAATCAAACAGGCTTAGAAGGACTCATTTCCTTCGTGGGCAAGGGATTCTCTGGTACGGCCTCCCCAACCTTGTTCCACTCTGGATGTTGTTGGACGAACCACTCCCATCAGCCCCAGGCAGTGGAACCAATGGTCAGGGATGATGGGAGTTGTAGTCCAGAACAAACAGGGATGATGGGAGTTGTAGTCCAGAACAAACTGGGATGATGGGAGTTGTAGTCCAGAACAAACAGAGGGCGCCAAATTAAGGGAGACCGCTCTGGCCTAACAGTCGCAGCCCAGATATTGCTGCATCTCGGCAATGCACAAGAAGCCTTTGGACATCAAGGTCGCAGCAGACCTGAGTGCACAAATTACATATTTATGGGAGTAGGTTGTAATAACATTGGCTGGTGCAGACATGCCACACGATGATCTCTGTGTGAGCAAGTTACCTCTCTTCACCAAGCTCCATAGGTGTAAGAAAGCTATCCACGCCACCCAGCAACCATCTTTCAAAAGAACAGGGCCTCTCAAAGATACACACCCCTCTCCCTCTGTTTATCACAGGCTGAAGGAAAGTTTGAGCAGAGGTTTGGCTGTATGCAGTAAACGTGGAGTGGGGGTGGTAGGGGATGTATCTTTGGAGGAGAGGACCCTGAGCATGTTATTTTGAAGAATGGGGAGATGGGTGGGCAGGCCGGCGAGGTGGAGGACCAGGGTGGATGTCTTCAAAGGCGTCTTGTCTGCATGCTTAGCAGCAGAGATTATGTACCGAGTTTGCCGTCTCATTGGTGCTCTTTTCCCACCCCTGCCATCCAGCTAACTACATTATGCTACAGTTTGGTCGTGTGGCGCCCGATGTGTTCACCATGGATTACCGGTTCCCTCTCTGTGCAGTCCAGGCCTTTGCCATCTGCCTGTCTAGCTTCGACGGGAAAATTGCTTGCGAGTAGAGAGCCACCCCGCCGACTTCTCTGACATCCAAACTCTGTGGCTTTTGCCCCGGATTGCTTCCTGCTGCCTCGTAAAACTGGACACAATCTGTTTTGCTTTCAGTGTTGCCCACCTTCTACCTCCGACCTTCCCGTCTTTTGTCAGGCTGGACCTCCACATGACCTGTTGCCGTCAAGCTGGCATGTGATTTCCCCTTTTGCTTCTCCCCCTTTCGAATCCCGACAAGCCATTCCCTGCCAAAGTATCTTCACCGTTTCCTATAGCGCCCAGACTTCATCTCCGTCTTTCTTGTTTTGATTCTGATTTTTTTATTCGCTTTGAAACTCCCCCTGCCCAACCTGATTTCTGACCTGTGTCGCTTAACCTTTGAACCTTGCTGCTTTGGTTAAGGCTTGTTATGTCCTAACTCTCCCCCCCCCGCCTCCTCCCTCCCCCTTCGAAGTAACTAATATCCATCTATGCAAGAAACATACCATCTCACCAGATGTGGACCAAAGCTCCGTTATTGAAGAAACAACAAAGCACTTGAAGAAACAGCAACTTCTGCCAGCTTCATGAATTCAGAACAAGGGAAGGGGCAGCCGTTTTGAAACTATGGGCTGAAGCTGCAACCCCACCTATATTCCCTTCTCTATCAAATTGGGTAATAGATTGGAAATAAAGCTTACCCAGAGATCAATCCGGCCGCCTGACTTATTATTGGGAGCAGATGGGGGCTCTTTCCAGGACAACCTGCTTCTAGAGGGGATTGACTACATCGGTTGGGGATTCCAGACTACCCTTCGTCACATCTCTGTTTCCATCCTCATCACCACCAGAGACTCTGATTTATATTGAATTTTAGGGCTCGTCCAGACTTCTTCTAGTCGCTTGCCTAGAAAACACACAACAGTTTTGTGCTTGCCCCATGCTTTCTTGGCACAGGCCCCGGAAAAGCCACTCTTCAGCTCTAAATCAGAGCAAACATCAATAAAACCCAGTTTATGTTTGCTCCGATCCAGCAATAGGCAGCAGGCTTTTCTGGGGGGATGGGGGAGGGCAAGAGGAAGCATGGATGAGATTATACACAACATATAATCTTATGTTACTAATAGCCTGTACCAGGCACCATTTGGGAATTCTGAAACCAAAAAATGGGTGCAGTTTTGAAAAGTTCAGTCCACCATCTTGATTCAAAATGGCACCCAATCATATGCAAACATAGTTGAAAACCTGGCTCCTTGATCTCAGGAACCATCTTACAAAATTTGGTTCCATTATCTTAAAAGGTGCCCAAATGTATAGTGAACAAACAAACAGCTTTCCAAAATATAGAGAACATCTATTTATTATATCAGGAGGTATTAAGGGGCTGCATAAAATGCAGCCCCTGGATTGTAGGTTGCTTCCCCCTGTGGTTTATAACATCAAAATTGTGGAGTGTAGATTGCAGAGTAGTATGTACTGCATCCACTAGATTCTCTCTCTCTCTCTCTCTCTCTCTCTCTCTCTCTCTCTCTCTGTGTGTGTGTGTGTGTGTGTGTGTGTTTATAGCAAATCTCTAACTTCCAAGATGGCAGTTTGGTTTAATAAGCTGACAAATACCCAATACAGCCTCAAAGATTAGGGCCCCGATCCAATTAAAATTGGCAATGACAAGCAATTTCCATTGAAAGCAATGGGGCAGAAGTGTTGTTTTTGTTGTTGTCATGACTTTAACTTGCTCCATTGTTTTCAATGGGACAGGCAGCTCAGTGTGCTCTCTTAAGTTTACACAGAAGCAAGTCCCCCTTACCGAGTAAGTGTGCACAGGGATCACCATCTCACTCACAAGTAACCTCAGCTGGATCAAGAGCCTAGATAAGTCCTCTGCGAATTTCACATCCCTTTGGTTTGAGGGTACAGAGATCAATGGGAAAAGAGGGGGCATAGGATTTGGAGGAAGGACTGTGTCTCGGGGGTAGAGCATCTGCTCTGCATGCAAAAAAACTAAATCCCAGGTTCATTCCTCAGCATCTCCAGGTAGGACTGGGAGAGGACCCCACCCCCACCCCCCAGACTGAAACCCTGGAAAGTAAACACTACTGGGCGAGACGGACCAATAGGCAGGCTCAGTATGATTATTAATGTCAATACCAGCTTACTCCAACAGTTAGGCAGGTCACCCTTTGAAAAGCATTTACAGTATGTAACAGCAGCACACAAAACAGCAAAGTTGTGTGAATTCTTAAGAGCTGCCGGACAGAGCTGTTTCCAATGCTTTTCCCTGGGCTGCAGATGCAACAACAGTGTCAGTTGTTCAGCATCTTTTTAATGGAACGGTGTGAGCCAGCCTACACCACCTGAACCTGTTAAGATTTCATCCCAGCCAACCAATTTGGGTGCTGGCAAGAATTTAAGAAGCTTAAAGAAAGGAGCTATTCTAAGGGAGAAAGTTGCCTGGGGACCTTCATGCAAAATGTTTGAGATGACAAAGGTGGTGGCAATCAGAAAACGCTCCATTGTATTCAACGGGACTTACTTTTGAATAGGATTGCATTGTGAAAAAATTAATATTTCAATAGAATAGCATGGGGAAACACCTAGAATAATGGATTAGGTGTGGGCTATTGGGACATAATGGGCTCTGTTAGCCCAGGTGTCACAGTCACTTTGCAAGATTGCTGAAGGCAACAAGCTTTGGCTGTCTAGTTTCATCAGAGAAGAAACAGTCACACTACAGATCAAAAAGGCTTGGTTTTTATTTCAGCTTGTGTAGGTGTGTGGGGGGAAAACAAGATTAAGGGAAGTATAAATAAACTAGTAGACTTTAAGCCCATTAAATTAACGGGCGCTAGAACATCATGGAAAGCGGGGACGGCGAGAACTTGCTAAAGTGCTCGATGTACTTGGGCGCCCCGGCCAGCGCCGAATGGCCCTTCAGCAGGCAGCGCAGGAGGCGCATCGCGGCGGCGGCACCAGCACCAGCACCAGCCAGGCCCCGGCAGGCCAACTCAGCCGCCACTTGTAACGGCCGCTGCCGCTTAGAAGTAAGTCCACACAAGCGCGCACCCGCCGCTTCAACAGCCCGGCCGCCCGAAGTCTCTGCGCTCCAATCCCTGTGCCCGTGGGGCACATGCGCAGTTTCGCCCGGCTGCCCGAAGTCTCTGCGCTCCAATCCCTGTGTCCGTGGGGCACATGCGCAGTAGGACACAGGGACGGACACAGGGACTGGACGCAGAGACACTTGCACTTTATTACTGTAGATAGGTCTTAGTTCTAGATCAGCCTTTGCCATCCTGGTGCCCGACCCCCAATGCTTTAGACTACAGAGCCCAGCAGCCCTGATCACAGCTCTCAAGGTGTTTGGGAATTGTAGTGCAAAACATCTTGAGAACTCTAGTCAGCAAGGATATGTTTCTAATAGAACCTCTCAGTCCACACCTTCAGAAGTACTGCCGTTAGCATGAAAACACTGAAAACTTTTGAATGCTACAAAGCTGGGAGGGGATACAACACACCATGGCTGCCACACCCACAAGGCTCTCTGCAACATGCTTTAAGTGTTCTCAAGACACCCACAATTCCAAGTTTCGTTTGGGAGGAAGTAATGAGTGTTCAGACTGTTCCTAATGATACGTCCTAGGATGCAGATCTCATTGAACTCAATGGAGATTGCATCTGGATAGCAGAGCAGTTTTAATCAAGCCAAAGTAAAGGCAAAGTAGATGTGTGGATGATCCAGTATAAATCCACCACAAATGCACTATTATTGCATCAATTGACTTGGAGGGGCCTTCTGTCCCTGGAGGAGAAGCTTATGTTTATTTCCTGCTCTTTTGACCACAAAAGCAACATACAGTGGTACCTCTGGTTATGAACTTAATTCATTCCGGAGGTCCGTTCTTAACCTGAAACTGTTCTTAACCTGAGGTACCACTTTAGCTAATGGGGCCTCCCGCTGCCACCGCAAGATTTCTGTTCTCAGCCTGAGGTAAAGTTATTAACCCGAGGTACTACTTCCGGGTTAGTGGAGTCTGTAACCCAAAATGTTTGTAACCCGAGGTGTTTGTAACCCGAAGTACCACTGTACACAGAAGTTGATACATTGGAAAGAAGCCATAGCTCAGTGACAGATCATCTGCTTTGCATGCAGAAGGTCCCAGGTTCATTCCCCAACATCTCCAGGTGGGACTGGGAGAGGCTCCTGTCTGAAATTCTGGAGAGCCACTGCCACTCACTGTAGGCAATACTGAGCTCGATGGACCAATGGTTCGACTCAGTATAAGGCAGCTTCCTTTGCACAAAGGCTCAAGATAGTTAAAAAGAGAAGGGAAAAAAGAGCTTGGCAAAATTGTGAGACTGACAGGAAAGGCAGATTGTCTTGCTGCTTTTACAGATGTGGAGTGTTAGAGAAAAGCTCTTGGAGTTTCCAATTACACACCAATGTTTGTAAGGCAAAGGTCTGCTGCCAGGAAAACAGATGGCACTTGAAGGTAGAAAGAACACCCCGTTTTTCCAGGGATTAGGTGGGCAAAAACAACAAGGGAGGGATTAAGAGATAAAATCTCGCAACCACCCAGCTTAAGAGAGTGGGTGTGAAGGAACAAGGAAACAGAAGACACAAATTGCTGGTGGCCCAGTAAATTACTGGAGTCAGCTCACTTGAGAGCAGTACATGTGAAAAGGATCTAGGAGTCTTGGTAGACCATAAACTTGACATGAGTCAACAGTGTGATGCAGCAGCTAAAAAAGCCAATGCAATTCTGGGCTGCATCAATAGGAGTACAGCATCTAGATCAAGGGAAGTAATAGTACCACTGTATTCCGCTCTGGTCAGACCCCACCTGGAATACTGTGTCCAATTCTGGGCACCACAGTTCAAGAAGGATACTGACAAGCTGGAACGTGTCCAGAAGAGGGCAACCAAAATGGTCAAAGGCTTGGAAACGACGCCTTATGAGGAACGGCTTAGGGAGCTGGGTATGTTTAGCCTGGAGAAGAGAAGGTTAAGGGGTGATATGATAGCCATGTTCAAATATATAAAAGGATGTCATATAGAGGAAGGAGAAAGGTTGTTTTCTGCTGCTCCAGAGAAGAGGACACGGAGCAATGGATTCAAACTCCAAGAAAGAAGATTCCACCTAAACATTAGGAAGAACTTCCTGACAGTGAGAGCTGTTCGACAGTGGAATTTGCTGCCAAGGAGTGTGGTGGAGTCTCCTTCTTTGGAGGTCTTTAAGCAGAGGCTTGACAGCCACCTGTCAAGAATGCTTTGATGGTGTTTCCTGCTTGGCAGGGGGTTGGACTGAATGGCCCTTGTGGTCTCTTCCAACTCTATGATTCTATGATTCTATGATTCACTGTTGTTGGGCTCCACTCACTACTATGTTTCCTTACAGGAGGATTTCAAAATCCGCATTACTATTGTTATCCTATTTGCTGGAAACTTTGGGGGTTGGGTCCTGTTTGTGGGCTTCCCATGGACATCTGGTTGGCCACTATGAAAACAGGATGCTGGACTAGATGGGACATTGGCCTGATCCAGAAGGCTCTTCTTATGTTCTGACTAAGGGTTGCCACCTCTGCCCACCTACCCCTCTTGCAGAAAGAACGGCTTTATCCAAAGCTTTGCAGTTGTTTAAAACTACCATTTTGAAATCAGCAGTAGCTGTGTGACGACAGCGTTACATTTTTATGTATATAGGAAGATAGTTGCCATGAAATAATATGCAGAAGCTTCAGGACTCTTCATCAAGCTAGTCACAAAAATGACCAAATGACAGACATAAAAGGAAACCCTTCCAGGAAACAAGCATCAGTTTTTACCTAGAAACCCTGTCACAGCTTCCTCAGATCTGGGGGTGATGAGAATAATGGCATTAATGGTGCAGGAACAGCAAGGCACTTTGCACATGCCTAGAGGCAAGTTCCTCATAATGACTCACTATATTCCATAGCTAATTCCTCTAATTAAAAACAGGTTCTAGGATGTCTGGGTTTCATGGGGAAAAGGGAGTGTACAATGCAGAGACGGAGCTAGCTGCTCCGGCACCCAGAGCGGCGCACATGCAAGCGTCCCAGGGGGGCAGGGCGGCGATGTCACCCCCCTCAGGGATGAATTCTTGAGATTCTTATAGACCTTTGAAAACACTTTTTTTTTTTGCGCACTTAACTTGGCATGGCAAGATTCGGAGAATTTCAAAGGATGGCTGTGTTCCGATGGCTGTATTAGAAGAGTTTGGATTTGATATCCCGCTTTATCACTACCCGAAGGAGTCTCAAAGTGGCTAACAATCTCCTTTCCCTTCCTCCCCCACAACAAACACTCTGTGAGGTGAGTGGGGCTGAGAGACTTCAAAGAAGTGTGACTACCCCACCCAAGGTCACCCAGCAGCTGCATGTGGAGGAGCAGGGAAGTGAACCCGGTTCACCAGATTACAAGTCCATCACTCTTAACCACTACACCACACTGGTATTGTTTTGGAAAGTGCAGATTACTCAGATATACCTTGAAATGCGAAATGAGTCTTCCTCCCCACCCTCTGGCCCTACCAGGCTGGATGGATCAGCGGCCTGACTCAGTGTAAGGTAGCGTTGGTCATGTGTTCAACCCACGCGCTTGCCCTGAAAAGCCAGGATTCCTCCTCCCCGGCCTGTGCATCATTGCCTCATTCCTCTTCTCACCTGCATCAACACTTCTGGAAGTAGGCAAGCAGGCCTCTACCTGCCCTTGGGCTCCCCAGCCTGCCTCTTTACGCTAAGCCTCAGCCCTCTGTGTAGGCAGCTGACTGACAAACTGCTGCACCCTCCTGAAGAAAGCAGGCAGAAGGAACTGCACCTCTCTGCCGCATCGCTTCAGGAATTCAAAATGGCTCTCCGTTGGGGGATCTGCTCCGCTGGGAAGATCAGCCACGATTTCATCGTGGCCTTGAAGACTTTGCCGGCAGTGGATCACAAGGTTGGATAACAGGCCTGGAGCAAATGGGGTGGGTGGGTGGCATGGGGGCACAGGGCAGCCAAGACCAGGTTCTCTATCACACTTTGCAGACAGAATTGCCAGCTTCCTTCTGGAAGAGCTTCTGTGCCGTTAAGAGCTCCCTGTCACTAGAAACGTAGCTGGCAAAGCTTTCCCTCCCCATGCTAGAAAAGTGAGGGACCATAGCTTTGCGGTGGAGCACGTGGTTTTTGCAGGCACAAGTTCTATCTCTGCTATTGCCAGTTATTTTTTTAAAAAAAGATTCACATGTAGTGATTCTGGAGAAAGAATTACTTTCTGGAGAAAGACCTGGAAGGACAGCTGCCAGTCAGAGTAGAGAATAGTGGGGTAGAGGGACAAATTGCCCCATTTTATTTGAGGGGAAGCTCGGTTATAAGCTCAGCTGTAGGTCTCATGCTTTGCATGCAAAAGTTCCCAATCTCCATCTAGGGCTGGGATAGACTCCCTGCCTGGAACCCTGCAAAGCTGCTGACAGTCAGTGCCGATAATATCGAACGAGTGAAGTGGACTAGCGGTTTAACACGGTGTAGGGCAGTTTCTCGTGCCTCAAAAGCCCCTGCCTTCTCTGTTTCTGCTTCACAGGCGGATGTTAAAAGACACAGGTGTCCTGCCAGAAATTAAGTGTTGACAATGAGAGCGAACGTGGCGTAGTGGTTACAGCAGTGTTTCTCAGACTTGGGTTTCCTGCTGCTGTTGGACTACAACTCCTATCCTCCCTGACTACTGGCCCTGCCAGCTAGGGATAATGGGAGTTGTAGTCCAACAACAGCTGAGGACCCAGGTTTGAGGAGGGGAACTGGGTTAGAGCGTTGAGTGGCTCAGCCATAAAGCTCGCTGGGTGTCCTTGGGCAATTCACAGTCTCTCAAACTAATCTCTACCTCGCAGGGTAGAGATAAGGATAAAATGGGGAGGGGGTTCCCATGCACGTCGCCTTGAGCTCCTTGGAGGAAAGGTGGGATATAAATGTAACTTAAAAACAAGAAGTGCAGGGGTGGAACCCCCCAACAGCAGTGCTATTCCATTACATGATGGGCTGCTGTTCTCCTGATCTGCCATTCCAGGAACCATCACTTTCTTTGACTGCTGGTGCTGCAGTCTCGGCCACTTTGCTTCCATATAACACTGTCTATGTGAACCTGTATGCATGGTCTGTGTGATTTATCAGCGAGCTGCCTTATACCAACTCAAACCACTTGGTCCATCTAGCTCAGGATTGTCAGGACGGACATGGTTTCGTCTAGGCCAGGCTCTACCAACCTGGTGCCCTCCAAAACATCTGGAGGGCACCAGGCTGGCAAAGGTTGGGCTAGCCTGTCTCTACTGCCTAGAAGCAGCTCTCCAGAGTAGAAAGGGTTACACGGAAAAGAGTAGCTGCCGTCTTGAAAAGCAGCAGTTTACACTGCAACATTTTTTTAAAAAAATAATTTTTATTAGGAATTTTTATAACAAACAATAAAAAATTAAAACAAACACAAATCAACCCCACAAAACATCTTCCCCCCACCCACCCCTACATAGAAAGAAAAAACAATTAATATATTACTTCCTAATTTTCATATTCTCTAACATTATCTAGTGGACTTCCCCCGCTTCTCTCCCTTAACGTTACATTGTAAAATCATTTTAGCAATTTCTATTCATATTCAAATCTATTTCTTACTTCTTAAACACACTATATTATTTCTCCTAATTATCAATCTATTTTCATAAACATATTTCCTAATCTTCCCTCATTCTCTTACTCTTATCATTATCTTCTATCATCTTTCAACTTAAACATATATACTTTTTATCTTATCTAATCCTTATCCAATCTATAAACTATTTATCTGCTCAGCAATACTCAAACAAATATAAAATCTAAACTTTAAGATGTTTCTTCATATATTCCCTGAATTTCTTCCATTCTTTTTCCACCGCCTCTTCCCTCAGGTCTCGGATTCTTGCGGTCAGTTCTGCGAGTTCCATATAGTCCATCATTTTCAACTGCCATTCTTCCACCGTACACTGCAACATTTTGCTGCAGTTCTGGGTAAAGGTAAAGGGACCCCTAACCATTAGGTCCAGTCATGACCGACTCTGGGGTTGCGGCGCTCATCTCGCTTTATTGGCCGAGGGAGCCGGCGTACAGCTTCCGGGTCATGTGGCCAGCATGACAAAGCCGCTTCTGGCGAACCAGAGCAGCACACGGAAGCGCCGTTTACCTTCCCACTGCAGCGGTACCTATTTATCTACTTGCACTTGACGTGCTTTCGAACTGCTAGGTTGGCAGGAGCAGGGACCGAGCAACAGGAGCTAGTCTTTTCTTTTATCTAACTGACAACAACAACAACAACAAGCAGAGCATGACTGCCACTCCTTCAAGAGAAAAGATGTCTTCATGAGAAAAGTGCATTTTGGGCAGCCACCCAAGGCTACACCCCCAGTTTCAGCTAACATCAGCTAAAAGCTCCCAACTCTCTGTCTCTTGCCTTTGAAAAACTGCCAGCTGTTATTTCTGCTACCTCTCTTCTTCCTTCTCTCAGCTCAAGGGCGTCATCTTCTTCAAGCTCTGATGGGTATCTCAGTCAAACAGACAAAACAAAACACAGAAAGATTCCAAACGATCTCCTCCGGATGATCTGATTACTAAGCATTCATCCTAATTTGCTTGCACAAAGCTTCCACATAGGTTAGATGGTGCCTGTTTCTTATTAAGCATTCATTCTTATTTGTTTGTGGGGTGGTTATGTGATAATGAGCATTCATCCTGATCTGATTGTGCAGCATTTATACATCTTATTGTTAAACATTTGTGCACGCCACACTTCTCACTCGCTGTGCCAGGCTGACGTAGCCCATCCACCTTCCCTTAAGCTTAGAGACACAAGTTTTAGTTTTGCAAAGCTGCTCCCTCTCTTCATCACACACCTGGCTTCCTGGGTTTGATATGTGCAGCCTTATACAGATCCCACTTCACCTCAGGTAAGCATGAAATCCCTCCTAGGCGCCACACCTCACTTCAAGATTCAGGATTTGTCAGAATTTGATGTGCATTACTGCCAAATGCTGCAGAAAGATCTAACCCAGAAGAGTAGCTGTTCCCTGCTTCTGTACTCATAATCACTAAAGGGCATTACCATCACTCACATGGGTTGAGGGTGAGGGTGAAAGGGACCATTCTTTATATGGACTTTTGAAAGGGGCCATAGCTCAGAAGGCAGAGCAGCTGCTTTGCATGCAGAAGGTCCCAAGTTCAATTCCTGACATCTCCAAGTAGGGATGGGGGAAGAGGTCCCTGACTCAGTGGCGAAGGAAGGCTCTCCGGCACCTGGTGCGGGGCGTCGAGGGGCGAGGCAAACCGCCCGGCGGCACATGCGTGCTGCCAATATGGACGGCGCACGTGTGGCACTGATAGCAACGGCGCTCAAGTGGCGCCCATACGGATGGCGCTCGAGCGGTGCCCATAACGACAGCGCGCACCCTCAGCTGCCCTACAGTGAGTGTAGCCCTCGGCTGGCTGCCATTTTGACACACACACCCTCGGGTGACACCCAGGGCAGGCCCCCTGCCCCCTCCCTCCTACGCCCTTGCCCTGACTGAAACCCTGGAGTCGCTGCCTGTCAGTGCAGACAATATTAAAACTAGATGGACCAATGCTCTGACTCACTATAAAACAGACTCGTATCATTCTTGCGATGGTACCAAAAGTTATCAGTTTGTAACTTAACTTTGGCATTCAGTTACAAACTAGGGTAACGTGAGGCTCCGTCATTCACAACCTCTTGTCTCATAGGCTGGCTCTTCCCTCCCCAGGTAGCCGCCATCGCTTCTCGAGACCTCAAGCGCTCTCAGGAATATGCCAAGCAGCATAATATTCCTAAGGCCTATGGATCGTACGAGGAATTGGCAGAGGACCCTGACATAGGTGAGGCGGATAGAGCTTGGAAAATCAGCCCAAGTGGTCCTGAGTGGGGAGAGGGGAACAAGGTGTGATCTTCTAAGGCAGCCTTCCCCAGCTTGGTGCCCTCCAGATGTTCTGGATTATGCCTCCCATCAGGCCCAACCAGCACGGCCCAGAGTCAGGGATGATGGGAATTGTACCCATCTTGAGGGTACCAAGTTAGAGAAGGCTGTTCTAATGGAATCTGGATACCAAACTGGAAACAGCTTTCAGACACAGGAAGACATCAGACGCCACCCTCCCTCTGTCTTTGGTACACATCTCTCAATGACCCTGCAAAAGAACAATAGGAAGCTGTCTCATACTAGTATATTACAATACCAGGTCAGACTGCTGAGCTTGCTTAACAATGGGCATTATGTGTATCTTATGTGTATTTTAATGCACTGAATAGAGTGAAAGATGATGAGGCATAGGGGAGTGGAGAGAGAGTGTATATTTTTTAGTTGCTATTTGTTAGAGTTGTTAATGTTGTTTTATAGATTATAAATGTCAATTTTTTAATCACATAACATTACTCTTGTTGTAATTGTGATGTTTCGCTTATTTTCTGTTAATAGTGTTTTACAGGTTGCAATCATTTAGTTGCAGATTTGTTAATTATTTTATATGGTTTATGTTGTATTTGTGATGTTCTATTATGCTGCATTATGTTATTGTTATTTATTGTTCGTAAGCCGCTTTGAGAGTCGTTTGAATGAAAAGCGGCATAGAAATACAATAGCTCAGCTCAGCGCAAATAGCCCCTCCACCCACAGCTCTATGGGAGCATTTCGAGACAGAGCTGTGTGAGAAACAGGAGTTTCATCTTCACAGTTCAGCACAGAAGTCAGAGGAAAATAGATGTCCCTCTTTCTCCACGAAGAAGCTGCATGGAAGGACTGTGCTAAGAGGAAAGACAGTCCTTTTCTTGCAGAGCAGAACAGAAGCTAAATGATCTGCACATGGAGAAGGAGAAGGCCATTCCCCCTCCCCATGGGCAGATTGCTAAGAGCAGGGGCCAGCAAACTTTTTCAGCAGGGGGCCGGTCACTGTCCCTCAGACCTTGTGAGGGGCCGGACTATATTTTTTGGGGGGAAATATGAATGAATTCCTCTGCCCCACAAATAACCCAGAGATGCATTTTAAATAAAAGGACACATGCCACTCATGTAAAAATGGGCCGGATTTAGAAGGCGATTGGGCTGGATCCGGCCCCTGGGCCTTAGTTTGCCTACCCATGGCTAAGAGGCTGAGAAGACAGTGAGACGCTGGTGGCTCAGTTGGGAAGGCTGTGTGGGCTGGATCAGGCCAGGTCCATAGGCTGCTACAGTGGATGCTCAAGTTGCGGACGTAATCCGTGACGGAGGCATGTCCGCAACCCGCAGCGTTTGTATCCTGCAGCGCTGCGTTTTAGTGTTGCTGCGCATGCGCGAGCGCTGAAACCCGGAAGTAATCCGTTCCGGTACTTCCGGGTTCGGCAAAGAGCGCAACCTGAAAGGATGTAACACGCAGCGTTCGCAACCTGAGGTATGACTATATATTAATCAGACCCCTATATTAAACATACTTCAGCCTTTTCGGGATCTGGAACCCAGCCGGAATAAGGAGCAAAACTCAGATTCTTGGTTTCCCTCCAGTGGTTTCGTAGTGGTGGGGTTCAGGTTACCATGGAAAGTCCCACCTTCTAATGTGGAAGCTTTGCCCACTAATCCCGGATCTTTGAGGGGTTGTGATACGGTAGTTAGTGATGAGGGAATGCTCTCTACATTTGCTCAGGAACACCTTTATCATTTCACTGGTTTCAGGCCACAGAAAACAGACTGAGGTTGAGCCTACAGGTTTCGTGGCTAAAATTTTGCTTTCCTCCCCATTTTCTGCTCCCCATCTGCCGGGATCCCTCTTTCAGACGTGGTCTATGTGGGGTCGGTCCATACTCAGCACCATGCACTCGTCCTCCTCTTCCTCCGTGCGAAGAAGAACGTCCTGTGTGAAAAACCCATGGCCATGAATGCAGCAGAAGTCTGGGACATGGTACAAGTGGCTCGAGAGAACAATGTGTTCCTCATGGAGGTAGGAAATATTGGGGCAACGTGGGACGCAGTCAGTGTGATACGGCAGAAAAAGTGTGACTGCCTGCAATATAAGGGTTCAAGTCCTATTTCTGCCTGTTTATTGAGCATTCGTGCTGATTTGCTTACACAAAGCTTACACAGAGGTTAGGCTACATCTGGTCTTCACTGAACATTCATTTTGATTGGTTTGCACTGAGGTTATATGGCAATGGGCACTCATTTGATTGGTTTGCACAGTGGTTCTACATATTTATGTTAATCAGTTGTTTATCCCACAGTTTTTAGTACATTTCTGCATCACTTTCCTAACTGCAAGAAGTCCTTAAAAAAAAAAGTGGATTTGTTGTACAAGAGCAACAGAATATTTTAATCCACTTTCATTGTGCAAAACCTAAATTTCTGGTAAACAGTTGAATCCGTCCAGCAAATTACTGACAGTCTAGAGGTGGCCTTTCTAGCTAATTATGGTTTACTGTGAATGAGCACTATGCTATTGCACACTCCTCCCCTGGTTTCCTGGTTTCCTGTTACCAGTACATCTCGACCAGGGATCATGTTTTGTCTGATGATTGCTAGCCAATCTCAAAGCTGTGGTTTGTGGCTGGTGTTTGCCAATTGTGGCTTATTAGAGAGTAACAAACCACAATCTCTGGTAATGGGAAGACTGATAAATTGGTAACAGGTTCGAGGGTCTTGTGTTAATTCACATGGCCCTATACAACATGGGCCCAAATTACCTTACAAACAGCTCCTGGCTGACATATAATGGGAGAGATTTTTAAAGGGTAGGTGTCACTATGCTAAAGGTTCGATTCTTGCATTGTACAGAATGGACCTCCCGATTAGATGATATTTACAGAAGGCTCTCTCCTGCAGAGCAGTCAGCTGGATATATAAGGGATGAGATTCTCTTTTAGATATCTAGCTCAGCGTTTCCCAACCGGTGTGCCGCGGCACACTAGTGTGCTGCGAGACACCGGCTGATGTGCCGCGGAAAAAGGGACCTGCAGCCCAGGGCTGCACAGGACCGTGGCGGCGGCGCTGCTGGAGCCCGGCGGCGAAGCGGAAGCCAGGGCGGCACTGCTCCCTTGGCTGCTGCAGCAGCAGCCTCGCGCGAGAATCCCGACCGGAAGCCTCGCGCGCGCCGCGCTACAGCTGATCCCAGAGGTAACTCTGGGTCAGGAGACCCGGCGCAGCTGGGTGGGGGAGGAGCGGTGTGCCGCGAGATTTTTTCATTGATTCAAGTGTGCCGTTGCCTAGATTAGGTTGGGAAACACTGATCTAGCTACCAAAGGAATTGTGGTTAACTGCTAGCAAGAGATCACAATTAAGCTGCTCTGAACAATGCAGGAACCAGAGTTGTCCCCACTGATCATCTTCTGTCAACACTCCCATATAGATACTGTGCAACAGGTAGAAATTCAGCAGGTGCAGCTCTCTCTTATGATTGCAGACATAGTGAGGAGGAATGTTTTGTCTGCTGAATGTCAGCATTGTGCTGCTATGACAGGCACAGACGGGAAACTGGCAATCTAATAAATGTGGCAAGCTTAAAGTTTTGCAAGGCGCGATCTGACTTGCAACCTTTGCCAAACTTTGAACTCTGGGGCACTGGCAAGGTCCTGGCAAGGCTGTTAGCAGTCTGGGCTGTCACTGATTTCCAGTCACATGCTGCTAATCCTGCACATTTGCTTTTGTAGATCTTGACTCCAATAAACCCATCTATATTACTGCACTCCCTGCTCATTCTCTCCCCTGCCTCCTACACTCCCTCCCTCCTTGTTCTACCAGTTCATCTCCTGCCTTAGGCAAAGATGTGAGCAAGTGTAGCACAATTTCAGCTTTCTGTTTCAATTTATAACACACCCGGAAGTTTCTAGCCCTTATGATTGCCAGGATAGAATTGAAATCTGTATGAGGATTCTCCAACTTGGATAAATAATGCAAAGTAGCCTGATTTGCACATTCTACACTGGAAGCTGCCTTATACCAAATCAGGCCAACGGTCCATCTAGCTCAATATTGTCAGCACTGACTGACAGTAGCTGTCCAGGGTTTCAGTCAAAGTTTTCCCCCAGCCCTACCTGGAGCTGTGAGGGATTGAATCTGCGACCTTCTGCACTCAAGGCAGACACTCTGCCACTGAGCAATGGCTCTTTCCCAAATCCTGTTCTTTACATTCACATGTTTGAATCACTCTTTCTTTTCCATACATCCCACTTATTTTTTCAGTTTTATCTCCTGCCAGTCACTACACTATACTGGCTCTCCCTAGCCAGTCCAATACTTTGTTTGCTGGATTTATAAGCCAATGGGCTTGTTTTAGTCATTGTGGAGGGGCAAATAAAATACAATACAATAAAATACAACAAAATACAATAAAATAAAATACTATTCAGAAGATTCACCCCCTTCTCAGCCTTCTCTTAGTTTTACAGTTTGCACCAGGCATTGCCCACACTTTTAAATATCTTAAGGACTAGAAACTTGGTTTGCTGAGACACTTGTTAGTAAGACACACAGGCTTAAGTTCCTGAGATTCTGAAACTCTGCGACGAATGCCAAATTGTTCTTCATACCCACTCCCTCTTTCTTTTCCCAAATGGAAATGCAGGGTATAAATTAGCCTCCATCTCTTCCAGGGCTTCTGGACAAGATTCTTCCCTGTATCTGAGCAGATCCGCACTCTGCTAAGTAAGAAGGATCTTGGGGACTTAAGGGTGCTTCGAGCTCAACTCGGTTTTCGGATGGATGACATCCCAAGGCTGGTGGATAAGAAACTGGGTGGAGGCGTCATTTTGGACTTGGGCTGCTACCTCATTCAGTTTGCATCGATGATTTTTGGGCCCGAGAAGCCACAAAGCATTACAGCCTCAGGGTTCCTACTTGAGTCAGGTGAGGTTGCTACAGTGGGGTGAAGAGAGTGGAGTTTGTGGGAGCCCTAGGGCTACAATTAATGTTTGGGAGATATGGATTAGTGATGCATCACATCCTTTTCTGTGCTTCCCAGGAGCGGATGAAACCGTTGGCATCGTCCTCAACTACTCAGGGAACCGGCAGGCTGTGCTTAATTGCACCATGATGATCGATCTACCAGGAGAGGCATTAATTGGGGGAACTGATGGGATCATCAAGGTACTTGGCTAAGTGGTGTGGGCAGAGGCCTGACTTGTGAGATGGGCTTTGTTTACTTTACCAGAAGCACAAGGTCCACCGACACAGGTACAAAATGGAGGCTTGGGTGTACAAAATGGTGGCTCAACGAGATGGAGCCAGTGGCCTCCTGTACTCTGTGATCCATACCCTGGGATAAATATGCTATAAAATCTGCACCTGAGTTACTTCGAGAGGAAGAATTTTAAATACCAAACTTCAGGGAGAACAGGAAGGACACAATTTTTGTTGTTACTATAGACAAGTTAGTAGAAGTTGGAAACCCATGTGAATTTACTGCAAATCATATAGTATTATGTCATCTCCATTCTGCCCATCCATAGCATGGAATATTGTGGATTCATAAATGGTGAGTAACGCACTTGCTTTCCAAACTTAGGATTACTTACTTCCATCTCAAATTTTCGTCCCAAGACATCCAAGGCGGCATATATAAGCAGGGCTGTCTTAAGCATATGTGGTGCCAGGGTGCAAAGATCTGCCTGGCACCCCCCCGGTTGCCCAGTCCCAGGCACACAGGAGGGCGGAGCTGGCCAGCCACCTCAGTGTCTCGGTCGCCCCCGAACTCGCGGCGCACAGCCGCCCGCAGCAGAAGAGCCCGCTGCGGCGTTCCGACCGACAGGCAGGCTCTTCCCTGGACTCAACTCTTGGGCCCCGGACTCTCGGCCTGGCGCCAAGAGCCCAGCGCCCGGGTGCCCCACACCCCTATCGGTGGTTTACAGCGGGAGGAGGAGGTGGAAGCTGCTCTCGGTTTTCCACACTCTGCTGGTTTGTTTTATCAATTTTTTATCAATTTTAAACTACTTCGGTTTGTTTTATTCTGTTTTATTTTTTGCATGGACCTTTAGAGTAGCTTAGCCTCAAACTTTTAACCTTTTAACCTTAAAGATATAAGGAAACAAATTCTTTTTAAACCCCTCTGCCTTTCATTGAGGAGTGCGTCAAGGCCTTCTAGCTGTAATTGAAAGATAAAGCCTGCTTCACTGTGACTACTACAATTATTATCTTTACCGCAAGCTCCCTTTATCTTGCTACATAGATTTGGAGCCAAAAAGAGTTCTTTCCTTAACTCCTTTCATAATTTTAATTAAGAATGGTGACGACCCGAAGTGGTAAAATTGCAGGCTCCCCTTCAAAACTCCCTCCCATGAAAACTACTTTAAAGGAAACGCAGACAAAAGTTACCAAGTTCTGTAAGAGTGGGGGAGAGGAAGTTGTGACGAATAAGAAACAGGAGACAGAAACATACCCTGTCTGTGCCGAGACACTCAATAGCCATTACAAAGAGCCGTTTACCAAGAAAAGGGAATGTGCAGAGGATGATCAAAAGAGAGGAAAGGATGTGCTAAACCCTCCAAGCTCACCTGCCAATTCTGCATCGAATTTGAGATCTACCGGTAAATCCCAGGTACCTCCTGTACCCTCGGACTCCGACCCTTCTCAAGACCTAATTATGGAGGAGTTAATGCTAAAGCAACTCTCTGAATTGTCCTCAGGGAATGCAAAAACTACAAAAAATCCTCCCTTTCAACCTCCCGAGACAAGTGGTGAGGGCCTATCAATAATTAAATGGCTCATGCTCTTAACTGAGGACATTGAGCATATAAAATCTTATCTGGCCACCGGTGCAAAACTTCTTATCACCATTACAGATGCCTGCAAAACTGTTTGGAAAACATCTGGTAAAATGATTGAACAAACGGGGGGCTCCAACAATTCCCCAATTATTCCTGGCAAAACCAACCCACTTATGGGAGTCAAGGATACTCGCAGAACCAATGCTTACAAAAGGAGATCGACAAATAAAAAGAAAAGCAAAAACATTAAAAATTTCAAGGCAAAACAATATAAAAAAATGGAATTTAAAAAGCTGTTTAACCTGCTTGAAAATTCTTCAAACGCCAGGCACAGAGGGAATCCTATGAAACCTCCAACTAGGAAGACCCATAATCTTGATCCTCCTCCAAACCCCCTATCCACCTTGGTAACGGAACACCTGAAATCCCCAGCATCCACCCCAACGCCAAATCTCAAGCATGACTCTGTGATTCAAGACCCATGGTCTCATGTTTTATCCGCAGGTAAACAAAATTCTATAATGGCGAGGCCTCCGAAAACTAATAGCTGGAATTTGGTGTTATCTAGAAATAAACTTGTTTTATCCAGCTACCCTAAACCTCCAGGACTTTTGTCACAAGAGGAACGCAAAACTCATTTACTAAATCTCTTAAAGAACTATATGCCAGGCAAACTCAAAAATTCTCTTGACCTGGTACGAGTGGAATATTTCTATTTTGATGGCACACTTGCTAGAGCGGTGGTTACATTCCGGGACTGGAAATTGGCAAACCTGGTGTTCCAAAGTAGAGATCGACTAATGACAAGTGGTGTAAAAATCTTAAGACTTTTTGAAAACGAAGCACCTCCAACTTCACTCCTTCCCCCTAACCTAACCCCTAAAGTACCATCTCAACATAAGATTGTCCAAAATGTTTTAGTTGAAATAAACTCTTCAAATGACATCCCCAGTTATATCACTGATCGGGCCGATACGGTCCCCCAAAAGACGGACTCTTCTGATGCCAGATATGTTTCGACTGAGGGAAATGATTTTGACAGCTTTGAATGCAATTTACTTCACTCTTATCATGCACTACCTCAGGCAGCGCAGCAGGAAATACTCCAAAAACTTGACACCCTCCGCTCTTGTCTGACAAATATATCGATCGACCAATGGGGATCTCCTAAGCAAAACTCAGCAAATGGTTTCCCAGACTCTGCTTTATACTTACACCACCAGGAGCTCGACTTGTGGGTTAGGAAGCCATCTGCGTTATTCAAACATCAGGTTGCGGCTGAGTTGAATCCGCTCCATTATAAGCCTGAGACAAAAAGCGGTTCTGCAGACTTGATTTCCTCCCAACCTCTCTCTGAGGCTAACATGGCAACATCAGCTACCTGGGATAAAATGAGAGAACTCACCGAATCTGAATTGGGCTCTCCTTACAAAGTGACCCATAAGACTGCATCTGTTCATACTCCTAGAAACCATCTGCCTTTGAGTGTAAATGGAAATATCCAAAGAATTCCTGAATGACGCGTAGGATGTATCTCTCAAATCCCACTGACGATGCTGAATCTAAAGGATCTGAACGCTCCCTCAAGCTCTGCAGATACCCTTCAGTTAGGAGCCCACCAGCCTGACCTTGTCGCCCGGACTCGCTTAACTAACACTGAGTGCCAGTTGAACTCCGCCAACATTGTGAACATTCGCTTTGTTTCATGGAACACCCCTAGCACCTATGGGTAAGACGGCCCTGTATATAGGTCTGCCCCTCACTACTTTTAAAGTCACAACAACCCTGTGAAGTAGAAAGATGACGCCCAAAGTCATTCAGTGAGTTTTATGGCTGAATAGGGATCTACACCCCACTGGTCATGTTGGAGGGAAATGAAGTCCAAATGGCAAGGACAATGAAGCAGAGAGAGATTTTAGGCTTGGGTAGTGAGAGTTGCCGTAGAATTCAAGCTGCCACCCCAATGGTTCTCTGATTCATAAGTTTCCTTTGCATGACATGAACTCCCTAGGTGACCTTAGCATGTTGCTAGCCCTCAGTGTAAGCTGCCTCACCCGACTACGTGTATAATACTCAGAAGTGAGAACTCCTCAAGCAGCTGCAAGACCCCACAGACAAGGGCAGGTCCCTACCAACCAAAGGGCAGCAATACCAATGGTGTTTCTGGCAATTCTCCCTCTGAGCAACAGCGGCTTCTCTTCCCCATTGACCTCACAGAACACCAGTGAACCCCGATTTCTGATCCACACACATGGAACGAAAAAGCCAACAGTGGCAATTTCCGCTCCTTTCTCCATTTCTGTTGGAATTCTCCGACACCTTTAACTGAGGCTGATCAGGGAGATGGGAGTCTAGCAGTCACCAGCACAATCTAGATCACAGAATATCACCGCTTTGATTCTCAGAGTAGACAAACCCCCGTTTCTCTGCTTCCCATCAGAAAAGGCATGTTGCTTCTCTTTCTCTAGATCCCTAACCACATGAACAGCCCCACAGTCATGTTTCTCAAAGGAAAGCAGTGGGAATGGCCCCTGCCCACTTCTCCTGAACCGCTCTTCTTCGAGCACGACATCGGGCTGCGATACGAAGCTGAACATGTCCGGCAGTGCCTACTGAAGGGTAAGGGCTCCTCTGGAGGTGGTGTTTTTGTGGAGCACGAATAGCTCATCCAGCATCCAACGAGGGCAACCGCATGTCTCTTGAGGAGGGCCGGTCCTACCATTAGGTCAGGTGTGGGGAACTTTGGCCCTCCAGAATGTTGCTGAACTACACCTTCCATCTTCCCTGACCATTGGGCTCTGCTTGCTGGAGCTGATGGGAGTTGCAGTTCAGCAAAATCTGGATGGCAGCGTTAGAGGTAAAGCGAGCCATCAGAATTATAAATTACATGAAAGGACAGCATATGCCCCTGCCCTGCGTTTTATGGGGTGGGATTGGCCGAGGCAGCATTTGCTGCTTGGCTCACAAGAAAATGTATTGGGCAGCCCCAGCTTCCAAGCATCTCACAAGCAGCGCAAGAAAGGCAAGAAGTCTCCCCTACTACATTACGCACTGTTACCCAGAGGCATACTGGCCCTGAATCTGGAGGCTTCATATAGACATCACAGCAAATCCCCCTTCCGTCCACTAACACTGCTCTCCTAAAAACTCTGCCATAAATGTGATCCTGTATAACTTGAGAGTAGTTTAGATATGTGCTTAAACAGGGATATCTATTAGCTTAGATAAATGGCCCATTTCCTACATCGTTATTACAGGCCCAGGAAAATGTGCATGGGATTGCAGTCTAAATCTACTTTGAAACTCAATAGACCTCAGAACTGTACCTATTAATCCAGGTTCTATTGACCTGTCTTTTGTGCAGGTTTGAAGGAAAGTCCTATCATGCCTTTACACGAGAGTGAAATCATAGCAACCATCTCTGATGAAGCACGAAGGCAAGTGGGTGTGATCTACGAACAAGATCGTGTCGAATGTATCAACCAATATCAGAGCAGTAAATAAAATTTGCATTTTTTGTCTAGTACCTGAAGAATGGCTGCATTTATGAATGCTGTTGAGTACTGTCTGGGTGAGGGCATGGAAACTTGTCTACCTGGAAAACAAATTCTCTGATAATGTGGCCAGGATATATTCTCCCTGCATCTACTGTTGTTTTAAAACACCTAGTTCTTAGAGTTAATGCATGCCTGTTAATTCCTCAAAGGGATGGCATGGAACTCAGGGGAGAAATGGTCATCCCTCGCTAATCTAGTTACTCACATTGGTTGGATGTATTCCACACAGCCATAATTAGCATTTTGACCAAGAGGATGAGGTAAGAAGTCATTATTTTGAGTTAAAATATTTATCTCCTGCTCCTTATTGCCAATACTCACAACCCTAGTGGTGTTCTCTCTAATGGTACCTAAATGGAACATTTATAGAAGAGGGGGGAAATTGAGATCTTTGGTGCATGCCTAAAATGAACATGCCGGCAGAACCAAAGGTGATGCAAGTAAATTTGGTTAGTGGAGGGCCAGCAATTGAGAGAGATGCAAGTAGGCCAAACCTGTTAAGAAGTGTGACATAAGTAAAACAGTTCATGGCATGGAGCTGAAGTTCATTCAAACTGACGATTAAGACTATTCTCATACTTAAGATGGGTTCAGCAGTTGACAACCCTAAAGTCAAAACTGAAGAATGCAAGAACTCTGGCCAGGCAGTAGGCACACACAAAAGATACATTGGTACACTTTGACCATGAAGAATTAGCTGACGAAGAATTAGCGAAACAGGGCATTGTCCTGGAACAGAAATTTATTTCAACTGGAATCTGTTGCAATACCATAATATTAAAACTGTTTGAAGATTCAAAAACTGATCTACTGCCTGGCCAGAGTTCTGCTGTATATCTCAAAGAACTCCAATTTATATAACCCTACAGTCAAAGCATGAAGAGGTTTGTGTACAGCACAAGGCCAAAAGACGGAAGGGCTTCTAATGCACCAAGTGACAGGACTGAGCACCAGATCAGAAGTGAAGTGTCAATCAAGCAATTTTTAAAAAGTGACTAGGACCAATACCCCTCCCATTGTTTACCTCTTATAAAGCAATCCAACTCATTCATAGATCTCCCAAGTGCAGCAGTTCCTCTGTCAGAGAATCCAGAAATCTTATAATTTACTCACACCAATGCCTCTTTTCCCTTCAACTCCAGTCCACTGCAGAAGAGAATTTGGCTGTAGCAATTACTGATCGGCTAACTTAAAAGTGATTTTAAAGCACAGACACAAAACCAAGAACCTGTAAACTATATCATTTATTGTGAATAGTTTTATTTAAACCAGAATGCCGTAATGTTTCAAGATGTCTGTATATTTTGCAATCTTGCCCTCCACATTTTTCTCTGCCTGCTTTTGAAGTTTCTACAAGAAAAAAAAAGAAAAGGTCAATTCATAGGTAGGCTTTGTAAGAGTAGAAGAGGTCTGATGTTTAGAGAGCACAACATGCACACACAACCTTACATACAGATGGAAGACAGACTGTTGGGGGGAATTAACCAAAGTTCAGCTTAGGATATCTTCAATGATTTGAAGCCTATTCACCTGCTGGTGTGGCATAAATAATAATCTAAAGGTTCTGGCTCCCAGTCCATTTTTAAATTAAAATTAAAAGGGGGAAGGGAGGGAGAGGGGTTCCTTTCTCCACTAAATCCAGAACACTCCCCACAATAATTATGAGTTCAGGCTAACTCACCTTCAGTTGCTTCTTCTTTGTGTAATGAATCTTGGCCTTTGCCTTGCGCTTCTCCTCCAGGGTAGCTGTGATGGCTTGGTACTTCCACCCAACCTCATGGGCAAGGCGACCCAAATAGGCAAACTGTGGTTGGGAAAGACACGCATTAGCTTACAAGCCTCCAGCACTGCAGGGTGCTGTTCAACTGCACAGGATGTCGCTGCCAGCACACAAAGTTTGGAGCTACCTCCTCGCTTACCCCTTCTTGCCTCTATCCACTGAATTCCACACAGCAACTGCATGGAGGTCTTTCTCCCAACCCACATGCTATTGCCCATGGAATTCCGCTCTCAATAATATTCCTAGGGAGACTTATTGGCTCCTTTCCTGGCACTTTCACAACCAGGCAAACCCTCCACCCAAGTCCCCAATACAGCACACACTATGAACAGGGATGTGGAGTCGGTGGCCCTCCGGTAGTTGTTGCTCCAAGTCCCATCAGCCCCAGCTAGAGCGATCAGGAATGATGGGAGTTATCTGAACGACCCCACAGGTGACTCCTTAAGAATTCCTATTGTTCACAAACTGCTCTAATTTATATATGCCTTGCTGCTTACCCAAAAGGGTCGTTTGGCCTCCGCTCAAAGCTCCAACTATGAGGGTCTGGTCTCAGATGGTAGTGCATGAAGAGTTGTGGTCTCATGGTCTTGAGACTCGAACTAATGGTGGAGTGTCATCATCACTGACCAGCCAATAGCAGCAAGCATCACTTGGTGAGCACAGTAGTAAGGCCATCTTGCCAGGAACAGTCTATTAAGGCTGCTTCCAATAAGTTGAAGCACCAAAAGAAACCAGTTGCACAGGGGACAAGGCAGGTTTGACCATGACATGAGGTTTCAAGATGATCACATGGAGAAAGTAAGCTGCCATGGGTCCCATTAATAGACTAAGGATGCTCCCAAAGTAATTCCTTCAGAATTTTGTTCTTAAATACTATTTGTGGGGGCTTCCAGAAGTAACATATAAAGCTTATTGTGAGTCAGTCCATTTGCTCCAGTATTGCTGCTCTTCAAGGCCTCAGGCTACCTCTCTACAAAACTACACAAGATTTTCAACTGGAGATGCCAGAGGGTGAACCTGAGGCTTTCAGCATGCAAAGTGTACGGCTCCAGGTCTAACTTGGGGGGGCATTATAGGCCCTCCCCCAGTTAGTGCTTTATGGCATTGGAGTGCAGAAATGTTGCCAAGCCACTTTGTGTGCCCCTCATTGGAGTTGTAAGACGCCTACTAAAAAAAATGGTAAAAAATACCTTGCGTGTGGGCTTGAGGCGGACCACTTTCAGAGCTGCAGGGACCACCATCCTCTTGCGCTGTAGGAGAACACATGTCCAATTAAGCAATATATGCAAAACCAAAGGCAACTGTGAGCACTCCCAGAGGTGCAAAATCTGCCTCAGCATTTGGAATTTTTTTCTCACTCTTCAAGTCAAACAATGTAGGTATAAGAAAAACATCACTGACAGAACAGGATCAGGAATAATGATGGCACAGCAACATTCTCCGTCAGCAGGCAGAAGGAAAGTTACCTTATCGTAAGGAGGAGGGATGCCATCAAAGACCTTCAGCCTCTCCAAGGCAGCCTGACCCCGTTTGGTCTTGTGTGGGAGCATTCCTGCAAAGGGAGAGGAGATGTGAAGAGGCTGGAGGAGAAACAGAATAAAGTGCAGTACGTGTTCTCTACAAAGAAGCATGAAATTTAGAATAAAAAATTGAGGGTGGGTTATATACATATATCAAGGAAGGAAAGAACTGCATAACTTTTAGAAGACATCTGAAGGCAGCCCTGTATCGGGTCGTTTTTAATGTTTGATGTTTTTCTGTTTTATATATGCTTTAAGCTGCCCAGAGTGGGCAGGGTATAAATAATAAATGTATTGATATTATTAACAACAATTTGCCTCTTTAGGGCAAATTCTGGAAATGAACACCTGTTGGGATGTATATACTGACCACCTAGTATTAGGGTAGCTTTTAAAAAAATGGATCTTTGCTAATTGCAATATAAACACGAGTGGGCATTGGAACATAGCTATCCATTGGATTTCACACTTCTCTGAATACTGTGATACAGTTTTTAGCTCAAAACACATCAAAATGCACAGAGAACTGTGTTTTTTGAGAAAACACACATTAAATATCTACAGGCAGTGAGTGATCAGTTTAGATGTGTCTGATATATGCATGACCATGCACGCTGAACCTGGAAGTGACCCCAAAACATCACAAAATGGGGTGTTTGCAGGCTTTTTCAATGGTGTTTCAAATATACTCATTCATTTCAACGCGCGGTGCCTTGGAATATAACCCCCCACGTAAATTGGGACTTGCCTGTATCTAAGTACATGTGTAAAAGACAGATAAAAATTCACACATTCAACACAGAAATGGAACCAAAGAGACCCATGAGTGAATATGTGAAAAAGACAGAGACTATAAATGGTTTCATGTTAAAGTCTTAACATGTTTTAGTAAAAGTGGTAAAACACAAATTAGTAGAACTGTTGATTCCTACTGAATACTGATTTGTGAATATACCATGTGATGGGCACACCCCAACACATTAATTTATCTTCTTGGTCAGATAAAAGTTGTTGAGAATACACCTACCTCGCACTGTCCTCCAGAAGATCCGGCTAGGGGCACGGAAGTGGTAAGGACCACGGGACGGGTTGGTGTTCATACGCTTACGCAGGAAAGCAAGGTACTTCACTGGGAGAATGGGAAGAGAGAATGGCAAGGTTAGAAGAGGCTGGCAGATATGCAGTTATATGTATACTACTTACCTAAGTGAGATGGCTATCAAGCCAGTTTGCAGACTTTTCAAGACCCACCTACTCATTTCTTGTTGTCTAGAAACTATTGTTTACACTGCCTCAGATTAATAACCACAGCAGTCAGAACAGGCCCCGCAGAACATAAAAGCCTTCAGGTCTTTAAGCAGACACAGGTCTTACAGATTCTATGATTTGTACAAGAACAAGGCATGCTGATGAGGAAATATTCTATATCAAATGGATACCAAAGAGGCCGAACTTGCCATGAGAGGCGAATGGTGGTCTCAGATGGTAGTGCATGTAAAGTTATCTCATGGCCATGACACTCGAACTAATGGTGGAAAGGCATCATCACTGACCACCATTTCACCCATCCTGTTCCTCAAGCCAACGCCATTGCACACCAATGAGAAACAGTGGCAGTTACGACTGGCTAGCTAGTCCACAACACAATATCATAAATGTGTCAACGGAAGCTGGCAAGAATGACAACAGAACAATTAAAAATGTTTTTAGATGTTCTCAATATCTGCAGATGGTTTTAAATTGTTCGTAAATGTCTGAAATATGCTCTTAAATGTTAATAATAATTAATATGCCGCCCACCCGACTGGGTTCCTCCAGCCACTCTGGGCAATTTCCAACAAATTATAACACAATATGACACCAAACCCCAGGTTTCGTTGGGAAATAGGTTAGGATATTGTTGTTGTTGTTGTTATATAGTTATAAGCTCAATGCTATGTCTTTTGGGCAAGAAGGAAAGCCAGAATCTGAATTTATGCAAACATCACACTTGCAGAGATGGTCAGTTGGCACAATGCTATCTCCTCCCTCTAGACCTGGCACAGGGAGGGTAAAGAGCTGAGCAGTCCACTGTTAACTGGCTCTTTGTCCTCTGGAATTCTCTTTATGGAGTCCTTACCAGGTAGCATACACATCTGACCCAAACCACCTCTGCAGCTATAATGACCAGAGAATTACTCCATTTAAAAGGATCAAGGGAAAGACCTATTTGAAACACCGAAGAGCTGCCACAGACAATATGGAATTAGATGAAACAATGGTCTGGAGCTTGCTGTAAGACAGCTTCCCAGGTTTCTCTGATCCCTAGTTATCACTTGCAAGAAAAAAAGCTACATTTCATATAAATGCTATTGCTCTCTAGTGCGTCTTCTTGAAGACTCAAGGATCACTGCCAATCCTCCCATTTGAGGAAGCATACACATTCCCCAGTAAACAAAAAAACCCACTGGGCATCATAGCATATAACGCTTATGCTTCAAACCTGTGAAGTCAGTACTACTTGGTCTCTGTAATAATACCAACTTTATTCTACACCTGGGGAGGTTAACTTGCAACATTCAAGATACTGTTGGACTTGAACTCCCATCAGCTATAGTCTACATGGCCAATGATCAGAGATTATGAGAACTGGAGTCCAACAACATCTAAACAACCACAGGTTTCCCAGCCTTGTAGTGGATAAGATTGTTCAGCCTCAAAGACTGAAGGATTGGCTATGCTTGTCACAGATGGATACTTTGCTTTATTATAGGCTTGGAGAAACATTCTGTCCACAACATAATGCAAGTACTTTGAGAGAGAACAGTAGAACAAGAATCCTAGCCAGACATTTAGACAGATTTTAAAATCTGCTATGGTACTCACGTTTGTTACGGTAGAAGTTGCCGGATATGTTGATCCCTTCGCATCGCACGACTACCACTTTGCGCCCTGGGAAGGGGAGGGGGAAAGAGTGCAAACTGAGATTGTGTCCTCACCACAGAGCACAGGCTGGACACTAAAGTTCAGAAGAGGAACTCAATACTTTACCTGCCTGCTACAGACAAGGTAATCTCATATTTCCTAGCCCCTAGCTTGAGACTTGAAAAGTGCAAGCCGAGTCCATCATCCTAGTACACAACACACATCCCACTCCTTCTCAGCTGTGTGCTCAAAAGTTGGCCAAGCGAAAGCTCAGAAATCACATGGATCTTCCCTCATAAATCAATGTAACAGCACATGTGTTTCAAATATATGAACCTAGGCTGAGCCCCTACCCCAGGCTTTGGCAACTTAGTGCCCGCCAGCACAGCCACAGTTCAGAACATACCATGTAGCAAGGTGAATAGCATTTGGGGAGTAGCAGCAGAACCCTGGTTCCTTTTCGTCTGGTTCTCCTACTTGGCATGCACCCCAGTAAATACCCGAGGGAATGTAACCCTCAAGAGAGAAAAAGGTTTATCATCCTCTACACTAGAAACTATGCCTCTTAATTTGAAAGGCGACATTCACTTTGCAATCCTTGGAGAAATCTAAGTTTGAAGCACTCCCAGAGCAAAAGAATTTGCTATCACAGTTGCAAGACTCAAAAAACAAACATCCTCAGACTACTCCAAAGCATATCAGAAGGAGTTGAATTGTTAGCTCAGAAAACTGTGTATCCTCTGCCCACCAGTAATACTCAGTAGGTTGAGCCTCTCCCCCCCTGAAACTGAATCTTACCAAGCAAGACTTGCTTAGCCACAATGGCAGCCAAACGACCCAGCAGGTGGCCACGTCCATCAATCACCAATACCTGGAGAAAGAAAAGAGTTTTAGAATAGAATAGAATATATTTTATTGTCATTGCCCCCTTCGGGGACAACGAAATTACTTGGCTGCTCCATCCACCCAGATAGGGCACTCCACGCAAAGACAAAACTACAAAAACACTGATTAAAACTGATTTAGTTGGGGGCCATGTGAGCTGATAAAGGAAACGAGGAGGGAGCAAAAATAAATAAATATTTATTAGTCCAAGTAAATGTTAATGCTACGGCAATAATAAAGGTCTCTTGGGTTTTCCCAACCCTTCCAAATCAGCAGAGGAAGTGTCAGGATTTATGCTTGGCTTACTTCCATCCATGATGTAACCAAGTCCTACCACACTGCATAGTAGTCTGCTTCATATTTCCCAACCGAGTACCTCTGCATCCTTATATGCCAGTTCTCTCCTGCATAGCCAAACTTACTGTGAAAGCTGCTATTCTTGCAATATTGCGCCTGCTGCTGCACTAGGATTTTACCTTATTGGCTCTTCCTTTTCACCCACACCAGCTTCTTATATAGCTGTACAGTTAGCCCCACTTTGTATACACCCTGAGAACCTGTGTAACAAACTATAACTCTCTATATTCCGGTAGGCAGTCGAAATAAATTAAAAAATTGTCCAGCAGCACCTTAGAAGTGTGCATGCACACAAAAGCTTATACCCAGAACAAACTTAGTTGGTCTCTAAGGTGCTACTGGACAATTTTTTAATTTATTATAACTCTCTATAATAGCAAACTGGTGGAAAGGAGCAACAGAAATGGTGGCAAAATGAGAACTGAGCTAGAGATATTGGCTTGCTCAGAGGCACTTCAGATGTGCAAAGGCTTGAGCATGGGAAGAGTGGGGCCAGGAGAGAGAAATAATGCAATACAGTATCCCGAAGAAGAGTACCGGTTCCTGACTGGGATCCTGCACAGAAGCACTCCTGCTGGAAAAAGATGTGCTGCCACATTTAAAATAGAAAGAGATTGTGATGGTGCAGGGAGCAGTCCCTTTCAGGAGCCCCTCTCCTTTCACACCAGATGACTGGCCTGTACCTAGTCATTTTTTCATTCTTTTTCATACCTAGCCTACCGATTTATATTTAAGTATTAAAAAATAAGCTTAAATGATTTTTTTTTTGCCGTTGAACACCCCCAATTCTTCCTTCCATTCACATAAACCTGAAAATGTCAAGTCCTCCGTAGATGTTGCTTCCGATTAAAGAAGGAAAACAGCAACGTGGTGATGGGGAACGAGGCCCGCTCGCAGGTACCACGCGGCCCATATGTCTCCCCCGTCCAAGTGGCTAGTCCGCGGTGACGGGGAGCCACTCCGCACATGCGCATCATCAGCATGATTAACCCCGTCCGAGGCCTTGGTCCCGCACGCAAACGCGGCAGCCTCGTCTCGCCCGCCAGGCCCCGCTTCCTTCCACGCCACGGGGCCCCCGACCCTCCTCGGCCTCATCCCCACCAGCCGACGGCAGGGAAGGAGGAGGCAGGATGAGGCCCAGCACCAGGCTCGCCGCCCGCCCTCCCAGCGGCCTCCCTGGCCGTTAGCCTCCGAGAAAAGCAACCGAAAACCCCCCAGAATCAGCCGCACCTTTGGCTCCGCCATGGCTGCTCCTCGGCGGCCGAACGAAAAAGAGGCTCCGCCCAGCGCACGCCGCGGGGTTACCCTTTCCGGCTGCTACCGAAAAAGGTCGGAAAGCGCAGGGGCGGAAATGACGTTGACGGACAAGGCTAGGCGGCGAAGCCGACAGTGTGAACGCCGCCCCCGTCGGCCGGGTTTGATGACGTCAAACGCAGCCTCGCCTCTCTACGCCTTTTGCGTATCTATGTATTGGAGCAACCTCCAACATTACACCGGAAGCGAGGCGCCTTTTGCTTGGGCCTCATTTCCCCCACCCCACCCTCAGCTTGCTGTAACGTATTAGAGCTGTCACTCTTATTAAGTAGTCTTTTATTTCCTTTCTTTTTTTAAATCTTTATTATTTTGTTGTTTAGTCATGTCCGACTCTTCGTGACCCCATGGACCAGAGCACGCCAGGCACGGCTGTCTTCCACTGCCTCCCGCAGTTTGGTCAGACTCAGGTTGGTAGCAAAGTAAATACAGTACATCAAAACAAAGCCATACATAAAGAATAATATCCAATAAAACAGAAAGAAAGAAAAGAAGAAAAAGAAAAAAAATGCAAAGAAAAATAGATAGTAAAAGAATAAAGAAAAATATATTTCAATACAAGAAACACTATTTTACAAAATAATAATAGACTTCCATCACTCTCACAACACTTCATTTCACCTTTTATATTTTATCTGTATTTCAGTATTATTTTCATCTAAATATATGTGTGTGTGTATATATATATATATACTGTATGTATATTTCCCCTTTTCCATTCACAAGATTCTAGAGACAGCCAAATTTTTACATTAGAACCGTGTCTTTCTAAATAGTCATTCAAGCACTTCCATTCCTTCTTGACTGTATTCATTGGCTTTAGTCTTATTATATCCTTCAATTTGGCCAGTTCCAAATATACACATAATTTACATAACCAGTCCTCTTTGGTCGGTACCTGGTTACCCTTTCAGTACTTAGCCACCAGAATTCTAGCCGCAGTTGTCGCATACAGAAAAAAATTAGTTTTTTCTTTTGGAATACTGTTATCATTGTTCAATGTTCCCAAAATATATGTTTCTGGTCTTTTACTATGTGAAGTTCTTAATAACTTTTTTATTTCTTCATGGATCATTATTTCCTTCATTTTCTTTGTGGGTATATGGAAACATGAGAATCTTATTCTGTTAAGAAGCGGGGGTGGGGGAATTGCATGGTCTACTGGAACCAAGGTATTTTCAGGGAGGAAGTAGCGTGCGAAGCCTTCTACATAGCCGCCATTATGAGAAATTCCCTTCCCATTCTACTGGTGTGCATGAATCCTTGTCCCGCCCCCAGCCTCCTCTTCATTTGTGCCTCATGCGCGTCAATCATAAAGCAAAATGTCATCCTCTAGCTTTGTAGGCCTTGCATCAATCCTGTTGTTACTTCAGAGTAAGCCTCAGACACAGGGAGACTTGTTGTTGAAGAATCCTCTTGCTTTCAGTCTTTTAAAGTACAGCTTCTGTTGCTTATGTAAACAGTTCAGAGAACTTGGATGGGTGGTCATCAAATGCAATGAGGCAGGATTACTGCTCAACTCCTTGCAAAAGCAATGCAACAGAGATAGAGGCTGCACTTCCCCGATTCTCTCCTCTGCCGTAATTTCATTCTGCAAGGCTGGGATAAGAGCTTCCATAGGCTCCGCAATAGGGGTGCAATAGCAAAATGGCTAATTGCAAACAGTCCTCACATTGGCTTTCTCATTTATATGGGGCAAAATGAGAACAAAGGGATTTATTGTACAGTACTCACAGGACAACCGTGGGGACTTCATCACAATGTTTGCAGTCCAGTTGTTCTTGCCTTATGGCGTTTACTGATCCCCTCCCATGTCACTTGCTATCCCACCAAGTGAGTCTGCCGAATTCCCAAGGTGGCTCCAACGTGGATCAGTGGTAAAGAAGCTACTTTGTATGCAAAATGTTCCAGGTTCAATCTGCATGATCTCCAGGCAGAATTGTTCCCTCTGCCCTGTTGGATTGCTGCTGACCATCAGACAAGATCAGGTGCAGTAGATCATTATCCCACCCAACCTGTGGCCAAGTTTGATAGAAACTTTTTGATAATACAATAAAAGAAACTAATCTAAATAAAAACAAAGAGAGAGAAAGGGGGGGAGGTGAGGCCTCTCTCAAAGGTAGCTCTTGTCTCACACAGAAAGTGGTGGACCCTCCCAGCTCTCACCTGGGAGCTTTCCTTTCTTCCCTTCCCTACCTCTCATTCAGAGTCCTTCCTTGGACCCCCCCCCCAAATGGCCCAGAGCAGAGAACACCAAAGGGGGGGGGGTTACATTTTCCGCCTGTGCATTACATAAAATAAATTATTCAAAGCATTCACTATAGAATGACATCCAACTGAGAGGACAGGGAAAGGGAGTTTTCAAGCAAGGGGTTTCTGGAAGAGAGAAGGAGGAAGAACGGCTGAGATCCGTCTTGGAAAGAGAGACAAAAGGTTCCCTGCACTGCTGTGGGCCATGTTGCAAGATCTGGACTCCCTCCATTCAGACTGAAGGTGTAAATAGGTGAATAGACCATCTTTCTTCTGCCATGTCTTCTATTCTCCAAAGGGACACAGATCCTGTGTGTGTGCCTGGGACCCCATGGGCTCTTGCCACCGCTTGGCAGAGAGAGGGGCAGACACCCAGCTTTTTAAACATTATTAATTCATGTCAGCAATGGTTAAACTCTAATCAAGCATATCAGCTTTGTCTTCATACTGGCACAATCCATGCGGACAAAGGCACAGCCTGCAAAATGCTGACACTCATGGGCAGCCTTGCAGATCACTATGCAGAGAACTTGGCAAGCCCCATGCTTAGCACTCGGCAAGTGCAATCTGCTGATCCTCGGGTCATGTGAGGCTCCATGCTTTACAACACCTGATGATCAATTGGTTGGGGTTTGAGAAATCCAGGTCTTTACCGGCACTACTGGTCAGATGATTGATGGTACCTGCAACTCCTGTTTGGGTTGAGTCGGATCTTTTACCTGCTCCAGCTCCAAATCTTAAGTTTAAAATGCCAAATTTGGAAAGAAAAATTTGAGAGGCTACAAAACTCATAAAGAGGCAAAACACAACAAATCTTAGGCTTCTATTTTGTTGTTGTTGTTGTTCAGTCGTTCAGTCGTGTCCGACTCTTCGTGACCCCATGGACCAGAGCACGCCAGGCACGCCTTCACTGCCTCTCGCAGTTTGGCCAAACTCATGTTAGTAGCTTCAAGAACACTGTCCAACCATCTCATCCTCTGTCGTCCCCTTCTCCTTGTGCCCTCCATCTTTCCCAACATCAGGGTCTTTTCTAGGGAGTCTTTTCATGAGGTGGCCAAAGTACTGGAGCCTCAACTTCAGGATCTGTCCTTCTAGTGAGCACTCAGGGCTGATTTCTTTAAGGATGGATAGGTTTGATCTTCTTGCATTCCATGGGACTCTCAAGAGTCTCCTCCAGCACCATAATTCTATAGGCTTCTATTTACAGAATGTTAAATAAATCGACATCTCATGGCGGGTGAGGTTCACATAATAAGCAGACGTCCCCTTCGCATCTAATTGCATTTTATTCCAAAGCTTACAATCAACATTTGCTAATATTTGTTGCAATCCACCCACCAGACTGGAGTTTCTAATAGTAAAATCTGGTCTAGCTGCCGCCTCGCATGTATGAGCGAGGCTATTCAAATCAAGCCTGGAATGGGTCATCCTGAGGATAGGACACCCCCAGCTGCCTACGGATTTCATCCAGGATAGAGTGGAGAAGCTCACTGTCTCCATGAGACATGATGGGGCTCTTCTTCAGGCCTGAGGGAGAGGAAGGAGAAAGGAGAATAAGTCAGGATGCTCTGCTGCTGTGCACAGTCCGCCCAGGAGTGCCCGAGACTTTTACCTTGAAGGAGACATTGCCTGACATGTTCTGCTTCATAGCACAGGCCAGTGGAGTTGATGAAGTACAGTTTTTGGGAAGGATGAGGAAGAGGAAACTCTTCCTTCTGTCCATTGACAACCAACTCTTCTGGGCACCAGAAGGGACCGGGAATCTGCCGGAACACAGTTGTGAGAGGAAGCATATACCAAAACAGGCCCTAGAGCTCTCAGAAAGGGGTTGTTTTGGGCAATTCATCTGTAAAGATATAGTTATGGGACTCAAACTTTCCCAGGAGGGAAGCTCCGGACCGTGCTTATGCTGACATTTATGTTTCCCACAACATTTTGCACATAGGTCAAAAGCTGATTCTTCCATTCAGTGCCAAAATGTGCAAATTAAATAAATTTCTACCTGGTGGTTATTGATGTTTTAACTCCACGCTCTCCAGATAGACATATGTGTGTGCACGTGTGCTTTTCTCTGTCCTACCCCCACCCACCCAAAACATCCTTCCTTACCCTCTTAGAAGGGATGAGGTTTGGTCCCTAGAAGAGCCTACGGAATCCTGGATTGTGATCCTCCTGAAGTTTCCTTTTGTTTCCAGGAAGATGCAAAGTGTATCCCCTTCTCCATGTGGTCCAGGACTTACCTCGATTATCCCCTTGGTGCCAGTAATGCTGGCTTTGTTGAGCATCCAGGTCAACATGGTATAAGTGAGGACAGCTTGGCGTTGTCCAGAGTAGTTCAGGATGATTGAAGCTGTTTTATCTACCCCTTGGGGGAAACAAGCAACAGTGATCATATCCACATGCCAGTTAGGCTGTGTTAGGCGCATTATATTCTGCGTCCACTGCACACTGAGATCTTGTTTTTCCTACCTAGTCTGGACCTATTTGCACGTTTTATACCCCTGAAGGCAATTTTTCACAAACTGGGCTGTTTCCACACACCATACATTTAAAGCACAATGCAGCCTTTCTACTAAGTACTGTATTGCCCAAATATAAACTTCACTCCCCACCCCCCCAAAAAAAAATTTGGGTCGTGAAAAGTTAAAGTGTGGCTTATATTCATGACCTTACCACAGTGGTACAGTGATACCTTGGTTCTCAAACACATTGGTACTCAAACAACTTGGAACGCAAACACTGCAAACCTGGAAGTAAGTGTTCCGGTTTGCGAACTTTTTTGGGAAGCTGAATTTTGAGTGCCACGCTTCCATTTTGAGTGTTACACTGAGGTCTGCCTGTTTTTGCTATTTATTTTGCGTTTTTGTTTTTGCAGCTTTTTTGCTTTGTTTTTGTGACTGTGTGGAACCCAGTTCAGCTACTGATTGACTGATTGTGTGACTGCAGTACATTGTTTATTGCTTTCATTTTATGGATCAATGGCCTCGTTAGATAGTAAAATTCATGTTAAATTGCTGTTTTAGGGGTTGTTTTTAAAAGTCTGGAACGGATTAATCCATTTTGCATTACTTTCTATGGGAAAGCGTGCCTCGGTTTTGGAACGGACTTCCGGAACGGATTAAGTTTGAGAACCAAGGTACCACTGTATCTGGTATACACTTGAATTCCTCGTGCAAAATACTGACTTCTAGAGGGGACCAGGACCAACCCAATACTAACCTGTTTCATGCAAGAACCCCGAGGCCACAATGGACTCTGGCTTCTCCCCATCAAAAACCAGGCAGGCCAGCTGAACACAGTAGATACCAATATCCAGTAAGGCGCCTCCACCAAGATCTTTCTGCTTAATCCTGGGGACAGTTTGGTGAGGGACACCAAACTCGGCTTGAACCACTAACACATCCCCGACAGTCCTTTGATCGAGCAGAGAGCGGATCTTCTCCAAAGCAGGGAAGAAGCGGGTCCAGCAAGCCTGAGGACAAATCAGAACATTCACCTGCTGCAGCCCCACACCAGGGGCTCGTGCTCCCTTTGCAGGGGTTGGAGATGCCAGGCCAAAGCCCAGCAGTTCCATATGGTACCCCTTTGGCCTTCAGGGAGCGCTTCTGCCTCTTACCTCCATGAGGAAGACCTCCTTTTCCCGAGCTGCCTGCACCATCTTCTTGACCTCTGCAGCGTTCATTCCCAGGGGCTTCTCGCAGAGCACATTCTTCCCCGCCTGGATGAAGAGGAGGGTGGCTGGCAGGTGGTAGGGATGAATCACTCCCACATACACCACATCTGCAAAAGAAAGGGAAGTCCGGAGGAAAGCTTCGCTCCTTAGCTCAGCCACAGCCAACATTTATCTCGAGAAAGAGGCTGAGCCATAAATTTAAAGCACACCTCCCTTAGCATGCTACAGTCCCCAGGATTATTGTGCTTTAAATGCACTTCCAATGTATGCAGCTAGAGTCTGAATGGTTGGGGAGACCCTCCAGGCCTGCCCATCTCCCCCCCCCCTTATTTTGCTCTTGGTACTTTTCCTCCCTGCGCCCCCTTGCCTCAAGCCCCACTCCTCAATGGCCTTGCTTCTCACCCTCCTTCAGTGTTTTGCTTGGCTGGAAAATGCCCTTGAACTCCAACAATGCCTCTTGCTTGTTTGGAAAGAGAACAGAAAGGGGCGAGAGAGTTTATGTAGAAACTGCGGTGTTTGCAGCCCAAATCACAAATGCATGTTTTCTATTTCTCCTAGGCACATGGGATAGGAGGTTTAGATCTAAACCTGCAGCGTTAAATCCATTCCCAATAGAAAATGGTCTACTGTACAAATGTAAACATGCATATCGGTTGCTCCGCCCACTTTTGGCTCCTCCCACCAAGGGCATGTGGCCCTTGGAAAGTTGTCCAGAAGGGAATGTGGCCCCCAGGTTGGAAAAGCTCCTCCACCTCTGTTGGATGATGTTCCCATTCCAAAACCCAGTTTACATTGTACGGTAGAGGGGGATTTCCCCTCTCCCTTGAGGGACAGATGTGGCACATCTGCTGCACATGCAGAAGACCTGAAGATTCCACCTCCAGCATCCCCAGGTGGGGCAAGTCAAATGTAGACCATATTGAGCTGGATGGACCCCATGGTCTGACTTGGAACAAGGCAGTTTCCTCTCTCCTGATGTCCCCAGGGTTTCGAGGAAGCTTTCTCACCAACGTCCGGATCCTGAGCCAGTTCTGCATAAGAGCCATAGGCTTTGGGGATGCTGTGGTTCTTGGCATATACCTGTGCCCGGCTCAGCTCACGAGAAGCAATGGCCACCACCTGGGAGATGGATGGGGCAAGAGACAGAGGAACAGAGTGTGACTCTAAAACAGCACAGGACTGGAGCACAAGAAAGACCACCTTCTGCTGGAAGGGCTTGTCCAGATTGAGCAGCTATTATTTTCAGAGAGCCTTTTGCTTGTCCGTCCTCCATCTGAAGACAGGAACATAACCAGTGAAGAGGCCTGCTGGATCAAGCCAAAAGCCTATCTGCTTTTCCTGGTGCTGTCGACTGGATTAGACATTGTATAGAGACTTGTGACTGCATACCTCCAACATTTCTCCGATGAAAATTGGGATGTCCCGTCCCATAATAATAGTTTTACTATTTATACCCCGCACACATCTTATTGGGTTGTCCCAGCACTTTGGGCAGCTTCCAACATATATAAAAACATAATAAAACAATAAGAAACCCTTCCCTATACAGGATTGCCTTCAGACGGTTCAGGGGTCGGTTAACTCCATACCCTGCAATGTTTCTCCAATGAAAATAGGGACATCCTAAGGAAAAGTGGGACATTCCGGGATCAAAACAGAAACTGGGACGGCTTCTCTAGATCAGGGACGTCCCTGGAAAATAGGGGCATTTGGAGGGCCTGTGACTGCTTGTCCCACTGCCAGATGAATCCCAGGGGAGGCTGCCAGCTGAGTTAGGGGCCACAGCAATCCAGCTGCATTGTTTTATACTTTTTGAATGTCCCACAATCTTATCATGAAGCAGTTGTGTTCTTACAAATCAAGCACGACTTGTTGTTTCTTTTTGTATTCCAACATATTCATTATCAATAAAAAATCCAGTGTGGCATGAGAAACTGTGGCCCAGAGGAAAAAAGTTTGAGAACTAGTTTGAGGGCTAGTGCAACTATGGATGGGAGGTCCACTGCCCAGATCAGACAGAACCTGCCAGCTATTGGTGAATAGTAGCTACACAAGTAAATCAGGATGAATGCTCAACAAATAGGTCATCTGGAGGAGCGTCTAGTTAGTAGGCCAGAGAGAGCCTCCAGGTTTACAATTTCTTTAATAAAGGAATCTAAATTCCCCCTTTCCTTAAAGCCAGCCCTGCTGCCTTCTTCCAAATCGCAAGTTGCCTGAAGTCGTATCTTCTCTGCGTCTATAATGGAAACCACAGAACCACCTGCCTTCTCCAGTGATCTGGCACAGGGGTGGGAACTGTTGGCCTTCCTGATGTTGTGGGTTTCCAACTCCCATCACTCCCAGCCAGCATGGCCAATGGTCAGGGATGATGGGATTTGTAGTCCAACATCATCAGGAGGGCGACAGATTCTTGGCTTCCAAAGACCCCAGTCTCTTTAATTCTAGTTCTCCCTTCTTTCCCGAGGACCTGGGAGTCCTAGGTGCCCTTCCCAGTTTGAACTTCCCATTCAGTTCCATAGGTGGGAATAGCCCCCCTCCATCCATCTTCAGTCTGTGCTCCACTTATTACCTTGTGGTCCTCTGGTGGCAGGGTCTTCAGAGCCACTAGGAAATCGTGGCTAATCTTGCCAGCAGAGCAGATCCCCCAGCGGGTGGCCGTCATGGTAGCAGAGAGAGAGAGAGAGAGGGGCGTCGTGTGTGGACGGAGAAAGGCAAACAGCGATTGGTGTGGCTTCTAGCGCAGGGAAAGGACCGCTGCCCCTCAGTCAACGGGCATGAAGCTTGGACTCTGGACTTGGGCACCTGGCCAGCTATGGAGCGAGAGAACCAGCAGGGGGCAGCAAATCCCTCAGAATGAGAAGGGACAGCACAGGTATGTATGTGGGGGTTGTTCTAGGACAGGGGTAATAAAATGAACGAATTCCTGTGTCCCACAAATAACCCAGAGATGCATTTTAAATAAAAGGACACATTCTACTCATGTAAAAACACGCTGATTCCCGGACCGTCCGCGAGCTGGATTGAGAAGGCGATTGGGCCGCATCCTACCCAATTAGGTTGCCTACCCCTGTCCTAGGAGCCAGGTATCTTAAGAGGGCTTCAATTTTTTTGGGGGGGGGGGTGGAAAGTGGTTGGACAAGCCAGTTCACCAAGGAGTTATCCACAGTTGCTTTTGGCCCTGCTCTTTCCAGGCACAGGCCCATGCTTTAAAGATCTGTGTCTGGGTGCTCTGAAAACCAGCAGGGATAATAGGGGCATTCTGGGATCAAATCAGAAGCCGGGTGGGGTGGGGTGGCTTTCGTAATACCGTGACTGTCCCTGGAAAATCTTGGGACACTTGGAGGGGATGTAGGAAGCTGCCTTGTTTACACTGACTTGTCGGCGGCTCCTGAGGGTTTTAGACAGGAGTTTTCTCGACACATACCTGGAAACTGGGCCATCCCAGGATGTTTTGCTGCTGTGGGCAAAGCACCCCCGTGCTACCCCCTGCCCCACAGATCCAGGCCCCCTCACTGTCCTGCTGGCACACCTGTGCTGCCGCCCGCCACAATGCAGCAGCAGTGGCAAGGATGAAATGGTCAGGACGGCGGTGCTGTGGCAGTGGTGAGGGCAAAGCTTGGGCGGGCTGGCAGCATGGAGTCAGGGATCAGATCTGCCACCTGAGGCAAGTGACTTCGTCTTGCCTCACAGATGGACCACCCCTGCCTGGAGAGGGCGAAGATTGAACCTGGGGACTCCTGCATGCAAAGCAGATGTTCCACCACTGAGCTATGGCCCCCTCTGCAAAAGGAGCCTTGCTGGATTCAGACCAAATGGTGTTCATATGGCACTGAGTTCCACAGTTTAACTGGGCACCTTGTGAAGGAGTGCTTCAGGGCTTCATTGGCAAATGGGTCATTGAGGCAAACAGGTCATTGGCCACAGGGTGTGGTTTGTTCCTTTGTTCTAGTTTTTCAGATTTTTTTTTTTCTAGAAGGGGTATATCTGGATTAAACTGGAGGGTGGCGGGCGATACGGACTGGCATTGTTATGCCAACAACGCTGTGTGTGTGCTGTGAAAAAGGTGCCTATCCTGGGAGCACCCATTCCACCAGTAACACCCAACTGGAAACACCCTTTGTCCTGAATCTTCTTCCATCCAGCTTTATTGGACGACCCCGCTGACTTCTAATGTTACGACAGAAGGAGAAAAAGTCTTATCTACTTTCTCTATAAATAAAAAAATAAAAAAATTGTCCAGTAGCACCTTAGAGACCAACTAAGTTTGTTCTGGGTATAAGCTTTTGTGGGCCTGAAGAATATCTGAAGAAGTGTGCATGCACACGAAAGCTTATACCCAGAACAAACTTAGTTGGTCTCTAAGGTGCTACTGGACAATTCATTTATTTATTTCGACTGCTTCAGACCAACACGGCTACTTACCTGAATCTACTTTCTCTATACTATGCATAATCTATCTTTTTTTGCTAAACTAGAAAGCCCAACACATTTCCAAATTAGGTAGTTGCTCCATCCCCTTGATCATTTTACACAGCATTCCAAGTGTGGTTCACACTGTAGATTTGTATACAGGCCTTACGACACTGGTGATTTTATTTTCGGTCCTTTTCCTGGTGATCCCTTTTCACAGTGTCTGCCTATTCAAACCTCCTCTTCCTTACCCCCCCCCCCAAACTAGATCCTTCCTCTTAACACTCATCTCTTCCGGATCCCCAACCTGCCCAGCCGCGTTTTTAGTGCAGTCCTTTCTTTTCTCTGTCCTTTGTGCTGATTAGAGCCAATCAGATCCAGTCACTGAGGTGTGAGAAGAACACAGAGGAGTTGTTGTTCTGTTTGCTCCAAAGCTAACCATTTTGTTGTTGTTGTTGTTCAGTCGTTCAGTCGTGTCCGACTCTTCGTGACCCCATGGACCAGAGCACGCCAGGCACGCCTATCCTTCACTGCCTCTCGCAGTTTGGCCAAACTCATGTTAGTAGCTTCGAGAACACTGTCCAACCATCTCATCTTCTGTCGTCCCCTTTTCCTTGTGCCCTCAATCTTTCCCAACATCAGGGTCTTTTCTAGGGAGTCTTCTCATGAGGTGGCCAAAGTACTGGAGCCTCAACTTCAGGATCTGTCCTTCCAGTGAGCACTCAGGGCTGATTTCTTTAAGAATGGATAGGTTTGATCTTCTTGCAGTCCATGGGACTCTCAAGAGTCTCCTCCAGCACCATAATTCAAAAGCATCAATTCTTCGGCGATCAGCCTTCATTTAGGAGCACTGAAAACACAAGAGAGCCTCAGTTTCAAGTGAACAGTGCAAAAACTCTTGTTATGTGCAATGGAACGTCAACGAAAACATACCCTATGCCCCTTCAAAAGTAGATACTGGAGCACTCCAAATCATTTGCTCACTCACGGATGTAATAAACAAACAAACAAACAAACAAATAGTAGATTAAGCTGAAAGGCAACACCTGGAGGTCTGCAGGGATGCCAACTTGAATAAAATATGGGGGGGCAGGTAAGCCACACTCTGCATAATCGATCACATGACACAGCACACACCATTGAAATAGCAATGCCCATTAACTTGGGAGGGTAGGTGGCCACCTCAAATACAGTGGTACCTCGGTTTACGGACTTAATCCGTTCCAGAAGTCCGTTCTTAAACCAAAACCATTCTTAAACCGAGGTGCGCTTTCCCTAATGAGGCTCCCCCAGACTGACACATTTCCACCCCGTGCCTTCTCAGCTGCCTTTCTGGTGACCAACAGATGGGCTTCAGAATTATTCAGCGTTCCTCTTTTTTTTTTTTTTTTTTTTTTGAGAAAAACTAAATAAAGAATTGTGCAGTGGTTATAGGACAGCTCCATCTACCGGTTGTTATCCTGTACATTATCACTTGCTGCAAAAAGTTTGATCGTGGACGTAAAGTCGCACTATCTAGCAACCACTAGATAGTTATATAACGTCATATGTTGCATAACTTTGTAAAAACATTGTACATGCTAATTCAGATGAATGCAGAATGGAACAAGTGAGGTGACACAAGTGAGGTATAACCTCTGTGCATGTGTTGTGCCAGCAAATAAAGATTTATGCCCAACGAACAGACATCTGGAAACAGCCCAGTCCATTGTGGACCATTTAGCCTTAATTTTAATTTAATTTCCCTAACAAAAATGTGTGGGGCCTGCTGCTAGACACTAAAAAAAAAAGCTCAGTCTTTCTGGCTTTATTAACCCTCTCCTGCTCTCAGTGGAATGGAATGAACCTTAAAAATAAAATAAAAAAGAATTCTGGCTAAATGCAAATTCAGGAATCCCACTCTGCTTAAACCAAAGTATTACTTAAATGTAAAAGAAGGCTTTCACCAAACCCAGCAGAAGGGCAACTTGAGCACCACTGGTTTCTTAGGACAGTTTTATCCTGTGTTTCTGCCTTCCTTCTTAAGCTGGGGAATACCTGGCCTGTTGTTTAACCCCTCCGCTCCCCATGTCCCACAGTCCTTATTCCCAGCCTTGTTATTCCAAATTTCTCCCCTTGCCCATGCTCCCAGTCCCTTCTCCCACCCCCTATCCAGGCCTCCTTGGATGACACAATTACTCACTGTCCAAAATTGGCAAGAGCTGCTTTATTGGCCATACATGTCTATACCACAGCTGAACTCCATCTGCGTGCAATTTTATTTTTATTTTTTGAAACTGAATATGGGGTCTTGCAGGAGGGTGTGTGTGTAATGGATTGTGTGTCACACTTTGTCCTGAGGGTAAAACACACCCACTTGTCTGCGAGCTTCCTCCAGGATGGAATTGACCAGCTCGCTGTCCGCATGTGTCAGGATGGGACTTTCTTTCAAACCTAGAAGGAGTGGGAAGGGAGAAGAGAAGGCTAAAAAACAAACAAACAAACAAACAAACAAAAACACCACAGGTTTCCAAATTCCCACTTGGCCAGGAAGCTCACTGGGGGTCCTGGACCTGATTTTGAAGCAAACTTTCCCCCTTCTCTCACTCTATCCCCTCCAGCTTGTTTTAAAAAAGCGTGGCTTATTGAATCTCTGCCCAGGCAACCCAATAAAAGCGAGTCAGCGGTGTTTCAAACTGTTACCTTTGAGGAGACACTGCCGGACATGCTCCGCTTCGTAGCGCAGGCCGGTGCTGTTCTGGAAGTGCATCTTCTGGGACGGGGGAGGCAGGGGAAACTCTTCTCTCTCCCCTTTGACCACCAACTCGGTTGGGCACCAGAAGTGAGATGGAATCTGGCAGGAAGCAAGGGAACTGAGAGAGAACTGGGGAGGGTGTGTGCGCCTGACTATGCCACAAAACTGGCTTCGTACAGCCACCTTCGAAGAAAACGGACAAAGCCACCCTGTATTATTCTAGCTCCTGCTTCCTTCTCCCCGTCTGTCTAGAATGCCATTCTTTACATACAAGGTGTTTCTATTGCGACATCTGGGCCATATTCACACGCCCTACATGTAAGGAAGCTTTAAACAGCCATGGCTTTCCTCCAAACGATTCCGGGAGCTAAGGATGCTGAGAACTGTCAGGAGACCCCATATTCCCCTCCCAGAGCTACATTTCCCATTGCTCCCTTGGAAGAGGAATAGTGGGTTAAACCACTCTAAACATTCTAGCTCTGGGAATTGCCTATCAACACCTTTAACAAACTACAGTTCCCATGATTCTTTGCGGGAAGCCACAGCTGTTTAAAGTGGTATCATAGTGCCTTAAATATAGGAGTAAATGTGACATTGCTTTCCAGCTAAGGACTCCATTTCGGATTACAGCACAGGGCTGCTTCCATTCCTGGGCTCCAGTTCTTTGACCCCGGGTCCCCTAATGTTATTGGACTACAAATCCCATCGTCTCTAGCCTGTTTGGCCAATGCTTAGTGACGATGAGAGTTGTAGTCCAACAATATCGGGGGAGGGGGGCAGAGTTTAAAAAATACATTTCTAATGAACCAGGTACAATTTCCCCCCTCAAACTGCCTTAGCCCCTGGATCGGAAACCAGGAGTTACCTCGATCATGCCCTTGGTGCCATTAATGCTGGCTCGATTTGGCATCCTGGCTGTCATGGTACAGGTGAGGACAGCCTGGCGATTTCCCGAGTAGTTCAGGATGACTGACACGGTTTTGTCCACACCTGAGGAAAACAAAACACAAGCCTGTCACTGGGGAAAAAACCCTCTCCTGCCCTCAGTCTTCCTTGGCTGAGGAAGATACACCTCAGTAGTTTTTATTTCTTCTTTTAAATGTTAGCATCGCAGCACAAACCCGCCACCCTGTCCCCCTAGGGGCTGAAAAGCAGAGGCAGGGATTATAAATACTCACACCAGAGGGGAGAAAAACCAAACTATGCCCAAAGTTTGACAAAGCAAAAAGAAGTTTCTATAGTGTGTCAAAATAACAACAACAACTATCATCCTATATATTACTTGCCCTTCACTAGCAAGTCCTAGGCGAGTTACAATTGAAAATTGAAAACATTTTGTAGTCACAGATCATAGGCACAGGAATTTGATAGAGAAGAAGCGTTTGGATTTGATATCCCGCTTTATCACTACCCAAAGGAGTCTCAAAGCGGCTAACATTCTCCTTCCCCTTCCTCCCCCACAACAAACACTCTGTGAGGTGAGTGGGGCTGAGAGACTTCAGAGAAGTGTGACTAGCCCATGGTCACCCAGCAGCTGCATGTGGAGGAGCGGAGACGCGAACCCGGTTCACCAGATTACGAGTCTACCGCTCTTAACCACTGCACCACACTGGCTCTCTGGAGGAACGCATCTCAGGTGTCAAAGAGGTGCATCTTCTGGATTTCTATATCTTCAAAGTTAGTGTAGCTCCTCAGTCCTTCTAATCTCTTTGTGGGAATTAAGGTATCCCAAACCTCCACATCCGTACTACTCCCCTTCCTTCCCCAGTAAGAACGGCCAGCTCTACCATAGGGCAAAATGAAGTGAGTAACTTCAGGCAGCAGAATGAGACATCATTTTTTAAAAAAGGCAGCAAATGATTCAGTAAAATGTAATTACAGCTCCTGGCTGACCTTTCCTTTGTTTTCCCTTCCCTTTCTGGATTGTTGGCTCAGATTCCAGGATCGTGTTGTTTTGTCAGCTAATGCTTGGGAGATGGTCTCTTAAAATCTGAGGCACTCTCTGTGCTTGCGAATGAGATCCCCGCGAGAGTTTGGAGAAGAAGACGTTCTTCCAGCTGAAGAGTCAGAGAAAGGAAGCAGCAAAGGGAAGTTTGAAAGAAAGAGGAACAGAGGCACAGAGACAGGGAGATGGCAGAAAGCATGTGGCCTCTGTGGGGATCAGATGTGACTTAGTGGATCTGTTGTCCTGCAATTCGTCCCCACTTGTCTTCTGCTTGTCGATTTGTAATTGGCAATAAATATTAAAAGAATCCCATAAGCAAGCAATGTTCTGTCACCCACCGCAAAACCAAACCTGCTAGCGCTACCCCAATTCAGCAGAGAGTACATAGGGATGGAAGGATCTGTCAATTGTGGATCTGTCAATTTGGAAAAGTGAGAGTTTAGAAACATGACTGTATTTTAGCTCTCATATTGTTTCATAGAGTATGGATTTGATTAATTTGACTTTAATTGTGAACTGTATTGAGTTTCTCCCCATATCTAAGAGCACATTCCGAAAATTTTACACATCACTTGGGAAGACAGGCAAACTAATACCAGTGTACTGGAAGAAGCAAAGATCACCAGTGTCGAAGCAATGATTCTTCAACACCAACTTGGTTGGACTGGTCATGTTGTGCGGATGCCTGATTATCATCTTCTAAAGCAACTACAGTACTCTAGTCCGAACTTAAAAATGGAAAGTGTAATGCTGGTGGTCAACAAAAGTGGTTCATAGACTCTCTCAAGGCAAATGTTTAAAAATGTAGTGTAAACACTGACAATTGGGAAACACTGGCCTGCGAGCGCTCCAATTGGAGAACAGTCTTTACCAAAGGTGTCATGGGTTTTGAAGATGCTCAAACTCAGGACGAAAGGGAGAAACACGCTAAGAGGAAGGCACGTTTGGCAAACCCTCACCATGATCAACTCCCACCTGGAAACCTATGTCCCCGCTGTGGAAGGACGTGTGGATCCAGAATTGGCCTCCACGGTCATTTACGGACTCACTGTTAAAACCGTGTTCATGGAAGATGAACATACTCAGCTATGAGTGATCGCCAAAGAAGAAGAAGAAGATATTTATTTAAGGAGGGCACCTTAAATACTGTAGGAACTTTCTGTCTCATGACTTGGGCCAGCCCTTTTTTTCATTTGGTTTCCTTGATGGACAATTTCTGAAACTCCTTACTTCTTCCCCTGACAAGGAAATTGGCCAGCCAAGTACTCACCTGTATCGTGCAGGAATCCAGAGGCCAGAATGGACTCCGGCTTCTCTCCATTGAAGACCATGCAGGCAAACTGGATGCAATAGCAGCCAATATCCAGAAGGCCACCTCCCCCCAGCTCTTTCTCCACACATCTGGGGATGGAGAGTTGCGGACTCCCAAATTCAGCATGTAACACCATCACATCCCCGATAGAACCCTGGCAGAGCAAGGAACGGATCTTCTCCGAAGCAGGGAAAAAACGCGTCCACAGACCCTGGCATACAAAAATTGCAGGTAGCCATGTTGGTATATTGGGGGGGGGGGGATATCCAGAGCTGGTCCTTTATTAAGACATGCTATGTAAAACCCCATAAAGAAGCGAGCACCGTAAAAATATTATTATTCAAGCTGTGCATACAGTGATAAAACCCTCAGTTTGCATTTTTGATAGTCTGAAGAACATGGGGAGTTTGATGCCAAGAATGGCTGGACCTTCAGATGTTGCTGGATTGCAACTCCCATCATCCCTGACCATTGGCCAACCTGATGGGAGTTGTAGTCCAAAACATCTGGAAGGCACCCAGCTGGGGAAGGCTGTGTTAGGGCAGCAGCTAAAAGGGCTGATTTGAATGCTGGCAACCGGCTGCCAGCCCTTTTGGACTTCCAGTGCTGGGCCAGAAGAAACAGCATTTCCACAAGCAATGTTAAAACATTGGGGGGTCTAGTTTCCAGCAGGGCTTCCACCCCGCCCCTCCCAAGCATGGCCAGATTTGCTTCCCATTTGAATTCCCCACAGTTTAGTGCTTATACAGTGGTACCTCGGGTTAAGAACTTAATTCGTTCCGGAGGTCCGTTCTTAACCTGAAGCATTCTTAACCTGAAGCACCACTTTAGCTAATGGGGCCTCCTGCTGCCGCTGCGCTGCCAGAGCACGATTTTTGTTCGTAGCTGAGTTCTTAACCTGAAGCGTACTTAACCTGAAGCGTACTTAACCCGAGGTACCACTGTACTTGAATCCTAAACCGTGGCAAAGTTTAACTATGGCTTGTTTAAACAAGTCAGTTTCATAACCTATGGTTTGGAGCTAGCTTGCTTCAAACAAACCATAAGTGCAGATGCTGCAATGTGCGGCAATTAATCAAAAACAGAAGTAAAATGTTCAAGACTCCTCACGGCCACGCCAGGGAAAGAGGGAAGGATGTGTAAGCCTCGTGAGTGGGGAGGCTAAGCTGGTTCCCACCACAATAAACCATGGTTTGTAATCACGTCCGAACATAGCCAATGACTGGGTTTGAACATAATGCTAAGCTAAACCATGGTCTAGCACAAAGAAGCAAACATACAGGATCCCACAGTAAAGAAGAAGAGTTTGGATTTGATATCCCGCTTTATCACTACCCAAAGGAGTCTCAAAGCGGCTAACAATCTCCTTTCCCTTCCTCCCCCACAACAAACACTCTGTGAGGTGAGTGGGGCTGAGAGACTTCAGAGAAGTGTGACTAGCCCAAGGTCACCCAGCAGCTGCATGTGGAGGAGCAGGGAATCAAACCCTGTTCACCAGATTACGAGTCTACCGCTCTTAACCACGACACCACACTGGCTAAAAACCACAGCTGCTATGTTCCTCCCCTGGTCCTGCTGCTGCTGTGTTAAATGGGGCTAATCCATGGTTTGATTTAGCATTATGTCCAAACCCAGGCTCATAGTTTGCTCCAGACAAAGCATGCGCTGCAATGCTTGTTCTTTGTTTACCACTCCCCCAGACAAACCACAACCCTAACGCTCAGGCAAATTATAGCTTAGCTCACAGCAATGTGGCAGCAGCAGGACCTAGGCAGGAGTGGGATCTCCACTCCGGGAAGTTGCACCTTTGCTAGTTGGAACGAAGGGCTTATCCTCACTTACCTTTTGCCCTTCTCTTTCCAGGAACAGGTCCACACTTTAAAGTTCCATGTCCGTGGGATTTTTCTTTTTTCACCCCGGAGCTTCCCCTGAGAAAAACACGCTCTTTAGCGCTCAGTCGGAGCAAATGGCAATTTGAGTCTTTCTCTGTTTGCTCTGATTCAGCTTTAAAGAGAGGGTTTTTGCGGGGGAAGCAAAAAAAAAAAAAAAAAAAGAGGTGCTTGGACACAAAACTTTAAAGTGCAGGCCATGCTTGGAAAGAGCGGAGGAAAAGTATGTGTAGATAAGCCCTAAGCCATGGTTTGGTGTTATATGTGAACCGACAGGCTGTGGCGGACATTGGGCTTTGAAATTTCAGCGGCGCTGAATGCCGCTGTGCGATGCCAACATTCGCCCCCTCCGCCTCTCGCTTTCCGTTGTTCATCATTGTTGCAATGCCCTCTAGGCTTGGCGCCTAAGTCTTGTGATCCCTTAAGTCTGCCTCTGCTTCAGGGGGGTTGCCTTTGCCTTGTACCTCCATGAAGAAGACGTTCTTTTGCCGAGCTGCCTGCACCAGGGCCTTCACTTCTGCGGTATTCATGCCCAGCGGTTTCTCACACAGCACGTTCTTCCCAGCCTGGATGAAGAGGAGGCTGGTAGGGAGATGATATGGATTCACCACCCCAATGTGGACCACATCTGTAACAGATTTGAGAGAGTGAATACATCAAGGGTAGGCAAACTAAGGCCTGGGGGCCGGATCCAGCCCAATCGCCTTCTAAATCCGGCCCGTGGAAAGTCCAGGAATCAGTGTGTTTTTACATGAGTAGAATGTGTCCTTTTATTTAAAATGCATCTCTGGGTTATTTGTGGGGCAGAGGAACTTGTTATTTCTTTTTTTCCAAAATATAGTCCGCCCCCCCCCAAGGTCTGAGGGACAGTGGACCGGCCCCCTGCTGCAAAAGTTTGCTGACCCCTGGTCAAGAGGCAGCAGCGATTTCCACGATTTGGGCAGTCCTTGCAAGGAAATCTTTTGCTAGCAGACCACCTGACAGTACTAAAGTGTGTTAAAGTGAATCAGACTCACAGACCCCCTAATGGCTACGGGAAAGAACTGGGTAACAAAAAACAAACTTTGCACGGTGCATAGGATAATCTGAAATGTTGTTCTCCAGCTAACAATAGCGGTACTGCTTGAAAGGACTGGCTATCGTATCTTGTCTCCATGCTTCTTTTGATTTGTTTTTCGTAACCCAGTCTCACTTCCATTTGAAAGGTCAATGCATGTTGTAAGTAAGTAAGTAAGTAAGTAAGTAAGTAAGTAAGTAAGTAAATAAATAAATAAATAAATAAATAAATAAATAAAATAATTGTACCTTGCCCATCTGACTGGGTTGCGCCAGCCACTCTGGGCGGCTTCCAACAAAATATAAAAACACAGTTAAACATCAAAAATTAAAAACTCCCTGAAACAGGGCTGTCTTCTCATGTCTTCTAAAAGTCATATAGTTGTTTATCTGTTTGGCATCTGATGGGAGGGCGTTCCACAGGGAGGGTGCCACTGCTGAGAAGGCCCTCTGCCTGGTTCCCTGTAACCTCACTTCTCACAATGAGAGAACCGCCAGAAGGCCCTCAGAGCTGGATCTCAGTGTCAGTTCTGAATGATGGGGGTGGAGACCCTCCTTCGGGTATACAGAGCCAAGTCTGCTTTAGTTTTGCACACTATATTGTTGTCAAGCATTCTGCTAACCAAAGAGCCCCTGGCACAGACGAGTGCCAGCCCCTCGTACAACAGGATATCAAATCAAACATTACGCATTGTGCATATGGTAACCAATTAAATACCCCACATCTCGAGCTCCTGCTGGCTCCCAACATAACCTTGGATAACCTCGGTGGAAAGAAGGGAGGGAATCAGATGAGCCTGATATGTCCGTGTTGCTCACCAGCACAGAAGCTTTTTCTTAGATGTAGCAAAAAGTGGTTAGGCACATAGATAACAGATTATTTCTTTGTGAGAAGAGAGTTTAGAAAGGCCACAAATTATATTTCCAAGAAGTGGGTCGCTACGGCAGCTCAATAGATCCTTTGTTCCTAAAAATAATAATTAAAAAGCTTCAGAAACTTGCAAGCAAAGGATACAAAGGGCATCAGTGTTCCTCAGGGGACAGATCCTGTTGTATCATCCTGTAGTAGCCATGTGGCATTGTCTGAAAGAGGGCTGGCAGGCACACGCCCTAGGGGGACGCTTGGCATCAGGCATCAGCCTTGGACAGACAGGTCACAGCACCTGGAAAGACCCAAGTGCTGCCTCAAAGGAAAGGACATACCGGTAGTAGCTTGTTGGCATAAGGACACAAGTTCAACTCCCAACATCTCCAGAAAGGGCCGGGATTGTCCTGCCTGAATCCCTGGAAGAGCACTCAGGTCTCCCCATCAGCCCCTGGAAGAAGGCTGGGAAGCAAGTTTTATACTCACAGAAGTGGGAACTCAGGTTTGGGGGCAAGGATGGGGAAGCTGTGGCCTTCCGGATGTCGCTGGACTCCTGTTCCCACGAGTCCCGGCCGGCAGTGCCAAGGATGGCCGAGGCAGATGGGAGTTGCCGTCTCTCTAGCCACAAGTTCCCCAGCCCTGTTTTAGGAGGGAAGGCAGCTCACCAACATCAGCATCCTCAGCCAGTTCTGCGTACGAGCCGTAGGCCTTGGGGATGCTGTGGATCTTGGCATATTGCTGAGCCCGGCTGAGGTCACGAGAAGCAATGGCCACCACCTGGAGGAGGAGGAGGAGAAAGAGTTAACGGGCAGGAACTGCTGGCCTCAAAACCCACCCCCTTTCTTGCAGCGTCTGCATTATGTCTTAGGTATCAAAATGCCAACCCGTATTCCCCCCCCCTTATTGAGGGGGCAATCCTATGGCTAGGATCCACCAGTACGAGCAGTTTAGGATCCAGTGGATCTTTGGCTCCACAGCTTGATTTGTGGCTCAGCCGTCATTAAGTCCCTTGACCTTGGCTCAGCTGAAGAAACAAAGGCATATGCCTTCAGATGCTTTCAGACACCTGCCTTCGGATGTCTTTTAAAGGTTGTTTAGTTACTTATCTCCTTGGCTCAGGGGTTCCATTACTCCATACCCGCCAACATTTATCCAGTGAAAATAGGGACGTCCTAAGGAAAAGTGGGACATTCTAGGATCAAATCAGAAACCGGGATGGCTTCTGTAAATCCGGGACTGTCCCTGGAAAATAAAAAAAATCCTTCCAGTAGCACCTTAGAGACCAACTAAGTTTGTTATTGGTATGAGCTTTCGTGTGCATGCACACTTCTTCAGATACACTGAAACAGAAGTCACCAGACCCTTATATATAGTGAGAGGGTGGGAGGGGTATTACTCAGAAGGGTGGTGGGAATGGGTGATTGGCTGATAGGTGTGGTAAACCTGTTGACGACTGTTAACGACTGCAATTGGTCTTACGGGAAAAAGCAAGGGGTGAGATGGCTAAAAATAGCTATATCATGTATAATGAGATAAGAATCCAATGTCTCTATTCAGACCAGGTCTCTCCATGGTTTTAAGTTTGGTAACAAGTTGCAATTCAGCAACTTCTCTTTCCAGTCTATTTCTGAAACTCTTTTGTAATAAGACAGCTACTTTGAAATCTTGTATAGAATGTCCTGGGAGATTGAAATGTTCTACTGGTTTCTCTGGAAAATAGGGACACTTGGAGGGTATGTAACACTGGCGTGTGTTATGCCAGCTTCTTGTGAATAGGATTGCCTCTTTAATCTGGATCTTCCCTTTCCAGAGAAAACCTGATGAGTTTTTTGTTTCGTTTTAAAGACGTGGCCAACAACCCATTTGTGACATTTGCCAGGCTGTTTACAAAGTCAGGTGCCTGCGTAGAAGGATCCTTAGCATCAAAGGAGTGAGGAGGGATACTACGTTCCCGCGCAAGCCGTTTCCTAGAGAGGCCAGAAAGAGAGCAGCAATCCAGGAAGGGCGTCTTCTCGAAGCTGAGAGGAAGTTTCTGCTGCCAATTGAGGTCACAAGCTCTGGGCTTCAGTCCCACAGCTGCCTCCCTCTCTCCTTCTAGGGCAAACACCGACGCACAAGGCGCAGCGAAGCACTTTGCAGTCAGAGTCAACCAAACACTCTCCAGCGCATGCAACCAATAACGAAAAAGAGAAGCCGTCTGCAAACATGCCTCCAGATCCAGCACCTGCGCCATAGGTGGGGCTCACAGGTTAAACACTTGGGCTGTGTACACACCAGACATGTATAGCTCACCCCCCCCAATAATCCCAGGAACTGTAGTCTGTTAAGGGTGCTGGGAACTGTAGGTTAGGAGGTTAACTACAGTCCTTAGGATTCCTGGGTAGGTGTGCTTTAAAGGGATGGTGTGTATGCAGCCTCTGATAAACAGCCGAGGCCCCAAACTCCCCCTTCAGATCTCTGGGACAGAAAGCTGCTGAAAGTGTTCACAGAGCCTAATCCCATTCCACTCATTTTCTGTCTTCCACTCTGGTCACTTCCGGGTAGGGATGCAAGAGAAATGTAATTCAGTTCACATTTAAAGCCGGATATATCAAATTTGCAGTTTCCAAAACAGAGTGAGAATTGAAACTTGGGACTCAGTTACACAGCTGCCAATAAAACGTTGTGAATGTGTTGCAAAGTGCAATATACAACCGTGACACTAGATGGCGGTGGCGAGCTATAGCAAATTCAATGCATTTTTCAAAACGATGTTTTTTAAAAAAGCATTTTCACAACGTTTTTAACACGTGGTGTGTAGATTCCACCACAGCCATCTTTCAAAAGTTGCACTTATCTGAATTTTGCGATGCAAGTTCTCCAACCAAACAATGCTTACAACAATGCACGTATCAGTGGGAACTCTTCCTGAAAATGAATATACCAGCGAAAATTATGTATACTGTATATAAGAACGCATTATATCAGGAGAAATTGCTTGCAAAAATGTGCACATCAGTCAAAGTGGCATACAAAAATGTGTTTCTCAGAAGAAAATGGTGACAGTCTAGTTTCTGTGACTGCATATGCACCTAACATCTAAAGCAGCGTTTCCCAACCGGTGTGCCGCGGCACACTAGTGTGCCGCGAGACACCGGCTGATGTGCCGCGAGAAAACGCCGGCAACGGAAGCCCCCGGCGCGCCGGCAGCGGAAGCTCCCGGCACGCCGCCCCCATCGCCCAACTCCGCTGTCCGCCTGGCCGCGTCTCCTGACCCAGAGTTACCTCTGGGATCAGCTGTAGCGCGGTGGGCGGGAGAAAGGACGCCGCGCTACAGCTGATCCCAGAGGTAACTCTGGGTCAGGAGACGCGGCCAGGCGGACAGCGGAGTCCGCTTCAGCAGCGCCGCTTCAGCCGCTTCTCCTCCGCTTTTTTTGGCTTTTTTTCTGTTTTTGCTGCTTTTCCGGCGGGTTTTCGGGGCTTTTTCCCCTCGCCATGGCGGCGGTTTACCTCCCGCCCGCCATGGCTGCAGGCGGGCGGCTCCGCAGCCGCTTTTCCGCCTTTTTTTTTTCCTTTTTCGCCATGGTGGGGAGGCTTTCCCCCGCACGCCATGGCTGGAGGCGGCCGGCTCTGCTGCTTCCCGCAGCGCTGCAGCCAGGAGAGCGAAGCCAGGAGAGCGCTCCTTCCCGCTCTCGGTTTTTTGGCACGCCATGGCGGCTGCGGCGGCGGCGAGGACCCCTCAGAGCCGCCTACAATGAAAGGAGAGCTGCAGGAGCCTGGCCGTCCACATCAAAAAGGTAAGTGACCCCTGGGCGCCGCCATTTTGTTCTGTTCCCCGCCGCCATTTTGTGGGTGGTGTGCCGCGAGATTTTTTTAACGAAACAAGTGTGCCGTTGCCTAGATTAGGTTGGGAAACACTGATCTAAAGAACATTTCCCCCCCAGACAAAAATCCTGGGAACAGTAGTTTGCTAAGAGTGCTGCAATTGTAATTCTGTCTTAGGTAAACTTCAGTTCCCATGATTCTTTTCAGTGTGGGGTGGCGGAAGCTGCATTAAACGTGTGGTGTGTACACAGACTTAGCCTCACACTCTGAGTTTCATTTCTCTTTGCATGAAGCCACCTAAATCCCATCTTTTCCTAGCTATTGAGAGCAAGGAAGGGCTTGGCAATCTTGCCATGACTCCTAAGGCAACAGCCGTCTCCAGCACTACTTCTCCTGGTTCTGTCCATCTGTCCAGCCCCCGGTCCTCCGACACAAGTCATCTACCTGCTGTATGCGGTACTTTTTATTACCAAATTAGCTTTTATTAGAGATTTTATTGTGAAAACAAACAAATAAACAAGGAAAAGTACATATAGCATATCCACTTTCAGTTCATAAGTCTTTTTCAGAGTTTGTTTACATTTGGAATGAGACACCATCAGGGCTTTTTTTTTCAGCCAGAACTCGCTGTAACTCACTTCCGGCACCTCTCAGGTGGGTGCCATTGCCATTACAGTATAAGGGAACAAGGGAGGTGTTTATGGTGAGTTCTGGCACTCCTTTTTCTAGAAAAATAGCACTGTATGTTGTATTTAACAACCTAAGCAAGAGACAGCTGTTGCCCCAAGGAGATGAAAGTCTCAAATTGGCAGAAGGGAAAAGATTACTTTCATGGAACAGGTAACTGTGAGTAAGTATGAGTCCCGACATTTCAGAATATCAGATCAAGCCAGAGGCCCATCTATTCCAGCATTCTCTTTTATTTTTAAATAATTATTGTGGACTGACTTGTTGCTTCAAAGAGAACAGCCGTTCTCCCAACCATGGGACATGGACTGGATCTTGTTGCTTACGAGAAATGCTGGCAAAACCCCAAGCACATGGGTGCCACCCCCTCTGATAGGAAGCTAACAGTTGAAAATGGGTTTCTGCTGCCCAAGAGCTTTCCCTCTCAAAGACCACCCCTGCTACCTTGTGATCCTCGGGCGGCAAAGTCTTCAGGGCGACCAGGAAGTCGTGGGCGATCTTCCCTGCAGAGCAGATCCCCCAGCGTGTGACCACCATGGCAGAAGAGGGCAAGAGGCAGCAGATCTAGGAAGATCTGACAGAGCGACGACCAGCTCCGAGGAGTGAAACTTTCGTAACAGTTTTAAGAGTTGGCTGCTTTTAAAAACTCTCGGGAGTGGTGAGGAGCCAGCAGGGGGCAGCAGACGCTCATGATAGGGAAGGGAATGGCAGGGGGTTGAATCCGGGAATGGAAACCTCCCTACCCGAAAGTCCTGGATTCTTTTAAGCCAGAGGTAGCCAAACTTGGACCTCCAGCTGTTTTTGGACTACAATTCCCATCATCCCTGGCCGCTGGTCCTGTTAGCTAGGGATGATGGGAGTTGTAGTCCAAAAACAACTGAAGGGCCAGGTTTGGCCACCACTGTTTTAAGCCAAGGTTGGGGGACTGGTGGCCCTCCAGATGTTGCTGGACTACAACTCCCATCATGCCTCACTATTAGCCCCACTGATTCGAGTTGATAGGAACTGGAGGGCAGCAATATCGGGAGGGCAGCAGGTTCCCCACCCTGTGTCCTAGGGAGAGAACAATTCCCGTCGCCCCACAACACTGGCAACAGGGTTCTACACCTTTCAGAGCTTCACAGGCTGCCATGTTAGGAAGAACTTCCTGATGGCATGCAGTGAGCAAACAGTCTTACATGGAGGGATGCGGGTGACACTCTGGTCTAAACCACTGAGCCTCTTGGGCTTGCCGATCGGAAGGTCAGCTGTTTGAATCCCCGCGACAGAGTGAGCTCCTGTTGCTCTGTCCCAGCTCCTGCTAACCTAGCAGTTCGAAAGCATGCCAGTGCAAGTAGATAAATAGTTGCTGCTGCGGTGGGAAGGTAAATGGCATTTCCGTGCGCCCTGGTTTCCGTCCCGTTGCGCCAGAAGCTGTTTAGCCATGCTGGCCACATGACCTGGAAAGCTGTCTGCGGACAAATGCCGGCTCCCTCGGCCTGAAAGCGAAATGAGCACCACAACCCCATAGTCGCCTTTGACTGGACTTAATCGTCCAGGGGTCCTTTAACTGTTTAGCTTTTTACATGGAGATAAAGTCTCTCGGTAGCTATTAGCAGCCATAGCTATGCTCTGCCTCTGCAGTCGGAGGTAATAATGCTTCTGAACACCAGCTGCTGGAAATCTCAGGAGGGGAGAGTGCTCTGGCGTTTGGGTCCCGCTTCTGGGCTTCCCATAGGGGCATCTGGTTGGCCGCTGCGAGAGCAGAATGCTGAACTAGATGGACCATGGGCAGTGGCAGACTTGGGGCTTTCAAATTTCAGCAGCGTGTTGTGCGGTGCCAAAATCCCCCCCTTCACCTCTCATCTTCTGTTCATTGCTGCGGTGCCCCTTGCAGCGCCCTTGGCTCGGTGCCCCATGCAGGCAAACCGGTCTCGCTCCCCTAAATCCGCCTTTGCAATGGGCCTGATTCAGCAGGGCTCTTCTTGCACTTTTAGCTGTTTGGCAGTGGAACACAGGCTGCCTCGGAAGGCGGCAGGAGGGATGACGAGGAAGGACGCACAAATCTGCTTTCTGCTTCACACAGGTGATGTATAGCTCTGATGTATCTCTCGTACATCAGTTATTGTGTATAACAAGGGTGGGTAACCCTTTTTTGGCCCAAGATCTGCATTCCATTCTGGGCCAGCTTCTGAGGGTCACATGGTGGTGGGCGGGGCCAGAGGTGAAAGTGGGTGGAGCAATGAATGTCAACGTTATCTCTGGACAGGAGTCAAATGTCTGCACCTACTCAAACACTCCCCTCTTTCCTCCGTCCAGGCAATCAGGAAAACGTCATCAGAGTTCAAGGTCACCTCCTAGCCAGCCAAAAATACTCAGGAGCTGAAGCTGGGCCGGTGAGGAGGTGTGGCCTGGAGATAGGGGCGTGGCCTGAGAAGACTTCCAAAAGCCAAAACAGACTTTCTGATGCTCCTTACCTCGGGGATTATACAGTGCAAATGATGGCAAAGTATTTTTACGTTGCTTTATGGCTGTGCTATGTTCGCCGCCTAGATACTCTTTAAGTGTGCGACATATAAAGCCTATAAATAAATTATATGTCACCTTGAGCACCTTAGCAGAAATTTTAGCTTGAAATCAATAAAATAATCAATAGTGAGTAGAGCAGGGTAGAAGCTGGTGCTCCTGGATTCTCTGTTGAGAAGAGTGTGGCATAGATCTAAGGAGGCAGGAGAGGTGGGTTCTGGTGTGGCTGGGTGGGGTAGGGGAGAAGCCAGCCTGTTTCTTTTTAGGCATGAGAACAAGTGAAATTCAAGCTCGGGTCACCTTGTCTGCACTGAAGACTGATCTAAGGCGATGGAGAGCTGCACTGCTGAGCCAGGGGAAATTGGAGCTGAGTGCATTGGAATCCAGCTGAGATCAAAAAGGCAGGAGATGCAACCTGTGCCAGCCTTCTCAATAAAATAAAATAAACTAGCCTGCAGTCTGAAGCCCATGTGCATGACACAGGTGCAATTTATTGCACCCATGATTTGCTTTACCAATGATATTAATAAAAGGGTCTCGGTCTGGGTCATCCACTGGGTTCTGTGGAAGGAAGCGGCAGCGCTGGGAGCCAGTTGCCAACCCTAAACTGGCCTGCTTGCAAAGTTCTGTGGCCACAGTCCTTTGCCTCTAAGGCTACATTCACATCATAAATTTCAAGCAACATGACACCGTCATGGCTTCCCCCAAAGAATTCTGGGAGCTGTAGCTTGTTAAGGGTGCTGAGGATTGTTAGGAGGCCCCCCTGTTCGCTGCCTTGAGGTACAAATATTTGATTGTTAAACTACACAGCGAGTTGTAGCTCTGGGAGGGGAATCGGGGCCTCCCAACAGCTGCCTGATGAAGGAACAATAAAAAAGGGGGGTCTGGAGGGGCCCTTTATTGAGCATTCATTTTGATTGGTTTGGTCAAGTTCCAGACATATAAAAGTCATGGATTTCTAAATTCACACACACTTCTGTCCTCTGCCCAGGCAAGCAAGAGGCAGAGTCTGAAAGGAGAGGGAGGGAGGGAGGGAGGGAGGGAGGCCTAGAAGGTTGCTTTTGGCCCTTAGGCTTAAGGTTCCCCACCCTGGCTGAGGGAGTTGTAAAGATTCCAGCCAAAGGTTGCCAGCCCTAAGTACTGTAAAAAAAGAAAGGCCATGAACCCTGAAGATACTATGGAAATACTGAATGGCATTGACGATGAGCCCATTTGGGGACTTGGTTATTGAGTAAAGGATGACAACAAAGGAATAGGGCCCATTCAGTGGTCCAACCTTTGCCCCTGTTTGTGGAATGCTCTCCCAAGAGAGGCTCACCTGGTGCCAACTTTGACAACGTAGCAGAGCCAGACAAAAACTTTGTTTCTATCACCAGGCATTTGAATGTTGATTTTATCACCCTTGGGGATGATTTCATTCTATAAATTATTTTGTAATAATCATGCTCATGGCTGCGAGAGAACACACTTTGTAGATTGAGGTATATTTTCTTGATGTGTTCACCAGAGTTGATGGTTTTATTGTGCATTGAACTTTGAATTTGTATGTGGGTTTTCTACCCAATGTGTGCTCCTTTGTATTGTACACCACCTCTAGACATGTTCGAATAAGGCGCTTCATAATATGAAGTAATAATAATAATAGAGGTGTGATGACGGAATACATTTTTCATGACATCCTTGAAGAGATATAGCTCAGTTCACGTAAAGTAGGATTGGAGGATAAATTTGATTCAGTCCACGTTTAAAGGTGAACCAACTTAATTCACACGTTCTGAAAACAGTATGGAAACTGAAACACAAATTTACACTTCTCTGAATTTTGCCAGGCAGCTCTCCAGTAAAGTAACATACACAGAACTGCATAGACTAGACTAAAGCCTGTTAGAGAAAAATCAAATGCATTATTCCAGGGGGAAACTGCTTTGCAAAACTGCATGCTAAAACAGTGACGAATTTTCGTGAGGACTTGAAAAAATTCATGAACTGATTTTGAAGTGTGGAGACTGCTAAACTAAGAAACAGAGAGAACCTGAAATTGACTCTTTTATCCTCCCCACAGCCTCAATGCCTACTCAATGAGATTCATTCCAGGACAAGACTCTCTCCCACTATCCCGGAGATCCCTGGTGAATCGACCGTGTGTACTCTTCCCTCCGTGCTCCCAGGAGTACACACTGCAGGGTTTTGCAGCTGTGAATACCTGAGCAAGCGCCAGCACAGCAGGAACCCGAGTGACCCTGAAACGATGCAATTTCCCAGTGGCCAACCTGAAGCTGGGCTGAAAGGACACAACACCGGCTAGTTCGTTTTGCATCTCTGATCTGCCCTGCCTGAACCTCTCCCTCGGCTCCCACCCTGCCCCTCTCCTCCGCCTAATAATCCCTGAGCCAACTGTCTATTCCTGGTTTAATCCGCCTGCAGCTGGCCAGCCACGTGCCAACCTAGCTGTCCCCTCCCGCCTACAGATAAAGTTGCCAACTGGCAGGGCGGCCCGGGAAGCAACCTGACTTGCTCCTACCCCTTTAACAGAGGGGGTGTGTGTGTGATCCTATATAATAAAGAGCAAGTGTTCCTGCTTTTCCGTGTGTCACGGAAGTGCGTTGTGCGCATGTCACACGGGGACGCAGGGATTGGACCGTGGACAGCAATAGACAGCAAAGGAGAGCAATAGGCGATGCCGCTTAGGAGGGGGCGGAGAGGGGGGTGGGACGACACACAGACACTTCCGCCCGGGCGAAACTGCACCGCCGCCATTGCTGGGGGGAAGCCCGCCGCCGCCCGTCTATGGAGGCTCCCGCTGCCGCCGCCCGCCGCCCGCCGATGCAGGCTCCCGCCGCCGCGCCGCTCCCGCCGCCTATGGCGGCCGCTGCGGCCGGCGCTTAGCGCCCGTTTTTAACGGGCTAAATTCACTAGTATGTAATAAATAAATCCGCAAGCAAAGCATTTTTCTGCCTTGCCCCACCCTCCACCTTCCACCTGCCTTGCCCCACCCTCCGGCCCTAGGAGTCCTCAGAAGGGAGCTGTTCCTGGAGGAAGAACTGTGAGGGGAGAGACTTCGTCAGGCAAGGCCCCCTTCCACCTGCCTTGCCCCACCCTCCGGCCCTAGGAGTCCTCAGAAGGGAACTGTTCCTGGAGGAAGAACTGTGAGGGGAGAGACTTCGTCAGGCAAGGCCTCCTTCCACCTGCCTTGCTCCACCCTCTAGTCCAGTGATGGCTAACCTTGACACTCCAGATGTTTTGGGACTACAACTCCCATCATCCCTGACCACTGATCCTGTTAGCTAGGGATGATGGGAGTTGTAGTTCCAAAACATCTGGAGTGTAAAGGTTAGCCATCACTGCAAGTCTCTGCTTCTCAATTTGTATTGTATTATTTTATGTATTGTGCATGCCGTTGTTTTATTGATTATAGTTTAGAAATTATTTATTGTAACTGTTGAGTGGATTTCTGTTTAACTTTTATATGTTGATGTTGTTACTATTTTATACTATTCTAATGATTGTTGAATGTTACTTTTTTAATGTAGGCTGCTTATTTTAAAGTTATGTTTCATTATCACATTTTTGTATTGAATTAGATTGTTATAAGATGTACATTTCTTCAGCTTGTAAAGCGCCTTGAGTATTGTAAGATAGAAAGACGGTATACAAATTAAAAATGATGATGATGATGAATTTTTCTGTGCACGGCTGGATATCAAATGGCTTGTAAAGGAACAGTTGCTGGGTCTGCTGGTTCCAGAGTCGGCAACCTGACCTTGAGGTGCCTGGATACTGACCCATCTCTTCTTTCTCTAGATTACAAAGGATGGGAACCTGTGACCTTGCAGATGGTATTGGACTCCATCCCTGACCGTTGGCCATGCTGGCTGGGGCTGATGGGTGCTTGGGTTCCAACTGGCTACCCCAGGATCTGTGTTGTCTACAGCTGTGCCCTGTAGTTCTTCTACAAGTGGGGGCAGCAAGAAGCAGCAGCAGAGCAGACTGCCCCTGTCCCGGATACTCTGTTCCATTGCCGCTCTGCCTTTCCAACAGCCAGAATTCCATAGCCACTGAGCATGCTCAGCTCTCATTAGGGTATTTCAAGAGTTCTCCCCTCTCCCACTTAAAAGCTGCTTCCTTAGAAAAAAGTTCAGTACTTCTGCAAACTTTGTGGGGTTCCCCAACCCCACGAGCCTTCCTCTCGTGGGTGGGTGGCAATGGCATCTTCAGCCTGACCCTGAGAAACAGAGGGAATTAATGGTGTTCAGACTGTTTCTGCACCCCTAGCTCAGGGATTCCAGTCCCGGGGACAGCCTCTGTACATTCAGTAAGGCAGCGTTTCCCAACCGGTGTTCCGCGGCACACTAGTGTGCCGCGAGACACCGGCTGCTGTGCCGCGGGGAAAGCCGAAGCTCCGCCGGGCCTCTCCAACGTGGGGAAAAGCCCCGCCGGGCCTCCCCAGCGCGGGAAGAAGCCGCGCTGGGCCTCGGAGGCCCGAAAAAAACCTGTGCCGCCCCCCCCGGAGAAAAAGCCGCGCACTGTGGGTGCTGTGCCGCGAGATTTTTTTCCCAAGACAGGTGTGCCGTTGCCTAGATTAGGTTGGGAAACACTGCAGTAAGGTAAAGGGACCCCTGACCATTAGGTCCAGTCGTGGACGACTCTGGGGTTGCGGTGCTCATCTCGCTTTAGTGGCCGAGGGAGCCGGTGTACAGCTTCCGGGTCATGTGGCCAGCATGACTAAGCCGCTTCTGGCAAACCAGAGCAGCGCACCGAAACGCCATTTACCTTCCCGCTGGAGTGGTACCTATTTATCTACTTGCACTTTGACATGTTTTCGAACTGCTAGGTTGGCAGGAGCTGGGACCGAGCAACGGGAGCTCACCCCGTTGTGGGGATTCGAACCACCAACCTTCTGATCGGCAAGCCCTAGGCTCTGTGGTTTAACCCGCAGCGCCACCCACGTCCCGTGCATTCAGTAGGATTGTCCTTTAGGGATGAGCTCCTTGTGTGTGGATAGACTAGCATGTATGTATGCTGAGTTATGATATGATAGGATCCCTTCCCTGGTAGGGATGGGGGGGGGGGATCTGATTCAGTTTGGAACTAAAGGGGCACTTACCTAATCTGCACTTTTCAAAACAATATCTGAAATGAAACAAAGCCATCCTACAAAATTTGCATTTCTCTGAATTTCGGAAAGCAGTTCTCAAGCCAAGCAATGTGTACTAAAATGCATATACTAGGGGAAAGAATGCATTAAAGATGTATATATATGTGAAAATGCCATGCAGAATGCTTTAGGCAAGAGAACATTGCATTGCAAAAATGTGTATATTCGGCCAACGTGCATATAAAAATGTGTGTGCCAGCAGAAATCTGACATTAAAAATAAAAAAAAAGTCTAACCATGTATGGGGAACCATAGAAAAGTGAACCTGAGACTGGAAAAAATGAGAAACTTGAGAGAAACTGACAGATTTACCCATCCCCATTTCCTGTTATGTCACTGCCCGTGTCAAAATGCTGCCCAAAAGGTAGAATAAGCATTTTATAAATGGGGTCCTCAAATTTTCTGCTTCAGGGGCCCACTTGAGAGGGCTGAAAATTACTGAGGCCCACCAGTCACAAAATAGCAGGGTTGGGGCAGAGCCAGTAACAAAATGGTGGCGGAGGGGAGGCAGTTTTTCCTAATCAGGTGGCAATTACTGGTAATCGTTTTCTATTAATATGTAATGCATTTTTTTGAATAGGCCTCATTCTTAGCCACAGTGATTTTCTTGTGGTAAGGAGATGCGACTTCCACAGTTAAACTTTCTTAAGGCTACGTACAGACGTTGGCATGCAAAGTATCATGACTCAACCTCCCCATTTGCTCAAAGGTTTTAACTGGAGGAGGTTGTGTGTGTGTGTGTGTGTGTGTGTGTGTGTGTGTGTGTGTGTGTTCCCTCCCCTCCCTTATACACACAACCCTGAAAGAATTTTTACTCATCTCCTGCTATTTCTTTACTGCTTCTCCTTTCATGCTTGACTTATGCCATATTCCCCTCAAAAGTCGCATCCACTTTCAAAGTGTTGCAATACTACTTTAAATCCCCCAAAGAATTCTGGGAGCTGTAGTTTAAGGGTGCTGAGAATTGTTAGAAGGCCCCTACTACCCCCCCCCCCAGAGCTACAGTTCCCAGAGTTTAGGAAAGGGATTGTCCAACCGCTCTGAGGGGGTCTCTTAGCGACTCTCAGCACCCTCAACAAACCTCTTTAAATGTATGGCGCATGTGCAGAAACTGACTGATGTTATATGAAAGAGGCCCAAACTGATCATAATTGAATAGAGAATGGATATATGGAGACATTTCCGGGTGAAGGATAGTCAGGCAGCGGCAGTTCAGTCCCCCAGCGTCACGCACACAAGCACGCTCCTTTCCAAACCCATGTTTGGTTCGTATATAATATTTATATTTATATATTTACACAAGAACAGGGTATTTATTCCAACTTGTTTGGGAGGTATCCGGGAGGGAGGTTACACGTACAGAGCAAACGCCAGACAGACCAACCAACCCACAGAGGGGACTTTGGGGCGGAGAGGCTGAGGGTGGAAGAACTTATGGGGTAGAGGGGGAAAGAGAGCCTTTCCCTAGCATGGGGCCTGGACACTGCCAGCCCCTTGCTATTCTTGGAACCGGCTTTTGTGAGACTGGATCAACTGCCGCAAGGAGCTGCGGGATTATCGGAGGTGCCTCTGGAACATGGCAAACGACTTGCACTCCAGTGGTCTCAAGCAGATCAGTTTCCGATGTAAAAGCTGTGTTTTGGGGTGATCAGAAACCAACAGCTCCGCCAACCCCAGCATTTGCTGTCATCATTAGGAATCATTTCCTAACAGAGTGCTTTACAATCTTCTTTGGCCTTTCCTTCCAACAATCCTCTGAGGTAGGGCCGCTGTCCTTTTTGTACGCGTCTGAATTGCTGAGGGACGTTTTAAGATGAAACTGTCAAAACACCTCAGACCCCTAAAGCAGCATTTCCCCAACCTGTTGCCCTGTAAGATGTTTCGGACTACAGTTCCCATCAGCCCCAGCCAGGGAGCCGTGCTAGCTGGGGCTGATGGGAGTTGTAGTGCAAAACATCTTACAGGGCAGCAGGTTGGGGATGGTCATCCTAACGGAACATTCTAGTGTCCACTGGGTAATGCTGGCTCCTGTCATGGTGCAAAAACCCTACGTTGTGTTCACACTAAGGCAGTTAAAGCACCTTGCAGCTGCAACGGGAGTATGTCCCATTGAACTCAGCGATGCTTGCCTTCTGAGTAAACATGCATACAATTGCACTGTAAATAGCTTGTGATACTTACAACACGGATAACTAATTTGCGCTTACACAGTATGTCTGTACTACACATTTAAACCAGTCCCTGTGCCCTCTAAGCAAAGGTCTCTGGGAATTGCTGGTTTGATAACGGTTCAGTGTGGTATAGTGGTTGGAATTTTGAATTTTTCCCAGGGAGACCCAGGTTCAAATTCTTCATTCAACTACCGGCTGAACTTGAGCTAGTCATTCTCTATAAGTTTAGCCTAGCTCACGGGGGGGGGGGGAGGTGGTGAGGACAAAAGGGTGCAATCACCTTCTGGGAGTAAAAGAGGGCTGAAAAGAAATTCATAATAATAATCAGCTTTGTAAGGAGAGTATCCTAAAAAGCCGGATAGAGATCTATGAACTAACTAAGTAAAATAATCAGATCAGGCACCCTCAGGCACCAACAACCCCCAGGGTTCTTTGATAGAAACCAAAAGAGGTAAAACACAATTCCACTAAGCTGCTTTAAATTTGTAATGTAGATGTGGCCAGTTTCATAATGTTTCCCGGCCCTCAAAACTCCACTTGAAACACTTTTAATATATACTGTTTTAAGCATAGTGTGAACCTTTATCATGTTCTAGTTAAGAATCTAGAGCAGGGGGGAGGACCTGTTGCCCTCCCATTGTTATTGAACTACAACTTCCATTGACCCTGACCATTGGCCATGCTGGCTGGGGCTGATGGGAGTTGGAGTCCAACAACATTTGAAGGGAGCATAGCCACCTTTGCCCACTGAGGTCTTTAGTGACAAAAGCTTGGCTTATTATTATTTTTTTAGGTTTTTAAAAAATTTAGGTTTCAAATAATTTTGAAGCACTGTAAGCCTGAAAGCGCTATAACAACACTGTGTGAACACATGCCTAGAGTTATTTTTGGAGCGAGTAAAGGAGGGGCTCTTGAAACTACCATCCATAAGTATTTGGGGGGTGGGGAGGAGGCGGTGTCACTTGAAACCACTATGCAGATTTTCACTTGTCCATTGAGAAAACGTCAACCAGTGTAGCATTGAAAGCATTTTGTGGCTTGTGGGGTGGGTGGGAAAGCACACATTTACAGTGACAAGCAAGTGGAGTATTTAGAAATGATGGCCTGTGGGCATTTTTAACGGAGAGGCTGGATTTGTGCCACAGCAGGAGCATGGCTTCACTGGTTCTCAGCGTAGGAGCAAGGGGTCTGCCTTAGGGTCAAGGTGAGCTGCTCCCCGCCCCCTCCTCAGTGCAGGGTCATTTTTGGCGCATGAATGCTGAAGGCATAAGATGCTCTGCCCCTCACAAATTAAAGCTCCCCAGATACATTCACAGGAAGGGGAAAATATTTGATTTGTTCCTAAGAAAGAGAGGGGCCTGAGGCATAGTCTAAGGCAGGCTTCGTCAACCTGGTGCCTTCTAGGCGTCATGCGCTACAACTCCCATCAACCCCAGCCACAATGGCCAGGCTGGCTGCAGGCTGATGGGAGCTGTAGTCCAAAACACCCGGTTGGCACCAGGTTGGCGACAGGCTGGTCTAAGGTGCTGAAGCTGTGAGTGGCAGAGTGGGGGCGAGGCGACCAAACACAGCTCCGTCCTGGGGGTGGGGGATGCTGAATAGAGGCGCCTGCTTCACATGGAGCCTGACCATCGGCCCATCTAGGCCAGTGCTGTCTACTCTAGCTGGCAGAGGCCTTCCAAGGCTCAGTCAGCCATCTTTCCCAGAGCCGCTCCTGGACGTCCTTCAGTGAGAAGAGACTGGGAATCAAACCTAGACCTTGATGTATGCAAAGCACATTTTCTGCCACAGACCCATGGCTCCCTCCACCTGGGTAACCCAGAGGCCATAGGTCATAAATCAGTGCTATTGCGCTGTGTCCAAAGGTCTTTAGTAGGGCTCAAGGGGTGTGTGGGTGTAACTCCACCCACCCCTTGCCCCCCATATCCCGAGGGTAGGGGGAGGTACCACAACTGAAGGGGTCAGAGTAGGTGGCGTTGGGTCTGTGTGAGGCATGGCGGCTGTCATGACAACACACGGGAGCCTGTGGAAAAGGAAGGAGGGCGGTTTGGGTGCCCTTGGGTTTTTCACCGAGGCATATGAGGCTGAAGAGGGAGGCAGTTTTCAGTGGGTCTGGACGGTTGTACCAGAACTGAGGGCTGGGTGGGAAAGGACAGTAAAGTGAAAGGGGAGGGGGAGATGCAACCTAAACACAGGCCTTTCCCCCCTCACTCCAGAGGACTGAACCAAGGCCCCAGCATCCCACGTGGAAGGAGGGGCATCTCTACGATAAGTCCCGTTCTCCTGGCGTGCCGTACATATACGAATCCTTGCCAGGCTCCTGGACGTATTCTTCCTTCTTGTCCCAGTCGGCCGTCCAGCCTCCATTGGCAAAACTGGTGCTCTTGGTAGCGCCGTAGCCCCCGCCACCTCCTCCTCCGCCACCCCCTCCTGCGGCCATCCGGGCCGCTTCGTCCTCCTCGTCGGCCAGTTCGTCTTCGTTGATGAAGCCGCACTTCTCCTCGTGGATCTCTTCTGGCTCGGCCCAGGGCTGCTTCTCGCCGGAGGCGAAAATCCCGTAGAAGATGACACCCCCGTAATGCACTAGAGAGGCGATGAGGAAGACGTATTGCCATTCCTCCCGTGTCTGTGGGGAACGAAAGAGGGAAGAGGTCAGTGTGGATAACCAAAGAAAGCACTTCATTTATTCCAGTGGTTCTTACTGGTAAGTCCTCAGACCCCAGGGAGTCCATGTAGGCCACCCAGAGGGTCCATGGTAAGTATCCGCCAACTGTCGGGGGACATCTAGCTTTTGGGAACGCGAGAGTACAGCGCACCAAAACTCCCAAGATTGCAGTGGCCCAAAAGGCACGTTTTTAGGTGCTGCGCTCTTGTGTGAATCACGTGACTCACATAGTGCAGTTCGGAAAACATGTGTCCCGGTTTTGCACCATTGACCATAGTGCCTCATTTGCCCTAATGGAATATCCTCTGCTATATGTTAGGCCCATTTAACAGAGACATGTGATAGGACCTTCTCTCATAATTAAATTTTCTGTTTTACAATTTAAAGTACTCATTTTCACATCCTTAAGATATCCCTTCTTCTCTTTCCATGGTTCATTTTACATATCATGAATCCCTGCGTATTTTACAAAGACTATACCATTCAGTATTCCATTATTACACCCATCAAAACTTATTTACACTGTTGAATTTATCAATGTTGCCAGTGTTTTCAGCTGTACACAGTTATTTCCCATATATTCAATAAACGTTTTCCAATCTTCTCTAAACGTATGTTCTCCTTGTTCGCTTATTCTATGGGTTAAGTCTGCAAGCTGTGCATATTCTGTCAACTTAAGTTGCCATTCCTCTTTGGTTGGGACCTTGCTTGTTTTCCATTTTCCAAAACATGGGCTGCAGTAGTGGCATACATAAATAACCTTTTTTGACACCTGGGAATTTCAGTCTGAATTATCCCCCAACAGAAAGGACTCTCTCTCTCTCTCTCTCTCTGTGTGTGTGTGTGTGTGTGTGTTTTGGGGGGAGTGCTTTTAAACATTTTTTTCAATTCATTATGGATCATTTCCATGATCCACATTGATAGCACCTTCTCTTCTCCATTGTTGCTTGACCAGACAATCCTTTTGTTGGCCACCTTGCTGGCTAAAGTGGTTCCCCCCCCCCTTTGGTCCTGGAAGATGCCCAAGTTCTGAGTTTTGCACTCTTTGCCTTTTTCTCTCTTTGCTTATTCTCTCTTACAATTTAATTGGTGTTATCTGCTGGTGCTTTCCTCCCCGCTTCATCTTTCTCCCTCCCCCCCCCCAACCCCTGTTTATATATTCCATTGATTTTCTTAAGTGCCTCATATTGCGTGTGGCAGAAAGGCAGGGTAAAAATGTTCTTAATACACATTTTTTATTTAAAAAAAATAACAACCAAAGTGTGAGTTTAGAGTGTCTGCTATTAGAAAAGAACACAGATACTGTGGGAATATCAGAAATCTGGTAGGACAGGGATAATCAATGGGATACAATTATCCCCAGATATAAAATATACAGGAAGGACCGAGGGGTTTGCATTGGTAATGGTGCTGCTCTATAGGTCAAAGAGGACATTGACCGCAATAAATGAGAAACCCGAGGAAGAACAAATCCAGTCAAGAATCACTGCATATGGAAATAACAGTCTAAAAATGTAACATAGTACTGGGGGGAATGCTAACAAAGCTTTTGAGATGGAGAAAGAGCCATGATAGCTAAGTGAAATATTCATGTTCAGAAGCAACATAACATACCTAACATGTCAACGGTATATCCATGGTATTCATATAATATTTTAACCGTTTGTAATTCTAAACATGGGCGTAGCCAGGGGGGGCAGAGGGGGGCAAGTGCCCCCCCTAGAAGCGAGAGAGCTTGACGAGCGAGCAAGCCGAGGTGAAGCTTTTTACCGTGAGGCTGGAGGCTGACAGGGAAAAGCGTCCCCTCCCGCACAGCTTGCCCCTCTTCACCCCCCTCCCTCCTTCCCTCCTTGCCGCCTCCCGATCTCCCCTTTCAAGTCCCCCCCCCCCCCGTTCTTCCTATCTGCCTTGAGTTTTCACCCACCTTGAGACTGCTTGATAAGAACTATTAACGCCTAATCCCAGTTGCTAAAACTGCCTCCTGCCCCTCCCCCTCGTCCCACCCTTTATTGTATGATCTCTGGAAGGGAAGAAGGAGCTTTCTCCACAGCGATCTTTTTGTGAGTGACTTTACTTTTGTGAGTGATTGGTTTAATTATCCTAACAGGAGTTATAATTTTTTTACTGTTTGATATTTGTTTTGAGGTGGAATGTGCTGCTGCTTGTGAGACCAAAAATATTTTTTTGGGTGGGTGGGGGCCTGCTTTAAATAAGAGTTACCTTAAAAGGCTAACAAATTTAGTATGGTGTAAGCCAGTGGTGTCCAAACTTTTCAAAGAGGGCCAGATTTGATGAAGCGAAGGGCCGTGAGGGCTGACCAAAGTTGTTAACCTTTTTTTTTAGGGTTGAAGTTGTTGAGGTTTTTTTAAGGATTTTACCCCAGGAAATAACTGCCACAGGGGCTGGATTAAACCAACTGGTGGGCCGAATTAGGCCCCCGAAATGGATTTTGGACATGCCTGGCTGAAATATCAATTCAATGGAGCTGAATAAATAAATAGCTGCTGTGGTGTTTTTTTGTTTTGTTTTTTATTTTGGTAAACCACTTTGCAGGTTTTTAAAAATAATTTTATTAAATAAATAAACAATACAGTGGTACCTCTGGTTACGTACTTAATCCATTCCGGAGGTCCGTTCTTAACCTGAAAACGTTCTTAACCTGAGGTACCACTTTAGCTAATGGGGCCTCCCCCTACCGCTGTGCCGCCAGAGCACAATTTCTGTTCTTATCCTGAAGCAAAGTTCTTAACCGGAAGCGTTATTTCTGGGTTAGCGGAGTATGTAACCTGAAGCGTATGTAACCCGAGGTACCACTGTAAATATAAATAAAATAACACAAGCCAAAACAGTCCATCCTGTAGATTTAAGTATCTGTCCATAGTCACCTACTTGTTATCAGAGGCCCAGAATCCACATTTGTTTGTAAGAAAATATGAAATAATGTAAAACCTTTTTTGCAGGCAAAAAACAACAACACACAATGTTGGGGGGGGGTGACAAGAATTTTTCCGCACCGGGTACCACCTGACCTTCCTACGCCTCTGTGCCGAGCGGAGCGCGGCGCCCGGGGGAGCTTTGCGCACCGCTTGGAGTGAAAGGCGCCGCCGCGCATAAAGTCGCCCTTGCGCCCGCCCAGGCTTGCCCGGGGAAAAGGCTTCCCAGGGATCGGGAGAGAGATGCCTGCCTGCCTCCAGTCTGGTGCCTCCGCCTCTGGCCCCCTCACTTACGCTCTCCCTGCGTGGTGGCTCTGTGGGGCAGCCCAGTGCTCCCTCTGCACGGCACTGCTCAGGGAGAACCCGCAAGCCAGCCAAGGCGGTGTAAGATTCCCCTCTCCCTCTGCTCCCCAACCTGCTGCCCAAAGGGAAAGGGGTGAGCAGGAAGATGGCAGGTTATTTTATTTTGATTTTGTTACAGGAATTTCTATACTAACCTTCATTGGAAACCCCCAGGATCATTTGTGTGTCCATGCGCATGGATTAAAATGCAGGCAATATACAGCAGAACAGTAATAAAACCCAGCAAATTTATGACAAAATGGAAGGATGACAAAATAGGTACCAAGTGGACCCCTCTACAGATAACACACACTTCACAACTGAGGCACCACCACTGAGAAGGCCCTTTCTTTGTGGAGCAGCTGCCTTGTCTCAGTTTGTGGGGCCACCCCCAGAAGACGTTCTGTTGAAGTTCTGAATGTTTGGGCCGACACATAAAGTATTCTGAGTCCTAAGCTAGAAAAGGCTTTAAAAGTCAAAGCAAGCACTTGGGCTCAGAAATTGGGAGACAATGCAACTGGCATAGCATCACTGTTACATTATCCTAATAAGCCTATCCCAGTTGGTGATCCAGCATTCTGAACTAGCAGCAATTTCCAAGCCATATTTCAGAGGGCAACCCCACAGAGAGTGTATCACAGTAGTCTAACCTGGTACAGCATAATCAATCACAAGACACGGCACACACACACACACACACACACACACACAATTGCAATGCCTATGAACTTTGGGGGGGCCCCAGTCCCCTCAAATATTTTAGGGGAGCCTAAGGGACCTCAGTCCCTAGGAGTTGGTCCCTATGAACTTGGAAGTTATTAGAGTACGGATCACTGATGCTAAGCTCAATGTACAATTGCTGCTTGCTTTCAATTTCCTGCTACACTGCCCAGAGACAGAAGATGAGGGGACCTGGGGAGCTAGTATCTGCTCCTCTCACTTGCCTTTGAACTCACCGTAGGCGGTGGGGTTTGGCTCCACAGGGAGAGCACAGGCAAAGTGCAGAAGCCATGGCTTCCAAGGAGCGCCTCTACCAGCTCTGGATGCTCTATTTAGCCAAAGTAGGCGCTTCTTCTTTGCGCTTCCAGACTGGCTGCGCCCCTATTTTGGGGGGGTGAGGCTGCACCCCTATTTATTTTTTTTGAGGGGGTCCGTTTCCTTCGCCTTTGGAAACACCTGCACCGACTCCTCGGGGATTGAAACGAAAGTTTTGAACAAGTTTTCTTCAAACCCAATAAAAATGATATTAGCATAAGACATGTAACTAGAATAAAAATTCAAAAAAAATTTCAAGCAAATAATTGTAATAACTACTGTAATAAAGTGCTGCTATAATTATATATAATTTTCTTAAAATTTTGGTTTCATTCGCCTTTTCCATGCTGAAATGTCACATGAACGACCATGGCTTGCCCCCCCCTAGTTTTGATCCTGGCTACGCCCCTGATTCTAAATGTTAACATTGCAACCTGCCCTGGGACCTGCTGGCGAAGCGTTAGTAAAACAAGAAACTCCCGACTTGTGCACGACCAACTCGCAGGTCACCATGTACATGTGCGGCGCCACAAAATAAATAAATAATTCGATTCAAACCCAGAAGTGGTGCAAAAAACGGGCAACAACGGCCCGAGAAGAGGCACAGAAATGGCAAAAAGAGCAGCTAGCAATCCCAGGAGCCATTGCAAATGCAATCCCAGAAGCCCTTGCACCGACCTTTGAAACCTGTGGAGAATTGGAGTTTGAGAAAGGAGGCTTGGAGGAAGCAGTGCTTTTTTCTTCTTCTTAAAAAAACGTTTAGGGGTACTCTCATTTTCCTACTCATATTGAAATACTACCCCTCAATGAGGCCAAACTTAGATTCACAAAATGTTTAGGGGTATGCGTACCCCTGCATCGTCCCTCCCAGAAAAAAAGCACTGGGGGGAAAGTCTGGTAAGCAGTTTTTAAAGGGTTTTTCCAGAGTTTCCAGAGGTTTAGAGAGCGTTTGCAGGCTTTCTAGATCAGGCATAGGCAACCTCGGCCCGCCAGATGTTTTGGCACTACAACTCCCATCATCCCTAGCTAACAGGACCAGTGGTCAGGGATGATGGGAGTTGTAGTCCCAAAACATCTGGTGGGCCGAGGTTGCCTATGCCTGTTCTAGATGGTGTGCCCGCTATATGTGATTTCACGTACCAGAAATTTAACCCCCGTGTGAGTGAAATGAAACAACAACAACAACGTATTTCTTCCTCTGTCCTCCTTCTCTAGCTGCTCCAAGAGAGCGTATTGTTAGGCAGCATGCTCAGACCTCCGTGTGTGGCTGTTGCCATTTTGGCTACATAAACAGCACTTGGAGAACCAAATCAGAAGGATAGAAATTATGGGGACAGGAAGTTCTCAGGACAAGCAACCCCCCTGCTTTCAGGAGCTTCGATTCCTACCTTGTGTTTGGTCATAGCTCCAACGATGAGTGGGCACACCATCCCTGACAGAGTTCCCACGCCATTGGAGATCCCCATGAGGATACTGGCATATCGGGGGGCAATGTCCAAGTGATTCACGTTAAATCCTGGAAGCGAGGAGGGGGGTTATAGAAAGGAATTTACATCAGTTTCTCCTCTAACTTTGGAGCTAACGTACGCCAACTGTGAGGCTGATTCCAGATTATCGCTATTTTAAAGTGGTATGCAATTACATACTGGCCCATCCAGGTTGCGCAATGATTGGGAAGTCCTGAACAAACCCGCTTCCCTAAAATGATCAGACTTTTTGCAATAAAGGAAGTGACAGAAGATATGCACTGTAAAAATTGGGATGACACTTGTTTTGAGGACTATCATCTAACCTCCCCACAAACAAATCAGAATGAATGCTGATTAAATAACCAATGTCATCTGCTCTCTCCAGAAACATATCAGGTTGTCTGGAAGCGTCCAAATGTACTGAAATCTTAACAGTTTACTGCTAGAACTGCTAATGGATATTCCCCACCCCTGTAAGTTCACGCAAGATCACAGGGTGGGCTATATGGGTATCAGAAGCATCCATGTCAGGCGTCCCACTGTGTGGGAGTCGTGGGCAAGGATGGACGAACCTTACAATTTTAGGTTCTCTCAGTTTATTTTCTCAATTTTAAATACCAATCTTAGACTCGGTTCTTCAGTCTGCTATAAAAACAAAAACAAAACAGTCCTCATGAAAGTTCATCAGCATTTTACTGTGAATTTCTTCTAACTAGTACTATTTTTCTAGAAAAAGAGGTGCCGAAGCTCACCATGAACTACTCCCTTGTTCTCTTAGAATGGCAATGGCGCCCACCTGAGAGGTGCCGGAGCTGAACTCTGGCTGAAAAAAAGCCCGGCTTCTAACAAATATGTTTGCATACAATTTTGCCTAATACAGCTGTACCTTGGAAGTCAAACGGAATCTGTTCCGGAAGTCCATTCAACTTCCAAAACGTTTGAAAACCAAAGCGCAGCTTCTGATTGGCTGCAGGAAACTCCTACAGCCAATCAAAAGCTGCAGAAGCCCCGCCGGATGTTCGGCTTCCAAAAATAGTTTGCAAACCGGAACATTCACTTCTGGGTTTGCGACGTTTGGGAGACAAAACGTTCAGGAATTAAGCCGATCGACTTCCAAGGTACAACTGTATACCGGTACATATTTTTGCAGGACAATTTCCCCTGATATACTGTAATGCACTAAATATACATAACATATGTTATTTTCACAAATATATGCATTTTGATGCACACTTTACCCCAGTATGTGTTTTTCTACACACATTGCTTGGTTAGAGAAGTGCATTAAATGAAATCCATTAAAGAAAGGAGAATGTTAGCCGCTTTGAGACTCCTTCAGGTAGTGATAAAGCGGGATAGCAAATCCAAACTCCTCCTCTTCTTCTTCTTCTTCTTCTTCTTCTTCTTCTTCATTGCAAACTTCAGAGAATTTCGCATTTCAGAGCATGGCTGTTTGGGTTTGTGTGTTGTTTCAGAAAGTACAACTTAGGTAGGAGCACAAGCTTAATTTCTCTCTGATCCCTACTTGTTGTGGGGAAGCTGAGGACCTTTAATTTGGAATGCCACCATGCCCTAACACAGGTGTGGGGAATCTTTCATGGCTGGACTACAGTTCCCATCAGTCCCAGCAAGCATGACCAGTGGCCAAGGATGTAGGAAGTTGTAGTTCAGCAACAACTGGAGGGTCTCACCTTCCTCGAAAGGTCAACCCAGCTGCCTAAGAGCTTACCTGAAATAGCAAAACCGCTGAAACCCACGGCCAGAACAAGGAAAGAAATTGCTACGCCTTTGCTGTGGGAATAGCCAACCACTAAGAGGAGTGTGGCTTCCATGCCGAAACCTGACGAAGAAGGAAGAACAGAGAAAGTGAGTGCGGATACACAGCTCCCGCACGCAAGCACAGCTGTGCCTATTTTCAGCTTCTGACTGTGATCGCGCTGCATAAGAAACTAGAGCAGGGTGTACATTAAGCTTACATGTGGCTGTGCGTGCTGCTAATTTTTTTATTTTATTTTTGCTAATGGAAGGGGAAGGGTGTCATAACTTAGCGGGGCTGTAAATGAGCTGTAGAGCATATGCTCTGCATAAAGAAGGCCTCCGTTTTTGGCAATCGCAGGTGGAAAAAATTGCTGTTGCACCCAGATCCCGCTTGCCGGCTGCCCTCAGGTATCTGGCTGGCCGCTGTGAGAACAGAGTGCTGGACTAGATCCAGAAGGACTAGATCCTTTGGCCTGGTCCAGAAGGGATATTCTGGTGTTCTTAAGTTCAATCCCCCAACATCTGCAACACACGGTATGCATGTGTCATTTCAACACCAATTCATTCTCCCAGGCTTTAAAAATCCTTTTAAGCCACTCTGGAAGCTTGTGTTTTATTTATCCACTGTGTTGTTGCTTTTTTAAATATCTATTGTGTTATAGCTGATGTTTTACTCTGTTTGATCTTATGGTTGATTGTGTAACTTTATTTTATTTTTATCTTAAGCTGTCCTGAGAGCTGAGATGCGCTGATGGTGCAGGATGAAAATGTAACAAATGAGCTAACGAATAAAAAGCCAGCCTTGAGCCGAAAAGATCAAAGGCAGTGATGGGAACGACCTTTCTCCGCATAAGGCAGGATCCCCCAGCCTGATGCCTGCAGGCATGGCTGGACTACACTTCCCATCATCCTTGACCATGGGGTGATGGAGTTGTAGTCCAACCACACCCAGAATGTGCCAAATTGGGGAAGGCCAGCATTAAGGTCTTTGTCAGCAGTGCGGTCCTGGGTTATGTGGACTTGGTATAAGACTGATAATATCACCTTGGAGAGCTGTGGTGGGTGTATGTGTGTGTATGTGTGGCTTTTTTTGGTGCGTGTGTGTTTTGTGCTGTTTTTTGTTTTGTTTTTTCTTTCTTTCTGTTTTTACGGGATGGCATGCAATTTCGTTGCACTTGTATAGCGTTGTGCTTGTACTTGTGCAATGACAATAAATTATCTTATCTTATCTGATTCATGAATAAACGAGGGTATGGGGAGGTTGCAACTTTGTGAAAAGTGAAACTAGGAAGAGGAGAGCTTGCTAAAAGCAAGAGCACAGGGTCCGCTGCAATCCACAGGACAGGGATACAGGACAGGAATATGTGATGATTTCTTATGCCCTCCTACTGGAAACTAGGGCTGGGAGATATCAGCTTTTCAACACTGCGATGTATCACCAACTAAACATTGAGTGATACATTGCAATGTTGAAAAGCGGAGGGAGAAACAAGCTGCATTGTCCTCGGCCCCGCAAGGTGCTGGGGTGAAACTGCCTCTGCTCCCTATGTAGCTTTTTCCTTCCTCTGCGCTGGTGGCCGAGGGACTCAGGAGCGACGGCAGTTTCACCCACAATATACTGCTGGGTGAAGGCGCCATCGCCCAGGCCTACTAGAAACACCAGAAAAGCATTCTAAGCAGGACAGGGAAACCAAGGGATTTTGCATCCATGAGTGTTAAAAAACTGAGGTGTGCCCGTCCCTAAGAAAGGAAGGAAGGAAGGAAGGAAGGAAGGAAGGAAGGAAGGAAGGAAGGAAGGAAGGAAGGAAGGAAGGAAGGAAGAAAGAAAGAAAGAAAGAAAGAAAGAAAGAAAGAAAGAAAGAATGAAAGAAAGACATCTCAGTGAAAAGAGAGATTCTCAGAAACCTGTGCAAGTTCCTGGACTCTGTCTCTAATGCATTTGCTTCAAATATTGTGGCACTTTCAGTACTGCCTTTACTGGGGGTTAGAAACCCCCTAGATGCTGCTGGGCCATAGCTGTCAACCTTTCCCTTTCCTTGCGAGGAATCCTATTCGGAATAAGGGAATTTCCCGCAAAAAAGGGGAAAAGTTGACAGCTATGTGCTGGCCTCCAACTTCCATCTTCCCTGGATATTTGCCATGCTAGTTGGGGGCAGATGGGAGTTGGAGTCCAGCAGCAGGTTCTGGAGGGCAGGTCCCCTACTCCTGGCCTGGGCACTTTTCTCTAGAAGCTTTTCCCACTGCCAAGCCAGCCACCTGCCCCTTACGGGAGCCCGGTATCTCTCAACCAAGCCTTAACCCTCCCCCCTGAGCCCTTTCTCCAGCAATGCCTTTCTCTCTCACCCCCACAGTTCATCATCTTGCGGACGTTTGTGGTAGACATGATCCTCCGCGTCCGCAGGTAGTCGGCGATTTGGCCCCCAATGGGCACGATGATCGTCATGACCAGGTGAGGCAAAGCGGAAAGCATGCCCACCTGCACAGGAAGGGACGAAAAGGAAGAGGCAGCCTGTAAGTTCCTTTTTTTAAAAAAGTAATATTTATTGGGTTTTACACACATAGCATACATAAAACAAACATAACAACAACAACAACAACAACAACAACTATAACAATACAAATACCAATACACACACATAACTCTTAATTTCCCTTTCTTATTCCCTTAACATTTTGGTTTGACTTCCTCCTGTCTTTCCCTCTGCGTTTCAATGTATCTCATCTTTAGCAATTTCCTCTCATCATCTAATGTTGTACTTCTACTATTCAATTCTGTTTTTACTATCTTTATCAATTTTCATATCTTTCCTTATTGTCTTATCAAACCTTATCTCATATATTTCTCTTACTCAAGTTCTATCCTAAGCTTATCTAGTTATACTTCATATTTTCACTTAAACATTGTATATACTATTCTGTAAATTACTTTTCTTCCAGCATTGTCTTATCTCTAGATCTTACAATAATTTTTAAGATATTCCCTAAATTTCTTCCATTCTTTTCCCACCACTGCAGCCCGTAAGTTCCAGGCACAGGAGGACGTTTAAAAACAGTTAAGAAAATCCAGCTGTCATGTGGGGTCTTTTTCCTTTTGAACATTATGCTTATGACCAAGGGCACCCGCAGGATATTTTTCAAGTGGGGAGAGGGGCAGTGTATGTGTGTGTGTATGTCCAAGTAAAACACTGGAAGGGTGGGATAAGGCTTATTTCTCACACAAAACAACAACAACATGAGAATAGTGCCTATACGTCTTGTCTCATGTAGCACGTTCTGCAAACTTAAGAGTTTTATCCAACTGAAGTCTTAGAGTAGACCCACTGAAAGCAAGACTGCCATGACCATGAATTTCAATGGGTTGACGAATACGTAGGGCTCAGTTGAAGACAACCCTGAAGTTGTGTAAAACTGATGTACAAGACAAAATGTGCAGGAACCTTTCTTCTCACTTTTTTTGGTGAGAAATTAGCCTGATAACATTGGGTGGTGTTTAAATATGCTTTACTCAAAGCAGACCCACTGAAATGAATGAACATGGCTAAGTCAGGCCCATTAATTCCAATGGGTCTAGTAGTCAGAGTGAAATTTAGTTGCCAGCCACCCATTGGATATAACCTGTGCTCTCTTTAAAAACAAAAAATGAAAGCTGGCGAATCTTGGAATTATGGTTCCTGGTGGTGGTATATAATTCTGTCAAAGGACTTCAAACCCAATTCCAATAGTCCTCTTCGCCATCACCGTCTACTTCCTAGTAGTAGTTGTGGCAGGAGCAGCGGTGGCAGGTGAGTGACGGAACTGAGCTTGCCAAGAGAGGGAGGAGACAAGGCGAGGTGTGATGAGGTCAGAGGAGCTCTGGGCTGGTAGTGGCCACTCAAGTGCGTCTGCGGGGCCGCTGATGTCCATTCTAAGCGCCCCTGGTCTTGCTGAAGCCTCACGTTACCCCAATCCTCTCCTTACAAGTGCCATTGCCAGTGGGAAGGTGCCATTGCCACTCCAACCACACACACACACACCCTGCCCATGCGCTGCGGCTGTGTAGATGTACGTTTTGGAATTCTGAAATTTGACCCTGCTAATTTCTGATGTTTTATATTTTTCTTCTTTTTTAAAAAAAATAAAAAGTCTATACTGCACATAGAGGCATAGAATTAAAAAACCCAGACCATCTTGGTTCCTTCTCTCTCTCTCTGTGTTAGTTTTGGATTCTTGAACCTGTTTTCTCTCAGAGTGCATTCCTGCTCGGCCTTGCCCCAGCATACGATGGAAGGACAATTGGCACATGGCTAAGGGAATCTTTTTCTTTCTCTTATCAGTACAAAATGAAACACCCTCTGCTTATTAATTAACTAACAACAACAGCAATATTCGCCGCCACTCTTCACCGGTAGGTCCCAAGGCCGGGTTAGAACAATTTCAAATTCAGTATTAAAAACAGCGAAGAGAACTTATGGACAAGTCTCCAATTTCTTGCCCCAACACATGTAAACACACACACACACACCCCCTCAAACCAAGGGCCCTTTCTCACCTTGCTGATTTCAAAGCCAAAGACTTCTTCAAAATAGGCCGGCTGGCTAATTAAGAGCAAATAGAAGGTCCAGCTCCGGCAAAAGTTGGCCACAATAATGGCGTAGACAGGCATGGAAGTGAAGAACTTGCGCCAGGGCGCTTTGAATTTCTGCCAAGAGGTGGGGAGGAGAGAGAGAGAGGGAGAGAGAGAGAGAGAGAGAGAGAGAGAGGTGAAAATGTTAACGGAGTTGCCTCATATCCTCACATATCCCCACCGCAGTGCTATCACAGGACTTCCAAGGCCACTTGCCTCCTCAAAAATGTTGCCGCCATGAAGGTGTTGAGAGCTTCCCTACTGCAGAGAGATCTTCAGTGCCTGCCTCCTCACCACCATACATTAAAAGCATATGCTTCCCCGCTCCCCAAATCATGGGAGCTGTAGTTTTCCGCTCACAGAGCTATAACGCTCGGCACCCTTAAACTACAGTTCCCAGGATTCTTTGGGGGAAGTCGTGCTTTAAATGTATGGTGTGTGCACCGTTTCTCTCTCATATCCTTGCTCCTCCACCTTCACCACCCTCACCTGCCCAAATGTCTCTTTTCCCTCCTCATATGAACCTGCCCTGAAGCCCAGTATGCTTGGAGCTGCCTCCCAGGACACCCGCCTTATACCACCACTAGGCCTCATATGCACTAGGCATTTAAAGCAGTATTCTACCACTTTGAACAATCAGGCTTCCCCCAAAGAATCCTGGGAACTTTAGTTTGTTAAGGGTGCCAAGCGTTTCTAGGAGACCCCTATTCCCCTCACACAGGTACCATTCTCAGAGTGGTTTAGCAGTCAGCCCCTCTTCCCAGGGAACTCTGTAGCTTGGGGCCTGTCTTTTTGACCTCCTGCCTTCTTTCTTATTTTCATTTTTCAACGCTTCATCCTATAAGCTCAAGGTAGCACACATATTATCCTCACAAGAACCCTGTGCGGTAGGTTAGGCCGAGAGGCAGTAACCAGGCTTCGCAGCCAAGGGAGGATTCGAACCCTGGTTTCCCGGTGTCATAGTCTGGCCCTTTAGCCACTACGTCACACTTTGTTAAGGCTCCGTGCACGTTGATGGCGCCATATGAATGGCAAGAGAGCAACGCAAGGCACTGACCAGAAGGGGATTCATAAGACTGGCGCTTTCTCCAATGCTTTCTTCTATGTATTTCCTCTCTTCCTCGGTGATGGTTGGGTGCTGCGCAGGACTCTCGTAGGAAACCATCAGCCAGAAGATATACCAGAAGATACCAAAGCTGCCTGCCAAGGGACAGAATTGCAGAAACGGTTGGAGGGAAGGGACGTATGATCTGATCCAACGAGGTTTGGGCAACAGAGAAGGCATGGTAGCAGGTTAATTCTGTGTCCAGGGCAGCTGTTTATCAGCTCCATCTGGTACGCAGGCTGAGACCCTACCTGCCCGCGGACTGTCTCGCCAGAGTGGTGCATGCTCTAGTTATCTCTCGCTTGGATTACTGCAATGCGCTCTATGTGGGGCTACCTTTGAAGGTGACCAGGAAACTACAACTAATTCAGAATGCAGCAGCTAGACTGGTGACTGGGAGCAGCCGCTGAGACCACATAACACCGGTCTTGAAAGACCTACATTGGCTTCTAGTACGTTTCCGAGCACAATTCAAAGTGTTGGTGCTGACCTTTAAAGCCCTAAACGGCCTCGGTCCAGTATACCTGAAGGAGCGTCTCCACCCCCATCGTTCTGCCCGGACACTGAGGTCCAGTGCCGAGGGCCTTCTGGCGGTTCCCTCGCTGCGAGAAGCCAAGTTACAGGGAACCAGGCAGAGGGCTTTCTCAGTAGTGGCACCTGCCCTGTGGAACGCCCTCCCTTCAGATGTCAAAGAGAACAACAACTACCAGACCTTTAGAAGACATCTGAAGGCAGCCCTGTTTAGGGAGGCTTTTAATGTTTAATAGATTATTGTATTTTAATATTCTGTTGGGAGCCGCCCAGAGTGGCTGGGGAAACCCAGCCAGATGGGCGGGGTATTAACAACAACAACAACAACAACAACAACAACAACAACAACTACTACTACTACTACTATTATTATTATTATTATTATTATTATTATTATTATTATTATATAGTCAAAGAGTTATTTTGCCCTTTGGCCTCTTAGCTGGCTTACCGTAGACGTAGAATACTGAGCTCCACCCGGAATACTGCACTAGGATCCCAGCGAGAGGCATGGCCACCACAGCCCCTGCGTAAGAGCCTGTAAAGGTATAGGGAAAAGGTTAGCCAGGGATACAAGCCGGGATTCCTAACTCCAGTGGGGACTGGTGCCCATTGGGACTGGCAGGGCAGAAGTCAGGGTAACCAGCTGGCTGTAACTTAAGAAGGTAGCCAGGCATGGGGTCTGGCTGATGGCAGGCTGAGCTTGGTGGGGCAGTGCCCCCATTTGCTTAACTGGACCAGCCTTTACTGCCTGACTCCCAGCAGCCCTTGCTATCCCTCTGAGGTTGCTTCCACACTCGCAGTTCCATGACTAGCTGCCATCCTATGTTATAGCTATGAAAAAGGAAGAAAAATGGGGCGGGGGAGGACGAGAGGAAAGCAGTGTTCAACACCCTTGCGGAACAGGAACTGTCAAATAATGGGGCAATTCGGGGGGCAATTCGTCAGTTATCCACCAGCAGTGCTGTTTCCTGTTCAGCAATAACAGTAAGAAGGACAGAATTTGCAAGGGGAGAAATCGCGAAAGCTGCAGGGGACCTTTGCTAACTGGGAATTTATTCCTTCTGAATAAACACTACAGAAGGATCCTGGCTGTGGAGTTAGGAATTGCTAGACAACGTGGCATTATGTTATAATAATATTTTATTACGGTCAACGACCAGCACAACATATTAAAACACAGAATCAATCAAAAATACAATTTAAAATATATTCTAAGAGTTTAACTATCCGAAATTTATCATCGTTATTCCATTTGGTACAATATGGTTGGTCAATTTTTGCACTGCATAAATTAATGCATCTGCAAATCGGGTTCTTTCCTAACTCAGATCAATAATTGTTTTGGGTGAAACCAATTTGTACAGACCATATATATAATCTTTAATACGGTCATAGACCAGCAAGAAAATTATACAATCCAATTCATGGATTTGGTATTTACTTAATAAAATTACAATTTAAAATTTGCAGATTTTAAATTTTTTATAGATGGGTCTTATTCCTACGGTAGTTCAACTAGGATATCAGTCACTGGTATTTGCTGCCACCACTGTTCGTCTTACTCTTGTCGCTATATAGCAAAATTTTGCAACAATCCTGGTGGTCTCTGTATCTTTATCAACTAGAAGGTATCTAGTGTAAACTTCCTCTGATCGACCGGGCAGTTTCACCAAAAGCGGTTCGATCAGTTCTTTTCTTGAATCACGATACAGTGGGCAGTATAAAAGAACGTGCCCAGTGGATTCAATCTCATTGGCATCACAGGGGTATTGTCTTTGGTCAATCGGGGTCTTATTATATCTGCCAACTAAAAGTGCTGAGGGGAGAGCGTTAAGACGGGCCGTGGCATTATGTTAAACTCTGTACGGAACCACTGTTTCAATTCCCCAGAAGTCCTCGTGTGAAAGCAACCTCATAGGGCACGTCCAGTGAGTTTTGCTAAAGCGAGTCGCTCCCCAAGCGCTGTTCCAACACGTAAAACCAAACCAGGATGTGATGCGTTTTGATCTAGACTTTGGGACGGGTCTTCTAGGCTTCCGCTTAAGAAGTTTCAACAAGCCAGAAGCCAAAGGGCATCAGGTTCAAGGCGGCAACCATGGTTTTTTGCATGGGAGGCCTCCCCGCCCACTTAACTTCGATGGTCGGTGAACATGTTACCTTACCACAGAAGGCTGTTGTCGCCAGGCGGCTGCGTTCCAGGGGGGGTGCCCATTTGCTCCAGATACCATGGCATGCTGGGTAGGTGACCCCCTGGAGGTGGAGGGCACAGAGAGTTACATAGAGATCAGAGCTACCTTTCCACTGGAGAGAGAGAGAGAGAGAAGAGGCCGGCCCAAGGAACAAGCTCTGCTTCCGACCCATAACTCTGTCCCACCTTGACTCCGCTCTTTACAAGAGGACTAAGTGCCCTGAGGACAGCGGCGGCGCTCTGTGGGAAGGGAGCTGAGGCTTTGGAGAGGAAGGCGGAGAGGTCGATATTACGGGGCGGTGCGAAAGCGCGGAGATTAGGGGTGCGGGCCTTACCTCCACAAGGCCTTGCAGGATCCGCACGAAGATCACGCAGCCAAAGTGGACCCTTGCAGCCGATGGAATGAGCATGTTCAGGGTTGATGTCGCCACAATGGCAAAGCCAAAAACCCTGTGGACCAAAAGGCAGGTGTTAAGAAAAGCTGTAAAAAGAAGAAAGAAAGCCCATCCCATTTGCTTTCCCTCTCATCATTATTCTTTTGATATTTACAGAGGGTTTTTTTGGTCCACATGAGCCTGTGAAGTGATAGGGAGCCACTGGCCGTAATCACCAGTGACTTTCATGGCTGAAGAGGGATTTGAACCCATATCGCACATCCACATTCTGATGGTCAGCCGATTGCTCTGAACAGCTCCCTGCCTCTTCCCGTAGGATAATATATACGCAAGTGCTGTAGAGACTAGAGACCTGCACACTGAGAGGACAGTTTGCTTCTTTCCCCCACTACCTAGGAAACATCATAAGGAACCTCCGCTTTCTCTAGCGAGGGTCTGTGTACGCATGTGTGTTTCGAGATAGGTGTTTATTGTGGGATCAGTGCTGCTCCTCATGCTTGCAAATTCCTTGCACGCTAAACTTACTTCTTAAATGATCAACTAAAGTTTACTTGAAAAGAACCACAAACTTTAAAAAAAAGACACAAAATTCCAAATTTTTGCTGTAGTGATAATCTGGTTTATACAAAGTACAGTCAATTTTCATGATCTTTATCTTTCACCAGATAGTGAGCTAACCCAAATGGACCAAGGTATCTTCCTGTTCCTGTTCTAGAGAATGAGATCACCAGGTGTGAGTCAAAATCTGCATGTTCCCCCTCTTTGATTTACACATACACACACTAAAAAAATACCCTACCCGCACCTTACCTGTTAGCAGCAAATTTCTGTGATATGAACCCTCCTGGGATCTGGGTGACGATGTAACCCCAGAAGAAGGATCCATGAATCATGCCCACTGTCTCAGGATCCCAGTTGAACTCTGCTTTCTAAAGTGGTGAGAAGAATAGAGGAGAGATTCGGTTCCTGATTACAGCCAGCAGCAGGACTTCGGTCACAGTTGCACCATCCATTCAACGCTCATGGCTCCCCCTTCAGCCAAGAATCCTGGGAACTGTAGTTTACGTTAATGGTACTCTGCATTATAGCTCTGTCAGGAGTGAACTACATTTCCCATAATTCTTTGGGAGGAAGCTTGTGCTTTAAGTGTATGTTGTGTATCCAACCATAGAATCATAGAGTTGGAAGGTCATCCTAGTCTACTGCGGTGGTCATCCTACTCCGGCTGTGGGGAACCAGTGGCCCTCTAGATGCTGCTGAACTACAACTCCCAGCATCCCTAGCCATCGACCACACTTTCTGGGGCTGATGGGAGTTGTAGTTCAGCAACATCTGGAGGGCCAAGAGGTCCCCACATCTGCTATGGAAGATTGACCCTGGGAAACAGTCAGGGCTCTGGAATGTGTGAAGCAATATTTAAAAAAGGGAGTGCCTCATCAAATCCAGAGGTGCTTATCTCTGAGTAGACCTGCGCAGGATTGGGGATGCTGATCTGATTAGGCATGGTGAAAAACTTCATCCTGTTTTAGTTATTCCAGAACACTTTTGTCTCTGGCTCTGCCCATAATCGGTTCTGGCTCCACCCAGCACTTCCCTGTGGCCTCCAACAGATTAAAGGTAAAGGTAAAGGACCCCTGGACGGTTAAGTCCAGTCAAAGGCGACTGTGGGGTTGCGGTGCTCATTTCGCTTTCAGGCCGAGGGAGCCAGTGTTCATCCACAGACAGCTTTATGGGTCATGTGGCCAGCAGGACTAAACCACTTCTGGCGCAATGGGACACCGTGACGGAAACCAGAGTGCATGGAAACGCCGTTTACCTTCTCGCCACAGTGGTACCTATTTATCTACTTGCACTGGCGTGCTTTCGAACTGCTAGGTTGGCAGAAGCTGGGACAGAGCAACGAGAGCTCACTCCGTCGCGGGGATTTGAACTGCCGGACCTTCTGATCGGCAAGCCCAAGAGGCTCAGTGGTTTAGACCACAGCGCCACCCACGTCCCTTGGCCCTCAACAGAAAAAAAAGCCCACCCCTGCTCCAGAGGGAGCACAGTCTCACCTTCATAACGAGTTTGTCCCCTTCGTAGACGGTGTTGTTGTTGACCATGCTGACGATGGCCACGCCCAGGTTGCAGCGGATGCCGAAGCTGATGCAGAAGCCCAGGCCACAGAGGATGGCGATGATGTAGCGGCGAGGGAGGCCAAAGCAGGTGCAGTCGACGATGGGCTGGTGCTTCTCGGTCACCTCAACAGGCCGGCCCTCTTCAGTCAGCTCGATGGTCTCCCCACCTGCCTGTTTCCGTTCAAGGACCCTAGAAGTCAGAGATAAGAGGAAGGCTTGAAGGGATGGGTAGGACCTAAAGCTGACAGCCCAGAAAAAGCAATGGTTCAGATCTGTTCCCATGAGGTGAGCAGATTCTGCCTCATTGCCTTCTTTCCACTCCTTTATTGATATCAGGGACGTCTCTACCATTGGGGAAAGGAAGGCAGCCGCCTCAGGCTGTCATGAAAGGGCAGCAAGTTGTCAGTTAAGTGGTTATTGTTGTATTTTTTTTTCTGCCAGGGAGGGGAAGGAGGTGCTGGTGGGAATGAATGGGTGAACTGGGAAGTTTTGGTTTCTCTCTGTTTCTCATTTTTTCCAATCTTAAATTCAGCTTTCCACATTTCTGCATTGGCTTGTGGTCTTTGTTTTATGTTTTTAAAGTTCTCCCCAAAACCCACTAGCATTTTGGTGTGAATTTCTCCTAATACCCCCATTTCTGTATGCAGTTTTGCAAAGCAATAATGTATTTTTTCACTATATTTTCACAAGTATGTGTACACTTTACCCCAGGTTATGAATTTTTGTACACATCAATTGGCTGGAAAACCGAATAGCACCATCTGGAGAAGTCCAAATTTCGAAAGATCGCTCTTATGGTTGGTGTATTCTTTTGGAAAGTGAGAATTCGGTAGGTATGTCTTTAAACGCGAACTGAATCAAATTTCTCCTCCATCCCTACTTGTAGGATTTTCTGCCTCAGTTGCCAAAATTACCTGGCTGGCTTTGGCCACTCTGCACCTTGCCTTCAGGTCAGAAAAGGGGCATCAATATCAACATCATCATCATTTTATTTGCGTGCCACCTTTCCACTGTTAAAACAATGTTCAAGGCGGCTTACAATATGAAAAGATTTACATAATTACAAACATAGCAAAATAGTCATAAAAATAAACACATTAAAAACTACATAACCAAAGTGAACAATTTCCACATAAAAATATAGATACCAAAAATTAATATCAGTAAGAGCAAAAACTCCCAACACATCTTCCCCCAAAATACCCCAGTCCTTGCTGGGCAACAGCTGCAGCAGCAGTTCTTATGAAGCCTGTCTGGCCCTGGGCCAGGTGGAGAGAGGCAGGCTCTCAGCAAGGGAGTCCTCCTGTTTGATGCCCTGCTTATCTGGGGATGGCCCTGGGGACGCACTCTCTGCCCTGCCCTCCAGAATGCGGGTTGAACTGGGGTAATTTTTTAAACTAATTCTGAAGCTGGAAGATGCACTCTTTGCCACAGCTCTCAGTTCCTTCATTTTCATTAATGTCTCCCCACTCTCACTTCTCTGTTTACAAAGCACGTGAAGTATCACAGAGCAAGCCAGTCTGTAAATCACACTGTGCAAAGTTGGAGTTAACTCTTTATTAGCAAAAACACAATCTCCACAGACTTGGCTGGGTGTCGGGCCTAATGAGCACCGCATCTCATTCTTGGTGGTTTTACTCCACGGAATCAGTTGTCGAGACTAAAGGTCCCCACCTCCCCACAGCCGTCTATGTCTCCTCCTCTCCTGGGCTTTCTCCAAGCAATCAGAGACTGCGCCTGCATGCAGCCAATCTCTGCTCTGCTCTTTTCATGTATCTCCTGGTTCTGGGAGACAGGGTGGAAGGGGAGCTTGCAGCAGCAGCAGCCAGACTCACCCCTGCCTCTTGGCCACCTTCCTCCCACTCACAAACTTTAGCTTCTGCCTCTGATTCTGGACTGCTCTCTGCCACTTCCTCTTCCTGCTCACTAAACCCTGTTACCCCTTCAGCTTCTGACACCACCTCCTCCCAGTCTTCTCCCTTTTCTCCCACTGACCACCCATTGTTGTCCCACCACCACTCCCTGGGCTCTGAGCCTTCTTCCTTGGGGATTCCCCAGCTGGTTCCTCCCACCATCCCTCTGTGTCCAACCTGTCTGTAACATAAAACATTGCCAAAGAAAAGAGGGGGAAAGGGGAGGCAGCATTGATGCGATGGTGCTGCATCTGCGGTTGTGGCAAGATCTTTTTCGGGCAGCGCTTTGCATATGTGCTCTAGAACATGGATAGCATGTCACACATACCCTGGTCTGTGTTGACTGATTACTGTTAACTTGGGATTGGTGGATCTGACCATTTTGGTTTTTCTCAGTTTCCCATATTTCCAATCTTAAATCATTCATTCATTCATTCATCCATTGCATTCATTCATCCACCTTTTCCTCTAACAAACTCAAGATGGTGTACATGGTTCTTTTCCCCTCCTCAATTAATTCACACAACAACCCTGTGAGGTAGGTGAGGCAGAGAGAGACAGTGGCTGACCCAAAGTCACCCAATTAGCCTCATGGCCTACTGGGGATTTGAACCCTGGTCTGCCAGGTCCTAATCCGACACTCTAAATACTGTGCCATAGTGGTTCTCCAGTTCTTCACATTTCCACATCAGTTTTGTGATATATATTTTTTAAGTCCTCATGAAAATTCACCAGCATTTTAGTGTGAATTTCTCTTAAAGCACACATTTTAATGCAGCTTTGCCTCAAATGCACCCTGTTGCAAAGCAATTTCCCTTAAGATAATGCATTTTTGCACACTTTGATCACTATAATTTTTTACTTTTATGCGCACATTTTACACATATGCATTTTTGCGCACATCTGCTTGGCTGGAGAACTGCCTTGCAAAATTCAGAGAAGCGCAAATTTCACAGGATAATATTGTTCCGTTCCGTGTATTGCTTCAGAAAATGTGAGTGAGGAAGGTTCACCTTTAAATGTGATCTGAATCTGATTTCTCCCCCATCCTTCACGCTAACATGCCTTCTGTGGGTCTGCCTCTGAAAATGAGCTTGGAAACTTCATTCGGTGGCCCAGCTGGTGTCCAGAGTTCACTCTTGCCAATCATATCTCACTCACTTTAGAGTTTCATAGAACTCTTCAATTTTCAGTGTTAAATGAAGAAAACTGGGTGGAGGAAGGGGGAAAGAGGGTGAGGAAGGCCTCCTGGCATGGGGAAAGGCCCATTGGCAATCAGGAAGGAAGCCTTGCAGACTAATAGGAGTTAGTTTGTGTCCAGTGCAGAATCTGCGGGTTGACTTGCCTCAAAGCATGTAGGGATAAAGCAGTGTTGCCACTCCTTTTTTAAAATACAAAAGCCAGCAGAAAAAGGCTCCCCCCCTCTCTCTCGTGTATTGCAGAGATGGGGAATCTCAGGCCTGGGGAAAAGCGTGGCCCTCCAAGCCCCTCTACTTGGCCCTCAGAAATCTCCCCAGGCCACGCCCTCCTCTGGCCTTCCTTCCCTCCCACAAATTTTTCTGATTGGCTGGAATGTGTCTCTGAGCTCAGATGCTGCCTCCGGCCTGCCTGCATGGAGGATACGGATGTGTGAGCATGTGTACAAACTGGCCTCCTGCGCAAAGGTAAAATTTACATTCATGGCCCCACCCACATTTGCCTCTGGCCCCGCCCACCGCAGACATGCGGCCCTCAGAAGGCTGCCCTGAAGGGAATGCGGCCCTCTGGCTGGTCCCCCAACCCCTGGCTTCTTGGAGCTCAACACGCCAAAGCTGTAAGGCAGAGAGCAGAAAATGGAGGGAAGTGTGGCGGCCCTTATCCTAGGAAAGCAGGAGAATTGTTTTGAATGACAGGGAGCTGCATATAGACTTGACAGGAGCAGCAGATATGGGGAAAGTATCACATTAGCTAAGCGGATGGGAGGCCGCCCACCCTCCATTGCACCCTTGTAAGGAACTGCGTCAGGTGACTCTGCGTAGATGCAGGCAGTAGGGCCAGACTGACCTGAGAGTGGAGAGGGTGGGATCAGACGCGAGGAAGGTCCCTCCTTGCCAAAGATTTCAGAGGGGCTTGGAGCACCCCCAAGTCCTCGTCCATCACCGCCCCCTTCCCGCTCTTACACACTGTCTCGTCAGCCTGGTGGGGAGGAGGAGGCTGCCCACGCAGAAGCTGTTCCCATCAGAGCTGGTGCAGATGGGCGCTGAGCTCAATCTCGGCACTGGGCCCGAGAACAACTCCTTTCCCTTAGCAACGGAGGCGACAGAAAGGCCTTCTTTCTGAGCCCCCTTGTATCGTCCCTTCCCCTCAGTCCCTCGTTCCCCCCTGCCCTCTCCTGCACACGCAGCCTCCGCCAGATCCGCAGGCTAACCAGTTTTGTTGTTGTTGTTGTTGTTGTTGTTTTAGTGAGTACAAATATGCGCCTGACATTGTGCACCCATTCTGTACGTTCAAAGCACATCCCGCCCGCCTCCGGATAATCCTGGAAGGCGTTGTTTGCCCCTCACAGAGCTACAATTCCCAGCAGCGCATTTAACAAAACACCGCTCCCAGCATTCTTTGAGGTGGTGGGATGTGCTTTGAATGTATGGTGTACATGCAGAGTCCATATCTTAGCAAGGAGGGATTCTTAAAACAATTGGGTGACACTCTTCCCAAATCCCCTAGTTACAGGGGACTATGGATCGTAATTTGGCAAAAATTGCAAATAGAAGAAGAAGAAGAAGAAGAGTTTGGATTTGATAGCCTGCTTTATCACTACCCGAAGGAGTCTCAAAGCAGCTAAAGAGGTTGTGACCCAGGGGTCCTGAGCTCCAGGTCCTTTGTGTCAGGCCCCAGATCTCTGCTCCCTCCCCCACCCAATTTTTATTTATTATTTTTTAAACCCTCTGCTGACATGCTGCAAAGTGGCTGCGTACACACCTTACATTTGAAAGCACTATCCCTAAGGAATCCTGGGAGTTGTAGTTTGTTAAAGGGTGCTCAGAATTGCAGTTCTGTGAGCAGCAAACTACACTTCCCAGGGTTATTTGGCAAAAGCTAATTGCTAGTGCGACTCCAGGCACACACCATTATTTTGCCCCCGGATTTGTGTCTGAATTCTTTAAGAGCCCAGAGTAGTGGTGGTGGTTAGAGGGAAGAGGGTTCTGGATTTCCTTAGAACTTCCCCCCTACCATTCTCCCCATATCACTGGAGCACGGAACACCCCACTTTTCCATGAAAACTTGTTTAAAACTGTTCAACCTAATCCAGCCAGAAACTACAAGTGGCTGTCATTTGTCATGTAGTGGTGAGAGCATTCGAGCGAAAATCCTTGGCACAGAGCTTGGCGAGTAACCTTGGGCCGGATACTAAGCCTGGCCTCCCTCACAGGACTGTTGTAACAATACTGAGCTCATTGGATGAAAAAACGATATAGAAATCTGATAGGCTATGCCAGAGTTCCGACGCTGGTGGCAGCTGTTGCTAGGATAGGTTCGTTTCCTCTTAGCCCGCCCCCTAATATGATTCCACAAGCAAGACCACCTGGATTACACCTTTAACAGGATCTCAGCATACAGAAACAATTTGGCTAGTGACTAGTTTCCCACCAACTTGTCAGGAAAATCTTTGCCTGCTACATCGGAGCCCTTTCCGAGGGCAGCATTTCAAACTGCCTCCTTAGGGTTACCGTTTTTTAAATATAAAAAACCCTTTCGCTGTCTCTTTTAACAGACAAATCAATCTGCCTCAGAAAAAAAATAAAATTCTGAAAGACTGCCATTTCTTCAAATGGTGACTAAAGCACATCGTGCATCAACACCAGAAATGCTCAGGAAGATGTGCTATTATCGCATACAAAAAAAGACTCCTGAAATCACATGCACGCACAAACACACAGCGTTGGAAACACCCCTAAGCACTTGGGTGCAATTCGTCTGACATTAAACCATATGTATATTGCTTGAATTACAACAGCAGTCCTCATCGGTGGGGTGGGGGGTGGTGTTTAGGTGACAAGTTTCGGGCGGCGACATGCTGGTGTCAACCCTCTCTCTAAAAAAAAGAGAATATTGTTTTCTGGCCAGCTGGCAACGCCATCCCTCCCTACTCCCTGGGAAATACTTTGGGGGACCCAGCGCCCCTCCATCACACGCCCCTTGATCTGATTTTATAGGGCACTCCTGTGCTACATGATTTCATTTCAATAACTTCTGCTTATGTACATATATTAATTTAGCCTAGCCTACCTCACAGGGGAGGGACGCGGGTGGCGCTGTGGGTTAAACCACAGAGCCTAGGCCTTGCCAATCAGAAGGTTGGCGGTTTGAATCCCCGCGACGGGGTGAGCTCCCTTTGCTCGGTCCCTGCTCCTGCCAACCTAGCAGTTCGAAAGCATGTCAAAGTGCAAGTAGATAAATAGGTACCACTCTGGTGGGAAGGTAAACGGCGTTTCCGTGCACTGCTCTGGTCTGCCAGAAGCGGCTTAGTCATGCTGGCCACATGACCCGGAAGCTGTACGCTGGCTCCCTCGGCCAATAAAGCGAGATGAGCGCTGCAACACCAGAGTCGTCCGCGACTGGACCTAATGGTCAGGGCTCCCCTTACCTTTACCTTTACCTCGCAGGGGTGCTTCCGATATAAAAGGGGGAGGGGAGAAAAGCACACCCAGCCCTGAGCTCCTGGGTTTGCCACACGGCTATAACTGGGCACCGATCCTGGTACGACTGCATTGGCTACCAATCAGTTTCCAGGCCCAATTCAAAGTGCTGACCTGGGCATTTTGGAGGGAGATTCTCAGTCTTCCCCCTCTTGCTGCTGCTTGCGGAGGGAATGTGACCATAGCATGGAAGGGGAGAAGTTGTTGTGGATCCAGGGAGCTCCAAGGATTGGTTGTTGCATGGAAAAATGGCTTGTTTGCTTTGCTGGAATTATACTCCACTCTTCCCCTCCTCAAAGGAGTTGCTCAAAGCAGCTTTCAACTATCAAAGCACACATAAATGCAAGGATGATACAACCATTACAAAAAAAAGAAATTAACAGAATATAAAAGAAGCAGCAACAACGAAAATAAAAATAAATCAAAACGCAGCAAAGTCACCTCCAGACTGCCAGTATTTCATGGGGAGGATTTGAGGGCATACTGGAAATTTAGCTTTTGCATTTTTGATTGAAGCGAATGAAAGCACCATAACACAAGAAGAAGAAGAAGAAGAAGAAGAAGAAGAAGAAGAAGAAGAAGAAGAAGAAGAAGAAGAGTTTGGATTTGATATCCCGCTTTATCACTACCCAAAGGAGTCTCAAAGCGGCTCACATTCTCCTTTCCCTTCCTCCCCCACAACAAACACTCTGTGAGGTGAGTGGGGCTGAGAGACTTCAAATAAGTGTGACTAGCCCAAGGTCACCCAGCAGCTGCATGTGGAGGAGCGGAGACGCGAACCCGGTTCACCAGATTACGAGTCCACCGCTGTTAACCACTACACCACACTGGCTCTCAGAAGATCCTTCTAGTTAGGAAGCTGGTGGGGAAATGCGCTGGAAAGTGTGGGATGAACAAATCATTAACAAGCAGACTTATCAGCACTGAGCAAGCAAATCAGGGTGAATGTTCACTGCTGTATAACCTCCCTCTGAACTAAGCAGAAGGCATACTCAGTAAAGACCAGACATAGTCAACCCCTCCGCGTATGCTTTGTGTCAGCAAATCAGGCTCAATAAACAGGCCTTCTGGAAGAGCTCCGAGAGCAACACCAACAATAAATATTTGCTTCCTTTCTTTTGAAAGAGTTGAATTGGTCACGCCCAACCAAATAGCTTCCTTGCTTGAAAAATGGAAGAAGATACACCTAAGTCCTTCCAAAGAGGAGGAGCGCCCTCTACTGGTTGGGCTACACACCCTTCTCTCTGTAATACGGCAAAACACACACACACACACACACACACACACACACACACACAAAGTCCTGCACTGGATCTTGCCCGACTTTGGATGTGATCCTTTTCACTGACGTCAGCTCAAGACGACCGTGCTGGCAGCTTAGGAGGCGAGGTTTTAAATATCCCTGGCTAAGCTGCCCACTGCCAGCAGGTTTGCGGTGACCTTGGGTGGTGCCATAAGCTTATCAGGCTCCGATTTCTTGCCTGGCTTTACCATCACACCACCAGATCTCGGCATCAACCCATTGAAAGTGCAAGGAGAGCCCCAAAGACATGAGCGCTATAATGATCATGCAGAAAGATGACCCGAAATCAGGCATGAACTGGGCTTGCTTACTAAATCCAAGGATCCCAGTGAACCTGAGCTTACTCTCAGTTGTGTTCTTAGGATTTCATCCAAATGGCATTATCCTGTGCAGAATAAGGGACACCTATGCCTATTACAACCAATGGGCTTATGCACACCTAGCATTGCATATGATCAGGCTACAACCTTTCTGCCATGTGTCCACCTGACGGATCGCTGCATGTGCCAATCGTATGGACAGGTTCCCCCCAGTTAACTGAAGACACCATCTCCTAAATATTTAGTGCAGGTGTTGTTGTTTTTTACCCAACTTCAGAATCAGGGCCTGTCCCTCACATTGGACAGGCTGGACATTTATCCTGGATACTGGCTTGGAAGGCAGTGTTCCTCGATTGTATGATACTGAATGCCTCCCAAAGGCACCAATTTACCTAGTAAGCAGGTCTAGATTTAGAGGCAGGCATCTGCCTTAGGAACTGGGCGTGGGGGGCAATGGGCTTTGGGGGGGGCACCTGTCACAGGCTTTCAGCTCAAGTGTCTGCCCGGTAGCTGAAACACAGTTCATCTTCACCTGTAGTAGTAGTAGTAGTAATAATAATAATTTGTTATTTATACCCCGCCCATCTGGCTGGGTCTCCCCAGCCACTCTGGGCGGCTTCCAAAAGAACATTAAAATACAATAATCTATTAAACATTAAAAGCCTCCCTAAACAGGGCTGCCTTCAGATGTCTTCTAAAGGTCTGGTAGTTGTTGTTCTCTTTGACATCTGGTGGGAGGGCGTTCCACAGGGTGGGTGCCACTACCGAGAAGGCCCTCTGCCTGGTTCCCTGTAACTTGGCTTCTTGTAGTGAGGGAACCGCCAGAAGGCCCTCGGCACTGGACCTCAGTGTCCGGGCAGAATGATGGGGGTGGAGACGCTCCTTCAGGTAAAGCTGACAAGTGTTGCATTAATGGACCAATGAAATGTTTGTGCATTTAGAATCATAGAATTGTAGAATTGGAAGGGACCCTGAGAATCATCTAGTGCAACCTCCTGCAATGCAGGAATATGCAGTTGTCCCATACAGGGACCGAAACTGCAGCCTTGGTGCTATCAGCATCATGCTCTAACCAACTGAGCTATCTCCTGCCCTGCCTACCTACCCATATTATTGGGGTCTTCCCTCCTTTGGTTTCCCAAAGGGCCGTTTTAACATGCATTCCCCTCCCCACTTTATTCATGGGGAAATTGATATCCCCAGTGCTCATTCAACAGTGTCTATGTAAAACCATCGTCAACAACCGTGCAAATCTATTGTTTTTATATAACAGGGATAAATCATGCGTCCAAGCTGGGAAACAGGATACAAATGCAATTCCAAAACCTAAAGGCTTTCAAAAATTAAAGCAAATTGAGGAGATGCTGAAGATGTTCCTTGTCTGGGGGGCTGTTTGGCCTTCAACACCCTTGGTTATACATTGCTCCTTCTGACTTGTCCTACAGCTTCTGGTTCCCCACTCCCCTCAATGTGCTACCCTCAGCCCACTCTGCCTGCAACAATGAAGAGATGCAGCAATGCAACCTATTCTTGAAGGAGGCTACCCACTGCATCTCTGCATGAGTCTGCACTCTAGGAGTGCCTCCCTCCCCCAACAAATAAAGTGAATTCAGTGTCTGGGAAGATGCAAACAGATTAAAGTGGCAGCAGAGTCAGTCTAAGAAAAGGTCAAAACTCTGGAGTTTCTTTGAAGTAAGAAACATACACACCCTGAAACCTGGTGGGAGAATAGTATCTGTTGGAGCAGGTTTAAGCTGCAAAATCTCCACCTAAGCTCAACCTGCATATTTGCAATTAAATGCATATATCGTATTTTTCTGTCTATAAGACGCCCCCTATTTTTGGGGACTCAGATTTAAGAAAATGGGGGGAGATCTATCTGTGTATAAGACGCCCCCTAATTTTTGACATTCTTTTAAAGAAAAAAAACCCCTAGCCTTATACACGGAAAAATACTGTAGTTACAAAGCACTCTTATTCAAAGGAAACCAACCCAAAAATACTCACTGAATCCCCTGAAACCACACCATTAGGGTGTGCATAACGATTTTGTTGTATTACATTTTAACACCATCATTCAACCCAATGGTTCCCAGGGCAGCATACAAACATATTCCAATAAAATATAACATATCCATGTAGATTTAAAATAATAATAATCATAACACCAATAAGCAATTGCGGCAAAACATACATTCCTGCAGCAGACAGTCCAGCTCTTTAATCCATCCATTGCCAAAAGCCTAAAGGAAAAAGCTTCACTTGCTGTTGGAACTGCCAACATGGAGGAAACTCCACAACTGAGGCGCCACGATGGAAAACCAGAGAAGGCCCTGCATCCCATTGCCACACAATGCACCACCTATAAGCACACATGGTATATGTGTGAGCATAATTATATATTATACATGCCAAGTGATCTTTATCTGATCAGGTTGACTTTGGTCCTTGATCCAATAAACCTGTTTTAAGGGTGTCACAAGCCTCTTTGTGGGTTCCTTAGGGAGTTTCCTTGTGACAAAAATTGCACGAACCAGGATTAGGAATCCCCTGATCTGTGTTCCGCTGCCCTGGGCAATGAGCCACCAGGTCCATTGGGAGGAGTTACTATCCGGACTGCGCATATGCTAAAGACTCCCCAGATTCTATAAGTTCTGATAGCTCACAGGTACTTGTCAACCTGTGGGGATGGGGGGGGAGGGTTCCTTTTTAAAAATAAAATAAAATCTCTTTTTCACTTGCAAACTTAGATACTTCTGCATATCGCGAAAATATGCCAAGTATATAGAAACTGCCACCTTAGTTTGGGGTGGCATGTGGCCACCTTAGTTTGGTGATGTAAGTGCTGACATGCTTTTTCCATACAAAAGGTGACAATCACATACAGTGGTACCTCTGGTTACGAACTTAATTCGTTCCGGAGGTCCGTTTTTAACCTGAAACCGTTCTTAACCTGAGGTACCACTTTAGCTAAAGGGGCTTCCTGCTGCCGCTGTGCTGCCAGTGCGCGATTTCTGTTCTCATCCTGAGGTAAAGTTCTTAAACCGAGGTACTACTTCCGGGTTAGCGGAGTCTGTAACCCGAAGTGTTTGTAACCTGAGGTGTTTGTAACCTGAGGTACCACTATATCATTAGCACTTGAAGTGTTGAAAGCTAAACCCCTAGCACAGTTATTATATGGGGCTCAGATCTGGACAGACAGACACCTTGGATCTACAGAAGCTGTTCAATCTAAGTTCCTAAGGCAATCCCCCCCCATTTCATCCTGTGTTCCAAATGCTTCATTGTGCTTGGAGGCTAATCTCCCCTCTGTTGAATTACAGATTTGGTGTAGGACATTTAATTATTGGCTTCGGCTAAATTTAAACCCCACTGGTCTAACTACCCTTAGTATCGTAAGATTGTCATGAGAGCGCTTGGACTAAAATTGTCCACCAAAAGCTTTACTTTTCTGGTTTATCACCACAACAGTTATTAACACTGGGCTTCAGTAAAGCAAATAATTTAATTAGACAGCACCTATATGATATCGAGCGACAGAATAATTTGGCCACGATAAGGAAGTTTTGTCCATGGTATGATTATTTTCCACCTAGTCATTTTGACACGTTGGCACCCTCTTTGCAAAAGTTAACAATTCCAAAATACGGACGCTCTTTCACTTACGCAGGAATGAATATATCTGCCTTCGGCTGTACTTGAGGGTCAATTTCAAAAAATTCCGCTGGAAAAACGGTTTTGTCCATGTGGAGATGGCAATATTGAGTCAGTGGCTCATGTGCTTCTGTCCTGCACTCTTTATAAAGAATTGAGGAGTGAGGTTATTACCCCTCTACTACTGTCCATACCAAGTCACCCAACCATTGCTACTGTGTCCTTTTTTTTTTTAGCAGATCAAGATAATCAGTTGCAGGTAGATAGCCGTGTTGGTCTGTCATAGTCAAAACAAAATAAAAAAATTCCTTCCAGTAGCACCTTAGAGACCAACTAAGTTTGTTCTTGGTGTGAGCTCATACCAAGAACAAACTTAGTTGGTCTCTAAGGTGCTACTGGAAGGAATTTTTTTATTTTGTCAAGATAATCAGGTGACAGCAAAAACGGCAACATTTTTAGCAGGGGCAATTAGAATAAGATCTATTGTTTGATTATTGATGTAAACCTCCAAAATGTATTTTGCGTAGTTAAATTTTTACCTCTGTCTTCAGTACCTTTTATTTCTATTGCTCTGGCTAGTGGCTGATGCAAATAAAGATTCTTCTGATCTGATCTGTGCAAGTGCTTAAAAACTGATAGGCACTTGCCCACCTGAGTTTGGGAGCCTGCTTGCTTTGCACTACTGAACTTGTGCATTGGGCTCCTGCTTGCCAACCACTTGCAATAAACCAAACTTCTTTCTCTAACTAAACAGCAAAGCTGTTTTCTTTAGTTTTGCAATCCAGGCAGGAGGGATGTACTACAAATCCCAGTGTCTTGGGGTAGCCACCAGGCCAGCACCTTTTGCTTTAGGGGAAGGACTGTAGCTCACTGGTAGAGCACCTGCTTTGCATGAAAAAAGTCTTGGGTTCAATCCCTGGCACCTCCAGATTAGGCTGGGAGAGACTCTCTGTCTGAAGCCTTGGAGAGCTGCTGCCAGTCAGAGCCAATAAGGAGCTAGATGGACCAAATGTTCCATCAGTCATTGTCTGGCCTAGGGCCAGATCTCCCATTGCCCTTGACGGTTGCCCATGCTGGTTGGGGCCAATGGGAGTTGGAGTCCAACAACATCTGGAGAGAAACCCAGGTGTGTAATTTATGCCCTCGTGGATTTGCCCAAGAACCCTGGGAACTGTAGTTTACTGCAAACGGAACTACAACACCCGGCAACCTTAACAAACTACAGCTCCCAGGATTCTGTCGGGGGAAGTAATGCACTTTAATTGGGCCTTAGATGTCTGGTGTGTGCGCAGCCATTCTGCTAACCCCTGCGGATTCACACCAACAGGAGCGACAGGGACGTGCACGGCCTCCCTGCGTGGCTGTCTTATCTTGCTGGTATTTTTGTCCTCCCTCTCCTCCTTTTGCAGTGTTAATGGAACAGGTGTCAGAAATGGCACCTTGTCAGTTTTTTGTGTGCAGGGAAGTTCCAAAATAGAATGTGGAGACGAGGAGGTTGCAGAACGAGGGAGGCGCGTCTGTCTTCCTCCACCTCTCTGCCCTGCCCTGAGCCTTTCCCCTTTGCAACACAGCGCCCCTACAGAATGCTTTGTGTCCTGCTCCTTACGGAACAGGGACCAGAAGACATTTTTCATCGGCCTAGGCAAAACCTGGTGCGATTCTGAGCAAGTCACTGCATGTGTGTGTGAGAGAGAGAGACTGAGAGAAAGATTGTTGGCATTGGATAAGAAGGCAGCGGGGAACATATGGAGGTAGCTTTAAAGCTCAGCACTTCTGTACAGCAGCCAAAGCCTCTTCTCCCACCCTTCCCCTCCTCCTCCTCCGTCACCTTGCTCATGAAATATGCAGCAAGGAAGCCGAGAATAACACATGCGCAAACACACACACAGGCATCCGGGCACACGCAGTTCCCCCCTTCCTAGAAGCATCCTGCTCACAAGCTGTCACTGGCAGGCGTTTCACACACGCGCGCATGCATGCGCACACACAGAGGACTCGGAAATTTGGGCAACATCTATGATCTATATTGTTGGGTGGGGCGGGGGAGGGGGGAGTCAAAGAGTAGGTGATGTGCCAGCCAAGGAGATGGAGAATCAGCCACGACCCTGAAGAGCAACATCAGTGCTGAGCAATGTGTGCCTGACCGCAAGAGCATGGTGCTTATGTTTTGAGGGGAAGGGTAGCCATAGCCCAGTGAGCAGAGCATCTGTTTTGCATGCAGAAGACCTCCAGTTCAATCTCTGGGGTCTCTCCTGACAGGGCTGGGGAACTGGGAGTGACGCTTCAGAACTCTCCAGCACGGACTGGCAATGGTGTGCCAGGATTTCAGGCGAAATGCTGCCTATGAAGTCCTGAAAGAGCCACTGCCAATCAGTGCAGATGATACTGAGCTAGATGGACCAACAGTCTGACTGGGTATAAGGCATCTGGGACATCGAGAGTGGGCCTTTAGACTCTGGACTTAATAATCTTAAAGGGGACCCCCTCTTTAGATGACATTGTGTATTACTTCAAAATGTGGTAAGTTGGCCCTGCTAAACTCAGGGCCACGATAGCTAGGTAGCAGGGATAGTCAGTGGAGCATGAGACTCTTAATCTTAGGGTTGTGGGTTTGAGCCCCACATTGATTCCTGCATTGCAGGGGGTAGGACTAGGCAACCCTCTTGGTCACTTCCAACTCTACAGTTCTATTATTCTATGTTTCTATTATCATTCTGCTGCATAGAGTCCTGGGCGTCTGCCACAAAGTCCCACCCTGGTGGTGCCGTTGACCATAGAGTTAGAAAATGACCAAATGATCCGTTAGTTTTCCATTTAAAATCTGAAGCTCAGACTGTGTGTGACTTGCCTTTTCTACTTCTCTGGGAGATAAGGGGGCAGGGATTTGTAGCCTACAGCAACAACCTGAACCTGTGTTGGGGGGGATTAACTCCTGTGTTTAATTCCCTACAGGGAAGGTCACTGCACAGCGGGGAAGTTCAAAGGGTGGGGTGTCTGAAAGCTGCAGGGATCCCCTTCCAGGAAGCAGTCAAACCTTAGATTCGACACCTGGCAATGAGGGTGGAGAAAGGCAGCAAAAAGAAGAGGTTTGGGGCATATGGGTTCTGACAGTAGCTCAGTGACAAAGCATCTGCCTTGCATGCAGAATGTCCCCAGTTCAATCCCTGGCATCTCCAGGTAGGGCTGGAAAAGATTCCTTGCATGAAACCCTGGAGAGATGCTGTCAGCCAGTGTAGAAAATACTGGGCTAGATGGACTTGCGATCTCACTCTGAATACAACAGCTTCCTTACAGAGCTGTCCATTTTTTCCATATTATATTTTTTAGAGAGAGAGGGCTGCCATGTATAAGTTTAAGCTTTGCCCAACACGGCTTCTCCATGCTGGGGAGAAAGCCACGCCTCGTGAATTTCTGCCAGCCACATGTTTCTTAACTATCCCAGTGTGCTGGAGTGGTTGAGAGTGCTGGGCTAGGAACCTGGGAGACCCAGGTTCGAATCCACGTTCAGCCATGGAGACCACAGGGTGAGCTTAAGCAAGGCACTCACAGGGTTGTTGCGAAGCTAGTGGCAGGTGGCACGAAGGAGCGCAGAGAACGCATGCTGCTCCTTCCTTTCTGCAGAGCCTCCCCCAACACACCAATGCGACTGCATGGCCCCACCTTGCTGCTCCTTTTCCCCATCCCCGTCCAGGTAAGCAGCAGTTCCTGCCATGCCACACACACTGCCACTGGACCAGATGCAGCCCTGCTTAGCTTCAGCAAGAGGGATGCAGCATGTGCCCTGAGGCCACAAGAAAAGCCCTGATGGATTGGAGCAAAGGCTCATCCAGTCTAGCATCCAGTTCTTGCGGTTGGCCAACCAGGTGCCTAGGGAAGGCCTGCAAGCAGGACCTGAGGGCATCAGCAACTCTAGTCCTCACTGGTGACACCCAGCCACTGGCATTCAGAGAAATACTGGCTTTGACAGTGGAGGCAGAACAGAGTCACATTGGCTAGCAGCCTTATGTCTAGCTAGCAGACCTGCCTCTATTCCCTCCAAACGACCCATTAAGCTGGGACCCCTGGAGTCCTGCTTGCTATTATCCTGCCTCGATGCAGAATGGGGAGATATATAGGTGGCATGTCTTGGTTGTGACGACAGTGGCTCGGCTCTGTCCGTGGAGCATGAGACTCTTAATCTCGGGGTTGTGGGTTTGAGCCCCACGTTGGGCAAAAGATTCCTGCATTTGCAGGGGGTTGGCCTAGAAATGACCCTCATGGTCCCTTCCAACTCTATGATTCTATGAGTGGCCGTTAGCCATGGAGCCTCCACACTTGGCACACAACAGGGGAGAGATTTTGCCTCCTGCCCCACTTATGAGCTTCCCAGGAGCATCTTGTTGGCCGCTGTGTAAAGTTGGGTGCTGGAGGAGAGGCACCTTTGGTCTGAGCAGTCAGGGCTCTGGATATATTATGTAACTTGGCAACTCTCTTGAAAGAGGTGTACATTTGCAAGTTCAACCTGAGTTTACAGCAGGTTACAATGCATTTTTTTATGCATAAATTTTTTTTTACCCTGTTCTGCTAGGGGAAGCCAGTGCAAGGACTCCTGCTAGAGCAGCAGGCCTTTCTCCTCTTTCTTCCCCCCATGCCTCCCCCAAATTCACTATGAGGGGGACAGGAGACCCCCCCCCAAAAAAACACAGTGTGGGCTGGGAGAGGAGAAGGCAGATCTTACTGCCAGGCAAGCAGAAATGGTTGCAATCTCCTTAGCACTACCTTGAATTCCCACCCAGAGCTTTCACTTGTCAGCTTGCTCTGAATTTGACTTTTGGACATTTCAAATCATCTTGCTGCAGAAGCGCAGCTTTAGGAACACTGCTCAAGAAACGAAAAACCTTCGGTCTAGTTTAACTAACAAGGCAATCGGGTCAAGAATAAGTGGGCTTCATTCCATACTTGATGGAATAGGATTTTATTCTGCGAGCCACCCTGAGATCTTATGTTGAAGGGCGGTATATAAATCAAATACCGTATATACTCGAGTATAAGCCGACCCGAATATAAGCCGAGGCACCCAATTTTACCACAAAAAACCTGGGAAAGCTTCATAGGAGCCACTGCCTGCCTCACTCGAGTATAAGCCAAGGGCAGCTTTTTCAGCACAAAAAATGTGCTGAAAAACTAGGCTTATACTCGAGTATATAGGGTAAATAAACTTGGCATGCAGAAAGTCCCAGGTTTAACCCTTGGTATCTCCAGCTAAAGGGGCAAGGGGTGTGTGTCAAAGACCCTTACTGGAGCTCCTGGAAAACCATTGCTAGTGCGAACAGGGCAGGGATGGGGAACCTCCAGCCCAGTGGTCAACGGTGGCCTAGTAGAATTTTCAGTCTGGTCCTTGGCGATCTCATCTCCCCAGCCAATGCCCCTTTACCAACCTCAGGGGCTTTTGCCTGCTTGGAATTCGTTTTTGAACCCGGAACATGCATGCTTCTCGCATGCTTGGATGGAGGACAGAGAGGGGTGTCGGTGCACATGTGTTGAGACGAGCCTCCTTTGCCAATCCACATTCGCTGCCCTGCCCACTTCCGCCTCTGGCGCTGCCCACTCCTGGCATGTGGCCTCTGGAAGGTTGCCCAGAAGGAAACGTGGCCGTCAGGCTGAGCGAGTTTCCCCCACACCTGGAGGAGACGACAGATAGTCTGCCCTGGTGTGTGAGGCAGCTCCCTGTGTTGCTTAGCTAGGTGGCAACTCTTCTCTGGTCTTCCTGTCATAGGAACATGCGAAGCAGCCATCTGTGCTGGTCAGCAGCTGCACCTGCTCTTGAGATCTTCAGGGAAAGGCATTTCCTGAGCTCTGTTCCCTGACATGTCCTGGCAGCACCTCTGAAACCAGGACCTTCTGCCTAGACAGGACAGAACGATGACCACATGCAATGGTTTCTTAACTTTCTTAGCTCCCCTGAGGTCCATCTCTCCACCATGCTTCCCAGTTCTCGTCCTTCCTACCACCTTCCTGCAAATCGCACTCAAACTCCCATGATCCCACAGTAAGCCTTAGCTGCCAGTTAACCTTCCCTCCCAGGAACAGTGTAGCCAGTCAACATGCAGTCATGGAAAGCTTTTCCCCAGAGCAGTTAGAATGTGCCCAAGGGTTCCGTGTGTTGTCTCGGCGGAACGGCCAATGGCCGAGCTTCTGGGAGATTCCGGGTGTTCAGGTAGGCAACGGACAGGTCATTAACCCTTTGGCCAGAGCATCCGTTGCTCCAAAGGCAACCATTGTTTTCAGTTCAGAGCGAGTCCAAGGCATCGCGATGTAATGGCTTCTAGCGAAGGTGCACTGGCTGGGAGACGCAAGCGCCTTGTCTCGCAACCTTTCCTGTCATGCTGAGCAACAAAGGTGGCTAGGGACCGCAGGAACGCTCACGCGGGATGCCTTTTAAACCTGCTCCAGGCCATCTTGAATAATTCATGCCCCTCTAGCACTCAGTGCTTCCTCCTCCATCTATATTTCATGTAATTAAAACTTTGCTTGCGCTTTCTCCTCCCCACCCCCCTCTCGCTGCTTCTTTTAAAAAATTCTTTTTAACATTGCGTTTGGGTCTCCTGGGTTCTTTTGGCATGGGGATGAGTGTCTTGGGGCCGGTGGTGACAGAAGAAACATATCGACAGGCGAGAGCCAGTGTGGTGTAGTGGTTAAGAGCGGTGGACTCATAATCTGGGGAACCGGGTTCGCGTCCCCGCTCCTCCACATGCAGCTGCTGGGTGACCTTGGGCTAGTCACACTTCTTTGAAGTCTCTCAGCCCCACTCACCTCAGAGTGTTTGTTGTGGGGGAGGAAGAGGGGAAAGGAGAATGTTAGCCGCTTTGAGACTCCTTCGGGTAGTGATAAAGCGGGATATCAAATCCAAACTCTTCTTCTTCTTCCTACTTATAAACATCCCAAGGGCATCTCTTGGCTATTGTTGGACAGAGTGTCATGAACAAGCTTGAGCTTTGGTTTGATCCTGCATGGGGTGTGTATGCATGTAGACGAAGAGACGCTTGCAAACACTGAGTGACTACACCAAAGGAGCAGTAAGAATTCAAGCTTAGAAATGAAGATCAAGCTTGCCAAGGAGTCAGCTGCCAGTCAACTGAGACTAGCTCTGGAAAGAAGATAAAGTCCCTACCAGAGATAAGAATGGCAGATCAAGTTGATGGATTATGCCAAAATGGCTAAAATGACCGGAAGAATCAGAAATCAGGAAGACCAAAATTTTAATAAGTAACGGGGGAAATTTATAACTTAAAGACCATTGTAGACAGTTAAAATCGTTAGTAGGATTGGAGTATCACTTGTAGTTTAATGGTGAATTTTGGATACAACGGAGAAGTAAAAGATTTTGATTATTATAAAAGATGCAGGAGGAAATGATTAACAATAGGACCCACAAAGGGGAGGGGGGAAGTCCAAGAGATTCCTTGGAATCTTGATTTTATGTTGTATGTTGGATATGTGACTGTAACATTTTAATCTGAAAAACCAAATAAATTAATTTAAAAAAAAGAAAAAGAGAGACTAGCTCTGCCCAACAGATCAGAAAGAGAAATGCTTAAACCAGGCATAGGCAAACTCGGCCCTCCAGATGTTTTGAGACTACAATTCCCATCATCCCTGACCACTGGTCCTGTTAGCTAGGGATGATGGGAGTTGTAGTCCCAAAACATCTGGAGGGCCGAGTTTGCCTATGCCTGCCTTAAACATTGACTTATTTATCATTAAAAATTATGTATGTATAGGTTTCTGTTTTTATTCTACTACATGTAGACCTGGCCAAAGCCAGAAGGAAGAGCAGCCTCTGGGCATGCCTAAAGTGCAGTATGCCTCTGAAGGCAGTATGGCTCTCAATGCCAGTTGATGGAAATCACAGGCGGGGAGAATAATCTTGCGCTGAGGTCCTTCTTGTGGACTTCCAAAGAGAGATCTGGGTTGGCTACTGTGAGAACAGGATGCTGGACTAGATGGGCCTTTGGCCTGACTCAGCAGGGGTCTTCTGACGTTCTTCTGCTGTGCTTCAAATGTGCCATTCAGATATTGTGAATTTGGCAACCGGGTCATAGTTGTTTTGAACTTATTGTGTTTTCCAACTTCAGTGGGAGGGAAAATACAGGTTGGCATTTTGAGGCCAACAATGTCACACAGACTCTGCGAAAAACGAATAGCACCAATCCCACAACATACACTCATGTGAAAGGGCCTTAACTGGCTAACGTTGGCACCTGTGTTTCTAAATAACAGCTCACTGCTTTCAATGGATGGATTGACAAAGTGATGGGGAGTCATGTGCTGAAACAAATGTCAGAAAGACTCTGGGGCCTGTGAATTTGGCACAATACTGAGGTTTCATTGCTTTGCAACTTAACAGCAAGAGGAAAGGTTCTTGCCTTTTTCTGTCTCCTGCAAATTTGGATGTCCAGAACAAAATATGATGTGTTTTGAAACTGTGACAGATTAATTTGAACTCTGTTATTGCACCAAATTCTAGATAATTTGCAAAATTTGATTTGAACCCTGATTTGAACAGTCACACACAGAGAGACGCAAACAGACACAGGGGATTCAGAAGACCAGGAGCCTTCTATAAGCATACTGCAGAGCGTGGATAGGGAAGCAGTCACCCTCTGGACATTGATGGACTACAACTCCCATCATCCCTGACTATTGGCCATGCTGGCTAGAGCTGATGGGAATTGTAGTCCAAGAACACCTGGAGGGCCATGGGTTCCCCATCCATGGTATAGTGGAAGTGGATAGAGCTCCCCCCGCCCTCCTTCCCATCTCATCACAGGATCACTCTGTGAAACTGATTGGCGAACATACTAAATATACTTCTCACACAACACATGGCTGATTTGCAGCTGCGTGATATGGCTGTGGGCATTAGCTTAGATGGCTTTAAAAGCAAAGAGGGATAGGCTACAAGAATTTATAGAAGGCCCGGCCAATCTAGAGGCTTCTTATCACCTGCCAATCACAGTATCTGTTATTCTACATCCCTATTCCCTTCCTAAACAGGACTCTGAAGCCTGGGCATTCATAGCCTCAGAATGCATGGTTCCCTTCAGATGTTGTTGGAGTACAGCTTCTATCATCCCTGACTATTGGCCATTCTCGCAGGGGATTCTGGGAGTTGTAGTCCCGCATGATCAGGAAGGGAACCCTGTGGACTACCCCTGAGTTAGGTTATATAGCCCAGAGTCCCTGACGGTTGTGTTACTTGCTAAGGTGGAATTCTGACAGTTATATCTGGCCTGTACCGTTTCACCCAGGTGGAGGGAGGGAGGCGAGCTTTTTGATATCTCTGTACGCGATACAATTAACGTTTGAGTCAATCGATCTCCTTACAGTTTCGCCACCTTACAGTCTGCTTCCTACCTTGCTTTCATTGCGACACACTTATCTAGGTAGAGTATTTCTTTCTTGAAGCATCTTAGCTGATGTTATTGGCAGTTTATTTATTAATTAACTTTATATACCACCCTTCATCAAAAAATAAATAAAATCTCAGGGCGATTCACAGAATAAAATCAAGATGAACTTTGCAAAAGCTGAACTGCTATAGCAAACCAAAGCTCCTTGAAAATTCTCCTCTGTGAGGCCACCAGAATAACTGCAATAATAATGGCCAGAGTGGAGCTACAGGATCCTAAAACCAAACTTTGAAAAGCGCTCCTTTGCAAATTTAGATAAGCTTTGACTGGAACTGAGCTGCTAGGCCATATTAGAGCACCTCCGATTAGGGTGGACAAGACTAGCGAGAGCTGAGCTGCTACCCCACAAATCCACTGTTCTTTCAAGAGATTCTCTGCAAGTTAATTGAAATAAGCGAGATAAGCTTGGCAAGCAGCCAGCTGCATGTCAATTAAGATGAGAACTCACGAACAGCGAGAAACAAAAGAAGCTTTAAAATCTACTGTTAGGCATCAACAGATGGCAATAGGATAACAATTTTGCTTGTTGTTGCGCATGTGTATCTTTAGGAATGTGGTGTGCTAATATTACAATGCCCACACTAGTGCTATGAGCTTGGCTCCCCGGTTGGATGAAAGGGTGGAGATAAGAGCCTTAAGAGGTGCACTGGGAAGCAGCCACGACACACCCACCCACGTATAAAAGATGTACAGTGGGACATTTGCGGGGAGGGGAGGGCTGCAGCTCAGTAGCAGAGCGTCTGCTTTGCGTGCAGAAGGTCCCCGGTCTGATCCCTGGCATCTCCAGCTAGGGCTGGGACAGATCTCCCGGCCGAAAACCTGGAGAGCCACTGCCAGGCAGCGTAGAGACCACGGAGCCAGTACAAGGCAGCTTCCTAAAAGGCAGTGGGATAAGACAAGAGTTGGGCTCTGCACAGATGATAAACTTTTGAGGCTCTGCAGAGATAGCAAAACTAGGGCAGTTTGGGAGTGCTTCCCCCTTGCAATGGTCCAGTACATCTTGAGAGTCATACTATAGATCAGGGATGTCCAACAGGTCGATCGTGATCTACTGGTAGATCCCCGCAATGTTTTGGTAGATCGCGGTCGATCTCTGGCTCGCTTTCCTCTGTGTCAGTAAATCTGACACCCTCCATTGTTGTTTGAACTGAGGAAGGGAAGACAGAGCTCCCTCTGTGTGGTTGTCTCCATCCATAGCGATGTTTTTGCGAGTGACTTAACCCCAACTTCCCTTGCCTTCCCCCCCAAAAAAGCCTGCACCTTAACACCCCCAAAATGGGACTTTCCTCCTCCCAAAAAAAGCTCAACAACTTTGAGCTGAACCCCTTAAAAAACGGGGGTAGATTTTAACTCTGAAAGTAGATCGCAGTCTCTTGGGAGTTGGCCACCCCTGCTATAGATAATGGGGGGTGGAGGAATATATAGGGAGAGAGTCTTCTTGCTGGAGGTGTGGCCTGGCAGAAGCCTGTTGATTCTCGTCTTGATCTCCATTCTCGACTACTTCCCCTCCAAACAATTCCATGGAAGGGTTTGTGGAATTGACTGGATAGATCATCAAAACCAGCACCCTCTGCCTGGCCTGGTCAATTTCACTCCCTGAGAAACAGGAAGTGGGCATGATCACGAGAGCAAGAGGCATAAGGAGGCCTTCTTTCCTCCTCCACCCTTTGCTATGTAAGGCTATTGTTATGGTCTCGGGAACAGGGAAGATGCTCTGCAGAAACTTTCATCAGCGTACACAGCTCCAGAGGTGGAGCTAGCTGCTCTGGCACCCGGAGCAGCGTACATGCTGTGCACCTGGGGGCGGGGCTAGCCACCCACGGGGGTGGGGTGAGCTGCCCACGGGGGCGGGGTGAGTGTCCCAGGGTGGCGCTGCCCATGGCGAGCAGCAAGAGTACCAGGGGGGCAGGGGGGCAATGTCACCACCCCTCAGGGATGACACCCGGGGCGGACCGTACCTACTGCACCCCCTTCCTCCACCAGTGCACAGCTCCTGATTTACTTTATCTCAAATACATCATTCTTGTCGTGGCACCTTCCCTGTGGAACGCCCTCCCTTCAGATGCCAAGGAGATAAAGAACTACATAGCTTTTAGAAGACACCTGAAGGCAGCCCTCTGTCGGGAAGTTTTTAATATTTGATGTTTTATTATGTTTCAATATATGCTGTAAGCCGCCCAGAGTGGCTGGGGAAACCCAGCCAGATGGGCGGGGTGTAAATAATAAAATGATTATTAAATCACGGGGTGGCTGAAATCACTGATTGGTGGGAACCCAGTAGGAAAAATGCTTTGAATATTGATCTGGTGCCTCAAAAATCCTACCTCTTTAGGATTTCTACTTTGCTTTTCTACCTAAAATATAATCTGAGCAGCTAACTGGGAACACTTGATGTCTGCAATGTCTCCTCAATCCCACCCCGCCGAATGAGTAAATTTCAGGAATAAATTGTCAGGATCCAGGCCTGAGTCTATTCCACAAGCTGAAATTCAGCACCATTGCTTTTTAAAGCTAGGGCAGGTTTCTAGCCAATTAAGGGTGTGTAAAGAGGGGCTCGAAAGTGTGTGGCCATAAGAACATAATAGGTAAAAGGTAAAGGACCCCTGGACGGTTAAGTCCAGTCAAAGACGACTATGGGGTTGCGGCGCTCATCTCGCTTTCAGGCCGAGGGAGCCGGCGTTTGTCCACAGACAGCCTTCCGGGTCATGTGGTTGGCATGACTAAACTGCTTCTGGTGCAACAGAACACCATGATGGAAGCCAGAGTACATGGAAACGCCGTTTACCTTCCCACCGCAGTGGTACCTATTTATCTACTTGTACGGGCGTGCATTCGAACTGCTAGGTTGGCAGAAGCTGGGACAGAGCAATGGGAGCTCACCCCATTGCAGGGATTCGAACTGTCGACCTTCTGATCGGCAAGCCCAAGAAGCTCGGTGGTTTAGACCACAATGCCACCAGCGTCCTAAGAACATAATAAAAGCCCATGGGTCTAGCCATTCCAGCATTGTGCTTTCCCCACAGTGGCTAATCAGATGCCCCACCAAAGCCCATAAGCAGGAGACAAGAGCCTCTAGCACTCTCCCAATGCTGCTCCCTTGTAACTGGTCTTTGGTCAGACAGACAGGAGGGCGAGCAGAGGCGGGGGGGTGGGGTGGAATTGAAGGGAAATTAGGAAGTTCAGGTAAGGATGCAGAAGGCAAGCCAGATCAGGACAAGGGTAGTGCCTCAAGTTTCCTTCAGCAGGGTGAGGAGGGCAGATTGGCAGTTGGTCTAATCCAATGAGTATAACAATATCTATTTGATATCACAAGATTAAAAAGTGTGAATGCTCAAGCGATGAATGAATGAACAATTTTAACAACAAATACACACAACCTTCATTACCCAGTTCAAACCACTGCAGGTTACTTGGCAGCAGGTGTATTTGTTGAATGAATGAATGAATGATGCAACCTAAGTTTTGCTTGTTGATGGTGCAATGGCCATGTGACCTACTTTACAAAGGACAGTCCACCTGATCCCTTATATCCATGCCCAATCACTGAGGTTTTGGGGAGAGTCACTGTTAGTGGTCCCCTACGGCTTGGATGCAAAGCTCGCATCCACCAGGAGTCATGAGTTTAGTATTGTGGACCCAATTTTATAGAACTTTTTCCTAGTTGGGGTCAGGCAAGCCTCCTTTCCTGACACCTACTGAAAACACCCTTTTATTTCAGCAGGCATTTTAACTGAAATTTGATTTTGTAGTTTTTACCGAATATGGTATCTAAGAAATATATAAATTGCATAAGTAAATAAACATGTGGAAATTCTATGCAAATATCTGTCCTCTTTTCTCATCTCTTTTTTGGTGAAGCATCCCCCACCCCTTTCTCTCTTTCTTACATACACATGATGTGTGTCCGGGGGGGGGGGGTTGCATCCAAGTAGCAAGAGTGGGCCCACAACATCTGAAGGGCCACATGTAAAGGAGTGGAGGGCCACACACAGCCCCTAAGCTGCAGTTTTCCCAAATTCCCAGTCTCCTTTGGCAGCTGCATGACAAGCAATACAGACACAAAACAGGCTCAGCGGTGCAATATTTTGTGTGTCTACTCAGAAGGAAGTCCTAGGCCGGGTTCTTACTCCCTTGTAAGCACATTTATAATTGCAGCACATGTTTGTCAATAGGGAAACCTTTGGATCACTTATTATTAAACAAGGAAACGGCATTCTTTCGTTCTTTTTCCCCTTCTTAGATAAGTGATTATCACAATAAGATGCCCTGAGAACAAGAACTTCTGATTTAGGCCCCACTTAACTTAAATCATGTAACAGGTCCATCTGCCAAAGGCTAATTGTGTGGGCTTATACATCTGAGAATGTGCAGCCCTTCCCCACATGCTAAAATGTCTCAGTCATAGCTGAGAACCTGACAGGGTGAATTTCCACACATTTCCCCTGTGTGTGTGTGTGTGTTAATTCTGTTTTGTTTTTCAGGTACATCACTGGCAACTGAACTTCTTCTATCCACTGAATGCACAAACCCTCTCTCTCTCTCTCTCTCTCTCTCTCTCACTCACTCACTCACACACACACACACACACACACACACACACACACATCTAGAGACAGTCACATTATATAAGGGTTAGAGTATTGGGGGCGGGAAAGCCAAACAGCATCTATGAAAAGATTTTATGCCGGATGCTAGGCGGAGGATTAGCTCTGGGGCCAGCTGTCTTATTCTCTGCAAACGCGCACAAAATGTTACAGCCGTCGGCCGGCTCCAGAGAAAAAGGGAGCCGGCAAATGATTGATACAGCTTCATTCTCCCTCTGTTACAGGCGCTGAAGGTGCCGAGATATATTTGGCTGAAGTCAACTTGGAAGCTCCATTTTTGACTGTGACAGAGCCATAACTCTGGGCTGGATAGGTGGAAGGTGAGATTGGGAGGTAATATGGGTGGGTGAAATAGACGGACAGATAACTGGGAAAATGTCAGGAGCCACACAAAACTGCAGTTCCCAGAGTTCTTTGGCCTCTAGTACTGATTGATGTAGGGACGCAGGTGGCGCCGATCAGAAGGTTGGCGGTTCGAATCCCCGCGACGGGGTGAGCTCCCATTGCTCGGTCCCAGCTCCTGCCAACCTAGCAATTCGAAAGCACGAAGTGCAAGTAGATAAATAGGTACCGCTCCAGCGGGAAGGTAAACAGCGTTTCCATGCACTGCTCTGGTTCGCCAGAAGCAGCTTTGTCATGCTGGCCACATGACCTGGAAGCTGTACACCGGCTCCCTCAGCCAGTAAAGCGAGATGAGTGCTGCAACCCCAGAGTCGGACACGACTGGACCTAATGGTCAGGGGTCCCTTTACCTTTACCTTTACTGATTGATGTAGGGTTGATATCACCCTTGTCTTTTGCACTAGATTGGGAAAGGTGTTGATCTGGGGAGCGCTAAGAGTGGAAGAAAGAGCTTCTTAGTCTGGCCTAAATGACCCACAACACCAGGATGAAAGGCATGTAAGACAAGAATGAATGCCAGGAAAAGGAAAGGTTTTAACACCTTGGCTTCAATGGAGAGAGAGAGTTAGTCACACACTGCAGTGCTGCTGAAATCAACAGCAGAATTAGATCCTGATTTCATATCCCATTTTGTTGGGAGCTATCAAAACTACACTTCCCTCATTCAGATGTCATGGGAAATTGTGGTTTAACAAAACAGGATATAAGCACTGAAGCTGGCTGCATGAAAGGAGGAAGGAGCATATTCCATCAACGGTATCTCCGAAAAATTGTACACATCATTTGGGAAGACAGGCAAAGATCACCAGTGTCAAAGCAATGATTCAACACCAACTTCATTAGACTGGTCATGTTGTGCAGATGCCTGATGAGCGTCTTCCAAAGCAACTACAGTACTCTATTCCGAACTTAAAAATGGAAAGCGTAATGCTGGCGGTCAACAAAAGAGGTTTAAAGACTGTCTCAAGGCAAATTTTAAAAAATGTAGTATAAACACCAACAATTGGGAAACACTTGCCTGCGAGCGCTCCAATTGGAGAACAGCCTTTACCAAAGGTGTCATGGGCTTTGAAGACACTCGAACTCAGGACGCAAGGGAGAAATGTGCTAAGAGGAAGGCACGCTTGGCAAATCCGCACTGTGATCAAATCCTGCCCGGAAACCAACCTCCCCATTGTGGAAGGATGTGTGGATCCAGAATTGGCCTCCACAGTCACTTATGGACTCATTGTTAAAACCGTGGTTATGGAAGACAATCTTACTCGGCTACGAGTGATCGCCAAAGAAGAAGAAGAAGCTCAGTCTTTGCCCAATAAGCCATGGTTTATTGGACCAAGATTTTTTACATTTGAACTGAGCCTATGCATTGCTTATTTTCTCCAGTTAGGGGACTTTACAGATATATGTTCTCCGTATATGTATCTGTGTATGTATCATAGTCTGCTGTGAATTTCAGAAGTAGGTGGTAGCAGCAAAAGTTAGACGGAGAGAATGGGAAGGAAAAGGAGACAGTGGGCAGAAAGAGGATAGCCACAGATGGATGGGTAGTTAGTTGTAATGGGAGTTATAAAGAGACAAAGCGGGTGGATGATGTATGTATGCATACAGATAAGAAACTGACAGATAGTGATATATTAGGACCAGGTTCTTAAATGCAAGGACATCACTTGATTTATCTTCATTTTATGACTGGTATGTGAATGTGTGAACTAACTCCTATGTGTGTGTGGTGATGTGTTACTTCTGTTGCTGCGGCTAGATCTGTGATTGCCTATTCCCACATGCAAGTCACTTGTGATGACAGCAGTCATCTTATTATATATATGCACGTCTTAATCAGGCCTTGATGTGTAGCAATGAAGGTGCAGAAATAAACAAAGGATAGATATCTGGAAAGTGCTGAAGACCTGAGTGGGGGATAGGAGACAAGCTTCAGTTTCTTCCTGCATTTATTGGGCCACGGGAACCATAGTTTACTGTGACATCCAAATCTGGCAAACCATGGTTAGCGCTCACCATTTTTGCCTCCAAAACTAGCAATGGAAACCAAAAGGTTTCTGACTCTGCTTTGGAATCAAGCTATGATTAGGGAAGATATGTGAAGAGAGAGTAAAGGGAGTCGCAGGAGGGCAGATTTATTATTTTTAATTTCATTTATTTCCTACCTTTCCTCCAAGGAAATCTGAGTAGCATACTAATACCCTATTAAGCATTTTATCCTCACCACAGCCGTGGGCGACAGGATGGGCTGAGAGAAAGAAAGACTAGGCCGAGCGTTAACCCATTGAGAATCAGGGCTGAGTGAGGATTTGAACTCAGACCTCTCCAGCCGCAGGCCAACGCTCTTGCCTCATGAACAAATGGGTAAGGAAATGGAAAGGCGTAGGTGATGTTATAGGTGATGGAGTTTGAGTTTATATGGACAAAGTTCATGGGAAGAGTGTGGGGAGCTCATCCTTTTGTACAAAAGAAATTAGAATTAAACATCAAACTCTGCATTGCCTCATCATTCCAGATTGGTGAAAAAAATATGCACCCAGTTAATGAAAAAGTCCCCCTTTCCCCCTCCGCCACTGTGTGGACTGAGGATCAGGGTAGCAGAAAATGCACTCGAAAACTGTTGTATCAACCTTCAGGCTTTTGAATCCATCTCTTTTTCCACCTCACCCCCCAGCCTTGGCTTTCAAAGACAGGGCAGCTTTGACTGTCTAGGGGCACCCATTTCACATGCAAAATTTGTCTTGCTGCCTTGTTAGCTTTGGGAAATGGTTTGCTGTGAGTCAGGATGACGTCGTAGCTGGTGCAGGATGAGGGTGTCTTGAACCTGAACACAGGAATTGTGCCTGACTGGGTCACTCACACCAAAAGTCCATCTGCCCAGCAGGGATTTCTTTGGGTCTGCGTTTTTAAAAGAGAACACACCTGAACTGCACTTCCCAGTCTAGTGACTTTGATAAGAATCAGGGATGGGCAAATCGGTCCATTTCAGTTTCTCTCTTTTTCTCCCCAGTCCTAAGTCCAGTTCTGCACATTTCTGGAACAGTTTGTGTTTAATCAGTCCTTATGAAAATTAATGATCATTTTTGGCTTAATTTTTCCTAATATGCCTTGTTGTAAGATTCTCCCCCCCCTAATAAACACATTTTTGCAAAGTGTTTTGAAAGTTATCTTCACTAATATGTACATTTTTATACACACTTTCCCCTAGTACTGTATATGCATTTTTGAAAAACGTAATATTTGACTGCATAGCATTTTTTCCTAAAAGAGCAAATTTTGAAGGCAGGCTGCAAACTCTACCGCCCCAATCAGAATGCGTTTATCCCCTCCAAGATTCTTGGCTCAAAGATGCACATCAGTACCCAAAAATGCACATTTTAGAGGAGAATCCATTTACCGGTATTTCCCCTAAAGCATGCAGGATCACACTGTCTGCTTCAGATCTGTGTGGTGGGCTTGGGCAAGATGATCCCACCTCCTTGCCACCATCAGCTCTGCCTGTTTGGTTTATTCTCCCATAAGCCCAATTGGCGTCACAAGGACCAGGCAAGGCAAGCAAAGGCAGGCTGCTACGCTTTCGTCTTGCTCGTGCCCCTGCTTCCAAGTGAGTAGACAGCTACAGCAGGCAAAAGGATCAGGGCCATGGAGAGGAGCTGGGGAGACCCTGCTGGGGTGTGGGCTTCGGGAGATGGCCCCAAATCCCAATCCCAGGCTCCGGGGGGCAGGGGAGAAGGTCCTTGAGGCACCAGCACATAGAGAACACATATTCCTGGTTATTATGAGGTCATCATTAATGAAAGGAACAGTGCTGAAGAATGAATGTGCTTCCTGAAAGTTCCCTTTAAGAGGCCACGAGAGAGCAATGCAATAAAACTTGCATGAAATACACAGACAGCCTCATTGCATCTCCCTGGTGAAATGCAGGTTACCCGACGTCACACCTAGATTAAAATTTAGTAGAGCTACCAGGGGCAGTGTGTGTGTGTGTGTGTGTGTGTGTGTGTGTGTGTGTGTGTGTGTGATAAAGTTGCTTTGGGGGCACATGTGGCTCTTGGGCCACCTCTGATCCAATTCCTCTTCCTGGCTCGTGAATCAAACCCATCTAAAGTAATCCAACTGAAATATTAGCCTGGCCTTTTCTCAAAGACTCCCAGGTTGACAATGCCATGTGTTCCTAAGCCATCCCTTCCAGTGGGCTCCCACCACCCTTATAGTATGGATGCTCATCTTGGAATGTCCTACCTGAACCTCATCCTTTTGGACTTACTTCCAACTCAAGTGAGGCTTGGTCCTCAAAAGACCTGCCTCCCAAGTTGCAGCTTCATTTGCAGGCTACAAAGTGAAGGGGGCTTGGGGCGTTTTGGCGGGACGAGGCGAAAGTCACAGCCAAAGCCAGAGGTTCTCCAAGCAGCTGCTGGCCTTTGGCAGATGTCACTTCCTACACACCCACCCAAAGTCCCCAGAATGACACTGATGGGAGCTTCCAGGAACTAATGATGGTCACCAGTGGAAGGTGCAATTCTACCCCTCAGAAAATGAGCTCCCCTTAAGCTGACCCTACACCCTCAAGTAACGTAGAAATTTTGGAAGGGGAACCACAAGGCAATGGTGATGAATTTCCACCCAACTTTGGGACCAGTTTACTTGCAGGATCACCTCACCCCATACTGGGCCCACTAAACCACATTGATCTGCAGAACTGGCACTGCTATAAAAAAGGTAAAGGTACCTCTGACCGTTAGGTCCAGTCGCAGACGACGCTGGGATTGCGGTGCTCATCTCGCTCTATAGGCCAATGGAGACGGCGTTTGTCCGCAGACAGCTTCCGGGTCATGTGGCCAGCATGACTAAGCCACAGAGCAGCTCACGGAAATGCTGTTTACCTTCCCGCCGGAGCGGTACCTATTTATCTACTTGCACTTTGACGTGCCTTCGAACTGCTAGGTTGGCAGGAGCTGGGACCGAACAACGGGAGCTCACCCCGTCGCAGGGATTCAAACCGCCAACCTTCTGATCAGCAAGCCCTAGGCTCAGTGGTTTAGACGACAGCTACTTAATACTTGCTTCATGCCTGTAAGAAACTGAACATTTTGTGTGGCAGCACTGCACTTTGGAACTCGCTATTGACATTGGGCAGGTGACTTCACTGTGCTCTTTTCAGCAGCTGCTTAAAAACAATTTTGTTTGGGCAAGTTTGTAGAATGTTAAACTGTTTTCATCTTCTTTTTTAAGCTACTGTTGATTTTCATCACCTTTTGAAATATTTTAATACTTGTTTTAACAACAGCTTTCAATGTTTTATTTTCTATTGCTGTAAATCATCTGGAGGGTTGTTTCTTTTCTTTTTTCCAATCAAGTGGTATATAATTTTCTTAAACAAATAAAATAAAAACCCACCTAACCCCACCCTTAAATTGATGGAGGGCTAATTGCCCTCCTCCCCTTCCATCAGTCTAAATTTGAGTTGAAAGTTATGATAATGCTTGGCTTAATTCTGCACCGGGCTCAATTCTATGTAAATCAGTCTGCCTAGAGCACTACAAAACATCCAGCCTAATTCTGTGGGTAGCTGTTGCTGGCTAAGGGCACTTCTACACCAGGGATTTAAATGCAGAATTCCCACTCTTTGCCCTGCAAAAAAGTGAGGGGAAATTGGCATGGTGGAAGATGGCAATACTTGATGAGGCATGGAAAGTGGTTTTAGCTGCTGTGGTCTAAACCACAGAGCCTAGGGCAGTGGTGGCTAACCTTGGCACTCCAGATGTTTTGGAACTACAACTCCCATCATCCCTAGCTAACAGGACCAGTGGTCTGGGATGATGGGAGTTGTAGTCCCAAAACATCTGGAGTGCCAAAGTTAGCCACCACTGAGCCTAGGGCTTGCCGATCAGAAGGTCGGCGGTTCGAGTCCCCGCGATGGGGTGAGCTCCCATTGCTCGGTCCCTGCTCCTGCCAACCTAGCAGTTCGAAAGCACAAAGTGCAAGTAGATAAATAGGTACCGCTCCGGCGGGAAGGTAAACGGCGTTTCCGTGCGCTGCTCTAGTTCGCCAGAAGTGGCTTAGTCATGCCGGCCACATGACCCGGAAGCTGTCTGCGGACAAACGCCAGCTTCCTCGGCCTATAGAGCGAGATGAGCGCCGCAACCCCAGAGTCGTCCGTGACTGGACCTAATAGTCAGGGGTACTTTTTAAGAGAACAAGGAATGGGCAGGTCTAAAAACCCTCAGCCTGGAAGCACCATTGCAGTGAGATCTTGTGACCCCCATCCTAGATGCTGCCTTTGTAACATACATTTTATAAAGGGATTATATACAATGTGTATGCAGAACCTCATACCCAGGGGCCAAATGTGGCTCTCCTGCCTTTTCTATCTGGCTCTCCGGATTCTCTCGAGTCCTCACTGTCTCGCTGGCCAAGCATCACACACCAAGAGTTTTTTGCCTGGTTGGAATGTGCCCCTGATCTCTGATCGTGCCTCTTGCTTGTCTAGACGGAAGGCAGACGGGGTCACGTGAGTGTGTGTAGAAACTGGCCTACTGTGCAAAGGCAATATTTGCATGCGTTGCCCCACCCACATCTGTCTCTGGCCCCGCCCACCATATGGCCCTTGGAAGGTTGCCCAGAAGGGAATGTGGCCCTCAAGCGGAAAAGAGTTTCACGTCCCTGATGTGCAGGGACCCACCCCGCCCTTAAAAACATCCAAATGCAATCCAAATTCTGGAGGATGACAAGCCAGATTCTGACACCCAAATGGATTATGAACAATAAGCCCTTTAGAATATATTTTGCATAATTAAGGCTGATTCCAAATTCATCTCTGCTGCCATAAGGTCTAGAAACCTTTGGATCTTAGGCAAGTCAATTGAACAACTTTGGGGGTTTCCTTAAAAATATGGCAACCCTAGTTATAGATACACATATCACTCACAGGAGGCCTCCTTAATCCACAAATTTCCCTATTAGAAACATGCTTTATAAATGCTTCTGCTGTCCCCAGGCATCAATATTTGGGGGGAAAGGATGTTCCACTGCATCTGCACAGTTATCCATCTCAGCCAAACACGTCAACAGCCACAGAATATATGTGAGTAAATATATTTATATATAGGGAGAGAGAGGCAAGAGAGATCGCCGCGTAGCCACTTATAACTCTGGTGAATATTTTATGAAGTTCTGCTATGACGGTGCATATTTCGAACTGGAACTCATGCCAGTTATGTAAAGCAATTTTGCTATGGCCGCCAACCTTCGCTCCCGTCTCCAAGGTGGGCTGGGAATTTTAACTTATTATTATTTTCTCTGCTCGGCTTAATTTTCTTTTATTTTTTTTAAAGCAACCATCCTTTAGCTGCATCAGTCAGGACCTTGTGTGACCTCTCTGAGCCCTGGAGAGCTTTGGTTTGACAGAAACCTGGGAGGAGGAGGAGGAGGAGGAGGGTTGGTGAAATGGCAAGCCCCATTTCCCCTTCCTTATTGAAAAGTTTGCTTCTTCAGTTGGGCCTATGCCAAGTACCTAGACCCTACTGATCCCTAAATTAGGGTTGTGTTGAGCCATGGTGGGTCTGGTTGCCCCAAGCCTTGAGGATCCACAGCTCATCTTGCTCAACTCCTGAAGGATTCCCCACTTGCTCTCCTTTCCACCAGCTCAATTTCCCCACCCTAGAGAAACTGGCGACCTCTCCGAACTCAACCCCCGGTAGGCTTAAGGAGATAATATGGGTTTGATACATTCATAATCGCCACTGCTCTCTCCCGCCCACCTCCTATCTGACTGTTTTTAAGCCCATTCAGGGGCTCTTCTCCTCTCCTCTCTATTATTTCCCCTGTGCTGGTGGAGGAGAGATCAAATTTAATCAAGGGAAAAAAGAACACGGAGTATTCAGTCCGGCAAAATAAATAAATAAACCCAGATACATTGGGGAGTTGTGTGCGTTGTGGGGTTGGCGGGGGGAGATTACTGCACGGGAGGGGGTTGGGCAGATGAATGGATGAAGGTTAAAAATAGAAATTTGTTTCCCTCCTCTTGTTTTTATTGCATTCACCTCTTTCTCCACTGCCCCCGCCCCCCACACTACCCCCTGCTTTCCTGATGACCCAACATGCAATGGTTGGTAAGAGTTAAGTGTTAAGTGGTGACATGGTAAAGCCAAAAGTGCCATGGTGGGAGGAGAGAGGGTGTTTTTTGTTTGTTTGTTTTGATGCAATTGGTAAGGCCAAAGCAATAACAACAAAAAATTGTTTTGCACATGTGGTTCAAGCAAACAAGCAGAACAGGATGATGCAAAAGACACCCAAATGCCCAGGTTTGCAGGAGAGAGAGAGAGAGAGAGAGAGAGAGAGAGAGAGAGAGAGAGAGAGAGAGAGAGAGAGAGAGACTCCATCTGGCTAAAAGCAAGGGAAGAGAGTTTTAAAAATAAACTGGATGGAAGGTGGATTGGTGGGGAGGGAGGGGTGAATAGGGCTGCGGTGGAGATGATGTACGTGCAGGACAAAAGTTGCGAGGAAAAGGAAGAGGTATGTTGAGGGAGAGAGCTTGTGGAAGAGTGTCAGAAAAGATAATAAGACTGCGCGCACACCATACATTCAAAGCACACTTAAAACACACTTGCCCCACCCAAAGAATCCTGAAGTTTACTCCTTGTGGAGCTACAATTCCTAGGACCCTTAACATGTTACAGTTCCCAGGATTTGTGGGGGGGACGGGACTGCACTTTAAACATATGGAGTGCCTGAAGCTGGAAAGTGGGCCTGTGACAATAGGGTGTGACCCTCAGTACCTGAGCACAAGACTGTATGTGACAACTCTTCACCCCCCATGTTATCCTCACAACAGTCCTGCAAAGTAGGTTTGACCTGAGAGGTGACCATTGGCCTGAGGTTACCCAGCGAGCCTCCTGGCTGAGTGTGGGTTTGGAGCCTAAGCCTCTCCACGGGCTAATCGCAGCACTCTAGCCATTATGCCGCACTTCCTATCCTGACCACAAACAAGAGAATTTGCACTAGATCATATTGCTGGGATGAGGGAGCCACGGTGCCAGAGAGGGAGCACAAGGGGTTGTTGCAACAATAGGCTGCGTTAGTGCGGATGCAAAGGCACACTTGTGAGTGTACGTGCGCACAGGGATGTGAGCCCACAGCATCTGGGTCTGCATATGGGGCTATGAGTGTACAAGGAGTGAGCATTCCCACTTCATATCTGAACCACTGGGACTCCACACACACACACACACACACCCACACCCCAAGGACATTTATTAATAAGCTCAAGAAGTAGAAATACACAGAACATTGTTGGTGGGTAAAGCTAAACTGGAGCTTTAAACCAGCGCTCCTCCACCTCGTCTTCCCAACATTGCATTAAACAACTTCCTTCCAACGTTGAAAATCTTGTTCACAGACACACACACACACACACTCCAAACCTTACCTGTTTAACTGCCCTAAGGTCCTCCCAGCGAACTTCCTTAATTCTTCTGTCCGAATCTCCATGGCTTCTGGCTTCTTCTGCTAAAAGAAAGAGGCAGGGTCCTCCCGGGCTATGTCCCAGTATCACCTTTGGCGACACGGAGGTTAAAAAAATATATTAAAGACTCCACCAAGACATCGCGGAGGCTTCTTTGGGAGGGCGAGAGGTCACTGCTGGTGCGGTCGATGGATAGATAATAGGATCTCTTTATTTGTCCGTTTCCCCTTTCTTCTTTCCTTCTCTCGTTCTGTGTCCTCTCTTCTCCTTCCTTCTCTCTCTCTCTCTCTCTCCTTTCCCCCTCTTCCTCCCTCTTCCTACAGCGCAAATCCTTTTCCTTTAGCCCCCTCTCTCTTATGGCACCACGATCTCAACTTGAGGAACGGTGCGTGGGGATGCAACCATCACCGGCTCTGCCTGCCTGGCCCCGTGCCCGTTCCGCCACCGACACGGGCTTGAAGCGTCATTGGGGCAGCGGTTGCCCACATGCACTAATGCCCGTGCCCTGCGTGGGACGCTGCAGAGGCATCCGATCTCTTCTCTCTCTCGCTTTCACACGCACACCTAGACAACTCCTCCCTCTCCGCAGGCAAGATTCCCACCAGCCTGGCTGGGGTCCGCCTCTCGCTCCCGGCCCCGAGAGGGTCTGCGAGGGGAGGCGCGGGCGCTGCTCCGGGCCGGCGGAGAACTTTGAGCGTCCCAGAGAACTGGGCGGCGCCCGGAGAGGGGATTTCAGCACCGCGGAGAGCGCAGGACTCCGGCGCGGGATTAAGGGACTCAATCTACGCGTGTGTGAGTGTGAGCGAGCGAGCGAGCGAGCGAGCGAGTGTGTGTGTGTGTGTGTGTGTGTGTGTGTGTGTGTGTGAGAGAGAGAGAGAGAGAGAGAGAGAGAGAGAGAGAGAGAGAGACGGGGGGGGTCTAGATAAGAGATTAGAGAGGTGTGGGGGATGGATAGGCGGACAGATAAAGAGTGCGCGGACAGAGAGCTTTATTGGGAGGAAAGCAGAGGTCGAGAAGAGGAAGGTCTGGGCAGAGTAAAGGGAGAGAAAGAATGCACGAAAGAAAAAGAATAAAAGAAAGAACGGAAACTAGAGAGAGAGAGGAGGACAAATGTATCGACCCGTTCTTATTTTTAGGGCTGGGGGGAAAAACACTCTAATGAGGACGGACGGACGTCTGCAGGAAAAATAATAATAATGACACAATAAATACGAACGAGGGCTTTGCGTCTCTCTCTGGAGCAACGGGAGAGCGTGTGTGGGAGCAAGTTCCCTGCAAGTCGCGGCCGCGTCCCAAGAGGAAGGCAGGCAAACAGCTCCGTCATTAATCTTTCAAAAGTACTTAACTAAGCAGAGGCAGGAGGAAGCTGGAAGGGCTTAGGGAGCGGAGCAACTGCAGACCCAGTAGGTCAAACAGACAGCGGCGCGGAGGTGCCTCTTTGCTGGCGGAGGCAAAGAGATGCTGCTTCTCCTCCCAAGACCTCAGACGCGCCCGGGGCTGGGAGATCAGTTGGGGGCGGGGAATGGGGGTGGGGTGGGGTGGGGGAGAGAGACGTCTCCTGAGAAACTGCTCAGTAGAACACCTGCAGACCTGGAATGGGTTCCGCTTGTTCCCACGATACAGCCCAGCAGCACCCGATTGCTCGGGCACTCCAGGGTGTGTTGCGTAACAAGGGGGGGGGGGGGAGGGTATGCTGCTGATCCATAGGGCTGCTTTTCTGCAAAGCGACCGTTCCTCTATCTCCGCGCGGGGCCTTTCCCAGCATTTAAGCTGGTACTCGGGGTTTCTAAGGAATTATGTTGGACTCTGGAGACGATGGAATTCGCTCCCGCAAAGAGGCAGTGACGGCCACCAAGCTGGCTGGCTTTGAAAGAGGATCAGACAAATTCGTGGAGATTAAGGATATCAATGGCTACTAGCTCTGATGCTTCCCAGTACCGTTTGCTTAGGGTTGTCATATTTCAAAAAGTTAAAAAACAGGACACCCCGAAAGTTGTTGAGCTAACAAAAACCGATAAACCATTATTTTTTTGGTTGACTTCTCTAAGATCCAGGACAAAGCGCCTTTCAGAAATTCCTGGATATCAATTCCGCCTTTGAAATTCCAGTAATGTCTGGGGAAAGTAAGACGTATGGTAGCCCTAAGTTTGCTAGAAACGGCTGGATGGGAGAGGACTCTTGTGCTCAGGTGTCCTGCTTGTGGGTTTCTCACAGGTATCTGGCTGGCTACTGTGCCAGCAGGATGCTGGACTAGATGGGTCTTTATCCTGATTCAGCAGGGATATTCTCAGTGTTCTCCTGTTGTGAGCACATGATGATTTCATGAGTAGTAAGGGCTCGAAGGAACCCATTCACAGGATCTTTCCAGGGAAAATGGCATGGCCAACCCCTTGTGACATGGGCTTCCAGTTGGCATGCACTTATGGAATTGCTTCTAAGAGAGAGAAAGAAAGAGAGAGAGAGAGAGAGAGAGAGAGAGAGAGAGAGAGAGAGAGAACAGCCCAACACTCCCTGGTTTGTGTGTTCACAATACATTACACACCATGGGTAGGCAAACTAAGGCCTGAGGGCCAGATCCGGCCCAATTGCCTTCTAAATCCAGCCCCCGGACGGTCCTGGAATCACCGTGTTTTTACATGAGTAGAATGTATGCTTTTATTTAAAATGCATCTCTGGGTTATTTATGGGACATAGGAATTTGTTCATTCCCCCCCCAAAAAAATATAGCCCCACAAAATCTGAGGGACAGTGGACCGGCCCCCTGCTGAAAAGGTTTGCACTGTTATACACTGTGTGGCCACTGTGTAGAAAACACAGTGGCCAACTGCAAAACAGAAAAGGCCTCCTGGACTTTAATTGAGAGGATATTAAGCAGGTGGAGCTTGCATGACAAACGGCATCTGCTGAACATTGTCTCTGCAGCAAAATCCTGTATTAAAGGTTCAGGAGTCCTGTCCTCCACATTCTGGGCATCGAATATGGGACTGATGTGTTTCACTTGAGTAATACTTTACTTTTGTGCCATCGAGAGACGTGTGCTTGTGTGGCTTCCTTTTGTCCTCACTGACATCAGCAGAAGCTGATGAGGCCTTTTTTGTTTGTTTTTTGGGTTAGGCAACAACTGAAGACAGATGCATATTTTATTGATCGGTTGAATGAGTGAAGGATCACATGTTTAGCCTTCTCTTCCACCAAGGAGCTCAGCATGGGATGCATTGGAGTTTAATTCCCAAAGCAGCCCACCAAGAGAGCCTGTGGGGAACCTGTGGTCCTTCCAATTCCCATCACCCCTGATGAGTGGCCATGCTGGCTAAGGCTGATGGGAGTTGTAGTCCAACCCCTGGAGAGCTACAGCTATGTCACCCCACATAGGCTGAGAGATAACAAGTGGTATAAGGCCCCCTCAGCCAGCTTCATGGCAGGGGATTAGAACTAAGTTGACTAGTTCAATGATGAATGGGGGGTAGGGGTTCTCCTTAATAAAATAAAAGAGTTCAGTCAAAAATTGCTTTTTAAAATATGTATGTGCATATTTCCAAGGGAATTATGAAAAAAAACTTCATATACCATTATGAAAAAACCTAAGAATTGCCTTTTTGAATTCACACACTTTTACACAAATTATCCATCCTGCATATTATTACATTAGTGTAATAGTGCACTTATGCACACAGAACCCTTTCCCCAGCCACACTGTATAGAGTTTGTATAGAGCCTATAGTATAGTAAATATAATAGTAGCACAAAATAGGAGTTCAGAAAGTCTGCTGCCTGGTTAATTGGGTATAGAATTAGAAACTTATTATGTGGATAAATAGCCTAGGAGAATCCACACATTTTAGTGCTTATTTCTAGTACTTTCCCCTTAAACCCATCACGAAAGCCAACCTTACAAGGGTTTTTTTCCTTTGCCTGCATCCCTGGGGTCCACAGGTTTTCTAAAATCAAAACACCTCCCCTTTGCAATTGTCCCATCACACCAGCAAAGCAATCAGGAACTAGAGTTTTAGAGCAAAGACGCTAACAATCCGGGCATTGTGACATGTCAGGCCAGGTAGGAGAAAGACAATAGAGGGGGAGAGGTCTTTTCTGAGTTCTTCATGAGCCGGGGGGGGGGGTTTAAGGGGCAGGGGAGGGGGCTTCTGGGAAGCAGGAGTCCTCAAACACACACACCCCACCCTGAAGGTCCTCCCCATCCCACCTTGCCATGCACAAAGCAGCTAAAATGTGTGTGCTCTCAAGGACTTCCTAATGAGGTTTGTTCATAATTCTGATTGCGGGAGGCAGTGGAGGGTGGACTTAGGCCAAGCACAGGAAGCAGCAGGGGGAGGAAAGGAGGACTTGACGCAGCAGAATGTCAAGAATTCAACCTGCAAAGGTTCTTGTTTCCCTCTGGTTTGTCGGCTCAGAAAACCTGGTTGCCAGACCGACTGCTGCTAACCAGATACACCTGCAGGGATGGCGTCCAGCATTGGCATCCCTGGGCACCTACTGAGGCTCCTCACCCCACCAGGTGGCCCACAGCTGCTGACCTACTGCCCAGGGACCCAGGCTTCTCTTCTCTTCTGTTGCTTCCAAGGTTTTAGTAGGGCTGCAGTGACGAGAGCAAGAAGGAGCAGGGGCAGCCTTGAGATCCTAGCACAGACGTAGAGCATCTGCTTTGCATGCAGAAGGTCCCAGATTCAGTCCTTAGCATCTCCAGGTAGGGCTGGGAACGTTCCCCACTTGAAACCCTGGAGAGCCTCTGCCAGTCAGTGTAAGCAGAACTGAGCTAGATGGACCAATGGTTTGACTCTGCATAAAGCTGTATTGACAGTTTAGTCCATTTCCTTTCATAAGATTTATACACCACTTGGTTGTAACAACACCACCACCAACAACAACAACAAACGCTTCAAATCATTTTACAAAAAAAATATAAAACAGTACAGGCATACCTCAGAGATATTGCGGGTTCGAATCCAGACCACCTCAGCGAATATTGCAATAAAGCAAGTCGCACAATTTTCTTGGTTTCCCAGTGCATATAAAAGTTATGTTTGCACTATACTGTAAAGACAGGCCCTCCTGGCTGCAGGGGCAGGAAGGGAAAAAATCGGCTCCAGCCCTAGCCAGCTTCACTCCTGTGGCTAGAAGATGGGCTTCCTTCCCCTGGAAGTGTCTGGGCTGCCTGAGGCTTGTATCCACGTCCTTCTAAGGAGCAATACAACCATCCTTCAGAATTCACACTGTCATAGTTCCCCAGCCAAGTGATGTGTACAGAAATTCATATGCTCTTGTAAAGTGTGCATATAAATGTGTATGAGAATGAAAATAACATTAAAATGCACCACATCAGGCTGCAAATATGTGCACATTATTCAAAACTGTATACAAAAAAAAAAGTGTTCATTAGGAGAAATCCGCACTAAAATACTGGTGACTTTTCATGAGTATTAGTTTAACTAAAATATGCAAATTGCAGAAATGTGGAGAACTGAATTTGAGCCTGGGAATAATGAGAAGCAGAGAGAATCGAAACGGGCAGCTTTGTCCATTCCTAATGAGGACTCAGCCAATGAGTGGGGAGCTTTCCTTTGCTGAATTTGCAAGTTCTCAGGTATCTCCATCAGGTGCCAAGCCCCCTACACACACACACACACACACACACACACACACACACACACACACACACACTGCCCTTTTGATGAAATCATTGGAAACATGGCAGAATATACAGTACAAAGGTGTACACTGTCAGAAACAGCCGGACACACCAACGATTTAAAAATAACTCTTTAATCAGTTGACCTGTGTAGCCCTGAGGCTAGCACTCTGATCCTCTGCATGTGTACATGCCATACATTTAAAGCACATTCTCCCCAATAACTACAATTCCTAGCATTGTATAATAAAACTATAGTTCCCGGGATTCTTTTTTTTGGGGGGGAGCCATGTGCCTTAAATCTACTGTAAATGGTGTCTGCGCAAGTCCCATTGTGGCACTGGGGGCTCCCTTTCACCTAAGGATTGCAGCTTACACTTTTGCAAACCAGGGCTTCAAGGAAGCCCAGGAGATCATCCTTCAACCCACCCACCCCCTCATGAGAGACGAGGGCTTCTGTTTCGGACTTAGAGGGCCCCGCTAGGCCGGATTTAGGTTTGATGAGGCCCTAAGCTACTGAAGGTAATGGGGCCCTTTATATGTCCAGCTGTCCTTTGTCAACAACAAATTGTCGCTGTTTTTTTGAGTTGAATATATGCTATATGGTAATTTATGGACCTAATAGGTATCTAAAGCCATTTGCACGTGTTGCCATGCAACCAGTCCATGCAGAATGTAGGCACCCTATATATAGAAATGAGCAAACCAGTGATATTTTAGGGAGCAGGCTAGCAGGCGGGGCCCATTACTTACATCATAGGAGCCTACACAACACAAAACACTGTTGCTGTATGTAGGTTTTGTTTTATTTGTTTTTTTCTTATATTTTGGAAATGTACACTCAGTGGTTTTTTTCCCTTTAATTTTTTTTGGGGGGCCCCAAGAGAGTGGGGCCCTAAGCTATAGCTTGTTTAGCTTATATGTAAATCCAGCACTGGGCCCCGCGAACAGGCAGAGGCAAGAAGATGTCAGGATTGTCTGAGGCTGGCTCATCTCTCAGCCTCCACTAGGCTCTGGGGATAGGCCAGCTGTCAGCTGAGTCACAGACGGTCAGGGAGTTGGCTGCTCTGGATGAGGAGTGTGACTCTGGAAGGGAAGGAGGGAGGGGGGACCCAGCGGGACCCAGATGGCGCTGTGTGTCGGGATGAAGAAAGGGCTGATGTACGGGAAGGAGCCAGTAGCATTGAGGGCAAAGGGGAGATGAGTTGAACACAGGAAGCTTCCTTACAGCAAGTCATGGTAACACAGGGAACTGCTTTATACTGACTCAGACATCTACCTCTCTTTTAAATCAGAACCAGTGAAGGCTGTGAATGTCCTGTGTGAGTGCCTGGAGGCGGTTGGAGGATGGATGGCGGCTAGCAGATTGAGGTCTAATCCTGACAAGACAGAAGTACTGATTTTGGGAGACAGGGTGCGAGTGGGTGTGGGGGACTCCCTGGTCCTGAATGGAGTAACTGTGCCCCTGAAGGACCAGGTGCGCAGCCTGGGAGTCATTTTGGATTCACAGATGTCCATGGAGGCGCAGGTTAATTCTGTGTCCAGGGCGGCTGTCTACCAGCTCCATCTGGTACACAGGCTGAGACCATACCTGCCTGCAGACTGTCTCGCCAGAGTGGTGCATGCTCTGGTTATCTCCCGCTTGGACTACTGCAATGCGCTCTACGTGGGGCTACCTTTGAAGGTGACCCGGAAACTGCAATTAATCCAGAATGTGGCAGCTAGACTGGTGACTGGGAGTGGCCGCCGGGACCACATAACACCGGTCCTGAGAGATCTACATTGGCTCCCAGTACATTTCTGAGCACAATTCAAAGTGTTGGTGCTTACCTTTAAAGCCCTAAATGGCCTCGGTCCTATATACCGGTACCTAAAGGAGCATCTCCACCCCCATCGTTCAGCCCGGACACTGAGATCCAGCTCCGAGGGCCTTCTGGTGGTTCCCTCATTGCGAGAAGTGAGGTTACGGGGAACCAGACAGAGTGCCTTCTCGGTAGTGGCTCCCGCCCTGTGGAACGCCCTTCCAGCAGAGGTCAAGGAAATAAGAAGCTATTCTATTTTTAAAAGACATCTGATGGCAGCCCTGTTTAGGAAAGTTTTTAATATTTAATGCTGTATTGTTTTTAACACTCGATTGGGAGCCGCCCAGAGTGGCTGGGGAAACTCAGCCAGATGGGCGGGGTACAAATAATAAATTATTGTTATTGTTATTGTTATTGTTATTATCTGGTCCATCTAGCTCTGGCCAGCAGTGAATTTCTAGGGTTTCAGGCAAGGGTGTCTCTTAGACTTACCTGGAGATGCTGGGGTTCGAACCTGGGACCTTCTGGATGCAAAGCAGATGCTCTACCACTGATCTATGGCACTTCCCATCCACTCTGGCTGTCAGCTGCTCCTCTATCACCTCTCCCCATTTGCAATACTGCAAGGCTTGCTGTGTGCTGGGAGAGAATAAAACCGCAATGCAATGCAAACCCAGCCAGGTTTGTGGTCTGGCCAGGTTGTTCCTTTCAGTCTCTGCAATGAAGGTCCATAACCACATTCAAGACCAAAGAGCCTGATAGCAGGGGTGGGAAGCCTTTTTTCTGGCCAGAGAGTCACATTCCCTTCTGGGCAACTTTTGAGGTCACATGACACTGGTGGGTGGAGCCAAACATGGGCGGAGCAAGGAATGTAAATTTTTATCTTTGTACGGTAGGCTAGTTTTGACACACGCTCCTCCAGGCAACCCAAGAGGCATTATCATGAGTTCAAGGACACTTTCCAACCAGGAAAACAGAATTGGGTTGTGCAGCTGGGCCATAAAAAGGTGTGGCCTGGGGAATGTTCTGAGGGCCATATAGAAAGGTCTGGAGAGCCACATCCAGTCTTCCAGTCCTGAGGTTCCCCACTCCTGCTTTCTGGGTACAAAGGAAGCTATCTTATACCACATCAGGATACTATTATTATTATTATTATTATTATTATTATTATTATTACTATTATTATTACAATTGATTCATTAATCTTCAAAACCAGCATCTAAGACAATTTACACATGAGATAATTAAAAACAGTTAAAACTCAAAGGCAGTTCATCCAACTTGCCCAGTGTTTTCTAGTTTATCCAGAGTCTCAAGCCAAGGCTTTTCTCAGTGGTGGACCTTGGCGTCTTAAATTTCAGTGGCACCCTTTGCAACGCCAAAATTCGGTGTGTGCCCCCGCCTCTCACCTTCTGTTGGGCGTCATAGTTGCAGCCCCGCAGAAGCTCCTCGCTCGATGTGACAGAACCAGACGCACTCTTCTAGATCTGCCTTTGTCTTTCCCATCACCTGATCCTTGACCCTTTTCACTGGAAAGACACGGGACTGAACCTAGGATTGCCTGCATGTGAAGCTAGACTGCCACTGAGTTCTTATGGTCTCTCCCCTTGAAGATTTCTGGGTGGGAATCGAGGGACTACTGGATTGTATGGAAGAAGAAGAAGAAGAAGAAGAAGAAGAAGAAGAAGAAGAAGAAGAAGAAATGAAGTCAGCCTTTCCTCCTCCAGACAGCGCTGTCACAGCCGAACTTTGGTCTTTCAAATTTCAGGGGCCCCTCCCAGCATCCCACCTTCCGTTCTGCTCAATTCACGACGTCAGAGTTGCAACACCCTGCGGTGCCCTCTAGGCTTGGCACCCAGTGCGATGCAACAGCTCATCCTACCCTAAATCCACCTCTGCTGCTGTAAGATAATTCCCACCATCCCTGGCCCTTGGCCATGCTCACCGAGGCTGATGGGAGTTGTAGTTCACCCACATCTGGAGGGCCAAAGATCCTCCAACCCCTGCACTAACCGCACAATCCTTCCCCCCTTTTTTGCCATATCATTTTTAATTAGTTTTATAATAATACAATAATAAAATCCATCATATTATCTTTTCATCTCTTAACATTTTGTCTTTTTAAGGCCGTGACTTCCATCAAACCCTCCTAATGATATTCTATCATCTATAACTAATACCTATACTTCATAAATCAATCATTGCTTTAAATTATCACACACAATCTTATCACTAAAACTTCGTATTACAATAATATTTCTTCATTAATCTACAAAGCTTCTTGTAGCTACTATGCATGTTGACTTTGGAGTAAACCCCACTGACTTCAACAGGGCTTGGTCCCAGGGAAGTGGGTATATAGGACTGCAGCCTCAAACCTCTGTCTCTTTGAAATTAAAGAAAGTGTCCAGGGTACAAGAAGACGGCTGTTTCAACCATGCAGCAACATTGGGGAGATCCCCAGAGCCTATGGGAGACGGAAGAAGGCTCCACCAGTCTGTGCCCTGAGCCCAGCATGGTCCTTAACGCAGCTTCCCTGCTGCTCTCCGAGCAGGACAGGAGGATGGAGGATCGTGGAAGGTGGTGCAAGCAGCGTGAACTCTATGGGAGAGGAAATGCCAGAGATGAACCACGGGCTGCATGAAGTACAGGCAGAGATGTACTTGAGCAAATTGACAGTACCCTGCTGTCTTTCAGGGGCGGGGGGAATGCAGGGGTGTCGATGAGCGGAGAATATTTAAGCAGCCTGTTTTCTGCAATGCTAGAATTCTTCCACAACAACTAATTCCCCCAGATACGCTTTTCCAGCAGTGTAACAACCTGCTAGACACTGAAATGGATATCTCAGGGTTTTAGTCCCACTCCTTTGCTCCTGCAAAAGGCTTTGGAGAATTTGTGAAAGTGCTTGGTTGTTTAAAATGCCTTCACTTGCCCTCTCTCTCTCTCTCTCTCTCTCTCTCTCTCTCAATTGCCTTCATTTGCCCAAAGTTGGTTAATCATGTGGATCCACATTTTACTGAACAGTGGTCAATTATGCCATCCCATCCAACATACGACACCAGCCTGTTCACTTCAGCAGGATGTTGCCTGACTCCAACTCGCCTCTGCTCCAGCCAGCATGACCAGTGGGTGGAGGATGATGGGAGTTGCGTCCCAGTGATATCTGGAAGGTCAGTGAGGTTTGTGTCCCCGCTGCAACATCATACCTGATTGGATGGGATCACCCATGTGACTAATTCAAGAAGGGGATATAAGTAGTAGCCAAGTGAAACCAGGAAGTCAAAGAGTTTTTAGAAGTGAATATTTGCACAATATGTATTTGCTTCCCACAGCTTAGGGAAGGATAGGGAGGCAATGCCTTTGCAACTGAGGGATAAAGCACGCAGCCTCCAGTATGGTTCTTTCCTCTTTAACATGCCTGGAAAGCCCTTATGAGAAGAGGCAGTGTCGTATAGTGGTTAGAGTGTCAGACTCTAAAGCCCTGGGAGGCCAGGGTTCAAATCCCCACTCAGCCATGAGGCTCACTGGGTGATCTTGGGCCAGTCACTCACTCTTCAGCCTAATCTACTTTATGTGGAATTGGTTCTTATAGAAAGGAGAGCATATATTAATTGCAATTTATCTCTCCAGGCGTGGGGGCTGGAATTACGCTGTAAAACCTTGTTTTGAACAAGTCCAGCTATGAAGTAAGCTGGCTTCTCCCTTCTTCCCCTGCCTAACAAAGAATAAGGCAACAACTTGGGAAGTAAGTTTAAAAATAAGATTTACTTTATAATCATGCATTGGTTCACAGAAAAGGCAGCAATAAAAACTATGCTGGCAAAATACTTGCATTTACAATATAGCCAGCTTCAGACATTCACCTAAAACTGGGGCAAGCATAGGCATGCTTGCATCCAAGAGAAGGACAGACAACAGGAAGTACTATATGTTCCTTCCTTAGGAGAAGAGGAGAAATGACATCACACACAGCCCTCTCTTCTGTGGTCTTAGTATCTGTCTGTCAGCAATATACTTCTGCAGCATCTCATGCTAACTAGTAAGAATATGCATTTGTTAGATTTAGCCAACAACCTGTAAGGTTATTGTGGGGATTAAATGAGGGGGGGGTAACTGTGTACACCATTTTCAGCTCATTGGGGGGAAATATATAAGTGGAATGAATGAATGAATGAATGAATGAATGAATGAATGAATGAATGTTGCTTCTAGCCCACATCTGCACTATAAATTTAAAGCAATATCATAGCGAAGAATCCTGGGAAGTGTAGTTTGTTGTGGGTGCTGAGAGTTGCTAAGAGGCCCCTAGTCACTTCCCAGAGCTACAATTGCCACAGTGCTTTAACTATCAACCCCTCTTCACAGGGGAGGGGGGACTATGGGAAGGGAATGGGGAGGGGCAGTCTCCTAACAATTCTCAGAACTCACAACAAACTACAGCTCCCAGAATCCTTTGAGGGAAGTCATGGCTGTTTAAAGTGGCATCATAGTGCTTTAAATGCAAGGCCATTAATGGGGCCATAGTTGGCCAAAGGGAGGGAGGGAGGAGGGCAAAGAATACGCCCCAGGAGGCTGGATTGGGCCCAGGAACCTGCAGTTGCCAACCCTGTAAGGCAGGGGAGAGGAACCAGCAACCCCCGTGGCTTAATTACACGCAGGTTGGGGGGCAGGGGAGAGACAGGAGTTGGGGGGCAGGGGAGAGACAGGAGCAGGGGAAATGGGATGGATGAACAGATGGGTGGCGTATCAGGAGGAGGAGCTGTAAGCCCGGGCAAGAGTGATTTGTTCTTCTTCCAGCAACTCATGCTGGGCAAGGTGCGAATGAGGTGTTAGTCTCCTGTCTCCATTAAAGCACAAACTGGGGAGGAGGATGGGGGGGCAGTAGGGAGCCTGCCCCCCCAACTTATACTTAGAACACAAATGCAACAGATGCTCCCGCTCTTCCTTTGCTCTTTCCCATGAAATCGCTTCTCGGAGAGGGGGAGAAAGAGGCAAGCGGCCTGAACGGATCAATCCTGTTTCCCTTAAGTAGAAAGCTGAGCATGGCAGCCCCTTTGACCCCAGACCATTTTTGCTCTTTGCAAAGATCCCACGACACACTCTCTGCCAAGCGGCAATTAACAGATATCGCAGCGGGGGAAGAGAAAATCCCCCACAGTGAGAGCTGTTCTGTGTGTGTGTGTGTGTGTGTTACTGCTAATAAGATGCAAATATATTCACAGTGGAAGCAGTGTCAGCAGAGGACAGTATGGGGGGGGCAGGTTCTCGGATATTTCTCCGGTGCTAGATCATCACCCCTTTTCCCTATTTGGCAATGGCTGCTGTGTGGCAGCAGGGTGGGGAAGAGAATAAAACAGCGAAGGGAACACACACACACACACACACACACACACACACACACACACACACACACACTGGTGCCCTTGCCAGGTTAATTCTGACAAGGCAAGAATTCTTCCTGCGACAGATGGCTTTATGGTGGTGACCTCGGGCCAGTCACTCACTCTCGGCCTAACCTACCTCGCAGGGTTGTTGTGAGGAGTGGGATGTGGGTGGCGTTGTGGTCTAAACCACTGAACCTCTTATTGGGCTTGCCAATCAGAAGGTCAGTGGTTCAAATCCCCGAGACGGGGTTAGGATAGAATGGAGAAGAAAATTATGTACGTTACCTCGAGCTCCTTGGAGGCGGGATAGAAATTTATTAAACAAACTAACAAATAAATAAACAAATCCAACATTAAAGGAAGACAAAAGAGTCCTTGGGGAATATAAGTTGGCACCTAACATGAATCAAAAACCCTGTCTACACGGTACGTCAAAAGCTGTATGTTTTTTCTGCAGAGCATGTCTGCCATACGGGCCTAGCAATGCAGCTCAGTGTGGAAATTCCCATGCAGTTCACAGAGACACAAAGATGCTCTGCAAAGCAGGCTTGGCCACAGTGCCCACTAAAGCAAGGGTGGGGGAATCTATGGCCCACTAGGCATTGTTGGAGGTCATGGACTGGTTGGAATGGTGGGAGGAACCAGCTGGGGAACCAGCAAGGGAAGAAGGCTCAGAGCCTGGGGATTGGTGGGGGGATGACAATGGGCGGCCAAAGGGAAAAGAAGGGGAAGAGGAGGCGTTGGGATCTAAAGGGGTAATGGCTTAGTGAGTTGGGAGAGTCTGTGGCAGGGAGGAGACCAGAATCAGAGGCAGAAACGGAAGCAGGGGAGGAGGGAGGCCAAGAGGAGTCTGGTTGGTGAATATTCACAGATCTCTCCCACCCGCTACAACAAGCTCCCTTCCCCCCATGTCTCCCAGAACCCAGAGAGGCATGAAGTGAGAGGAGCAGAGACAGACATGCAGGCAAAGTCTCAGATTTCTTGGGGAAAGCCCTGGAGAGGAGGGGATAATCAGTCTCCACAAATGCTTCATGCCGGGCAAGACCTACCAAAGAAGAGTTGCTACGCTCACTAGGCTTGACACTCCAGTGCAGAGCCTGCTTTTATAATAGTTGACTTCACTCGATGTGATTCATTGCTGGCTTGCTCCCAACACTGGATTCCAGCTGCCATCAGCCCCAGGCAGCATCACCAATTGCTGTGGATCATGGAAGTTGTAGTCCAACTTCACCTGGGTGTCGTACAGCACGGATGGGGAACCTGTGGCCTGCTTGGTGTTGTTTGATTCCAACTCCCATTAGCCCTGACCACTATATCTCATTGTCATGGATCATGGGAATTGTAGTCCAGCTGCATCCATTAGTCTTGCAGCAGGGGTAGGGACTTTTGACTTTGGCTCCCATGAGCCCGTCAACATAATGGCCAATGGACAGGGATGATGAGAGTTGTAGTCCAACGACACAGGCTCCTTAGCCCCGTTCTAGGCACTCTGCCACATCAGATGCCCTGCCCTGTAGCCAGATACCCTGAAGGGGGGGGGGGAGAGAAGCATTTTGTAGTAAACATGTATCCTATAGTCCCCTTCATCTCTCTCCTCCAGCAAAGTGGATGTGAGAGAGAACAGGTTGTATGAAGGAAAAAAAGGGAGACAGAAGGAGCGACGGGGGTGGCAGTGATGGGCATGTGCTTCTGGAACAGGCTGTACAAGCAGGGGGGAGAGGAGAGCAAGTTGAGACAGGAACAGAGGAAGGAGAATTTGCAGCTTTATGTGATGTGTGTGCGTGCACCAGAAACTTGCATATTTAAAATTAATGGAAGGGAAGGTTAGTAGGGCGATCCTATAGCTCAGTCGTAGAGCCCCTGCCTTGCATGCAATAGGTTGCTGGACTAGGACACGGTAGGCTGGGGTTCAAATCCCCACTCAGCCACAAAGCCCACTGGGTGGTCTTGAGCCAGTCATTGCCTCTCAGCCTAACCTACCTCACAGGGTTGTTGTGGAGATTAGAGGAGGGACAGAACCACGAACACCACCTTGAGGGCTTGGGAGAAGGTGGGGGATATAAATGCAATCAACCGATCCACCACGAATGCACTATTGTTCCGTCAATGGCATGTTGTTGAATACAGCAGCAGCAGCAAAAAAAAAAAAAAATCACGCCAGTCTGGAGGGGCCTCAATTCTGGTATTGAAAACAAATCCCTGGGCTGAGGATGTGTGCAGATGGACACATTTTATTCCCACAAATCACAACGTCTGCCTGCATCTGGGCTAAGAAACTTTGCGTTAACTTTTTCTCTTAATAATTAAGTTCACACAAGAAGTATCCAAACACTTTAAATGTCCCATTCGAGCCTCTATGCAACTTTCCCTTCTGAACTTGTGCAACAATCAAGGAAGAACTTTTTGATCTAAGGAACTTCTTCGGTGGATGCTGGTGGCAGTGAAAACTTCCTTGGCCCAGAAGTGGAAGGCTCGGAAGGAGTTAGCCTACACATTGTGGTGCAAAGATATGGGGACTCTGGACATTGCCGAGAAAGTAACTCACAAATTAGGTGTTTCTAAAGGGTAAAGGAGACCTGGAACATTTTAAACTCTCTTCCCCCACCAAATCGCAGGATTCGGCTTTCATGATGTGTCATGCTTCTTTTATTTTTCTACATGATCTGCTCTCTATTTTGTTTTCTATTGATGTTTTCTGTTTGTTTGCACTTTTGAAGTAAAGGTAAAAGTAAAGGTACCCCTGGCCATTAGGTCCAGTCGCAGACGACTCTGGGGTTGTGGCGCTCATCTCGCTCTATAGGCCGAGGGAGCCGGCGTTTGTTCGCAGACAGCTTCCGGGTCATGTGGCCAGCCGCTTCTGGCGAACCAGAGTAGCACACAGAAATGCCGTTTACCTTCCCGCTGGAGAGGTACCTATTTATCTACTTGCACTTGCTTTCGAACTGCTAGGTTGGCAGGAGCAGGGACCAAGTAACGGGAGCTAACCCCGTTGCGGGGATTCGAACCGCCGACCTTCTGATCGACAAGCCCTAGGCTCTGTGGTTTAACCCACAGCGCCACCCGCATGGGTTAATACCACACACACACATATACACACAAGTCCACACGTAAAAAATACAGAAATGTGAAATGTTTTAATGGATGCCAAACCAAAACAATCCAGGATACAAATAGCTCAGCCCCTGCTCCTCTCCCCCTACAGAAGATGCACCACCCTCCCTTGTCTCCATAAGTATGGGAACGCAGGGGCCTCTTCCCGCTTCAACACATCCCACCTTCCACTGAAAAGGCAGACAGGTAGCGTGCAAAGGAAGCATTGCCAACATCTGTACCAAAAACCTGTGTTATGTTGGCTCACACTTACTTGCTTCAAAAACCCATGGAGATTTAAGCTTAAAAAACACACACACACACACACACCAAAATGTTGGGAGGTTGCAGAGATGGGCCAGAATTAAAAACAGCATCATAAGGAATCCTTCGTCTTCTTACCAAAGAGAAGATTTAGCCCAACGTTCTCAGAAGAGACTATATGCTAACACACTTCAGCTACGTGGCTTATTTCAGACTTCTCTTTTCAACTCAAAGCTAGAAATCTTGGCATTCCCCCCCCCCAGGAAACTTGAACATGGTTTGAACAGAAAACACCTGAGAATGAGTTTTTCACAACTGCATTGGGAGTTGTTGTGAAGAGATGCATTGGGAGTTATTGTGACGACGAAGAGATGCCACAAAGAATTTTGGACGCAACGTACCAACTCTGGAAAATAAATTTGTGGGCCACCCTTCTCAGGAGGAGAGGGGACACCTCGTTTCTTCTGAGCATTATGCAATACAGGGGATGCGCTAGCGGCAGCAGAATTAGATAAAGGGTGCTACTGCAGGATCCATGAAAAAGGCGGAACCATGCATAGAACTATGAGGGCGGCTGGGTTAACTGGGAGGCTATGAACTTTAGAGTACGTTGCCTTGGCTAGAGGCTGGGCCTCCAACACAGCATCACTGAACGCACCTTCTCTCCAAAGAAGGCTGCCTTGCTCTCTCTCCAAGGATGCTTTCAAAAACCCACACAGCTCAGAACAAGGGGGGAGTAAAGCTAAAACCACTTGCACCCTGGGCTCCTCATCAAAAAGATTCAGAGAAGTCTGCATCTTATAGCTGCCATGAGGAAAAAACAAACCATCGCCAGCTGCAGTCAGGCAAGGACTGGCAAGGAGGCCTGAAGAATGCAGTGGCAGAAGGTAGACCATATCAGACGGCAGGTGGGGATCCCGTTTCTGAGTGGTCCTTCTGCATTCTCATGTGCAAACGTAACACAGCAGGAAGAAAAATATTGACCTACCCACTTTGCTGATGTGATAGGTTTTTGTTTTTGCTTTAATCTGCAGGGAAGCATAAAAAAGTGTCCCCACCCAGTGGCGTATGGAGCCGCTTGGCCGCCGGGAGTGGCAAGCCGGGGGGCGGGTGTCGCTCCGTATCACGCATGCGTCGTGACGTCACGACGCATGCATGCTATGGAGCCTAGTCTGGCTGGGCTGCCGCACATGCGCAGTCCGTCCGGGCTGCCGGGCTGGGCGCGAGCGGCCCCCCCATCTGTGTGGCGGCTGCTCGAGCAGAAGGGGTGCCGGGCGGCGGCTTGGGAGTCGTGGGGGGGGTGCCGAGTGTCACCCCCTCCACGGTGGAACCCAGGGCGCTCCGCCCCCAACGTCCCACCCTTGCCACGCCACTGCCCCCACCTGCAGCCCAAAGTGTTCGTATAACCCACCCCTCCGCCACAGGATTCATTTGCCTCCTTTCTCACCCCAGCATGTTTTGACTCAGAGCAGGTCCTCCGGTTTTTGCTAACGGGGTCAAGCGGGGAGGTTTGCAGGCCCAGAGCCCGCCCTGATTCAAAACACAGAGAGAGAGAGCGCGGAGGTGAACTGACTGCAGGCGTGAACGGAGACAAGCGGGTTGCATGCACAGACCGAAAAAGAGGAGGTAATAAAGAAGCCCAAAAGAACAGCAGCTGTTGCGGGTGGAAGGGAAGTCTGAGAACACGAATCATAGGAGGAGAGATGGAGGCAAGTCCTGGGTGCCATCCAACGTGCACAACACACGCTCTCTCTCTTCCGCCGTGTGTGCGTATTTAGGTACAGAGTCCGCATTGTGGAGGTTGCCACCCCTGACCAAAACCTAGCCCCCTTCCTTCGACAGGAAGTCCAGCCCCTTCCCGGCATCTCCATTCTTCACCCTGCTGTTTCCTCCACCGGCTGGTATCTCAAAGAAGGGCCTCCGCCTCCAGGGTGGTTTTTCCTCCTCCGAGCTCACGGCAACAGTAAGGGGCGCTGGATGGGCATCAGTAAAGTCAGGACCTGGAAAGGGAGGAGAGAGAAAAATGGGTCGTTTCAGAGGCTAGAGCGCCCCCTTGCTGCTGCAGTTAAGCTGGACAGGTTTTTTTTTTACGGTAAATGGTGCAGAAGCTAAATTGAGTCAGACCACACGATTGCCAAGCAAAGAAGAAGCTGCCGGCTCACCGTCCATTTGCGGTTTAAGGGCACGCGGCTTGGCATGACTTACGCAGATCACAGAATTTGGAATGACTGAAGGTGAAGAATTTTTAAATTATTATTTGAAAATAGTGCAGAATGCACAGCGTCCTGATAATGACCAGGAAAATCTAGGAGAAGCCATTGGCTGGATTATCAGGCCGGAAGACCAGAGCTGCAAGTGGCTGAAGAAAGGAAGCCAGATCACATGCTCAAGGGCACAGGGGGCCCCTGAATCTAGTAGGGGTGCTGGAAAGGCCACCTTTGCAACCCTGTATGTTGTCATACGTCCCCTTCAACTGGGGAAGCCCTAAAGGAAATGTTTGGGGCATGCAAATTTGCCTACTTTGGGTAATCTCCAGACGCACATTCCCCATTAGTGTGTGTCTTGTGTGTGTGTTAATTATATTATTATTATTATTATTATTATTATTATTATTATTATTATTGCCTGGCAAGGATTATGGTGTTCTAGTGTCCATCACAAACACCTACACCTGTATCACTTCTTCCTTTTTAAAGAGTTGTTCCTCCTTTATTCAAAGTGGTTCTCATGATGGTCAAAAGAACAAATAGCTCCACTTTGGGAATTTTTTTATAGCAAAGGCTGCAATGCACTTGGGCTGGGCTCTTGTGCTCTTCTAACACCACCAGTGTCCTTGGAAAGCAGCCTCAGAGGCTACTGAGTCATGTACTAAGACAGAATGGGCTAAGCGGCCTGGGATGTAGCCAAACCAAGGCTTCCTTTAAACTAGAGCGACCACTTTCTTAAGTTATCAGTCTACTGCTGACAAAGGTGACGGCGGTCATCTGATACCGGCCTGTAGCACCTCATCACATTGTCAAAGGCACTAACAACTTAGGCCTTTCCTTCAAAGACCCACATTTACAAAGGAAGGGGAAGCTTCTTAAGAGCTAAAGATCTTACCCTCTGTGAAAAAACAACAGCAGGAGTGGTTCGGAAGGGGGGAGAAGATTTCTGCAAGTCTCTCTCATCCTAGTTACTCACCTTTGTTCCTCTGTGGAACTGGGCCCTACTCTCCTCGGGAACAATGCTGTAGGGGATGAAGATGTCCAAATGGTAGAGCTGGGGGTGTCCCTGTAACACAATGCGGTCCTCTCCCAGGTCCAGCTCGAGAGATCTTACTGAGGTCTGATTAGGGTGGCAGAACAAAGAAACACTGAAAAAATACTTTTTTTTTTTGCTATTTCCCCTGCTCGGGGACCAGGGCACCCAAGACACCACCCTACAAACTGCATGCCAAATTACCATTTTAGGGAGGCTGATTTTCGCGACCAGACGGTCAGCGTGACTGATAGATGGCTCAGCAACTATGGTGAATTCAGGAACTGTGGCTGAGCTACAGAATGAAGCACAACAGAATCAGCAAGGGAGAAGGGGGGGGGGTGTCATGATAAAAAACACTCAGTTGGAATCAGATATTGCCAACTCATAAAAACAGGGATAGGCAACATGTTAACAGATTAAGGGGCCAAGTCAGAAATGCAGCTGTGGGCTTCTGACACACAATATCCTGCCCGATCTAACTGAACTTTAGTTAATTCATTAGACATACAACCTGCACTATGGGTGGCTGACGACAGAGTCCTATTCTGGCCACTATCAGCCAGTTTAAATAAACTTGCTTCATTGTACTTCTGGGAGATGCAAAGGCTAGGGCTTTGCCAAGTCTCCAAGAGAAGAAAACTCAAACGCTTAAGGGCAGCTATTCATTATGCCTCCCTGTGCCTGCTTGCAGATCCAATTTGACACCCAGGTAGCGTACTCAAGACATCACTCCTTGTTGCTCTTAAATGCCTGGTACACAGAGCAGGTTTCTTGAGCTTGTACTAGTGGCAGTTTCTGTCCAGTCTTCAGAGGACTGCCCCATGAGCAATGCATTGCACCAGTCCAACCTATCATAGCAGACCATATTTGAGATCACGGGTCATTCCATTCCTCCATTACCCTGACCCCCATCCTCATTGTACAGTCCCTCCCATCCCAACCACACCATACCTCTGTGACGCAGATGGCTGCAAAAGGTTCCTGCTTTCCTCCTTGACTTGGCTGCAGAAAGAGACACAGACACCTTGTAAAAATGAAGAAGGAAGTATTGATCTGACTACCGCAGTTGTACCAAGTCCCCATTCAAGTCTGGGCCAACAGCTCTCTCTGCTCTGCCCAGAGTACCAAACACCTCTAACAGGCCCCAGAGGTTGGTTTCTGCTTCAACTGACAAGATGCACTTCTATACCGTAGAATGCTAACAATTGAAATGATGTAATTCTCCCTCTGCCGCCCCTCATGTGTTACAAGCCCCTCCCATGCTAGCATTTCCATATAGCAGCCGCCCACTGGTGCGCCATTCTGGAAAGATCTCCTGACTCCACCACCCTCAACTTGGACTCCAGCTCCCATCAGCCCCAGCCAACATGGCCGATAGTTAAGGGTGATGGGAACTGTAGTCTAACAGCATCTAGAGGGCACCAGGTTGGAGAGGACACTGCTAACTCATCCAGAAGGTCCAATGTCAGCTGGTGATTCTCACACTCAGAGTAGAAGGATGAGCTTACCCCAGTTCCTGGATGTTAGCTATGCTAGCCTGTTGCAGAAAAATGAAGTGTCTCTGAAGATTTTGTTTTGTGCACTTGAGCCCATTTCACCAGATGTATGATGTGGTACCATCCCAATTTAGCAGCACCCTCTTGGGTGTGAAGATGAGCAGAGGGGGACCCCTCTTGGTAATCCCACCACTCTCAGAGCTCCGGGTGGGAGGGCTCCCGGTAGAGGACCTTCTGTGTGGCATTCCCCCAAGTTGTGGAACTTCGCCAACGTACCTGCTATCCATCTCTTGGATGAAAGGCTTGGATTTGGTGCGGATGGTCTGCTCAGCTATGGAGCCCATAAACTTCCTGTTCTTCAGAATCCGCCATTCTGGAAAGGGGCGCAAGCAGCCTTGTTAGCTTGGCTGCAGGGGCAAAAGGCTCTGGCCCAGCCCCAAAGGGATGGAAGCACCCAGAACTGATGTTAGAACTCTCCCGAACCAAGGTCACTTTTCTTTCAAGGGTATGTCCCCCCGACAAGGAAGGGAAATGTTACCTCAGGATTGGCCCCAAGAGGGGCTTGTTGCCTCCCGGCAGCAACACCCATACCTTGGTTGTTGACATCCATCTTGTATTTCTCCGACAATCCTTCCATGGCGATGGTGATGAAGAACTCTTTGAGGAAGTGGTTGTTCTTGAGGCAGCGAGAGAAAACAGAGAGGTGGGGGTGGGGAGAAGGTTAGGTTCCCTTCTCTCAGCACATGGATTACTCCACAATGAAGTAGCCGCCACACAACTGCATGTGTGTGTATGAAGTCCCAAGCCCTTCGTGATTATGAAAATAAGAAGTGCAGCTGAACTGGGCCACAAGCCCACCTAGTCCAGCTCACGACAGCTATGGGAAGCCCTCAAGCGCTCACCACTTGCGATTCCTGGAAACTGATATTCAGACACATACCGATTTGGGGAGATGGTGCGGAAGAAGGGATGCATCCATTCATGGCATAAGCAGCCAAAGATTTTGTATGGGGTAAAAGTAAAGGTACCCCAGACCATTAAGTCCAGTCACGGATGACTCTGGGGTTGTGGTGCTCATCTTGCTTTACTGGCTGTGGGAGCCGGTGTTTGTCTGCAGACAGTTTTCCCAGGTCATGTGGCCAGCATGACTAAGCCGCTTCTGGCGAAACCAGAGCAGTGCAGGGAAACGCCATTTACCTTCCTGCCGGAGAGGTACCTATTTATCTACTTGCACTTTGACGTGCTTTCAAACTGCTAGGTGGGCAGGAGCAGGGACCAAACAACGGGAGCTCACCCCGTCGTGGGGATTCGAACCACCGACCTTCTGATCAGCAAGCCCTAGGCTCTGTGGTTTAACCCACAGCACCACCCACTGGGGACTGATTTGTAAATCCGGGGACTCCTCCCCGGGAAATGGGGGCATCTGGTAACCTTATGCCCCTTTCAAAAAGGCAACTCACCTCCATCTTGTTGTAAAAGGTGGTGCTGATGGAGACGTCATACACGGTGCAAGCATTGCCACCTGGGAAAGAAGAAAGAAGGGTCAGGCCGCTTCTTACAGAAGAGGGGGCTATTCCTAAAACCTACAAGGCGAAAGAAGGAGCCTTGGTTTCACAGTTGTCCTTCAAGGGCTGAGTCCACACTGCACCACCTCACTTGGGAGACGCTCTTATGCAGAGACATCCCCCTCGAAAAAACAAAAAGATCAGGTGTGTTTCTCTCTCTTCAGCCAGGATGGGTACAAATCAATGCTTTCTTAAAAACATTTGAACTTTCCCCCTCCACAAAGCTGCATTCGTCTGCAGGTTTCTATTTCTGTGGGCTATGCAAAAAATGGATCGTCCATGCAAAAATAAAAAGTGAGCAAGTGTGTTTTGGATGCCAAGTGATTCCTAGGCAAAAAAAGTTCCTCTTTAACCAGGCCTTTGGTCGACCGTGATCCGATGCCCTTTTAAAATGTGAGGGGGTTTTTTTGGGGAGGAGGGGGTTACTCAGGTGTTTGTTTTTATTTTGATTATGTAGTCTATGTTTTTATATTGTGATTTTATCCTGAGATCTGTGGGTATAGGGCAGTATATAAATTCTAAACAAACAAACAAACAAACAAACAAACAAACAAACAATAGGGATGCCCCTCAAATGATGAGAGGGATTGAGCCAGGGAGTTAGGCGACCAGGTTCCTCACACCTTGTGCCACTCGGACAGCTCTCTCAGGCAGAGGGAAAGCTCAAAACCTCACAGTCATCAGCCCAGCCTCTACTGGGCTGCAGGAATGGTACTGCAGCTCTTCAGCCTGCCTGGATCACACGAACCGAAAAGTCCACCAAGACCTGGCTGGCTCTGTAGAAGTAGGTGCTCCAGCCTTGGTTTTTCCTTAAGATTTAGCAACTCATTTCACGGCTAGCCCTTTCTCTCAGCAGATGCTCACTCTTGTCCACTTCCACGTGGGGCTCTCCCAAGCTCATGGGGATCCGGAAGGTGGAGGCGTTCTCCGACTCGATGAGGCAGGCAAGCTCTTCATTGGTCAGGTCAGGTGGTGGGGGGATGTGGGGAGACCGGCAGATGTTCACGAAGACCTTCTCGCCGGAACCTGTGTGGGTTTTAAGGCAGAATCCTGGGGAGGATGAGAGAAGACAGTCATAGACTTGCAGGTTTCTCTAAGCAACTAGGGAATCTGCTTTTGCCGACCGTGGACCACTTTTACTTTGTGTCCTCATTCCACCTCTAACATCGACCCCACTCCCCTGTAATCCCAAGATCTCTGCTTTTCTGGTTCTATGAGACAGGAAGAAAAGCTTCCCTCTCTACATCATATATAATTGCACACACCTCTACCATCTACCTGCTTTCTCAACCCTTCCTCTCTAAACTAGAAAGCCCCAAACGTCGCACCCTTTCCTTAAAGGGGAGTTGGGTCTACCCCTTTGATAATTTTGATTGCCTTGAACTTTTCCCAACTCCTTATCCTTTTTGAGACGAGGTGGCCGGATAAATAGCACATATGTACACAGTAGTCCAAGTGTGGTCACACCACAGATTTGTATAACGGCATTATGATATTAACAGTTCTATTTTCAAATCCTTTCCTAATGATCCCCAGTGTGGCATTTGCCTTCTCCATCAAGCTACCCACTATGACCCCAACATCCCTAAATGGCTTCGGTGCAGTATACCTGAAGGAGCGTCTCCACCCCCACCGTTCTGCCCGGACACTGAGGTCCAGTGCCGAGGGCCTTCTGGCGGTTCCCTCACTACGAGAAGCCAAGTTACAGGGAACCAGGCAGAGGGCCTTCTCGGTAGTGGCGCCCGCCCTGTGGAACGCCCTCCCTTCAGATGTCAAAGAGAACAACAACTACCAGACCTTTAGAAGACATCTGAAGGCAGCCCTGTTTAGGGAGGCTTTTAATGTTTAATATATTACTGTATTTTAATGTTCTGTTGAAAGCCGCCCAGAGTGGCTGGGGAAACCCAGCCAGATGGGCGGGGTATAAATAATAAATTATTATTAATTATTATTATTATTATTATTATTATTATTATTATTATTATTATCTCGTCCTGGTTAGTCACCCCATGAGCTGATATCTGAAATTTAGATTATTATTTTTTTGCACCCCAGCGTGCATCACTTTGCCCTTGTTTGTAATGAAATGCATTTGACTGCCCAAGCATACACCCAGTTTAGGGGGGGGGGGGGAAATCCATTTAGAAATCTTCACAATCCCTTTTGTTCTTTACCTGGGAGCGGACGGATAGGCTTGGATTCTGCCGGAGAGGGCACGGAGCTTTGGATTTTCTGGGTTGCCTAAGAGGTAGAGATAAATTTATGACACAGCTACACAACTCAGACTTTAGGGAAGTTTTTAATGTTTGATGTTTGATTGTGCATTTAATATTCTGTTGGGAGCCGCCCAGAGTGGCTGGGGAAACCCAGCCAGATGGGTGCAGTATAAATAAATAATAATAACAATAATAATTATATTAGTAGTAGTAGTACTTAAACCAATCCTATTTCTTTCTGAGATGAAAGGCTGCAGCCTCTTACATCTGGAATTAGACATTCCAAGAGCCCCATGTCCTTCCCTGATCCCAACCCTTCATGTCACATTCAGCAACATTCATTCAACCCAAAAGGTCTTTTCACTTTGTGTTTTCTTAGGTCAGCTTCATTGAACTCCATTATAAATTTGAATACCACTTTAAACAGTCACGGCTTCCCCAAAACAATCCTGGGAACTGTAGTTTGTTAAGGGATGCTGAGAGTTGTTAGGCGACACCACCACCCCTTTCCCTCACAAAGCTACAATTTTGAGTTCCCTGGGAATAAGAGCCGGTTATTAAATCATCTGAGAATTGTAGATCTATGAGGGGGATAGAGGTCTCCTAACAACTCTCAGTAACCTTAACAGACTATACTTCCCAGGATTCTTGAGGGGGGGGGAACCCATGGCTGTTTAATGTGGTATGAAACAGCTTTAAATGCATAGTGCAGATGGGGCCTAGAAGGGAGTCCATCAGCTACACATGGTCCCCGCTCCCCATTTTTTCCTCCCCACCCCCACCACAGGCCTTCATGCAGACCTGGAGTAGAAGACGTCGGAACTCCTCCTCTTCCTCCTCCTCCTGCAGCTCGGCTGATAACAGGGATGTGTCGGCTACAGATGCCATGGTAGTGCTAGTTGGACCCTGCAGAGGTTAATATTTATATTTTATAAAGGTGATTTCAGTTAAAAAAAATAAAGTGATACAGAAAAAGCAATATACGATATACATTCTTGTATAAACTGGTATAGTGTTATTGTCCTAGTGCTTATGTAAATGCTAATAGCTTACTACGTTTTGTATAAAATCATTCCAAATGTTATTATGTTTATCCATACAGAGTCTGCGCCTGTAAGCAGTTCCGTTCATAAACTGCCAGTGATACCGTATCATATCATCAGTCCATTGATTGAGGGGTATCATATATTTTATTCCCCACCCCCAACTCCTCAATATCAATCTCTTGGCCAACATCAGGGCACGGAAAAACCATTCCCGTTGTTCCGTTGATAATTTCCATACCGCAGGCATATAATTCAATAAAATATTCTCTGCTGAAAGACTTAACTTTTAAGATTTAACTTTAACACACACCCTAAACCAAAATCAAGCCCCAAGGGTCCCAACTCACTGCTCCCCCCACTAAAGACTTGCTACACCCTCCCTCCAAGGAGACCAGCGCAAGGAGAAAGACGCTTTCTTTCTCAACTCTCCACTCCATCCTCACGACAACCCTGTGAAGAAGGGCTACCAAGGCTACTTGGCCGAAGCCGGGTTTGAACCCAAGCTCGTGAAATCTCAGCTTCACGCTTTGCTGTCTCCAAAAAAGAAAAGAAAAAAGATCTCTGCTTCCAGGAATCAAGATCCCGCACCTGCCTCTGCCAAATCGAACTTCCTTTCTAATCAGTGGATCAAACTTCCGTTGTTGCTATGGCAGCGACTCCCGACCTTAGCTGTACTGACTACCGAGAAAAGGACGGGAGGAAATAGTGCCTAATGGTTACAGCAAAGGACTGGAAGTGCGGGGGGGTGAGGATACTTGCCTCTCTCTACTCCCTGAACTTTAATGCCACTTCCCTTCCCCGCGTCCCATGCACATGATCTATAAATAATGATTTTTAAAAATCGTGGCTTCCAGGTCCATGTTTACCTTGGTATCGTATATAGTTTATATATCTGTCTCTCGTCGGTTCCGCGGCGAAGGAAGCGACGACACGCGCGGGTGCCAGCAGGTTCGCTTTGCGGAGAAGCGGGACCGGAAGTCGAGTTCTCTTTGCCTCTTTCTCATAGGCTTCTTATCTCTGCGCTCTGTATTGAGGATGCAGGAACTCCATAGAGTTAAGGACGCGAGAGCAGACAAATGTTAGACCAGCATCTCAAACATCCGGTTAGATTCGGGGTTTTCCTTTGGATTAAAGCGGGGCTGGGCGCGCTATTAGACAAGAGTGAGCTTTTGGTGTCATGGAAGAGCAGCAATTTGTTGTTGTGTTTAATTTATTTTGTTTTAATGCTAATACTGGGGGGGAGGGGTTTATTTCCTTAAATGCTGTTTAATGTCAAAATAGGCTTCTAAAAGGTTGGGTGAAATTGGGGGGGGGGACAATGCAAGCATTTTAATATAAAACACCATTTATATAACAAACCAGATTCTTCAACTACACCAATAGCCAGGCTTTGGTATATGTTCCTAAGTATGTATGTAAGAATTTTAGACTACATTGCAGGCTTGTCATAACTCCTCTCTATCTCTCAGCTCCTCCCCTGTAACCTGCAGTGTTGATATTTGTTGTTGTTCAGACGTTCAGTCGTGTTCGACTCTTCGTGACCCCATGGACCAGAGCACGCCAAGCACGCCTACCCTTCACTGCCTCTCGCAGTTTGGCCAAACTCATGTTAGTAGCTTCGAGAACACTGTCCAACCATCTCATCCTCTGCTGTCCCCTTCTCCTTGTGCCCTCAACCTTTCCCAACATCAGGGTCTTTTCTAGGGAGTCTTCTCTTCTCATGAGGTGGCCAAAGTACTGGAGCCTCAACTTCAGGATCTGTCCTTCTAATGAGCACTCAGGGCTGATTTCTTTAAGAATGGATAGGTTTGATCTTCTTGCATTCCATGAGACTCTCAAGAGTCTCCTCCAGCACCATAATTCAAAAGCATCAATTCTTCAGTGATCAACCTTCTTTATGGTCCAGCTCTCACTTCCATACATAACTAAATAATAAAGGTTAAATCCTATACACACTTGCCAGGCAGTAATATCAATATTGGATTGCTCTGATTGCTCTTGGCTGAGCTCTGATTTTTCTTCTCTTTTGGGTGGGGGTGGGGGTTTGGGGTTGGGGAAGGGTTAGGCAATAGCCTCTGGCCAATCAATCACATTCGCGCCAAAATCCTGGATTTCGCTGTTGATTCCAAAGGGCAGCTGATACTTACAATCCCAACTAACAAACAAAATAGCAAAATAGCTTTCAAAAGTAACCAAGAAGATGCAACCTCAATGTTGGAGGCCTTTCCTTGTTAAGCATTTCATTTTGTTGTAAACAAAATAAAAAGTAACCAGGAAGCCTCGTCTGTAGTCATGAAAAGTTTATTAGAATATTGTACTTTTTTAAAAAAAGGTTATACTGTACTGTAATGACTTTTTCTCTCAATTTTTCTAGCTCTGCGACAGCAATATACCTCTTCCTCCCCATCTCTATGGTGCCAATGCGTCCCTTCTCTCCACCTCCTAGTCTCTATGGAAGCCAGGAGTCCGGAAGTGCCTCCCTAAAGGGGGCGGGTGGCTGAATATTAAGCCCGGCTGGTGCTTATTCCAACTGTCAAGGGGGAAGCAGCCAAATTAGTGCCCATGGCTGGCTCAGCAGCAGCGGCGGGAGGCGGCGGCAGGCGTGGGGCCCCTTCAGTGCCCGATATCTACAGCTCCATGGAGTATGGGCCTGTCCCAGAGGGGACTGGGGCAGCCCAGGTAAGGGAAGCAGGCTGGGAGGCGCCCCCCGGACGCCTGGGTCCCCGAAGAGGAGAGCGCGGGAGAGGGATGCAGTGGGGGTTAGGAATTCAGGGAGATGTTGGAAGAGGAGAAAAGTGTGGCTCCAAGTGGGATTTCTTTTCTTAAAAAGCAAAGGCTATTTAGTAAGCAGGGCGGGAGCAGGAGCAAATTGCAAACAGGAGGGTCTAGGAGAAGAAGGTCTGCCTTCCTCCCCAGCCGCCCTTTGCCCTGGTCTTTTACCCGTCTCTTCCCCGCCGCTCTCCAACCCTGACCTTCGCTCCTCTGCTGAGCCAGCGGTCTCTGCTGGCTGGACTTGCCGCCTCTCACGTGGGTGTCGTTGACCATCTGAGCTCTAAAGGTCTCCCCTCTTCCCTCCACGGTGGCACGTTTCAACTATTATTTAAGTCTGCATTTAGGAAAAGGGACGCGGAAGAACTTGCGCGTGCTGCAACGTCAGCCCTAACTAATAGAGCTGGGATCCCCTGTAGAACCCAGGAGTCCGGCCGATCCTTGCTGCAACGCACAAAACACCCTTAGAATGGGAAGCGAATCCTGGCAAAGTTCCCGCTTCGCTCCTTTCTTTCTCTCTCTCTCTCTCTCTCTCTCTCTCTCTCTCTCTCTCGTCTGAATGTAAATGCACGTCTGCATTCCAACCCCGGGTAGGACATCCTCTCCGCCCCTTGAGAGAACACAGGAACTAACTGGGGGATTCTGCTGCGGATATGCAAGCCCCAAACTATGCTTTTCTTGTTATCTTGCTTGGCTGCAGCTAGACTAGCTATCCTTGGAAGGAGGGGGGGGGGAACCAGCCCTTGCAGTGCAGGGATCTGCTGCGTTGAATGAGCAGAGCGCCCAAAGGAGGCGAGGTAGACGAAGCTGTGCTCGGACTCCTGGGTTCCCGGGGAGGATCAGCGCCTCGCTCTCTGCTTCGCGGGGGCAAAGAGAGGTTCTCTTCCAATAGGCGTGGCCCAGCGGCCCGATTTGAATCAGGGTCATATGCATACTGCGCGCCCATTGGCCAGCGCGCCCGTGGTAAGTCCCACCTCGGGTTACGTGCTACCGCGGAGGTACCCGCCCCTCTTACTCCGCCTCGCTCGGTCTTCTGGGTTAGGGAGGGGGCTGTATCCCAGCGTGCACCGGGGTTAGGCTCCTAATTAAACCGAGCTGGGGGGACCCCCTATTTCATTTCATTTTATTATATGATTGCTATTATTATTATTATTATTATTATTATTATTATTTTATTATTATTATAATTATTATTATAATCGCCGGCCCTTTCCCATCCCGGGCATGTCCTCGCCTTCCCCTTCTTCCTTCCTGGGCCCCAAGAGCGCGGATCGCCCCAAAGTGCCCCGCACCCGGGCAGCCACTTGGAGCCACAGGGAGACGCTGGATTTCCTCGCCCTGTGGGGGGAGGAAGGGATCCAGGCGCAGCTGAACCGCTGCCACCGGAATGCCGACGTCTACCAGTGGATCTCGGAGCGGATGGCGGAGAAAGGCTATTTCCGCGACGAGGACCAGTGCCGGACCAAAGGCAAAGACCTGAAGAAGAGTTACAAGCAAGCCAAGCTGCAGGACGGCATCGCCCGGCAGAGGTGCCGCTTCTTCCACGAACTCGACGCCATCCTGGGCAGCGGCGGGAGCAGCAGCAACGGAGGGGGCGGGGGCGCGGCGCCTTGGTGCCAGGTGGTGATCAAAGAGGAGAGCGACCCCGAGCTCGACCCCGAGATCCACGAGGACGAGTACGCGTGGACCCAGGTGTCCGTGACCGACGGCAGCGACGTGGATCCTCAGGGTGAGCCTTCCTCCTCCGCAGTAGCGGCCGCCGCCTCGTCGTCGTCCTCCTCCCAAGCAGGGGTCGGGGGCTTGCTCCACTCCGAGGACCCGACCCTCCACCACCAGCACCACGTGGCAGGCGGGATCGTCAAGGAGGAGAAAAGTCCCGGGAGAGAAGAGAGCGGCCTCCGGGGCGGAGGGGGAGCCTACCTCTACGGCCAGGAGGACGCCCACGTGGAGACCCCCGGCGGGGAGGACGAGCCTCTCCTTCGCCGGGAGAGCCGGGCGCACTTGGACGCTCCTTGGAGACCAGGGCTGAACCGGAGAGGTGAGTGGAGCCAGAGGTGGAGTTTTTAGATGGGACGGGGAGGAGGAATATATGTGACACGTGATTTTATATATAGATCTCATGCCGGGTCTCCGGAGAACCCAGGAGTTCTGGTCCTCAGCCCTTTTCTATCCGGCCCTCCTCTGGTGCTGCAGCCCTGATGCCCAGGTTGTCAGAATGTTTGCCTTGCACTCTGTTCCTAATGACACTGAAGCCAGGAATCCTGTCTCTCATAGCTTTCCCACATTTCCACTCCCAAGGTTTCCCCAATCAATGGCTTCTTTCTACCTGGCCCAGGAAACCCTGATGACCTGGCCACGCTCCCATTTCCTGCACCCACCTTCCCAACATGGCATCCCTTCTAAACCCACTTCCTACTGGAGAACCCAGGAAATCTTGGCAGCTTCGTTCCCACCCACCGCCCCTTCCTGACAGAAATAGAGCCCAGGAGTCCTGGCTCTTTGATGCATGCATGTTCTCTGATTATCTGGCTTGACACTATTGGCCATCTCTCTACCTTTCTTGAGGTAAAGGTAAAGCCACTCAGGATTCTGGGGGTAGCTCTTTCCAAAAGCACTACATCCCTTTCCTAAGGCTCTTAAGCAGTCCTTCCTTCACCTTCCTGCTGACAACTGCTAGGCATCACCACCTTCCACAATGCCCAGGATTCCTGTCTGGCTTTCAAACTCCCTCCTTTCCATGAGCACTGAGTTGCCTTAAGTGGTCATTCATCTGCTCTGCATGCAGAAGGTCCCAGGTTTGTTCCCCGGCATCTCCAGGTAATGCTGGAAGGATTTCTGCCTGATAACCTGGAGAGCTACTGTCAGTCAGTGTGGACAGTATTGAGCTAGACCATAGCTGTCAACCTTTCCCTTTTCTCACGAGGAATCCTGTTCAGAATAAGGGAATTTCCCGCCAAAAAAGGGGGAAAGTTGACAGCTATGAGCTAGACGCATCCAGTGGGTCAGACTTGGTATAAAGAGGAATCTGTGCCCCCAGGAATCTTGGCCCATAACCTTTTCCTTCAAACTGTTCTCTGCCTGGTCTTTTTTCTCATAATAGGAACCTAGACATGTGCTGGCTATTGGGCTCTGATGGCCAAAGGGATGCTGAACTTAAAAACCTGAAAGGTTTCCTGATATATCTATGTGTGTTGGAGCCAATCCAGGCTAAAAACCAGGAAACGTAAAAATATCGACCTATTAATATCCCAGCCAATATCCTGAAATCAATCTTTTTTTAAAAAAACCCACAATTTTGCATCCTGTTCGTGGTATCAGTTTGTTACTCCATGGTCTGTTTTTGCTACTGTATTATATTTGGATGATCAGAGTACGTGGAATATCATTGGAATGCAAAACAGAGCCTTTTATCTTAAGGCGTTACCCATTCGCCTTGGGCAACAAGGACGGGAAGGCAGGCAAGTGAGTGGGTTGGCGAAGAAGTGATGGAACCTCATCCATCCTCTGTGCCCAGTGTAGGAACAAGGCAAGCTTCCAGAAGAGGGAAGCCCCTTCATAGAAATGCAGTCTGCTTCCGGAGGAGGAGGGTGGGGTTCTCTGTATCTCCCCTCCTTACCCTCAAGGCTAGTACATTTGTTTTTTTGCAGGCTAATAACCTTGGTGGGCTTATGGACAAAGCTTGTCGAAGAAGCAAAGAGGCACAGGGGCCTCTTAGGTTGCATGAACCAACTGCGTCTTTATGAGGTCATTCTTGTCCCACTGTTTTCCATCTTGCATCTTGTTCTTTTTAAAAAAAATCAATATAATGCCGCTTGGGGTGTGATTGGACTGTTTTCCAATTCTTAAATATTTTCTGGGAGAATGTAAGGAAGCCAATCTACAATTCACAGCTACTCTTCACAAAAGCAGCCTTGCAGGTTACTTAACCCATGTAACCCATGTGGGCAAGCTGTTGTCCTGGAGAAATGAGGAAGAGAAAAAGAACCAACCCTCCTCAACTTTACACAATTTTTTTTAATTGCCAGGGGTAAACAGGCAAGTCGAAGTGATTGGCAGTTGCATGTACCGCACTGAGGCTCTTAGCCAGGGGTCAGCAAACTTTTTCAGCAGGGGGCCGGTCCACTGTCCCTCAGACCTTGTGGGGGGCCAGACTATATTTTTTTGGGGGGGGGGAGAAACAAAACGAATTCCTATGCCCCACAAATAACCCAGAGATGCATTTTAAATAAAAGCACACATTCTACTCATGTAAAAACACCAGGCAGGCCCCACAAATAACCCAGAGATGCATTTTAATTAAAAGGACATATTCTACTCATGTAAAAACACGCTGATTCCTGGACCGTCCGCAGGCCGGATTTAGAAGGCGATTGAGCCAGATCTGGTCCTCAGGCCTTAGTTTGCCTACCCATGCTCTTAGCCAGGGGTCAGCAATCTTTTCCAGCCGTGGGCCAGTCCACCATCCCTCAGACCATGTGGTGGGTCGGACTGTATTTTTGGGGGGGGGGGAATGAACGAATTCCTATGCCCCACAAATAACCCAGAGATGCATTTTAAATAAAAGCACACATTCTACTTATGTAAGAACACACTGATTCCCAGACCATCTGCGGGCCGGATTTAGAAGGCGATTGGGCCGGATCCGGCCCCCGGGCCTTAGTTTGCCTACCCACGCTCTTAGCCATGGGTTGGATTTTATGCTGGTTTATGTGTAGTTTTGTCAGCTAACCTGACGGTGGTGCTATTTCATATAGAATCGGTGATGCTTTATTTCCCCCAATGGTGGCATTGGGCTGGGCAGGGTATGTGATATCACATATAGAATCATAGAGTTGGAAGGGACTCTGAGGATCCCCCTTACGAGGGATCAAACCTACAACCTTGGCATTGTGAGCAATGTGCTCTAACCAACTGAGCTATCCAGCTTCAAGATAGCTGCCTGCTTGAGTTTGGGCCCAAGCTCCTTAGGGCTTTCAGCACCGCAACCTCAGACCTGGCCCATTAGCAAATTGGCAACAGCAGGTAAGGAACATGTTTCTGGTAGCTTGCTGCTGTGAGCAGTCCGGCCACCGCTTCTTGCACTAACTGCAGCTTCTAGAGCAGGTACCAGGGCAGCCCCACATAGGGACCGCTGACCATTAGGTCCAGTTGTGACCGACTCTGGGCTTGCAGCGCTCATCTCGCTTTACTGGCTGAGGGAGCCGGTGCACAGCTTCCGGGTCATGTGGCCAGCATGACTAAGTCGCTTCTGGCGAACCAGAGCAGCGCACGGAAACGCCGTTTAACTTCCTGCCGGAGCGGTACCTATTTATCTACTTGCACTTTGACGTGCTTTCGAACTGCTAGGTGGGCAGGAGCTGGGACCAAGCAACGGGAGCTCACCCCGTCGCGGGGATTCGAACCGCCGACCTTCCGATCAACAAGCCCTAGGCTCTGTGGTTTAACCCACAGCGCCACCCGCGTCCCGTATAAAGCATGTTACAAAAATTAAATAATTCCTCCACCCTTCCCCCTGCAGTTTTCTCCAGGCCACGGACCCTGCTGAGCACCCGGGAGAAGCTGGCACAGCTCCGCAACAGGAGGAAGAGGCCCCGGGACGACAAGTTTGACGATCTCGTGCGGGACATCCGGGTGCACTTCCGGGAGAGGGAGAAGCTGTTCCAGGGCTTGTGGGAGGAGGAGAAAGCCCAGCGGGAGAAGGACCGGAGGCTGTGGGCAGCCGAGATGGACTGGATCCGGCAGATGTGGGCCAAGAGCCAGAAGGAGCGGGAGGCGGCGGGAGGCGGCAGCGAGGCAGACGGGCCTCGGCATGTCAAGGAGGAGAGCTGGAGTAGGGACCTCTGCAAGGACCCTGAAGGAGGACCTCAGAAAGACACCAGCGTTCAAGAGCCCCTCCTCTTAAAGGTTGCCTGCGCTGTAGCAGCCTGTCGGACCTCTGCTCCTTTTTCGGAGAACCCAGGAATCCAGATCCCCAGTCCCCACCCTAAGTCAATTTCCCCCCAGTTCCTTAGGATCGCCAAAGTGCCCTTCCTTAGGGCCTCTCCGGTCTTATTGCTATTATTTCTTTGAGGGGTATCCTGCCCTTCCTCCCGAAGGAGCCCCGAGCAGCAGGCACAGCAGCAATAAAACCTTTTAAAATAAAACCTGAGAACAGCTTTTGGAAAAAAATCTGAAAGCATTCTAAAAGCCTCTTAACCAGTGATCTCAGGGTTATGATAAGTCAGCAGTGGTTGGTGCCCATTGTGTCGGTAGGGCGGAAGGGAGGGAGTCCGTCAGTAGGTGGCGCCAGAGACAATGGCAGGCCAACTAATTCTACAGTCATACCTCGTGTTATGTCCGCTTCAGGTTGCGTGTTTTCGTCTTGCGTCCCGCGGCAACCTGGAAGTACCTGCTCGCACATGCGCAGAAGCGCTAAATCGTTCTGTGCACCTGCGCAGACGCAGCGCTTTGAGTTGCGGGCTTTTCACGTTACGGACAGGCCTGTGTAATAGCTTGGGTCTGTATAGATTTGCATATGGCAGTACTTTGGGTTGTGGGGTGGGGTGGATGAATACTTCCTGTGAATTGCATCTGGCACATGCCCTCCAACATTTCTCCAATGAAAATAGGCACATTCCTTTCCACAATGACAATTTTACCATTTATACCCACACATGTTACTGGGTTGCCCCAGCCCCTCTGGACAGCTTCCGACATATATAAAAACATAATTAAACATTAAACATTAACAAAACTTACCTATACAGAGTTGCCTTCAAGCGGCTTGGGGATCGGATAGCTCCATATCCTCCAACATTTCTCCAATGAAAATAGGGACATCCTAAAGCAGTGGTGGCTAACCTTGACACTCCAGATGTTTTGGAACTACAACTCCCATCATCCCTAGCTAACAGGACCAGTGGTCAGGGATGATGGGAGTTGTAGTCCCAAAACATCTGGAGTGCCAAGGTTAGCCACCACTGTCCTAAAGAAAAGTGGGACATTCTGGGATCAAATCAGAAACCAGGGTGGCTTCTCTAAATCAGGGACGTCCCTGGAAAATAGGGACACTTGGAGGGTCTGTGGCCATATCTTGGAATTGCTTTGTATGCGAGGAAGAATGGGGGGAATACATCTTCTATTTGCTATTTTAAGAAGTGCTTATACAGCCTTACAGACACAGTTAAACTAAGTTCTAAAAGACATGCAGAAGAATCCAGTTACAAAACTAAATATGGCAGCAGTTTTAAAAGCCCACTTTTGGTGAAACATTCAAGTTCTTAAGGTTTGTTTGAAAAGAAGAAAAGATGGAGTACACAAACCTGGGTGTCCCTTTAATTTTTTGTTTTCTCTCCCCACCCCCTTACTTTTTAGACCTGGCTGGAATCCCATGGCCGTAGTTTCGGGCATTTCATAGGCGGAGAATGGCTGAAGCCGGACGGAAGGGAGGCTTGCACCACCAAGAATCCTACCACAGGTAGAGGCAGATGAGTTGAGCTCCACAACTTAGGGGTTGCCACAGAGAATGCCCTCCCCCGCCGTCTCCCCAAGTGTCTGTGGGCAACCAGAAGAGCTTCCTCCACTGATTTTTACACCCATGGGGTCTCTGTAGGGAAAAGAGGCAGTGTGTGGGGCCTGAGTTGTTTCGGGCTTTAAACACTAACGTGAACGTTTTGAATTTAACTCAGAAACAAAGTGGCAGCCAAGGCAGCTGTTTTAAAACAGGGGTTACATGAGATCTCGATGGAACTCCAGCCAGTAAGCTGTCCACTGCATTGCGGACAAATAGCTTTTCCTGAGTCGTCTTCAAGAGCAGCCTCATGTAGAGTGCATTGCAATGATACCACAATATCCAAAAGGTCTCTTGCAGATCATCCAGGGGTCTACCAGAGGATCCCAAACTGCCCTCTGTCCATTCCTGTTTCAGCTGCTGTCAAATAGTCAATTGTCAAACAGATTAATATTCCTGTTTTTTTAAGAGACAGAATCTGATGCTGCTTTTATTTTTTTAACATAGAATTCCAAAAAGCTGCAGGGGTGTCTGATGGGGTTGTCTGTTATTCTTTGTGTGAATTTTAAAGCTCAGTTCCTGTGATGTTCAAAGATGAAAAAGCTATCTGTGCAAACAGTGGCTTGGATCTTCTAGATGTTGCCCTCCATCCATACAGGGCTTTTGATCTAGCAGTGGGAATCTTCCTGGTGGAAAGAGGCGGGGAAGCTCCCCCTTCAGTCCCCAGCACCATCTCCTACCCTGTTCCAGAGGGTCCCTCACCCCACCCCGGCAACCCTCTGGAGCAGGTTTTTGGATGGTGGAAAGTGTTGCAGGGGGGGGGGAATTGCCAAAGGAACCTCCTATACCCCTATCTTCTGAAGGTAGTAATGGTTAGATCCAAGCCGTTTTCTAAGTATATTTGCATATCTTGATTCTTGAGGGCTACATTGGCATGGATTGGGCAGGGAACATTAGGATGGGTGGGGAGCACATTGCAGAGCTATAATAATAAGAATAATTTATTATTTATACCCCGCCCATCTGGCTGGGTTTCCCCAGCCACTAACCAAGGTAAGCTGAGGCTGAAAGGCTGTTTCTTAGTATTGATATTACCCAGGTGTAGTCTTTTTCCAGGGGCCTAGTGACACCTCCTAGGGACGCTGGTGGTGCTGTGGGTTAAACCACAGAGCCTAGGGCTTGCTGATCAGAAGGTCGGCAGTTTGAATCCCCGCGACGGGGTGAGCTCCCGTTGCTTGGTCCCTGCTCCTGCCAACCTAGCAGTTCGAAAGCACGTCAAAGTGCAAGTAGATAAATAGGTACCGCTGCAGCGGGAAGGTAAACAGCATTTCCGTGCGCTGCTCTGGTTCGCCAGAAGTGGCTTAGTCATGCTGGCCACATGACCCAGAAAAGCGAATAAAGCGAGATGAGTGCTGCAACCCCAGAGTCGTTGCCGATTGGACCTAACGGTCAGGGGTCCCTTTCCCTTTCCCTAGTAGCACCTCCATTGCCTTCTTGTTTGCAGATTGGAATGGCTGTTACTGCTTTGACCAAAGCAAAATAAAATAAAAAAATTCCTTCCAGTAGCACCTTAGAGACCAACTAAGTTTGTTCTTGGTATGAGCTTTCGTGTGCATGCACACTTCTTCAGATACACTGAAACAGAAGTCACCAGACCCTTATATATAGTGAGAGGGTGGGGAGGGGTATTACTCAGAGGGGTGGTGGAAATGGGTGAAAGGTTGATAGCTGTGGTAAACCTGTTGACGACTGTTAACGACTGCAATTAGTCTTACAGGAAAAAGCAAGGGGTGAGAAGGTTAAAAAAGCTTTGTCATGTATAATGAGATAAGAATTCAATGTCTTTGTTCAGACCAGGTCTCTCCAAAATAGTGAGGACTAGAACCTTCTCTCTCTCTCTCTCTCTCTCTCTCTCTCTCTCTCTCTCCTTCTTTGTCTTCATCGTTGTCTTCAACTACCAGATTCTTCTTAGCTTAAAACAGGGATGAGCTGTGGCCCTCCAGAAGTTGTTGGGCTCCATCTCCCATCAGCCCCAGCCAGCCTGGTCAAGGATACTGGGAATTGCATTCCAACAACATCTGGAGGGGCTGCAGATTCCCCATCCCTGAAAAGGCTTCTGCATCCTTCCTTCCACATTGTGCTGATGCCTTTGCAGAGTTTACGATTCGCTATAAAACCAGCCCCGGGAGTGTTGAGAGAGACCTCTTCTCCTTTCTTCCACACCCCACAGGAGAGCCGCTGGCCACCACCCTTCAGGGCAGCACAGAAGACGTGGACACAGCGGTTGATGCTGCCACCAAAGCGTTTGAAACTTGGAGCCAACTCCCTGGCCACGTCCGGGCCCGGCACCTGTATAAGTAAGTGGCCATCCTTTCCTGACTCGTGGAAACTTTTCCTAGACTTCTTTTGTTTGTTGCCATTTCCCTCCTATAAAAACTGCGCAAGACGCTCTTTCAAAGTTTCGATAGCAATAACTTTGACTCACAGTGCCCTTTGCACTTGTTAGATTCAATATACACATACAAGGCAGACAGGCATTACTTACGTTACTAATGTGTTATAGAGATTTATCAGCAAGACTAGCATTCTTACAGACACGGACTAATTCCGAGGCAGGCAGCGGCAGAACAGAGCAGGCCTGCTGCTCAGCTGCTCTTAACAACACAAAAAGACTGTTATTAGCAGGTATAACTGTGTCAATTTACACAACTGCCTCAGGCCTAAGGTATCGGACCTCACAAGGTCCTTTCTCGGAATGTTGCAGCCCTTGTGAGTATCAGCCCTTTACTTAGCATTTTGGATGCTCTCACATAAACAGGCGACCTGCGTCCTCTCTTAAGGTGTCACGACTCTCCCTTTTTACTGTGAAACATACAAAGGCCCTTTGGGCATTCTCTGAGGCCCACTTACACTTGACTGGTAGCCATCTCTTCTTCCAGTGTGGCGTAGTGGTTAAGAGCGGTAGACTCGTAATCTGGTGAACCAGGTTTGCGTCCCCGCTCCTCCACATGCAGCTGCTGGGTGACCTTGGGCTAGTCACACTTCTCGGAAGTCTCTCAGCCCCACTCACCTCACAGAGTGTTTGTTGTGGGGGAGGAAGGGAAAGGAGATTGTTAGCCGCTTTGAGACTCCTTCAGGTAGTGATAAAGCGGGGTATCAAATCCAAACTCTTCTCTTCTTCTTCCCCCTCTCCCCAGCGTGGCCAGGACCGTCCAGAAACACCAGCGTCTCCTCGGTCTACTTGAGAGCCTAGACAGCGGGAAGCTGATCCGAGAAGCCCGAGATGTAGACCTGCCTTTGGTCGTCCGCCATTTTTACCATCACGCCGGCTGGGCCCAGCTGATGGAAGTGGAGATGAAGGGCTGGAAGCCTCTTGGTGAGTTGGAGGGGCTGAATAGTGTTCCCAGGGCAGAGAGGGGCCTCCACCTCCCTCATCCTTTCCCCATCTTTCCCCGCTGAACATTGCAGCACCTCAGCTTACTGCCCTCTCCCTGTTTTTTTAACACTGCGGTTTCTAATTGTGCCCAGAGGTCCGATAAAAACCCAGCCTTCCCTCCGATAGGTGTCGTGGCAGCTCTCATTCCCAGGAGTTTCCCGCTGCTGACTCTGACGTGGAAGGTGTGTCCGACGCTGGCCATGGGTATGTGAAATGGAGGGAGGGCAGTGGGAGCAACTGTTGACCCTGAGAAAAGTGACAAGAGTGGCACAGTGGTTGGACTAGAGCTGGTGGGACTCGGGTTCAAATCTCTGCTCAGCTTGCCGGGTGACTTGAAGAAGGCTCCACGGCTCTGTCAGTTTTCTTCAGCTTTAGTAATAAGTGGGGATGTGGAGGGTGGGATAATCTCTCGCCCTCCCCATCTTTTCCACACCATTTCATACTTTTGCAAACCTTTAGCAGGCTCCCTCCCAAGTCAACTTTGCATAAAAATTGTTTCTATTGCATTGACATGCTGGTTTATTTTTCCACTATTAAAAAAAAACAGAGACGTGGAAACTGGAGCTGTAAAATATCAGGGCACAGTGTATCAGGCTGGGATAACTCCTGGATCCACCTGTGCTCCTGGAACATAGGAACCAACTCCTAGGGGCCAAGGTCCCTTCAGATCCCCTCCCCAATAAAATATTTGAGGGGGCCAGCCCCCCACAAAGTTGTTGAGCATTGCCATTCAAGCGGTATGTGTGCACCGTGTCTGGTGATCGATTATGCAGAGCTTACTGTGCCCCCCCCCAATATTTTATTCAAGTTGGCACCCCTGCAAGGCACAAGTGGCCTCTGTGGCCTGGAGTGCTTTTCACCAGTTTTGACTGGTAGCCTTCCTGCGCTCCCATATGGATGTGAATCTCCTAGTTCCAGCTGAAGGGAAAACAATGTGCCTTCTTGCATCCCTAGCAAGCGAGGTTGTAAACAGAAAACAGGGGACCAGAATGTGTGATGCTAGTCTTTGCTCTCTTTCCTTGGTTGCCAGCACAGCATGACCAGGGCGGAGTGCACACTACAAAGCTGGATACTTCCTTTGCTTTCTACTTCACATCTTCTCCTTCTCTCTCTCTTCCCCTCAACCTGCCCCTCGTTTCTTGCCATATAGGAAACACCATAGTCCTGAAACCAGCCAGCTCTACCCGGTTGACAGCTCTGCTCCTGGCTGAGGTTTGCGCCCAGGCTGGGCTACCTCCGGGGGTCCTCAATGTCATCACAGGTGACCAGGGGCTGGGAGAGGCTTTGGCCGCCCACCCAGGCATTGACAAAGTGGCCTTTGCTGGCTCTGCCGAGGTGAGTGCTTCTCTCCCCGCAGGGAAGTGGCTTAGAATAGCCCTGGTTTGGGGCCTCACAATCCCGGTATCCATTACCCTTCAGAAAGCTGCCGCACTGCAACCTTCTGTCCCGGTGGCTTACATATGAGTGCAGTTAGGATGCTCCTTTGCAGCTGATGGATTTTCCTTTTCCATTTCCTACGTTTTTGATGCGGTAGCGGCCGGCCAGTTGGGGCTGCACTGTTCACGTGACTTCTTTCCTGCTGGGTTGCTTCTGCACACCAAGTGGAGGAGGGGCGGCAAGGTTGGCGCGGGGCGAACTCCTTGGCAGAGCCAATCCGGTGCTCCTGCCAGCAGGTATCCACCGCGCTAACCTCTCCTCTCCCCTTCTCCGCCTCAGTATGCCACAGCGACTCTGATGGAGGGAGGCCGGGTGAGCAGCACAGTCCCGCCATGCTGCCCGTTACCGATTAAACGTTGATAGAGCGTTATGTAAAAAAACATCTACATGGTGCCTAGGGAACAACTTGCACCTTAATATCAGCAAGACAAAGGAGATGGTGTTGGATTTTCGGAGGAAGAGAGGAGAACTAGCCCCGCTGTACATCGGGGGAGGGCTGTGTGGAGAGAGTCTCTTCCTTTAAATTCCTAGGAGTTTATCTCAGTGAAGACCTTACTTGGAAAATCAATACAACCCAGGTGGTTAAGAAAGCCCAACAGAGACTCCACTTCCTCAGAGTATTGCGAAAGAACAATGTCAACCAACATTTGATGATCTCCTTCTACCCGTCCACAATAGAAAATGTCCTTTCATACTGCATCACGGTGTGGTACGCCGGTCTGACAGCCATGGATAGGAAGTGCCTACAAAAGGTGATGAATACAGCACAAGATATTACGGGCTGTCCCGTGAATCCGCTGGATGACATTGCGGAAGACTGTTGCCTCAGGAGAGTGAGGAAAATCCTCAGGGATGATTCACACCCTGGCCGGCACTTGATCTCCTGCCCTCGGGCAGAAGATATAGAAGCATGATTAGTCGCACCAACAGGGTAAAGAACAGCTTCTATCCATGGGCTGTTAGGCTACTGAATGAAAAGATAACAACAGGGCAACTGACTTTCAGGTTAGGTGGGTGTGCGTCAGTAAACGAGGGGAATTAAGACTAAGAGAGCTGAGTGGGGATGCTTGTGTAATCTCACTGTATACCAGTTGTACAAGTGACAATAAAGTAAGTATTTCATTTCATTTCATTTCATATTGCGGGGCTTGCTATTTCCAACGCCGAATTCTAAATTGTTCGGCCTTGACAAAGCGATGCTCCAAAAGGCGGCCCATGAATATTTTAAAACAGATGTGCCGCCTTAAATGCGCGCAAAGCCGTGTTCTCATGTGCATGGACCCTTTGCCATCGCTTCAGGTGGGCCGCAGCCTGCGCCGGGCCACTGCTGGGACTGGCAAGAAGCTGTCTCTGCAGCTCGGAGGGAAGTCGCCCTTCATCGTCTTTGACTCGGCTGACCTGGACAGCGCCGTCGACGGGCTGGTAGATGCCGTCTGGCAGAACTGGGTGCAGGTAGGTTGAACTGGGGATAGGCAGACTGAGGCCTAGAACGGGCCTTTAAAAATTATTATTATTTATTGAATTTACATACCATTGGGGCCCCTCCCTTTCTATCACAGAGTTGGCACCTAGTAGCCTGCGGGTCTGGGGCAGCCCCTACATTTTGCCAGGCCTCTGGTAGGCGTTTTGGTTCTTGCTGAGGAGTGGGAACTGAACGCGGCCCTCCCAAGCCTCTCCGTCTCGCCCTCAGGATTCTTTCCAGGCCACACTCCCTCCTTCAGGCAACACTGACCCTACTTCCCACCCACCCCTTGAACGTTTTTGCCTGGCTGGAATGAAGTCCTTGAACTCTGGGTAATGCTTCTTCCTTGCCTGGATGGAGGATAGAGAGGGATGTGTGTGGATCTGTGTAGAAAGAACTGTACACTACAAAGGTTGCTCCACTCCCTTTTCCCCCTCTGGCGTGTGGCCCTGGGAAGGTTGCCCAGAAAGGAATGCGGCCCTTCGGTTTAAAGAGCTTCCTCACCCCTGACGTAGTAGGAACTCTGACCAGTTTTTCAGTCGTGTGGAAGAGAAAATGTTTCTCCAAAGCTGGGCAGGTGTTGCCACATAGTGTGCTACAGGTTATTAATTCGGTTTAAATCAATTCCCTCAAGATGTTGCCCTTTCTCTCCCCTCCTCAGGCCCAGAGTGCCGGGTCTCAGCTGCTCCTTCAGGAATCCATTGCCAAAGACTTCGTCCAACGCCTGAAGCGCCGAATGGGGCAGCTCCGCGTGGGGGACTCTCTGGATAAGGCTGTGGACTTGGGAGCCTTGGTCAGCGAGAAGCAGCGGCACGCCATCGAGGGCCTGGTGGAGGAAGCTCGAGCGGAAGGTGCTGAGGTGAGGGGCTTGGGCCTCTTGGGGTTTCTGGAGAAGGGGGGTGGTCTTTAAGGCCACACACACACACACACACACACACACACAGACCATATGTTTAAAGTGTTGCAATGCTACTTCAAACAGACACCTAGGCAAAAAAAGACAATCACGGGAATAACCAAATTATAACAAAGGAAATCTACACCGTGAAAGATCCCTGAAACGAGATGTACGTATATTTGTATAATGATACTCAAAAAAACCCCCAATATGATTAATGATTCAGGAGCAGAATTGCTCAAAAGCAAAAATCCTCAAAACATTATAAACTAATTCAAAGAAATATAAATGACTCAAGAAAACCTTCCAAATAACAAAAAATAACTCAAGCTAAACTAACTCGTTAAGGTTATTTGTTAGTTGAATCATTAATCATATTGTTTTTTTGAGTATCATTATACAAATATACGTACATCTCGTTTCAGGGATCTTTCACGGTGTAGATTTCCTTTGTTATAACTTCAAACAGACATGGCTCAGAGAATCGGAGAATTGTAGCGCTGGAAGGGACCCCGAGGGTCATCTAGTCCAACCCTCCTGGAATGCAGGAATCTTTCTTTTTTATAATAATATTTTTTTTATTGGTTTTTACACATATTTTCCAGCAAATCATTCTTTTTAAACATCATTTCAAAATCTTTGGCTATCACAGCCTAAGACTTCCTTCAACCTCAACTGATGGTTTTCTAAAATCTTTCCTAATTATGCATTTTGTTACTATAGTTATTGCTATAAATTCAAAACTTAATACCTATTCTTTATTCTTTTCACAATAATTTATATACTACTCCTTACAAAACTACTTTTAGCCCCACAAGCGATGTCAATTGGTTACAGCTGCTTTCCAAATATATCGAAAACTTCTTCCATTCCTTTAGGAAGGTCTGGTCCTGCTGGTTCTGAATTTTCCCGGTTAATCTCGCCATCTCAGCATGGTTCATCAGTTTCTCTTGCCACTCTTCTTTAGTGAAATGCAGGAATCTTTCACTCAACGTGAGGCTCAAACCTGTGATCCTGAGATTAAGGGTCTCATGCTTTTACCACCTGAGCTATCCTGACATGGTTTCCCCCCAAAGAATCGTTGCAGGGGAGGGGGTGTAGTTTCTGAAGAAGAAGAAGAGGAGGAGTTTGGATTTGATATCCCGCTTTATCACTACCCGAAGGAGTCTCAAAGCGGCTAACATTCTCCTTTCCCTTCGTCCCCCACAACAAGCACTCTGTGAGGTGAGTGGGGCTGAGAGACTTCCAAGAAGTGTGACTAGCCCAAGGTCACCCAGCAGCTGCATGTGGAGGAGCGGGGGGACGCGAACCCGATTCACCAGATTACGAGTCCACTGCTCTTAACCACTACACCACACTGGCTCTCTAAGGGTGCTGAGAGTTGTTAGCTGTCTCCCCTCACAGAGCTACGGCTCCCAGAATTCCCTGTGAAGAGGGGCCAGTTGTTAAACCACTCTGGGAATTGTAGCTCTTGCTCAGGCGCGTGACAAAGTCTTCCTTATTCTAGCAGGCATTTTACAGAAGTGTTTCCGCTTATGTTTGGTTTTATGACGATTTTATTGTTCTGAATTATCTCTTTCCTGTACACTGCTTAGCAAATAATTAGCAGAAGCTTTACATTTTGAAATGTGCAATTTCAGAATGCTTTTGAATAGAATAGAATAGAATATATTTATTGTCATTATCCCCTTCGGGGACAACGAAATTATTTGGCTGCTCCATCCAACCCAGATAGGGCACTCCATGCAAAAACAAACAACTACAAAAACACTGATTAAAACCATACACACTGATTAAAACCATACAATGATAAAACATAACAGGTAGAATTAGATGACTTCAAAGTCCAGGCTTCCCATTCAAGGCCGCGATCGCTCTAGAGAAGAAGCTGTTTCTAAGACGGCTTGTTCTTGCTGTCATCGTCCTGTATCTCCGTCCCGATGGCAAAAGTTCAAAGAGACAGTGACCAGGATGCTATGGATCCTTCACTATGTCCAGTGCCTTTCTGTGGCACCTCATGGCATAAATCTGCTCCAAGGTGGAGAGCGAGCAGCCAACAATGCTCTCTGCTGCCTTAACAACTCTGCACAACCCCATCCTGTCCTTGGTAGTACAGCTTCCGTACCACACACATAAGCCATAAGTCAGCACGCTCTCAATGGCACAGTGATAGAAGGCAAGCAGCAGCTTTTGTGGAAGACGGTTTTTCCTTAGTAATCTCAGGAAGTACAGTCTCTGCTGCGCCTTCTTCACAAGCCCCCTTATGTTTGCACTCCAGGACAGATCCTCCTGTAATTCAATGCCCAGAAATCTGAACATTGTTACCCTCTCCACACAGATTCCATCAATCAAAAGTGGTTGGACATCGTTCTTCTTTCTCCTGAAGTCCACCACAAGCTCCTTTGTTTTCTTTGTATTTATGAGCAAGTTGTTAGCTTTTGGCATGGCCTATTCCTGGATTTTTATTTTTATTTATTTTAAAAAATCACCTGGTTTGTAAAATATGATGCCTCCCAATTGTTTTGCCTTTTTAAACTGTGTTATGCTCTTGGGCATCTCAGTGATGTGATATATAGAAATAAATCATTTCCCTCCCCTTTTAGGTTTTCCAGGCATGGACGTCCCTCCCGACAAGTGGGCTGCTCTACCCTCCAACCTTAATCACCGGCGTGTATCCTACCTCCCGTTGCGTCAGGGAAGAGGTAGGAGGATGTGACCGCCAAGACTTTAGTCCAATAGTTTTCTGGTTGGTGTGAGTTCCCCCACCCCCAAAGAAAGATTAAGCAGGGGACATATTAGTTGTCCACAACTGTCCACTTGTTGAGCCTGTCTAGGAAATACAACTACAGTGGTCCCTCAACTTACGAATGTAATGCGTTCCGAAGGGACCGTCGTAGGTCGAAAAAAATCGTAAGTCGAGTCCCCATAGGAATGCATTGGGAGAAAAAAAATCGTACGTCGAAAAAAACCGCATCTAAACTTTGTAAGTCGAGGAAACCGCATCTAAAACGGCCGCGATTTCCTTTCGGAAGTCGAAAAAAATTGTAGGCGCGCGGCCGCTTTGATCCCTCGTAACTCGAAAAATACGGAAGTCGGGTCATTCGTAAGTCGAGGTATCACAGTAACCAATAAGAGAAAGGAGAAGAAATGGTATACAGTGGTACCTCTGGTTATGAACTTAATTCGTTCTGGAGGTCCAACCCCCTGCAATGCAGGAATCTTTTGCTCAATGTGGGGTTCGAAACCACAACCCAGAGATTAAGAGTCTTGTTCTCTACTGACATTGCTGCCTGAGATAGCCACTCCTCTCTTCCTGACAGAGCAAAACCTTGCTAAGGAATTAAGAGACCCACGCAGATCAACGGAGTAAAGAAGTCCTGCCTTGCAACCACAGAAGACTTTCTAATTTTTGAGCTCTTGTGCTTCCAGTCCTGTCTCTACCCTCCAAAACCAGGAGGACTGGAATCTTGCCTGGGTCTTTCATTTTAGCAAAAGAGCTTTTGAGACAGGGTTTTCTCTTTTCTTCTTGTGACATTCTAGGCAGGCATAGGCAAACTCGGCCCTCCAGATGTTTTGGGACTACAACTCCCACCATCCCTGACCACTGGTCCTGTTAGCTAGGGATGATGGGCGTTGTAGTCCCAAAACATCTGGAGGGCCAAGTTTGCCTATGCCTGCATTCTAGGATTGGACTATGCTGCATGTCAGATCCTAGAATCCTCTTCCTCCCTCCCTGCTCTTGTTCCAAATTTGTTTTGTGTGTTCCAGATCTTTGGCCCCGTTCTGGTATCGTTGACTTTCCGGACAGCCAAGGAGGCGTTGGCGTTGGGGAACAGCACCCCCTATGGGTTGGCTGCCAGTGTGTGGACAGAGACCCTTCCCCTGGCTCTGGAAGTCGCTCACAGGTAGGATTTGTCACTCCAGTCTAGCTTTCCCACCCCACTAACACAGAAGTTTGCAAATCACCCGGGAGACTGTCTCTGATCTGGTCTATGCCTGCAGTAGAACAAGGCGGTAGAATCATGAGGTGGTAGAGTGAAATGTTTCACTTTAGAATGCAAGTGGGGAATAGCATTTTTTTTAATGGTCTTCTGCTTTATTTTATTTTTTAAATCTTCCCTGCAAGCAAAACAAAACAAGCAGGGAGAAAGGCTCTACCATATCCTGTTCCATTTTGTGCATAAGTTTTGCCTTGCAGATAAATGCCCTTCGCCCCTGTGTTCTGAAATGGTATACGGTCCATTCTGCCGCCTCCGTCTCATTCTGCTGCCAGGCTTTGCACAGACCATGCGGAGCGATGTGAGGAGGTGTTTTCCAAAATGCCTCGGAACGTGAGATTTATGGAGCCCTGTGTACAGGGCCGGCCTTCTCTGACCCCCTCCCATTCCGCCTCCCCAGTTTGCAGGTGGGGACTGTCTGGATCAATGGCCACAACATGCTAGATGCTGCATCCGCCTTCGGGGGATACAAGGAAAGCGGTTATGGCCGAGACGGAGGCAAAGAGGTTAGCTGGAGAAGCCGGCTTAATGCTGGCGTAGAGGGATCTCTAGGGGTCTGGCTCTGGTTCGTTGGGAGGCGGGGGGATACAAAACAAAACAATTTGACTTTTCAGTTTTATTATCTTCTTTGCCAGTGTGGTGTAGTGGTTAAGAGCGGTAGACTCGTAATTTGGGGAACCGGGTTCGCATCCCCGCTCCTCCACATGCAGCTGCTGGGTGACCTTGGGCTAGTCACACTTCTCTGAAGTCTCTCAGCCCCACTCACCTCACAGAGTGTTTGTTGTGGGGGAGGAAGGGAAAGGAGATTGTAAGCCGCTTTGAGACTCCTTCGGGGAGTGATAAAGCAGGATATCAAATCCAAACTCTTCTTCTTCTTCTTCTTCTTCTTCTTCTTCTTCTTCTTCCTCAGGGCCTTTTTGAGTATGTGAGACCAAACTGGGAGGCCCGCCCACACCCCGGCGCTGTGGATCTGGACTTCAAGACCTTTGCTACCTCACAAGGGGCTGAAATCCCCTCGGTTGCTGCAGACAGTAGAGTCCCACGTTCCTCAGCATCTGACCTGGAAGGAAACATTCCAAAGTAAGGGTGTACTGTACTGGGCCAGATCCAAACCTCGCATTCAAAGCATGTGACTCCCCCACCCTCCTGAAATAACCCTGGGAACTGTAGTTTGTCATGGGTCCTTAGAATGGCAGCACTATGAGAGGGTAACTACAGTTCCCAGGATTCTTTGGGGCTTTAAATGTGCTTTAAATGTATGGTGTGGATCTGCCACTTAGAATGTGCCTGCTTTCACTGTGTCCCCACTGCACCCCGCCCCCCGTATTATGCTTTAAATGTAGGAACTTGGTTGGACGGGGGGGAGAATCTGCTTTGGTAAAGTTATGCAGCCCAACCAGGGTGGATAAAAATCAATGATTTAAAAAAAAAAATTTTTTTTAAAAAATTTAATCAGATTTTTTTTATTTAATTCAGATTTTGAAAATAAAATGCTTTTGGAGGAAAAATCTTTCTAAAGATAGCTTTCTATTTAAGTTACATTGTAGTCCGAAGGCTATTCATCAGGAAATAAGGATTTGTTTTAAGTTTTTCATGTGTGCTTAAACTCAGTCTAAGTTTTTTTTTAAATTGTTTAAGCACATCAGTTAACAAGCATGGATAAATATGCTATAATGTTATTGTTTTAGTTAAATAAATTGTTTAAATTGCTATTAAGGAAATGATTATTTTTCTCCTTCCAATAAAGTACAGAAGAAAAGTTGTCCAAATATAAACAGTTAACTTATTAAACCTCACAATAATTTCATAATTATCTGTCTATGTATTTCTAATACAGCAGTTTAACCAAATCAGTAATTTTTGATATAACTGTAAAAACTACTCTGAAAATTTGTTACTCCAAAAATGAAACCTTCATCTGGTTGTAAATATTAAGATTATACCAGCAAGAATCAGACTTTATGAAAAAAAATAACGATTTAAATCAAGTCTTACTGACTAGTGATTTAAATTGTGATTTAAATCAATTTGATTTAAATCAAATTCACCCTGAGCCCAACCTCAAGAGCTCTTTCCCCTAATCCTTTGCAAGCCTTCTCCACCTTCTCTTTTGTGCTTATGCTCAGCACAACCACTAGAACGGGTGGCTTCCTGAAGAGATGAACTGAGGAGAAGGGTGGTGTCTTTTTCCCCCCCATGGAAGAATTCACATCTAGCTATTTACTCTGCGAATAGGGTTAGACCAGCCTTTTATTGCGATCTTAATTTGCAGACTAAAAGTCCGGAAGGGACCCAGGTGGCGCTGTGGGTTAAACCACAGAGCCTAGGGCTTGCTGATCAGAAGGTCGGCGGTTCGAATCCCTGCGACGGGGTGAGCTCCCGTTGCTCGGTCCCTGCTCCTGCCAACCTAGCAGTTCAAAAGCACATCAAAGTGCAAGTAGATAAATAGGTACCGCTCCGGTGGGAAGGTAAACGGCGTTTCCGTGTGCTGCTCTGGTTCGCCAGAAACGGCTTAGTCATGCTGGCCACATGACCCGGAAGCTGTACGGCGGCTGCCTTAGCCAATAAAGCGAGATGAGCGCTGCAACCCCAGAGTCGGACACGACTGGACCTAATGGTCAGGGGTCTCTTTACCTTTACCTAAAAGTCCGGGAATTAGGGGTTTTGTGTAGTAGGGGCTGAGCAAGAAATCTGTGCTATTTTGGACTTCGTGACAAAAGGTGACATTCGGGAAGTGTGGCGTTTTCTCTGGAACAAGCAGCCCAGTGAGCTAGCGGCACAAAATGCTGGGCCTTTACCCCTTTCCCTTCTCCTCTGTGATGGCAGCGTGGACCGAACCTACAAGCTGTACTACGGGGGTGCGCAGAAGAGGCCGGACTCCATGAGCTCCCGAGCCGTCCTTGACCACGCTGGCAAGATAGCAGCTTACGTGGCAGACGGGGGCATCAAAGACATCCGTAATGCTGTGGAAGCTGCGCACAAGGCTGCTCCAGGGTGAGTCTGAGCAGGGGAAGGAGGTGGGAGGCAGAAGAGAGCCACTGCCTCAATGGGAGTCAGGTAAGCAGTCGTGCCTTCAGGGTAGGGATTCAGGGTTTGGCCCCACTCAGCAGAAAGGGCCCCCAAAACGCAGACATTTTACCATACAAAGAGGACTGTCCACATTAAGTCCATAAAGGCCTTGTTCATGCTGTTGTTGTTGTTGTTGTTGTTATTAAAATTGATATACCGCCCTATACCAGGAGGTCTCAGGGTGGTTCACAGAACAAAATCAAAATATAAAACCACAAAATACATAATCAAAATAAAAACAACAACCCAATAACAGCCCCCCCCCCTTTTAAGGGCATAGGATGTCATCCATGATACCACTTTAAACAGCCATGGCTTTCCCCTAAGAATTCTAGGAACTGTAGTTAAGGGTGCTGAGCGTTCTTCGGAGACCCCATATTCACTCTGCAGAGCTGCAATTCCCAGAGTGGTTTAACAATCAATCCCTTTTCCCAGGGAACTCTGGGAATTGTAGTTCTGTGAGGGGAATAGGGGTCTCCGAAGAGCTCCCAGCACCCTTAACAAACTACACTCCCCAGAATTCTTTGGGGGAAGCCACGGCTATTTCAAGTGATGTCATAACACTTTTAAGTGTGTGTGGTGTGGATGTGGCTTATGTCCAGAGTCCAAAAGTACTTCGCTGCTGCTGCACTGCAGGTAAGACTATTCAGTCCTAAATGAATAACTTAATGTAACAGAAAATACAAAAAGCTCTGCTATGGAAGTGTAAAGCAGGGGTTGCATTTGTTCTCCGAAAAAAGTTTCGAGTTTGAGCGGTGGGACGAGGTCTCCAGGGTTCATGAGGCCCCAGATATACCTTTATAGTTTTGCCTCCGTTGTAATACAGTTCAATATATTTTACATGCATTTGGAGTTATTGATAAATGTACAGTACAGTCGTACCTCGTGTTATGAATGCTTCATGTTGCATTTGTCACAGGATACGAACGCACCGAACTCGGAAGTACTGGAATGGGTTACTTCTGGGTTCGGCGGTTCGCGCATGCGCAGACGCGCGCAGTGACGTCATGCGCAAAAGCGCTGAATCGCGGCGCGCACATGCGTAGACGTGGCACTTCGCGTTGCGTACCTTTCAGGTTACGAACGGGGCTCCCGAACGGATTGCGTTCGTAACCAGAGGTACCACTGTATGTCACTTTTTAAAACAAGAAAACCACATTATGATTAATTATCTGATAACGAAGCATATCCTACAAGAGTAACAAGTCTTTAGAATGTCTTAATTGACATGAGAAGATTGATTTGCTATGAAGTGCTCTGTTTGCAAGAACAGCAATTATGCATTGCGCTGCCTGCCTGCCTGCCAAGGGAGGCCAGGGGGCAGAACTCTCCGGAATTGTGATTAGGCTCTTCCTTGTGAACAATTTTGGCACATGCACACACAAATCTCTCGCGGCATTGCTGGCAAATCTCTCGCGGCATTGCTGCTCCTTTGTTTGGCCAGGTGTTTCATTTCTTGAGCCAGAGACAATTTTGTCTTCGCCGTGATCCTGACAAGCCAACAGAGGCAACGGTCTTTGCCATATTCTTGGGGAAAGATTGCCATCCTACCCCTCGAGTCAATTGGACTGGCCTCCTCCCCACCTCCAGGCTGACAGTGGGCAGCCTGGGTTTTCAGAAGTGCTTCCCGTCCCACCTGCCCCCTAACCTAACATACAAAGGCCAATGGCAGTCGCCTTTCAACTGAGCCATGTTTTCACCTGTCCCACAACCTCAGGTGTGTGGCAGGCTCCGTCCCGTTCCCCTTCCAGGCATTCCGAGGCATGTCTGCAGGGTGCTGACAGACGTGCAAGTTGAGAGCCTGTTTCCTGATCGTGTGTGTTTGCCACAAGGTCCCTTTTGAAAGGTACTTCCAGGCTTCTTTAAATTGGCCTTGAATATAAGACCTTCTGCATGCAAAGCAAGGGCTCTACCATTGAGGCAAGGCCTCTAAAGCAGGGGTCAGCAACCTTTTTCAGCCGTGGGCCGGTCCACCGTCCCTCAGACCATGTGGTGGGCCAGACTATTTTGGGGGGGGGGGAATGAATGAATTCCTATGCCCCACAAATAACCCAGAGATGCATTTTAAATAAAAGCACACATTCTACTCATGTAAAAACACCAGGCAGGCCCCACAAATAACCCAGAGATGCATTTTAAATAAAAGGACACATTCTACTCATGTAAAAATATGCTGATTCCAGGACCACCAGCAGGCCGGATTTAGAAGGCAATTGGGCTGCATCTGGCCCATGGGCCTTAGGTTGCTGACCCCTGCTCTAAAGGCACCACCTTGCAGCAGTGGAACTTAGCCTGAACAGTACCTGAGCAGGAGACTGCCTGGGGATTTGCAGGTCCATTGTTCCATAGCACAAGAAAGCTGAGATACAAGCAGGGATGACGCGTCCTGTTTTGCCGCTTGAGGCAAAACTAGAAGTGCCGCCCTGCCCTGTGACCCTTGGTCTGCTGCCTCTGCCGGCGCAGATTTCTCTTGATGCCGCATGATTTCGGCGACATCTTGCCAGAAATCAGCGCTGATGTCAGCGACTGAGGCAACAGGGTGCCCATGGAGGTGCTGTCACTACCTGAGGCAATGGCTTTATCCCACCTACTGTCTGGGCCGGCCCTGGATACAAGTGTAGGAAAAACCAAAGTAAAATCCAATTCCAAAATTCCTCCAGAACATTTCTTCTACTTAATGTGGACGCGCAAAGCCCTAAACTCCCAAATAGCCAAAGGAATGCCTTTCCTTATTTATGCCAGGCTTTCCTTTCCTGGGCAGGACGGGAAACCTGTAGGCCTCTGGAAGTTGGTGGGTGAAAACTCTGTCCCAGCCAGCGTGACTCATGGCCAGGGATGCTGGGAGCTTCATTGATGGATGGTTATTCGTTTGGTACACCGCCCTTCCTCCCAAAGGTGCCCAGGGCAGCAGACGACAAATGATAAAACAGTAAACAATTATGTGTAAGAGAATGCAATACAGCTGCAGGCAAAAAAACACAATCTTGGTTGAAAAGCCTTGTGGAGAGAAGAAGGCTGTAATCCAACATCATTCTTCTCTATTTACTGGCACGGGTTGGGGAGAGATACGTCTGGGAATCCCTATACTCGTAAAGTAACTTGGCTGGTTTTGGGCGCTACGCAGAGCGCCTTGGGCAGGGGATGGGCTCTTTCAGCTGCTCTGCCTCAGACCAGCTAGGCCTGAGAGCCGGCACCAAGGTAGACAGACCAGCAGTGTGACCTGGTGCAAGGCAGCTTCCCGAGTGCGTAATGGGAGTTGCAGACCTCCGGGCCTTTGTCGTTTCCCCCCAGAGGGCTTTTTTCCTCAAAGATGCTGACCCCAGGGGACTTGGCTCAGGTGAGAATCTCAAAGTCCAGCAGCGGCAAAGTGGCACCTGGCCAGGTGGTGATGTAAGCCAGCTGCGGATAGATGTCGCGACCCGACTAGACAGTGGGGTCGCGCCATGCGGGCGCCAGGAAGGGGAACCATGCAGCGGGCCAGGAAAGGGGGCAACAGCGGAGCCAGGCACGCAGGGGTTAAACCGAGCGCAGCAAGGCCCGACCTCGCCCAGGCATGCCCCATGGGGTAAACAACCCCAGGATGGGCGATAACGACCGCTAACGAGCCATCAGCGGTGGAACCGGCAGCATCGCAATAACAATGTAAAAAGCACCCATGAATAGTGCAGGTAGACCAGAGCAGTTAACTCTTTTGTCCAAGCCATCCCGGGTGGGGAAGTGGATTACCCCCGGACCTTTAGGGCAGAAGGGAGGGGGGAATTGGGTGTCACCCAGCAAGGTGTATTAAAGGGGGATTCTGAGATGGCCTCCTCAGAATCCTCACGGACTTTCCACGTATCCCTGTGTGCTGTACAATAAACTTCAAGACTTCTTCCGCTGACTTCTCGGAGTGGCGTGCGTTCTTGACAGCTAGCTACAGTTACCATTGGGGACACGACAATAAGGCACGAGGGGAAACCGGGGGAAAGGGAAAAGGAGGTTGCATTGTGCTTTGTTTCATGATTAGTGCGATAGGGTGTGCGTTTTAATTGGTTTTTATTTGTCTGAAAACTGCCTGGAGGACTTTGGTCAATGGGGTGGTCTGGAAATGAAACAAAGTGGGAAGTGGGAGGAGATATGGCAGGCAAATACACCTGCCCGCTTGCCAGAGCTGCTCTGTTCTCAACCACGACATCTCATATCTCTCAGGAGGCTGGGCTAAGCAGCCTGTGTTCTGTTCTGCTGTTTAGGTTTTTTTAATAGCATCATCAGGTGCGATGCAAGTGGACAGGCCCCTGCCCTGAGGAGCTACAGCCTAAAATTTGACACACACGGAGGAGACAAGGAGAAAGGGAGGGAAGGCTGGTGTAAACCGAGAAACGATATGCCACTGGCTTTGGTCCTTAAGATAAGGAGAAGGTGACACCCATAGTCATTGATAGGCCTGTTCCCCTAGTAGTCGCGATATAGCCAACGGAACCTGCAGTCCAGCCTCAGACGCCGTATGCTTCTGAAAACCAGGTGCTTAAGACAAACGCTGTTAGAGAGCGCTTGCCTCCCTGCCATACCTATCAGGCTTCCTGAAAGCACCTGGCTGTGGTCACACTGGGAATCCGGAATCAGAACTTGATGGACCAGGGCAAATTTCACGTCGTGTCCCTACTTCGGTGTGATGTGCTGAAACCTCAGGCTCATCTGCTCCTTCCTCTCCTCTCGCACACGAGGTGGTGTTCAGCTACGTTTTACTCAGAGCAGACCTGTGGAAATTAATGGACCTAACTTGGTCATGTTCCTTTATTTCAAGTGGGTCTACTCTGAAAAAAACAAAACCTCTGTTGAATATTGCCCATAATGATTAGCTCCCTTCTTTCCAAGTTTGAGGCCAACCATGGTTTGCCACGTCCCCTAACCCAGCAAACAATGGTTTGCACTTTCCCCGGCATAGAGCTTGACCCTAGCTTTGGTTCTCCATTTGCGGGATGAAATAGGAGACTGCAATTTGCCTCAGACCAGAAAAAGTGGAGGAAGGAATTTCCATGTGTTGAGGGGGCGGGGGAGAGGGTGGCAGGCTTACACCAGGTTTCTTTCTCTAGCTCCAAACCATTGCTATTTTATTTATTTATTCCTTTATATATACATACATACATACATACATACATACCCCACCCATCTGGCTGGGTTGGCCCAGCCACTCTGGGAGGCTTGCAACACATACAAAAACAGAATAAAACAGTTGGATGCTTCATCTGAACAACCTCAAGAGTTGCTGTTTGTATGAGATTTTGGTTACGTTCACTTTTGACCCTACTCAGCAAGGCCTTCAACTGAGGAAGAAGTAGAACGAGGTGAAGGAAGAAGATTTACACCCACTCACTTTGGAAGCTCCAGCAGATCCTCACCAACGGACACAGATTGCCTGCCGGTTTCGAGACGTCCAGTTTTAGATGGCGAGCCAAACTTTTGTTGACAGATGCACAGCTGTGTGGCTCTTTTTCATTTCCTCCCCAATGGGCCTTTGCATCGACTTCATCCGGTTGGAACTAAATCTGCGGCAGTCTTGGAAGCCGCAGAGAAGATGGCTGTTGGAAACATTGCGAAAGAGAAGAAGAAGAGTTTGGATTTGATATCCCGCTTCATCCCTACCCAAAGGAGTCTCAAAGCAGCTAACATTCTCCTTTCCCTTCCTCCCCCACGACAAACACTCTGTGAGGTGAGTGGGGCTGAGAGACTTCAAAGAAGTGTGACTAGCCCAAGGTCACCCAGCAGCTGCATGTGGAGGAGCGGAGACGCGAACCCGGTTCACCAGATTACGAGTCTACCACTCTTAACCACTACACCACACTGGCTCTCCGATATTTCCTATAGTTCAGCTTATAATAACCAACAGGTTCTTTTTATGTGGGCAGCGGTTGCATAATCCCTCCGTCAATTCGAGCCTTTTCTCTCCTGTTGCTCCGTATTGTCTGATTTGTAGGCACAAAGCGCACTACTGAAAGCAAGACTCGTGCAGAGCCAGCCAGATAGAGCCGCGGTCGCTGATCACCATGAATGCACAATGAAAGAGATGCCTGGCACAGTGCAGGGAGGCGGGCAGGCCTTAGGGTGTTTCTGCAATATATTTTGGTTGGTTGGTTGGATTAGTTGCTGTGTTGAACTCCGTGGGGCTCAGGCTGGCATGAATGCTTCTTAACAAATATGCAGAGTCTGTGTGTGACACACATCAGAGGCTGGAGAGGGATCTCCTGCTGTTAAAGATCACGCAGGGCTTCCTGGGCCAAGTTATGCACAAAAAACCCCCGAGTCAATGAGCTCGCTCAGAATCCAAAGATTGTAACGGCAATAAAAGTCACGCTGAGGCATTTGTATGCCTATTACTGCATTCCCTTGTGAGTCATAACAGCCTGTTAATCTTTATGATCGCTTGCCTGGTAGATGCTTATTCGTCTGTCTCTGGGCCTGATTCTGGCACACCTGGTGGGTGACGTTATCCAAGGAACAGGAACGGTACCTAAGGGTACCTGCATTGGCTCCCAGTACTTTTCCAAGCACAATTCAAAGTGTTGGTGCTGACCTTTAAAGCCCTAAACGACCTCGGCCCAGTATACCTGAAGGAGCGTCTCCACCCCCGTCGTTCAGCCCGGACACTGAGGTCCAGCGCTGAGGGCCTTCTGCCTGTTCCCTCACTGTGAGAAGTGAAATTACAGGGAACCAGGCAGAGGGCCTTCTTGGTAGTGGCGCCCGCCCTGTGGAATGCCCTCCCATCAGATGTCAAAGAGATAAACAACTCCCTGACATTTAGCTGAGCATCAGGCCATCCATGACACACAGCAAACATCTTTTGAATCCCCAAGGGACTTCTCAAAATCAGAGTAGTTTTTATGGGGTGGGGGTTGCTGATTTTACAGGGAAGCGTTAAAACTTTCACCAGGCAATGTTGCAAGTAGATATTTGGATCCCGGCCCTTGATCACAATATCATTTCCAGATGGAGAGAGGTGGCATTTGATGCAAAATGACAAGCTGTAGAGGCAGCTGCTAAAGATACAGGCAGCTTCACTTCCTGATGGTGTTGGAGTGATGACATTAAGCTCAGGGGCTTCCAATTCCACCTTTGCCAGACGTCCACACCCATCTTTTCTGCTATGTCATCTGTGGGAATGCTCTCTCCCCTCTGCCACCAGTTGTTTCTGGCAACTCCTCCAGTGTCTGCGGTTGCTCATTTTCCTGCTTTGTTTCTGTTCCCTTGAATGACTTTTCACATTTTAAATATTTTCAGTTCCTGCAGTGCTCGTGTTTCCTCCTTTCTCCTCTTCTTTGGTTTTTTTTTTCCCCGGCGGAGGTTCCTGGAAATCAGCCCACGTCCTTGCCACTGCTCAGCTGTTTTAAGGACAGATCTGCAGCATAAATAAAAAATGCATCCGATTCATATTTAAAACACATGATTCCCCCCCCCAAAGAATCCTCGGAACTGCAGTCCGTCCGTCCCCCCAGTTGCAATTCCTAGAACCCTTAACAAACTACTGTGCTGTTCCTAGGATTCTTTGCAGTGGGGAGAGGGAAGTCATGTGCTTTAAATGTGCCTTGAACGTGTGGATCTGCCCTAAATCTCCCCTGATTCTGAACAATCTTCTCTACTCCCCCCCCCCCGGCTGCCTGTGTTTGTGTTTGTATGTTGTCTGTGCAAGTGTGAGGTGTCTGCCCACTGCCAGGTCTAGCCATGGCACTTTGGTCCTGCCCACCTTTGGTTCCAAGTTGTAAATTCAGGTTAAGACGCTCCTTCAGGTATACAGGACCGAGGCCCTAAACGGCCTCGGTCCTGTATACCTGAAGGAGCGTCTCTGCCCCCACCGTTCAGCCTGGACACTGAGATCCAGCGCCGAGGGCCTTCTGGCGGTTCCCTCACTGCGAGAAACAAAGCTACAGGGAGCCTGGCAGAGGGCCTTCTCGGTAGTGGCGCCCGCTCTGTGGAACGCCCTCCCAGCAGAGGTTAAAGTGATAAACAACTATCCTACATTCAGAAAATACCTGACGGCAGCCCTGTTTAGGGAAGTTTTAAACTTGTGATTTTGATGTATTTTAATATTTGTTGGAGGCCGCCCAGAGTGGCTGGGGAGACCCGGCCAGATGGGCGGGGGTACAAATATATATATATTTTTTTAAATAAATCTTGGGGCCAAACTAAGTCAAATGCACTAATAGAAAAATTTGTGCTGACTTGCGTTAGGTGCCGCCCTGAGCACACTTGACTTACAGAACATGACTTGCTGAACACAATTCTCCCTGATGAAGGGAGCAGGGAGGACAGCAGGCAGAGACTCACAGCGGAAGGTGCCATAGCTTAGTGGTACAGTGGAACCTCGGAAGTCGGCCGTAAAGTGGTACCTCAGGTTACATACGCTTCAGGTTAAGAACTCCGCTAACCCAGAAATAATGCTTCAGGTTAAGAACAGAAATTGTGCTCTGGCGGCGCAGCGGGAGGCCCCATTAGCTAAAGTGGTGCTTCAGGTTAAGAACAGTTTCAGGTTAAGAACGGACCTCCGGAACAAATTAAGTATTTAACCAGAGGTACCACTCTAATCCGTTTCAGAAGGACGTTCGACTTCCGAAACGTTTGAATTCCGAGGCGTGGCTTCCGATTGCCTGACAGCTAGGCTTTCTGCAGATCGGAAGCCGCGTTGGACATTCGGGTTCCGAAGAACATTCGAAAACCGGAACACTCACTTCCGGGTTTTCGATGTTCGGGAGCCGAAACGTTCGGGAACAGAGTGGTTCGAGAACCGAGGTTCCACTGTAGTGCCAGGAGCCGGCCAGCACCCAGTGCCTGTGAAGTTAACTCTCCCCCCCCCCAAAAAAAGAAACCAAACAGCACAGGTCTAGCGATAACAGCAACTCTCCCCAGGAAGTCTTGCTCCAGTGAGGCAGTTGTGAGGGCTGAAGGTTGTCCCCTTCCCACCACTCTCTAAGACTTCTCCCCTGAGTCCTACCCCAGCAAGGCTCCTCCGCCTTGTCTCTCTTTGCTCCACCCTCTTCATTCCTCTCTCTGTTCTGGGAGACTAGAGGGGAGGGGAAGCTGGTCACAGCAGGAGGGGCCGACTCCTTGGCTTCTTCAGCAGCCTTCACTCATCTCTGCCCTTTTTTGCATCTCTCCCTCTTGCATTTGCCTGGCTCTTGTGGGGAATAGCAGGATGTTGGGCCAGGTGGAGATCTTCCATCTGATCCAGGAGGGGCTCTTCAGGCATTCTTAGGAAGAGCAACGAGGCCTTCTGTGGTCTCCAAAGTGCACATCGCCAGGAGGGGGGAGACCACCAGAACCCACATTTCCTCTGCCTGCCCTTTCCCCCCCCCCACTCTAACACGGAGTTGGCCTCCTCAGGTGGGCGAAGCAGACGCCTCATGCCCGGGCGCAGATCTTGTACTACCTGGCCGAGAACCTGGAACTCCGCCGAGCAGAGGTTGCATCGCGGCTGGAGGCCTTGGCCGGTGCCGAGAAAGAGGCGGCTCTGCAGGAGGTGGACCTCTGCGTGCAGCGGCTCTTCTACTGGGCGGCGTACTCTGATAAATACGGCGGAGCTGTACAGGTGCGAACCAGACATGCCGTAGGACACTCCCTACCCCTATAGCTTGGGGGGGGGCTTGGCTCTACAAGCTTGGAAAGGTTTGGGAGAAGGGCCACAACTCAGCAGGGAAGCATGGGGTTTTTCAGGCAGAAGGTCCCAGCTTCAATTCCTGGCATGTCCCGTTAAAAGGATCCAGCAGCAGGGGATGGGAAAGGCCTTCAGCTGAGATCCTGGATTTAGAGAGACACGAAACCTCCTATCTCCCAAGGGATGACACAGCCCAGACTGTGGGTCACCTGCAGCTCCTTCCAGATGCTGAACAGTTGGATGGGAAGTTCTGCGCATAGTTTTTGTTTGGGTGACCCTGTGTTTTAGTCTCTCATCTTTTAATGAGCACCATAGCATGTCTGCGCTTAGCCAGATTAGAGAGGAAGGCAGACTTTGGGGACTGGGCTGGATGGTGGGGGGTGTCCACATGGAGCTTCCATTTAGGGGTGGGTTTTTATCCCCTTTCACAGTTTATATTAACCCCCCCCAAAAAAACACCCTCACTCAACGCCTTCTGCTTGCTTCTCTTTTTTTATGCTTTATTGTTCACTATCACATCTTTACAACACCATCTTATTATCATCAAATCAAAAACACCATAAAACGCATAAAGAATATAGCAACTTGCAAACAATAAGTTTCTTCATGAACATTAGACGTCCCTTCCCTATTAATAAACTCGATACTTAAACTTGTCTGATTTTATTATTAATGGAATATTATTGCTTCTATCTATTTTTTTTCTTAACATGTATTATCTACAGAAATTACTCTCTCTGTTGCAGGAAACCTCTTTGTACGGTGCCTCCCTCCTCTTTCGGGAACCTCTTGGTGTCATCGGCATCGCCTGCCCCGATGAGCAGCCTCTCCTCGCTTTCGTCAGCTTGCTAGCTCCTGCTGTCGTCCGCGGCAACTGTGTGGTGATGGTCCCCAGCCAGCGGTTCCCGTTACTCGCCCTGGATTTCTACCAGGTACGATTCTTTCTCCTTTCTAGCCTATCTTGTAGATCTGGGTTCCGGGGGGGGGGGGGCGGGTCCTGAGTCGCAGGGGCCAAATGCAGCCCCCCCCCCCAGCCTCTCTGCCTGGTCCTGGTCCTGGTGACTTTTGCCAGACCACAACCCTTACTGGCCCTCCTTGAATGTTTTTGCACTGGCTGCTCCATCCACTTTTGTCTCTGGCGCCACCCACCACTGCCATGTTACCCCTGGAAGGGATTGTGGCCCTCAGGGATGCAGGAGGTTCCTTGTCCCATTTGTAGATCAAATAAAGTGTATCTGTGTGTCCGCTCCATCCATTCAGATGGTCTTTTTTATGCAGTGGTCATTTGTTCTCATTGGATTCATTAGCATTTAAGTGTATAGATCTTAGAACCTTTGATGTGTGTGCGCCAAGATGATTCAAACCAGAGTATCACTGGGATCTTTCCAAGTTTTTAAGGGACAGTGTAAGCATAGCTTCTACATGCACCCCTTCCCCTTCCCCTATCTCTCATTAATATGATCCCGAATCTCCACTATAGAGGGGAAGGGTTTAGATTGGCCATGTTGCTCAATTTCATATGCTTTGACTTGGAATATGAATCTCAGCAACTCACTGTATCTACACCAATACACCAAAGTTTTTCTCCGACTTGGATTTTAATCCGAGCTGGGGAAGAATTCAACTCCCCTCATCAACATTAGCTAGATTCCATCCTTCTCCTCCAGCTGCTCACCTTGCTGCGGCTCTGGCAGATATTAACCATAGCGTCTGTTGCATGGCTTGCTGCATTTGAAGTACAAGATACCAGGAGTCAAGGGCAGGAAGGGAGAGAAAAGGAGAGACCGGCCTCCCATCCTCTTCAGTCAGTAGCAGCAACACCTGAGTAAAGTCAGAGGATGCAGGTGGGAGGAAATCAGACCGCATTGCACTTCCAGGGATGTCATTTTCAGGGCAATGGCATCCACTTTTTCGTTCAGCTGGACGATGGAGGTTTCTCTCTGTCCCATTTGCCTGGGGATTTCTCGCACGGTTCCCTTTTTAAAGAACTTCTGGCATGAAGAGAGGCAAGTGTGGCTTCTGTGGTCCCCATGAAGGAATGCAGATTCCCTCACTTGGGGAAACCCAAAGTCTGCGCTCCGTAAGTTGCATAACTGAAGACGGTTGCAGACATGTACTTGGCTCTGATATCTGGGGATAATTCAGCTTTTCTAGAGAGGTGCATTTTTTTTCTGTTTTGCAAAGAAATGAATAAAAAGGGGGAAATGAAAAAGGTGTTGCTTAGCCACTTCAGTCAAATGTGATTTGCTAACTGGAAGGCAGGAGATGAATATAACACCTCTTCATGAATTTTTCACTTTAGGGGAAAGAAGAAGCTTTCTCAGTTTCTCTTCCCCACCAGCCTCATTCACAAATGGTGGTGCTTTGGGGATGCAAAATGAAGGAAGTCTGGGGAGGTCCCTTCATTTTCCTGCTTGAATAAGCATAATTTTCAAGACTGGAAACGAAAGCTTCCTGTTTTCATCCCTTCTGTTCCTAATGCAGTTGTTTTGTGCTCTAGACCAGGCAAAGGCAAACTCGGCCTTCCAGATGTTTTGGGACTACAACTCCCATGATCCCTAGCTAACAGGACCAGTGGTCAGGGATGATGGGAGTTGTAGTCCCAAAACATTTGGAGGGCCGAGTTTGCCTATGCCTGGTCTAGACTATTCTCCCATGTACAAAATGCACCCTAAATGTTCTCTTTATTTTTATTTTTTAAATTGGGAGTGGGCAAATTTTATTTGATAGTTTAACACGTTGTAAACCACTTTTGAGGTTTCTTTCTTAAAAAAATATAAAGTGGTGTAGAAATGAAATTATTATTATTATTAATATACAGAACTTGGCTTCGCAACAGTGCAGCTTGGTGAGGTTAGGCATGTATCATGTATAGTTGTCCAGGGAATGAACTCCTCCAATGAAATAATCCCAGGGGACGGGGGGAAATGTTAGTTGAGGGAATGTGACGAAAGTTTCTATAAAATGTAGGCACAGTGTGAAGAAAGTGGTTTAGGGAAAATAATAATAATAATAATAATTTATTATTTATACCCCGCCCATCTGGCCGGGTCTCCCCAGCCACTCTGGGCGGCTTCCAACAGATATAAAAATACATTAAAATATCACAGATTAAAAACTTCCCTGAACTGGGCTGCCTTCAGGTGTTTTCTAAAGGTCATGTGGTTGTTTATCGCTTTGACCTCTGATGGGAGGGTGTTCCACAGGGCGGGTGCCACCACCGAGAAGGCCCTCTGCCTGGTTCCCTGTAGCTTCACTTCTCGCAGTGAGGGAACCGCCAGAAGGCCCTCGGCGCTGGATCTCAGTGTCTGGGCTGAACGGTGGGGGTGGAGACGCTCCTTCAGGTATACAGGACCGAGGCCGTTTAGGGCTTTAAAGCTCAGCACCAACACTTTGAATTGTGCTCGGAAACGTACTGGGAGCCAATGTAGATCTCTCAGGACCGGTGTTATGTGGTCCCGGCGGCCACTCCCAGTCACCAGTCTAGCTGCCGCATTCTGGATTAATTGCAGTTTCCGGGTCACCTTCAAAGGTAGCCCCACGTAGAGCGCATTGCAGTAGTCCAAACGGGAGATAACTAGAGCATGCACCACTCTGACGAGACAGTCTGCGGGCAGGTAGGGTCTCAGCCTGCGTACCAGATGGAGCTGGTAGACAGCCGCCCTGGACACAGAATTAACCTGCGCCTCCATGGACAGCTCCAAACCGCTCTTGGAATAACTCAGACACGCAAGAGGGCAGCAGCAGCAGCAGCAGCCTCCAGTGAAACAGACAAGGGTGACAGTTCAGGGCAGGCAAAAGGAAGTTCCTGTTTACATATTATGGGATTAATTTGTAGAATTCTCTGCCGGAAGGTAAAAGTGATGGCTGCAGGCGTAGGCAGCTGTTGAAGGAGATTAGACAGTTTCATGGAGGGTGTCAGTGCATCTGTGGTTTTCCAGGGACCGTTCAGGTTGCAGCAGCTACAGCATCCGAGACAGGTGTCTGCCCAGCCTCTGCTTAAATATTTCCAGTGAAAAGAGAGGCCATTGCCTTCCACAGCAGCCTCTCCTGAAAGCAGGAATAAATATATCCTAACAACATTCATTGAGGTCGTTTTTGTTTGTTTGTTTGTTTGTTTGTTTACTAAAACTGGGGTGGAGAATATTATTACTAATATCAGTACTAAACTGTAAATACATGAATGCAAGTCATTAACAAAAAGAAACAAGCTGTTACCTCCATATGTGGTACTGTTACATAAAAAGAAACGGCCAACTCACAAACACTTCAGTAGCAAGGGCATACGGTGAATTACCCCATTATTCATGGATAAATAACGATATAGTAGAATAATAGATTTGTCGAGTTGGAAGGGACCCAAAGTTTCATCCTCCAGCCCCCTGCAATGCAAGCCCCTGCAATATGATTAGTGATCAATTAATTAATTAATATTGTTATTGGTCTGTTTACCTGTACTTGAGCATAAGTGTTAAATGAATTGGACCAGCAGACATCCCATTATCTGCATTTCATCCCTTCATTCATTTTACTTGTGTGCCCTTTTTCCACCCATAAACTCATTCTCAAAGCGGCTTACAACCAAGAAACGGGATTAATTTCAAGCAAATTCTATGAAAACAATTTCACAAGAACATAGGGAAACATAGCAACAATTTCATAACATAGCACAACAGTAGCAATTCTATAATAACATGGCAAAACAATAGCAAATATAATAACATACAGAAACCACATTCCAATACAATATAACAAGATTACTTAAGCAGCGGTTAAGTTGCTTGCAGGGTGAGAGGGGACCGGCGACAATAGCGTTCCACAATGGCGGCTTTTTCCCTCTTCTATTTTTTTCCCTTTGGGTATGTTGATCAGGATACCGGTCTGATTCGGTGTGGGGATTCGAGTTTCGTTGCCATTTTTTATGTTCTCGATTTCTTCTTCACGGCCCACTTTCAGATTCTAGGAAAAATCTCGTCTGGCGTTTATGAAAGCAGCCAAAGCGGAAACCGCGCTCTCTTTGGCAGATGTTGTATATGCATTTCCAGAATTTGTCTCGCCAAGGATTGCAAAATATAGTGCTGAGCCCAGAGTGTTTTGTCCCAATTTAGTCAAGGAATGTGGAGGAGCCTTTCTGTGAGACTCTCCATCTATTTGACCAGGCAAAGCAGAGAGAGAAAGAGAGAGAGAGAGAGAGAGAGAGAGAGAGAGAGAGAGAGAGAGAGAGAAGGTCGTATCCAGTGCTAGTCCTGCTCAGACCCATTGAAACGAATTGGCATGATTAACTAAGGTTTATGAACTTCAGTGGGTCTGCTCTGCGTAAGGCAAGAACGCAACCCAGTGGGTTCACCAGGGTGGTTCTAGGAGCATGGCAGAGCAGGAGCTAAAATGACGGCTCTTCATCTTCATCATGTTCAGCCTTATTACTTCAGCCTAGAGGAGAGGATGACACAAGAAACCAGTCAGGTTTAGATTAGGGCTTATAAGAGTAAAATAAACTTGCGTGGCGATGTCCCGACCCCCCATGGGAAATAAATGACACATGACACCATATATAAGGTTAATGGGCAGAAAAAAGGCCACAACTTTATTGGTTACAGATGATGAGCGGTCTTGGCTTAGGCATTGGATCTAACCGACTATATCTGACTCCAACCCGTGTGTTGGAAGTCCGGGAAGGGTTAACCACCAGTAGAGGGAGTCCTGCTGATTCACATCAACTAGGAGCTCCCCCTGGGGTCACCGATAGGGGCGTGCCTTAGGCCCTAGCCTCCCTAGGCTTTGGACAGGGCCACACCCCCGGATACCTTTAATGGAATACCCTTCAAAATGCGGGGCAGGTGATGCCGCAACCTCCCCTCTCCTCTTCTACAGAAATATTCCATCCAAGAGTTGTGACAAATTGCTACGAGGTAGTCAAAAACCAAATGGCTGGTGCCAATTTGCCAAGTGGAAAAATTCAAACCCTCAATGGTGACCAACCAAAGTCCATAGCAAGGTCCAGGAAAGCAAACCTTGAAGGGCGGATGTCAGGGAACAGTTGTGGCCCAGGAAAGGGGCGCTTGGGCTGTCAGAGTATAGAGAGCCCCAGTGCCTCTTGGACAGCAGCTCCTCTTCCAGCAAGGGATAGCAGGATGTCTTTCAGCGGGAAGGAGTAGGAGCAGCCAGGGAGCGTGGTGGAGAGAGGGCTGGGAGATGTTGCAAAGCCCCAGCACGCACCTGTCCCATCTGGCGAGGGGAACGTCGCTCCCCTTCCGTCGCCCCAGTTGCGCAGAGGGGTGAAACGAAAGGAAATTAGAAAGAGATGGGGGGTGCCTAAACTGTTATGTTGGGGGAGGTCCCGGAAGGGGCCACTCCCGGATTCTGGAACGTATTCAAGCGGTCATGAACTTTAGAGCTCTTCACTGTACATAGCATGTTAATAAAACTGTAAATAAGGAGAAGGCGTCTTCACTGCTTACTCACAGGATCACCACAGCAACCTTACAGAGGGTGGGCGGGGAAACCGGAGCAGCTGAAAGCAGGGAACAGGAAGATTTCCCGGCTGCGCCCTGCTTAAATGGTGCAGGCCACACCCCCAGGCCAACCGGGTTGGTTGGCCTGGTGTGTGACGCAGCCGGGATTCCCCCTATCACGCAGGGGCTGGGAACCCAGCCCCTGCGCGCGTGGGGAGGCCGTGACTGCCTGCAACACCACCTCCTCCTAAGGGCGGAAGTAGCTTTATATTACTATCTTACCATACTCTCTCTAAAGTAAACTTGTTAAACTATCTACTGCAATAAAAGACCTGGAAGTCACAGCACTGAGTCACTGTCTGTATAATAAGTTCAAAAAGAAAGCAGCATGTGCTACAGCCCTACCTATCCCAAAACTCTCAGCCCACCTCTTCAGTAACTCTGCGGTTGCCATACTTCTGGAAATTCCCAGACGTAGCCTGAATACTGCAGTTGGAAGCAGTGCCTGGGCGGAAATCGCCGGAAATCCAGACATATGGCAACCGAAGTGTAGATTTTGGTGCATGTCCTTAAAAATAGCTCAAACTTTGTTTATTCAGATCTTGCCCAAAAAGCTCAACAACTTTGGCCAAAACAACAACAACCCTAAGTAACTCACCATGGACACCATTTCCATTTGATCTATGTGAGTTGGTGGTTCTGCTTCATCGCCATTGTTTAGGTAAAGGTAAAGGGACCCCTAACCATTAGGTCCAGTCGTGAACGACTCTGGGATTGCGGCGCTCATCTCACTTTACTGGCCAAGGGAGCCGACGTTTGTCCGCAGACAGTTTTTCTGGGTCAAGTGGCCAGCATGACTAAGCGGCTTCTGGCGAGCCAGAGCAGTGCACGGAAACACCGTTTACCTTCCCACCGGAGCAGTACCTATTTCTCTACTTGCACTTTCGAACTGCTAGGTTGGCAAGAGCTGGGACCGAACAACAGGAGCTCACCCCGTCGCGGGGATTCGAACCCCTGACTTTCTGATCGGCAAGCCCTAGGCTCTGTGGTTTAACCCACAGCGCCACCATGAAGAGGCACCAGGAATGATAGCTATTAGCGGCTTGAGAAAGAAAAGAGAGTAACTTCCTGAATCTGCACCACAGATTCCTTATGCATATAGCCTAGTGCCCATTTGTCAGAGAGACCTAAAACTATTAGCCTTTAAAGTACCACTATCCACATATCTAAATCGGGAGGCAAGAGCGGAGCTACACTTTTCCACACATGTGAATGCGCCCCCTCAGGAAAGTAGGTAAAGGTAAAGGGACCCCTGACCATTAGGTCCAGTCGTGTCCAACTCTGGGGTTGCGGAGCTCATCTCGCTCTATAGGCCAAGAGCCGGCGTACAGCTTCCGGGTCATGTTGCCAGCATGACAAAGCCGCTTCTGGCGAACCAGAGCAGCGCACGGAAACGCTGTTTACCTTCCCGCCAGAGCAGTTCCTATTTATCTACTTGTACTTTGGTGTGCTTTTGAACTGCTAGGTGGGCAGGAGCTGGGACCGAGCAACGGGCGCTCACCCCATCGCAGGGATTCGAACCGCCGACCTTCTGATCGGCAAGCCCTAGGATCTGTGGTTTAACCCACAGCACCACCTGGGTCCCTTCAGGAAAGTAAGGATACTGCAAAACATTTTGTAGCCAGGGCAACCATGGCTCTTTAGCATAGAAAGCTGTGTAGTTGAAAACATCGAGGATGACAGCTGCAATGGCAACTGGTTTGAGAACAGGCAGAAAGCCCAAATAAGTCTTATCCCAAGGAGACACAGGGAGTTTCTCCAATTCCCTGCACAGTCTCTTCGAGAGGTTCTTATCAGCAATGCAACCTCCTTTTCGTCATTGATGCATGAATGTATCGCTACGTAGTTTGAAATTATCTGTTACTGTCAATCTTTTAACCACTAGGATTAATTCAACAACTCAAGGGGGAAATCAGTCTTCTCCTTGTCAAGAACTTGGGGCCTCTTGAGCAGCAGGTGCTCAGAATCATAAACAAGCTGTAACTCCCTCTCAATTATTATTATTTAAATCTATTTGTACTACAGGCAACTCCCCATTTACGTTACGTTCCGGGCCTCCATGCGTGCCATTGAAATGCGCATAAATGGGAAGCACCTAGTGGCTTGCGAGGAGACCATCCCTGGAACCCAAAGAGGACATCTTTGGACTCCAGGGAGGGTCTCCTCGTAAGCCACGAGGACTCACCAGACTTAGTCAAGTTTATAATACCGGCAGCTCAACAGGTAATAGTGAAGAATTCAAAGATGGCTGGCTGCTTAATCCCAAATCAGTGGTATTTGAAATTATGGCAAAGAGCAATTATGGCAAACAGCAGTCATTCAATCAATGGCGTGGCAAATAATTTAGATTTTTACATGTTATGGCATGGCTTCATAACCTACTAAGTGTGAGGAACCTCTCAGATGTTGCTAAACTGCTGCTTCCATCAGCCTTGTCCACTGACCATGCTCGCTGGAGGTGATGGGATTTGTAGTTCAACATCTAGCAGGCCACATGTTCCCCACACCTGACCTACACAAGGGAGAAAGGATTATCAAATCCCTTCTAAAACCTTTATTTGACTGCAGAAGTCCATCTGGAAGAGTAACTGCCTATCTGCACAGTGCGGACATAAATTGTACAGAAAGGATGTCAGGCAAAGGCAAGATAGGAAAGGGAAATGAACACAGAACTTAAAACTATGGCTATATAAAGGTAAAGGGACCCCTGACCATTAGGTCCAGTCGTGACCGACTCTGGCTGCGTAAAAGCCTCTAAGCCAGGCATAGGCAAACCCGGCCCTCCAGATGTTTTGAGACTACAATTCCCATCATCCCTGACCACTGGTCCTGCTAGTTAGGGATGATGGGAGTTGTAGTCCTATCTGGAGGGCCGAGTTTGCCTATGCCTGCTCTAAGCAATGGCTTGCAGCTTTCTGCTCTCTGTGGTTTGGTGTTCATTTTTATTACTCTAATAAAAAAAATGTGTTTATACAAAAAATCTGGGAGGGAGTTGCAATTTTCCCCTTGAGAGAACTAAAGGCTTATAATAACAAGTGATTTCAAAATTACGCAGTGACTAATTCCTAAATCACTGTCACAAAAAGCTTGTAAAATTGCTGACAGGAACCCTTTGGGATTCTCTCTCTCTTATCCCACTTTGACAGTCATGGCTCCCCACGCTTCAAAAAACAATAATAAATCCTGGAACTGTAGTTTTGTGAAGGGTCTTCTAGCAATCCTGAGCACCCTGAACAAACTACAGTTCCCACAATTCTTCACGGAAAGCAACGATTGTTAAAATGATACAAGTGTGCTTTAAATATAGCCCAGGTTTCCTTTACTGCTGCCTGGTAAGGAAAATGCTGTGATTTTCCCATGAAAGAACATGTAGCTGTCATTATTCTGAAGCAAAGAGCCGCCTGCAATGTTCAGGCATTGAATCCCCAACTACTTTTACATGGAATGAAAAGGGGCACACATATATCTGTGGGACTGTGTGCTTCTGAAGGGGATGGTGTTTGCCCAATAGTGCAGTGTCTGGGTTTTGGGTTTTGGGTTTTGTATATTTTCTGGCAGATGGCTAAGTAGAGGCAGCTGGTAACATGCAGTTGAAAGTCAATGCCCCAGATTTCTCTGTGCTATTCTTTTCCCACACAAGATCTGAAAAGTTACATTCTTCCCCAAATGTCGATGCACATTCTGCACAGTCCATTCTCTTCCGTGGCACACCTGAAGTATTCCAATATGTTGTGGATCTCTCCCAGTAGTCCTCTGGGACCCAAATGGGACAAAAATGTGTGCAATTTAGAACTTCAAACTCAGCCAGTGTGGTGTAGTGGTTAAGAGCAGTGGACTTGTAATCTGGTGAACCGGGTTCGATTCCCTGCTCCTCCACATGCAGCTGCTGGATGACCTTGGGCTAGTCACCCTTCTTTGAAGTCTTTCAGCCTCAATCACTTCACAGAGTGTTTGTTGTGGGGGAGGAAGGGAAAGGAGATTGTTAGCCGCTTTGAGACTCCTTAGGGTAGTGACAAAGCGGGATATCAAATCCAAACTCTTCTTACACCAGCCAGAAGATTTTGGAGCTGTAGCCTAACAAAAGAAAATTTCAGGCAATTTTGTATAGAACCCAAGGACAAAGGGGTTATTGCATTTATTTATTTATTTATTTATTTATTTATTAAAAACAAACCAGAGATTACATAATCCTTGGTGTGTTACCAATAAACCCATATTTTAAAATGTCTTTCCAGTTTGCCTCATAGCCTATATGGGACCTTTGAAGTCTTGCCTCCAATATTTATTTTGGTGCAGACCAGCATAATGGTGTAGTCAGGAAATAGTTGCAGAGGCAATACAGGGCGCAGTTATTAATTGAACAAAACAACAACTGCGTTAGCAGGTCTCATCCAGGCTACAATGAACTAACCTCCCAGGCTGTAGTCATGTGACCAGAATTCTCTAGGAGTTTGTCTTAAAGTGCCAGTCACCTGTGCAACAAATGGCGTCCGTCTCTTCTCTATCAGGTACTAGACACTTCGGACGTCCCTGGTGGAGTGGTGAACATCATCTCTGGCAACCGGGACCATTTGAGCCGGGCCTTAGCCGAACACCAAGATGTGCAAGCTGTGTGGTACTTTGGCTCTAAGGAGGTGAGTATTGCTTCCTGTGAATCTCTGCTTTCGTTCTGTATAAATAAAGCAAGTTCACACATGCATGGTTTCTCAAGTTGCATGAAGCTCTGCATTTTTAGTATAAAGGAGCAATATTATCGGAGTGGTGTTAGCACATGTTCAATCGCTGGCATCTACTGGGTTAGAAAACACCCCATACCTTGCACAGCTGTTGCCAGTCTGTGTAGACATTGCTGAGCTAGGTGGACTTGGTATCCTGTGGCCTCACAATGCAACATGCAAACAAGACTTTGCAAAGTATATAGGTAGAATAGCCACAGCAGCGAACACACAGAAAAATTAAGAAGCTGCTCTGTGGTGCCCTAGCTGGCCAGTTAGCTCAGTTGGTTAGAGCGTGGCGCTGATAACGCCAAGGTTGCGGGTTCAATCCCTGTATAGAACAGTTGAATATTCCTGCATTGCAGGACTAGATGTTCCTCAGGGTCCCCTTCCAACTCTAGGATTCTATGATTGCCATCTTCATGAAAGGTAGCATTGAAGAAGGTCTCCAGCGCTCACCAACACTGGGGCAAGGTGCAAATCAATAGGAAATGAGTTCCAAAGTTCTGGGGCCACCACCGAGAAGGCCCAGTTTTGTGTGTGCAGGTCAACCTAACTGATATATTTTTTGTTTTGTTTTGTTTTTTAACCTAACTGATATTTTGAGGCGGAAACTCAAGGCCCACCAAAGCAGAACTTAGGCTGGTGCAGGACTATATGAGTGAAAATGGTCCTTTAAATAACTTTGCCCCAAGCTCTTTAGGACTCTGAACCTTTAAAGGAAGCTTTGCTGGCAGTCAACGCAGCCAGCACAGCTTCAGAGTTACGTTTCAGACATCTGGCTTCCCCCAGCATCCAGCAGGCCGGATTTTGTGCCAGCTGCAATTTAGAGCCCTTCAGAGCAAAGCCAATGGAAAATACTGGTTTATAGAAAGTAGAAAAGTCAAGGGTTATCTTGGAGTGAATGATTTGAAAAAAAAAAAATCTATATATAGCTGACAGACAATGAATCGGAAGTTACCCCTTCCTTTTTTCCCATTCTTTTTTGCTTTGTATACTTAACTCTGTTTCCTTATTTTAGTTCACTTTTCACAAGTTTTAAACCTTTTCTTCCTCTTTCTTTATCCTTACTTGTTTTTAAGCATTAGAAAATGATATTTTGTACTAAATTGTGTGTGTGTGGACTTAATAAGCTTACAATAATAATAATAGAGCTAGCCCCAGGTGAAATCCATTCCAGTAGCCTAGTTTTGTTTTTTTCCCCAATTTTTTAATTGATTTTAACAATTTTAAGCACTTTACAATACCGTTAAATTTTCATCCTCCCCCCCCCCTCACTGGGGGAAGCAGGTTTCCATTCCCTCTCTCACTGGGTAAGCTAATAAACATTACACATTTAACGTAGTTAACATATTCAATATCATTGCCTAGTCCTGGCCCATTTCTGTGGGCCAGGTATTCTTCCTTTCCTCAAGTTCATATTTCGGTTGACTTCCTCAAGTCCCCCTCTGTTGAATTCATTATCTATCCTCTTTGTCAGTTTTCCAAATTCATAGACTTATCTATTTGTACATTCCTTATCCTTTTTCACAATAACATAAAATACCATAATCATTTTACTTAAACTAACTCCTTTTTTTCTATACCTCGGCACCTCATTACTTCTGATACTTTCCTAAACCCTTAACTAATTCCTTTATTCCAACCTAATTTAACACTCCTAAATTTCTTCTTTTTACACCCTTTCCTCCCTCCAGTCTCAAAATTTTTAGCTATTTTTCCCGCCTCTAATTTTTGACATATATCATTAACGCCAGTATCCAGATCCAACCGTCTTAACCACTTATAAAGGAAAAAACAGATCCAAATATATCCTCTTTATCCCACTCCAACCCTCCCAAACCTCCAAACCCAAAAGTCCAGTAGCCTAGTTTTGGAGCTAACCAGTCTGGCACAGCCGCCTTCTGCTCCAGCTGCAATGCTCTGGCTGACCCCCGAAGGCTCACTCCTCCATTGTCTTCTGAGACAGACAGATGCCAACAAAAACAGGGCACGGATGACTAAGAGCAAGTCCAACTGCTCCAGATAGGGTTGCGACTGGTGTACAAGCTTGAGCTCGTAGAAAGTGTTCCTGCCTATAGCTGCTACCTGCAACTCACTAGATGAGGATGAATCCAGGAGTCCCTCCCAGCTATCAGGCAGACTAATTTTCAGCTTCTCTTCCTACCTGGAAGTATACTGGCACATCTCAACCTAAATCAGTAGCTGTGTGCACATCATACATTTAAAGCACATTTCCCCTCCCACCAGGAACTGTAGTTTGTTCAGGGTGCTGGGAATTGTAGCTCTGTGAGAAGTAAACTACAGTTCCCAGGAATTTTTTTTTGGGTGGGGTGGGGTGGTATACGCTTCAGATGTATGGTTAGTACGCAGCCAGTGTTTCTCATCTGTAGAAAGTCTGAGTACAGATTGTCTGCTTCCAAGAAATCTGCTTCCTCTGCATTCCTGTCTCAATACACAGAAGTGTGTCAGGGAAAATTTAGTAGGGCTACAGGACTCTCTGAAATGGGTTTTTTTATTATTATTGAAGCCAGAGCACGTTAAGTGGTCTCAGCTCAACCTGAGAAGCAATTTTATTTTGTCCACCAATCGCCCCTACCTGAATTTAATCAAGGTGCAGCCAAAAGAGAGAGAGAGAGAGAGAGAGAGAGAGAGAGAGAGAGAGAGAGAGAGAGAGATTATTGCCTGCAGGCTTCGCATGAAAGGGGAACCATCCATGTGTGAAGAAAAAGAAGGTTATGTAACATTGCTTAATGATTTTTTAATTTTTTGTGGAGTAATGCCCAAGCCCAGCCCTTGATAATAGTGAGGCCTTTATGGGGAGGTAGTGCATTGCCTCTATTATTCAAGCCTGGCAATCAACCGTGTTTGAGTGATATAATGGTTCTGGAGAATACAAATATCTCTAAAAGCAGTAACAACTTTGTATTCTCCAGAACCATCCCTATTCTCCCAGGAGCAGTCTGGAGGCCAAAAGTATATTTTACCTCACCCGAACGCAGTTTGTCATGGTTCCCTCAGGGAGAAAACCAGCAGTGACGGACAAACGTCTCTGAAAGACACCATGCCTGCCACCACGGGTGTTACACTGAGATCCTCTGATGGGGCACGTCTGGTGGCTCCCCACTCCCCTGAGGTTTGGCTTTAGTGTGGCAGGCCTTGCCCTGTGGAACTCCCAGCCTGTATTGGTTTGGCAGAAACCGCCCCCTTCCTCCTTTTATACGTCTTCTGAAAACTGTACTGTTTAGACAGGCCTTCACAATCTGAATTTTTCTTTTGACCAACCAGCATTTCCTGATGTTTTCCTGATGTTTCTACTGTGTTTTATAGATGTTTACGGGCTGATTCTTTGGGTTTTTTATGTGCTGTGAACCACCTTGATATATATACAATGAAAGCACAGATTATAAAATTTCAAATTAATAAATATCTTCAATCATTTATTAGACGTTATTAGTCGCTTGTTACCTTAAAGGTCGCCAAGTGATTTACGTTACACACAGCACACTGCTGATGCTGTGGGCCCCATTTAGGGGTTTGTGACCCTCACCATCACTGTTCAAGGGCATACTCTCAGCTCATAGGGCATGGTGCTGAGGCCTGTCAAGACAGCAGGACTGAGCACACACATGAGAATATTTCCCAGAAGCCTCTGCAGTGGGCATGAGTTCCACATCATAGATAAGTCAATTGGGGGCAGAAATGACCCCTGAAGATCAAGAACTCTGCCTGAGATCAATGAAGGTACCCCTTAACTTGAAAGAGTTCCAATTCCTCTGCTTTATTTTGTTTTTATTTCCCCTTCCGCCTAGGGTTCTGCACTTGTTGAATGGGCCTCAGCCGGGAACCTGAAGAGGACCTGGGTGAATTATGGAGCGGAGGAGCGTTGCTGGGCTGACCCACGACAGGGGGCTGGGGAAGAGTTTCTCTTCCAGGCCACGCAGTGTAAAAGCGTTTGGATGCCCATGGGCGATATATTTGCCAACTGAGCCTCTGGATCAGTGGGGCTGAACTGAAAAGCAATCAGGCTTGGGAAACATTGAGACTGAGAATAAAGATCGTTTGGTAGTTTTTTTCTATATAAGAAAACCCCTCTGCTCTGGAAATGTTTCTATATTTATAGCTGGTTGAATCTGTTCCTTATCCTGGAGAATCAATGGTTGCCATCTTCCCTTGTCCCATTCACAAAGCTCCACTCCTTTTCCAATGAAACCAGCCCCCTGCCCTGCCATGTAGGGATTAAATCAAGGGTTCAGAACTGGGTGTGGGCCAAATCCTTATCTCCCCTCCTCCAAGCCCTGCAGACTAGGCAAGGGTGCTCACCTGTCGGCCATGAATATCACAGAGATGTCAGGCAACTCATTTTTGCTCCATGTGATGCTCTGAAGTTCTGACAATCAGGTGACAGGCAGGTTGGTGCAGCTTGGCCAAAAGAGCTTCGCAGGCCAGAGGTTCCCCCCCCCGCACTAGTTAAACCAGAAATGGGGAACCTGTGGCACTCCAGATGTTGCTAGACCAGCATGGCTGATGGTCAGAGAGGATGGGAGTTGTAGTTCCCCACCCGAGTTAGGCAGATCACTCTTTATTTCCGCTGAGTGTGGTTAGGAGGCCCCTGTTCTACAGTTCCCAGAGTGGTTTAATGACCAATCCCTCTTCACAAGGGACCTTGCGGGGGCAGCCCATCTGCCCATCACCTGACATCATTGTGATGTCAAGGGATGCTGCACTTGGAAGCCCCGCTTGTTGGGACTTCAAAGCGCAGAGAGCAGCGCTGTCGCAAAGCTTACAAACAACTGCACCTTTAACCTTCTGGTTTTTCAGAGGTCAAAAGGAGCAGACAAAGGTGTTTCAGAGCATTGGATAGAGAGCTGTTCTCCCCACCCCACCACTCCTTGAGCAAGGCACTCTCCCACTGCCCATTGATTTTTCATGGGTTTTTTATTTTCAAATTGCCAACTGAAAAGGAAAACGGAGAACCAAACTTGGACTGTGAAAATGAAAAACGGGGGGGGGGGGGATTGCCAGATCATTCTTCCCCCGAGCCAAGATTTAAGTGTTCCTTCGTATGGGTGGGGAACCCCCGTCATGCCAGCTGTTGTCCGACTCTATCTCTTCCTTTGGCATGGCACTGCTCACAGTCTGGGGCTCATACTGCTCATGTTCTCAGAGTCCCTGATCAATTTTGGAGCCTGATTTGGGGGAAAAAACAACAACACCCCACTATTGAGGTTTTCTGATGCTTTGCCATTGGGGTGGGAGATGGTAGTGATGTGATATTAATCAGAAGAGGCTGTGGTATTTTCAAACACTTGCTCTAAAGAGATAAAGGTCAGAAGGATGGTGGGTTGAGGTGGGGGAAAACAGTTCTGAGAGGTGTTCTCTGTGAGTCAGAAATGGAAAGTCACTTGTCCTTTTTTGCAGCCTGTGTTGAGGTCTCATGCAAAGGTTTGGTGAGGCGGTTGAGAGAGAGAAAGAGGGAGGCAGCATGCAGTGGTTAGGCCATTAGGCTTAAAGGTCAGAGGCCTGGGTGTAAATCTCCCACTCAGCCCTGAAACTCATCGGAACAGCATACGCAAGTTGTCTGTCTGACCTACTGCGGTTGGAGGGAGGCAGTAATTCTTCTGAATATCAGTTGCTGGAAACCACAGGAGGGGGGGAGTGTTTTTGGGTCCCACTTGTGGGTTTCCCCAGGCATCTGGTTGGCCACTGTGGGAATAGGATGTGGGACTAGATTGGTTACTGGCCTGATCCAGCAGCCTTATGTTTGTTATGATGGGGTTTTTGTGGGGATAAGATTGGACACACAATGATACGGTCCATGAACACCTTAGAGGGAGGGTGAGATACAAACTGTTATGTAAGTAATTGAATCTAGCACAACTGTTAGAAACTTGGGTGCCTAAGGTTGGAAAAGCGTCCAGTTTGGAAGACCGAAGGGATCCTGCACACAGCTGTTGCCGCAACTGACCTTAATAGATTGGAGAACTGAGCCAAAACATATCAAAATGAATTTCAACAGGGACAAAAGCAAAGTTATACACTTAATCAGGAAGAACCAGGTGCACATTAATAATAATAATAAAAATAAATAAATAAATAATATTTTATTATTTGTACCCCACCCATCTGGCTGGGTTTCCCCAGCCACTCTGGGCGGCTTCCAACAAAGATTAATAATACATTAAAATGTCACACATTAAAAGCTTCCCTAAACAGGGCTGCCTTCAGATGTCTTCTAAATGTCAGGTAGTTGTTTATCTCTTTGACATCGGATGAGGGCGTTCCACAGGACGGGCGCCACTACCGAGAAGGCCCTCTGCCTGGTTCCCTGTAGCTCTGCTTCTCGCAGTGAGGGAGCCACCAGAAGGCCCTCGGTGCTGGGCCGACACCCGGTTTTGCCAGTAGTACATGTAAAAAGGATCTAGTGCGTCTTAACATGACTCTGGTGTGATGCAGCAGCAAAAAAAAAAAAGCTAGTGTTCTAGGCTGAATCAGCAAAGGTGTCCGGATCAAGGAAATAATAGTCCCACTCTATTCTGCCTTGGTCAGACCACACCTGGAGTGCCGTGTCCACTTCTGGGTGCCACAATTTAAGAAGGATGTTGACAAGCTGGGACATGTGCAAAGGAGGGCAACCAAGATGACAAAGGGTCTGGAAACCAAGCCTGTAAAGGAATGGTTGAGAGAATTGGGTATGTTTAGGAAATATGAGAGGAAATATGATGGGCTCCTTCAAATATCTAAAGAACAGTCACATGGAAGATGGAACGAGCTCATTTTCTCCTGCTCCAGAAGCTAGGACCCAAATCGATGACATCAGTTTACAAGAAAGGAGATTCCAACTAAACATCTGGAAGAACTTTCTAACCATAAGCGCTGTTTGACAGTGAAACAGATTCCTACAAGAGGTGTGGACTCTCTTTCCTTGGAGGTTTTTAAGCAGAGCTTGGGTGGCCATCTGTCATGGATGCTTTAGCTGAGATTCCTGCATTGCAGGGGGTTGGACTAGATGAATTTCAGGCTCCCTTCAAACTCTACAATTCTAGAGGCATTGGAACCAAAACGCTTTCGCAAACTATTTTCTGACTGTTGGAGCTGGCCCTGCATGGTTTTGTGGTTTTTCAGACGTCCACCCTGGGACACCAGCTGGGGAGAGGGGATTGACCCACCTCCAATTTTTTTCAAGTAGGTCCTGCGGAAATGTGAGCCTGCCTCCACCCAGTGGCAGAGGAAGCTGCTCGGGCGCCTGGGGCAGCACGCCATGGGGCGGGCCACACCACGGGGCCTCCAGTGTCTGCCTGCCTCCTCCCACTCAGCCGCCCTACAGCTGGGAGGGGGGAGGCAGCAGGCGGACCGTTTGGGCGGAGCGGAGCCTGTGCGTGCTCAAGCCACCGTGTCTTTCCCAGGAGAGACGTGTGGCTGGGTGCGCTGCAGGCCTCACGGTGAGTGCCGCCCGGCATTTTGTCAACCCCCTCAGTGGTGACACCCGGGGTGGACCGCACCCCCTTCCTCCGCCCCTGCTTTCACCTCACCCTGTTCTGAAGGGGAAAAGCAGTATATGCCACTCACCCTGGATGGAATGAGGAACAACATTTGAAGCCAGAAAAGAGCCGGTCACAATTAATGATTTCTAGAGAAGAAATGAACCATAGCAAAGGAAATTGTTGGAACCATTTACATAAGTCTTAACCAGCCAGAACAGCTGTGTTTTCAGCCATCTATACCTATGGTCCGTATAGTTAAAGCTATGGTTTTCCCAGTAGTAATGTACGGAAGTGAGAGCTGGACCATAAAGAAGGCTGATCGCCAAAGAATTGATGCTTTTGAATTATGGTGCTGGAGGAGACTCTTGAGAGTCCCATGGACTGCAAGAAGATCAAACCTGTCCAATCTTAAAGAAATCAGCCCTGAGTGCTCACTGGAAGGACAGATCCTGAAGTTGAGGCTCCAGTACTTTGGCCACCTCATGAGAAGAGAAGACTCCCTAGAAAAGACCCTGATGTTGGGAAAGATGGAGGGCACAAGGAGAAGGGGACGACAGAGGTTGAGATGGTTGGACAGTGTTCTCGAAGCTACTAACATGAGTTTGGCCAAACTGCGAGAAACAGTGAAGGATAGGCGTGCCTGGCGTGCTCTGGTCCATGGGGTCACGAAGAGTCGGACACGACTGAACGACTGAACAACAATACCTATGGTCAATATTCCATTGCGTTGCGCTTTTTTTAAAGCTGGACTTCCTGAGCACTGCTGGGGTGTGGGATTCGAACAGGAAAAACATGGGAGGAACATCTTTATGAGAAGAGTAAAGATGTTTACTTGCATATGTGAGAAGAGAGAGTGACTAAAATGGGGCTATTTCCACAGAGTAGAAGCAGCCTGAGACTTGGCTCTGCAGTGGATGGGACCGAAATTAGTGGGAACCTTGAGAGTGAAAGTGACCAGGTTATGCTGGGATTTGTAATGTTATGTAAACCTCAGATTTCAGGACAGTTGATTTTAATAAGCTCCGATAAATGATTATCAGGATGATTCCCATAGCTTGATAATCCTGGTTGGCAACACAGAGTCCATGACAAGCAGGAGAAACTCAAAAAGGAGTTACTAAACAGGGCAGAATTTTTAAAAGCAATTCTACCCAATTCCTGCCCTCTAAACAATACAGAAACGAAGATGCAGCCTTTCCTTCGAAATTCACAGTTCGAATTTTGCAACACAGTTCTCATTTTGCATAATGTGTACAAAAATGCACATGCTGCATGGATAAAAATGTAGGTTTTTTTAGAAGTGCTGAGAGTTGCTGGGATAATTTCTATTCATAGAAATTTCTATGTATAAAAAATACGATTCCCAGAGTTCCCAGTTCAAAGGGATTGATGGTTAAATCTGGGAAAGATTGTGACTTCCTATGTGCTGTTAAGAATCTGCTTTTATCACTTTTTTCAAGTTTAGGTCCTGCCCTGTGAAACCAAGAAAGTTTCCTGGTTTGAGACTAAGTTTGAGGAAATTTAACCAGAATGGGAAGGAGTGTGAGAGTTCAGCAAGAGAGCACATGAGTTATATATACCAGCTGGCGAATTCAATCCCTGACTTAATCCCTTAAATACTGTAAATGGAAAGGTTGCATAGCTTGCAAAGATCTGTTCCTGGAAGCTTGCAAGGGCTCTAGCCAATAGCTCTATTTATTTATTGGATTTTTGAAAAAATGTTATGGTCACTGATGATCTGACAAGGCACTTTCATAGGCTCTGTAATGGGGTTTTCCCAATTGTTCTACCACTGTGGAAACTTCAGCTAAATCAACACAATGCAAGGGGATTCCCTGTCTCAGTGAACACATTCAAGCCCAGATTTCCCCCCACTCCACTCTCTCAGTCCCCCATATCCTACCCTGTTCCCACCCCTGCATTAACAGAACAACAATAATTTATAAGGAATGCAGACCATGTATCTATCAAATAAATACAACCCTTCATATCAAATAGAACAATAAAGGGGGGGGGGACCAGAAAGGCAAACATTATTATTCAAGTTACAGGTAGGTAGCCGTGTTGGTCTGCCGTAGTCAAAACAAAATAAAAATTTTCCTTCCAGTAGCACCTTAAAGGTAAAGGGACCCCTGACCATTAGGTCCAGTCGTGACCGACTCTGGGGTTGCACGCTCATCTCGCATTATTGGCCGAGGGAGCCGGCGTACAGCTCATGTGACCAGTTCATGTGACCAGTATGACAAAGCCACTTCTGGCGAACCAGAGCAGCGCACGGAAACGCCGTTTACCTTCCCGCTGCAGCGATACCTATTGATCTACTTGCACTTTGACGTGCTTTCGAACTGCTAGGTTGGCAGGAGCACGGACCCGAGCAACAGGAGCTCACACCGTCACGGGGATTCGAACCGCCGACCTTCTGATCGGCAAGCCCTGGGCTCTGTGGTTTAACCCACAGCGCCACCCGCGTCCTTAGAGACCAGCTAAGTTTGTTCTTGGTATGAGCTTTCGTGTGCATGCACACTTCTTCAGATACACTGAAACAGAAGTAGATTTGTAATGTATGAGAACAGTAGCCAGACAGGGTAGGCTTAATCGGGGGAGATTTCATGTTTTTGCACCCAGAAAGCGAAATCTAGCCACAATCTCTGTTAATAATTGGTTTGAATCTGCCAAAAGACCGCTCAGCCCTGTGAGGTAAATTAAGCTGAGAGTGAGTGAATGGCCCAAGGTCACCCAGTGAGCTTCATGCCTGAGTGGGGATTTGAACCCTGCTTTCTCGGGTCCTAGTCCAGCACTCTAACCACTGCACCACACTGCCTCTTGCACGCAGATACACACAGAGCTGGTGATGATGGGTTTTAACAAAAGCCATTGTCACAAGCCTCCTCCCCGCCCCCCCGGCTTGGGTTTGCCCTTTGGAAACATCCCCTCCCCCAAGCTTTTCCACCTCAACACTCGTCTTGTGGGTCGCTTTGTTGCTGCTATCTCTATGTGTGTTTCTTTTCTCCCTCTATTCTTTCGAGCTGTGCGCTTCCGGCACTGAAACTGAGAAAACCTTTTACCTCAAAACCACCAAGTTGAATGTTCTGCGAGGTGTCTGGCTGCTGGAGCGCAGTCGGGGGGGAAGAGAGGCTAAGGTGATGAAACCTGTGGTTGATTTCTAAGAGGGGACGTGCCCCAAGCTGAAGCCTACCAGGAATGGAAACCACATCCCAACCCATGACCTAAAAGCCACCTCCTTTAACCTTCGGCATGGAGGGACAGGCTGCTCCCCTGCACATCTTCAGAGGGCCTTTCTTCCTGCCTCGCTTCTTAATTTTCCAGGACTGAGCCCCAGGCATCAAATACAACTGCTTCTATGGCCAAAGGCAGCAGGTTGTGGGGCTGACATTTTCTGGGGATGCTGAGCTTCAGGTAGGGTGGTGACTTATGCATCTCCAAAGGAAGGCATGTGTTTGCATAAAGTCTGCATGTGCTACCGTAGTAATAGGTGCAAATGTAGAAGGAATTGCTAGAGTTTCCAAAGAAATACGTCAGCGTCAGGGTGAAAGGTCGAACGCGGTGGCCCGCGGCAGTTATAGGCTGCCCAGGCGCGCGGCGCGCCTGCGTGGCCCCGCCCCGCTGCCCAAATTATCCACTGCATTATCCGCTGAGCCGGTTTAGGAGAGCGGGCAATACGATAGGAACCCGGCACACCAGGCAACATCTCGCGGCACACTAGTGTGCCGCGGAACAGTGGTTGAGAAACACTGCTCTAGACTCAATCATGAGCTAAAAGTAGACCGGCACCTGAAGCCATGATGTTTAAGGGCCTATTGAAGACGTTTTTATTCCAGGTTTTCCGGGGGGACGGGACGAAGGGAGTGACTCAGCACCTATGGAATATTAACTGCCTACTTGCGGAGCAGAGATTATTTTATTGTTTTCTATAAACTCTGGTTTTAGTGTTATTTTGAGTTTTCTAAAGATGTTTCTGTGGCATTTAGGAATTGGCCTCCGGCCATGATGCAGTTTCTAAACCTGTTAAGTAATAAATACCAGATGAAGATTATAACAACGGCACATGCCTCTGGGTTACTGTAAGAATTATTAAGGTTACATACAACCCCACCCAATATTTAATACGATTATATCTCATTGCTATCAATAATACTTAACAACATCTTATTCCATCCTTTTATTATCACAGCAGCTCAGTTAGTGGTTAAACAATATTGGCTTACCAAAGGAAGCCCACAAACAGTCATGACTCACCCAGAATTCTTTCATTTCCATTTTTTCCCAAAAGCACCTTGTTTTCCACTTTTCACCCTGGATTGACCTCATGATTACTTTGTTGTAGTGAAAAGTAGGTAAAAGAACAATGTCTCGAACAGGAAGTGCTGGCATCTCGTTGGAACAACTCCATTTTCCCTTAAGTATTCTGTTTGCTACATTTCTTTTCTTCCAGGCTTCTTCCAAAGAATTTGGAAAATACTTATTAGTTTCCTGTTTTTCCCCTCACAAAAACGAAAAACCACAACACTGCGAGGTATTCTGGGTTGAGGGACAGCAATTGCTCACTGTCACTCTGGCAGCTTCAATAATACAGTGGAACCTCGGTTTTTTAGCGTCTCGGAAGCCAAATGTTTCGGAAGCCGAACGCCGAAAACCCGGAAGTAATTGCTTCTGTTTTTGAACGCGTCTCAGAAGTCGAACGGGTTCCGCTGCGTGTTTTTCTTTTTTCACAATTGATTTTGCTGACCGCTCCTCAGTTTTCTAACGTTTCGGAAGTCGAACCGTCTTCCAGAATGGATTACGTTTGAAAACCGAGGTTCCACTTTAATAATAATAATAATAATAATTTTATTATTTATACCCCACCCATCTGGCTGGATTTCTCCAACCACTCTCAGTGGCTTACAGCATATCTAAAAACATAATAAAAACGTCATACATTTTTTTAAAAAAAAAACCAATACAGGGCTGCCTTCAGATGTCTTCTGAAAGTTGTGTAATTCTTTATCTCCTTGACATTTGGGCATTCCAAAGGGAGGGTGCCACTACCGAAAAGGCCCTCTGCCTGGTTCCCTGTAACTTTGGAGGAGGACTTTGGTGTCCAGGCTGAACGATGGGGGAGGAGACTGGGATTTGTGATGGGGATTTGAACCATGGCTTCCTGAGTCTGACCATTGAAACACCACACATTTCAAGCCCTGTGATGCAACATTCAACCGTCACAGCTTCCCCTAAAGAATCTGGGAGCCAGGGGTGTACCCAGGATCAAAACTAGGGGGGGCAAGCCATGGTCGTTCAGGTTTGCTTTGAACTAGGGGGGGCAAGCCATTGAATGGACGCTGATCATTTTTGCTTCTAGGGCTGCCTTCTGGGGGGGGGCAGATGCCCCCCTCTGCCCCCCCTGGGTACGCCCATGCTGGGAGCTGTCGTTTGCTAAGGGTGCTGAGAGTTGTCAGGAGACACTTATTTCCCTCACAGAGCTACAATTCCCAGAGTGCTTGAACTTTCAATCCCTCTTCTGGCATTTTGAGCACAATGTCATGTGGACAGTGCAAAAAAACTGCCTTGCACAAACAGCACTTATTCCACACTATTCTCAGCGCTTGCTAAAAACATTGTTTGGACAAGCCTACCCAGAAGGTCGAAGTTAATCTTATCTTGTTTCAGTCTATTGTTGTTTTGACTTTCTGTTTGTTTTAAATTATCGCTGTAATATTTTTAAGCGATAATGTTGTTGCTTTTATCTTTCACATGTTCACACACTGAAAGGTGAATTTACCTAATTTATAATAGTGATTTATTACCTGTCCTTCATTCTAAGGTCCCAGGGTGGGCTGCACGTTCTGAAATGAGATGCAAACTTGAAAGACAGCCAAGTAATGCACATAAAAAGCACGTATACCAGTGCAAAGCGTACCTATAACTGAATGCATTAGTGAATATAAAAAAAAAATGCATTGCATCCGGGGAAATTGCTTAGCAAAAAAATTGAGCATATTAAGCAAAATTGCATACAAAAATGAGCATATGAAATGTGGAGAACTGGATTTAAGATGGGGATAATGAGGAACTGAAATTTGCACACCTGCAGTTGCCGAAATATATTTCGGAAACAAGTTGTAAAATCCTGTAGGCAGACTTGTAGGATTATTTTTCCAGCCTATCATTAACCAAATATCCTCCTAGCATTAATATCAGTGGAAGATAGGCAATTGCACAGGAAATAAGCCTAGAAAGCAGATAGACAGCACAGAGCCTTTAGCAAATAAGTAATTTTGTGGGGAAGGATGTTTGGACAAAATTATCCTTGGTATTGGGATGTCCCCATAGTCATCTGCAAAATGTTGCATATGTATTACTAGCTGTTTCTCTAACATAAACTCTTCTGTATGCCTATAAAAGCAAAACCTGCCATCATTTCTTTGCCATCCATTACACAAGCTACAATTATCAAGGCTTAGCCAGTCCCTATTCTTCTGGTTCCTGGTAAATCACTGTTCCGATTTCTTTTTGTCTTTGGCAAATGCTCTGTTAAAACATGGTTGGTGCAAGGAGATAACTTTCTTAGAATCATAGAATCAGAGCTGGAGGGGACATCAGAGGACATCTAGTCCAACCCCATGCCAATGCACAGGCATTTATATGTATGTTCATTGGAAACAAGAGGCAACTTCCGATGTTCCTATACAAGAAATATCTCCATGGCCAGGCGACTGTCACTGCAAGAATTCTAATCAAAACTGGTGGGGCAGAGGTTCGAGGGGAGGAGATAATAATAATAATAATAATAATAATAATAATAATAATAATAATTTATTATTTATACCCCGCCCATCTGGCTGGGCTTCCCCAGCCACTCTGGGCGGCTTTCAACAGAAAATTAAAATACAACAATCTATTAAACATTAAATAATAATAATTTAATGTTTTATAATAATTTAATAATAATAATAATAATAATAATAATAATAATAATAATAATTATAAGGAGAGGGTTACCCAATGCTCTGTTAGTGCTCGTTGACACCAGACAAAGCTTACAGCTTTGTGGGATTAAGAAATAAGCCACCAGCTCCAGCCTCGTAAGTCATCCTTGATATAGTAAAGGGCTGATTGCAAGAATGTGGAGAATTCTTGCCACCCACAGCTACCGGTAATAGAATTAACAACCAGCCCAAGGGATATCAGAAAACACAAACAATTTCGCACCCACACAGAGTGTCAAGGTGCACCCATCGGGCTCCAGGGATTTCCCCAGGGAAAGTTCCTTTCTCCTGTCCATACTTTTTCCTTACACCCACACAGAGCAAATATTGATTCCCTGAGGTGGCGACAGCCATCTAACCTGAACTCCTATGTGTTCACCCCCTAAGCTTGGCTGCTCACCCCACTTCCATTATTTCCACTCCAGTTCCATTATTATTGTCTGACAGCCCACACACTATTTCCCTTTAGAGGTCTACTCAGAGCACATTCTTTCCCTCAAAGAATCCTGGGTGCTGTGGTTTGTTAAGGGTTGCTGGGAACGAGAACTCTGCGAGGGGCAAACTACCATACATATACAGTATCATCCTTTTTGAACAGCAACAGCAACAAAGAACACAGAGGTCTTTCACAAGATTATTCGTGCAAAAGATCACAAGACCCCTGCTTTTTAAATTTTGCATGGAGGTGTAATTGCCCTATCAGGAGATAATTCTAGAAAGCACCACCCCCATCGCCAGCCATTTCCCCATAGAAAGGAAAGTTGGAGACTACCAGGGTCAGTGGCTCGGCTGAGATCTAAGGGGCAGCCCAAAGAACAAACATGACTGTGGCAAGCAGCCTCTGACTTGCACTTGTCCCATGCCTAGATATAATAATAATAATAATAAATTATTATTATTATTATTATTATTATTATTATTATTTATACCCCACCCATCTGGCTGGGTTTCCCCAACCACTCTGGGCGGCTTCCAACAGAATGTTAAAATACAATAATCTATTAAACATTAAAAGCTTCCCTATCAGATGTCTTCTGATAGCACGGGTCTGAGCAGTTTCCCGCTTGCCCCATGCTTTTTTTGGCACGGGTATATGAGCAGCTTTGCCCTTGGCCTCCCCCCGCCCCCGCCCCCGATCCCTGACCCTGCCTTGTTTAGATTCAGCTTTTCTGCACCCTCTACGACCCCCTGGGGTCCATCCATGCATGAGGGGGCCAGACCTGTGTTGGAACGCTGCGCTAGGCCAGCAGCACCAGCCCCCTCCCCCCCTCCTGCTCCCCCTTTGCCACCATCCCTCCTTCCCTCCCAACTTCTTGGCCACAACTTTCTCCCAGATTCCTCCACCTCCCAGATGCTTTTCCTAACCCCAGACCCCCACAGGGACCCTGTGGTGAGGCCAGAAAGAGGGAGGGGGGAGCACAGCTTTGCAACATGGTCCACTGTTGACCTTGAAGGGGGGCGGGAACTGTGTCTTGAGTTTGGTCACTTTCTCTCGCTTCTTAGAAAAGGCTTGGATCCAGACATGGGAAGTATCCAGGGTCAGGGAAGGTCTTGGAGAAGGCGATGGGGAACCGTCCGTCCCCAGGCGACACTTAAGTGGGGCTGTGTGTGGTATGCCAGTACCCCGCATCTCAAGCACCTCATGTCAGGACCGGGAATATCTCTTGCCAGGAACCCTGAAGGGCTGCTTCTGCCATGTAAACCAGGTATTTGTCAGACCCCTGGGTCCACTTTTAATCCAAAACATGCATTTGGGGGACCCATTTCTTAATCTCTCCCCCCCCATATATTTGCATGGCGGCAGTGCTCCTGTTTGGACCTGCCTTGGGCCAGGCCACAACCCACCGATTCAAGACCAGTGGAAGCTGGGGATGCCAACGGTCTCTGATGCCGAGGAAGGCAGAGATTCCTGTGTCCCAAAAGGGCTGGTGTGGGGAATCATAGGGCAGGAGGTATGGGAATTTCAGTGGTTTCGAAGAAGCAGCTTAATTAATGTACTCTAGGAAATAGGAGCCAGGGACCCAAGTGGCGCTGTGGGTTAAACCACAGAGCCTAGGGCTTGCTGATCAGAAGGTCGGCGGTTCGAATCCCTGCGGCGGGGTGAGCTCCCGTTGCTCTGTCCCTGCTCCTGCCAACCTAGCAGCTGGAAAGCACGTCAAAGTGCAAGTAGATAAATAGGAACCACTCTGGCGGGAAGGTAAACGGCGTTTCCGTGCGCTGCTCTGGTTTGCCAGAAGCGGCTTTGTCATGCTGGCCACATCACCCGGAAGCTGTACGCCGGCTCTTGGCCAATAAAGCGAGATGAGCGCTGCAACCCCAGAGTCGGTCACGACTGGACCTAATGGTCAGGGGTCCCTTTACCTTTACCTAGGAAATAGGAAGTGGCAGATCATTGGGTATGGCTAAGAGGGAAGAGCGTGTGTGTGTTTTTTGTGACAACAAGAACAATAGGAGTTATAGGAATCCTGAAATTCGCAGAACATTTGGAACCTGTGAGATACTCTAGTGGTGTGTGGGTGGGTGGGTGTGGGTGTGTGGGTGTGGGTGTGTTTTATGAGTTTGTGGATGCCAAATCCTTCTAAATCCCTGGATCCGGCAAGTTTTAAAATATAAGCCAGGTAATGGGCCATTAAGAGAACAAAGGGGGCTCTGTGCTAGATACCAAATGGGTCCTCTCTCAACTTGCAGGTAGTGAGAAGAACAAAAGCCACAGTTTTCTAGCAGAACTTGGCAGGGATGTGATGCAATGCTTGCTTTCTATTTGAATCCAAGGCTGCTTGAAGAATCCATGGGAGAACAAACAAGACCCATATATATCTTTAGGGTAGATGGTAAATAATCCATATACCTTAAAGACAACACAGGCTCCTCTGTGCCTCATTCCCAAAAGGAAACATAAACCCTGGGGGAGCACCTCGGACCCCAGGGATCTCGCACTGCTCTGAGATTGGGGCGGCCTGCAACGATATGTATGCGTGAGTAGCTCATTCGGTAGAGCATGAGATTTTAGATCTCGGGGTTGTGGGTTCGAGCCCCACGTTGGGCAAAAGATTTCTGTATGCTCAGCGATAACCCTCGCCCTTTCCGAGATCGCACGAGCGGGCTCTCCTTCTGGCCGATTGCTGGGACACGTGGAGCGGCGGACCCGAGCCCTGGAGCGCGGCTTGGGCTCGTCGCTGCGGAGCCCCGGGGGCGGGCGAGTGGGGGCGTCCCGACGTGCGGGAAAATCTCTCTCCCCCCTCACCGCGAATATTTGGGGACGGGGGGTGCGGGGGAGCGAGGAGGGGCGTCACCCCGGACGAAGCCCTCCCCCTTCGGAAAGACTTTCACTTTCGCCTAAACAAAACCCAGGCAGCCCGGTGCTCGGCAACTGCTTTCTCGTGGGCTTCGCGAAGCATGTGAGGAGCTCGAAAGACGCTGGGGAGAAACCCTCCCCGTCCTCCGCCCTCCCTCTAAACCTCGATCGTTCACAGGTAAGTTAGGGCGTTATGGGAAATACAGGAAGCTAGCTCCTCTCTTCGACCGGTCGGGTCGAGGGTCCATTCAGGAGAAGCGTCGGCACTGACTGGCAGAGGCTCTCCGGGCGTTTTCCCGATCCCTTGCGCCTTACCTGGGCAAGATGTCAGGATTCGAACCCGGCGCCTCCTCGCTCGCGCGGCCAGGGCGGAGTGCGGGCTCTTCACTCCTCCGCCAGCAGTCAGGGCGAGGGGATCGGCGCAGGGGGGGAATCGAGAGGGCGGAACCTGCCGCTTCCAGCCCTTGGCTTCTGCGGGAGCAGCGAGCGCGGTGGTAGAGGGAGCCCCCAAGCGCCAAGTTCGCGGAGGCTTCATAGAATCACAGAATTCTACAGCGGGAAGGGACCCCTAGGGTCATCTAGTCCAACCCTCTGCAACGCAGTAATATTTTGCCTAAAATGTGGGGCTCGAACCCGCGGCCCTGAGGTGAAGAGTCTTACGCTCTGCCGACTGAGCTGCTCTCTTACTCCTTGTGGTTCTTTCTCAGCTTCACGATGATTTATGGGATTTATATCCCGCCCCTGTATCAAGGAGATGTCTGTATAGGTGGTTTTTTTTGGGGGGGGCAGAGAGAAGGGCCTCCGATGGGGCAGGGCTTGTAGATAAAGGATCCAGTGGGGAGAGACCCCTGCCGGAAATCCTGGAGGGCTGCTGCCAGTCAGTGTAGGCACCACTGTGGTAGATGGGGATAGTGGACCTGGCCTGGCAGCATGTTCTGAAAGGGATGGTAAAAGTGACAGGTGAAATTAAGAAGTTGCCTCTGCTCCCTACTTGAAGAGTCAGAGAATCCTGGGAACCATAGTTTGTTCAGAGGGCTGGGAATTGCCCGGCCTGTGAGGTCAGCGCCCTTAGCAAACTACAGTTCCCAGAATCCTTTAGGAGGAGCCCTGAGTGTGCTCTAAATGCACAGTGTGGATGGGACCTATCTCTGGAAGTGGGCGGCTTGTTTCAGACTGTTGTGGAACTGACTCTCTCGGGAGGTTGTGGACTCTCCTTCCTCCGAGGTTTCTAAGCAGAGGCTGCAGCAGGGATGCTGTAGCTGAGATTCCTGCATTGCAGGGGGTTGGACTGGATGACCCTTGGGGGTCCCTTCCAACACCACGATTCTGTGATAAAGCCTTTCCCAGCCCTACCTGGAAATGCCAGGCGCTGAACACGGACCTCCTGCATGCCAATCAGGTGCTCTCCCACTGAGCCACGACTCCTCCCCATGCGCTCAAGCCAGGCTACTGTTTTTATTGGCTCTCTCCGGCTGCATATTCAATAGAGAGGTGCAGAAGCAGGCCAGATAAGGAACCGACAGTTTTGCACACTGCTGCTCTCCCGTCCACACGCAGAACCACCCTGCCGATTGAAGCAGCGCCTCTGCGCTGTCTCGGTGTCTAGCCTGCTGCAGCTTTGCCATGCGGTCCTGGTCCAGCTTTGTTGCTGCTCAGCCATGATCAGAGGGTTGGCACTAGCATGCCAGGTTCGCACAGGCGAGCCTGAAGCTTGAGGTGGTTGTGACCGAAGATGCCAGGGAACCGCGTGCGTATCAGAACACGCCCCCTGCCGCCGGCTGACTTATCGAAACATGCTTTCTCTAAACCAAATGCATGCAACCAAAGAAAAAGCAAGTCATGAGAAAGTGGATGGAATTCCCCCCCCTCCTCTTATAACACTGGAGATGGGGGGGGTTGGACTAGATGACTCTCGGCGTCCCTTCCAACTCTATGATTCTATGTGGGAAGATCCAGGACAGATGAAAGGAAGTACGTCTTCATGCAGGAGAGAGGAAAATGTGGGCGGGATGGAATGGAGTATCCTGGAAGTGAGCATGACTGACTAGAATCTAGAAGAAGCCCAGGGCCCCTCCAGATGTGTTGTGGGTTGCGTACTCACGATAGTATCAGCAATTGGTTATACCCAATCTCGCTTTCCATACAACTTGTACTGTACCTGCAAATGTTTTGGGGTGGACATATATTGCTTTGTTTCCAATTTGTGCATGTCCTAGACAGAGTCTAGGACATGCACTAATTCAGGCATAGGCAACCTCGGCCCTCCAGATGTTTTGGGACTACAACTCCCATCATCCCTGACCGCGGGTCCTGTTAGCTAGGGATGATGGGAGTTGTAGTCCCAAAACATTGGAGGGCCGAGGTTGCCTATGGCTGTCCTAGAGCTTCCTGCTGAAATCCTGCAACGTTTCTGACATTGGAGGTTTTGAAACAGAGGTTGGGTGGCTCTTTAGCTGTGATTCCTGCATTGCAAGATGACCCTTGTGGTCCCTTCCAACTCTATAATTCTGCGGTTCTATGAAACGTTCTGGTTTTGTTGTGGTGGCCCCACTTTTGTTGCATCGTGGTGCAAGAGTGACTCTCCAGATGGCAGTAAGGGGGGGGGGAAGCAATTGCAGAATGATGCGGAATGCACTGTGATTGCATACCTGGGCAATTTATGTGGCAATTGTTTCAGTTTGGAATGTGTGTGCTTTTTGATGCCTTTCATTTATTGCTTATTACTTTTGTTATGCTTGCTATTATGTGAATCTTGTTCTGTTATAAGCCACCTTGCGCATGGTTTTAACTATGAAATAGGATGATGATGATGATGAAACCCACAGGAAAATGGCAGGAAAATGCACTGGGGAGGGTGAGATAAAGCTTGTTTTGACACATCCTCTAGCATCTCCACAAAGAAATCAGAATGGATGTTCATTAAATAGCCCATGTTGTCTGATCTCCCTGTGAACAAACCCGGATGAATGTTCGACAAACAGGTTGTCTGGAAGCGCCCAATGGCATGAATATACCTCGTTAAGTGGGCCTCACTCATACTGCAAGATTTGGTTGCAGGTGCCATTTGTTGTATGGTCAAGCTATTGGGTTGGGAGCCTGTTAAGAAATAATGCTGGATCCTGACTGTGCAGTCGTATCCTGGAATCCTGGGAACTGGACTTTGCTTAAGCATTCTTGGAATTGTAGCGCTGTGAGGGGTAAACGGCAGTTCCCAAGATTCTTGGGTGGGAGCCTTGTACTTTACATGTATGGTGTGTTTGCGGCAGAGGCGCCAACTTGCCTCCCACATTGAGGGGGCGCAGTCATGTGACGTGTCACGTGATGCCGCTGGCATGCACCAGGCTGGGACAAGCAAAAGCAGAAATTGCCCTCCATGCTTGTCTCAGCCGCCGCCTGGCTGGGGCGCACTGAGGGCTCCCGGCAGTGGGGGGGGGAGTGACCCCCTCAATATTGGGGGGCACCGCGCCCTGCCAAAAAATATTGGGGGAGCTGAAGCCCCCTTCACCCCATATACCTGGCGGCGCTGGTTCACAGACTTGCAGAATGGAGGGCAGAACACTTGCATGCCATGTAAACAGCTAGGACCTGCAATAAAAGGTTGTGGGTTGGGGCTACCTCCCCCAATTTTCCATTCCCCCTCTGACTCCGTTTTCAGTTCATCCTTCCCCCAGCAGTCAGTCAGCATTCTGTAGTCACTGAGCATCAGGGTGGATTTGATTTAAATTGATTTAAATCACGATTTAAATCACTAGTCAGTAAGGCTTGATTTAAATATTTTTTTTACAGAAACACTCATTCTTGCTGGTATAATCTTAATATTTACAACCATATGAAGGTTTCATTTTTGGAATAATAACTTTTCAGAGTAGTTTTTACAGTTATATCAAAAATTACTGATTTGGTTATACTACTAGAAATACATACACAGATAATTATGAAATTATGGTGAGGTTTAATAAGTTAACTGTTTATATTTGGACAACTTTTCTGCTGTACTTTATTGGAAGGAGAAAAATAATCATTTCCTTAATAACCATTTAAACAATTTATTTAACTAAAACAATAACATGATAGCATATGTGTCCATGTTTGTTAACTGATGTGGTTAAACATTTTTTTTTAAAAAAACTTAGACTGAGTTTTAGCACACTTGATAAACTTAAAACAAATCCTTATTTCCTGATGAATAGCCTTTGGACTACAATGTAACTTAAATAGAAGACTATATTTAGAAAGATTTTTCCTCCAAAAGCATTTTATTTTAAAAATCCAATTTAAATAAAAAAAAAATCCGATTTAAATTTTAAAAAATCTGATTTAAATAAAAAAAATCTGATTTTTTTTAAAAAATCGTTGATTTTTATCCACCCTGCTGAGCATGCTTAATCCTGGGGTGCATTGGGTTTCTCCCCGCTCTTACAGTTTAATTTCCTCAAATATTTTTTGTACTTCTGCATACCTGGGGGTTCCCCCTAACACATCCCTCTTGCTTCTTGTGGCTTTGACCACATAAGCCAAGGCACTCATGCACGCATGAGCATGAGAAACAGAAGAAATTTGATACACCTTTACTTTTTTCATTTGGTTGGCTGTGTACCACATCCTTCCCCATGGGAGCTTAGAGCAGTCTAGATAGCGGTGGTGGTTGTTATTCCATTTTATCCTCCTAACGACCCTGTGAGGTAGGCTAGCCTGAGCGAATTGTTGTGGGAGCTCCATGGATGTGTGAGGACTTGGAACCCCAGGAAGTTCAGTACCCTGTTTCCTGCTACGCTACACAGGCTTTCTAGCCATCTGGCTACTTAAAATATAGCAGAGTGGTGGATTATCCTTCCCCATTCTTTTCAGTGCATGGATATGGATGAAATATTCACTGTCATCTTAATATTTCTGACTATTCAGCTGGAATAGTAATCCATTCAGACGGACGGACGGATGGTCATTGTACTCTCAATGGGAGCTAATGGGATTCCCCCACTTTCCTTCCTCTGCTTTTCTTTATTAAACATGTTATAAACCACGGGTGTCAAACACAAGGCCCGGGGGCCTAATCCGGCCCGCCAGACCTCGTCATGTGGCCCATGGACATAGCTGTCAAGTATCTAAGGTGTTTCCAGGTGCTCTCCCGGCAAAAGGAATATCCCGGTTAATTCCCGGATCACAGAAAGCAACTTTTCTTCCCCCCTCCCCTTGCCTCGGCATCTTTTCACCAATTGCTAGCCCCGGTGGGCGGGCGGATGGTGCGGCTGCGCCAATCGGCAGCCCCAGCGGGGCTCTTTCCCTCCCGGCAAGGAGGGAGCAAGTTCTTCCCCACCTCAGTCTCAGACCGAGGATTTAAAGGCCACTCTCGGCATAATGGAAGGGAAAGGAGCCCCACCCGGGAAGGAGAAGGAGAGCTCGTAGCGGCTGCCAGAGGGGAGGGAGGAAGGGCCGACCTCGTCTCTTGTGCTGTCGTATTTTTATTTTAAACCGCCGCCCTCCACCACAACAGCCACCGCCACCACTCCCCTCTTAAATTTTCTCCCTCCCGGCAAAGCGGCTCCCCTCCCCCAAGCAGCAGCAACGTCAAAGTTGCTCCTCGTCCTCCCTCCCCAGCTCCTTGTCAAAGCGGCTTCCCCTTCCCCCACCACTGGGGCAGGCACCTCCTTGTTTTGCTTTTCAAAAGGGAAAATAACCCATCCGTTGGTTTCCCCTCTTGTCTTTTTCTTTGGTGTTGTTTGTGTGTCTCGGTCTCCCTTTCCTCTGCCGGCTGAGGAAGCCACCAAGAGGCAGCAAACCTGAGCGCTTCTGTCTCCCAGCCCCTCACTAGGCTCAGCCTGGAGAACCTTCAGCCTGGAGAAGAGGGAGAAACTTCAGCCACCAAACAAAATCACAAGCGGCGAAACAAAAATCACGGCTGCTGCCCGCCTCTGACACTCGCGGGAGATCAGAACCAAGGCTGAGAGAGGTGCTGCGCAGCGCTGAGATCTCCAATCTCTTCCTTCCCTCCCTCCCTCCCTTCCTTCCTTCTCTCTCTCTCTCACTCTTTCTTCCTTTCCTTTCCTTTCCTTTCCTTTCCTTTCCTTCCCTTTTCCCTTCCCTTCCCTTCCCTTCCCTTCCCTCCCCTTCCCTTCCCTCTCTCTTCCCTGCCTCCCAGGATTCCCCTGCAAGTTCTCAGGATTTGGGGTTGTTTTTACAGAAGCAAAGAATAGGAGAGTTGGAAGGGACCCCCAAGGGTCATCTAGTCCAACCCCATGCAATGCAATATTTCCCTCCCCATATACTTTTTTTTTTATGAGGGAGGAGTAGCAAGTGGGAGGGGACAGATCATATCCTTCAAGGTTATGAAAACCAAGCCTTACGAGGAGCGCTGGGAGGAGAGATGACAGCCATTTGCAAATATCTTAAGGAGGGTAGGACTGGAACCCATGGCTTCAAGTTACAAGAAAGGAGATTCCGACTAAACATACAGGAGGGGAAACACTTTCTTGTGCTCCAATTCAGTGGTAAACAGGGTGGATTTGATTTAAATCACTAGTCTTAAATCACTAGGCTTGATTTAAAAATCTATTTTACAGAAAGACTCATTCTTGCTGGTATAATCTCAATATTTACAACCATATGAAGGTTTCATTTTTGGAATAATAAATGTTCAGAGTAGTATTTGTATGTTTAAAATATATTTGTATGTTTAAAAAAAAATTACTGTCTGTTACCAAAAATCATTTTTCAATAAATTGTACAATAATTGTACATTTGAATATCTACTTGCCATTATTCTGACTATGTTTCTGCTTTCAGAGCTAGTTATTACTTACATTATTACAAAAACAGTAATAATTGAATGCAGTGACAATAATTTATGATAATAAAGAGTGGACACATAGTCCTACAGATACAACCGGCCCTTTGAGGGTGACCAAACTGCTGATGCGGCCCCCGATGAATTTGAGTTTGACACCCCTGTTATAAACAATTAATTTAAAAAGAATAAGCTTCTCTCATGCAGAAAGGTAAAACCTAAATCCGCTGCCCCCAGGGCTATCAGTGGGCCTTACGTAGAAGATGGGATCAGTACAGTGGTACCTTGGTACTCAAACGCATTGGTACTCAAACAACCTGGAACCCATATACTGTACTGCAAACCTGGAAGTACGGTAAGTGTTCCAGTTTGCGAACTTTTTTCGGAAGCCGAACGTGCTCCATTTTGAGTGTTACGCTTCCGATTTGAGTGCCACACTTCCGTTTTGAGTGTTACGCTGAGGTGTGTCTATTTATTTTGCGTTTTTGTTTTTGCGGCTTTTTTGCTTTGTTTTTGTGACTGTGTGGAACCCAGTTCAGCTACTGATTGATTGATTGTGTGACTGCAGTACATTGTTTATTGCTTTCATTTTATGGATCAATGGTCCCGTTAGATAGTAAAATTCATGTTAAATTGCTGTTTTAGGGGTTGTTTTTATAAGTCTGGAACGGATTAATCCATTTTGCATTACTTTCTATGGGAAAGCGCGCCTTGGTTTTGGAAAGCTTTGGTTTTGAAACAGACTTCTGGAATGGCTTAAGTTTGAGAACCAGGGTACCACTGTATATCTCTTCATGCCAGTTGCTGTATAGCTCTGGATATCAACTGGGGGGAGGGGGGGCAAACAGCATTTGTGCTTCTTCCGCGCTATTGTTTATTTGTTTATTAATACCCTGCCTCCCCCCCCCGATTGGGCTCAAGGCGACTTACATATAAAAATAAGAACTGCTAAAACTTTTTTTTAGAAATTGAACATTGATAGGTGTAAGACTATTGAACTCTTCGACGTTGAATGAGAATCCCTCTTCCGCTGCTGGCTTTCAGTGTAAATTGGAATGGTGGTTCCACACTGTCTCCAGAAATATCCAGTGATGTACATCTGCGGGGTTGGTGAGGGTGGAATGGGGCTTGTTTGTGTGTTCGTGTGTGTGTGTGTGTGTGTGTGTGTGTGGTGTGTGTGTGGTTTGACAGGACACCTGAGGAGAAGGCGGTGCAGATAAAGCAAACACCCCCTCCCACTACTTCCTTGTTGCAATAAAGCTTTGCAGAACAGTGGAGATGTCGCTTACTGTTTGCAGAGCTCTCAGCAGCTCAGCTCAACCAAGAGCTCAACCAAGCTCAACCCCCTCCCTTTCTCTTCTTCATAGGAGCTAGGGAGCTGCTGTTTTCGAAGCTGTCCCAATGTGTCATTCAGTGCCAAGCCGCACCTGATCTGGAGTTAGGAATAAGGGGGGGGGGGGAATTGAAGCACTTTCACACCACAAAGGCAAACACACCTCCTTGGTGCTTTCCTGAGCACAGCCGCCTTTTGAAATTTGCAGCTCACCAAAGCCTGCAGTACCGTTATCCAGCTATGTAACGTGTACAAAAGATGCATGTGCTAAGAAGGTTAGGTGTGCATGAAAATAATGAACCAAAAAAAAAGAGGGGGGGGGAAGCAAAAGGGCGGAAATCACTTTGCACTTTGGGCAACCTTGCGCATAAACGTTTGCACATTTGGAGACATTCACACTAGAATGCTGATGAATTTTCACTGTTTTTTAAAAAAGCAAAATTGATGCGGAAATGTGGGGGACTGAACTTAAGGCTGGAAAAACAAGAAACTAAAATTGATTTGTTTATTCCTGCTTGGAGACACTTTGTATCCATACTTCATATTAACTCATTTACATGGTTTTGTGTTTACCACTTAAGGGATGTTTTTTAAATACACAGTTTATAAATTCTTCTAAACAAGCAAATAACATAATGGGAAGGAGTTTAGAAAATGCATATTGCATTAGCTCGTGGGGTGGACGACCGGACTGTTAATGGGGTCGGAGAAGATGTGAGAAGAGAGCTTAACCCTCTTGCACTGAGCCTCAGAGAGCTTAGCAAAACATCAAGATCTTTTGCAACTTGGTGCAACACACGGACCAACCCTGTCCCCTCTACTTGGCAGCTGAAGAAATGGGTTTTATAAGCATCAATTGCTTATTCTCTGTGAAGCAAGGAAGTGAGATTGGGGAAACTGTTAGTATAATGGAGGAAGAAACTGGAACTTAAAAGCATGAGAAGAGCCCTCCTGCTGATATTGCTGATCCTGTCAGATCATAACCCTGTCAGCATAATAAAATTTGCAAAAAAAGAAAACCCAGCAATAACCACCACCCAAAACCAGCTAGCTATATTAGCGTTAGATCAGTGCAAGGCCGTTTGTCAGTGTGAATTGTAGGCGTTATGTATGGAGATGATATGATCCTAAGGATGGAAAACCTTGAGAGGTTTTTTTGGAATTTGGAATAAATTCTCAATCACATTTATGGTTTTGATTGATTGATTGATTGATTGATACTTATTCAACGATATACAGACAATACATACCCATTACAAAGTACTTTTTTATGTTATACTGAGATAAAACAGCTACTTAGAGAGCAAAATCAGAAGGAAGAAAAGACAAGGAAAGGAGAAACCTAAAGAAAGAGAAAGCGAGAGAAAAGGAAAATAAAGAAGAAGAAAACTGAAGAAGGATAAAGAAGAAAAGGATTTCTGGCTCTCTGTCCTTGCAGCTACAGTATTTTTTTCAATCTTCAAATCCAGTTACTACAAGTTGATTTTCTCTTTCATGCAAAAAGTCCTTAAGAAATTTCTAGTCCTTAATAAATGTCGGTAATGATTTTTTCTCTAATTAAACATGTTGGTATCTGAAGCAGTGTGCATGCACACGAAAGCTCATACCAATAACAAACTTAGTTGGTCTCTAAGGTGCTACTGGAAGGAATTTTTTTGTTTTGTTTAAACATGTTAACTTTGCCATCTCAGCCAAGTCCAATAGCTTTGTCACCGTTCTTCTATAGTGGGTGTCTTTCCATCTTTGTGCATATAGCAGGCACGTCCAACATGCAAGAGGTTGCGATCCACCATCCAATATATTAAAAAAACAACTGGCAGTGATCTACCACACTCTCCCATTTTCATTCTTCAATGTAAACATATTCTATGTAGCAGGGGAAACCCAGCCAGATAGGCAGGGTATAAAGAATAAATTATGATTATGATAAAAATAATAAAAATTATTACCCCCACACCAGCACCCTCCCAAGGCCACTGGTGCACACGGGAAGCCAACGCGCCCCGAAATATCCAATTCCCCCTTTACCGGATGGAAAAGCTCCGTGGGGGGGGGGGCAGTGGCTTACTTTTGAATAACTGCAGCTGGGCTGGAGCTGGAAAGGTGGTGAAAGTTCAGCATCCATGCAGAACTAGGAGGGAGAGGGTTTTCTTTCCATGGGAACCGGCAGGAGATGGAAGAGAAATGTCATGCTCCCTCTCTCTCTCTCTCTCTCTCTCTCTCTCTGTGCCCTTCTCTTGGCTCCCTTTCCTGGCTGGCCAGCTGACTGGGGGCCGGGCAATGTCGTGTTGGACATACATGGCATATAGCATAGGTAGGCAAACTAAGGCCCGGGGGCTGGATCCGGCCCAATCGCTGTCTCAATCCGTCTCGCAGACGGTCCAGGAATCAGTGTGTTTTTACATGAGTAGAATGTGTCTTTTTATTTAAAACCCATCTCTGGGTTATTGGTGGGGCCTGCCTGGTGTTTTTACATGAGTAGACTGTGTGCTTTTATTTAAAATGCATCTCTCGGTTATTTGTGGGGCATAGGAATTTGTTCATTTCCCCCCCAAAAAAATATAGTCCGGCCCCCCACAAAGTCTGAGGGACAGTGGACCGGCCCCCTGCTGAAAACATTTGCTGACCCCTGGCATATAGCAATCTCGCGGCTGTAAGCATATATTGCAGTCGTCTTCCATACCCCCTTTCTAATTGTGTGTCCGTTAGTCCTAAAAGCAAGAGTTCTGGCTTCAACTGAATAGTAACCTTTAAAATCTGCTGTATCCATGAGACTCTTCATCTCAGAATTGTGGGTTTGAAGCCTACATTGCATTGCAGGGGGTTGGACTAGATGACCCCCGGGACCCCTTCCATCTCCACAGTTCTATGATTTTATGATTCTGTGTATTCGTATCCAGTACACTTTAGCTTTTTTACATGCCCACCAGGCATGATAAAATGTCACTTCATGTTCTTGGCATTTGCAGCAAACATTTGAAATGTCTTTATACATTCTGAATAGTTTCTCAGGAGTTGAATACCCATTGAAGTCAACAAACCCAAGTTCATCCAGGCCATGGACTTCAGTGGCTCTAATCTGAGTAGGACTAGCATTGACTCTCACCCCTAGTGCAGAAGCAGCCTTGGACGCACCTGGTTCTCTGCTGAGAGCAGCAATAGTCTGGGATGGATGGGCCTTTGGTTTAACCCAGCAGGTCTCTTCATTCTTACGCCTCTTCCCTAGATAAGGTAAAGGTAAAGGGACCCCTAACCATTAGGTCCAGTCGTGACCGACTCTGGGGTTGCAGCGCTCATCTCGCTTTACTGGCCGAGGGAGCCAGTGTACAGCTTCCAGGTCATGTGGCCAGCATGACTAAGCCACTTCTGGCGAACCAGAGAAACGCCATTTACCTTCCCGCTGCAGCAGTACCTATTTATCTACTTGCACTTTGACGTGCTTTCGAACTGCTAGGTGGGCAGGAGCTGGGACCGAGCAACGGGAGCTCACCCCGTCGCGGGGATTCGAACCGCCGACCTTCTCATCGGCAAGCCCTAGGCTCTGTGGTTTAACCCACAGCGCCACCCGCGTCCCTCTTTCCCATATAGTAGCAGCTAATATAGACCCTGTCAGAATGCACATGGAATCTCGTCCCATTGTGTCAACATTTTGCAGCAACTTGCAGGCTAAATTTCATCTGCTATTCTGTTTGGCTGAGTTTGGAGAGAGGTTTACCAGGTGGCCAGGTAAGGAAGAGATCAGGCACTGCTCCTGTATCATTAATAGTTGTGTTAAAGAAGGAATTTCAGTAGCTGTACCTTGTCTCTGGTGGCCCTGTCAGGTAGACACCCATTCCTCTTGCACAGGCATGACTTAACTGAAAGGCACTCTACTCCTTTCCAAATCCTTATTTAGCTTTCATCCTCTTTTCCTGCCCTGCACCCCAAATCATTTGTGGCTTTTTGGTATCCTTCTTAATTTGGTTTTGGGATTGTCACCCTTGGTTCACCCTATTTTTTAACGGGGAATTCACATGATGCCATTTCCTGCCCATTGTATTTCAGTCAATACACCTAATTTGTGGCAAGGTAAACAGCTTAAAATCCTGCGATTGTGTACTGGCAAAGTACCATTAAGGCTTTCCTAGAAGGGCCAGAGATCACTGATAAAAGCTTTGTATGCAGAAAGTCTCAAGTTCACTTCTGGCATCGTCTGTTTAAAAAGGATCAGATGGCAGTGTGCAGCAAAGATCTTTCCTAAGGAAGGGGTGAGGAAGCTTCTTTTATTTTTTCCATTAAAGGCCACAGGAAAGTCAACCAGGGGCTGTGGAAAATGGTGGGTGGAGTTAGAGCCAACGGTGGGTGGAGTCAGAGCCCAAAGTGGGTGGGGTTTGAAACAATGCAGGATTGGTTAGCAATCTTTTGCTCTATGTGCCTCCCCATATCTCTCTCTGTGGGCCTAATAATAATAATAATAATAATAATTGTACTTTCAAGTCTGCTGATGATTACAGCTGCCTTTGCTATGCTTCCTCAACTGGAATCTAGGTTAGCAAAAGCAAATGATTAACATCTGGACTATAATAAATGAATTAGTTGTATGCTCCTCTGTTTGCTGTATGAGTCTTCTCATCCCTTGCTAGTGGGACAATCTAGAAAACCCTATGCTCTAGTCTTCTAACCCGCTAATACGTCCCTGTTCCAAATTTACAATGCAATCCAGGAGCCCCATCTCTGTTTTACTTCCAAAGACACCTGTGATTCTGTTTAGGTGTTGATCTTCGTTGTCTCTTTTACTCAGTCTATGATGGTGATAACATGCATGTGCTACACATACAAAAAATCTCAGAGTGAAGGAAAGCAAAGTCTTATTAAAACAAATTGTGCAAATGAGGTAAAAAAGGTAAAGGGACCCCTGACCATTAGGTCCAGTCGTGACCGACTCTGGGGTTGCGGCGCTCATCTAGCTTTATTGGCCGAGGGAGCCGGCGTACAGCTTCCAGGTCATGTGGGCAGCATGACTAAGCCGCTTCTGGCGAAGCAGAGCAGCGCACGGAAACGCCGTTTACCTTCCCGCTGCAGCGGTACCTATTTATCTACTTGCACTTTGACGTGCTTTCGAACTGCTAGGTTGGCAGGAGTAGGGACTGAGCAACAGGAGCTCACCCTGTTGCAGGGATTCGAACCGCTGACCTTCTGAACAGCAAGCTTCTGATCAGCAGTGGTTTAACCCACAGCGCCACCCGCGTCCCATGAATTCAGGTAGGCAACTTATTTAACAACAACAACAATCTGCCCTTCATTCAAAAGTCCCAGAGAGGGTTACCTTTATAAAAAAAACAACAACCAGTTAAATAAAGAAAAACAGTTTAAAACGATTTACAATTACAGAAGTAAGGTGGGCCTTAAAAATATTCATCTCAGTTGTCAAAAGTCAGGGTAAAGCAGTGTATCTTTAGGGTGAGGGCCACTTGTTACTATACTGCCCTTTATCAGAAGATCGCAGGGCAGTTTACAACATTAAGAACACATTTTACGGTGCATCAATAATAAAAAGCATAATAGCAGATAGCATAATAATAAAATAATCATATGGGAGAGGGAGGGGGGACATTTCTCTTTCTACTTTCCCCATATTGTGCATTTATAGTGGTGAACCACAGAAAAAGAGCCTTTGGGTCTGTGACGTACCTTGAGGTTCTTCAGAGACTCTTTACACCATCCTATAACATGGCACTCCAGCTAGTCACCATGGCAGTGTACATACCATACATTTAAAGCATTCCCCCCCCCCAAAAAAATAAGAATCATGGGAACTGTAGTTTGTTACAGGTGCTGGGTATCATAGCTCTGTGAGCAGTAAACCACAATGCCCAGAATTCTTTGAGGGAAAAATGTGATTTGAATGTATGGTGTGTATGCAACCTAAATGGGTTTGAGGTTTGCCCAGCTTTACCTCTGGGACTAAACTAGGGAATCTTGGAATCTTAGAGTTGGAAGGGACCCCAAGGGTCATCTAGTCCAACCCCCTGCAATGCAGGAATCTCAACTACAGCATCCATGGCAGATGGCCACCCAACCTCTGCTTAAACTCCAAGGAAGGAGAGTCCACCACCTCTTGCGGGAGCCTGTTCCCAGTGTTAGAAATTGAGATATGAAAGCTAGGAGCTAAATGGCACATTAAACCTAGGCTATGGGCGCCGCACGTATGTCCTTTTTTATATATAGCAAGAATGCAAAGCTGAAAATGAATGAACTGCAACTCAAATCTTACGTTCATTTTTCACATGGTCTAGTCCTCATCTGAAGACAGAGCCATACTGCCCCTTCTTCTGTCTTCAGAGAGTGGCGGGAAGTGGGGAGGCAGAAAAAGGTCCTTTTCTTCTAGCAGTGGCTGTTTCAATCTAAATCTTAGGCTCAGTACTCCATCCAGAGCTCAGAAACTGCTCGCGCTAATGGAATTCCCTGTCGCAAAACGCGCCTAGAACAATGGGAGTTTCAACTGCTGCCTGTTCCACTGTCAAACAGCCCTTACTATCAGAAGCTTTTTTCTGAATGTTTAGTCGGGATCTCCTTTCTTGTGACTTGAAGCCGTTGCTTTGAGTCCAACCCTCCAGAGCAGGGGAAAACAAGCTCCACTTTGCTTACTCATACAGTATATAGAATTTCTTACCTGGCCGGGAAGTCCCTATTTTAGTCCTGGAAAATGCATGTTGGACAGTATGTTATACTGGCAGGGCTTGGACCTGATGCGAGCAATTAGCTGTGGTTATGGAAATTAAGGTGTGCACAAGCTGTTAAACCAACCACAATCAAGAAACAAACCGCAGACACCAGGCTTGGATTCCCAATTGTGGTTTATTTAGGAGAATAAATAAGAGAATGCTACGGTTCGGATTAAATATTAAACCTGCTACTCCTTGGTTTGTTCTTTCCATTGGAAGCACGGATGGAAGGCTCTGCCAGTTTCAGTTCCCAAATTTCACATTTTTCCAATCTTAAATTCAGTTTTCCACGTTTTGCAGCAATCTTTGCAAGCAATTATTTCCCCTAACATAACAACCTTTTATATGTTATTTTCCACAAACTTCTTTATTGTTATACACACTTAATATATGTGTTTTTGCAAGCATTGGTTGGTTGGACAACTGTATTGCAAAATTCAGGCAGGTGTGAATTAAGAAGGGCGGCTGTTTCCAAGTTTGCAAGTTGCTCCGTGCAAATTTGATCCGGCTTTAAATGCACCCTGTTCTCACAATGGCCAGCCAAATTCCTGTGGGAAACTCTCAGGCAATGCTTGAGTGTCTTGCAGTTTCCAGCAACTGCCATTCAGAAGCATCCCCCAGAGCATTCAGGAATCCAGTGGATTCCATAAGTCTCTGGGGGAAGGCCAACCTAACGGGTCGGGTGTCCTAAGTCCCCGGGGGGCTGCCGACTAACCAAACCTCACCAGGAAATGGTCCATCCACAACAATGGGAGTTAGAAAAACCTGTCAGCCACCAACCAGCTCTAATGTTGAAAAGGCCAGCTTGGGAGTGTGACCTGCCGCATCCATCAGGCTGGTGCTGTGCTGAGATAGCCTCATAGATGCGAGCCAGTGTGGTGTAGTGGTTAAGAGCGGTAGACTGGTAATCTGGGGAACCGGGTTCGCGTCCCCGCTCCTCCACATGCAGCTGCTGGGTGACCTTGGGCTAGTCACACTTCTCTGAAGTCTCTCAGCCCCACTCACCTCACAGAGTGTTTGTTGTGGGGGAGGAAGGGAAAGGAGAATGTGAGCCGCTTTGAGACTCCTTCGGGTAGTGATAAAGCGGGATATCAAATCCAAACTCTTCTTCTTCTTCTTCTTCTGAAGGCCCAGGCTGCTCCATCAAGTTGGGCCCTGCATGGATGTTGAAAGCCCCCAGTACAGGTCAAATGGTGGATGACTGAAGAATCGTTATGCGTAATGTGGCGTAATGGTTAGAGTGTTGGACTAGGACCCTGGAGAGCAGGGTTCGAATCCCCACTCAGCCATGAAGCTCGTTGGGTGAGCTTGGTGGGCCAGTCACCAGCTCATAGCCACCCTAACCTCCCTCTCACAGGGTTGTTGTGAGGATGAAATGGGGAGAAGGAGAACAATGCTCACCACCTTGAGATCCTTGGGAGATAAATGCAATGAATAAACAGATAAAATTATGGGCTGACCTGGTGTTTCATGTGAGCCAGTGCTATTTTTCTAGAAAAAGAGGTGCCGAAACTCACCATGAGTTCCCTTATAATGTGGGGATGTTCCCTTATAATGGCAAGTTCCGGCGAGTTCCAGCTCAAAAGAAGCCCTGATGTTAGGTATTTTTATTGTTTTGCGTAAGTTGTAGTGCAAAACATCTGGAAGGCCCCCACGTTGGCAAATGCTGATTTTGCTCCATCCCAAGCCCATGTTTCCTTGGCCTCTTAATCCCTAACCATCCTTTCCTTCATCCCCACAGCTCCCCCTCTTTCTAGAGGGGTAATCCTCAGCATGTTGGTCACCCACCAAACCATGTGGAGATGATTTGGCGCCATGGAACCCCAGAGTCTTCTGTGGTAAGTCAAAAACAATTGGCAGGATCAAGGAAGAGGCCTCAGCCTCTCCTGATATACCAGTCCAGGAATGGCGGCCAGAGAGGTTGCCGTGATTCTCCAGTACTTTGACTTCACCCCTGGAGTCACACTCCATTTTCTCTCGGGAAAGTCCGATGCCAACATCCCCATTCTACTGTAATGGAAGGAGGGTAAGATTTGGACAGCTTTAAAAGAGGATCAGGCAAGCAACAGATTTGCTCTGTCATGTATGTGACAGGTCTTCAGATATTTGAAGATGGAAGTTTGGGTCTGCATTGCATGCTAGCTGAGAGATGCTTGTGAGATCTTTTGATCTTTCACTTACAGTGGTACCTCTGGATTTCAACGGGATCCGTTCCGGAGCCCCGTTCGCATCATGAATAACATGTAACATGAAGTGCCAAATCTGCACATGCTCACCGCTTCTGCGCATGCGCATGATGTCATTTTGCGTGTCTGCGCATGCGTGAACCACCGAACCCGGAAGTAATCTGTTCTGGTACTTCCGGGTTCGGCGCGTTCGTAACCCGCGCTGAACGTAATCTGAAGCGGCCACAATCAGGTTTGGATTGCAGCAGGAGAGCAATGAAGGAGCCGAATGAAACAGAGAGGTGTGTGTGTGTGTGTGTGTGTGTGTGTGTGTGTGTGTGTGTATAGGAGACAGCCTTCAATGCCTGGGAGTTGTCTGTGTGTGAGTGAAAAGAGGATAGAAAAGCGAGTCAGCCTTTCCAGCAGGGAAACTGAGGAAGGGGAAAGGGAGAGGGAAAGGAGCACTCGACCACCCTCCTACCCCTCTTTCCTAGGGGGGGAGACGAGCCCCCATCCCTTACACACCCGACTGAGGGAGGGGGCGCCCCTCTCCCTGCGAGGGCGGGAAGCACCCTTAGGCAAAAGTGCATCCATCTGCCGGCTCGCCCTCCTGTGTGCCTAACCTGTTGGGAGCAGCAAGGCGGTGGTGGCAGCGGCCAGGAGGAGGGCGAGGGCAGCGTGAGGGCCCTGCAGGGCGGCGAGGCGGCGGGAGGCGAAGGCGAGCCAAGGGGCGGCTAGGAGGAGGGTGCGGAGGGGCCAAGGCCGGGCTGGTAGCAGTGATGGTGCTGCTGCTGTTGCTGCCGCCGCCTCTCCCGCTCGCCCCTCCGCCGCCGCCCGCCTCTCGCAAGGGCAGGCACAGGCTTTCTCTTGCGAGCAGTGGCGGGGGACGAGTGGCCCGAAAGGAGCTCCTCCCGGCTCCCTGTAAAGCAAGCGGCTCTCACTCCGCTTGCTTTACAGCAAGCGACTGATGGGAGCCATGGCTCCGGCGGCAGCAGGATCCCTCCGCTCGCGACTGCAGCAGCAGCCGAGGTATCCCGCTGCCGTCCAGCGCCTTCACTCCATAAGACGCACAGACATTTCCCTTTACTTTTTAGGAGGGGGAAAGTGCATCTTATGGAGCAAAAAATACAGTAAAGAATTTTTTCCTGTCCTTCTAGGTCTTCGTTCTGCTGCTGCTGTTTCTCACCCAATGTGAGTCGAGCAAGGATTGCGTCTTTCAATTTCCTCAGTTTGAGACAACAAACAACACTCAGCTTTTTTTATCTAAAATTGAAGAACTGGTGAGTGTGCCCTCGAGCAGACTATATCAGGGCAGTGCTATTTTTCTAGAAAAATAGGTGCCGAAACTCACCATGAACCTCCCTCGTTCTCTTAGAATGGCAATGGCACCCACTTGAGAGGTGCTGGAACTGAGTTCCTGTGAGTTCCCACTGAAAAAAAGCCCTGGGTTGGGGTCTGTTGGCAGATCATTGGGGCAATTTGCAGTAGATCTGCATAGGTTTCTGACTCACCATTGTTTAACAATAGCACATAAAATTCCGGGGGGGGGGGGAGTTTTCTAGCCTTGTGTGAATTACTTCTCGTTCAACCTCAGGATTCCTTACCCATAAAATATGAGTATTCGTTGGCTGCCATCGTCCCCAAGTCTTTTTGCAGAATTGCTGGCAAGTTTTAAAGCTGTACATCAGAATCTCTGATCTGCAGTAGCTCAGATGCTGAGATAAGTTTTCAGAACCTAATCTTCTTCCCTCCACAAGCCACAATGGTTGTGTTCTCCCTCCACTGTGGGATGCAGTTTGTCTCTGAATGCCAGTTCCTGGGAATCACAGTGGGGGAGAATTGCTGTTACACGGAGGTCCTGCTTGAGAACTTTCTACAGGCATCTAGTTGACCACTGTGAGAACAGAATGCTGGACTAGATGGGCCAATGGCCTGATCCCGTGGCCTCTTCTTGCGTTCTCGGAGCTGGTGCTACTATATGTTGATGACACTCAGCTCCAAATCCCCTGCTGACCTCACCCAGTGGCTTCAAATAGATGTTGAACAGCATTGGGGATGTGATAAAGTGTTGTAGGGACCATACAGTTTAATTACCAAGGGGCTGAGCCATTCACCCCATGCTACCACCTGAAATTGGCCCTGCAGGTAGAAATGCAACACTGCAGCGCTCATGGGAGTTGTGGTCCAAAACATGGAGAATTCTGCCAGGGTGATGAAGGTTCATCCAGATAAACCTAGATCAGGGGTCAGCAACGTTTTTTGAGGCCAGTCCGGTCCACTCCCCGGCAGGCCTCTCGGTGGGCCAGAGCGTGCGTACGCTCAAGCTATTTCCAGCGCTCTTCTGGGTCGGAAGGGCGCCGGAAATAGCGTGTGCACATGCACATGGGTGCTTCTCTGTCTCGGAAGTGTGCCGGAAATAGCATGTACACACGCGTATGGGCACTCCTCTGGATGAGGAGCGCCTGTGCGCATGCGTGCACACTATTTCCGGCGCTCTTCCGACCCAGAAGTTGATCCCCACAGCGAGAAAAAAAATGGCGCCACGAAAAAAAGCGTGGAATCCCCACGCCGATCCACAGAACGGCCATGGGCCGGTTCCAGGAAGGTCATGGGCCGGAACTGGCCCATGGGCCTTAGGCTACCAACCTCTGACCTAGAGGGACCTTTAAAGCCTATTTAGAAACATTTCATGGATAGACTTTTCTTGCTCTTTAATCCATCCTCTCCCCACATTCAACCCAGGTCTGTTTCTTTCTCTCCTCAGAAGCAGTACCTGCTCCTCAATTACCCAGTAGATATGCCATTCAACCTGAAACCGGTAAGGTCTTTAAAAAACAACCTGTTAACTAAGGAAACAACTAGACATGTGTTACCTACCGTAGTGTTGTTATGCTACTTGAAAGAGCTGATCAGTTGCAATTATTTTGATTCGGGAGCGATTTTTTGCGTGGAGACGAAAATGTGCGCTGCCTCTCCTTTTACAAAAAGCAGAAGTTCTACCAGGAGTGGAAGGTTTTGAAAGGCAATTCCGCTTATGTCAATTGTGCTGCTGCCAGCCTGTGTGGGCAATACTGAGTTAGATAGACCAAAAGTCTGACTCACTACAAAGGCTTATCTACACTTACCTTTTCTCTGCGCTTTCCAGGAAATGGTCAATGCCTTAAAACTCGGTATCCAAGTGCCCTTTCCCACCCACCCCACTCCGGAGCTTTCCTTGAAAAAAAACAACCCTGCTCTTTATAGCTGAATTGGAGCAAACAGCAATCGGGGGGGGGCTGAATTGCTGTTTGTTATGCTTCTGCTTCAAAGAGCAGGTTTTCACAGGGAAATATCTGGGGCAAAAAAAAAAAGGAGTGCTCGGACACAGAGCTTTAAAGTGTGGACCTGAGCCTAGAAAACATGGGTCAAAAGGTAAGTTTGGATGAGCCCTATGGCAGCTTTGTATGTTCTTAGTGGTTTCGAACAAGAATACACCCCTGACTTTTTCCTAATCATGCATTCCTTCCTTATATTCCCCCCGCCCCCAACAATTTCCCCCAGGATGGATTCTGCCAGGAATTATGGGAAGTTCATCTCATAAACAAAAAACTGAAGCATCTGGCCAGCATATCCGGGAGAATCCTGGAGCAAATGTTCTTCAATATAACAAAAGACTTAGTCTTTATTGAAGGATGTAACATTGAGGTAGGTCATGGGTGCTTCTTTTTTAAAAGGAAACAGGTCATTTCCCCCTCTTATTTATTCATCTAATAGCTGTTTTGAACCTGACCAGTCCTAAACGCTAGCAATTATTTGTATTTGTTAAGGATATTTTAAAATAATTAAGTTAAAATTTGGATCAAGGTGCTCCCTCCGGATTAAGTCAGGCCCATGCTCATGCCAGGTAGGAATGGAGAAGAATTTCAATTTAGTTCACATTGAAAGGTGAGCTTACCTAAGCAAAATACAAGCTGAAACACAGCCATCCTTCAGAATTCGCACTTCTCCAAATTCTGCAGTTCTCCTGCCAAGTACAGGTGTTTGGTTGCAAAACACCTTGGAACTCGTACATTTCGGCTCCCGGACAATCGAAAACCAGAAGTGAGTGTTCCAGTTTTCGAATGGTTTTCGGAAGCCGAACGTCCGGCACGGCTTCTGCAGCTTCCGATTGGATGCAGGACGCTCCTGCAGCCAATCAGAAGCCGTGTCTTGGTTTTCAAATGGTTCTGGGAGTCGATGGCACTCCCGGGAATGGATTCTGTCCGAGAACCAGGGTACGACTGTAATGTATCCAAAAATCCACTATCTTTTGAAAATAATTTACAGAAATGCATTTATTACAGGGGAAAGTATCCTCCAAAAGTGTGTATCTTGGGCAAAATTGCAAAGGAAAAAATGTGTATATTAGGAGACCTTTTCAATAAAGGGGCAATTCCAGATCCAAACCCTGTTTATCAGTAGGACTGCTGCTGCTGCTCTGGAAGAGTGAAAACAAGCCTTTAAACTAGTGTTCTGTGCTGGGTTGGCAGGCCACATGATCAAACTGAACAGGCTTGGGATCCAGCCCAAGTCCCGCCCCCTCCCAGACCCCTTGAATACCCCTTGGCGGGGGGGGGGGAACGACCTACACCTTGGCTCAGCTGACTAAGCCCTGGCTCAGCCAGGGTGAGCAAGTTAAACTGGTGTATCTTCAACTGAACCAAAGATCTGCTGCATCCAAAGCTGTTCATCCCAGCCCCCTAAAAATGCTGGTGAATGGGGCCTTTAAAAAGATGCTCAGTTTTCACTTTAGGGGTTGGAGGGTCCTCTTCAAGCAATAGAGGGTATAGTAAGTCCATGGGAAGATTCACACCGTATTCTGCCTCTCCTTCTACTCCTCCCTCACCTGACACTGGTGTTCTTCAACCTTGGGCTCCTAAGGCTGATGGAGAAATTCAGTTTTGCTTGCATTTTCATTAGAAACTACCCGATTCACGTTTTTTAAACCTATTTGACTCCAGAGTAAATGCTTGCAGTCAGCAGCAGCAGTGGGAGTAAAGAACAGCTGAGGAAGAGGGCGGTTTTCAGCAGGAAACTGCCACAGGGCCCTGATCCAGAGTAGGGGCCTGCGGCTGTTTTGTCTTCAAAACAGAAGTAGCCCCGTTTAAGCTCAGCAACTTCACGTGTAATTTGGCCCCAGTTCCTAAGGTGTGGTGGCATGGCTTGTGGGCTCAGTATACATCAGGACAAAGCTGCTGGGCTTGACTTTTTTCTCTTGCGCCTTAACAGGATAGTTGTGTCCGTTTTGTGGGGGCAAACATCACTCAGTTCTTGAATCCCGTTCCTTACCGCATCGGAAACCTGGCGGACAAGATGGAGAAACGCATCGAACAAAATGAGCCTGCCAATTACAGTAATTGCACCGTTATTCAGTGCCAACCAGGTAACATTCCAGGTGGTCAGGGTGTGGGGAAGCAAGGCTGTGGGGATACAGAGGACCCATTTCTGCCATGGGGGGCTGACACAGTGGGGCAATGCCATGGAGCTGCCCTCATAAAACTGGCGTCGCTGCTGCTTATCAAGGTGGTTCACTGGCATGGCAGGGGGGGGTGGCAAACCTGGAGCAGAACCAATCTGTGCCCACACAGCCCTGAGCTCCCCACCACCTCCCTGCACCCCAACCCAGTCAGTGGCAGTGATGACTGTGTTAGGAAGGTGGCTTCGCAACCCTGCCCCACTGCACCAGCCGCTCCTGTTTTCCACTGGGTGAACAACTTGCCATGGTGTGTATGAAACTGTGTGTGGTGAGCTGATCAAAGAGGATGGTTTCACCCCAGTGTCGACAATATGGGGAGGCTGAGAAAATGAGCGAAAGTCGCCTCGCTATCTTGGCAGGAGGGTACAAATGCTTTGCCTACCGAGTGGTTGCGTGTATGCTCTGAAGGTTCGTTTCTGCCAGAAATAATACTTAGCATCCATACAGTGCTTTGGAGATTTCAGAACGCTTCACAAACATTATCCCAGTAGCCATGACAACCAGGCCCAACGTCAACACTTCTACGCGTCCCCCAACTTCTAGGCCCACCTGGTCGCAATAGGTCCTTGACATACTGCGCCACTCTGGGTAAATTTAAATAGCTGCCCTCGGTGGCCTCACTGCGGCTGCCACTGTAGTTTCCCAGAATTCCCCAGACCAACATGACTTCAGGGGCATTGTGGGAAGTTTAAAATGGCAACTCGCAGCTTTTGGCAAGTAAGCTCAAGGGCGAAGGTCTAGCAGAGAGCATTTTGCCAGGGAGCCCGTCAGACCTGAAGCTGCCCCTGTTTACAACATTGGTATTATCATGCCCAGCTTTCAGTAAGGGGGAACTGAGGGAGAGAGAAAAGTAAATTGGCTAAGCCCACTGAATGAGTATGTGGCTGTGGTCTTATTTGAACTCAGGACTTCCCAACTTACAGCTCACACCCAGTGGTCAGTGTCACCAACTTTTGCAGCCCCAGGACTGCATGAAACCCTAGTTGCTAGACAGGGCCCACTTTATTTATTGAACAAACTTTATATACCTCTGGTTTGTATCAAAACCTCTTAAGTCAGGGGTCGCCAGACTACGGCCCGGGGGCTGGATGCGGCCCGAGGGGCTCGTTTATCCGGCCCCCGGTGACCCCTGGCAACCCCCGCTGCCCACTGCCGCCACCCACTCTTAGTGGTGCAGCGCGGTGCGGCTGCCCATCTCCAGGTCGCCGCGGCACCGGAAATAGTGTTTGCGCATGTGCAAAACATTTCCAGGTCCGCGGAGGGCCGTGCGCACGCGCACAAGCTATTTCCGGTGCCACTCTGTGCTGGAAAAAGTGAGGGCGCGCGCATATGGGCACGCGCTCCCACGCCCTCTGGCCCACCATGCGATTGTCACCGGAGGAACCGGCCCGCCGCGCGGTGAGTCTGGGGACCCCTGTCTTAAGTGGTTTACAATTTTATCTCTCTTTCTCCTGTCTCTTCCCCCCGACCCTTTCTTTTCTGTCTTTCCCAAGGCATATATACACTTGAGGACCCATACTGGCTTATCTCTCCCCCAGGAAACCATGGGAGTTTTAGTTCAGCAAAGGGAGAATTTAGAGGTGTTCTCAGCACCTGCAACAAACTACAATTCCCATGATTGCTTCGGGTGGGGGGGTCCATGACAATTAAACTAGTGGACCATTGTTAATAATTTGTGGTGTAGAGATGCTCTCACTCTTTCTCCTTCTCCCCATTGACTTTCTCCCCGTTTTTCTTCCTCTCTCCTTAAAAAACAAAACAAAATATTGTGGTGCCAATCACTTGATGTCAGGCCACCATCCACCTCTTGTGAAACCAATGCAATATTCTGCATCTGTTGTCATAAAAAAAGTGGTTCAGCAAGACTCTGTGGGTAGTATCCTCTCAATATTATCTGCTCTCTGCCCCTCGCTTGTTACCGGAAGGCATTCAATCTGCCCCTATAGGTCAGTCTCTCTCTGTACTGCAGACTCTTTTACTACTCCAGTCACCGAAAACCTTACACAGACCAATGATAGAATCATGCAAACCCCACTTCAGAGATCTCACTGGGGACCATTTCTACTTCTGCTTCTCATCCCCATCTCCTGCTTTCTACTCATGATGACACGTCCATTAAGGAACCTATTTCAGGTAAGCAAGAAGCCTTTTCAAAGAGCTCTGGGATAATATATTCTGGGCACTCACGGAGCCATGGCTGACAAGGATCTGGTGGGAATTGCAGTCCCAAGTTTCTAAAGGGCGCCAAGTTGGGGAATGCTGTCCTAGGTAAGGATTGGGGAAGGGGATGGATTCCGATTCAGTTTGTCTTTAAAGGCAAACCTATTTGATTCGTCCTTTCTGAAGCAATCTGAGAACCCAAACACGGCTGTCCTTTGTCATTTGCGCTTCCCCAAATTTTGCAATTCTCCAGCCCAGCAAATGTGTACGGAAATCCATACACTGGAGTAAACCATCCCTAAAAATGCATATGTTGGTGAAAATAACATACGAAAATGCAGTGTTTCCCAGACTTAACAATAATCGCATACCCCTTTTGAGAGTTTACCGGTGTACCTCTTCTCAGACAATTTGGGGGTAGTTTTAATAATGCAATTTTATCTAGGCTAGAGTCGCATGTTTGTGGTTGCAGTGTGCATGGGGGAGAAAACCACACAGCATCCCTGCCTTTGATCAATCATCCCAGGATAGGTAACCACGGAATCCTGTCGCTCTTGCATGGGCCTAACCAGGGCCGGCGCGTCCATTAAGGCAAACTAGGCAGTTGCCTAGGGCGCCAAAATGGAGGGGGCGCTGGCCAGCCTGCCCCTCGCCGCCCGGTGCCGCCCCAACCAGCAGCGAAAACCGTGGCGGCGCGGGGCGCCCGGCCGGGCAGGGGGCGGGGCACCGTACGTCATGCGCAATGACGTCACGTGGCCCGCCCCCTCGCCTAGGGCGCCAAAATCCCTAGCACCGGTCCTGGGCCTAACCCTCACCTTTCAGCACTATGTGTGATATTGGCTCCACCATCACCAGTAGTTCTATTACTATTCTCCTCCTGCTGTCTCCCGCCACCCACACCAGTCAATTTAAGATCGTAATCGTAGATCCATATTTCATCCCCCAGAGGCTCCCAAGGTTTCAGGAAACTCCCGTTTGAGCCTTCAGAGCACCTTTGGGAAATAAAGGTAAGGGTAAGACTTCCCTGTATTTCCATGGCAAAAGGCACATAGAAATAAATCTCTTGGAAAATAATTTCTGTTGGGGGAAATTGCTTTGCAAAAACGTGCATTCGATAAAATCGCGTACAAAGATTAAATGTGCACTAAAATGCCGGTGAGTTTTCACAAGGACCTTTTTAATTAGTTTTTTAAGAAACTGTAAACTGAGGAGGATATGTGGCGAACTGAACGTAAGTTTAGAAAAATGAGAAACTGAGAAAAAGCCCCCAAATGGACAGATTTCATCCATTCCTACGGAGGAACAACCAATTACATAAGCTCCACGCTTGAACTCTGAAACGTTACTTGCCTGGCACATGTTTACAGCTACCTGAGTGAGAACTAGACTCCAGGGCAAGCTTCAGGGTCTTACCTAGTGGGGAATATTGGAAAATGACCAAATGATTTGTGGTTTTTTGCAACCTCCTTACTCCTGGCTGGCCTTCAATCTATTCTGATCCCCTATTCCTTTCCCCCCTTCCCTTTTTTCTGAAGAAACCCTTCTGGGTCCCCACATTAAAATTCTTCCCTGGTCTCCCTACTGGCCTAGCAAGACTAACTTGGCCAGTTAGCCCTGGTGATCCCACTGATGTTTGTTTTTTATGCTGTTTTTAGCTGTTTTTAAAGTTGTTTTTAATCATTGTTTTGTGTTTGTTGTTAGCCGCCCAGAGCCCTGTTTTTGGACCGGGAAGGGCGGGGTATAAATGAAAATTTATTATTATTATTATGCCCAGGCCCCAACCAATTTTATTTTATTTTTTGTCATCTTATCTTCCTCCCGCAGCATCTTCAGGCATGAATGGGCCCCTCCACAATGAATGGGACAGCGTCCTTTTGCTCACACACCATCAACAGCAGCACATTCCCCGCTCCCACTGTTTTCTCCCTGGAGGACTGAACTTCCATAGCTATTGGGGGGGAGACAGGCAGTGGGGAGAGAGACTCATCTGCAGCCTCCCTCCGAGGAGGAGCTGTGTGGGCATCAGTTCCGGATTCTGCCACTGGGTGTTGCTGCACCGCCATTTTTATATTGAGACGAGTGAGAGGAGAAAGACATGGACAGTTGTTGTTTTTTGTTAATATATATATGTATATATATTATTTTGTATAAATAAAAATAAACAAAAATGTTTAGTAGCCGTGTGAACGTATCATTTAAGTAGCATGACACCAGAAGGAATTCTGGCTTCAGGTACCTAGCATGCTCAGGGAAGGGAAATTTATGCCTTTTTGAATTCCTCACAAAGTACCACAGAGTTCTTAATGTAGCGCCGCTCGGGCTCATGGGGGAAATTTAAAATGGTGGCCAGAGGGTCACTGATATAGGTGGGGCCCCTCAAACCTGGAGCAGGAACCTCTAGGCTTACATGGCCTTACCTCACTTGAACAATGAAGTCTTCTCACTCTTCAAAAGTTTATTTTAGCATAAGCTTTTGTAGGCCAGCTTCAGGAAATGCATGGAGTATATCATCCCCTGATGAAGTGAGCTCTTGCCCCCATTTAAACCTGGCACCACGATAAATCTGTGTGACTTTGAGGAGGGCCACCAAGATTATATATTTATATATCTATATTTATATTTGCTGTTGGAGATTCGCTTCTGGAATCTGTGTGAGTGAAGGGAGAGTTCTCTCTATAGAACAAAAACTGCTTGCCCCCGCTACGGGCAACAATGACCTCAGCCATGTCGTCTCTGCCAGGGAGCAGTAACTTTTTCTCTTTTGTTGTGACATAGATGCCCAAACCGCCCCAAAGGCGAGAGGGTTCCCCAGTTAAAGGCCACCAGCGGCTGTAGCGTGTGAGTAGGCCTGAATTGGTGCCATACTGGTATTACAGCTCTTCAGCCCCAAAAAAAGCTCCCTGCCCCACAACACACAAGCGAAAAAGGATGGGGAGGAAAAGTGAATTGGGCACTCAGGAAGGAGGCACCAGGTGGAGCTGGAGAAGAAGGAGCTCTACGTGAGCCTGTGGCCCTCCAGAAGTCGCTTCCATCATCCACAACCTTTCACCATGTTACCAGGGAGGGACTGATGGGAGCTGGGACCATCTCTGGAGGCCCACAAATTCCCTGTGCCCAGACTGCAGCTTCCTGTGGGGCAAGCACCCATATTGAGCAAGCCTAGAGGGTCAGATGTAGGGCTAGGGTTCAAAGCCCACTTGGCCATGAAGCTCACTAAGAGGCCCTGGGCCAGTCTCTCTCTGTATGTCTCTCAGCCTAGCCTACCTACTTGCCTGGCTGCCTGCCTACCTCACAGGGCTGTTGGGTGAGGCTGGCATATATTTATTTAAAAGCAAATGCTGAAAGGGGAGAACGCGCACACAAATGAGAAGGAACAGTGCCTGCACATTTTGCCTTATATCTTAGGTTTTATAAATGCTCTAAACTCTCCCCTTTGAAAAGAAGAAGAAAGAAGGAAGGAAGGAAGGAAGGAAGGAAGGAAGGAAGGAAGGAAGGAAGGAAGGAAGGAAGGAAGGAAGGAAGGAAAGAAAGAAAGAAAGGAAGGAAGGAAGGAAGGAAAGAAAGAAAGAAAGAAAGAAAGAAAGAAAGAAAGAAAGAAAGAAAGAAAGAAAGAAAGAAAGAAAGAAAGAAAGAAAGAAAGAAAGAAAAAGAAAAAGCTGGGAATATGGGGTTATGGATGCCCATGCTTCTAGAATGGTTTACAACTTTCCAGTATTCCTTGGAGAAAGTCACTTTGCAGAGCCTTCACAAGCATTAAAAATATGTTCTGCGTTTACCAGTATAGTACTGTTAGTAAAACAGTTCCGTCATATTCTCTCCCTCTCTCTGAACATCAGTGACTTTTCCATTCTGTCTGGGGTACTGTGTAACTCTAAATCTCCCCCCCCCTTTTTTTTTTTACGCTGGTCATCAGTTTACCTTCTATTAACATGTGGGGCCGGCCCAAGATTCTCTGTCCTATTACAAGCAATGATCTGTCTTCAAGGAGGTAACAATAAATATGTTTAAAAAACGAAATCAAGTTACTGATGCGGCAAGCAGTTCAAGGTGAGTTAAGGCAGCAAAACGTCAGTGGTTTGAATGACACTAAATCTGTCTCTGTGGGACAGATGGCATTTGCTAACAGATCCCACCCCCCTGAAAAACAACAACAACCACATTGTCTGCAAAAGTGCAGTAGGACCAAGTCTGTATTTCATAAAATAAATTCTTCATTGTGGGTGCCTACCCCAACCTGCCATCTCTGATGACTCTCCCTGCCCCCCCCATTTCTTTTTAAAGGCCGCTGATTAAACAGCGCTGTCTGCTCAGCCCCCAGTTAGGGGTATTATCCTCATGTCCATTTTTCCTGTCCTTTGCATAGCTCTGCTCCTTTTTCTGTTCGTAATCTTTCTTTACTCCCCCCCCCTTGCCTGACCACACTTGTTCTTTGACGTCGTCGAGTGACGGGGGCACTAAGCCACCGGAGTCTCCCCCTTTGCCGCCCGCCGTCTTCAGATCCCCCTTCGCCTCCCGCCGAGACACACCGTCCCCCCTCCCTACGTGGGGTAAGGAGCAAGGCAGCGAGGGGAAATGGTGGTGGGGCAGGGGAGAAGAAGGGGTGCGGGGAGGCAGAGATTAGGGGCAGATTTTGCCCAGCCTCTTCAAGGGCTCTTTTGGACAAGGGGGGGAAAGAAGACTGGACAAAAGGTCATGGGGAGATTTCCCCTCTAGAGGGAGCTGCCCTCTGTTTTGTGATAAACTCATCCCAGAAGAGAGTTGGAAAATGGGTAGTCTTTTCAGGGGGGTCCAATCCAGCATTTCTGAGGTGGCAGTGGAGAATTTGTGCACTTTTTACACACTCTCTCTGTGTTAAATTCTAAATAACAATGCTTCCAATGTAGAACTGCTGCCTTCTTAAGCAGGTCCTACCGCTGTGTTGAGCACAGGCATGGAGAGAAAGCTCCATTTACTAACTTTCTGGATGTTAAAGGCACAGGAGCAAAAATTTGGCAACCCTTGTACAACTTAGAAATGGAGGGTCTCTGAGAAAAGACGGGGTGGGGGCAAAAAAAATTGTTGGCCTTTTCTTTCTCTCTGGGGAGTGCTGAGTCTAATCGAGTACTGGCTACTAAAAGATGAGTTGAATATGGGGTCATTTCTGTATGTACTCTGTATGAACATGGGAAGACATAGAGCCTTTTCCATTTAAGGGGTTAATGCTTTTGTAAGTGTCTTTGGTAGTATGGTGATCCCAAAATATAGGAGCGAGAAAGCAGATGAAATTGTATCTTTTTATTGCATGGTGCTATAGGATGGTGCAAGCTTTTGAGTCCCACGGGACACTTTGTCTTCATCAGGACTGCCTGAGGAAGAATCCTGTGAGACACAAACACTTGCACACACTTGCATCAATCAAAGATGATTTATTATTATTATTATTATTATTATTATTATTATTATTATTATTACCCTGCCCATCTGGCTGGGTTTCCCCAGCCACTCTGGGCAGCTTCCAACAAAATATTTAAAAAGCAAAATATTGTTGCATCTGCTATCTCTTTTCAACCCAAAATTTGCCAAGATTTGCCAGAAAAGTTGTGTGTGTGTGTGTGTTGGGGAATGGTTGGGGGGGGTTCACCTCTATGAGGTTTTGCCTCTGACCCTGCATTGACTTGCTCAGTAGAAATGTAGAATCCTTGTCTTTTCCTGGTTTAATCTGAACCTGATTGCATCCTTTTTTTAAAAAAAAAAAACTTTTAAAATGGTTCTGCTGCCCCCTCGTTGCAAAGGAATCTGCGACTTAATTAAGAGAAGGATGAATTTTTGCATGTGTCCCTTTTCTATATTTATTCTCATGACTGAAACTGTTGAACCACCCAGAGGTTCCAAATCCTGCAAGTTAATATGGATTAGGAGATTCGGCGTATGGGAGCCAGCTGCTGGTCAATAGGAGAAAGGGGAGAGGAGAATTTCGAACAAAATGCAAAAGGGGAAAATGTATGTGTGGACCCGTGATAGGGGATAAATTTGATTCACTTCACATTTATTTAAGCAAACCTACCTCATTCACACTTTCTGAAACAGTATGCAAACCGAAACTTAGCCAGCCTTTGAAATTCACACTTCTCTGAATTTTGCAATGCAGTTCTCCAGCCAAGTATATCGTAGGATGCATATAGATACATATACTTGTGAAATCAACACACAAACATGCATGATGTGAGGGCAATTGTTTTGCAAATATTTGTATATTAGTCAAAATTGCATTAAAAATGAATATATTAGGAGTAATTTGCACTAAAATGCTGCTGGGTTTTCATGCAGAGTTGTTGGGGTTTTTAAAAAAAATCAGACTGATGTGGAAATGTGAAGAACTGAACTTCAGATTGGGGAGAAAAAATGAGAAATAGAGAGAAACCTTAACTGACAGATTCCTCCCTAGATTTTGGACCCATAATTCTCTGTCTGCACCATCTCCTTGCATTGTGTGATATGCCAATCCTTCCTTTAATAATTTGCATCCATGTCCCAGTGCTCACTCCATCCCCAGCCAGATTCATCTTTAACACAGATATATGCCCGCAACTCAGTCACTCGTGTACAGCTGGTGCTAGATTGGGGCCTATGTCTATATCTTTGCACAGGTGGCATTGCTTGTCATGCGGGGCAGAGATATGTTTCTCCTCTGCAAATGACTTTTACGCTACTGGGTTTATTGATCTGCTCACTATTACAAATTCATATCTGGTTTCATCCTATGTGAACGGTCACGGCATTCCCCAAAGAATCCTGGGAGTTGTAGGAGAGACAGAAAACCACAGCTTCCTGGGAAACACATGAGGCAACGAAAGGAAGCTCCCTCTGCATAGTGTAATTTTTATCGAATGAAGGGAAGAGGGAATTGTCTTTAGCAAACAGAGAAATCTCACAGGAGAAAAGAAAACTAGCACTTGATTTTGTTCATTTTGACGCTTCCTGTATGTCCAAAATATGCTTCGAGACACAGCTCCCTCTCACCGGGTCTGACAAGCCTCTTCTCACTAGAAAGGTGTCCAGGCAACTTCCAGAAGGAAGGAGGCCCCTATTTATTTTGATACTTGTCCCTGACCGCTGCCCTATTTCCTGTTGTTTTGCCTTTGTAGGATGCCTTGTTAAACTCCTGTTGATGTGAATTGCTATCACTGACTCTCTCTCTCTCTCTCTCTCTCTCTCTCTCTCTCTCTCTCTCTCTCTCTCACACACACACACACACACACACACACACACACTTCCGGGTCTCTAGAAGTTTCCCTACTTCCCAAAAGCAGAATCTTGCCTAGAGCACGCAAGATGGCCAGGGAGGCAGCTGACGGCAGACGCTTCCATTTGAGTGTCCTGCAAAGTCCAGGTTGTTAGGACTCCCTGGTGCCATCTTACAGCAGGGAACCAGTTCCCTGGTATAAAGCCACACTCTGGCCTTCAGACAGTCCTGTAGGTCCATTTGCACAGAGCTACCATGGAAGTAAACTTTGTGTTTCTGAATCCCCATTTCTGCCTTAATGATTGACATGGGGATTCATGGAACACAATCAACCATAAGCAGCGCTGTATTAGATTAGACCAACACTAATTTTCCTGGACCACAAGGACTGTAGCTCAGTTTTACAGCACCAGCTAAAGGTCCCAGGTTCAATCCCCGGCATTTCCAGGTGGGGCTGAGAGAGAACAGTGCCCCAAATCCTGGAGAGCCTCTGCCAGTCAGTGTAGGCCATACTGAACTCGATGGAGCAATGGTCCGACTCAGTATAAGACATCTTATACTGTTCCTAACCCTTCTAGGCTTGGATCAGCTGGCATTGCATCTGTGCTCAGTTGCTGACCTGTGCTGTTTTGTGCCCAATTTTCCATGGGTGGCACATCAAACACCTTCGCCTTATTTGTTGCCGTGAGATTGTGTTCCAGAAATTATTGTGACTATAGCAGGAAATGTGATTGGGGGGCAGATGAGAGAACTACTTGAGAAGAAGGAATGGCTGGTCCTAGGGTGCCTGTATCAGTGACTCACACAGGAATCAATAAAACCGTTAAGCCAGTTTAAATCTGCAGAGCGGATCACGCCCACTCGCTTAACGGGGACGGAGTTTCGTGATCTGGTAGGATGCCGTGACCAAAATCCAATACGTCCATTTGATTATCCCCTAGCTGATTAACGGCAGGAAGGCTCATCAGTCGGGGCCCAGATTGTCTGTCCCATTCCCGGCTAGTTCTTCGCTTCCCAGCTAGACGGTGCCAAATATTCTCCTTGACCCCTCGCTCGAGCAGAAGAATTGTCCTGCAATCAAAGTCAGGACAGTCTCAAGGAAGACCTTTCTTGCCAACCCACCACCACCCAGTAGTATCTCAGCATTTATTCCATTTGGACGGAGAACGAAAAGAGTTCTTTTGAGGGAGGGTGTATTGAGGAACTGATGGAGGGCAGTCGGGCCAAATTTATCCCCTTATAGGACCATACACCTGCCAAGTAGGCTGCTTGCTGAGCTTTGCTATTGAGTCAGGCTCCTCAAAGGTGTTGGTTGTGTCAGGCTGGGTTTCTCCTGGTCACCCGGGAAGAGAGAAGGGAGTCGGGAGGTCATGTTGCCCTTAAGGGGACAGCCAGTGCTATTTTTCTAGGAAAAGAGATACCAGAACTTACCCTGAGCACCTCCCTCATTCTCATTCCTTAGAAGTCTATTTCTGGCAATGGGCGAAGAAAAGAAGTCAAGTTGGCAACTGATGGACTAGCAGGCACTCTCAAGAGGCCACATTTGGCTCCAGGGCTGCCAGCAGCAAACCCAATTCATTGCCTGAGCCAATGTTTGTGAAGTGTTTTGAAATCTTGAAATGCACCACATAAGAGAAACTCCATTATTGTTGTTATTGTTATTTCGCTCTCACCTGATTAAATAAAACTCAGTTTATCTTATATTTAATTAGATTAATCAGTTAGCCAGTCAATTAAATTTACATGCATTTGCATATAGGGGAAAAATACTTCTGAAGCAAAAAAAAAAACATACTTTGTTTTTGGATAACAGGTAAGATCTAGATTCCCAACATACTTAGAGTAGTCCCATTGACTTCAATGGGCCTGCTTTCAGTAGGATGGGAATATGGAACCATCCCTACTGGTACATATGCTCTTCTGTTGTAGAGGCTTTCCCTCCTACCTGTGAGAAAAAGGAGGAGGCCTGCTATTATTGTTATGTAATCATATTAAAAAATAATGCATTTTTAAAATAAAAAAATGCCACCTGATTAAACAGGGGCACATTTTTAGTAAATTAAAAGTCTTGCTAATTGATTAATCTACCTGGTTCATCTATTAATTTTTGTTGTTATTGTTGTTGTCGTCTGGGTCAAAGGGGGTGCCCCACAGATTGGCCTGTGCCCCAGCCCCTCTCTGTTCTGAAGTGGAAAAACAGAGTTTTGTTTCCATCCAAATTAACTTTTTGTTTTCTCCCCTCTCCCCCCTCTCCTCTTAAGACGAAACAAGGGGCTTTGGGAGTTGCCCCGGAAATGACTAAACATGTGGAGGTCCCCATGGCGGATGGGCCCCACATCAGCTTGGAAGAGTTGCCAAAACCTTGCCTGGATAAATACTGTGGGTGGCTGATGCGAAACCTGCTGCTGACCCTCACCATCGTTGGTAAGATTTATCTATCTATCTAAGATGACTTATGAACCACTTATTTTTTTAAAAAAATCAATCAATCTCTAAGCAGTGCACATAAAAGAGGATAGTTATCCATAAAAAACAGATAAAAAGCAACAGAAATTGAAAGCAACTATAGACAATGGACTTACGTGTTGGGATGAACTTGCTGGTGCTGAAACTGTAAAACTGCAGGAGCTACACACTTAGAGATTGCTTTATCAAAGGTACGGAATGCAGATTATTTGGCACTTGTGAAAGTGCAAGCTCAATCCCTCAACTAAACTAGTCCCAAGCTGTTAATTGGTAAAATGACGCACAGCCTCCATCTGGGAACAACCTCCTTGGTCTCTGTTTACCCCTTTCTGTCTCTCTGCGGTTCTTCATGCCTGAAGTAACTTCCACCTTCCTTCAAAGTCCTTCTAGGCAGGGGTAACATCTGTTCTAGGTTCTTTGCATCATCTAGCACAGTCTGCGAATGACAAATAGTAGTAGTGAGATAGGCAGATCAGCAAAGCAGTGGTCAGGAACTGACGGACTGTGAGCGAAATCTGGCCTAGAAATATCTGCCAGTTGGCCCATTAGATTAAAACAACCTTTCTAACTGTAGCCATTCTCTTCAAAACCAGATGTTCCCATAGGAAGGGGCAGTTTCCAACAAAACAGACGTGTGTGTGTCTGTGTGTGCCCCCACATGCTTAAGTTTTGGCACTCTGCCTTCTCTCTCCCAGATCTAGAATTCTGCCAATATGGCGTTTACAGTGTCACGATGGAGGAGGAGATGGCCTCTTGCTAGCCTCTGTCCTCATTTGACCCATCAACTGATCTAGTTGCCCCACTGCTCTAGGGTGGATCTACGCTGCTCATAGGGTGTATCTACACATGGGGGGGCACTTTAAGTCAAAAATTAAATTGTTATAACAAATGAAAAAGAAAAACACTATGGAAAATTGCTTAGAAATTTGTTTTGCTCTCTGGCACCATCTGGTGTTGCATGTTTATAACGCATTCAAAACGCTGTTTCTTGACTAATGTAGCTGAGTCCATAGATTGTTGTAGTTGGAAGGGCCTTTGAAGGTCATTAGCTCAACACCCCTGGCTGTGGCAAGAAGCCCACTACAGCATTTGGCTTCAGAACATGTAAAGAAAGAGAACCCACCGTCTTCCAAGGCAGCCGGTTTCTCTGTCAAACAGCTTGTATCATCTTGAAGTTCTTCTTAAGCTTCAGTTAAAATCCTTTCTCTTATAATTAGAAGCTCTGGGTTCAAAGCCTCACCCTCACTAGAGCTACAGAAAACAAATGTGCCTTTCGAGTACTGGAAGATAGCTATCCGATCGCTTCTTGTCTCATTCTTCTCTGCGAACAGAAACAATCCCACTCGGAGCTGTCTCTCATCCTGTGTTGCAGGTTGTGAGCTGATCCCTTGTCTTGTTACGAATGCAAGCACATCTGATCTGCAAGGCACTCGAGCCAGTGCAATTACGGTAGTTTAGGGTCCCTCCAGAGATGTCCTTTTTGTGATTTGTGCTCAGGACGCTATCGCAGCAGTCATTCACAAACCCGCTTTCAATACCATTCGCACCAGCAAAAGGTTTAGAGAGGTCACACCGCTGCATTTCCAGTCCATAACTTCCTGCTGAAATCCTGCAACTTTTTATACCACAATGCATCCTGCTTTATTTTTACCCCACTTTGGTTCCGCTACAGCCCCTCGAGATAGCAATAACGCGGTAGCCTTGGAGAAGCATCACGGAATAAATTAAAGCAGAATAAACCCACCGCTGATGTAGCATTCTTGTCTTAAGAACATGTGGAAGGCTATAACCACAATGAAACACCAGTCTGGGCTGAACCTTAGGTGTGGAGAACAATGTCGTACAACATTCCCAGAAACAAATCTGAAGGGATGCTCAATAGGTAGCTATCATCTGAACTCCTTGAAAACTTTGTGCAAACCAATGAGGATAAACTTTCAGTCAACGTAAGTAACTTTCAGTCAATCGAGTAAATGTTACCCTACACTCATTATTTTCCTTATTGTAAAAAGTCTGATTGGGGTGGGGGTGGGGGATGAATGGTTCCAGAAAGACTTTGTGTTTGTTCTAGAATTACCTCTCTGACCCCAAAGCAATCAATCAATCAATAAAGCAAGCAAGCAAGCAAGCTGTCCATCAATGAGGCTACTTTTTCTTTTTTCTTTTTAAAAAAAGACCCATCTGGGTAGTAACTTTCCATCACCCCTCATCTAATCTCCCATCTCTGGGCAACCTGCCATATCTTGCAGCTGTACACACATCCTTTCATCGCCCTGCAGCATGGCTGGCTTCTTGGCCTTAGATGACCTCTTCAGGGATAGGCAGAGTAGCTAAAGAAAAAGGACCCATTTCTTAGACGTGGAGGAGGGAAAGGGTGTGGGATTTACGTATGAAGCTTTCAAAGTGTGCACTATCTGAGATACTCTCTCTGCGTGTATTGCTATCAAGTTCAAGTTCTGTTGAGTGCAGCAGTACGCAAGCACCCACAGATCTCTTTGTCTGTTCTTCGTTAGCTGCAAACACACAAGCTTGTGTACCTTTAAGCAGTAGCTTAATGACTGGTTTATTTCCTCCACTGGATGCATTCCCTGCCCTTCCTCACGAATGAACACAGGACAGCTAACAATATAAAACAATGCAGACAACATAATAGCTTAGTTGGTTAGAGCGTGGAGCTGATGACACCAAGGTTCCAGGTTCGATCCCTGTATGAGACAGCTGCATATTCCTGCATTGCAGGGGGTTGGACTAGATGATCCTCATTGTCCCTTTCCAACTCTAGGATTATATGGTTCTATGGAATACAATCAATCAATTCTTTATTGCAGTCCAAATCTAGGGAAAACAATGATGAAACGATGCTTTGAAAAAGGAAAAGAAGATCAACATTATTAGCCGCACAGTTATTATCTTTCTGATTCCTTCCTTCCTTGACATCTTCATAAACACATAAGCACATAAGGGGAACCCTGCTGGATCAGGCCAATGGCCCATCATGTGCAGCACACTCTTCTCACAGTGGCTAACCAAATGCCCAATCAGAACATGAGCACAGCAACACTCTGCCCACCTGTGATCCTCACCAACTGGTATTCAGAGGCTTCACTGCTTCTGACAGTGGAGGGAGACTATAGCCATCACGGCTAGTAGCCACAGCTAGGTTGGTCCTCCACGAATTTGTCTAATCCTCTTTCGAAGCCGCCCCAAAGTGGGTAGCCATTGCTGCCTCTCGTGGAAGGGGATTCCACAGTTCAACTATACATCACATGTGACCAATATCTGTATGGTTAACTTGTCTTTCTCTCAAATCGTCATACACATTCAAACAGGAAAAACCGCACATGCTCCATCTCGCCATCCAGTCTCGTAGCACAGGGTAAAAGGCCAGGATTTCATTAGTCTCTCATTGTTTCTTTTACGTCATTGCCCTGCAGAAAGAAAATTAAACAGGGTCTAATCCCTGTAGCTTCACCCAAGGCCCCCACCCCACCCACCGCGTGTCCACTGACAGCTCCTAATCAGCTTGAAGGAGAGGGCGAAAGGGTCCAGAGGACACCAGCATCTCATGCGCTGAGAAAAAGGGAACAGAGAGCTTTGTGCCACAGAGCAAAATGCGAGCAGGGTTAGCCGTGTGCGTGTGTGAAAGAGAGGGAGGTCTCCTTTTGAGTTACTGTCACACTTCTCCAAATATTGCAGTGCAGGTAATGTGTGCAAAAATGGATCATATTAGGGGGGAATTGTTTTTTGCAAAAATGTGTGTAATACGTATGCTAATACAAAAGAGAAAAATGCTGATATTGTCATCAGGACTTTTTTTGGGGGGGGTAGAAATTGAAAAACTGATGTGGAAATCCGGAGAGCCAAATTTAAGATTGGAAACTAGAGAAACCGAAACATGCAGATTACCGTAGGTCATCTGACTGAGGTGGTATTTAGAGGAGTCCAAGGAGAGGGTTTTCCCCCCCATGAAGGGGGCTCAGGCATGAGTCTTGCCCTCTGAAGCTGTTGAGAGCAATCTGCAATCTCAATAACAAAAGGAAGGTGCTTGATAGCTGTGCTGGGTATCTGAAGAAGTGTCAATGCACAGGAAAGCTCATACCAAGAACAAACTTAGTTGGTCTCTAAGGTGCTACTGGAAGGAATTTTTTTATTTTGTTTTTTTACTATGACAGACCAACACGGCTATCTACCTGTAGCTGTGCTGGGGTTCTTCATTTCCAGCTCTGTTTCTCATGACCAGCCCTGGACTGATAACACAATAAAACATTTGCTGCTCCAAACTTCATAAATGGGTTTACAACAGGAGGCTGAAGCCTTATATCACTTGATTCTGACAATTGTACACACTGTCTTTTATTCGTATTTTTTTCCAGGATACCTGCATATGCATAATGCCACACCATGTCCGATATCTGGTTCAAAATGCAGACCCTTGATAATCTCGGCTTCTGTTGCTGTTGCCATTTGAGCAAGTTCCTAGCTCTCAGCGCTGTTGAAAAACATTTGTGGGAAATGCCAACATTGTCTAGAACAAAATGCTTTTGCATTATGCATTCATAATACCCTTCCCCATTTGGATTTCTCTGTTGCCCCTCACCTTTCCTACCTGTGGCTAAAATAATTTTCCACGCACCCTTGCCAAACCTCTAGACGTAGTTCAAAATAAAACCTACAGCTCTGGACCAGTTTCTCTTATTTATACGGTTCGTTTTGAACGCCGTTTCATTGGGCAAGAGAACCTGTGGGTTTCAATGCAGCAACAACAATGAAAAGACCTCCAGTAGGTTTAATAAGGGGGTCTCTGCAGCCCCTGATATAATAAGTAGGATCAGGAGAGGGTCGGATTTGTTGCCCTTCCTTCCCTCCCAGCTGACTTCCTGCCCTGACTTTGCCCTGGCAGTATCCAGCAATTTTTATCCTGGATCTTTTCCCAGCGAGGATTCGGGGGCGTGAACCCCTGTAGCCTGGCTTTACTCCAAGTAGGACACTGACTCTGTGAACAGATCCCATGAAAAGATCCTGTTTTCACCAAACGGTTTAAGAAATCGGTATCATCATGATCCTGCCCTGAATGCTTGAATTTAGCACACGCACACAGCATCTAGAGCAGCAGATGCGTGGGGGGCGGTATCTGTGCACTACAATCGCGAGCCAGTTTCAGATAGTTTTGCAAACTGAACGGACCACTTTCTGTCCTGTGCATTTAATGGCAGCTCGGTGTGCCAATTTTAGCAGGTGGCAAGTGGCCCCTCGGGAATCCAGACACTCATTTCTATTAACCCCCCCGCCACCTACTTGTGACTCCCCACACCCAACACTCAGTTAGCATTCCATGACCACTGAGCATGCTCAGCCCTAATTGTTATTATTATTTATTTCATGAAATTCATACACCACTTGATTGTAAACAACAACAACAACCTCAAAGCGGTTTACTAAAGATAAAACAGTAAAACCAAGAAACAAATCACAGCTATATTTTTAAGCGTTGTTGTTGTTTAGTCGTTTAGTCGTGTCCGGCTCTTCGTGACCCCATGGACCAGAGCACGCCAGGCACTCCTGTCTTCCACTGCCTCCCGCAGTTTGGTCAGACTCACGTTGGTAGCTTCGAGAACACTGTCCGTGTCCAACCATCTCGTCCTCTGTCGTCCCCTTCTCCTTGTGCCCTCCATCTTTCCCAACATCAGGGTCCTTTCCAGGGAGTCTTCTCTTCTCATGAGGTGGCCAAAGTATTGGAGCCTAAGCTTCAGGATCTGTTCTTCCAGTCTGGGGGGAGTGCCTTAGGCCTCGGCCCCCCTGGGCACACGGACATGGCCACTCCCCCCCGGATCCCTTTAACAGGGTACCCCAGTGTTTGGAGGGGCAGGCGGGGACTAAAACCTCCCCTCCGTCCAAAACAAAGGATTGCCCCAATGCCCAACCAGTTGTGACGATGGCTATGAGGTAGGCAAAACCACCGGGACAGTGCCAATTAGCCCGGTGGGCAAATTCCTACCTGGCCCCATCGAGAACAGCGACCACCATCGCCACAGCAAAGTCATTGACTACCAGCTCAAACCGAGGGTGGGTGGGCAGGGGGGAAACCCGTCGAAGGAACTAACAGGTAGTGCCCCAGGTGTAGGCTGCTTCAATGGGGCTCCGCCCCCTGGTGTTCCAGCCTGCATCCCCACTTGCCAAATCAGGATGCAGGCTGGGATCCAGTTCCTGATAGGCGGGAGGGGGGCGTTCTTCCACCCCACCCCCCCACCCCCGTCTATCAGGAAGGGCACAGCAGTTCCAGTTCCCACGTCAGGGCCCCAGTGAAGCCTCTGCCATCCCTCAATGCTGTCACACCAAGAGGGGTGAGCGGACATGTGGTAAATGTGATAAAGTGAATTATCTTATGGTCACAGGAATTACTTTATTTACTTCTCTGTCCTGCTACATTTGAGGGGACCCTCCTGCTCATTAGGCTGCATGGGAACTCGGATATCTACCCCAAAGTCCAACCTTAGTGGTACCACTGATAAGGGACTCCCTGTCTATAAACAGCCTAGCCCTGCTCCCAACCTGGTGACAGCTACTTCTGAAGAATCCTGGCCCCTTGTCTTTTTCCTCTTCGTTTCAGGAGTGATTTTGGGATCTCTGTTTGGAAGTCTCCTGAGGTTGCTGCCACCTCTCGACAGCGACCTGATCATGCTGATTTCTTTTCCCGGGGACATCCTTATGCGCATGTTGAAAATGCTGATCTTGCCTCTTGTGATATCCAGTCTCATTTCAGGTGAGAGGGGGGAGGGGGGAGAAATCGCCCCAAACCTCAGGAGTGGGGCACTAGCTGGCCTTCCAAGAGGTTGGGTTTTCACTGAAAGAGAAACAAGGAACAAATTGTGAAACTGTGGAGGCAAATGACATCCAAGGTGAGTTCATAAGAGGCGCCCCCCCCAATGCCTTGAAAGAATGTAAGAGAGGGTTGTGGGAAAGGATGGAAGCAGAGGTGTCTTGCCCATAGAGGCCAGGGTGCCAAGTTCGTGCCAAGCTCTGGAGGGCGCCTTGGAAGAGGCGGAGGCAGGGCCATCTTAAGCATATCTGGTGCCGTGGTGCGAAGATCCCTCCGGCGCCCCCCCCCCCCATTTCCCAGAATTGTCAACCTTTTTTAGTCAGGGGGGACCCCCAAAGTTGTTGACCATTTTTAGGAAAGGTTCCCCACGGGGGTGCATAGCGTGCAACGTGCATGTCCAAATGGTGAGAAGGGGTGTGTGCAGGGGGGGGGACTTCTGGAGCCGTTCCTCTCCTGGCCTCCCCACAACTCTCGCGCAGAACCCTCCAAGCTCCTCCCCGCCTCGCCTGTTGCTTCCCAGTTGCGGCGGCGGCCATGCAAAGGCGGAGCGGGGAGATGGATTTCCCCCCCTGGTTGCTGGCCAAAGGTTCAGCCTGAATGCCCGGCCACAGTGCTGGCTGGGGGGGGGCAAGGAGGGAGGGAGGCTGCCAAGGCAGCCAGCGACGGAGGCGCTGCTCTCGCTCGCTCTCTGCAGCCAGCCAGCCAGTCGAGCCCAGCGCGCAAGTACAAGGGAGGCACACGCGATCGGGATCCCGGAAGGTTATGGATTCTCCAGGTCCTGCGCCTCCTCATATGCATTGCCAAGATCCCGATTGAATGTTTTGCTGCATCTCGTGTTTGCACGCTGGGTTCAGCTGGCTGGATGCATGAGGGCGTGGAGCGCGTCCCGGGAGGGTGTGGGACACGCCGGGGGAGGGGGCAGCCGCAATGGCACGCTTTCCCAAAATGCTGCACCCCCGTTGCTACGCCCCTGGGTCCTGGACTCCCACTGCTGGGCGCCTCTCATGGGCGTGCGCCGTGGCGCAGGGCACCGCTAACCTTAATGGGTAAGACCCCTCTGGGCGGAGGCTGGACGCGGCGCCTCCCGGCATCAGCTCACTGCCCTCCCCCGTCGCACCAAAGCAGCGCCGCGCCCAGAGCCTCCTCCTCTTCCCCGACGGAGGAGCTGCCCTCCAGCCGCTGCCCGCCTCCTCCAGCCCCGCAAAGCTGCCAGCAGCTGGTAAAAAGGTCAGCAACTCTGGGAAATGGAGGGGGCGCCGGAGGGATCTTTCAACCACGGCGCCGGATATGCTTAAGACGGCCCTGGATGGAAGGATCGGTCAATTTCATTTCTCTCAGTTTCTCCTTTTCCCAGTCTTAAACTCAGTTCTCCACACTCACCGGCTCCTTTGGCCTGAAAGCGGAGATGAGTCCCACACCCCATAATCAAATTTGACTGGACTTAACCATCAGGGGTCCTTTACCTTTGGCTATCCCAGTGTATGGCTGAACATGAGCGGCAGGAGGAAGCTGTTTCCACTCCCTGAGACACCATTCTGCAACTGCCTCCTCTCCTTCCAACTATTATTTTCTTTGTGACTCTCTGTTTGGTCTGTCCACCTCTTACGAACTTCCATGGAGGATGGGCTTAGGCAGGGTGGCCTCTCTTCATCCCTTGACCCCGTAACCTCTTGTGATGTGTTTTGTGGGCAGGTCTGGCCGGCCTCGATGCCAAATCCAGCGGGCGCATGGGCACTCGCGCCATGGTTTATTACATGTCCACCACTGTGGTGGCAGCCATATTGGGCGTCATTCTGGTCTTGTCCATTCACCCCGGCAACCCAAAACTCAAGAAAACCCCCACGGTGATGACCAGGAACGAGGAAGTCTCCAGTTTGGACGCTTTTCTGGACTTGATCAGGAACCTGTTCCCCGAAAACCTGGTCCAAGCCTGTTTCCAGCAGGTAACGCACGTAGCAAATCCATGTATGGATCTGGGAGGCAAAGGCCAGCAGGGATTGGGCAGTGGTTTGGCAGTGGTTGGTTGCTTCCGAACCGCCCTCTCCACCTACCATGCCGCCTCTTTCTCACACAGATCCAAACCGTCTCGACGAAGGTCCCTGTGCCCCCGGTTGTGGTTCGTAAGGAAAACGTGAGTCAGATAGTCCACGCCAGTGGGTCGGTGCTCAACACCACCATCACGGAGGTCAACGTGGGTCCCAGCACCGTGACCCAGAAGCAGCTGGAGTTCAAGGCTGGAATGAACGTTTTGGGTGAGCCTTTGGTCAAGAGCAAAACTGGAAGAGCTCGGCAGAGAGGCCGGGAGCAAATATGGAGGGTGCTGTGGACAAACAACTCACGCAGTCATAGCCACGCCACGTGGAATCATTTTTAAACTTTAAAACTATATATGCATGCTTTTAGAATGTGCTTCGTCATGAATGCTATTCATGCAGCAGAATGAAGTGGTAGAAGCCTGAGATGGTGGGAATTAAGGACTGTACCACTGCAGGCTTCAGGTAGAGGGTGACATTTTATCCCCCAGGGGGGAAACTCCCTGCCTAAACCATACAAACAAGAGGAGGGGGGGGTGGACCCAGGACACCAGCAGGAAAGGTTTGGTCTCAACCTTCTCTTTGCTGTGAGTGCTTTCTGCTTTAGGTTGTTTCTTTATAATATGGGAGCATTCGCAACTGTGATCTCCCCTCTGCTGTCTGAAATGGCACTGCCCACTCTACCACCTAGGAATTCGGACGCCTCCTTCCTCTCCACATGTAGACAAGGCCTTGGATATTTGCATTTTAATTGTATGGTTTATAAAGTTGTGCCCTCTCCCCCCAAAAAACCCCACTGTTAATTGGGCAGTACATTAATTCAAAAGCAAATAAATAAAATAGGGGAGGGGTAGAAAAGCAGAAGAGAAGAAATCAAATTTGGCACATTAATACTTAATCATTTTTTCTTTTTTTCTTTTTTGGCCTTCAAAAGTGATTGGTTAATACTCGGTTGTACATGTTTTATTTAAAAAAATGCTTTTCAAACTCAACGTTATTTTAATATTTCAGATTTGAAATTTGAAATTTTCAAACTCAACATTGTTTCAACATTTCAGTTTTGAAATTTAGCATTTTTAGTAAACATAAATTGAGCACGCCTGCATCTGGTGTGCAGGTAAGAGAAGAGAGGTAGGTGGGCTTGTGTTTTTTTAACTGTTCATTCAGCGTCCTGCATTGAGGAGACAGAGCACAGGGTTGGCGAGAGATCCCTCCTTCTCTCTGACTCCCCCTTTCTCTCCTCACCCCCCCCCTTGCAGGTTTGATTGGCTTCTTCATTGCCTTTGGCATTTGCATGGGGAAGATGGGCGAGCAGGCCAAGCCTATGGCTGACTTCTTCAACATCCTCAACGAGATCATTATGAAGCTGGTCTCTATGATCATGTGGTAAGAGAGACTCGCATACAGATATGCAACCTAGAGATTAATTTCTTTTTTAAAAAAAATCAGTGCCAGTTTCCTTGTAAGTATGGAAGCAAGAACTGCAGTCCTGTGGGTTTATTGCTGTTGTTTTTTGCCATCAGAGATAGCAACAGCAAAAACATGATTTGAATGATGAGCCTTACGTAGCCACAACAGCATCATTTAAGTGTAAGAGGGAGGTAATAGCAGATTTTAAAAAGCTTGGGTGGAGACTCCTAAAATGAAAAGTGAGTGTGCCCATTGGCCACAGAACACTCAGCAGGATCTGATTGGCTTGAGGAAAACCAGCCAGGGTGTGGGGGAGGGATTAGCCTGGAATGGAGTGCCCTGCAAAGGGCATGGCTGGCTGGAACCCTAAAGGAGGAGAACTCCACAAAGAAGTATTGAGTTGCAGGTCTCACTTGTACCTGCTTATTTCCAAACATACAAGTCGAGCAGGCTGTGCCAGGCACCCAGAAAGTGCTAGTCTTTAAAGCAGGTGTTGGAAGCTTCTAAAGACAGTGATCGAATAATGGGGAGATAATTAGGGGACCCTTTTTGAAACACACTCAGACTAACCACCAACTCCCTCTTCCCCTGTGCCCTTCCACTAACGGGACCATCATGAAAGATAGGAAAGCCTGGATCCTTCTGACTCCTGTCCCCCTATTAATTCGAGCACCACCCAGACGTAGAAATGGGCACCCGCATCTCCATGTACAACTCCCCCATGTGGTAGAGCTGGGGGGGTGGGATGCAGACTGGAGCAACATGCGAGGCAACAAAGGATTTCCAGGGGTTGAAGTGGCCCCACCTGTCCAGCCTAGCCATCAAGGCTTCCTACTCTGGATGGGATTTTACCTGAGCAATGGTACTTCTCTCACTGCCTCCTCACCAGCCTGACTCATCTTGCCTCTTGGCTTCCCTCCTCTCCTGCTTCTGTCCCTGCTCTGATTCTGGACTGCCCTCTGCCGCAGACTCTTCCTGCTCACTAAACCCTGTTGCTTCTTCAGCTTCCGACTCATCCCAGTCTTCTCCCTCTGACCACTAATCCCCTGACTCTGAGCCTTTTTCCCTCAGGGGGCTCCCCAGCTGGTGCCTCCCACCATTCCTCTGTGTCTAGCCAGTCCACGACAATGGCCATACCTGTTTCCTGTGGGAGGGAGTTCCGTAGTCTACCTGTGCACTGCTAACTCGGCTGCTGCGATAGCATCTAACAGCCTTCTGAACGTCCCCCTCCTCAATGTAGGTACTCGCCGTTTGGCATCGCTTCCCTCATCTGCGGCAAGATTGCCGATATCAAAGACCTAGAGATGGTGGCCCGTCAGCTGGGCATGTACATGGTGACGGTCATTGTGGGGCTGGTCATCCACGGTGCTATGGTGCTGCCCCTCATCTTCTTCGTCATCACGCGCCAGAACCCCTTCCTTTTCTACGCTGGCATCTTCCAGGCCTGGATTACGGCCCTTGGCACAGCCTCCAGGTACGCGCAGCTCTTGCGTGGCTTCCTTTTTAGCAGACACTGTTTATGTGGTGGTGGACATTTCATTTATCTGCTCACTTGGGAAAAGTTATAGATCGCATAATAAATTTTTTAAACAAACAAACAAACCTCTATGTGGTTTACATAAAATAGTATTTATTTTTTTAAAAAATACTTACCAGTTAAGCATATTGTTAATTTATGAACTTGGGTGTATGTTGGCAGGTGGTTTATGGAACATGTTTTGCGGGGGGGGGGGGGTGTAGTTGTTTCTAATTTATTTATTTATTTACAGCCTGTTTAGGGAAGTTTTTAATGTTTGATGTTTTATTGTGTTTTTAATATTCTGTTGGGAGCCACCCAGAGTGGCTGGGAAATTATTATTATTATTATTATTCCTCATGGAATGTTTTCAGTCCCAAAGCAAGGGAACAAAGTAATGCAAATGCACAGAGAAAAGTAGTATACAAAGATTACAAAAAGACATATAAACCGTACCAATAGACAACTTAGAAATTCTATCATAAGCTAAATGAGCAGAATTACAAGAACATAAGTTAGCATTTCCAATTTATTGAAATATGGGCCTCAAGGTCAGCAGGTAGTGATGGGCAGGTGGATTTCCTGGCCTCCCCCATTTCTGTTCTCCTTGCCAGGCAGTGTTCAGGGTAGAATTCCTCAGGATAGAATTCCTCCCTTTGGAGAGAGAGGAGCAGCCAACCTCAGCAGCAGTCATGTTACTCAAATTAAGTATGGGTTGGGCCTTTAGGATTGTTGGCTACAGGGTGTACAAACAATGTGTCCAGATACGGATGCACGAGATGGAAGGAGAGTTTTGGAGAAATTACGTATGGACATGCAGCTTTTAAAATCCCTTTTCCCTACGTCCCTGCTACCCCTGCCCCCTCCTTTGCACACCAGCGCCGGGACGCTGCCTGTCACTTTCCGCTGCCTTGAGGAGAACTTGAAAATCGACAAGCGGGTGACCCGCTTTGTGCTGCCCATCGGGGCCACCATAAACATGGACGGCACCGCTCTCTATGAGGCTGTGGCAGCCATCTTCATTGCACAGATGAACAGCATACACTTAGATGGCGGACAGATCGCAACAGTCAGGTGAGGTGACTCAGTAGGCCTGTTGTTTCCCCCCGCCCTCATGAGCCGGCTGGTGCCCAGGTCAGACGTAACTCACCCCGAAGGCGGGAGAGGAGATCCCATTTCACATACAAAGTTGCCCACTTATTAAGCAGTTCAGCAGAGTCCTTGTTTGCGGCCTTCAGAAAAGCAGTAGTGGCACAGCGCAGGGCCTTTTTGGTTGTGGCACCGGGGTTGTGGAATTCCCTCCCGCAAAGATTTGTATAGCTTCTTTGCTACAGGGCTTTCGTACTTGAGCTATTAAAGCTAGCACTGGACCAAAGTATTTGTCCAAGACTTTTTCCACAGTTTCGGTGGGCGAAAACATCCCCAACTTTCCTTACCATGTCAGACCACTGGTCCATTTAGCCCTCCAGGGTTTCAGACTGGAGGTCTCTCCCAGCTCTACCTGTGGATGCAGAGGATTGAACCTGGGACCTTCTGCATGCCAAAGCAGGTGCTCTGCCCCTGAGCTGCAGCTAACATCCGCAATTACGTTGCTTTTTTATAATTGCTTTGTTTACTTGTTTTAAATTTTGCAAGCTGCTTTGATGCTCTGCGGCCTATAAATGCGGACGAACATCTCATTTCTCTCCCTTTCTGTTCCCACAGCCTAACAGCCACATTGGCTAGTGTAGGGGCAGCCAGTATACCCAGTGCCGGGCTGGTCACCATGCTTTTAATCCTGACAGCCGTGGGACTCCCGACCCAAGACATCAGCCTCCTCATTGCTGTGGACTGGCTACTGTGAGTGACGTCAAGGGTAGGGGTTTGGTCTGGGAAAGCGGCAGTAGAGCGTGGTCAAGCCACCATATCAACGTCCCCCTTCAGGGTCATTCAAAAAACAAAACCCACAACACGTCTGAGAGACAGTGCAGTGTAGTGGTTAGTGTGTTGGACTAGGACCCTGGGTGACCAGGGTTCATAATCCCCACTCAGCTGTGAAGCTCTCATTGGGCGACCTTGAACCGCTCACAGCCTCTCAGCCTAACCTAACTTCCAAGGTTGTTGTGCAAATAAAATTGGAAGGGGAAGAACCTCATCCATTGCCTTTTTAATCTCCTCAGGCATTAATTTATTTTTTAGAAAAAAATGTGTGGAATTTGCATATGTTAATTTATACCTATAGAGGCAAACTTAGAGTTCTGAGCAAATTAAGATTGTCTCGGTAGCTGCGTCTCGCAGGAACCATGCTCTGAAGCGTTCCAGCGGCCCTGTAAGTAAAGGGGCCGTGCAGACAGGTGGGTTTATTCTTTAACAATAAGGGTGCCTTTGTGGTGGATTGATTCTGCAGGACAGCCCACCCTACCCGACATCCTTTTTATTACTAATTCATCATGATTTGCGCTCATGACGCCATTGGGGCGGTCACACACAATCCATCTTTCAATACCATTCACGCCTGCAAAAGTTGTGGGGTGGTCATACTGCTTCATTTCCAGTCCTTGCCTATTTCTGCCGAAGTCCCGTTAACTTGCAACAGAGATGGTGGAAGTCATCGCCCAAAACATCTGACCAGCCATAGGCTCCTCCCATCCCTGATGTAAGCCAGGTTTTCAAATTGGCCATGGTCACAGTGACATGTCTAAGGGCCACCTAACATGTTCAAGTAGGGATAGGGGAATCGTTGAGTTCAGTTTGGATTTGAAGCCACGTCTTTTAAATTTGGACTTTCCCTTTGCTGTAAATATTTTTATTGAACTTTTTCAACACAGAATACAATAAAGAACAAAAATAAAAAGAAAGAAAAATCAAGAGATAGAAACTCAAGAGAGAGAAAGCAAAGAAAAAAATGAACTTTGCACTTTCTGAAACAATGTGAGAACAAAAAATGCCATCCTTCTCAGTTTTCACTTATCTGAATTTTGCAATGCAGTTCTCCAACCAAAGTTTACAAAAAGGCATATATTAGGGGAAAGAGTGACTCTATCAGTAAAGATCACATACCAAAAAATGCATTATATTAGGAGAAAACGCCTGCAGAAATGTGTACATTAGTTAAAACAGTTTACAAACGTGTTTATTAGAAGAAATTTGCATTAAAACGCCGCTCAAATTTCCATTTCAAATAGCTGCAGAAATGCGGAGAACTGAATTTAAGATTGGAGAAGGGAGAAACTGTGAAAACTGAAATTGACAGATCCTTCTAGCCCTATGTACAGTTCTTGACATTTAGTGATGTACACATCTGAATGTGGCACTGAATCCGTTGGGAAGCATAGTTTTCAAGGCAGGCCTGTACAGAACTTGTCTGAGGCCTGGGGTGGGAGTCTTGTTCTTGGCATGACAGGCCTGAGAGGCCCCTGGTGGACCCCATGACTGGCTTAGCCCTCCGAGGGCTGGAGCAAGGGCACCTGGCACAGGCCTGACCCAAGGAAGTGCGAGGCAACATGATGTGGTTTTTTCTGTGGTGTCCGGTGGCTCATTCACACATCCAAGACTCCGCTTGGGGGAGCAGTCATCCAACGGCAAGAGCGAATGTACAAAGCAGCTCCCTCAAGAGAGGTCTTCTCTTCCTGGAAGGCTGTCCAATGGACAGAGAGCTCCAGCGATGGCAAAAACGTAACGACCACAAATGCAAGCAGATAGGTTGGAAAGCAAGGACAGTGGCAGGATGGGAAGCGAAGGCAATGATAGGCCTTGACCACGTCACTCTAACCCAGGCTTCCTCAACCCCGGCCCTCCAGATGTTTTGGGACTACAATTCCCATCATCCCTGACCACTGGTCCTGCTAGCTAGGGATCATGGGAGTTGTAGGCCAAAAACATCTGGAGGGCCGAGGTTGAGGAAGCCTGCTCTAACCCCCTCCTCCCTGTTTTCCTCCCTCCTCCTTGCAGGGACCGCATGAGGACCTCCATCAACGTGGTAGGCGACTCCTTTGGTGCCGGCATCGTCCATTTCCTCTCCCAGAAAGAGTTGGCGCTCATTGACGGAAGGGGGGAGGAGCTTGAGACAGACCCAACTACCCTTAAGCTGCAGGCTCTGGCCAATCACCAGGAGGGCTCCATTGGGTCCGGCTACACCGTCTTGCCCAGCCAGGACGAGGAAGAGGTGAGGAGGAGAACGTTCCAGGTGAATGTTCAGTGGGCCTGGGAGAAGCCGACACTCCCTGGGGACATAAGAACATCTGGACATGAAAGCTGAGCCCACACAGCTCAGGGTAGTCTTCCTTCGGGCACAATGTCAGTGGACTTCTATTCTCATGCCTACTGTGTCTGTATATAACAGGGAACCATTGTGGTGCTGAGGACCAGATCTAGATTCAAAGCAGGGCCTTTTTAGTGCTGGCCTCTTTGGTTTTGAATCCCGTCTCTAAGTAAATCCACAAGTGCAAGGGGCACTTTGAGAAGCCCCAAGCATAGGGCTAACAATACGCTTCTTTCTGCCATTCCCATTCCATTTCTGCATCCACAGGGACCGCTGTGTGCAAGGGAAGTCCCTCTCACAGCAAATGTCTGCAAAAGGCAGCTTCCTCCCCGCTCCCTGCATGCCTGGAAAAATAAAACGGGGCTGTTTGCTTTCACTAAAGTGAGGCAGGAAGGTCTCTCTTTAATGGTGACAGCAGCTCCAATGAAAAGCAGAGCCTTCAAAGCGATATGTTTGTAAAGGGGCACAGAAAGCTCTAAGCTTTAATTTTGTTTGGTTTTTTTCTTAATATATCTTGTTCACACATGCTGTGATCCTCAAGGAGTGAGTGCACCTGAGTGAACAAACCCAGCGAGTCCTATTCGTGCTCAGTTTTTCACCGTGGAATGGGGAAAAAGTTCTTCCCTTAGCTTGAACCTACTGCTTTGATTATAGTGGGTGGCGAGGGTGGTGTAGTGGTTAAGAGTGGTAAACTCATAATCTGGGGAACTGGGTTCGCGTCTCTGCTCCTCCACATGCAGCTGCTGGGTGACCTTGGGCTAGTCACACTTCTTTGAAGTCTTTCAACCCCACTCACCTCACAGAGTGTTTGTTGTGGGGGAGGAAGGGAAAGGAGAATGTGAGCCGCTTTGAGACTCCTTTGGGTAGTGATAAAGCGGGATATCAAATCCAAATTTTTTCTTCTTCTGAATACCTGCTTTTGAGAAGGGGCAAATCACGTTTTCCTCTTCACTCTCTGCATCCCTGTGCATCCCTGCGACCCTTTCTACGTGGTTGCATTCCAACTCCCATCCTCCCTGGTCATGTTGGTTGTGGCTGATGGGAGCTGGCGCCCAACAGCATTCAGAAGTCCACAGGCTCCCCCAATCCTGCTGTTTGTGATCTCCCAAACCTTTTAGTGTGTTGCGTTTCCTGTTTCCCCACCCTCTTTTTCTCTAAGCTAAGATGTTTGCCGTAAGCCTTTATTCACAAGGAAGATAATCTTTGAGCCCCGTTGACCTACCTTTCCGTTGTTCCCTGTAACTCTGAGCCAGGACTTAATTTGAGCCAGGGATCAGGAACATTGTCAGGATTTAGCCACAGGGTGTGTGAAGTAAAGTGAACCCCTGGGCATGTGCAAAGTTAATTTATCTCATCCCTGGGTTAAACACAGCCAACTCACTTCTGTGTTGCAAGCTGAAGCCATGCAGTGGAAATCCTTTCTGTTCCAAAATGGGATTTAACTCCAGCGCCTTTTCAGAAATTAAATATTGCTCGTTCACCTCTGCTCTTGAAATCACTAAGTCTGATCTTCCTTTGTGCAAAAGTATGAAATGGAAGTCCAGCTGCATGCAAATCTAGCTAATTAGACAAACTTTTCCTGATTTGCAATATCGAGGGCAGGATCTGAATTTTTTCTCGCTGCCTGGCAGAGACTCCTGCTTATTTTAAGAAGTTCAAGCCAGTTCAGGGGAGAGAATTCAACAGGTATTTTGCTCTTCCCCACATTATTGTGCCTGCATTTCATTGCTGTGCTCCCTGCCATGCAGATGTTAATAGCACAGGAGCTTCTGCGAAGGAAAAGCCCCTGGAATCTTTGTTTGCTGATCAAAGGGATTTAGAGAGATTTCAGCACAGAAGTCTAGACACCAAACAAACACACACACATGCCCAGATAATAAATAATAATCCAACCCCCCATTTTTTCTGCTTCCAGCTTCCAGAAAAAATGGATGCGGCATCACAGTATAGTGAGAAGGATGAGGAGGGGCCTGATGAAGAGGAGGAAGAGAAGAAAAAGGAAGAAGAATAAGCACCTTTCCCCCACTCACTTCACACACACACACACACACACACACACACACACACACACACACACAGGTAGATGCTGCCAGCATCAGCAACACAGATGGGGGCGGGAGGAATGGCAGGGGCCGCCAAACTGATGTGATTATTATCTTTATGAATATTGTAGCCAATGGTAGGCTGATCCATTCAGGTGCATGGGTCAACTGCCCCACCCACCTCATTCTGCCTTCAGCCTGCCCCTACCCCAACACCTGTCTTCCTGCTTAACAACCAGTCCAGGAGGAGCCACTGCCTGTCCGTTTCCTCCTCTTTCGTCTCACTGTTGCCCTTTGTATAATTCAGCAGGAGAAGGACGGGGACAAAACTAGAATTAGTTGGCTCCGCCCACCATTGGTTCTATGGCGCCACCTACTGTTGGGCTCCCTGCCTTCTGCCCAACCAGTCCCAAGGAGCACTACCGTAGTTCCACACTTCATACCTGAACCCGCTTTTTGCAGCAACCTCAGCTGTGAATGAGAGATACCTGGATAACTCCAACAGCCACACACAGAGAGACACAGCTGCTGTATCTACGCATTGTCTTGTACGTGTGGGTGTGGGTGTGTACACATATACATAGACTTGTATATTTTTTGCACATACCTTTTGTAGATTGCTTGGGGGTGGGAAGAGGGGATCTATTTTTCTTACACAGCCACATTCCTCCCTTGAGATTCTCATAGGATATAGAAATCTGCCTTATACCAGGTCTGGCTGTTTTGTCCATCTAGCCCCATCTAGCCTGCTCTGACTGGCAGCAGCTCTCCAGAGTCTCCAACAGAGAAAGGTCTTTCCCATCACTTCCTACCTGTTCGTGTTAACTAGAGAGGTCAGGGACAGAGCTTTCCACCTTCTACACTCAAAGCATGTGCTCGGCCACTGAGGTTTTTACCCCAATTCCCTTCACGCACATCTATCTATTCATTCACCTTCAGAGACCGAGCGTGTGATTTGGAGCTTCTGGGCTCTGCCATGAACTGAGGCAAGCCTTGTTGTTTTCCCTCTCCCATCTGTAAAATGGAAATAATAACTCTGGACCAATTTTGCAGGATCATATTGTGAGCTTTATGCAGAGAATGTAAGTGAAGCGCTTTGAGCACTTTGGGGGGGGGGATACTATATAAATACTAAGTATTATTACTATTATTATCTTCATGCATATCCACCTTCCCTCTCACAGAGCGTCCTGCATGTTTCTCTTAAAAAGAGGGTACAAAAACTGGTGCGTATGCAACAATGCCAACTTGACCAAACGTTTCTGGAGTAATTCTGAATTCCTTTCCTGTCCAATAACTGCAGCTTTGCCATTCACTATTTTGCAAGGCCTTCTGGCTCTTACAGCATTAACCCCAACTGGGGGTGAGGAAATGTAAAAAATCGTGGGGAATCTTCGACAGGTGTCCCAGTGGTAAAGGAATACATTTGCTCCTTGTTCCCACCTCTACCCTACAGCAGCCGGAAATGCATTTTGGAGAGAGCCTGGCCTAACCTTTGCACATCTCACTACTGCAGGGCAGTTGGGGAGAAGCAAGCACAGTGGGAATGCTCAGGCCAGGGGGCAGGAGGAACATCAGCTGCATTGGTTCTAAGCTACAGGAAGGAGGGCTGTACCTATCTCAGGGGAGGTGGAAGAGAGAGATAGAGAGACAGAACAGATTGAAGAGAGATGGGGAGGGAGGGAATGAAGGAGACGCCGTCTGTCTGTCGGGCTTAAGAAGCCGAAAGCCAGGAATTTAATCAATGTCTGGGGACTGGCAGGAGGTGATGACGCAGAGCGAGGCTTCGTCAGTATGAATTCAGCTAGCTGGCCTAATCCAGCACAATGGCTGAGCCGTGGCTCTCTCCCCCTGCCTAGCAGTCTGGCGAAAAGGGGAGTGAGATTTTGTGTGTACGCACAATGGACCGAAATGTATATTTTGTGCGTGTGCATTTTTTGAAATATCAGATTGAGGTCATGCAAGGTCATGCAATACATTTACTTTCAAATTACTTGGTTGGCCCACGGTTAAAGGTTAAGGAACTTTACACACCGGGCTTCTTGCAGTTTAACTCTCCCACCCCTTGTCACGAGTAGACCTCAGATTTCCCCACCAGGCAAGGATGGGATATTTGACCCCATGTTGCCATCTAGTGTTTAGCTTGAGAGTTACACCCTTCCCCTGGATTTATTTTGGCAAGACTATGGTCACACGCCACAAATGGTTGTTACAGGGTAAGGTTGCCAACTGACTAGAAAAGCAACAGCAGATCTAGACAGGCCTGCTCACGTGCTTTTACCAGCAGACTGGAGGTGCCGCAATCAGCTGGTGAGGCTTCTCACATCATGGATATAAGCCATATCGCCCGATGTCGACAAATCAAGCTTATTTCTGAGAAACTGCCATGGCAGCTGATATACAACAAAGGAAATCTACACCGTGAAAGATCCCTGAAACGAGATGAATGTATATTTATATAATGATACTCAAACAATATGTTTAATGATTCTAGAGCAGAATTGCTCAAAAGCAAAAATCCTCAAAAACGTTGTAAAGTAATTCAAAGAAATAGAAATAACTCAAGAAAACTTTCCAAATAACTCCAAATAACAAAAAATAACTCAAGATAAACTAACAAATAACCTTAACGAGTTGCCGGCTAAAATTCTCGTTTCACTGTTATGATCTATCAGTTTCCTCAGAAGGAAAAAAGTTAATGTATTTATATAGCTCAAAGTAGCTTGTTTGCTATTAAGTCGGGGGGGGGGGGGATTAAAGAAACTTCAGAAAAGAAGACAAACACTCCCAAACAGTAAGTGGTAATTATCCAAACTAGGAATTCTAAACTATGGCAGCTGATGGCAGCATAAGCAACGAAGTCTTGGGGCACCTTAAAGAATGTATTAGTTCAGGCTACTGTGAAAGACACAGCTGCAACAGCTGGTTAAAAAGTTGGCAGCCCTATTCCTAAAGATTGGGAAGCTTCCCCTTCAATGCATGAAGTTCAGGAGGCTAGAGTACCTTTAAGCATGTGCAGAGTGCACTTCCCAAAAGCCAGTCTCTATGCTTTCAAGGTTTGGACAGGGATTTGTTTTTTTTATTTATTTAGAAAGTGAAGCTTCCAGTTTGGGTTTCCATGTCTCTATTTATTTAAAATATTTCCGCCTTTCCATACATATTCTCAAATTGACTTACAATACCTCGCATTAAAAACACGTGTCACATAAATTTAAAAAAAATGCAATGAAATGTAACCAGCAGCATTAAAAACCAGCTATGCAGACAAGGATCCACTACCGTGAGAATGCCTACCTCACTTCCAAAAGTGAAGTCACCTGGAGATAGGCTGTGCTCTATAGCCCATGTGGGCAAACTTCAGGATTGCAAGATCTGCTTTGTGTTTGCTTTTACTAGGAAGCTGAGCTCCACCAATCAGAGCAAGGAACAAAGCGGTGACTTGGGGGTTTGGGGTGGAGATGGAGTCAACTACTTCCTGCACCCATGACCCATGCAGGGGAAGAATATATCAAAAATTCCAACCAGCACCTGCATTTCTACAGATCAGGACTTCTAAAAAAAAAAAAATCTATATTTGGGAAAGGGGTAAATTTTTTCTCATTACCTTTTTGGGGAGCCAATCTACCGCAAATTCGCCAGCATCAGCCTATCAGTAAATAGGCTGTCCTACCTTCTGGCTAACCCTGGCCTAGAGAATTCAGTCTGCAGGAGTGGGGGAGAGGGATTTGCACGTAGCCCATATATTTTTTTTCTCTGGAAAGGGCCCAGAGCCTCAGATGAAGTTCCCAGTGCGCAGGTTGGCTGGGGACAGGCACTCCAGCTTCACAGGGCTTGCCTGAGGCTGCTTGGAGTCTTGCCCTGCCTCGGAAGACGCCAGCTTCCCTGGCGACCCGTCGAGAGCAAGGGGGGGTTGCTTGAGAGCTGGGATCGAGAGGGTCTGGATTGGCTGAGGCTGGGCTTGGGAGGCCGTTGGGTAGACGTAACCGTCAGTCTCGTAGAAGAACCAGTCGTAATCCTTTGGGCTGTCCAGGAAGAGGGCTGGGAAGAAAATGTGGGGGGGGGGAGCGGAATAAGAAATAAACCCATCCATGGACCATTGCATCACATGACCATGTCAGGTGTCACTGGAAGTTGCTTTTCACTGAGTCCATCTGTTTTGCCTGGTACTGGCTGACAGGCAAAAAAAAAATCTTTTTCAACACCTGTTAGCTGTAACTGGGGGGGAAAGGGTCTCTTCAGTGGTGGCCCCTTATTTAGGCAATTCTCTCCCTAGGGAGGCTCACTTGACACCCACATCAACGTGTTTCATTTCGCAAGGCTTTTACTACTCAGGTCGTCATCTTATTCAGTTATTGTCACTGGTGGTCTATTTGTTGTTTCCTTTTACTTATTTACCTTACAATTGTTTGAAGGTTAAACCACCCTGCTCATCTTTGCCCTGAAGGGTACCATTCAAGTAACCTATTACGTTAAGAAAAAATACATAGGCAGACCACGCAACTCTTCCGAATTAAGCGGGAGATCCCAGAATTACAGAAGCCAATCCTGGCTTCTGTTTAGATCCAGGAATGTCCCATTGGTGGCTTGTGCCAGAGCGCTGGACCAGAAGACACTCGTTTCTTGGTCTTGCGAAACCAAAAAATGAGCATATTTTGGTCTCATGTCCTTGCACATGTGCAAGAGCTTGGCACCAAATAAAGGAGCGTCCCAATTTTGGTCTCCAAGATGTTGGAGGGTTTGCAGGGGTAACCAGTGATGATCTTCTGCAGCTGTGGAGAACCTTTGGCCCTTGAGATGTTCTTGGACTCCAACTCCCATCAGCCCCCACCAGCACAGCCGATAGCCAAGGATGATGGAGACTGCAGTCCAATCACGGGCTCTCCATCCTGATCTTTCCCTTTCAACAGTGCAGACAGGCGGCTGGTATAAAAGCGGAGCCCAGCCGCCTGCGCTGCTCTCCTCAATCCTAGCCCACCGGGCCCCACTCACTCTCCTTCCCAAAGACCACCCATCGCTTACCAGGGTCATCAAATCCGTCCTCATACAAGCGATGGTGGGAAAACGGTTCTTTCTTGGATCCTCGGCTGTAGGCGCAATAGACCCCGATGAAGAGGAAGAGCAGCAGGCCGCAGCCAGCGAGAAACAGCCCCATGGCGTGGCTAGCTGCGGTGCGGGCTTCCCCCACTGACACTTGCCCTGTGTAAGAAGGAAGAATGATGTCACGTGGTCCACACTAGGGGTGGAGGAGAGGCCCCCTCCGCATTTAAAGCCAAGCCTATCAAGTCCTCACTTTATGAAACAACACGCAAACCGAAATGCAGCTGTCCTCAGAAGTCCGCACTTCTCGCAGTTTTGTAATGCAGTCCTCAAAGTTTGCAGCAGTCTGTCTGTGTGTGTGTGTGTGTGTGTCTGTGTCTGTGTCTGTGTCTGTGTGTAACATCCATGAAAATGAAGGTGGTAGTGGGGTGGGGAAAATAGAAAATGCATTATATCTGGGGGGATTGCTTTGCAAAAACGCGTACGTTAGTCAAAGCTGCATATAAAAATGTGTTTCTCAGAAAGAGAAATTGCACTAAAAAGCTGATGAATTTTCGTAAGGATTTTTCACACACACACACACACACACACACACACACACACACATGCCTGCAAAATGTGGAGAACTGGATTTAAGACTGGGAAAATGAGAAACGGAGAGAAACTGGAATGAAAAGGTCTTATTCATCCCTAGCCCACACAGAGAGCTTCGTGGGAAGCATGGACATGTCTCCTACTTTACGAAACGCAGTCCTAAGGTGTCTTCCATGAAATAGAGGAGCCGGTCCTCTCGTGTCAAGGAACAATCAGGAGGGTGTGACATGGAAGTGGCCCCATGGGCCAAATTGAGGCCCATGCAGAGTCTCACTAGGCCCACAAGCAGAAAGTCCCCCACCCCTTTCTCTGTTTGAAGGGTTGTCTCATCCAGGTCAAGTTTAAGACTGGAAAACAATAAGTTGCCTAGAAATTGCCAGTTAACAGTTAGAACCCGGTAGGCAGGCTGAGCAGGCAGGCACCCAGGCCACCTTCTCTACTATGGTGAGATTCATAGACCCATAGAGTTGAAAGGGACCCCCCAGGGACATCTAGTCCAATCCCTGCAATGCAGGAACCCTGCCCACAGCCATCCCTGGGTGGGCTCAATCGACCAACCTTCTAGTTAACAGCCAGACGCACTGACCCAGATGTATTGAATTTCTATTTAAATAATAGCAATTATTTCTAATAGTGTGTCTATCCATATAAGTTAGCAGGCGTGTGCAGTTTTCATGCAAATCTGTATCCACGTTTGTCCACTTTCATTTGGACTACATTTGAGCAGCCAGGCTAGGCCTCATCTACATTTAAAGCAGTATCATGCCGCCTGAAACAGTCATAGCTTCCCCCAGAGAATCCTGGGAACTGTAGTTTGTTAAGGCTGCTGAGAGTTATCAGGAGGCCCCTATTCCCCTTACAGTGCTACAGTTTCCAGAGAGTTGAACAGTCAATCCCTCTTCCCAGGGAACACATACAATTGTAGCTGTCCGAGGGGAATAGGGGGTCTCCGCCCAGGATGCTGAACAAACTGCAGCTCCCAGGATTCATTGGAGGAAGCCATGACTGTTTGAAGTGGTATGATGCTGCTTTAAATGCATAGTGCGGATGGTTAGAATGTTAGCCCATTCTAACCCCAATTTTACAGATATAGCAACCGAGGCTGATAGATACCAGCTTGCTCAGGGTTGCCCAATAGCCACAAGTTTTCCCAAGTCCATGATTTCCTACTGGTCTGTGAGCTACTTGGCCCCAGCGCCCTTCTGGAGAATCCAGGATTGGAATTGCAATCAACTAATCCCTCCTCAAAACCCCACACAGGCATAGGAAAATGCCTCATCCTCCAGCCCTATCTGGCAAGGCCGGAAATTGAACCTGAGACCTTCTGCATGCAAAGCAGATGCTCTACCCGTGAGCCACACCCTGTCTGAAAGCCCAGGAGAAGCACCTTCACCTTTGGGTTTCATCAGCATAATGGCCACTCCATGAGCTGCAGTCTCCCATCGCTGACTTCCGCCAGACTCCTTGATGTCAACCTCAGGGAACTTGAAAGGAGCAGCCTCCATCTCCTCTTGGGGAAGCCTGGGTTTCTGTGTCTGTGGGCTGGAGACCGAGGGCTCTTTGTGGTCCTGGTCCTGCTGTGTCGGGGAAGGTTTGGGCGAAGACGTCGCGTCGGTAGCGTCTGATGTGGGACCTTGCGTGGATTCGGAGGATGTTTGTGGGGTGGAGGACCAGGTGGTGGGGAGAGGTGAAGGAGAGGAGAAAAGGGGCGTGCTGGGAGCTTCGTCGGTGGTAGCGTGGCTTGCACCCAGGAACAGCAGCAGCAGGCAAGGGAGAAGGGGGTGCAGATCCATTTTCAAACTGCCAGACCAGGGAGTCTCTGCAGAGGAAGATAAAACACTGACCTGTGGTACAATACAAACCGATGAGACCTTCCACACATAATACAGGAGCAAGCCCAGGAGTGCAAGTCCATGGAACAGAAAGCCATGACCACCCCCCAAACACCGAGGCCCCCTCCAGACCATCCCTGTTTTGTGGGGGGGACTCAATCGCAGACCGGAAATGTAGGTTTGCATTAGTCAGATTTACTTGTTGGAAACCTTTGGGGGGTCACAAAAATACAAGCAAGTACAGGAGTGAACAGAAAACAGATGGTCCCCACCCGTGCACAGGACCCCATGATGGAGAGTGAAATACTGTCTGGTCTGCTGAGCTGCTATGGGGAACATCAAAACCTTATATGTAGCATAGTACATATAGTACATATGAACCTACCCAGACCCGGAGATCGTCTTCTGAGGCCCTCCTTCGTGTGCCTCCTCCTCAAGAGGTCAGGAGGGTGACAACACGAGAACGAGGCCTTCTCTGCAGTGGCTCCCCATCTGTGGAATGCTCTCCCCAGGGAAGTTCGCCTGGCGCCTTCATTATGCACCTTAAGGCACAAGGCAAAAACCGTCCTGATTTATATCCTATGCCCTTTTAAAATGTGTTGTTTTTTTGGGAGGGGGGGCTATTGGGTTGTTGTTTTTATTTTTATTAGGTATTTTGTGGTTTTATATCTTTGATTTTATTCTGTGAACCGCCCTAAGACCCCCCGGGTATAGGACGGTATAATAAATAAAATAATAATAATAATAATAATAATAATAATAATAATAGTGACATATCCCCATCCACCAAGAAATAACAGTTTTTCTCCCTATTTTCCAAAAAGAAAACTCTGTGCAGAGGCAACATGAGGGGAGACTCAGCATGCGCCTGTCATGTAATGTATAGCTTGAGCACTCGTTTATCCCAAAAGGAACTCAAAACATGATAGCTTACACATGGTGGGGGACCAGCGGGTGGTGAGACTGAAGTTGTAGGTGCAACAGAAGAGGCACTCGAAGCCATGCAGAGCACCAAGCCTCCCACTACTTCTGCTAGGAAGCCTGATCGTTGAGACCTTAGCAAATGCAACCTGCACAGGTGCAAAACCTCTTCTCGGTTCCATTAGGACTAGAAGCTTGAGCATCTTAGCAAGTCATGTACTGGATACGTATGTTGCCACCAATGCCACACGTATGCAAAATGGGTCTGACGTTTATCTGAAGCAATGGCAGGGGCAGACCTTTGTAATGTGATGTCCTATGGGAGGCCAAAATTTGACACCCCTTTCCCAGCCCTCATGGTGCCTTCCAAAAGCTGGGTAAAGGAGGTGCCAGGCTTTGGGAAGGAGGTGTGAGGCTCTGGCAGGGTCCTAGAGCCCTTCCAGCTCCTTCTCAAAACTGGGGAAGCGTTACTAGACTTTAGGAACAAAGCAGGAAGGTGCTCCCTTGGCGCAGGGGGACCAGTCATGTTGCCCTAAATCCACTTCTGGTAAGGGGGTGGAGCTGAGACCCCCAGTCCTGCCAGACGTTCAGCAATCTCACAAACTGCATGGTATTTAAAAAACAGGAGCTGGGGATTCAGGCCACCTGGATAACCCTGCACTCTAGCTGCAGACCTGCAAGGCCCTGCAAAGTTCCTTGGGGCTTAAGGAAATGCACTCTGCTCATTCTCTGAGGCGCTCTTCACTGACATGTTTCATGGCCAAGCATTTGCCATCGAAACAGCTTCCCCAGTCCAAGCGCAGGATCAAATTGAGCCCACAAGCCCTCAAGGATAACCCTGAGCAACAAATCTTTCCTTTCACAGCCGCCTCTGACAAAGCTGTGGCACAACCCTAGATACGCAACAGCGGGTCAACCTCTCTTGTGTGTCAACGGGGTCCATAGGGAAACCCTTGTTTACAGCTCTCTTGACTACTGATCGTTCCCCCATCATCATCAAGCAAACACAATTTTACTTGTAAAAGCCATTTGACAGAGCAGAGCGACTTCAGAGACCTTGTTGCGAGGGGGGTGCTATTCTGACGGGAGGAAAGAGATATCGGATAAAGAAGATGGAAGGCGCAGCCACCCACCCTCGAATGCTCCTTGGTCATTCCGTCAGTCGAAAAGAATTGCAGGATTGTAGCTTCACACCTGCAACTTAAAATTTAAAGCACCTTTATGCCACTTTCAGTGTCATGGCTTCCCCCAAAGTTTATCCTGGGAACTGTAGTTTGTTAAGAGTGCTGATAGTGGTTAAGAGACCCCTCACAGAGCGACAACACAACAGCTCCCCTAACAAACTACAGTTCCCGGAATTCTTTGGGGAAAGCGCTGTTAAATTTACGCTGTGGACATTTTCAGGGAGTCTGCCACTGAATGCGAACTACACAATGGGGCAAACAGCAAGGCCTCTTTATTCTGCCAAGCTTTCAATGCTGATTAAACTGTTGGCCCCAGGGTTTCCAGCTGATTGATTTACCCTGCTCTTGACTAATATAATTTGAAATTTGGACTGTTTCACTGTTGTTGTTGTTTGCAAGCTGGCTTGAGTTTACTTTACTGAAAGAAAAAGCACAATGTGGATTTATAAACACATACACACACATAACCTAAATGCAGAGTCTGCATTTAAAACTGGAACGTCGCTGTGCGATACAGAAAGCATGGGGAAAGGACCCCATTATAAAGCTGTATAGTGTATATGTTATCTATCCACATAGGTTTATTCCGTGCTTACAGCAGAGGTGGCAAACCTGTGGACCTGCTAGAAGCTGCCGGGACTACAACTCCCATTGACCCTGACCGTTGGCAATGCTGGCTATGGCTGGTAGGAGTTGCAATTCCACCACTTCTGAAGAGTTTAACAAGGATGCATTGGGAGATATTTAATCAAAAAGTTGGCATAGCATAAGGAGAGGCTGCTGGATCAGGCCAATAGCCCGTCTAGTCCAGCATCCTGTTCTCAGTGGCCTACCAGATGCCTGTGGGAGACCAGCAAGCAAGACTAAAACTAAGCCGTTTCCAGCAAGTGATATTCAGAATAATGGCTAGTAGCCTCCTCCTCCACAAATCTGCCTAATCCTCTTTTAAAGCCATCACTGTCCTGCGGGGGTGAGTTCCACAGTTCCACTGTTTGCTGTGTTTTACAAACTTCTATCATGTCACCTAATTTCACCTTTTCTCTAAACTAAAAAATAATAATCCCTGAAGCTACAACCCTTTCTGCCTAAAGGAGTTCCGCCCTTCCCTTCATCGTCTTGGTTGCCCTTTTCTGAATCTCAGATGGGTAAACATTTTAATAACTGAATTTCCTAAAAAGCAGAAGGCTAACGAATAACATTCAAGAGGTGTTGTTTTTTTAAAAAATGAAACCAGCTGAAAATTACCAAGCTCCTCCAAGTAGAAGATTTGTAGATACCTGAACTCTTTCTGCTAGGTTTGCTTTTCGAAAGGCATAACAAACAAGAAGGAAAGTCTTTAAGATTTACCTACCATCCAGTGTAGGTTAAGGAGGGGTCTCCTGTTTGGACACTCGCCCAAGGAAGGGGAATAGAGCGCGGTGATGCTCAAAGGAACCGCTTGCCACTAAATGCAAGAATGTAGGAGCAGAATGAGAGGCCCCACCTCAAACATCTTAACTCCCCACAAGGGATAGAAACAGCTAACAAAACACAAGCCCCAGGAGAGGCCAACTTAGCAACACGGTTGTAGCTAACACTGTATCCCTTTTCTGAACGGCTGGAAGTAGCAGCTTGGAGGGTCAAATGTTAGCTCTAATGTTGTGCCTCCCTTATTCGGAAATGAAGATTTAGAAACGCACACCCACATTTTGAAAGCAAGGGGAAATTGATTCCTTTTAAGAGAGAGAGAGAGAGAGAGAGAGAGAGAGAGAGAAGTCAAAATTTTGTAATATTTTGCTTTGTTTTGTTTTACCATTTAATTTTACATTCGCACATAAAATAGAATCAAAAAGTGTAGAATTCTCCAAATTCTCGGACTTCCTTCCTCCCCTCCGTGGAGTCCGCTAATAACCATTTTCCACTGCATATCATATCGTCCTCTATTTATCCTTAAAACTCTATTTAGAAGAAGTCAAAATTTGTGCAGTCTTTCAGGCAAATTGAAAATTGAGAATTGTCTGCAATATGCCACATCAGCATACATGTACGTATATAATACATAATCATATGATGTGCTTCATATATCACGTATCAAATCAAAAGGCTTTTAAAAAAAGGACTGTGCTTATAATTTATTATTTACAGCCTCATCCTAGCACTGACTTATCTCTATAAAGTTACTAACAAAATATATAGGTCAATATTATCTTGAACTTTGTTGCACCAGGCTCCTCCCCTCCCCCAATAAATTATGTTGTCTTCTTTCTTTCTTTCTTTCTTTCTTTTCTTTCTTTCTTTCTTTCTTTCTTTCTTTCTTTCTTTCCTTCTTTCTTTCTTTCTTTCTGTGATTTGTTGCGCTTGGGGGACAGAGCACTTTTAATACCTTTTTATTGTGCAAACCTAAATTTCATGGTATGCATTCCAATCCCTTCCACAAACTAGTGACCATCAGGAGGGAACCCATGTATCTATGAAAATAAACAAATAGTAGTGTTGTGGGTTTTTTTGAAAGGCACAGGTTACCGGTATGTTCCCACTGCCATTTACTGTGCTCTCACACCATTTCCAGTGTTGGGTTTCTAACCCGTGTTCACACAGCGTTATCCAATACGCATATGTATCCTGTACTTTGTTATAATATAGTATTGTCTGAGGTGTTGTTTCTCAAACCAGCTTCACACCCATGGGAGTCCTTGAGCTGTTCCCAATTCCTCTCCAGCCAAGGTGTGAAAACCTACCTGCATAAGGACACCCCAGCCTTGGCAATGCCAAATTGATAGTGCTGATATGAACAGCTGGCGCGAAGTGGCAGGAGGAAGAGCTGTGAGATGGACCACAAATTCACTGTGCTCTAAGGGTGGCATTGTGAACACAGCCATAAAAATCAGCTCTGATTTCGGGTGGTTCTGCAAGTAGCAGCATCAGGGAACACTGGGATACTTCACTCTGGAGATTTGATGGGGGATGGTGGATACGGTTGTCTGTTGGGAGTTGTTAAAGCGATACTTCCACCACCTAGGGACGCGGGTGGCACTGTGGTCTAAAACACTGAGCCTCTTGGCTTTGCCGATCAGAAGGTCGGCAGTTCGAATCTGAGTGATGGTGGTGAGCTCCCGTTGCTCTGCCCCAGCTTCTGTCAACCTAGCAGTTCAAAAGCACACCAGTGCAAGTAGGTACCACTGTAGCGGGAAGGTAAACGGCATTTTCGTGCGCTCTGGCTTTCGTCAAGGTGTTCCATTGTGCCAGAAGTGGTTTAGTCATGCTGGCCACATGACCCAGAAAGCTGTCTGTGGACAAACGCCAGCTCCCTCGGCCTGAAAGCGAGATGAGCGCCACAACCCCATAGTCGCCTTTGACTGAACTTAACCGTCCAGGGGTCCTTTACCTTTTTACCTTTTACTTCCACCACCTACATTCAACCTGTATATTTGTAAATACTACAAAACTCCACAAGCTCCCAGCAACCCCCTGCCAAAGGAAATGAAACCCGGGAACTTCACAGTGCTGGGAGAGATGGGGATAAGTTTAACAATGTAAACCTGTTGCATTCTGAGTCTGACCTACTCTAGACCTCAAGAGTCAGGGGTCTCGAGATGATGTTGGTCTCCATCAGCCTCACCCAGCACAGTTGTGAGTTGCCTGCCACCCCCTGCAAAAAAACACTCAATCCAGAGAAGAGCTAGAAGATCGAAAGGCAAGGCACGTTTATTAGGCTGCAATAAGAAGGTTGATGACACTGGAATGTGGGCAGGTCTTGGAATCCTACACTGGGCCAGGATTCCGTCATTAAGTGCTTCTGGTTCACAAAGTTGGGGAAGATCACTGCTGCCGCCCAGCCACGATTAACCAAGCAGCCCCCAATAGTAGGAACACGGTGATGCTTAGCAGGACTATGACAGCCACCAGCCCTCCTGAGAGGCCTCTGAATGCAACATCTATGGAACGGAAACTGACGGGTAGACCTACCGTGGAAGGAAAGGGAAAAGAGACGAGACACATTTAGTATATGTAGTTAGCCTGTAATATGCACATGGGCCATGTTCTGGGGATTGCACCTAAAGCCAAAACCGTGTGCTTTTACTATATTTTGGAAACAAGGCGTAGCTCAACAGGCACCCAGAGAGAAGAGCTTCCTTTAATTGCTTCACACGCTCTCTTCCCCCAAAGCACTCTGGGTTCCCCTCTCCCTGCATTTTATCCTAACAACAAGCCGGCAGCCAAGAGTAACTAGCCCAAGCAGGTCACGCAGTAACCTCTATGGCTAACTGGGATTTGAACCCAGGATTCTTAAGTCCAGCCTTCTAACCGTTACACTGCACCGTTTCTCAGACGCCTGTTGGAGGACAAATGTAGGAAGTTGGTCTCACTCTAAAGAAGGGGTGGGGGACCTGGGGACCTCCAGACGAGGCAGGACTCCAACTCCCATCATCCCCAGCTAACACGGCCAATGGTCAGGGATGATGGCAAATGTAGTGCAGCAGCATCTCTGGAGGATCACAGGTTTCTCCACTGTTCTTCTAGAGCAGGCACGTCCAACAGGTAGATCGTGATCTACCGGTAGATCACTGGACGTCTGTGGTAGATCACTGGCTCCTCCAAAGAAGCTCAACAACTTTGGCTCCCCTAAAAAAAGCTCATCCCCCCAAAAACAGGGCTTTCCTTCTCCCCAAAAAAAGCTCAACAACTTTAACCAGAACCCCCAAAAATGGGGTAGATCACTGCCAGTTTTTAATTCTGTAAGTAGATCACAGTCTCTTGGGAGTTGGCCACCCCTGTTCTAGAGGAAGTAAGCCTCTCTACAGTCCTCTATCCCCCCCTCCCCCCCAAAAAAAACAACCTCTAAATCTTGGACCTGGACTACCAAGATGCCTGAAAGCTGTAGTTCCCCTTGTGCCACCACCCCTCTGCCCCACATGTCACCTCGTGTGTGGAAAGTCCGGGACCAGTTGGTTACAGCGAGGAGGGTCGGGATTTGATTGTAGAGAAGGTACCGGGCACTGTCCAAAGTGGGAAGGGCAAGGAAAATAGATTTGGGCATGACGTTGTTAATGCTTTATGGGACACACACATAAAGCCCACCCCCCCCACCCCCAGAGGTTTTTTTAGATTATTATCCTTCTCTTTCTCCTGAGGAACTCTGAGCAGGATAGATATTGGTTGCTTCCAGATGACCTGTTTATTAGGCATTCGTCCTGATTCGTTTGCACAAAGTTTGTACCGTGTTTCCCCTATTTTAAGACACCGTCTTATATATTTTTTCCCCTCAAGAAAACGCACTATGGCTTATTTTGAGGGGATGTCTTATTTTTATTACGTAAGCCCAGCCCAGCCTTTTCCTTGGCGCCCTCCAGAACGGTGCCTATCACTATGGCTTATTTTCGGGGTATGGCTTATATTTCGCAAATGCAAAAAAATCCTGCTATGGCTTATTTTATGACTACGTCTTAAAATAGGGGAAACAGGGTAGGGAGGTTATACAACAAGCATTGTTTATTGCGCATTCTTTCCCTCGCTCGCTCAGGAGGTAGTGATGGCCACCAACTAGGATTAGACAAATTCATGGAGGGCAAGACATGCAACCAAGACCCAGATGACACCATTCCCCTACAAATAAGATATTTGCCCAATGAGACCAGATAAACCTCTCACCTGTACCCTCGCCCAGGAAGGACTGCTTTTGTGCAGTTGTCACGGAGGCAAACTAAGGTGGGGCCCACCTCATAAGCAAGGTCTTTTGTGATCAAAGGCTCCTCTGTCATTGGGCCACAATAGGGTATAGGGAACCTCCGACCAATCTTATAAGTGTGGTTGTGTCCTGGAAGGAAAAAGAGCAATCTGATCTATTGTCTCTTAAAGAACCCAGGAGAGGCGGGAGATTCAAATTACTTGGTGATAGATGTTGATATACAGTGTAGCATCTGCCAACTGCCCAACAGTAGGGCCAGCCCCAGCAGCAATATGGCAAGCCTCTCCAAACAGGTAGTTTTATTATGTACATTTGGAAAGAGATAATAATAATACCTAATGTCTAAACCACAGAGCCTAGGGCTTGCCGATCAGAAGGTCGGCGGTTCGAATCCCCGTGACGGGGTGAGCTCCCGTTGTTCGGTCCCAGCTCCTGCCCACCTAGCAGTTCGAAAGCACAAAATGCAAGTAGATAAATAGGTACTGCTCCGTGTGCTGCTCTGATTCGCCAGAAGTGGCTTAGTCATGCTGGCCACATGACCTGGAAGCTGTACGCCGGCTCCCTTGGCCTATAGACCGAGATGAGCACCACAACCCCAGAGTCGTCCACGACTGGCCCTAACGGTCAGGGGTCCCTTTACCTAATAATAATAATACACCCATTTCTCTCCCCCCCCTTACAATAACCCTATAAGGTAGATCAGGTTGAGCCAGTGAGCTTCATGGAGTGGGGATCTGAACCCACATCTCCCCAAGTATTAGTCCATGTTGTTCTCAACATTTACTGACCCAGCCTCCCCTACAGCTTCTTCCCAGAGAAGGTGGAAATGATAGAGAAAGGCAAACAAAGGACTACCGTATTTTTCGCTCCATAATGCGCACCGGACCATAATGCGCACGTCGTTTTTAGAGGAGGAAAACCAGAAAAATATTTTTTTTCTGGTTTTCCTCCTCTAAAAGGCTGGGAGCGGCGGCTGGGAGCAGCTCCTTCTAAAGCAAGCGGGGATGAGCCGCTCTGAAGGGGTGAACGCTCCTCCTTCAGAGCGGCTCGTCACCGCTTGCTTTAAAGGGAGCTGGGGACAAGGGGTGAACCGGAGCGTTCACCCCTCGTCCCCAGCTCCTTTTAAAGCAAGCGGGGATGAGCCGCTCTGAAGGGGTGAACGCTCCTCTATCAGAGCGGCTCGTCGTCGCTTGCTTTAAAGGGAGCTGGGGACGAGGGGTGAACCGGAGCGTTCACCCCTCGTCCCCAGCTCCTTTTAAAGCAGGCGGGGATGAGCCGCTCTGAAGGGGTGAACGCTCCTCCTTCAGAGCGGCTCGTCGTCGCCTGCTTTAAAGGGAGCTGGGGACAAGGGGTGAACCGGAGCGTTCACCCCTCGTCCCCAGCTCCTTTTAAAGCAAGCGGGGATGAGCCGCTCTGAAGGGGTGAACGCTCCTCCTTCAGAGCGGCTCGTCGTCGCCTGCTTTAAAGGGAGCTGGGGACAAGGGGTGAACCGGAGCGTTCACCCCTCGTCCCCAGCTCCTTTTAAAGCAAGCGGGGATGAGCCGCTCTGAAGGGGTGAACGCTCCTCCTTCAGAGCGGCTCGTCGTCGCCTGCTTTAAAGGGAGCTGGGGACAAGGGGTGAACCGGAGCGTTCACCCCTCGTCCCCAGCTCCTTTTAAAGCAAGCGGGGATGAGCCGCTTCAGAGCTTGAAGCGGCAGCATCTCCGCTGCTTTCTCCACCACCCCGTGCCCCGATCCCAGGTTCGGCGCTGGGCGCGGGGTGGTGGAGAAAGGGCGCAGAGGGGTGGAGGGGGAAACGAACGGAACGTTCCTTCCCCCCCCCCTCCGCGCCCGCCTTGACGGAGAGAAAGGGGGAGGGTGCGGAAAGGAACGGACATCCCGAAAGCGCTGCTTTTGGGCTGTCCGTTCCTCTCCCGCCTGGCTGGGAGCCATGGCTCAGCTGGCAGAGGCATCCCTCTGCTTATGACTGCTGTGGCAGCCGAGGGATCCCGCTGCCAGCCAGTGCCTTCGCTCCATAACGCGCACAGACTTTTCCCCTTCCTTTTTAGGAGGAAAAAAAGTGCGCGTTATAGAGCGAAAAATACGGTAATTCCTTTCTGGATTATATGGAATGGAGCACCACAGTTTCTGTACAAGTCAGGGATGTTGCGCTTTCCAAAACAGCACTGGAAGGAGAATTTCTTTGAAGTGCCAACTTATCAACAAAACTCTTGAGCAACTTTTCGCTTTATTCAACCTACTGTTGTAGGAATTTTAGGTATTTTATTTATATATATATATATTAATTCTTATTAGTGTGCCAAGCAGGGCAAGGCCTCATGTCTGAAGCGCAGTCCTGAAACCATTTTGACCCCTGACACAATTTTGACTCCTAGCTGGCCAGGTATCAGATGGCCCATTCGCCTTACAAAGGACGGTAGTTAGTCTGCCAAGGCAGGGAACCTTTTGTTCTCCAGAAATGTTTGTCTGGGAGGGGTCGAGGAGGGATGACCAGGTGTTTCTCTGCAAGGGAGTGAGAAAAAACCTTTCCATTGTCTCAGAAATAAACTAATCACAATCTCAAAAGGAATGGCCAGACTGCCCAGGAAATGCAATCAGATACGACATTATCATATGAAGTGGCAGACAGGAGGTAAACAGTGCATTCAAGATTTCTGCTGAACACCACCTTTTTCTATGATGTAGCTGTGATGTATCTAAGGGATGGTCCTGGGTTACACCCCTTTTCGTGATGTATGTATGATGTATAGGGGGTTGGTCTTGAGCCAAGTGGGGGGGAATTTCAAAGTCTATATAGGAGCTGACACACCATTGTCCGGGGTTCTCCCTCCTTATCGTACCTGCTACGTGATGGGGAACCTCTGTTGCAACAGATTCAGTAAATGGGAAGCTGCGCTTTGCTTTTGGTAACTCTGGTGTGGTCTCTGTCTGTGGCACGAAGGGAAAAGCTCTAAAATTCCAGCTCTTCCCAGGGAGAAAAATCCGGACTCCCCCTTGGGAAACCCGGACCCAACTTTATGCCTTTCCTAGTAAAATTTTGCTTATATCACTACCCACCACTTCCATTACCTTCTGGTTTCACTTCCACCTCTATGGTAGCTGTCTCCCGGGAGGCCTGGCTAGGATCCAAGTCCTCTCTGGTCCACTGTTCATACAGGCAGTAAGCAGGTCGGAGCCAAAGAACGGTTGAGAGGCGGGAGTCCGGGTAGTATAAGGAAACAGGGTAATCTAATGAGCAAAGAAGGAGGGAGGGGGAAAAGGGAACAAATATAGGCAGGTGGGAAAGCAATTGAGGAAAAGAAGGACAAGGTGCTTGGAAGTTATAGCTTCTATATTACACTGCTCTCAGCTAACTGTATTGCCTCCTTATTATGCCCCCCCCCCAAATTCCCACAGGGACAGAATCCCAGCATCCTTTGTCCAATGAGCATAAGCTCCTTCTGCTTTCCAGAATTCAGCAGTCTCCCGTGGTTTCATTTCAAGGTTAAAGCCCTAAATGGCCCAGTATACCTGAAGGAGCGTCTCCACCCCCACCCTTCAGTCCGGACACTGAGGTCCAGCTCTGAGGGCCTTCTGGCGGTTTCCTCCCTGCGAGGTTACAGGGAACCAGGCAGAGGGCCTTCTTGGTAGTGGCACCCGCCCTGTGGAACGCCCTCCCGTCAGATATCAAACAGATAAACAACTATATGACTTTTAAAAGACATCTGAAGGCAGCCCTGTTTAGGGAGGTTTTTAATGTTTTATTGTGTTTTTAATATTCTGTTTGGAGCCGCCCAGAGTGGCTGGGGAAACCCAGCCAGATGGGCAGGGTATAAATATTATTATTATTAACAGCATAGGGCATAGTAATACTACTAATAATAAATTTGTATTTGTATCCCACCCTCCCCGGCCGATTGTCCCCCCCATAGAATCCCTTTTTAAAGGCTCCATGGAGGTCAAGCTGCATCCTACAAAACAGGACTAGGCAGTGCTCTAGACACCTCTTGTGATTCACCTGCTTAAAAGGGGGGTGTTATAGTTAAAAAAATAAAAAATGCAAACAAGTCACAGTGAGCCACTGTTTCTATCTACCTCCTCCTCTGGGCCAGTCAGTAAAAGTCCCCCTGCTACCTGGAAAAGCTCTGCCAGGTGTCAAACCCAGGTAGGGCTCTCTAAAAGGCAACAAGGGTGTGTATGTGGAAAAGTTCTCTCCTGGCCAATGAGGGGGGAAAGACCAGCCTCCTCTGCAGCAAGAAGTGAGCCTGCTTGAGTGGGGAGCTCACCTCCACCAGCGGCTGCCTCTGAGAGAAAATATAAATGGCAGGGTAATCGAATCGTAGAGTTGGGAGGGACCACGAGGGTCATCTAGTCCAGCCCCCTGCAATGCAGGAGTCTTTTGTCCAATGTGGGGCTCGAACCCATGGCACTGAGAGCATGGCTGAATGTAGACATATATTTAAAATGCTGTGAAAATGCTTTAAAAAAAATAGATATATATTGAATTTGCCACGAGCTCACCATCGCCATCTAGTGTCACATTTGTATAATGCACTTAAAACTTCATATTTGCATGAGTCTCATGCTCTACCAACAAAGCTATTTGCAGGCACTCACACTGCCCGCTCTGCCCTACATCCATGACCAAGAATTCAAGGGTATATTACAGTCAGGTAATGCGGCATCCCCACCATGGGGCGGGGACAAAGTCACTGGGGGGAGTGGCCTGAGGAGAGCTCAGAGGGCCAGAGAGAGAGAGGCCTGGAAAGCCACCTTTAGCCCCTGGACTTTGCATTCTCCAACCCCCAACCCAGCTGTATGGACTCAAGGACTACGTGCAGAAGCTGAGACCCTTAGACTCCACAATAACTGACCAGGGCAGCTCTCAGCGTCTGGTCCTGCACTCACTTCACACCCCAGGTAAATTTAGCAGCGCCTGCTCAACAAGTATAACTTTTCATGTGTGGAGATGCACAAATAGGGGGGAAGTCACCACCTTGGGAATTTCCACCCGATGTGGCTTATAAAATCGCAGGACTTTTACCAGAAAAGAAAGAGGGGGGAAACTGAAAACCTAGCTCTGCATTAAACAAACAAACAAACAAAACTAGTTCAAATTAGAGCTGCCACCCATTAAGGAAATCTTAATAAAAAATAAAGGGTGCAGAGACACTTTGTTTGTAGTTGACAGCCTGTGCTTATATCACAACTACCGGTAGTGTCATCTTAAAAACAAGTGTGTGCATAAACGCCTCTTCCTAAGATAGCACCTGCAGTCCTTATGAATGTTTGTATTAAGAATAGTTGCCTCTTAAGAAAATGCTGCCTGATTGGTCTGGGATGACTTTAAGAGTATTAAAGATTACAATCCTAGAATTGTTTTTTTTTGGACTGTTAAGCATACCCAACGGGGCTTATTTCCAAGTGGATGTACCGTATATAGATTACAGCCCCACTGCAAATACAGTATGGAAGGAAACTATTAAGCGATCCTAAGTATGGCTGCAGCCTGAGTCCACTCACCTAGTACCAGCAGAGAAGCAGATCCGCCATGCAGCAGAAGGTTTATGCCAAACAATAACATTGCCCCCTTCATCTTTGAAAGGGATAAGCAAACCCCCCATAAAAGCTATAAAGATTGCTCTCCTGCAGCTGCAGCTGATGTGAGATAGAGGGGAAGGAGCAGGCAGGGATATTTAAAGGGGAAAAGACTCAGGGACTCAGGCCACGTGAGCTCCTAACATTTAAAGAACTATGATACCACTTTAAACAGTCACGGCTTCTTCCACAAAGAATTCTGGGAGCAGGAGTTTGTGAAGGGTGCTGAGAAATTTATTCTTACTGGATTGTATCCAGCTAAATTCTAGATGAGTTGAAATGATTGGGCCTAAATTAGTTGTGGCCATTAATTTCAATGGGCCTATTCTATGACTGATGTTGAATACCACCCACTGGATTTTTGCTGCCAAGGAGGGATGGGTGAATCTGTCCATTTCTGTTTTCTCATTTTTCCAGTCTTAAATTCAGTTCTGCGCATCAGTTTGCATTTCGTTTAAGTTCTCTTTAAAACTTATCAGCATTTTAGTGCGAATTTCTCCTAATATAAATGTGTTGGTGTGCAATTTTGCCTAATATATAGATTTCTGCTAAGCAATTCTCCCGAACAAAGTGAATTCTTGCATGTTAGGCATTTTTAGGCACACCTTATGTAAAGGTAAAGGGACCCCTGACCGTTAGGTCCAGTTGTGACCGACTCTGGGGTTGCGGCGCTCATCTCGCTTTACTGGCCGAGGGAGCCGGCGTATAGCTTCCAGGTCATGTGGCCAGCATGACAAAGCCGCTTCTGGCGAACCAGAGCAGCGCACGGAAACGTCGTTTACCTTCCCGCCAGAGTGGTACCTATTTATCTACTTGCACTTTGACGTGCTTTTGAACTGCTAGGTGGGCAGGAGCTGGGACCGAGCAACGGGAGCTCACCCCGTCGTGGGGATTCGAACCACCGACCTTCTGATCGGCAAGCCCTAGGCTCTGTGGTTTAACCCACAGCGCCACCTGCATCCCACAGGCACACCTTACCCTCTCTCTTTTTTGTACATATTACTTGGTTGGAGAACTGAGTTACAAGCACAGTTTTCAAAGGATGGCATTTTGAATCTCGCATCATTTCAGAAAGAGCAGGTTATGTAGGCTCCCCTTCAAATGCTAGCCGAATCAAATTTCTCCCCCATCCCTGCTGCCAAGGAAATACAGTACATTTGCAGAGTTGTCTGCCTTGGGCATCGAAAACAACGTAGCCAACCTTAGGTGCTATACATCATGAGAACAAAGGAAGAGGCTGCTGGATCAGGCCAATGGTCCAGCATCCTGTTCTCACAGAGGCCAAACAGATCCCTGGGGGGGAACTCTCAGAAAGGACCACTAGAGCCCTCTCGCCTCCCCCTGTGGTTTCCAGCACCTGGGATTCAGAAATCTTACTGCCTCCAGCTGTGCAGGCAGGACATAACCACCATCGCCTGATTTGTAGGGGTGGGCATTGGCTCTTTTGCCTCAGGCAGCAAAATAAAAAGGGCCCCCCCACACACACACCTCGGGGCATTGCATGGGCAATGTCATGGGCGTACCCAGGGGGGGCAGAGGGGGCAGCTGCCCCCCCCCTAGAAGGCAGCCCTAGAAGCAAAAATGATCAGCGTCCATTCAAAGCAAACCTGAACGACCATGGCTTGCCCCCCTCCCCTAGTTTTGATCCTGGGTACGCCCCTGGGCAATGTCCCTGCCCATGACTGAACACCTCTTGCGCAAAACACTTCTTGCGCAAAACACACACCAATCTAGTTGCCAGCATCTGCTTCACATCTGTGAAAGGCATGTGTTGCTTTTATATTGGGATGTTTAGACCCCGTTAACTCTACAGGCTGAGACTTCCATGTCTTTCTGTGTGTGTGTGTGTGTGTGTGTGTGTGTGTGTGTGTGTGTGTGTGTGTATTGGGATAAAAGTCAAGTGCCGCCTCTGAGAGCGCTGGCTACGTCTGAGAAGCCTGCACATCCTGAGAGGCCTGTGCACCCGTGGGTGGGGGTGGGTGCCCGGCTTCGTTAATTTACGAAAGTGATTGAGCATCTGTCTCTGCGTATCCAATCCCAACTCCCAATTAGCCACATTGGGGTCAGCGCTGGCAGCTGAGGCGCTATTGATAACTTCAGCGACAACAACGCCTCGCTGTGCTCCCTCCAGCAAGGTCGGCATCCGAATGTCTGATTAAGATATTCACTGACAAAACCCAGAGTCTGCTGTTCCCCACACCTTCTCCTCTCTTAATCCACCAGGTCCTTTTAAATGTATGGTCCCGTGCTCTCAGCAGCCTGGTCCAGATATACCGTACCTCATATCTAGATATCTGTAGATAGGAAGCAGCCGTGAATTAAGCTGCTGTTATTAGACCCTGTATTCCCCCAGAACCAGAAGGCCCTACCTCTTTCCACAGCAAATGCAAAGGATTGAAATATGGGTTCTGCTTGTGGACCCATGGCATAAATTGAGGAGCATAGCTGGATCTCTTCAGTTTTGGGAATATAGAACTGCTGCTTCCAGTCTGGCAATTCAACAGGCCTGCTAAAATCGAAGCTCTTCTTGGTGGGAAGAACTTCGCCATTTTAGGCCTTGCTCTTTTACTATACAAAGAATCCTGGGAACTGTAGTTTGTTAAGGGTTCTGTGAATTGCAGATTTGTGGAGGGTAAACTGAGGTACCTAGGATTATTTGGGGGAAGTCAGGTGCTGCAGGCTTCCTCAAACTCGGCCCTCCAGATGTTTTGAGACTACAATTCCCATCATCCCTGACCACTGGTCCTGCTAGCTAGGGATCATGGGAGTTGTAAGCCAAAAACATCTGGAGGGTCGAGTTTGAGGAAGCCTGCTTTAGAAGCATGGTGTGTCCATCTTCCTTCTCCGTTTCTTCTGGTAGCCTGTTATTAAACAATCCTGGTTGGATGGAAACTATTTTGGGAGAGAAGCCAAATGGCAGTTGGTTTCAGCTAGGTCCATATGGGGAAGGCGGGTGGAATGCCCTTTGAGAGGACACTTCTGGAGAAGGCTCCATCTAGCCTGACTGATAGAGTAGGTCTTTCTTCTCCCTCAGACACAGCCAAGTAGAATTGCTGGTGATGGAGACAGTCCTGGAAGAGGAACCCCAAACAACAATCGCTTTCAACCAGACTGGTGGAGCAGACCTCAGTGAATATGTACATACCCTCCAACATCTGAACAGCAAAAACTGGGACGCCATCTTTCCATTTTTTGTCACAAGAGGACAGTAACCATGTGATCGCTACACGATTTCACACTACAACACCCCCCCCAAAAAATGCTTTTTTTCAGACACAGCACCCGAAAGCGTGTGTTTTGTGGTGCCACGCAAGATCGTGACCCTGAAAAAAAGCATTTTTTTCCAAGGGAAATTACAGCACAAATTCATGCAAGATCACGGCGCCCAAAATGGCTGCCATTCTCTCGCAAGAAAAAATGGGATGTCCCAGTTTTTCTGGGACACTTGTGAGGTATGTGTGCATCACAGCAGCACTACTGCCTCTTGCAAACACCATGGAAATGGTGGATCTAAGGATGAATACCAAAGGCCATGTTTGGCTCATGCCTGTGCTCCAACTTGAGTTTGATGCACAGTCCCTTCTCAAGAGTTGCTGTGACCCAGGATGCACTTCTTCCCCCGCCCAACGTAGAGCCCGTCTCCTTGCCCTACCCTCCGTCACATCAGCTGCAACTTGTTCGCGTGCCTATTAGCGAGCCCCATGTTAATGAGGCCCGGAGGGAAGTGAGACCACCCAGCCGCCCACCCTCCATCGACAACCAAGCGGCGAGTCACGCCATAGTGTGGGAGCAGGGTTTCATTAGCGCTGGTGCTGAATGATACTTTCCGAGTGGGGTCAAGGGGATCCGATAGAGATTGCTCTGATAATGAGAAGAACACAAGCAGCCTCATTTCCCTGTCTTGTTAACATTCACATCATCTCCATATATAAACACTTCCGTTTGCTCCTCAACTTCTAGGCACAAGTTCAAAAGGTTTTCTTTTTTTCTTTTCTTTTTTGCAATATATTTTTATTCTGTTTTCTGCAAATCACAACAAAACATTTAAAAGATCATTCTAATAAAGAAAATACATATACATATACTCCGCCAAGTATCGTGACTTCCCTCCTTTCCCACCCTGGTTTTCATTTTTTACTTCATTCTTTCGCTTTTCTAAATATAAATTGTTTTGCATAATTTACTTATTATCTATATGAACTCTATTCATACAGAGCAACACAGCAACTCTTGAGAAGGGACTGTGCAAGTATTGTGTCAAAACCTGTGAATGTATTCATATTTTTACAATGATTTTTTAAATAATCAATAAATTTACTCCAATCTGACTGAAACATTTGGTCTCTTTGATTTCCAATTCTTCCAGTTAATTTTGCTAACTCTAAATATTCCATTAATTTTATTCTCCATTCTTCAATAGTCGGTATATCAGATGATTTCCATTTCTGTGCCAATAAAATTCTAGCTGCGGTGGTTGCATATAAAAATAATCTCTGGTCACTTCTCGCAATTCCCCACCACCACCACCATTCCTAGCAAAACTGCTTCTGGTGTTTTTGGGTATGTATACTTTAAAAGTTCAAAAGGTTTTCAGCGGGACAAAAGAAAACCTCTTGAACCTGTGCGTAGAAGGTCCCAGACCAAACGGAATAAATCGCAGGACAAAGGGAAGTGTGGATGAGCCCCCCCCCCTCCACAAACACACCACAAATGCATATTAAACCTGCAAATTTTTTGCACTAAAAATTCCACTCTGTCTGTGCCTATGGACTTTTAACATCAATGTGTTCTCACCAGTCTCCCCACTATCCCCCACAATACTTTTCCATCCTTCTGTTTAGTTCCATCATCTTTAATCACCCGTCCTTTAGTTCTCTCAGTCACACTTTAAACCCCCCCTCTCTCTCTCACACACACACACACAATTACTCTCCTATCTCATATTTCCCCCTCCACAGTCCATATTCTGACCCCATTCCTCCTTGCTGTGCCTCATTATTTTCTTTTATTAGAGTGACACGGGAGCAACCCATTCCAATCCGATCCATTCCATCTTTTCCCGCCTCAAAGCATCGTCCTGCCTTCCCATTGATCTGGACCCCGGACGCCTCCACTTGCCCTCTGTGCTGATGTCACAAGCAGAGGCAGAGGGGTATAAATTCGCCGGAGGGAGATTGCTGGAGGCGGGAAACAAGAGGACTGGGATACAAGAACCCCTGTGCCGTGTCACCAACATACATAGGTAAGGAATCCCGGGGTGGGAGCCTGCTGGAGTTGCCCAGAAGCGGGGTGACATTTGGCCCTTTCACACACCAATCCCTTTCCCTGTCTTTCCCTCCTAGCCTCAGGAGCCATGGAAGCAGCGTTTGGAGCCTGCAAAAGTCCCAGAGCCACCTTAGTCATTCTCAGTTCTTGCCTGCTGCTGTCTTCAGGGGCTGCGATGCACAACTCAGGCAGGTACCGGTAAGTTGAAGGGGTTTTTCTTTGTGTGGGGTTTTTCCCCTGACCACCTTTTCCATCAGTCATTCTAGATCCGTTAAAAACCACGCGAGCCATTCTCCATCTGAACCAGATTGTGCATTTAAAGTTTAGTAACATGGCCAAAGTCTTGCAAAAGAGTATGTGGCAGAGAAGGGGATTGGGAAAGGAAAGGAGAAAGTTCTTCACCCAGAATAGTTTTTAATAATATGTTGGTGAGGGGCAGAGACCCAGGTGGTGCTGTGGGTTAAACCACAGAGCCTAGGGCTTGCCGATGAGAAGGTCGGTGGTTCGAATCCCCGCGACGGGGTGAGCTCCCGTTGCTCGGTCCCAGCTCCTGCCCACCTAGCAGTTCGAAAGCACGTCAAAGTGCAAGTAGATAAATAGGAACCGCTCTGGCAGGAAGGTAAACGGCGTTTCCGTGCGCTGCTCTGGTTCGCCAGAAGCGGCTTTGTCATGCTGGCCACATGACCCGGAAGCTGTACGCTGGCTCTCGGCCAATAAAGCGAGATGAGTGCCGCAACCCCAGAGTCGGACACGACTGGACCTAATGGTCAGGGGTCCCTTTACCTTTACCTTTGGTCAGGGGCAGCCAACACAGTACCTTCCAGATGCAGCCTGTGTAGTATCGTCCCATCAGCCCCAGTCAATGTCAACGATGATCAGGGATGATAGGAATTGTAGTTAGACAACATCTTGGTGGAACCAAGTTGACTATCCCAATATAGGTAGTGGAATAAATAGGGGGGATACCTTTTGTTGCCGTTTTGGGAACCTCCTCTCTCACTTTTTCAACTGTTGGTTGCTTCTTTCTCTTCCAAAAGAAGCCAGGCTGGGGGACAGAAGACATAAATACTGGCTCTTTATCCTTTTGGGGGGAGATAATAGTTTTAGAATTGCTGCGGGAAGCTCACAAACCAGACTGACAACACCGTACACTTCTGGAACCAGAAGAGGCAGCAAGAAGGTGCAACGGGAGAAGTTTGACGTTGCAGGGGAGGCTAAAGAGGAGCTGGGCTGGGAAGGGGTAAGCAGAATGTGGATGGAGCAGGGGCTTTTTTCAAAGTATAATGAGAGGTTCTAGAGTTGGAAAGATTTAAGGCTCTTCCAGACTGTCGCTATTTTCAGGTGAGATTCACTCACATACCCGCAGACTTGTGTCTCACAGTTACAGTTGATTGGGAGTTCTTGCGCAACAAACTCCATACCCAAAAGATCAGATGTTTTGCAGTAAGGAAAGTGGCGGGAAAATGCACCGGGAAGAGCGGGGGGGGGGCGGCACTTGCATTGACACAACTGCCATGTGACCAACCCGCAAACAACCCTCAGAATGAAGGTTCATAGTCAAGGTTGTCCAATCTCCCTGCAGACAAACCAGGTTAAGAACTTTGCTCGGGTTAAGAACTTTGCTTCAGGATGAGAACAGAAATTGCGCGGCGGCAGCGGGAGGCCCCATTAGCTAAAGTGGTACCTCAGGTTAAGACCAGTTTCAGGTTAAGAACGGACCTCCGGAACGAATTAAGTTCTTAACCCGAGGTACCACTGTATTGATTTAAGGACTAGCTCCACCATTTTTGTCCATAATTTGCTCATGGAATTCTTCAACATGGATTCCAATGTAGTGGCCAATTGCTTAGTCATGTGGGGCCTGCAACAAAATGTTGCAGTGTTTGTGGAGTGCTTCTGTTCAAGATTCGAGGCCATCTTCTCCACCACCAACACCCCATATTTTCATTTCCCATCCTCAACTGCTTCTCAGTATTTCGTAGCAACTGAGCATGCTCAGTCCTTGGGCTGTTTTTGAGGTTCCCTTCTCATTGGGTCTGTTCCCCCCTTAAAGTTGTTTTCAGATTTGTGCAAACTTTGCAGTTTCCTTGACAATAGCTCCCTCTTCTGCAGAGGCGGTGCTTTTTTTTTTTTTTTTTTTTTGGTCCAAATAAACGATGAAACTCACAGCCTGGACATAACTAATGGAGGGAATGACGGTTTTGAATAAGAGAGCTGAAAAAGGCACAGAGAACAGGGGCCTCTCCAAACTAGTGTTTTATTGCGGGTGTATTCTGCAACGTGTTCCTGACACAATCGTAATGTGTCAGTAGTGGGTTTACTCTTTGTGCTTTGTCATTCTGCAACGCTTCCTCGATGCTACCACATCATTGCTTTCCGGAGCGGCTAAAGCACGACAAAAATAAACCAGAATGTTTGGGGTAAAGAAAGTTATGGGGTCCCAGCAAAAGGTTATGGGATTGTTACTAATTGTAGACAAAGCAGTATATGACCGCCCCAAAACTTTTGCAGGCACAAACTGAATGGAAAGCAGAATCGTGCATGGCCAACCTTATTGCCTCGTGAGTACTTCAGTGAGAATGCACAATGAAACAGAGTTAGAAGCACCTGACTCCCCTCTCGTCAAAGAACTGTTGTTTGTGAAGGGTGCTGGGAATTGTAGCTATGTGAGGGATAAACTGCAGCTGCCGGGACTCTTTGGGTGGGTGCACTGTAAATGTATTCTGTATATGCAGCCTAAATCTTTATAAATATATTTAGTCTTTATTAAGGCACCAAAAGGCTTGTTTTTGCTGCAACAGGCTAACATGGGTGGCTTTCTGGAGATTGCATATTGTGTGGGCAAGACCTTAGGGCATAGCTGTCAACTTTCGGATTTGAAAATAAGGGATGCCGCGAGGGTGGTGCAATGGCACCAAGTAGCCTCGCCACCCTGCGCTCCAGAGGCTGCGCGCGAACGGGTGAGCGAAAGAGTGAGCGCGTAGACGGCAGGCAGGCTGGCTGTCTAGTTAGGCGTGAGGGTCTGGATGCACAAGGCATGCAAGCTCCGCCCCCAGTCGGTCTCAGACTCCTTATTGGCAGCCGAGCAATGCAGCTGAGGAGCCTCCCTGGCCAGCAGGGAGGAAGAGGAGTTGCTTCCTTTGAAATCCGGGAAATTTAAGGGATATCAACAATCCGGGATAGCAGCGGGAAATGGCATTGGAATAAGGGAGTTTCCCGCAAAAAAAGGGAGGGTTGACAGCTATGCCTTAGCAGTGATGTCTAACCTTGACACCCCAGATGTTTGGGGACTACAACTCCCATCATCCCTGACCACTGGTCCTGTTAGCTAGGGATGATGGGAGTTGTAGTTCAAAAACATCTGGAGTGTCAAGGTTAGCCATCACTGCCTTAGGGGGATCCGTACTTGTGCTGTGCTTCCTTCAGAAGGCAATATTGGGACTCCTCCTCAGTTCCAATCCACTTGATCCCTCCTCTGGAGAACTCAGGTTTCCTATACTTTCTCTCCCAGCAGGCTCTGGAGACGTGAAGTGTCCCAATATCCTCCACCAGGGGGCAGCGTTGACCTCAAAGGAGCCCTTGTTCCCTGGAGCCTCCGCATCCCATCCACTACCTTGCATGACTGGATGCTCAAGTGGATGTCCTCAGATGTCTCCGCCCCGTGGGCTGAGGACAATGAAGATGAAGGGCAAAACAGGAAGTCCCGCCTGTGGGGCCCAGCGAGACAGGAAGCTCCGTCTCCTAAGGGCCAGAAGGTGGCGCTGTACCAAGCCAGCTGGGGGGTTCCAGGCTGGGGAGGGAAGCGAAGTATTGTGCTAGCGGATGATGCCACCTTCAGGGAGAAAAGCAAGATGCTGACAGCCATGGAGAGGCAGAAATGGCTCAACTCCTACATGCAAAAGCTTTTGGTGGTGAACTCTGAGTAAGATGAAGTGGGGGAATTGGCAGGAGGTAGAGCAGGCACGGAGATGCGGGGTGCAACAAGGGTCAACCCAGCTGCATTTTGCCTCTCTCAGACCCAAATCCAGTGCATTGCTTGAGTGACTGAGTTTACTTAAGTGCTGCTTTTCCACAGTGAGCGGGGCCCAAAGCAAAACGACTACAGTGGAACCTCGGTTTTCGAACTTAATCCATTCCGGAAGACCGTTCGGCTTCCGAAAAGTTCGAAAACCAAGGCTCAATGGGCTGGCTGCAAAGTCAATTGGGGGGGGTGTGTGAAAAACATGGCTCAGAAGCCGTTCGGCTTCTGAAAATCATTTTGAAAACCAGAGCAGTTACCGGTACTTCCGGGTTTTCGGCGTTCAGAAGCCGAAACGTTCCAAAACGGAGGCATTCGGGAACCGAGGTTTGCCCGTATACGAAATACAGAGCATGTCAGTAAATTCAAAAATCACCCTGCAGTTGGGATGGCTAGTCGGTGACCCTGTAGGATTCCAACCCCCAGAATCACCGCTAGGCTCCTCCCAGATGATCTATTTATTCAACATTCATCCTCATTTCTTAGTACAAAGCTGTATGTGCTGGGTAGACTATGGCTGTGTACACATAACTGGCTTAAAACACAGTGGGGTTGTGTCATTTCTGCCTCTAAATGCCTCCTCTTATAGCTGCTATTTCAGGCATAGGCAAACTCGGCCCTCCAGATGTTTTGGGACTACAACTCCCATCATCCCTAGCTAACAGGACCAGTGGTCAGGGATGATGGGAGTTGTAGTCCCAAAACATCTGGAGGGCCAAGTTTGCCTATGCCCACATTAGTGGGTGAAAATGCAGGTACCTACATCTTCTCTGCCTGCCCTACATATGCAGGTCTAATAGCAGCAGGTGTGTGTGATTTAGATTGGGGAAATGGTTCATTGGAAATGATTAAGCCTTGCCTCCATAACATCACTGTTTCACAGTGGACCTGTAGCTTATTTAAAGTGAAGCGGGGGGAAACTTGGGGAGCCAATAATGGATTTTCTGCTTCAGCCCTTAGGTGGTGAAATGTAGAAGGTCTGTTGCAGTAAAACCCTTGAATAAAAAGAGAATCAGGTTGAATAAGATAATTTAGAGCTGGGTGGGTCCTTAGAGGTCGTCTCGTCCACCCTTGCTCAGGGCAGGAAATTTGCAACTACAGCAGGAAAGGGGAAGCTCTGACCCTCCAGAGATTTTGTTAGACTCCATCTTCCATCAGCCGGAGTCAGTGCACCCGAGAGACAGGGATGATGGGAGCAGCAGTCAAAAGCTTCCCCATCCCTGAACTATGCCATTCCTGGCTGACAGCCACCCAACCTCTTCTTAAAACAACTGCAGTGTAGGTAAAGGTAAAGGGACCCCTGACCATTAGGTCCAGTCGTGACCGACTCTGGGGTTGCGGCGCTCATCTCGCATTATTGGCTGAGGGAGCCGGCGTACAGCTTCCGGGTCATGTGGCCAGCATGACTAAGCCGCTTCTGGCGAACCAGAGCAACGCACAGAAACGCCGTTTACCTTCCCGCCGGAGCGGTACCTATTTATCTACTTGCACTTTGACGTGCTTTCGAACTGCTAGGTTGGCAGGAGCTGGGACCGAGCAACGGGAGCTCACCCCGTCGCAGGGATTCGAACCGCCGACCTTCTGATCGGCAAGCCCTAGGCTCTGTGGTTTAACCCACAGCGCCACCCGCGTCCCTACACCCGCAGTGTAGGAGAGCCCGCTAACTCCTAAGGCAGACCACCCAACATACAAAACACGTTTTACAGTTGAGAAGGGTCTAACGTACTGCCAAAATCTGCTTCCCTGCAAATTCCACCCACTTTGGTCTCGTCCTGTCCTGGGAGTGACAAATAGCAAATCTGTCTTGAGACTGTGTAGCAGGTAGATTTATTACTGCATGAGCCTCACTAAAGGCTGTTTGAGACAGCAGGTGTGCTTGGTTTCCTAGAAAAGATGGTCACTTTGGGTTGCTAGTTGGCCAGAGTTGTGGGAGAAGGGAAGTCACAGGAAGGTCACCGAGAGGGTTGCCTCTGCCCTTTGCTGAACATCTGTTTCACACTCTTTCCACTTATGTTCACTTCAACAACATCTGTACTGAAATTGGAAGGATAAAGAGAAGTTTAGGAAGGCCTCTGTGCTTGTATCTCGCACTCTCCACTTGGCTGTTTTGTTTTTCCTGTTCTAATAAAATATGAGATTTAGTTTGTCTTGTTTTGTATTTCCTCTGTTGGGGGTGGGAACGAACAGCACAACGAGGTTTCTCCAGGGAAAGGGTTCGCAAGTTATTTATTAAAAAAATTATCCCTCCTAATATTTTTATGTATACCAAAAGTGCAAACAGTTGCATTCAACAGAATTTCCTAAAAGCTAAGTAAAAACAACAAAACTATATGAAACAGAGCAATGTGTAAAATGGTAAACTAAAAATTAAAGAGTCTCAGTCCAGGCTTTTATGATTTTTTCTGTCCATGAATTACATAAGGGCAGTGCTTTTTTCTGGGGGGACGCAGGGGGACGCATACCCCTAAACATTTTGTGAATCTAAGTTTGGCCTCATTGAGTTTGGCAGTATTTCAATATGAATAGGAAAATGAGAGTACCCCTCAACATTATTTTTAGGGGGAAAAGCACTGCATAAGGGAGGGAATCTAAAAGGCCCAAGAAGGTCCACTTCTCCATTATCAACAAGTGAAAATGCACAGGTTGTGGACTGTCCCACAGGATCTCCTCAATATATTAAAAATCGGTGTGTTCTGGTATTAGGTATCCTGTTCCTAGGGCTTTACATATCCGCAGCAGAACACTGAACTTGGCTCAGTAGTGTGTAGAGTTTTCAACGCCACTGTGATATGTGTAAAGCTGAGCACCCTAGTAGCTGAATTTTATACTAGCTGCAGTTTCCAAGCCAGGTAGAAGGGTAGCCCTTTGTATGGGGCAGTGTGGTGCAATGGTTAGAGCACTGGGAGACCACGGTTCAAATCCTCACTCAGCCACGGCACTCCCTGAACCGCCTCAGGCCAGTCACTCACTCTCACCCTAACCTACCACATGGAGTAGTTGTGAGGATAAAATGAGGAGGAAGAGGAACCGTGTACATTGTCTTCAGCTCCAGTTAACTAGCCTGCATTCAGGTACCAGCTTAGGGCGTGCACAGCCTCTCCTGATTCAGATGTTCCAGGGAACAGAGCTGGGCATTAGTTTACTGACAACCCCTTGTGCCAAATCACCTAATGACCGCCCTCCCCATGGTTTCAGCTAGCTAAGATACGAAGCGTTGAGAACAGAAGTAGCACGAAGGGCAAAACTCTCTGGCACCCTGCAGACCAACAACTCCAGCCAGCATCACGAAAGGGCAGGGATGGTAGAGGTGGAGCCCATCTAAACGGCCAACTGCATTACAGGTTGTTAAAAGACAATATCCAGCCCAACACAGATAGGCTCAGAAGCAATAAGCTGCTCAAAACCTGTGGAAGAACAGCAAGGTAGGGCTATTTCCTCTGTAGTTTTGCTTGTGGGCACCTGGTTTGTTGATGCGCACAAGGCAGGCTGCCAGACTAGACAAACCTTTGGTCAGATCTATCCGAGCTCTTAGCCTTCTTACGAACCCACAACTGCAGCTGCGCCGTTTGCAGCCATTCGATCTGCGGCACATTAGCAGGGGATCCTGTTTCGCTCCTTGCCACGAAACGTGTCATCTCTGTTCTTTTTTTAGGGCTACAGAAAGCTGTGTTATGGCAAGTCAGGCCGCTGGTTCATTTAGCTCAGCACTGGCTGGCCGGCAGCGGCTCTCCAGGGTTTCAGGTAGGGATCTCTCCCAGCCCTGCCTAGAAGTGCTAGGGATGAGCGCTGGGCCCTTCTGCATGCAGAGCAGATGTCCTTACCGCAGAGCTCATCCCCTTCTGTCTAGTTTAGCATGTCAGGCTGCTGTTAAAGGCCCAGTAACGAAAATCCTGTTCTGGCAGGAGCGAGCCAGGGGGCAAGACCTGCTGGAGATCATTAGGTCTGACACTCCTGTGCAGATCCTGTTTTTGTTAACAGCTCCTATTTCCCCAAATTGACTTAAGTTGTGACTGGGCTGTGATTGAATCCCACCCCCCAAAATGGAGACAGCCTGGTAGCACCTCCCTCTGTAGATTCTGAGCCCCCGTCTCCCCTGGACCTGTGCTGATCAAAGACATCGACGCTAGAGAGACGAGCAAATTCAGAAGAGAAATGTTTATTCAATCAGTTCATTTATAGGGCCTCTTCTCCCCTGTTCCCAGGTCTCCTGTCCATAACCACAGCCCCACATTCTGATCTCTCCATTCTCAAAGCAGGATGAATACGTTTCTTCAGAGTGAAAATGTAGCAGCAGGGATGAGGGGGCAGCTAGGGGTAGACAGTAGGTGTGCACAGTTGTTTCATCTACTGCACGGCTGGTTGACCTAAAAATTCTCAGGGGCTCCATTCCAGGGATAGGGAAGTTGGTTGGGGCGAAAGACAGCAGTACGGTGCTGATGTGAAAAAGAGGACAGGGCCCCTGTCCCTTTAATAGTTATGTGTAGCAGAGGGGATTTCAGAAGAGGGAGCTTCTACACAAAGGTGCAGGAGCCCCCTATTTTTATTTTATTATATATATATATATATATATAATTCCACTGACCACGACAGCTAGCAGAGCTCTCTCTTTCTCCCCATCTCTAGTTTTCTCGTCCACTATATGCTACCCAACAACAATTAGGCTTAGAAAAGAAGGTTAAATTTGTGTGTTCTCCTTGCAGAGCGTGTCTTCTACCACTGAGCTATGGCTATTCCTACTAAGGTTCACAAGCATGGCAAGGGTGCGACACTGGGCCGGTGCCAAAGGACTGCTCCTTGCACATGTGGACATGTGTTCATCTACACTCCAGTGTTTCTTCCTATACAAACTCACACATTCCAAATTATGCGTACAGGATTGTGCGTGTATATTCGTGTGTGTGTGTGTGTGTCTCTAGAAAGGAGCGTGTAAAGGTGTAATGGTGATTGGGAGGCTGAGCTAATTTGAGTGTATAGCTCTGCACACACCATATATTTAAAGCACATTGGAGGCATGTGACTTCCCCCACCCAAAGAATCCTGGGAACTGTAGTTTGTTGAAGATAATAATAATAATAATAATAATAATAATAATGTTGTTGTTGTCATTGTCATTGTCATTGTTGTTGTTGCTGTTGTTGTTATTCCCCACCCATCTGGGCAGCTTCCAGAAAAATATAAAAAATAATAAAATGTCAAACATTAAAATCTTCCCGATACAGGGCTGCCTTCAGATGTCTTCTAAAAGTTGTGTAGTTCTTTATCTCCTTTACATCTGATGGGAGGGCGTTCCACAGGGAGGGTGCCACTGCCGAGAATGGTGACTGTGTGGTGGGTAAACTACAGTACCCAGAATTCTTTGGGAGAAGTCATGCGCTTTAACTGTATGGCATGTTTGCAGCCTATATCTCTGGGGCGGCTTAGTCAAGGGGAGGGGATTCTCTCAAAAGGGAGGGGGTGAGCTCTCCAATGGCTGTGCAACGGGCACAGCTGTTTGGGGCAGCAGAATGTATTAAGGTGGCTTTGTGTCAGGAATAAAGCAGAATCCTGTATGTGGGGTGGGGGATGGGGAGGGGTCTGCGGTGTAGTGGCAGCAGCAAGCAACTCCCGAAAGGGCGCAGGCTGGGGCAGGCGTGGGAGGGCAGGCAAGGCACTTCCTCGACAGCAAGAGGAGCAGGCGTGAGAACAGCTATGATTGTAAGACAGACAGAGAATGAGTTATACAGAGTTGAGATTGATTTCCAGGTTCCCAGCCCTACCCTGCCCTGCTCCACAAGGAGCTCCAACATTCCTTGTTTCCAAAGCAGAGAAGATTCAGAACCAGGTTTCCCAACTCCCTATCCCTAAAAAAAAAAATGCCCCTCTTCTCCCAGAAAACCCAGCATCTGTCCATACCTTGGGGGTTCAAGTAGGTTAGAAAATCCATCAGGGTTTGGAAGGCGCCGTCATCTAAGGAGCGCAAAGCATGTGCTGAAAGACAGATGAAATGGAGTTGACGGGGACGGGCAAGTGTTATAGGGATTCTAAGGTCTTATATATAAAAAAATAAATGTTCATAAATTTACAAGGCAAACACATAAGTATATAAACCACGTGTCTGAAATAGTACAGGAGAACAATCCTGAAGCCATTTTGACCCTTCCAGTAACGTCAAATATTCTCCCCATTGTGGCGCCGTGGGTTAAACCACAGAGCCTAGGGCTTGCCGATCAGAAGGTCAGCGGTTCGAATACCCGCGATGGGGTGAGCTCCCGTTATTCGGTCCCTGCTCCTGCCAACCTAGCAGTTCAAAAGCACATCAAAGTGCAAGTAGATAAATAGGTACCACTCCGGCGGGAAGGTAAACGGCGTTTCTGTGCGCTGCTCTGGTTCGCCAGAAGTGGCTTAGTCATGCTGGCCACATGACCCAGAAGCTGTCTACGGACAAACGCCGGCTCCCTCGGCCAGTAAAGCGAGATGAGCGCCGCAACCCCAGAGTCGTCAGCGACTGGACCTAACGGTCAGGGGTCCCTTTACCTTTACCTTTAGGCTGAGCCTGTGACTTGAATTCAGGAACTAAGTATTTAGCATCTCAAAAGGAATGCCCAGGCTGCCCAGGTAAAACAATCAATGACCATTATCAGTATCCTGCAAGACAGGATTTCTGCTGGAGTCCGCCCCCTTCAGTGATGTATGTATGATGTTGGGGGGGGGGTTCTTGAACTACAGGGTGGGCAATTTCAAAAGTCTACCGGTATATAAGGGCTTGCACAACATTGTTCGAGGTTCTCCTTCTCCCTCCCTGCGTGGGGTGAGCGGGGGACCCTGTTGCAACAGTTTAATAAAGATCATGCTTACTAGCTGCTTTGCTTCTCAATATTCTCTGGTTGGCCTCTGTTATTTTCTCCTACTGATAGGGAACCCACCTAAGGACTCTATACGGACTCTTGGATACACCACAAGGGAAAAGGAGCAGGTTTTTTCCCTTATAACACAAGCATAATGGAGCATGCGGGGAGAGGGCAGAGAAGTCAGTGAAAGGGTGCTCACCCAAGGAATCCTGCCCTATGTGAATACAAGTCCTCCGTAGCATCTCGTTTATGCGCCAGGCTCCCTTTGTTGGACAGTGTCTGGTGAGCATCTGCTTTGGGGAGAGGAGAGTGCAAGGGGAGAAGTGCTGCAGGTTACATAGGGGGGGGGAAATACAGATTACATTCAGGTTTGGCTAGTGGCACATAAGAATCACCCCTTAGCTACCAGGCAGGACGTCTTCATACATTGGAATATAACTTGTTCTTTCATCTTGCGCCATCAACGGGCTATAAACAAACTAACATGGATCCGGGAGGTTACGTGGACCAGTAGCAATGCCTGAGGACTAGCAACTTGTGCAGACTTAACTTGCACGCCTGTCTGTCTGGATTACACTACAGGAAACTAATTTAAAGAGTGGGGAGATCAAATTTATGATGATAAGGATGATGGATAGGAAGTATTTTCCCTCCCTCCTTGTTTTCCTCCAAAGACTTATTGCAAGCTCCTTGGAGCAGAGACCTGTCCAGTTTTATTCTTTGACTCTGTGAAGGGCCTTGTACATCGATAGCACTGAGTTACTCTTAACATGCAGCCCCTTGACACTCTGCCTCTTTTACCCTAACAAGAAGATGGCCGGTCCAGCTCCAGGTCGAAGGAGACCTTCAGATCTGCATCGGCTAGTGGCAGTGGCAGATGGCAGCAGTGTTGCAAACAACCAGCATTGGGGTCGTTCCACGTCAGTTCAACACGGTCATGTCACCCACCGTCTGGGATTTTGATGAAACTTGGTGTACACCCTTCCCTTATGGTTGAAAGAAACCCCCTTAAATTTCCCCCCTCTATCTCAAATGGTTTTAATTTTATAGCACTTCAAAGTTTCGTGAAATCTGCGTTTCTGTCCCTCTTGAGATCCTCAGCCTTGTGTACATAAGACCCATAAATTTTATTCTTTGTTGAGATAGAGCATGTCTTTGCAATAATTTTCACCATCAAAACTTTTGATTCCATCATGCCCACACGCTGAAAATCTAGGTTTTCTAAACCTAGTTTTTCCACCAAAAAAACCTACATTTATACATTTTTTAAAGGCATTTATAAAATCTTTTGAGTGCTGGTGTATTTCCCCCTCAAATCCTCATCATGTTATTGAGCTCTGTGTGAAATTTCAAAGAGATCTGATCATTGGTTATGGAGGAAAAAAAGAAAATGTACACAAGAGGGACGGAAATGCAGATTTCACGAAACTTTGAAGTGCTATAAAATGTAAACTGTTTGAGATAGAGGGAAAAAATTTAAGGGGTTTTCTTTTAACCATAAGGGAAGGGTGTACACCCAGTTTCATCAAAATCCAAGACGGCGGGTGGCGAAACCCTTGTTTTTTGCGTTGATTTGATGTTGATTCCAGCAGCTGCCCATGGGTGCTGCACTCTCATGCCAGGCCTGGAAGGTGGCATCCCTAACAACAGAAATGTTTCTCTGAGAGCCGAAGTGGTTATGCTAAAGGCATCGTTATGTCACCTCTAGTCCAACAGGATTTGCAGGCTTTCTGAAGTGCCGGGAAAATAAACCAGCAAAGGTTTATTTGAGCAAAGAGGACAGAGGCATAGACGAAACGGGTGCGTATTCCGCAAGCAATGGAGGCTATCGCAGGCCTTCTGCTTGGCTTCCACAGTCAGAGGCGGCATGCATCCTCTGAGTGTCAGCTGCTGGGAATCATAAGTTGCTCTCGCACTCGGGTCCTGCTTACGGGCTTCCCTGGTTAGCCACCGTGAGAACAGGATGCTGGACTAGATGGGCCATTGGCCTGATCCAGCAGGCCTCTTTTTCGGTTCTTCATTATTATTAACTATTTATTTATTAAATTTGTATACTGCCCTATACCAGAGGAACTCAGGGCAGTTCACAACATAAAATTACTACACACACACAACAACAACAACAACAACAACAACAACAACAACAACTCCTGGACCTGCTTCCACACACGGTGGCAGATACCTTATAGTGCAATCTTAGGCACTTCTACTCAGAAGTAGGTACCATGGAGTTCAATGGGATTTAGCCCCCAGGGAAAAGGTAACTTCAGCTTCCAATATCATTTCATTCTTCTCCTTGCCCTTTGGCCACATACCCTCCAACATTTCTCCGATGAAAATAGGGACGTCCCATTCCATAATGATAATTTCATACCCCACACATCTTACTGGGTTGCCCCAGCCACTCTGGGCAGCTTCCGACTTGTATAAAAACATCATTAAACATTTTAAAAACTTCCCTATACAGGATTGCCTTCAGACGGCTCGGTGGGTCGGATAACTCCAGACCCCCCAACATTTCTCCAATGAAAATAGGGACGTCCTAAGGAAAAGCAAGACATTCCAGGATAAAATCAGAAACTGGGACGGCTTCTCTAAATCAGGGACGTCCCAGGAAGATAGGGACACTTGGAGGGTCTGTGGCCGGATCTTTCTCATGCCAAGCAAATCCGGACTTGACTTACGATGTCCCAAGAGGTATCCAGCGCTGTTCAGGGTCCAGCCGCGTTTGTCCTTGGGCTGCACATGCAACAAGAGGAAAAGTCCCCTGAAACTAAGCCTGCCAAACAGTGAGTCAGAGGGTGACATTTGCTATGGGGAAACCTTCTGTGGATGGAGGGATACATGCCAGTACAGTGGTACCTCGGTTTAAGAACAGCCCTGTTTACGAACTATTCGGTTTACAAACTCTGCAAAACCAACAGTAGTGTCCCGGTTTGCAAACTTTACCTCGGTCTAAGAACGGAAGCCGAACGATGGAAGGGCACCAGTGGCGGGAGGCCTCATTGGGGAAAGCACGCCTCGGTTTAAGAACAGTTACAGTTTAAGAACGGACTTCCGGAACTGATTCAGTTCATAAACCGAGGTACCACTGCAGTGGCTTAGACCAGAGACAAAAGTGGGTGGGGTCAGAGACGAAAGTGGGTGGGGCTAGAGGTGGGCAGGGCCAGAGACAAAGGTGGGTGGGGTTAGAGGCCAAACTGGGCAAAGCAAAGGATGTAAGGGTCACCCTTGCACAAAAGGGCCTCATTTGCACCTTACTTTTAAAGCACAATTATGCCATTTTAATGAGCCATGGCCTCAGCTAAAGAATCTTGGGAATGGTCATTTATTCAGGGTGCTGAAAGTGTAAGGAGATCCCTCTTCCCCTCACAGAACTGCAGTTGCCCAGAGTGGTTTAACAGTCAATCCCTCTTCCTGAAGAACTCTGGGAATTGTAGCTCTGTGAGGGGGGGGGGAAGGGTCCCATAACAACTCTCAGCACTACAGCTGCCAAGATTTTTTAGGGGAAGCCAAGACCATTCACATAATTTAATAGTGCTTTAAATGTATGGTGCAGATGCATGGCATGGCCAGGATTTTTGTTGGGGGGTGGGGCAGAACCTCAGTTTGCTATGTATTTTTATTGATTTTTATTGATTCAGGAGGGCAGCTGCCCCCCTGCCCCCCCCTTGGCTGTGCCCATGTGCAGATGTGACCTAGACCTCAGCCACACAAAAGTCAGAGGTTTCCTCTCTCTCTCTCTCTCTCTCTCTCTCTCTCTCTCTCTCTCTCTCTCTCTCTCATTTTCTCTCTCTCTCTCACAGAATAGCTGGGAAATAGTTGGGGTAGAATCTTTATCCCTGATGTATTTGCTTTCTATCTGCAAGGATTTTTCATTTGTTTGTTTTTTAAAGTGTCGGAGTAATCAAAACTGGGGTTTTATACAGACCATACATTTTCCTCCCATCCCACCAAGAATCCCAGGAACTGTGGTTTACCCCTTGCAGCACTACAGTTCACAACACCATTCACAAACTACAGTTCCCAAGCTTTTTTGGGGGGGTGCTTTAAATGCATGATATGTATGCAGAACCTGCTTAGAAGCCTATTTTGAAATTAAGCCTATATACATTAAAAACAAAGAAACTGCGCCACCTGCAACAGTCTGAACAGATGCAGTTCCATCCTGCCACTTCATTTCTGCTGCATGTGAGGACCAGCCCAGCCCATGCAGGCGATCAGGAGGGACGGAGGGAGGCCAGTGACAGCTGTCTATCAAGTAGGGTTGATGGGGTGGGTTAGGGGGCCCCTGGTGTAACTCACCACCAGAACGGATCCACAGCATTCCCCGAGTAGCCCACAGAGGAGCAAAGAAGCACAGAGCACAGATTGAGACCTCCACACCATCTGTGGGGAAGAAAGAAATCAAGGAAGCATTCTGGTTTCCAGCCTGACTTTGTTTCCCCCACTAAATCACATTCCCAATCCAGAATAAGTAAAGCAAAAAGTAAAGGACTCCTAGACGGTTAAGTCCAGTCAAAGGCGACTCTGGGGTTGTGGTGCTCATCTTGCTTTCAGGCTGAGGGAGCCGGCATTTGTCCACAGACAGCTTTCTAGGTCATGTGGCCAACATGACTAAACCGCTTCTGCCACAACGGGACACCGTGACAGAAACCAAAGTGCATGGAAATGCCGTTTACCTTCCTTCCGCAGCAGTACCTATTTATCTACTTGCACTGGCGTGCTTTCAGACTGCTAGGTTGGCAGGAGCTGGGACAGAGAGACAGGAGCTCACCCTGTCTCGGGGATTCGAACCAACGGCCTTCTGATCGGCAAGCCCAAGAGGCTCAGTGCTTTAGACCACAGAGCCACCCAGAAAACCAGGATTATGATAGACATTATTTCTTGAGAGGTCCCCAAGAGGCACGATAAATATATAACAGGGGTGGCCAACTCCTGAGAGACTGTGATCTACTAGCAGAGTTAAAAACTGGCAGTGATCTACCCCCTCTTGGGGGGTTGAGCTTTTTGGGGGGAAGAGGAAAGCCCCATTTTTTTAGGGGAGCCAAGGTTGATTAGCTTCTTTGGAGGGAACCAGTGATCTACCACAGACATTCAGTGATCTACTATGTAGTAGATCACGATCTACCTGTTGGACATGCCTGATATATAACATTGGTTCCCTTGGTGGTGTGTATACAATTTTTGTCTGCCTGTTGCCAGTTTTGCAGGGTTGTTTTTTTAAGCACTAAGAAGTCTTCAAAACCTGTTTGACCACAGACCATAGTCACTAGTCACATAGTGGCTATGGTCTGTGGCGGGATACAAGTGTGCACCAAGGGCACCATGAGTGTAATTTCAAGCCTTTGAAAAAGAGCACTGTCTGCTTACACAAACACACACACACACTCCTCATCTTCTTTCCAACTCCACCCACTGGGTGATGCTCTCAGCAAATCCACGTAGCAAGACTGCCAATAGCCATTGCCAGAGGGGATGCTTTGTATGCAATGTTCCCAGATTCAATCCCTCCAGAAGCACGGCCATTTGAAGGGTCAGGTGCAAGTCAGAGTAGTTGCACTAAGCTAGAGGGCCAAAGAGGCTGGTCTCAGAATAAGGCAGCGCCCCATGGTCTGCATGCGCTCTGGCAAGGCGCTGAATGGTACCTGCCCAAAAGATAACTGAGCTGCAGGCCTCTTCTTTTCAGCTCAAAGCCCAGCCGCATCGTGACCTCTAGCCCCTAATAACCCGCAACCCTCTCAAACAGCGACGACTTCACTGTGCTTTTAAGATGCAGGCGCATGAAACGTGGTACATGCATACCAAATCTTCCCTGACAGGGCTCCTGCTCCTCTTGGCACCTGCACAACAGCCATACATTCAACAGGTGGAGACATTTCTGTCACTGCTTTAGGCCACAAAAAAACGAACCTGTTGAATTTCTGCCTACCCCTTTGGGGCAAAAAAAAAAGTGACACCCCTGCTGTGCCCCATTTCATGGAACTGGAGAGTTGGGTCACCTAGTCCTGCAATGCAGGAATCTCAACTAAAACATCCCTGACAGATGGCCATCCAACCTCTGCTTAAAAACCTCTAAGGAAGAAGAGTCCACCACCTCCCGAGGGAAACTGTCCTACTGTCGAAACGCTCTTACTTTCAGGAAGGTTCAGTCGGAATCTCCTTTCTTGTAATTGAATCCATCTGTCTGAGTTCCACCCTCTTGAAGCAGCGGAAAACAAGCTTGCTCCATTTAAACTCTCTTAACAGTCTGTCAGCTGGTGTCCTACCCCACACCCCCAAACCAACACCCTTAAATCCCAAACCTCCATCATAGATTTTAAGGAATTCATACCTTGAAACCTGTCAGGAGTCGCTGGATGTCTGATTCCCCACAAAGTAGGGGACCCAGGATTTATAGAGGGGGAAGGCACAGGTCGGGTTGCGTCATTACTCCATAGACAAAAGACACAGGGCGGCGGGAACATATGTGTAATTGGCCGTAATGGCCCCCAGAAACCCAGCTGAATGGGGAACAGAGAGAGAGAGAGACGTACTAATCTCTTTTAATGTGCAATTTATTCACATCCTTTGTCAGAAAATTGATGGAACATTGGGGTGGGGGGTAATTAGAGCTAATTGACTCCTCAAAGTGAACTGGAGGAGGGTGGTCAACCATGCAAGAAGTAGACACCTGCCAAGAGGCCTTCCTGTTTTTGAGGCCAGAGAACTTACAGCCACTTCACCTGTGTACACTATTCCCCCTGTAGTGCTTTTCCAAACAATCCCATTTTTGAGAGAAATCTGGAGATCTAGCTCCAAGGAGGCCCACTCTGGAGGGTTGGTGTGTGTTCATTATTACTGGATTTTATTTAAAACATGTTCACTCCACCTTGTGCTGTAAGGTGGCTTCGAAAACGAGGCATTAAAATCAGTTGCTATAAAATATCACAAGTAAACAGAGATTGCTGGGCCAGCATCAGTCAATCTAACATTAAATCCTGGGGTGGAGGGATGGAAAGTTTGGAGCTGAGGCCCAAATGTTATTAGCATTGGCACAGGGTGAATTGTTCTGGCGAGGCAATTCAAGAGATGAGGCGCTACCACAGAAAACAGGGGTGCAAACTTGAATATGATATTGTGGGGGCCCAGGTAAGGCCATCTCCACATAATCGATCACATGATACAGTGCACACACACCATTTGAACGGGAATGCCCATCAATTTTGTGGGCCTCAAATATTTTATTGTGGCGGCCAAAGCCCCCACGGCCCCTAGGAGTTGGCTCCTATGACAGAAATTTTCTACAGCCACTGTCAGGGCTCATCATGCTGAGAGTCTGAGAGGTTCTTTGTTTGCCCTGCCCCATTCCCAGGGGAAACCCACAGTTTACCACAGAATCAGAACAAACATCAGTCAGGTTTTTTGCAGATTGGCATTTGTTTCGATTCAGCAGTTCACAGCGGGTTCTCCGGGGGAAAGCAGTGGGACAAATGAAAAGCCTCTCAGAACCGTGTCTAGAACAAGTGGAAGAAAACCCCACAGGACAAGCCAAAGTGTGGACAAGCCCTCAGAGGCAGTGTGACCCTGAATACCACTCCTGCTTGCAGGCTTCCCACAGACACCTGGTTGGCCACTGTGAGGACAGGATGCTGAACTAGATGGGTCATTGGCATGTCCCAGCAGGCTCTGCTTGTGTTCTTAAACGATCCCAAACTGTCCCTTGTCACCTCCACCCATCTCACTTCTGAATAATGGGCTCAGGCAGGCTCATATGGGAACAGTCCCTTCAAAACATATTCAACTCCACCAGACCCAAACTCTCCAGCAATCCTGGCCAAATTTCACTCCCCAACCCCTAAAGAAATCAGCAGCTGGAACTCCCAGCGAGGCCGTCCAACTTATTCTCCCCCAATAGGCCTAGCCACCCTGCCTTCTGCAGCAGTCGGACACATACAAATAAAGTTTTAATTCTCCACTACATTAGCTTCCTGCTGGGGGAGAGGGTGGACTGATCTTTGAACTTCTACATTCAGACTGCTTTTAAAGGCCTGGAATAAAAATGGGCAACCCTGCTCCCAAATGAGCCTTGCTCCATCCCCAGGGACCTCAAGCATCCTGCTCCTAGCCAGTATTTGTTATAATACCGTAAAGTAGCCTTCCCTGACCAGGTGGTGCCCTCTGTATGGTTGGGTTTGATGGGATTTGTAGTCTAAAGCCTTTGGAGGACACCGGCATGTTGGGGGAAGTCTGCTTGAAGCATCGTATATGCTTAACAACAACAGTGTCATCAGTGTATGCCATGCTTCGAGCTGGCTTCCTCAAGCTGCCAGTGTCCTCCGGACTACAAATCCCATCAGCTCCAAGCCATACAGAGGGCACCATCTGGCTGGGGATTGGGAAATCTGCTTTACAGATAATTTGAACAAAAATAAGCACTCCTGTGTCCTGTTTCCTATCTAAAAACTGATGCAGGGGAATATGGGAGGAAATGCCACCCCAGCTACTTAAGATTTCTTTCCAGCACAATTTAATGCATTAAATGCCACTCCTGCCCAAGTCCTCTTTTTCACAGCGTCCTGTAATTTCCCCTCCACAGTTCGCCCGCTGAATCTAATTGGTACCCTGTTGGGCTTTAGGACAAGGACTTTCATCTCCATCTGGCCTGCTTTAAGTGCACATGGGGCCCTTCAGCCTAATGGCCCCATTAGAGATCTTGAACTGAAGACCTTTCGGGAAAGAAGAGGCATCTGCAACACGTCAGGATTCCAGGCTGCTCTGGGAGGGGAGTGGTACCCAATATAGAACTGATTTGTCGGAAGCGGTCATCAAAAGATGCAAAGAGGCACTCGAGGCCTCTTCTTGTAACATGCAAAAAGCGTATTTGCGTACATCCGTTTTTCACTGCTTGTTTGTAATGGCTGGTGGTTTGAAAGGAGCATTGAAGTAGATTTTCAAGATTCTCAGGGTGGCATCCAGGACCCTTGGGTTCGCAGGGACATATGTTCATTGCCAACCATGTTTCAGGAAGGAGCTTAGAAATGAGTTTCCTGGCACCCATCCAGAATGTTACCTTTGTGGCCTAATAGAACTGAAAAATGCAAAGCTGGAGGGAAAGATTCAGCTAAGCCGTTCTTGCTGTTAATACAAAATAAAAAAATCCTTCCAGTAGCACCTTAGAGACCAACTAAGTTTGTTCTTGGTATGAGCTTTCGTGTGCATGCACACTTCTTCAGTGCTGTTGATAGTGCTGTTAATGCGCACTATCAAAGCGCATCAATGTGCACTAAGGCATCACCATTGCATAGCCAGGATTTTTGTTGGGGGGGGCAGGCCTTTGAGGGGGGGCATAACTTCAGTTAGCTATGTTTTTTATTGATTGGGGGCAGCTGCCCCTCTCTGCCTACACCCATGGACATCACACTGGGGTGTGTGTGTGTGTGTGTATAGGGACTTTGTGCACGCAAACTGTGAAAGCAAACACATTGTGCCACCCTGCTCTTAGTAAGATCACTGTGCTCTTAATAACTGGATCACATTGTTGTTCTCCCAGCTGCCGTGCAGCTAGGATAAGCCATATAGCCCAAAGCCCTGGCCTCCCCCACTACTGCATGGCTTCATGTATCTCCAAGGCCAGTGTTGGCTCCAAGATTTCAGTTTTGCCCCCTGTAACCTGGAAGAGGTGGGACATGCAAACTGGGAGTTCTCTTAGGGCACTTCAGAACTGTTGATATTTGCAGGGTGGGGTTCCATCCTGCAGTGACCAATTCAGGTTGTCCAATCGAAGTGGATTTGGAGGTCTTGAACAACAAACCCGCTTCCCCCCAAAGAGCAGACTTTTTGTGAAAAATGAAGAGCAAATTCATCACAAGGTATGGGAGAACAATTGTCTGACACGTCGCATAACCTCCTCACTTACAGATCAGAATCGATGCTCAATGAACAGCCAATGTCGCCTAGCCTCTCCATAAACTCTATCAGGATGAAAGCTCAGTAAATAGGTCATCTGGATGCAACTGCAGGCTACATCTAATCGTCTTAGATACTTTGTGCCAAGTCAAAATGACAGCAGTGTTAGGGCAACAACGGACCCTTTGATGGTTTGGGGGGGCCCTGGCTGCCCTCTAGCCCTGGCAGGGCAAGAGGCAGGGATGAGGAGAAGGTAGGTCAAGATTTACTGGTAGATCTCAGGATGATCAACAGGCATTTCTGACTCCCAAGAGTTTGATGACAGCAGCAGCAAAATGTCTCCTCCCATTCCTTCTCTGAAATAAATCGCTGAAATGAAGAAAACTTGGGGACGGGGAACCAGGGACTATTTGCATTTGAAAGGACTGTGTGACCCAGTTCTGGGTCAGAAAACAAATTCCAGGACTGAAATGTGCCCAGGGGCACCCTGGCACTTGGTTCAAAGTGTGCATAAGTCCTCTATGCCATCACTCCTCACCTTGTTCTGGCTGGTGGATCCTGATGTTCTAGTTCAAAACAAAACAAAACATAGTTATGCCGAGTCTGCAGCCTGCCTGCTCCTGGTCTAAGGCAATACATCTTTATTTGTGCACTCAGAGTCACTTCCATCATCAGATGCATAAAGTACAATCCTTTGTTGCAGGGATACAGACACGTAGTTTTTAGGGTGGGTATGTTAAGCCGAGGGCTCAAGGGGAAATGAAATGCAAGAGAAGGGACAACAATTCAGTTGGAGCTGGAGTGTCTGCGAAATAAGTGAAGCGGCCCTTTTGCAGCAGCCCTGAGCAGTGGTGGGATAAATAACAAGGGTGTTTTAATGAGGGTCCGCAGCAGGAAAGAAACCCACGGTCTCTATTGAAGCCCAAATAAGCAGAGGTAAGCTCTCCAAAGTCTAACCGGCTTCCCTTTGGATAACTCAATCGTTAGAGAATGAGACTCTTAATCGCAGGGCCGTGGTTTCGAGCCCCACGTTGAGCAAAAGATTCCTGCATTGCAGGGGGTTGGACTAGATGACCCTCGGGATCCCTTCCGACGCTACAGTTCTATGATTCTGCACATGCCCACCGCCCAGCTATCCCGACACAGAACCGCCTCTGTTAAATCCATGGGGCTACTCCCTAGTCAACCTGCAGCGCCAGCCGTCAACTTTGCCTGAATCCACAGAGCCTCCCCGGGGAGGGAGAGAAATAGAGAGGGGGGGCCGCTGGCCCTTTAAATCTCACCCGCCCCGCCTCCCGCAAGCCTGTCCATGCCAACCTCCGGCGGACGTTCTTCCCTCCCGTCGCCGCCCTAGTCCTCCAGCCCATCCGGCAGCTTCTCTAGCCGCACCCATTCCCCTCGACTCTATGGCGCCACCCGACTCCGATTGGCCAATCCGGGGCGGCGGCGCGCTCCTATTGGCCGGGCGGCTCAGCCCGGCGGGGCGCGGAGGGGAGCTGTCAGGCTGCGGAGGGAGGGGTTTTCCGCTGCCGGCCCAGGGCCCTGAGAGCGCGCGCCGCCGCCGCCGCTGGCCCCCCTTCCCTCCCGCATGGGGGGTGCCTGAGACCCCGAGCCTGTCTTCCCCCTCCCCGTAGGGCGGGTGAGTGCCAAGAGGCGAGGGGGCGGGAGCGGGTGATTGACAGCAGCCCCCCAAAGGGGATGCAGGGCGGGCGGGCGGGCGTGGGGGGGGCGCTTGGAAGGGCAGCGGAGGGCGAGAGGGCAGGGCGCGGCGGGGGCTTCCCTTCTGCAAGGGCCGCCGGGTTGGCGCTCGGTTCGCGGCCCCTGGAGGCGCGCAGCCATTGTGGGGTTGCGCCAGGGTGGGGCACCTGCTTAGCAAAAGCGGTGCATAAACATGGCAAGGTGGCTGCTTCTGCGCGCGCAGCCGGGGTAGGGCTCCGGGAGGGCAGATGCCTGCCTGCCTGCCTGCCTGCCTGCCTGCCTGCGGGAGGACGAGGGCAGAAAGAGGGCTGGCAGCTGCGCGGGGCGTGTTGCAATACCGACCGAGGGAGCCCGGGACTGGCTCCACCCATCCCCGCCGCCACCACCTCTTTTCTCCCGGGCAGCCTCTTCCCCTCAAGCCCCAGCCTCCCGGGTTTCCCACGTGCGTGGTTTGTGCCCGCATCCCTCTTCCTTGGCAAGCGCCCGCGATCCCTTCCTGCTTCTTCCCCCAGGTGGGCCGCATCTGACGGAGGAATCTTGACTTTTGCTTGCATGGAGCGATTGGGTGGGTTGGGTGTCGTTCCACAGAACTGGGGTTGCTTGGCAGTGAGGCCAGCAAATGCACCCCTGTAATATTGCGCGAGGGTGGGCGGGGTGTGTGTGTGTGTGTGTGTGTGTGTGTGTGTGTGTGTGTGTGGAGTTGTAGCAAGGAGTAGAAATCTCAGGATGTAGGCCTCTATCCAGACGTACCTTCCCTTACGCTGGTGGACCGCTGAAATGGGAAAGTGGGTCCAAAGGTTTGAACTGAACCTGCTACTTCTCGATCTGCTGTTGAAACCAGCAACAGTCGCTGTGGGGATGGGCAGGGACCCTGCATGGCTGGTGTGGATCAGCTGTACTGATTCAGCCTGCCTAAGAGCATAGGAAGCTGGCTTCTGTTCTGCCTGGTTTACAGCTATCAGCATTGACTGGCAGCAGCTCTCAAAGGCTTCAGACAGGGTTCTACCTGGAGATGCCAGTGATTGAACCCAGGACCCTTTGTGTGCAAGGCAAATGCTGTATCATTAAGTTGCAGGAAGCACTGGGGCAGGCAGGCAGGCAGCAAGCAAAGCTGTGTTCTGTCAAGTGACCAGAGTCTCAGCTCTCAATTCCACCAGACATCACCCATAATCCACGACCCTTGAGAAGCCTTTACTTGCAACCCTTTAGTTCCCACATCCTGCTGTAGTAACCAGGTCTGATTATATGTAACTGAAACAAATGCATATGCCTCCCTACTTCCATTTCCTCTCCTTTCTCGGTTTTTATTTTGTAAGCTCTTTGAGACAGAGACACTTTGCTAAAAATGTTGTGTGCTTAGTTGATGCTGTATAAATAAACAGTAAAAACCTGCGAAGTTGAATCCTCTGTTCCACCATATATTCTTTGAGCTGTGTAGCTCCTCTTCCAGTTCCTTTGTAGCCCCACCCAGGTGTCCAGGGTTGTTGTTGTTGATTTTTGGTTGCAGGGTGGTGGTGGTGGTGGTGGTGGTAAAAGCTGGCAGCCATAAGCATGCCTGACACTTGAAGTCCTGCTGTCTGCGATTTCTCTAGCACCTGTATGAGAAGGAATCAATTAACACCAATCCCAGCTTCATGATAAAGTGGTCTGACATTCATCTACCTAGAAAAAGCAAGAATTCTAGTTAGATTGTCCAATTCAGAGTGCTGCTTTTGGGGAAAGTGTTGAAAGGGTTTCCTGCAAATAGAATGGACGTAGCAATCTGGCTAGGAGCAAATATCTAGGAAGATGTGGCCAAAACTCATGCAAACTCTTGGTAGCACAGAGGGGAACTGACTCTGTGTCTTCTGCTAGAGGTTGATTCTACTTTCTTTTTTCTTTGTTTAGCTTGCTCTGGAACCCAGCAGAGATGACAGAATACAAACTGGTGGTGGTGGGTGCTGGTGGTGTTGGGAAGAGTGCATTGACTATACAGTTGATTCAGAATCACTTTGTGGACGAGTATGATCCCACTATAGAGGTATGTGAACTTTGTAATGTTGGCAGCAACTTCTGCATGGCCCCATTTGTATGCCTTTTCCGAGTTCTTATATTCTTGACCTGCCTGCCATGTCCAAAGCTTTGGACTATACCATCTCTTTTCTGGGCTTCTAAAACACTAGTCCTCTTTCCATTGCTTTGTCTCCCTCTGTAGCTCTCCATTCTTTATAGAGGCAGCTACAATCTTTTTATCATGTCCAAGATTGGGTCCATTTCTTTCCTGAATTTTGGCTTGAACCAATTGTTTCCAGAGGGACCCAGGTGGCGCTGTGGGTTAAACCACAGAGCCTAGGGCTTGCTGATCAGAAGGTCAGCGGTTGGAATCCCCGCGACGGGGTGAGCTCCCGTTGCTCGGTCCCAGCTCCTGCCCACCTAGCAGTTCGAAAGCACGTCAAAGTGCAAGTAGATAAATAGGAACCGCTCTGGTGGGAAGATAAACGGCGTTTCCATGCGCTGTTCTGGTTCGCCAGAAGCGGCTTTGTCATGCTGGCCACATGACCCGGAAGCTGTACGCCGGCTCTCGGCCAATAAAGCGAGATGAGCGCCGCAACCCCAGAGTCGGACATGACTGGACCTAATGGTCAGGGGTCCCTTTACCTTTTAATTGTTTCCAGCTGCCTTCTTGCTGGCTTTCTCTTGCTGTGCTTTACACCCATGTTTCCCATGTCACTTGTTAACATCTTTTCTTTCACTCTTGCTCCTCTTGGTGCTTCTGAACCCCAGGATTCATACCGAAAGCAAGTGGTAATCGATGGAGAGACGTGTCTCTTGGATATCTTGGACACAGCTGGGCAAGAGGAGTACAGTGCTATGCGTGACCAGTACATGAGGACAGGAGAAGGCTTCCTCTGTGTCTTTGCAATCAACAACACAAAGTCTTTCGAAGATGTTCACCACTACAGGTGTGTGGGCAGCTGGCTTCTCTGTCCTCCATCTGTTTTCCTTCCTGTATAGCAGGGGTAGGGAACTGTTTTGGCCTAGTCCCCATCTCCCCCTACCTCTGCAGGCCACCTTTGTCAGGTGGGTGGGACACCCCACCCATCAGCCACCTGACATCTCTCCAGCTGGAGTTTGGGCGCTTCAGAAACTTTGCAAGCCCTAAGCTTATTGTTTGGGAGGTGCCAAGCACAGGCCTTGCAGAGTGCTTTGTGCTGTGATTCCCAAGCACCTGACAACTTGCTGGTTGCTAGCTGGGAAGCACTACGCAATGGAGCTTTGCAGGCTTTGCCAATTGGCAGGGCCTGCAAAGCCCCTTTTGGGCTAGCCCCATCACATTGGGCAGGCGGGCAAGACTTGCAGCAGAAGGTGGAAGAATCTGAAGTAGGTAAGAAGAGGAGTTGGAGGCTGCATTGTGCAAAGGCCTTTGTCACCATGTGGCAGGAACAATATGCTTGGAAGAATCCCAGACTACATTCCTGGGCTAAGTACCTGAACATGCTCTGTACTCTGCAACACTGGAAAGTACCTTTTCAGCATCAATCCCTAAGTGTGCTGCTTGTGTTGTCATCTAGTCAAATGAAGAAGCAGTGTTTCTACTCAAATGAGGCTGCTTCCCAGCATTCCATAATAATTTTGAGTCTGTAACAGATGAAATAAGCGCAGACTTTTTTCTTCAGAGCTGTCACTACCAATGAGATTTTAAAATAAATAAATAAATGGGAGCCAGACTCTACTAGGTTCTGTGTAGATCTCTAAATGGAAATAGGCTGGCATCCATCCATCATTAGCAGTACATTTAGATTCGCAATGATGCTTTTGCTTCTAAATCTACAGTTTAATTACATGCTCCCTGCTGTAAAAAAAAAATAAAAATAAAAATGTTGAAGCAGTGGTATCATCACTGGTGCTTCTGCCCTTGAATCTTGGATCCAACAAATCTGTAGCAGCGTGAATTGGATGTCAACAAAATTATGTTGCTCTTGCTCTATACTTTTTCCCACTCCCAGTCCTTTGAGGCCTAGTCAGAGCAGAAACAGATCCACCCAAGTATGCCAACAAGGGGAAAGCCACAAAGACAGTATTGAATCCTTCCTCATGCTCTTGCATTTGAAAGTTGTACTCGGTGTACAACTCAGGGCTTGCTTGTCCTCAGTGTACAGGAACTGTCATGATCTGCTGTAGCCGTACATAAAAGTCTCCCTGTTACACAATTTTAGAAATAATTTTGGGGGAGTAAATATATGAACATCTGGGTATTAAATATTCTGTTCCTTAGTCTAAAAGAAAATATTTTGTAATTTTTATCTTTTTAAAGCAAAACAAGCATCAGAAAAAATTGGCAAACACCAATGTGTTCTTTTAATTTTTCTGGGTTTTTGCCAGGCCTTCACATCTCTAGACTTCTCTAAAGTCTCTTTCTAAAAAAGAATGAATGCATACTTCAGCTGCAAACCACTCCGAAGTGTGTGTATGGATGTGCTATATCTAATTTTTAAGTGTAGAATGGCTGTCTCTTAAGGGCAAACTACACTGACACATGGTTGAATGTATTAGAGTGTGTGTGTGTGTGTGTTTAAAAAATGCCAACCAACCAAAGCAAAACAAAAGCAGCTTTTGTTGACTGCTTTTCTCCCCCACCAGAGGAAAGCAGCTAGTTGTGACATTTAAAGCAGCAAAAGGGAAAGGGGTTAAGCAACCCCACCACACCATATCTCTACTCAAACTTGGGAACTTTCTAAGCCTTTTTGGGTTAGACCAAAAAAAAGGGGAGAGTGTTCTTGTGCTCAGGTGTCCTGCTTGCTCGCTTCCCACGGGCATCTGGCTGGCTACTGTGAGAACAGGATGCTGGACTAGATAGGCCATTGGCCTGATCTAGCAGGGCCTTTCTTATGTTCTCATGCATACATCTGTATGTCACATATAATTGGGACCTCAGTTGCTTTGCACACAGATAAAACACAGGACAAACTGAACTTCTGGTGTATACTTCATTAACACCATTAATCTCAAATATATTTTACTTTGGAGGGGGCCCAAACCAGAATCGAGTTTGGGAGCTGCTGATCTAAGGCGGTTGTTCCCTGTTTGTGACTCGTTGCCTTTGTAATTCCAGGGAGCAGATCAACCGTGTGAAGGACTCCGATGATGTTCCGATGGTGCTTGTTGGCAATAAATGTGATCTGCCCTCCCGGACGGTGGATACGAAACAAGCCCAGGAGCTTGCCAGAAGCTACGGAATCCCCTTTGTAGAGACCTCTGCCAAAACCAGACAGGTATGATATTTACTGTGCATGTGGGAGAAAGTGAAAGGTCTTTGATCTTCATAGCTATAGCTCAAGACAATGTCCCAAACGGATCTGCAGCTGAATCTTGCCCACGTGTAACTGCTGCATCCACGTGCCCCCTCCCCCAAGTCTTGCGTTTCCAGCCTACATCTTCTGATCATCAGCATGTAGGCGAAAAGCAAATAGTTTTGCTTTACGTTGGCTGTGTGCTCAAAATGCCAAACAACGGGATTCACACTTTAAGCCAGGACAGTTGCTCTTCTCCTATATGACTTGGATGGCACTGGTACAAGGTAACCATTATTTGTGAACTGCCATGCCATTTATGCCTGTCCTCTTAGTTTGTGCTGCGTCAGCTTAATGGTAAGACGGTTATCAGCATGGCATCACTCTACTGTTGGTGTCCAGTTGCCAAAAAACCTTTCTGACCGTGAAGGCAGATGTGAATGAATGGTTTACTGATATGAAGGAAATGGCTTATCGGGAAGAGAAAGGATCCTGTAAACAGGAATAGCTTGACGACCTCCCCGCTCCCAAGTAATATGATGTCTGCCTACTAGCAATGGATAGAAAAAAACATCACCGGCATAAAAATCCAATACCCCTGACACATCTAATATTTAAATGGGAAATCTAACGATGTCTTCTGTTTGTGTCTTTTCTTACTTTCATCTGGTATACTCGTTCGTCTTAAAAGGGAGTGGAGGATGCTTTTTACACCCTGGTGCGAGAAATCCGAAAACACAAGGAAAAGATCAGCAATGGGCGCAAGAAGAAATCTTCTAAAAGGAAGTGTATTATCCTCTGAAGGAGAGAGACTCTGTTGCACAGTTGGGAGTGCAAAAAACCCCTTTTTGAGTCTGGGTATTTTCCCAAGCTGCAAGATAAATTCTGATGGCCATGCCCCTCACCCATTTTCAGCTGGAAGGCGAAGGCGGTTTTGAGTTCTTACTGTCAATTATTTTACTATTTTTAAAACTGGGACGTTGCATCCAGTATGAGGATTTGTAACCACATTTGATGTTCTGTTGCTTCTTGCCCCTTCATTATTTTATTATTTTTAAAAGATCATCTTGTTTCTGGTCCTTAGGATTATAGAGGTCACTCCTAAGTGTGACCTGGTGTAGACTGATCCTGCAGGTTAGATGGAAGGGATAGCACGAAGTCAGTGTCTCATTCAGAACCTTAGGGGCCTTTCTCATTTTTTGTAGCATTTTACCTACCTTGGTTCTCCGTGAGACTGAAGAGGAAGCCACATAGACTTGACACCATTGTCTTTTTATTTGTTAGCAGAGGAATAAAGGTAACCTTGGACAGAAGGTGATCTGCTGAAGGTGGCAATGAGGAATGCCAAAAGAGAAAATGTGGAAAGCCAAACCCTCTCTGTAGCTGAATATTTCATCCCACTATTAAAATAGATGGTGCTCAGTTATTTTTCTTCTGGGTGGTTGAAATTCTGTATTAAGTTGGTCTCTCTCTCTCTCTCTCTCTCTGGTTTTCATTTGGGCTGTTATAACTTCTGAGCAAAAGCTCATACTTTCAAATGAATGGGGAAATGTACTTTTGCTCAGCAAGTTTTATAAAAAATGTGTGGTGATGGGGAGATGTCAACAAGTTATGAGAGGTACTTTTAAATGGCTGTACAGCTTCCACCATCCAAAGGCAGTGCCACCTGTTGTTTATGAAAAAACAACTGTTGGAGATAGCTGATTATTTGCACCATAGAAGTGTCCTAAATTAACCTGCCTCTGCTGCTCTCCTTTACTAATTGGTTCTTGGGAGTATAGTGATGTTGACTCTTTATAAACAGAAGGAAGGAATATGATCCAAAGGTCTCTTAATCATCCCTCTTTTTTTAGTCCCCTGCGTAGTCCTGGGGTTGCTTGGATGGGTTGAGATATAGGTACTTAAATGCTGGCATGGAGAGAAAAAGAGTCTGAATTTATTATCCTGTTAGTGTTTATAAGCCATCGGAATTACGTTCTGTCATTATTTGATCTTATTCTCTTCCCCTCATCCCACCCCAAAATCCCACCCTTGGAATCCTGTGTTGATTTGGTCTTTTTCCATGGTCCTGAGGATCTGTACAATAAATGCCACCACTTGGAATAAACCTGTGAATAAGCTACCTGATCTACAAGACCTGACTTTTTCTAAAGGGTATGTGTGGTAGATTTATGGTAGTTTTCTGGCTATTTTTCCTGGAACAGATTGTTTTGGGAAACTGCAAAACATATGGAGGCTTTCAAGGAAATTGTAATTGTCTGTTCACAATGGTGCTAGAATCAGCGAAGCCTTCTCTCAGAATATGGTACCTTTCAGCCAGGGGTTGCCTTTGTTCAGCTCAACTCCTTATTTTGTGGATTTTCTCCCCCGCCCCCACCCTCATGTGCTTCTCGAGAACATGTACCTATTTGGGTTGCATCTCTAGTTCTGTTCTTACTCTGTTTCCGTCCAACTTTTTTGAACATGATTTTTTCAACAAATCCTGCAGATGTGGTAACTTTTCAAGAAGTGTAGTAGGCATGCTTGTTGAAACAGCCCTCCGGGACCTCAGATTGTGTGTTCATAACCAGCTCCTAATTTATTTTACAAGTTACCTGCTATTCAGTTGTTGTTCTGTTCTCAATGTTTTTTTCCCTTTTGACTTAATGTGAGTATCACAGGAAACATATGACAAAAGAAAACCAGGCTGTTATCTCTGTAACTGGCCTTGTAGGTACTCCAGTACCTGTTTCAGGGATAGTTGGGGTAGGAGCACAGCTTTTCAAGCAAAAATATTTTTGTAGTGTAGATGAAAGTGTTCCTTGCTTAATTTTTTTGAAGTGATGGATGCTGCCTCTGAAAGGAATTTACCGGTACTTAGTTTGGACGGATTTCCCCCCCCCCCCCTGTGGTCTTGACCATACTGGAACCTCTTTTATAATATGTTTTGCTACTGTTCTCTCTGTAATGGACGGGGTTGGAGAGAGGCTTTAGAAGCCTCCAAGCTCCATAATTTCTGGTCTTGAAGCTTGCTGACTCCTGCAAAAGTAGCCAGGGGTAAAGCTTGGGTGTGTGTATCAGTCAAGCACCCCTCCTGCTGATTGTCCCTTCCCTATCTGGCAAATGCAAATTTGGGGAATCATGTGTTTGCTGCATCATTTGTAGTTCAAATCTGCAGCAGCTGCAAAATAATTGCAATGGTCAGGGTAAGGCAGGTCTAGGATGAGCTAATTCGTGAGGGTAGACACTCCTTAGAAGGCTAACAAATGGATAGGAATATGACTGGAGGCTGCAGAAGAGGGGCCAGGTGCCTCATGAATGGGAGACACAGCATAGCTATTCATGCCGTCCTTACAACAAGGAGGGCTACATTTTAGAAGGGATTTGAGATTTTCAGAAATTCATACATTCTCAGGATGCATGGTAAAAGCATTCCATGCCTGCGCAGATGCCTCTTAACACACCTTCAAAATTGTTTGTGGGCCTAATACTGTGGTTTAAATGGGCCTGTTCTAGAAACCAGCCCTGTTGCCTTTAGCCAAACTCCTGACCTGCACTTTTGTTTATATGAAAGAAGACCTCCTTTTGCTTTTCCTGAACATGATTTTTATTAGGCTGAGGAGACTTCTCTTAAATATGCCTAAAAATACAACATTTGAAAATTGACAATAGTCTACTTTTTTTCACAAGTCATAAAAATACTGGAATATTAGATCCTGGTCAACAGAGTGTTTATCATCTATTAGGTGGGTGCAATGAGCTGTCTGAATGTCCCACAGACTTGGCAAAAAAAAATAAAATGTGAATGTTGTGTCCACACAAAGATTAAACTTAAAAGTGGTTCACTCCATTTATTTTTTACAGGTTCTTTTATCTGTCTTGCATCAGGACTTCTTAGCAGCTTCCTTTTCTCTCCACAAACTAGGAAAGGGAATGGTGTTAGGTAGGTGGTGGCCGTAGGTACTGCAGTTGCAACTGAGGCCAAGAGCATCCCTTGGGTTCAGCCCAGGCAGGTTGCTGGTTGAACGGTAGCACTAAGAAGGACACTGCAAGCAGTGCAATGAATGCAGGGAGCCCTAGAAGAACCAGATTCCAAAGGATGTGCAGTAACAGGCAGCTGAATGAGACAAGAAACCTGTGTGGAGAGAGGACATTGTGCCGTTCTTATGCTTGTGGAATAATTTCATACCACCAGCTTCAACAAACCTGTACCAGTTAACAAGTTTTGGAGGGGGTGGTGATAAGGAGACAAAAGCAAAGAGGAGAAACAGCCATTGGGGAGAGTTGGGAAAGTTGATGGAAGCAGTTGTGGTTTTCAGATAAGGCAGCAGAATCTCCAAAGAACAGCAAGGTGTAGCAGGGTGTGCAACATTGAACCACCCTGCCACTTTATATTGTAGACTGCACCTATTTTACTGTGGCCACCTGGGAACAGGGTAGTAAAAAGTGTGAAACACTAATACTGCCAGGAATGTAAGAACAATTAGGTGCAGCTTTCTCTCTGCGGGAGACCATGCAGTGTTTATGTGAGGGCCACTGGAGGGTGTTCCCCACCTGGACGTGTCTTGTATTATCATCACTGGTGGTACTGGTAGAGGGGGGGAAACAAAGACTCCAGAACATGTTGTGAGGATCCACCCACTATAACCTCACCCTTGCTTGGACCGTGCATAACAGGAGCAAAAGGGGAGGAACTCCCCCTGCCAAGGGAAGTTGTGGAGACCAAGCAGCAAACTTCAGCACTGGGCAGGAGGTGTCAAGTACTGCAGCCCGTGTTGGTATAGTTGCCTTCTTGTGTTGTCAGTTACTGAGATTCTAGTCAGGAAGTAGGTAGTGCATTTCATCTCTCCATGTCTTTTTAGAGACAAGTTCAAAAAGCTATGTCACTTAGTGACAGAAGCTTGGCAGGCCATTGGACAACTACCACTGAGCCCTTAAATCAGAGATTTCCAAAGTGTGTGTCGCGACACATTAGTGTGTCAGCTGCAATGTGTAGGTGTGTTGCGTGAACACTCCCCACACTCCTCCAGGGCTGGAAAGGGGTTAGTTTAACAACCTCTGGTTTGCTAGTAAAACTGAATGACTGTGTTGCGAAATGATGCATGTCTTAAAAAGTGTGTCACCAACAAGTTTAGAAAGCTCTGCCCTGTCATGCTGTTGGGGAAGTCTGCGAGTATCAAGGGTCCTTGGAGAAAGTCTGCTACCCCAGAGAATAGAACAATGGCTAAGCCACAGTGTTTGATAAAGCTGGTGTTGAGCAGATGGTCTATGGCTTGGAGACCACAGGCCCCACGCCATCTGCCACTCCAGAGCTTTTCCCCCAAAGAGCCCACAGGCATGAGGCTCTAGTACTTCATTCCTAAAGGCTGGGGTGACAGAAGTCAATAAAACGGCCATCTTCTGGACAGACAAGGCATAAACTGTGCCTGCCCAGTAGAAGTTTACTCCCACCAGAGGAACACTTTCTAAATAATTTGATTTTCTGAACAAAGGCTAGAAGGACAGCAAAAAGGAGTGGCCAAGATGTGTTTGGGAACTGAGTAGAATAAATGCATACTAAGAAGGATGGGAAAACTAACAAAAGTTAGAGCAGATAAATACCCCACACCACTTGGATGGATTCAGACTCTGGTTTATAAATTTGTTAAATAAACAAATGAGAATACAGGCATTTTTTGTCTCCTCTAGCTATGTGCAGTGAGGAATCCCAAAGTGACACTACTGCAGCGCTCAAAAGAGAAATGAGCAGGAACCTGGATGTGTGCATGGAGCTGGAGTGCACATTAACCCATCTAGCTTTAGATGTTACCCAAGTGGGACTGTGCAGATTTAGAGCGCATATTGGGACTGTCCAGAGAACACGAAGAAGGGTGAATGGGCTAGCTGCACACTTTGTGTACCTTAATTTCTATACCAACAGGCAACTACAGTATAGTTTGCCTTGAAACGATACTAACTGCCTGGGAGCCCTTAGTCCTAAATTCAAATATGTGGGGCTAAGCATGGTTACTCAGTAGTGGAGGAAAGGCACCCTACTTGAGTCTAAAAGTGAGCCCCTTTAGTATTCACACAGTGTATGGCAGGCATAGGCAAACTCGGCCCTCCAGATGTTTTGGGACTACAACTCCCATCATCCCTGACCACTGGTCCTGTTAGCTAGGGATGATGGGAGTTGTAGTTCCAAAACATCTGGAGGGCCGAGTTTGCCTATGCCTAGATATAGATATATATATAATGGACATGGGAAGGAAGGGGATCTGCTTCAAGGTGAAATGCTCTATAAGGCCACATAACCCGATATGGCAGGAAAGTTTTTCCACAGCATAAATCTTACAAAGGAGTTCTAATAGTGAGGCACAAATCACATTCTTGTCAAAACTGTCTGCGACAACTGCAGTAGTTCCTGACCTTTGAAGCAGGATTTCAAACAAGTTTTCATCTGACTTCTCCCTAACAGTTGGGATTAGCTCGCCACACACTGGGACTAAAGCTTGTTCCTGAGAGGCTGTTGCAGAATCTCTGAAGAGCCAAGCACATTAAAACACCTATGTCAAAATACTTCATTTGGAACATTTAAGTTGTTTCCTGTCATTTGTTGCACCACAGAAGCATAAGCATAAATTTAATAATTCATCTCATCCTGAGCATGGTGCTTTAATTTGATTTCACCACTATGCATCTGGTATTAACAGCAACTGTACACTGGAGAGGATTACAGTCAGGGATTTGGGCAGCAAGGCATATTCTTTCTATTTTTCCTTACAATTAGGGCTAATCCAGGAGCAGGCTTGTGCCTATATCCCAGCTTCAGACAGTCCTTGAAACAGTGCAAGAAACCAACTGTTCCTAGAGCATATGCTATATAAGTCATTTTCAGTTTCATATTGCTTTCCAGACTGACCTATTTGAAATTGATTCTTTAAACCTTCTGTGTGGGAGATTATGCTCATGTTTTGCTGATTAAAAACATGATTACAAAGTGTAGTATGATACAGTGCCCTCCTAAAATACATGCTGTTTGTTGCTCATCCATTGTACTTCAAGTAGACCACCTCATCTTGCCTAATGGTAGGGGCCAACATGCACACTTACGATTCTGCTGAGCTGAGCGGTGTAGTTTCTGGAAAGGTAGAACACACAGCCTTGGGGAAAACAAAATTGATTGGTGTGATGAAGATGTTTTTTAATGCAAATTAAACAAACTATGTCTACATACTAGCCTTATTATTTCTCTCCTGTCTGAGAGTCTGTTACTTTGCAGGGCATTTGATACACCAAATGACTCCTTGTGACATTTGAAAGTTTTAATTATTCGCAATGCTTTTAAGAAATATGTTCCACAAAGCAATTCAAAAAGGAACAAAATTTTTAATTTTTTTTTTAAGGAACAAAATCCTGCCAGAACAGCAGGTACAAATGCTGTACCTAGTTCTATGTGCAACCCCCCCCCAACAATTTTACACAGCCTTGAACGTGCTTTTCACAGTATGCAAAGTCGTCATGCAATTGCAACACATCAAATGCTCTGTAGCTAACTATGTAGATGAAATCAAACTCTTTTTGAGAACAGTTACAGGTAGGTAGCCGTGTTGGTCTGCCATAGTCAAAACAAAATAAAAAATAAAAAAATTCCTTCCAGTAGCACCTTAAGAGACCAACTAAGTTTGTTCTTGGTATGAGCTTTCGTGTGTATGCACACGTCTTCAGATACGTTCTTTTTGAGAACATTAAACGAACATTCATAAGGAAAGTTGTCATGGAAAAGAAAGGCTTCTTTAGCAAACATATCACCTGAGGTGCATTTCCTATCCTTATCCCTAAAGCAGACTTCTTATAAAATGTAAGTAATTTGCATTCATATTCCAGTTATATCTCTGTATATGTATAGAAAAATAACATTTCTAATGGAAAGCACTGAACACTTTTCACTGGCATGTTAGCATTTCATGCGGTGTTTTTTTTTTTTAAAATATACAATTCCTCCTCCACACATCACACACACCTGCTGCCTAAAGCAGGACAGGACAGTCTGGAGCAAGTATTATTATTTATTATTGACTTATTTAAGGTATAAACTGGCCATTTTTTCCTTTTTAAAGAGGCACCTTCACCACAGAAAAATGATGAAGATAAGTTGGCATCACCAAGAATGTACACCAATGCTTTTCAGAGGTTCCACAAAAATATGGGAGAAAGGAGTGATTGCTTCTGCCCTAGTTGTTGTTGGCATCCATCTGTCTCGAGAGACAATGGAGTGTGCCTTCAGGGGTGAAGTCAAGCCACTGCATTAACAGCAGCAAAGTGACCTCCCTGGGGCACAAGCCTGGGCTGTGTATAGAGGCCCTGGGCTACTCAAACAAGACCCCCCTCTCAGACTCGCTGATGTAGTCCAAAGGAAAGCAACGCAATACATTTGGCACCAGCTTGACTGCAGGAGTTGCCAGAAGGAGGCATACAAAGTGCTGTCCAACCGTCTTTGGAACTAAAAGGTTGGTAATCCACAAGGCAGTGTAACTGACATCTATCTCTTTCATTGGAGAAGTATGGTTTCTTGGCATACGTGTACTTTCAGCTGCCTCATTCCAAGGATGGGACAACCCAATGATGGAGGCTGTTCCCACAAAATGAAGGGAAAATAGAAGGGTATCTAGTTCCATCAACTATAAACAGAGGAAGGAAAGAGTGATGAGTCTTCTTACTGATGAGAATCTTTGGACTTCTTCAGAATCATTCAGAAAAGGGAAATCTGCCTCTGAGTTTTCTTTTAACTAAAATCCAGTACAATCAAACAAATGTTGAGATGATGGAGTCAGGTGGTGGCTGTTACGGTAAATACGGTAAGCAAGCTCCATTTGCAGTAAATAACCCAACATAGCAAGTAATTGTGATTTTTGTATAAAAGGCACTAGACTCGGATAAAGGTTTTTCTTCTTCTTCTTCTTTGTTTGATCCTTTTCTCATCTAATAGAAAAGCAATTACCTTTCAACAAGGTACAAGCTCCCGTACTTGGGTAGATGGAAAAACAACTCTTTGGCCTAGGAAAGGGTAATTTACAAATACAATGTGGTAGAGACACATTATCTCATTGTAAAAAAGGAAATTTTCATTAGTCTAAATAGAATGAAGAGAGGCTGTCCACTCTTTCTTTTTGTTCATCCTAGCTTTAGGACCATTAGTTATATGCCTTAGAACACCAGACATCAAGGGAGTCCAAATTGGAAAACAAAACTATATGATTGGACTGTTCACCTGATTTAATGATTATGACACCTGACCCACTGAATATGGGAGCAGCAAGACTTCAAGAGCTTAACAACTTCACAATACTATCAGGCCTGCAGGTTAACTTCTCAAAATCTGAAGCTTTATGCTTCAATGTACCACCCAGGATCCAAAATTAATCCACAAAACTCACAGGCATTAGACTTGTCACACAAAGCTAAGATAGTTAGGAATAAATATAACAAGAAACCTAAACACTCAATTCACAAAACTATCCCCCTGTATGGTGGACAATTCTTTAAACTTTGAATTTTGGGGGGGTATTTTTCTATGTTAGGGGAAGAGGGGAACTTTGGAAGGAACTTAGAAGGGCATATTTTAAAGGTCTTAACAGCCTATATTTCCATGCTTTACCTTGCTGCATACCGGTAATTTGTGCTTTTAAATCTCTGCTGGGGTTATCTCACCAAAGAGTACTTTGCCCCAAACCTGGATGTTGACATCCAGGGAATTCGCCTCTTATTTTTTTTCTTGCCACCAACAAGATCATCTGAGCTTTAATCTCCCTGCTGGGATGCTGATGATAGGCTGAGTAAATAAGGTATGTTATGTGCTTCATTATTATTTGTGATAAGATGGGTGACACAATTGATTCTAACTATTAACTGAAAGGGGGAACCCCAGCAATACTGGATTCCTGCTTTCTGCCACTGATCTGTATATTTTTAAAGCCTGTTTCCAACTGTGTGTAGCTGGACAGAGATTAGAATATTGGTGCCCTCCCATTCCAGACCTTCTTTATCTCTGATCACGTTCAAAATTATTTCTTTAGCTGAAAGATGTGAAAATTTTACCAAGATGTCTCTCATTCTGTTGTTGTTGGACTGCAAACTAGCATCACAGTGATAAGCATTGTCAGTGTCAGTAATGGCAGGCAGGCATTATTTGATTAATCAATATAAAATGAAGGATTTAGTATCAGACTTTTTCTGAGTCTCTTCCAAGCCTCTTATTTTAACATTTAAATGGTGCAAAGCATTATCTGACATTTCCAAAGTTGGATATCTTTAGCTCAGTCAGACAGCTTTTAAATTATTTTATAATGCTTAATTCCCATTTTAGTTGTTTCATTTGCTATTGCAGCAACATCCAAGATTGTGATTCTGTCTAATCCAATGAAGTTTCTATAGGTTTTAAGGCCGATTTCCGCTCTTCCTGTAGATCATGTTTAAAGTCTTGCTTCAGTTTGTCAAGCTCTAACAGCATAAAACTTGCCATTGCCTTGTCCTTTTTTGACAGTTTAGCTGTATTGGCCAGCATCATGGGCTCGCCCTCTTCTCCTGACAACTCCACAGCCAGGATCAGATCTTTCCATTAAATGTAAGATCAGATATATATTGTCCCTTTAAATGCTTTCCTTTTGCTACATCTCCCTTATCGGCATTCAGTATCATTGATTTTTTAGTTTAAACAGGAATTAGAGCCTGATTTATGGCAATGATGGTCAGAGATAAAGACTTATGCTACCAACTTTGATTGAAGACATCCAGTGCTATTTTTCTGGGGGGGGAAAGGTGCCAGAACTCACCATGAATGCCTCTTTGTTCTCTTATAATGGCAATGGCACCCGCCTGAGAGGTACCGGAACAGAGTTTCGGCAAGTTTCGGCTGAACTTCCAGACTTTGGTGATAAGAAAAGTGACTGAAAATGCACTGGAAAGTGCATAACACTAGCTTGACACAATGTTGTCTAATCCCCCTGCAAACTAATTCAGAGAGGCATATGGTTTTCAGGATTTTTGTCAGAATCCTGAAAACAGTTCCTTGAAAATGTACCTTTATTGAGATTCCGAACTGCACCCTCAAGGAAGCTCAGAAAATGTTGTTTGTGGTCCTTTACATGTAAGTAAGCATTTCCAGGCACCTTCTGATGTTAGTGTATACCTCAAGAAAGGTGGGGATGAAACTGTCTCCACTAATGCAAACTATCATAATCTCCAGAACAGTATTATTCAAAATAGTGCCTGCTTTCTTAGATACTGAGCAGCTAATTTATTTTTGTTAGTATCCATACTAAACTTCCCTACTGCTAATCAGTCTGTGCACCCCAGAGGAAACCTAATGGGCTTTTCATTTTTCTGGTGCCAATGCTGGAGTCCCACTTTCCCTTGAAAATGAGGCTGATGGGCCATATGTCTCTCCAAACTTTCAGTGTTGGCTTTGTTTCTACATGACTTGCCATGGCACAAACATCCATTTAAACACTGTCAGCATCTGGCTCATATATGACTATGGGGGTAGGAGAAAAGGTTCCTCTTCACTACAACATGACAAACAACATCTTCCCTTAAATCAACTGGATAGCAAATGCTCTTTAAATAGGAGGAGAGTGATTAATACTGTAAACAGTGTGCTCGTCTTGTGCAGCTTGCCTTCTTCCAAGCTCCTACATATAACGTGGCTTTCTTTCCCCCCACATTCATGTCCACTAGTATATGCCCAAGTTAACAGGGGTCTTTTTCAAGATGCCAGGACAGGGCACGCTTTATCAACACCCACCCATACAGTCCTCAGTTCCCCCCCTCCAATTGCCAACAAAATGCTACTGCAGCTTGCGTAATAAAGAAACAGCTTGATTTCACAAAACCCCTTTAACAAATAGGGCAAGCGAGAGCACAAGTGACTCCACCCCAAAGGCATTAGCCACAATGTCCAATTCATAAGATTTCTGGTCATGCACTCTTCTTAAGCTGAGCAGGGAACTTGTTCATATTTTCAGCACCATAACTCTACACCTACACAAATTCCTACATGTTTACAGCAACAAAAAGGCCACAAGTCCCATCCACACTTTGATGTGACAGCAAATGCATGTCTACCAGCTGGAAGCCACAGTATTCTTGGTGCTTTTGCTTATGATGTATTCCAATTTGTAGACAGAGAAAAACAGAACAGTGGGAGGCTGCTGGGATAATGAGCCACACCGCACATTGGGTCCTTAGTATTAAAGTATATCTTGGCAGGCCTGAAAACTGGAGTTCAGAGAAAGTACCAAGGTAATGAAAGATAAGACTATGGATCATGCTCTGTTTTCTAGAAAAAGAAATATATACAGCACCTGGCCCAACAACACAAAATTTGAGCTAGCTCCAGATATCAGTAGGTAAAAAGTTATTTTGAGAAAATTAGAGATGTGTGCTATGGGATGGGGTGGTCAGATCAGTTTTTGAGATGACTTTCCATTTCTGAAACAGGGGTCAAAGCTTAAAGTGCTGCTTGGTGTGAAGTCAATCTAGTTTCAATATTACTAACAGCATACTGGTAGCTTTAATTCAGCAGACATGTTCTCTGGAATAAAAGGAAGACAACTTTGTCATTATTTTTCTTACCACGTGAATTCCACACTCACCCTTTCTGCCAAAGATCCAATGTCTCCTGAAGCCAATGGCTCTGTCACCAAAGATGTCAACATCCCACACAAAGGACTAGGCAAATCAGCCTCCTCGCCAAACTGCTGCTGAAGACAGCAAGGGACTATCATAATTTTATAGCCCAATAAATCTTAAGTCTTTCTTCAACATACACTTCTGTGACACAGGTGCTGCTTTTCTCCAATACACAAAAGTGTAATATCTTGTTACTGGCAAAATGTTATTTTTCTCCCATTTAGCACAACAACAGCTACCACGAGTGTTGTAATTGTGTATCACAGGCTGGTACTGGATAGTGCCTGCAGCATCACTAGTGCTGAGCAACAACTCCCTTCAAACTAGATAAATGTGTAACCCCGTACAGCAAGCATCTACCCAAGACTCTGGGTTTGTCTGAGTTACCGTAAGTCTTGAGATCATTTCCATTTATGGTGAGAGCAATGGTAAGACATTCCAAGAAGCAATACTCATTTGTGGCTTCTTACTTTCTGTGATTCTTCAATTTCCATCCAGAGTGGCTGTGCAGGGGCCTGTGAGCAGGTCTTCACATTTTCTAGGAAATCTCCTGGCAGCCTGCATCAAAAAGAATGTTAACAGTTCATTGTGTCAAACAGAACTACAAACAATTAAAATGGGAGGAGTTTACATGAATCTCCTTGGCCACATAACTGAGGAGCAACAACTTGCCTTGTAATTAACGAAGCAAAATTAACAATAAACATTAACATAAAAATAACATAAAAATTAACAACGCTATTAGTGCTCTTCTACACTAGAATTTCCTCTAGAATGTTCATGCTTTGCTCACTTACAATTTATGGGTCATCTGCATAATGTTATCAAATCATTATCCTCCTGGGTTCTCCCTAGGGTGATTCTGTCTTTTGTTCAGACTATACTAGCACAATCTCCACAGGGGTAGATCACCTTGGTACTATTCTTCTGTATTTTTCAAAAGCTGCAGTACACCAGGTGGGTGTACCTATCATGTATCTATTCTTTCACATACCTTCACTATTACCCTTTCCGGTCAGTGCTACTTTAATAGCATGCTTATTTTTAATTATTCTTTTAATTCACACTAAAACACATTTTCAACTATAGTTTAAAAAATATTATTAAAATATTTCTCCAGGAGTGCTTGGTGTGCTTTAGTACAATTTTTTAAATGAATTTTTAAAAACACATGCAGCCTTTCTGGCTGGAATCATTTCTTAAAAGGTAAAGGGACCCCTGACCATTAGGTCCAGTCGTGACCGACTCTGGGGTTGCGGCGCTCATCTCACTTTACTGGCCGAGGGAGCCGGCGTACAGCTTCCAGGTCATGTGGCCAGCATGACAAAGCCGCTTCTGGCTAACCAGAGCAGCGCATGGAAACACCGTTTACCTTCCCACTGCTGCGGTACCTATTTATCTGCTTGCACTTTGACGTGCTTTCGAACTGCTAGGTTGGCAGGAGCAGGGACCGAGCAACGGGAGCTCACCCCATCGTGGGGATTCAAACCGCCGACCTTCTGATTGGCAAACCCTAGGCTCTGTGGTTTAACCCACAACGCCACCCGCGTCCCTTAATCGGTTAATTTGTGCCAAAACAGTTTTTTAGCTTAGCCTTCCTTTAAAAAAAAAAAAGTTGTTATAATCCCACAATAAAAGGAAAACAAAACGCTTTTTCCATTTACTATTGCAGCAGGAGATAGGAGGTTTTATCAGTCAGTTATGAAAGATGGCAAGCTTGGATGCAACCCAATTTGTTTTTAAAAGACTTTCTGTTTGTATCTGTCAAAGACTGTTTAGGTCTGGATAACATTAGGATAGCGAGGTAGATTAGACCACCTTAATATACTGTACATTTTTCCAGCTCTGATTTTAAAAATCAAAACGACTCCTTTAGTAGAAGTGCCAACCCGTCTCAGTAAAGTGCAAAGCAAAATCATCCATGTTCGTAACACACCCAGACCTGACCTCAGTGTCTCCCTAGCAAGTCAGAACAAATTACGGTATTTCAGATTCTTAGTGCTAGTCACAAAGAACTGGGTCACAGAACATGATGTGCGTGCGTAAGAGAGAGAGATGGACAGGTCTCGGAGAGGACAAAACTAATTTCTCTTGAGACAGCAAATTAAGCTGCATCTGTTCCGTTTCTTGAGCACTCCCAAGGTACAACTACCTGGGGCCAAAAAAATGATTCCCTAAACATTCCACCTCCCTGCTCAGCTGCTTTGTGGACTTGTTAAGTCTTTTTTTAAAATAAAAAAAAGAACAGAATGAGAGCAATAAGGATGATATGAACAACCTCACTTAGTCTTGGACAGATCATGCAACTATGAACTGTCCCCTCTGAGGAAAAAGCTGTCTGCTTTCACTGTCTGAATATCTGCCTCCAGGGGGCACTCAATTTTAACAGCTTTACCAGAGCTTAATATTACACTACTGAAAAAGTATTGAAAAATTACTATTAATAATATAAATAACAATTTATTCATGCATTTAGTTAAAATCTGTATCCTGAACCATCACTAAACCTCAGGGTGAAGTACCACAATTTAAAACTAGCACTTCCAAATACAAGGGAATTAAACAATACATGCTAAAACCCCATATGCTTCAGAAGCTTAATTTTATGCAATTAAAATTACCGGTAAATGAAAACGTCTTGCTAACAATCCTCAAAAACATAATAGCTTACTTAGGGGTACATTCTGAGAATATGATTCATACAGAATTCAAGCATTTTGAATAAACAGGGAGCATTTTGATGATTGCCAGTTAAAAGAATGAAATAATTAAATCATTTTGAAATTGCTTTTGGGATTATTTTTTTTGAAAATTCGAAAGCATTTCACTGTCCCGAAAGGATAATTCTTAGTTTAACACAATAATGATTTTACAGGCAACTGTAACAAAAATCATAGATACAAGTAGGTAGCCGTGTTGGTCTGCCATAGTCAAAACAAAATAAAAAAATTCCTTCCAGTAGCACCTTAGAGACCAACTAAGTTTGTTCTTGGTATGAGGTTTCGTGTGCATGCACACTTCTTCAGATACACTTCTTCAGAAAATCATAGAGCTATCCCTGGCTGGACACCACACCTTCCTTTACACTAGATACATCTGGGCTTGCTGTATCCTGACCACCCCACAAAACACCTAGCTTATTCTGGCAACACTCACACGTATTGGTCTTGATAGGATTGGGACAGGTGTTCTTGAAGTCTGCTGACCTTCAGTTTCAGTTCCTAATGGGGATCACAAAGAGAACCTGGTGCACATGTATAGCAGCTACTATACTAGCACAAAGAAAAGTGGGGAAGTCTGTATGGGTCTACCTTCCAAGGTCCTGTGTTCAATTCTATAAACTTTTTAATGTTTCTTTTTTAAAATGTTTATTTAATTTTCAGTTTAACGTTTCAAAATAAACAATTTACATAATACCATATACAGTAATCACCGGCTTCCCTCCTTCCCCTTCCATGGTTCATTTTGTTTGCCTATTATACCTGCATATTTTACTATAACCATTTTAGTCAGTTCTCCAATAGTACAATACTTGAATATTGATCCATGTTCCTTTCCCTAGGGTAGCCTCTGCTATCTGTCATAGACTGATGATGAGCCTTTGGGATCTACAACTGTGAACCTGTTATTCATCATTTCCCATTCCTTATCATTACCAACTCTGACTTGGTTTTTCTGTGGTCATAGAATCTGATGGGGGATACTTCTGGTTAATACACAACTAACTACAAATATAGCTGCCAGTCTGCTGATGGGGGCATCTGGATGAGAACATGTGATACCACTGTTGCAATATCTGCACTAGCTGTCCATCTACTGCCAAGCTGGGATAAAGATCCTCATATTGTCTTATGAAGCCCTGAACAACTTAGGTCCAGAGTACCTTGGGGACCACCTGAACCCTTATATCCCTGCTTGATGACTGAGATTATCTGCAGAAGCATTGTTGAAACATTGTTGGTTGTTTCCCAAGTTGGTGAGGATCATTTGACAACAAGAAACCGAAGACTTTAGTGTCATCAGCCCAGTACCATGGAGTACTCTGACAATAGAGATTTAGCAGGTGCCTTCCGTTTCAACTTTTAATCTCCTGCTGAAAACTTTTCTATTCCATCAGGCTTATGCAGGCAATTAAGAATACATCTTTCCATAGTAGTTGACTATATTCTGATTTTAACATTTTTATATGTTTTTATTGTACAATTTTACATTTTTTAAAAAATAAATAGCAGTATATAAATATTTTTATAAAAAATTGTTCACCCTAGACACACACACACACACACATATATATATGGAATCTAGAGTATATATATATATATATATATATATATATATATATATATATATATATATATAAACTCTAGGTTCCCCCTAGTCCCACATTACCTGTACTACCATTCTGTATTCATCCAAGGTGACTGTTAGTTCTTCAGCGCGTTTTGATTTCTGTAAGCACAAAACATAATCAAACATAATCAAAACCAAACAAACAAGAAAGTAACTCAACCTCATCTCAAAGAAAACCAATCTTACAGAACCTCTGTCACCAAACTAATTTTTCAAAATATCGATGGTTTCTTTTCAGAACCAAGTTATGTCTAGCGATGAGGTTGCAGTGACACCTAGTGATCCCTGAATACAGAGACAAGCCAAAGCTGTAAAAGGAAGGATACATATAAAACTTCAAATATTATCAAGTCATCCAAATAGGACTATAATGTTTAATCAATTATAACTTTAAAACTATTGTTTTTACCTGTGTGGAACTATAATCAATCAAATAAAAGTTGTGCAACTAATCACAATTAATCAACTAAGATTTGTTTAATTAGGTGGCAATATAAAGTACAAACTAGCAACTTATGTACTCATTCAGATAGCTTCTTTCCCAATGGAAATACAGGGAAATTGTCTTCATGACACAGGTGGATGCTGCAAATGACTGCCTGTTCATACCACTGGAAACTTCCGTTCAATCAATGGACTCACCAATGTACAAAATTGTTCAATGGGTAACCTGTAATTAAATCTAGTGTATTGACAGGATAGCAAGAACTCTTTTCTTCCATGAAAAGAGGTGTGTGTGCAACTTGAAACTTCACGACATTACGAACAATATGTGGTGCTACTATCATCCACAGTGTCACTGAACCCAGGAAAACAGATACTCCCAGACGCTCACCTCCATCATAGCACCTTAATTTTAGACTTCCAATTTGTCATTTTTCCTATATATACCGGTACCTCACCTCATTTAGGGCAGCATCTTTGCAGGAGATAAGGTTTTCATATTCAGAGAGCTGGGACTGCAAGAAGAAAGCAGAATACAAATAGCTGTCCTCAAGCTATAGTCACAAATCCATAATACAAAAACAGCAGTCATCTGACAAACTAGTTGAACATGGATATTTTTAAGTACCTTCATTTTAGCCTTCTTTGTAAACAGGTCTTTGATTTTACACTTTGAGCTTTCTTTCTCCAGAAGCAGTTTCTTGTTCTTGAAGACAAATGCAACAGACATTTAACATTACTATCTCCCATGTGCTGCATCAGTTTGTTATTATGGTTTTTTTTTAGATTAATAAGGAAGATATTCATTCTGAAGGGATCTCATGGTGTGTGCATATAGTGAAACAGTTGTGTGATGATATCCTGGAGGAGGACATGTTGTTTCTTGTATGGAATTTCATTATGCATGCAGTGACTTGTATGTAATGGATGCTTATTCTCCATTGTGCAGTTGGCAGCTGAGATTTCACCTGTACCGTAATGCCATAAGTGCAAACAGCAGCAACCTGTACTGAACCACATGCCTCATTTTCTTACATTTGTGTTATCCTACAGCTGACACGGCTGGTTTTACTTTTTTAAAGTCCCCATTGCCCCTGCTCACCATCTCCTGCACTTTATCCAATTGAACAGAGAGGAACTGCTGCTCTTTTACCTAAAGATTGGAAGGAAGCATTAAAGTTTGATTAGTCTGTATGAGGATCCAGAATTCCAATATAACATTTTTCATCAAAAGCATAACCTGAAGTGGTTTGTGAAAGCTTCTTGTGCAGATACTGTATATTATCCAAACAGGCATAAACAGTAGTTTCTAAAAAGCCAGCTGTCACAAGGTCATCTAACAAGCTTTATAGAATTATCCACACGCACAACACATTTGCATGTGTATTCAACTACACGAACTCCTTTCTTCTCTGTTTCAGAAGAAGTGGCTGAGATAAAACCCAAACTCTCCAACCCAAAATCCAAAATGTCATTTGAATAACTCAAACAAATTAAGACAACGGTGTGTAGGCTTTACAAAACAGGAAAGTTTACCAGAAACTAAACTGAAGCACCTACCAGCTGTCGGGCTTGTGTGTGCAGTTTACTATTTTCTTCTTCCAGACTTTTTGAGAAAGCCTTCAGATCCTCTAATTCATTTGCCATGACCCTAGCTTGTTCCAAGGCTTGCTGGGTGCTGTAATAAAGAATGGTGGTTGTTTAGTTATAATGACCTGAATTCTACCTCCAAACTTCACTATCATCAAGCTAAGTGAGAAAGATCCAAGAACTGGAGACGAAACAGGGGAATGAAAAGTAAAAGAGAAGCTTAATGCAAACCCAAACATATGTTGAGTAGGTAGCATTGTACTCAGAAGGGAAGGAAATAGGGAATGGTATTGAAAGTAAGGAAATACATGCACATCAGAGGGTACAGTGTCAGATTACAATAACTCCTTTCAGTACAACCAACGGCCCCTCAATATTCCATAGATTCAACAAGGCTCTTGCACCACTTCCTACAGCCCTCTTTTCATTACTGACTAAATCTTCTACTATTTTCCTTCTTGTATTAGTCATAATTAATGATACCAGGTCAAGCACTTCCAACATTTACCCTCTCAGCTTCCCCTTCAGCTCACAGATCTCCTCAGAGAGTCTTGAGTTGAGCTCTTCTGCAGCCTCAATAGTCTTTTGCAGCTTGATGTTCTGCACTGCTAGCTGCTTGTTGCCATGTTGCAGATCTTGGATGCTGTTTGTTAGGTCCACAGCATCTTCCCTTTTGTTAGGAAAAAAGCAGGTGGGAAAATAAGCAAGAATTATATTTTCCCTTTGTTTACATCATGAATAAATTTACATCAAATCCTGTTTTTCCTTCCTCTGCAGGTGATCAGAGGAAGGTGTATAGCCTTCACCAAGACTATTCTTTAAAGAGGAAGAGAGAAAATAATCCAAAGTAAGAAACATTTTGCATATCTATTTATATTAGGCCTCACAGAACTCTTGGAAGACAGGAAAGACAAAATTATTTTATTAGTGAAGCTGGAGATTAATCTGAAAAACACAACATGTACAGCAACATTCCCTAAACCTGTGTCACCAAAAAATACAACTCCAGTCAGCCTCAACCAGCATTGCTAGTGGTCAGGGATGATGGGAATTGTAGACAAAAATCTTTGGAAAGTCACTACCAGGGCAAGGCTGATGTAGTCTCTATTTTTTAAATGTTACTATTATGCTTTCTTAAAAGTTGAGAAAGTCACAGATTCATGTATCTTCTCCATCCTCCATCCATGCATGCAAGCAAGCAGCATTAGAGTTCAAGCACAAATTCCGGCCAGGCAAAAATACATTGGGCTGGAGAGGAGCATGGCTCCAGAAGGTGTATGGCCTGCGGAGAGTTCTGAGGGCCAGATAAGGAGGCCTGCATTTGGCACCCAGGCCTGAGGTTTACCATCCCTACTCTAACTACTCATCATCTTAAAAGAAAATTCACCATGCCTCAGGTTCCCTTAGGATACTGTACTAACAATACAGACATCTCTCAGGGAATTTAATATTGAAACCAAGGCCATGCGTAAGACAATATCTGACTACTACAATTACTAACCCCTCTTGTCGACAGTCTGCGATCCAGTCTTTCATAACTGCACAGAAGGTAGAAAAATCAACAGCAATCCCTCTCTCTTGAGGGTCCAACCTCTTATAGAGAGACCGAAACCTCCAGTCTTCACAGTTCTGCCCTGTCATCTCCTGCAAGTATTCAATGATTCGGAAGACAGACACCTCTCCTATAACCAGAATACAGGTAGACAGAATTACACAGGTAGGTAGAAAAGTCAAATATAAAAATTGCATAGAACAATAAATCTGGATTTAGTTGTCTCTGCTATCTACCAATGCAAGCCATTATGATACATTTTATACGTCTTTGTTTCTCCAGTTTAGAAAAAATGAGGCATTTGTAACTGATAAAATCGTCAGTCATAAATATATGAACTGTATATATAAACTACTCTACATATCTGTATTGTTTTAAAAATACCCCATAGCAGTAGCTCACAAAGCAATTTTGCTTGGTCAAAATTGCTTTAAATTCAGTAATGTGAATTTATATTTAATTTTTAATCCATTAGCTTCTAGTCTCCATGATTAAAGAAAATGAGTGATGTATTAGGAACCAACCTACAAGAAAAATAGGATTTTTAAAGGAATAGTAGCTTTGTACCATTGCTTCCTTTTCCCACCCACTTCCTTCTTATTATCACTTATTTTCTTGTCTTTACTTCTCTTTCTATTATACCTTAAGTAAAATAAATTTATGTAACTTTGAAGTACTGGGAGCAGTCCTGGATAATTTCTATCAATGAATGATTTTTTTTTTTTTTTTTGCACATCCTTGTCAATAAAACTTTGTCTAAGAAGAAGAAAGTATTCCATCTTTCTGCTAGGACTTATTGTCAGTTGACCTGGAATTGTGTGCTTCTTCAATACAGTGATGTTCACTGAAAAAATGACATATAGCCAAGAGTCTATAATATACTGTATAACCTAGTACTAAACTATTCTGAACGGTATTGGCACATCTTAACAAAAAACTGATCTCCCAGCAGTTTTGAAGACTGATAGTTTTCAACTGATATTAAAAATCTTTCTACCTGTTTGTTCTGGATCACAGGCCTTGAATGTGCATTTCAGAACATGTTCTTCAGAGCATTGGCCTGCATTCAGGGTGATATTCTTGCTGCTGACGCCAATGCTGTCCCGTGGCATTGCTAAGGAACATGAGGAAGTAACATTTATATAAATGATTTTTTTTTTCTAAGCCTAGATTATCTGCAGACCAAGTCATCCTTCTGGGGCTGTTATGAAATGTACAGTATTTACAATCCCATTACAGTACTGAGGTGAGGGCACCTCAATCTGCTTGACAAAACCTTGGGAAATCAACTGGGGGGGGACTATGGTGGAAATCATATGAACTGGGGCGCTTCCAAATGACCTTTTTACTGAGCATGCATCTTGATTTGTCTGCAGGGAGATTTATTATGTTACCTCAAAGCAAGTGTTAATTCAAACTTTCCAGTGCATTTCCCCATCACTTTCCTTTTCATAAAAAGTCTGATCTTTTGGGGAAGCAGGTTTGTTCCTAATCAATTATAACTGTGTGACCTGAATTTGCTGATATGTGACTGAATCCCAACCAAAAATGGCAACAGTCTGGAAGTGCCCTGAGGAAGGGGAAATGGTTCTAGGAGTAGATGTTTCTGACGCAGTTACAATACTGTTACATGACTGGCAGCTTAGAATGACCAGTGCCCAGAGGTGTAGGAAGGTCAGGTGGTACCCGGTGCGGAAAATTTCTTGTCAAACCCCCCCCCACACACACACACATTGATTTTAATTTTGCCTGCAAAAATTTCATATTTTCTTACAAAGGAATAATAATAAGTAATAATAAACTTTTATTTATATCCCGCCCTCCCTGGCCGAAGTTGGGCTCAGGGCGGATACATAACATGGGTATAAAATCAAACAATAATTAAATTACCCCCTAAAAACATGTCAAAATCAAATTAAAGTCTAATTAGATGGCTTTCCGCAGGGTTAGGGTTGGGAACAGTAAGTGTTCCACTGAACTGAAATTTCAGCCTTCACGGCATAGGAAAACGGCCAAGTAAACAGCTATTTTCATGGAGGAGGGTCAAGATATTAACTGATATGCATGAAATTTCATATATAGCTATATAATCCCTAGTGTAGTAAGATAAGACCTTTGGAGCAGGCATTTAAAAAAAAAGTTTTTTATGAACCACCCTAGTAGGGCAGTAATTGTTCCTTGATAATTTGTCACCCCCCTCCAACATGGAACCTGGGGCGGCCCGCCCCCCTGCCTCCCACTTCCTACGCCCCTGCCAGTTCCTACTTTCTCTCGACAAGAATGCAGTTAACTGTCCAACTGCTTCATTTTCAAGTGACTTTTGATAAATATCCTCCATCATCACACACAGGTAAGTTCCTCCACAATCAGAACTTGGTTCCACAGATGCGTTCTTATTCAAGAAAAATAGATCACTTCTGTGTGTACCTGCAACAAGCAAAACAAGAACATAATTCCAGTATCTGTGAAGCAAAAAAGCTACTTGGGTAATTAATTATATTCCAGGCTTTGTGAAAGTAGCAAAATACCTAGGTGAATTACCTCAAATTAAACTCATTTGGACTGCACCAAATGCACAACTTCATCGGTTTGAAGCACATCAGTCTCATAAGACTTTAAGGCTACGTAACACTATACCCACTTATCTGGGAGTAAGCTTCCACAAACTCAGTAGTACTTACTTCTGAGTAGATATATACAGGACTGCTGTGTGAAAGTTAAACCTGGCTTAAACATTGCATTAAGAAATACAATGATAAAATAGGGAGTTCCTTTCATATCTCTTTGTGCGGCAGTAGCATGGATGTAGTTGACTAATTTGGAAGGTTTTCTTTGCTAACATCAGAATTATATTAGAAAACAGTATTTTCTCTCCTACAGGGCACCATGTGCTGTGTGTGCACGACAGGCACAAGTTTTCAGCTGTATCATACTGTCGTGGACCTTGGATTGACTATATGATTTGCCATTTCACATATGTGGAGTGACCCCCAAATTTAGGTTTATTTAAATCAAAATAATGTATAATTAGGTTGAGATCCCTCCCTATGATGGTGTGGTTTAAGTTCGAACAAATTAATTGGAGTCCAACCTACTGTGAATGGCATATTCTATGGAGGTAATGCATGGGGTTGGCACATCTATCTTTCTTTTTCTCAATTCAGAAAGAAGCTGGGTTTTTTTGGGGGGGTACATTATTGCATGAGAAACAAGACAGGATCAATATGGATTGCGTATTCCCTGCTTCACAAACCAGCGGTGGGAGGGCATTGGATGCAGAATAAACAAGTGTACAAGGCCACAGTAGTTAATCCAAAGTAAGTTTATTTGGTAAGAGTATGTATTAATAGGTGTGGAAGGCCAGATTGCATTTGAAAGGGGGGTAATTAGGGTTTTTATTGATTTATTGTGGATGGCGGTAGGTGTCTGAGGCAGGGGAGTTGGAAAGCTGTTTTTGAGCCGCAATCCTGAGCCGAAAGTTTGGCTGTGGCTGTTCCGTCTATGAAGGCAGCTCAGTTAACAAGATATAGGGATAAAGGGCTGGTAGCCATAGTAATATTTGTCTGCAGGTGGGTACAAACCCCAAGGTCGTTGGATGGAAAAATCTTTTTAACCGTGACTGCTTTTTTTTGAGACATTTTCAATGTCAATGGATTTCAGAATATTTTAAGAGGCTTTAAACTTTGGTTTTCGAACTTGTGCCTGCCGCAACTGGTCTCCTCAGGTAGGAAAATAAATTCAATCAATAATTAAAATTTCAATAAATAAATAGCTCGAGCGTGCTTTGTAGCTTGCAGCCTAGCAGCTTAGCCATTATGGGCCGCCACAGACGGCTTAAGCAAGGCCGGGTTTTGCTTTTGGTTCTCGAGTTGGAAGCAACGTTAGTAATTGGGAGGCTATAAATCCACGGGAGGGAAATTTTTGGAGACCCTCAGCCACGTCACGGGTTAGGTCTAAATGTTCACCTGCGAACAGAGAGAGAGAGAAGTTAGCGTGGCCTTTTTTCAACTGAAACGGGGCAGATTTGTACAGCAAGGCATCTACCTTTCTAAGTGGGGGGGGGGGGCGTGCAGGAAGACCGTTTAGCAGGGACTATTTGTTTTCGCACCGAGCAGTTCTCTCAAGCAGCCTTTATTCGCGAGGCTGAGGAAGAGCAGCCCCTCACACGAGGGAGAGGCGCCAACCGAGAAGCAGAGGTGGAAGCGTCCGAGCGAGGGAAGGAGACGCGGACGGAGAAACCTCGCCTCAGCGACAGTCGAAGCACAAGCGGAGATACCCCTCCGCCGCGGCCTCCAGAGAGCGGGAGAAGCGGGAAGCCGGACTCCCGCTCCGAGGCGTTGCTATGGGAGACGCAGGCAGAAAGGCGGGAAAACGCGGGAGCGGCGACGCTTGCGCCTGTTCCTTGCGCCCGTCGGTGTTTCCTTAGTGGAGAGGCAGGAAGTTCCTCTCTGTCAAGCCTTCCTCCACCATGGAAAGATGTGCTCGCCTCCTGGCTAGCTCACTCTCCACCAAACTTTTCTAGCCAGCCATGGGCGTAGTCAAGGGTGGGGGCGACAGCTGCCTCTCCTAAATCAATAGTGTACAAATCTGAGGTTCTGCCCCCACCCCTAACAAAAGTCCTGGCTACACCCATGTATCTAGCCTTTGTTTTCTGCACCCTCCTCATTGGTTTAATTGCTAATTTCTATACCACCCGTCGTCTCAAGAGAACAGAACAATTTATAATAAAAAGCACACAAAAATACATGCATGCCTTGTGGGATATCTTTGGGAGAAGAAAAATCTCAGGAGTAAACCCTACACAACATGGATGTAGCCAGGATTTATGTTGGAGAGGGAAGGCTTCATGTTAGGGGGAACAGAAACTCAGTTCAGTATTTGTATTGTTTTTTTGTATGGTGGGGGGGCTTGGCTACGCCCATGCTACACAAATCCAGAGTGGAGTCCCAAAGATAGCTGGGTGGTGCCTTTTTTGCCTCCTTCCCGCGACTCCTGCAGCCAAGCTGGTGCCAAATGTATTGTTCTGCTTTCCTTTGAGAGGGACAGCCCATGAACTCCATACACCATAGCTGTCAACCCTCCCTTTTTTTGCGGGAAACTCCCTTATTCCAATGCCGTTTCCCGCTGCTATCCCGGATTGTTGATATCCCTTAAATTTCCCGGATTTCAAAGGAAGCAGCTCCTCTCCCTCCCTGCTGGCCAGGGAGGCTCCTCAGCTGCGTTGCTCGGCTGCCAATAAGGAGTCTGAGACCGACTGGGGGCGGAGCTTGCATGCCTTGTGCAGCCAGACCATCATGCCCAACCAGACAGACAGCCTGCCTGCCGTCTACGCGCTCACTCTTTTGCTCACCTGTTCGCACACAGCCTCTGGAGCGCAGGGTAGCGAGGCTACTTGGTGCCATTGCACCGCCCTCGCTGCATCCCTTATTTTCAAATCCGAAAGTTTGAAAGAACCCCTTATTTTCAAATCCGAAAGTTGACAGCTATGCCATACACACCACCAAGGCTTGCACCCCTTTCAGAATGCAGGTGTTCTTTTTAGCTATAAATATTTTAACAGTTCCCACTGTTGAATAAATTTCTTCAGTGTAAAGAATAAGACTTTGGTAATTAAGCCGTGTAGGGCTTGTCGATCAGAAGGTTGGCGGTTCGAATCCCCACGACGGGGTGAGCTCCCGTTGCTCGGTCCCAGCTCCTGCCAACCTAGCAGTTGGAAAGCACGTCAAAGTGCAAGTAGATAAATAGGTACCGCTCCAGCGGGAAGGTAAACGGCATTTCCGTGCGCTGCTCTGGTTCGCCAGAAGCGGCTTAGTCATGCTGGGCACATGACCCGAAAGCTTACGCCGGTTCCCTCGGCCAATAAAGCGAGATGAGCGCCGCAACCCCAGATTCGTCCACGACTGGACCTAATGGTCAGGGGTCCCTTTACCTTTACCTAAATACCTTAAATAAATAAATCTGCATTACGAACAAAGCAACATTTGCACAGCTAGTGGTGTGAATGATTTAATTAACAAAAACTTTTTTTTTGCTGAATGGAATCTAGAAATAAGTGGATTATGAGGGAAAGTACAGAGATTAAGACGATAGGCATAAAAAGGGTTGTGAGCATTGAAGAGTAACAAGCTATGTAAATCATGGGCCAAAACCAACTGTAATTAGTAAAAGCCAGGCCCAATGTACTGCCCCATTTCAGTGGCCAATTGCTTGAGTTCCTGGAAATCTGCTTGTTTGGGATCAGCCATATCTTCCTCCCATGGCAATTGCCTTTTCTCGCCATAGTCTTCACTGAGCCCCTCTGGTTGGCCAATATCTTCCATGGAATACGGAGCTCTGGGCAGATTGACTAATGCCAGTTGGCCATCTTGCACAGAGTCATCGTAATAAGCATCCTCTTTGTCACGACGCATCAGGATTAGCTGGTAGAAAGAGAGCTGTTGGTCTGATCTACTAATATCCACACTGTTCTCTGGATTTTCACATGTGGAAACTGTTGTATATCTAGGAGAGAAAGCAACCATTTGACAAGACCGAATGAGTGTCTCTCTCACATATATATATATATATATATATATATATATATATATATATATACATATACATATATATATATATATATATGCGTGCACACACATATACACACAGTGCTTTTTTTCTAAAAAATGTTTAGGGGTACTCTCATTTTCCTACTCATATTGAAATACTGCCCTTCAATGAGGCCAAACTTAGAATCACAAAATGTTTAGGGGTATGTGTACCCCTGCATAACCCCAGAAAAAAGCACTGAGCACACACACACACACACACATATACACACATGCACACACCATACTTTTCCGTGTATAAAACTAGGTTTTTTTACTTTAAAATTATGTGAAAAACTGTGGGTCATCTTATACACGGGGCAATCTCCCTCTGATTTTCTTAAATTGGAGTCCCTAAAAATAGGAGGCGTCTTATACATGGGGGCATTTTATACATGGAAAAATATGGTGTGTGGGTGTCATCCCATTCCAATCAACATTAATTGCATCTTGCAGAGTATCCTAAAACAATATGTGGAGCAAATGCAATAATGTAAGACTTCATTTATTTTATCTTAAATCAGTCTTGCAAAACAGAGTACAATTTTATTAGCACATGGTTCATTGGGGTATTATTATTGTAATTAATTTATTAACTGCCTTCTGCACAACTGTCTTAAAGTGATGTACAATAAAAAGCAAAAACAAAAAACAAAACCCAACCTAGTTAAAAACAGCAGATACACTTAAAACAAAACTAAAACAATGCAAAACAGACAGTCTTGCAGCTACTTTAGTTGCAGCTTTCTCTTGTGAAGAATTCTACAGAGACAGAATCCTCCTTACCTTTTAGCTCTGCACTTCAGCCCTTGGGCACATGGGCAATACTGGCTAGGTTTGGGAAAGGCTGTGAGGCTGCCCCAACCCATCAGTTCAAAGAGGGAACTGGTGGGAATCTGGCATACTTCCCCTTCCTTTGGATAAGGAGTGCAGACTGGGAACGAGAGAGCTGTGTTGGAGATAGGACAGAGATTATAAAGGATTATGTGAAGAAAATCCATAAAGTAAAATCTGCCTGGAATATCTGCTATACAAGATACACTGGATTGGGTAACACGTAATGCTAAGACAAACTATGCCGTGGCATGAATGAGCTACTATAAAGGTAAAGGTAAACGGACCCCTGACCATTAGGTCCAGTCGTGTCCGACTCTGGGGTTGCGGGCGGCGCTCATCTCGCTATATTGGTCGAGAGCCGGCGTACAGCTTCCAGGTCATGTGGCCAGCATGACAAAAGCCGCTTCTGGAGAACCAGAGCAGTGCACGGAAACGCCGTTTACCTTCCCGCCAGCGGTTCCTATTTATCTACTTGCACTTTGACGTGCTTTTGAACTGCTAGGTGAGCAGGAGCTGGGACCGAGCAACGGGAGCTCACCCCGTCGCAGGGATTTGAACCACCGACCTTCTGATCAGCAAGCCCTAGGCTCTGTGGTTTAACCCACAGCGCCACCTGGGTCCCTATGAGCTACTATACTGGTGCACATTTAGAAAAATTCAGCTGCTTAGCTCCTCTCCTTGTCCTGCTTCTGTCATGCTACTGGGAGCTAAACCATGGTTAGTCTCTTAGCATTATGTGCAAATCCAGTCCTGTGGTTTGTTTCAGTACCCCAAACAAAACACAAGCTATAACCAATGCCTGTTCTTGGCTTACTAATTGTGATAATGAGGACAGGGGTTATATCAGGACCATGGTGTGAGAGGCAAAGGTTAACTGCCTCTCCACGTGCACCGTGGTCTCAAGCTGGATTATAGTCCCCAGGAATTGGTACTTTCGGTCTAAAATGCTTTTACACAACCCCAAGTAAAGCAGTTAACATCACAGTTTGGTCCCAAATCCGAGGGTAGGAGGAAGTAGATTATCACGCCGGAGGCATGAGTACATAAAAACCATCTTACAGTTGCTGGCAGTGCAACACAGCCCCTGAGCACACTTGTCCTGGCGTGGGTCACATCTTGTTCCGCTCTCACCACGGCTCACACCTTTTACACACCTGCCCCCCACACATAGGTATCCCAGACAGCATTCCCGGTCCTTCCAGCATATCTAGGAGACAAAGCATGATGACGACACAGCATCTAGGAGGTGAAGCATGATGACGACACAGCATTTATGATACAAGGCACTACCAGTGAAAAGACCCTGCCTTATTTTATTTATTCAGGATATGCTACTCAAAAGGCCAGCTTCTGTGTTTGCATTTCAAAATATGAACAGAACAGTACCAACATTGCACAGGACCTTTTCTCTCTTTTTCTGAGACCCCTTTTTCTTTCTCGCTCTTGCTCTCTTCCTGGCCAGCAGGCTGTCTGTCAGGGGAAGGGCAGATTCCTTTTGCCAGAGGCCTGAACTGATTGCATTCAGAGAGCTTTTGAAATTAGGCAGAGGGCCACATGCAGACTAGGACTGCAGGTTGCCACCACTCTTGTGGAAAGTAGAAAGCAGGACTTCTTGGCAGACTTTTGCTTTGGAGCCTCTTGTTTCAGAATGTAAATACCCCTTTCTGCAGTATAAATATTTTCCAGGGACAGTTCTGGCAGCAAAGTTGAGCATACTCACTGTATTCTTGACCTTACACTGCTGGCACCAGGAAGCAAGGAAGGACTTAAAGCAGAACTGGTCCTTTTGGCAGTCACTGTCACTCACACATTCCTGCCGGAGAGGAAGGACATATTTAAAAAGGGCCACAAGACCATTGCACTAGCAAGTTCCCTATTTCGTTGCTGGGTAATGGCTGAATTTAAGACTGCAGCTGGCTTCTGTGGAGCATCTTAGCTGGCTACTAGGATGGGACTTCTCCCTACCTCAGCTCAAACCTGTAAGTTTCCCATAGATTGCTCTACATGTAAGAGTAGGCAATAGAGTGTTGCTCCTTTTGGAATATTAAAGTTACTGTAAACTTTCTTTCTGAATGCATATTGAAGCACACCAGAATATAAACAGCTCAATTTCCCATATATTCCCAACCAGTACTGTATTCAGTCATAGGGAATTTGACTGTGCACTTAAGCTCCAAGCTGTCCCATTCCTTGCTTCCCTTGAACTAGGACAGGGGTGGAGGAACTTTTTTCAGCTCAAGGGCCACATTCCCTTCTGGGCAGCCTTCCAGGGGCCACATGCCAGGGGTGGGGCCAACAGCGGTGACTTGCAAAGGCCAGATTCCTATACAACCTGCATCCAGGGAAGCAAGGACCATAGTTCAAGGGCACATCTTCTGAAGCTGGCAAAAGCACTCAAGAAGGTTGTGGAGAAGAGCTGGTGAACTCATAGGGAGCGTGTGCAGACTACAGAAAGTCCTGGTGGCTATTTAATGAGGCCTGTAAGGTCACATTTGGTCGCCAGCCTAAGCTTCACTGCTCCTGGACTAGGAAAAGCTCTGCTGCAGGCCTTCATCAAGAGCCCTGCTAGAGAACTGTATAGAAACACATAGATAAAGCTTTTAATGTTACCAACACTTGTGTGGAACTCGGAGCCAGTGTGGTGTAGTGGTTAGAGTGCTGGAATAGGACCCAGGAGACCAGGGTTCAAATCCCCACTCAGCCATGAAGAAGAAGAAGAAGAAGAAGAAGAAGAAGAAGAAGAAGAAGAAGAAGAAGAAGAGTTTGGATTTGATATCCCGCTTTATCACTACCCGAAGGAGTCTCAAAGCGGCTAACATTCTCCTTTCCCCTCTTCCTCCCCCACAACAAACACTCTGTGAGGTGAGTGGGGCTGAGAGACTTCAAGAAGTGTGACTAGCCCAAGGTCACCCAGCAGCTGCATGTGGAGGAGTGGAGACGCGAACCCAGTTCACCAGATTACGAGTCTACCATTCTTAACCACTACACCACACTGGCTCTCATGAAACTCTCACTGAGTGACCGTGGGCCGGTCACAGTCTCTCTACCTCACAGGGATGTTGTGAGGATAAAATTGGGAGGAAGAGAACCAAGTATGCCATCTTGAGCTCCTTGGAGGAAAGGGTGGGGTATAAATGTAATAAAGAAAGAAAACAAAAACACAGCAGCCCCAAGAGGCTATCTCGTCACCTCTCCCACCTTGTGGAAGAATTCAGATCAGACAAAAAGAAAGCACCCACCACGAGCAGTGCTTGGAGCACATGACAGTCAGAAAATTGCAAATAAACCTCTTATCCCTCTCACGCACACCAGCTGTTTTGCCTTACATGCCACAAATTCTCCTGCAAAGTACCTCAGTTTGGAAGCGGCATTTCTAGTACACATGTGTTTGTCTTAAAATGTTTGTGCCATTTATCTTCACAAGAATCCTTCACAGTTGTGGCGAACACAGAATGCTGCGTGTCGCCTTCCAATGTACAGCACCCGTTTCGAGAATTGTTTCAATTCTTACTCTTACATACAGCACACACACACACACACACACACACACACAAAGCACAGCTTGGAAATACCGTAGTTTTAAGTATGGTCTGGTATGACAGTCAGGTGCATAATGATCTCTTGGTGGTTTGATGTTTTCTCTTCAAAAAGAAGACATAATGTGGGAAACCTCTTTTAGTTCAGGTTTCCTTTTTCGATGAAAGTATGTAACCTGTTTGATTTGAAAGGAAGTGCCAGATAAAACCTCAGAAATTCATTTGGGTGAGTGATTTCCAGCCCCCAATGCCTCTCCCCATCATTCATTCACAGAAACGTATGGCTTATTTTTTTGTTGTAATTTATTCCAGCCGCAGAGTACAGCTTTTCTTTGTGCAGAACTATATAGCGAGCCAAGAACAAGGTTGCTGTTGAAGCTGCTACTGTAGTCATATACTGAGTTTTCAGATTTTAACAAGAATTTGCTTCCTGTTATCAGATTAACAAACTGCTCTACTCTGTCTCAAGGAGGGAGGTATTTTGTTTATTATCTCTCTCGTGTTTTTCTGTAAAAACAGTAACAAAAATGATTTATTTTTGTTTTACAGGGGGGGGGTTACAAAACAGCATGGTGCTGATAGCGCCAAGGTCACAGGTTTGATCTCCGTATGGGACAGCTGCATATTCCTGAATTGCAGGGGGTTGGACTAGATGATCCTCAGGGTCCCTTCCAACCCTGTGATTCTATTGCATAGGGAACATCTTTATTTAATGTTGAGCATCAATCAGTACAAATTTATTCAGTCGATTGCTGTTTCCTGGGCTGGTGACTATCAAATTTAACTCCATGTTTTAATCTAGCTGGTCAGATACCAAATTTTGCTCTGTGTGGAAATGATTCTGCCTATCTTTATTTGGAAATTTCATATATATTTGGTAATGTAATGTTTTATTCCATGTTGTTAGGCCTTTTGATTATAGACAGTGAGTCTGAAACCAAGGCTGATGGAAAAAATGGGTTACCTTGGCACAGAACTTTGAACGCCCCACCACAGATAGATTTAACTTACAGGCCAGGTTTTAGATCTATCCATTTCCCAGCCTGCTACAAGAAAAAAGTGCCAGAAAAGGGTGTGTGTAATATATATTTCTCTCTTTTTTCCTTCCTCTCTGCAGAGAGACAATTCCAGTCTGTTTTCTTAGAGCCAAATGATGATATTTCTGAACAGGGCTGGGCATAATCAAAGAGAGCAAAATTGAAGTAACCTGGTGTGCCCTTGATTTCAGTGGGAGAGTTGGGCTGCTCTAATTGAAACCAACAGGACAAACTGCTCACAGTTTGAGGGTGTAATATAGCTTGTAGGTCAGTGACAATATGACAGGTGTAAGAAGAATAATGGGAATTATTGTGGAAATAATAAGAATTATACTCCCTTGCTACCAGCTATGCGTAGGGTAAAACTGCTGCCACCTCTCTCTTTTCCTTCAAATTCAACACCTACCTTTTCCACAGTTACATCTGCACCATACATTTAAAGCACACGCCCCTCCCGATAAGAATCCCGGAAGCTGTAGTTTGCTAACAGTGCTGGGAATCTGACTCTGTGATAGGTAAACTACAGTTCCCCGAGTTCTTTGGGGGAAGCCATGTGCTTTAAATGTATGGTGTGTGTGTGATGGTAGCAATGCTTAAGAACATTTCACAGCAGTCACCCATGTATCTTCCCTCCCTGTGTTGTTTTCCCATTATTGATTGTAAATTGTAAGCTCCTTGCAAGCAGAGACCTGTGTATATTGCCTATGTGCACTGCTACATGCAGTGGTAGCACAGGAAGATTTGTTGTTGTTGTTGTTGTTGTTGTTGTTGTTGTTGTTGTTGCTGTTGCTGCTGCTGCTGCTGCTGCTGTTGTTTTGAATCCCGGCCAGGATTCAGGTCGTTCTATCTGTGCTATTCTGTATTCAAGAACCTGATTCTATAACATTAACTTAAAAAAAAAAATACAAATTGCTCATTCTCATGGTTTTGTTTTCAAAAGGAAAGATTTTTATTTCAAGACTTTGAGGGAAACTCTTTTCCCCTTTTGGAGGATTCTCTCCCCAGCCTGCCACCCTGTGGATGTGAAAGAGGAAATGGCTAGGAAAACAGACATTCTCTGTTGCCCAGGCAAATTAGAGGTTTCCCTCCTGCCTTATATTTTCCGCCAGAAGAAAAAGAAATGACGCTTTCGTGGAATGAGCTTGCGGTCTGGGGTGACAGGCAGGGCCTTCTTCTTGATGGGGTGCGGGGCTGTCAAAAGCCCATTCCGAATGGCCAGCAGCCTGTGCTTCCTGTCAGTGGCCGGCTCTTCCTTTTCCCAGTTGACTTCGGGAACGGGCTTGCCCTTAAGATGCTGGGGCAAGCGGAGGATTAGAAAGGTCAGCTTAGGCCTAGGCTGGGGTGGGCCCAGCTTGAGGAACCTGAGCCCAGTGCTCTCTCTGTCTGCCTCAGCGCCATTTTCTTCCTGACTAGCCACTGGCTTTTTCTCCTGGAAAGATACAGATAAAATGCAACCTGGGTGAGGATATTACCTCAGTGGTTTGTGGGAATCAGCTTAAGAAGGACTTTATGCTTAGAATGAGAAGTGGGAGGGTGTCCAAGCTGGGGATCCACATTCTTTTACCCCCTCCAGGAGAGGAGAGAGGGGGGGTCAGAGGAAGGGGAAATCCTGGGATAGGGAAAAGACCAATCTACGGGAATACGGAGAAAGAGGCCCTCCAGATGCTGCTGGGCTCCACCTCCCATCATCCCCTGACCCCTGGTTACGCCAACAATATCCAGAGGACCAGAGGTTCATCCATCCCTCCTTTTGGAGAAAGCAGAGGTACACTAGTCTAACAAGGTTTATTGGTCACGATAGATGAGGGATGTACAACAGGTCGATCGTGATCTACTGGTAGATCCCTGGGAGGTTTTGGTAGATCACGGTCGATTGCTGGGTTCCTTTCCTTAGCGTTGGTAAAATCGAACCCGCCCCCTCACCCTCCATTGTTGCACAATCTGCACAACAGAAGACAGAGTTTACTCAGTCAGACTGTTTGTTTCCCCAGCGATTTGTTGGTTCCTCTTTCCCCCCAAAAACCTTAAAAAAAACAGGGTTCCTCCATAAAAAAGCTCAACAACTTTGACCTGAACCCCCCCAAAAAACAGGAGTAGATCACTGCCAGTTTTTAATTCTGTATGTAGATCGCAGTCTCTTGGGAGTTGGCCACCCCTGCGATAGATGAACTGAACTGCCAGTATCAAATGCTGGGGACAGATAGCACAGGGCAACTGCAGCCTTCCATCCCTACTTATAAACTTCCCAGCGTAAAAACCCACCTGTGTAGATCAGGCTAGTTTCTACCCTTCCCTGTTCTCCATCCAGGGAACTGAGAGGCATGATCAGAGTTGTAAGACATTTTCAAGCCCGGGATAAACATGCAAGGGGGATATGAAGTATGCCCGCTGAAGGAGAGAGGTCTAAAGGCCAGACAGAGAGGTCTGGAGGGACGCATCTAGAGTCTAACACACAGCTTGCCACACACACCAAGTCACACGCAACCAAAAAATTAGCTGAGGAAAGGTGAGTGGGCTTGTCACCCTCCTGAGCGCACACTGACCTCCTCCTCTTCCTCCTCATCCGGCTGGGTGTCTGCCTGTTCAATAGAAGTCATCGTTTTCTCTGAAAACACCATCTCTCCTGTACGGTTATCAGTCATCTGCATATTTTGAGAGAACAACATTAAGATTGCATGGGAGCGACGGAACAAGTGAAGAAGCCTCCTTACTTTTAAACATTTGTGAGGCGGCAGCATGGTTGACGGGAGGAACATCCTCATGGCCAAGGCTCCACAGAGCTATGGGGACAGATGACTTGGCTTCACAGGGGCAAGGGGGTGTCCTCAAGTGCCTGCACTAGACTTGCGACCCCCTTAGGAAAGAGGTGGAGAGCCTATGCCTGTCCTGTCCCGTCAGCCCTAGACAACATGGCCAGTGGTCATGGATTATGGGAGTTGTAGTCTAGCAACACCTGGAGAGAGCCCTTACTCCCCTCAGAGAGCTGTGGTTCTCAACGTGGCTCAACAGTCAACTCCTCTTCCCAGGGAACTCTGGGAAACGTAGCTCTGTGAGGGCAACAGAGGTCTCCTAACAACGCTCAGCACCCCTTAATAAACTACACTTCCCAGGAATCTTTCGAGGAAGCTCTAACTGTGTAAAGATGTATGATGCCACTTTAAATGTACAGTGCCGATGGGGCCAATCTCAGATTAGACCCATGGAAATTAATTAATCCAAGTTAGTCATGCCCATTAACTTCGGTTGGTCCGCTAGCATGGGACAGAACCCATAGTCTCCAAACAGCATGCACCAGATTATAATACCAGTGGTGGACTGTGGGAAGGAAATAATACATGAGATGGTTGGTTGCTTGAGTTGCAATATATACATGGAGAGCCATTTGTCAGAATGGGTGAAAGCTGACAGGAAACAGGAACTTGCTTCAAGAACCATGTCAAGGTTCAGCCTTGCCAGATAAGCAACTGGGAGTCCAGGGCCTAAGATCTATGCCAGGCTGGTCAAAGGGGTTCTGCTAACTGTGGCTGAGTATCTAAGCTGTCCTCTGCTGCCTTGTGCATATATTTTATACATTACTGACAAAATGCCTTTTAGTCTAGAATTTGCTGTCCCCAAATGGCTACCCAACGATAGGGACGGCCTGGACACCACCAACTATATTGATCAGAACTTGTATCCCCAGGTATTGAATTGCCAGCCAGTGAGGTAAGCTGAGCTTGGTTATCCATGGTTCTTCATTTTGGTTTTGGTTTTCAATAGCTCACTCACTTTGCTGATTTCATGCTGGCTGTACACGGTGGCATTCCCCACTTTCCGCTGCTGCTTCTCCTCGTTGTGATAGTTTGAGGGCAGCTTGCTGATATCAACAGAGGGCTCAAGCTGGTCTTTCCCCAGCACGTCCTCCTACACAATAGACAAAAACAGGTCCTTATACTGTGTAGGGAAAGGAGACAGAGGGTCCCTCCAGATGAACTGTTTATTGAGCATCCTGATTCCCTTGGACAAAACTTACACAGAGGTTAGATTATGCGCGGTCTTTATTTAACATTCATTTCTATTTGTTTGCAGGGAGGTTATACAACGAGCGTTTGTGCTGCGTTCATTCCAATTCGCTTTCGGAGCGTTTGCATGTCTTCCGGTATTTTATCCCACACCTTCCAGCTCATTTCCTCATCACTTTCCTGCCACAAAAAAGTCCATTTCTTTTTCAAAGTGAAATTCATTTGCACTTCAATTATACAAACCTAAACTCTGAGGATGCATTTGGATCCCACCCGCAAAATGCTCACTGTTCGTGCAAGGTACCCTCTTGCCCACCCTAAATTGACCTTTTTACAGTAAGGAAAGTGATGGGGAAAGTGTGAGTCAACAGTTGCTTGACACAACCACCGTATAACCTCTCCAACAAACAAACAATCGATAAAGAGCCATCATTGTCGTTCCGCTCCACGAACTTCATGCAAAGAAATCAAGTTGAATGATTAATAAACAAGTCTGGAAGCCCAACAGCATCAGTTAAAATAAGGAATCAGTTAAAATAAGAATAAACATAAGTTTGTTTTCTTACTAGTCTTCTGTTTGTTTTTGAAATAAATAAATAACAATGTATTTTTTTAAAATAGAAACAAATTTGAGGAACAGCTACCAACAATGCTAGCCTTAATGAGTTCGTAGTTGGTCAATTTCATCAAAGGGTACTTTCAGATGAGAGATTCCTCTCAAGTATGGCTTTGATCCTATTCTAAATTCCCATAAAGTAATTAGCACTGGAACACACTCTCATCCACCTCCAGGGGAAAGCACACACCCAAACAAACATTAACTGTGAACACATCATTCATTTAAAGCACACGACTTGCCCCAGAGAATCCTGGGAACTCTGGTTTACTCCCACAGAGCCACCATTTCCAGCACCACCAATAATACACTATAGTTCCCAGGACTCCACCCCACCCCACCCTTTTTGGAGAAGGAAAATGTGTTTTAAATGTATTGTGCGTATGTAACCTGAGTGCATCATGAGCAAGAAAAAGAATGAGCAGGTTGTGGGGAATTAGATGATAATGAGAACGAGATGGAGAAAAGTTATTTGAGTTCTTCCTTGGGCTTTAAATGTAAAGGATGGGCAGGTTCCGTCTTGAATTCCTAGATGCTGTGCAGTGTTTACTACAGCCTCGGCCAACCTGGGGCTGGTGGGTGTTGCAGACCAAATCAGCCAAAGGATAACAGGATTATTGCAAGACTCCTCCTTTTAATAAAAACCAACTCATTACAGATGCTCACAGAGCATCTGAAGCACCCCTTCTATTATGTGAGATGGGGGGTGTGTGGATCTGATGCTCCCCCTCTCCCTCTCTCATCATCATCATCCCTTACCCGGCTCTGCTCAAAGATGTTGCGAAACTCCTTGAAGAGCCTCTCCACGCTGGGGGGCAGGAAGGCAGCAGATGCCGTGGTCCTTCCTTGCATCAGAGCTGTCAGGCACCAGAATCCCCACACCAGCGGCAGCAGCATCTTGGGCCGATCCCTGATTCTGTCGCTGCCAGAGCCAGACCTGCGCAAAAGGCAGAAGCAGGAAAGGGGAAATATCGGAGAGAGAGGAGCCAACCCAGCAGGCACCGCCCCTGCTGGCTATTCTCAGACCCTCCCCTCCTGCACTCAGGCATCCACCCAACCCCACAACCCTTCGCCCCTTCGCTCTGCTCCAGACAACCTGCATGTACCAGTGCTTAGAGGCCCAAAGGGACAGAGGCCTTTCCCCCCCAAATCCCAGGCAAACCAAGTCGAAAAAAGCAGTGATGGGATCCTGTAGCCTTACAGGTGCTTTGGGGCTCCCAAGGGCTGTGGGTTGGGCCAGAGCATATGCTGTGCCTGCAGAAGGTCCCCAGCTCAATCCCTGGCATGACCAGGTGTCAGAACCCCTGAAGGGTAGCTGCCAGTCAGTGCAGGAAACACTGAGGGTAGATCCACACCATATATTTAACACGCATTTAAAGAACATGATTTCCCCCAATGAATCCTGGGAGCTGTAGCTACCATGCTCATAGAGCAACAATTCCCAGCACCCTTAACAAACTACAGTTCCCAAGATGATATGGGGGGGAGTTGTGTGTTTTAAATGTATGGTGTGGATCTGCCCTGAGGTAGTGGCACCAGTAGACAGACTAAGCGTGTTCCAGTGGAGGGTGGTCTATGAGGAAAAACGGGGCTCTAAAATTTCAGCGAAGACCCTGTGTGAGGGTAAAATTTGCCCCCCCACCTCTCTCACTCCATTTACATCATTATTGTGGTGCCCCCCTCCCCCCATGGCACCAGTGTCCAGCACAGCCCCTAAAACCAAATCTGATAGTGACCTGCCACCCTCCTCACACCCACCCCTTCTCGGCACCCACACCCTTCGGGGTCAGCCACCCCTCTGCCCCACACAGGGGCTGCAGCCCACCTCTTCTTAACCCCCTCGATTCACTAGCCAACCTGTAACTAAGCAGAACTCCCCGTCGGTCAGTTTCTGACAAGGAGCCCATTTGAAAAAAGGTTCCGGTTCCAGAATGTGCCAGCTTTGCCTGACATCTGTCAGGGCAGAGCAGCTGTTTCTCCACACAGACCCATACAGTGTATGTGTGGGGTGTCTTTTTACAGCCTTCCCATAAGCTGCCATAGGCCCCTTGAAGGATTTAGAGGGCCTCACATCCATCGCCCTATTTGCCATGTTTAGTTTGAGCTAGGGTTGACTCCAGAACGTAACATGAATCCCGCAGAGTTCAGCACTAGACGGAACATATGAAGTAACAATAAAGGACACTTCTGAGCATGTCAAGAGTGCTTTCCCCTCACCGTTCAGGAAACAGTCAGGCCCCACTGCAGAATATGAAGAAGCAAGGCTTTTAGGTCAGAGGGGCTGGCCTTCAAAGCCCAGGAAGGCATGTGAAGGCCGCAATCCTAACTCCACTTACCTGGAAGTAAGCACCTCTGAATTCAATAGGTCTTACTTCTGAGTAGATATGGTTAGGATTGCACAAACGTCCACCTCAGTGTCTTCTCCCTCTGCCTCCAGTAATCCAAAGGACCAGATCCCCACATCTCTTCATCATCCACACATTTAAACCCAGCTGCTACCGATAAGAACCCAGCACAACTTACAAAAAAGGAAAAGCAGCACACAATAAAGGCCAAGATATTCAACATTAAAAGCACAGGACTGAAAGCAAACATCTTCAAAGGAGGACTTATGGAGATCCCTGCTGGATCAGGTCTAGGTTCATCTAGACCACACACAGGGCCTGAAGGGCATATTACTTGTGGACATGGAATTTCTATTAAGTCATAGTGGCCAATGGTGGTCATAGTGTGGTGGTGGTGTGGTTAAAGTGTTGGACTAGGACCTGGGAGACAATGCTTCAAAACACCCTCCCAGCCCTGCACCTCACTGGGTGATCTTGGGACAGCCTCTCGGCCAAATTTACCTCACAGATTTCCAGTGGGCATCAAATAGAGCAGGAAGAACTCTATGGCTGACTACATACCATACATGTAAAGCATATGCCCCCTCTCAATATCTTCGGAACTGTAGTTTCTCCCTCAGAACTACAAGTCCCAGCACCTTTAAATTACAGTTCCCAGGGTTCTTTGGGGGAAATCATGTTTAGAGTCAACCCCGGCATACCCACGCTTCCTCTTGTCCCATTGCTTTTCCCCAGGACAACAGTGGCAATTTGTGTTTTCTTTTGCTCCAATTTAGCACTGAAGTGCAAATTTTCCCTAGGAAAGGAGCAGGGCAAGGGGGAAATCGCTCGAATGCATGCCTAGAAAGTGTGGGTCAAGCAGAAAACCATTCGAGTCCCTGCTTTCTAGGTAACAGGACAAACGGAAATTTGAATGAGCCCAAGTAGTGCTATTAAAAACTCAGATAGTAACAGATCTTTGAAGAGCAGCGTGCTGTTTATGGAGCTGGTGGAAGTTGTGGTCCAAAAAACATCTGGAGGGCCCCAGATTGGGGGAGGCTGCTTTTAAATACTGTACCACAGTCATTTTCAATCTGTGTTCCTCGGAGACTTGAACTGGGTTGCTAACTAACCAGACAGAACCACTTTTCACAGCAGTGTGGTTTGCAGGTATTATTGGCTGGCAACAGTGTTCACTAAGCAATCCCTTACTTAGCAAGTTAGAATAGAATAGAATAGAATATATTTTATTGTCATTGTCCCCTTCGGGAACAACGAAATTACTTGGCTGCTCCATCCACCCAGATAGGGCACTCCACACAAAAACAAAACAACTACAAAAACACTGATTAAAACCATACACACTGATTATTCTATTCTATTCTATTCTACATGGAATTTCTATTAAGTCATAGTGGCCAATGGTGGTCATAGTGTGGTGGTGGTGTGGTTAAAGTGTTGGACTAGGACCTGGGAGACGATGGTTCAAAACACCCTCCCAGCCCTGCAACATCACTGTTGTTGTTTAGTAATACAGTAATACAGTAATAATCACTGTATTATTGTTGTTGTTTAGTCGTGTCCGACTCTTCGTGACCCCATGGACCACAGCACGCCAGGCACTCCTGTCTTCCACTGCCTCCCGCAGTTTGGTCAAACTCATGTTAGTAGCTTTGAGAACACTGTCCAACCATCTCGTCCTCTGTCATCCCCTTCTCCTTGTGCTCTCCATCTTTCCCAACATCAGGGTCTTTTCCAGGGAGTCTTCTCTTCTCATGAGGTGGCCAAAGTATTGGAGCCTCAGCTTCAGAATCTGTCCTTCCAGTGAGCACTCAGGGCTGATTTCCTTCAGAATGGATAGGTTTGATCTTCTTGCAGTCCATGGGACTCTCAAGAGTCTCCTCCAGCACCATAATTCAAAAGCATCAATTCTTCAGCGATCAGCCTTCTTTATGGTCCAGCTCTCACTAAGTTAAGTATTATCACTTGCTAATAGCTGCAGAACAAACTGCCATTAAGAGCACAGGAGCAGGGTCCAGTAACAAAGTTGGCAACTGTAACCCTAAAGTCTTCTCCCGCAGGACACAGCCACAGAAGGGAGTTGAATGAATTGTTTAGAATCACTCTGCTAATATTTTGCACAGGGTGACAACTAGGCCTCAGAAGAGCGGACCACACCCTGCACAATTGTATGCTACTGTGCATCCCAGAATACTCCGCAGTGTGAAGGCACTGTAGCAGATATGCAGAGGTCCCTCTGCAAAAACAAAACAACAAAGAAAGTAAATCACAGATTAAAGTGTTTTCTGGGGGCAGAAAGTTTGGAACCCACTGTATAGCAGCAGCCCTGTAATATAAACATTGGATTCCTGTGACTGGTTCTCAAGGCCAGGAAGCTACTCACTTCCATAAGAACAATGGCTGCATTTCTGCCATGTCACCATTAGGTGGTGACTTAGGATTCCAGTGAAACTGACATGTACCCTATTGTCAAAAGTCCACCATGATTAAAAATCCAGGAAATGACTCTCCCCGCCTGGGAAGTGTGTGCATATGTGTCAACTGGAGGAGGGCGGGGGAGAGATTTCGTCATTCCGAACTCTCCTGCTAAATTCATATGGGAAATCAGAAGCCTAGGAGTAGAAATACTCAGAACGGGATGGGAAAAAGTCTCCTAGCTCCCTTGCTGGTAGGATTGCCACTTTTTGCTGCTTTTTGTTTCCAGCAACTGGTATTCAGAAGAAGAAGAGTTTGGACTTGAAATCCTGCCATTCACTCCCCTTAAGGAGTCTCAAAGCAGCTAACAATCTCCTTTCCCTTCCTCCCCCACAACAAACACTCTGTGAGGTGAGTGGGGCTGAGAGGCTTCAGAGAAGTGTGACTAGCCCAAGGTCACCCAGCAGCTGCATGTGGAGGAGTGGGGAAGCGAACCCGGTTCACCAGATTACGAGTCTACTGCTCTTAACCACTACACCACGCTGGCTCCTGCCGCGGCCTGTGGAGGCAGAGCACAACCTTCTCTCCTCCATGATAAAACAAGGAACCCCAGTCAATTAAGCAGCAGAAACAAGAACACAACCAGCCCAGCAGAAAGAATCAATCAAATTTTTATTACGCTCATAGACCAGCATTTAGCAGAAAGAAAGAATGAAAGTAACAGAAGACAATAAATAATGGGCTCCAAATACCCTCTGACATGGCAGTGAAAAAAAGTCAATGCCAGTACTGTGAATCAGGCCAAATGAGCATCAGTTCAGTTGTTTCAAAGTTGGCAATGTACTTTTTCTGCAGCCTGCCCCAGTCAATAGTTTTCCATGAATTAAAAATATTTTAATGTTTGCTGGAAGCCGCCTAGAGTGGCTGGGGAGACCCGGCCAGATGGGTGGGGTATAAATAATAAATTATTATTATTATATTATTTTTATTTCTATACTGAATAGTTTCACCAGAATAGACTCCACGAACAGCTTAAAAATATTCACATGCCACCTTTGAGTTTGAACAACTCCCAGGGTTGAAAGTATTTTACAGTAATCTGGGCAAAGAGGTAGCGTTTCTCCTCATCCAGCAAGATAATGCTTTCTGTGACATATCATAGAATTGTAGAGCTGGAAGGGCCCCTGAGGATCATCTAGTCCAACCTCCTGCAATGCAGGAATATGCAGCGGTCCCATACAGGGATCAAACCTGTAACCTTGGTGTTACCAGCACCAAGCTCTAACAAACAGAGCTAGCCAGTTATATGTGTAAATCCTCAAAACAAAACAAGTACATGTGTTATTTTCTTCAGAATAATTATTTAGTCTCCAAATTTTGCTAGAACTGGCATTATTAATCAACAGGTAAGTTTTCCTAAGTCAAGTGACAGAGCTATTTCATGCTGCAAAGCTTTTAAGAACCACAGTCCTATTAAGCACTTTAGGGGCTGTAGCTTAGAGGGGAAAGTGTTGGTTGCAGGTGAATCGGGCCTGCTATCCAATGCACACTTACTTAGAAGTAACCTCCTCCATTCCCTCTTACAGGGTAAAGCAGGAGGTCCCAGGTTCAATCCCCAGCATCTCTGGACAAGCCTGGAAACTATTTCAGTCTGAAATCCTGAACCGCCACTGCCTATCAGTGTCATGTAAACTGTACTGAGCTAGAGGGATCAGTGGCCTGATTCCCCGGTTGCTTCCAAACAACCTGTTTACTAGGCACTCATTTCAATTTGTTTATGGAGATGTTATACATCAGACAATTGCTTTCCCACACTCTCCAGAATGTTTTCCCATCCCGTTCCTTCCTGCAAAAAGTCTGGTGTTTCATTTTGCTTTAAAGCAAGTTTGCTATGCAAAAGTGTCAGACCCACTTAAATCGCACAGCCCTGAATTTCCAAGTACTGTATACCACCGAATCCTGCATACAAAACAGCAAGAGTCTTGAAGCACTTGTGGTCTATGTCAGATTCTAGATGGAATCGGGGCTACTCATGCATGCAAGTTTTTTGTTCCACATGACATCAAAAATGCAAATCTACCCACTCCCCATTTAACCCAAATTTCTGCTTACCACATAAAATATGGTAAGTAAAAAATTGCAGTACCTATTTTACCTCTGCCAAAACTGCTGGTCAGTCATGTGTGTGGTGACTGGAGAGATTGCGTATTTCGCTGCCACACTCCTTAATTCTGCTTGTTCCTCACCTGAGCACAACCTAGCCATTTTGTTTCAGGTGGCCTTAGGGTGAATTTGCTGGGACGTCCAACCCTGGGAACATTGGCAACGGTCTTGAATGTTTTCCACTTTCGAATTATCTTTCTCACTGTAGAATGATGGACTTAAAATTGGTTGGATAACCCCTTATAACCCATCCCAGTTTCATGAGCAACAACTATTGCTTCTCTAAGAGCATTGCTGATGTGTTTCCTCCTTGGCATTGCGCAGCTACAACACACCTGAATGCTCCAGGCCAGCAAATTGAAACTTCATCTTTTATAGAGTTGGGCACATTTGCTCATGATCAATTAAGCAAAGGCATTTGATTAGCTGCTACTTAGCTTCTTAATTGCTATGGAAGCAGTAAGGGTGTATTTAGTTTTTCTCCATTTTGGCTTTATTTCTGTCAAATAAATCATGGCACGGTGTAATATGCCGAGGTTGTATTTACCCAATTTTCAGACCTGTTAAGGAAAGATGATTTCCTCATCGCCAGCTGCCTCTGTCTGGCTTCTGATACCTGCTAGTCAGATACCTCCGGGAAGCCCACAAAGAGGCCTTGAAAACAAACAAACACGCGCCCTTTGTTGTGGCTTCCTGCTCTCTGGTCTTCCCACGACTTGCTGCCTCTGTAGCAATTTAGGGCTAATTTATCCTCCACGAATTTGCTTTAGAATCTAAACGAGTGACCCTGGCCGCATCTTGAGGAAGTAAACTTGTGCGTCGTTCCTTGTTTTGCAACATTATCACCTGGTCCCCCAAGAAAGGTATCGCGCGCCCTTTCCTGGTCCCGTTTCCTGCTTGGCGGGGGGGTGTGCTTGTGTGTGTGTGTGCGTGGCCTGTGTGAACACTAAGCCCCGCCCCTTCCAGCCCTCGGCTCCTCCCCTCGTGGAACTGACTCACTGCTGCTAATTTAATTCCTCTGCTCATTCCAAGGATTCCAGAGGAAAACTGTCACCTTTCCAAAATACCACGCAGGCCTGTTGCTCCTCTGCGCGCACCACCACGCTGCTCTTCTTCCCAATCCCAAGGAGTGGGCAGGAACCTCCTGGATGAGTCAAAATTAACCCTAGCGGTGAAGAGCTTTTATTCTCCTTTTTTTCCACGCCCCCCTTCCCCCCACCCTTAAAGCAAAGTTCAGGGAAAGTTTCTCCTTTACGTTCTCCCCCCCCCCGCCTCCACTAGCGCGCACAAAACCGGCCTCTTGGGTATCTTCTGAAAGTAAGTAATATTTCCTCCCCTCCTCCCAATCGTTCGTTCTGTTTAATTTCCTTCTTGGGAGCAAGCCCTGACAGGGAAGATTTCGATTTAAACGCGCATCTGGTGGTGAGCTGTGATTTAGCTTTTGATTTTGGTTTGCAGGGAGGAAAAACGTTGCTTGCAACTTTTCTTCTTTTGCGGGAAAAGTCTACCACCACTTTAATTTTAATTTAAAGAAGAGGAAGACTGGAAGCGTGAGGGTTTCTGTATGTGTACATAAATATTTTGCGGTTTTAATTTATTTTATGTATAGGTACTGATATATATACAGGTACTGAAATATATATATTTGCCACTGGATTGCTTGGGACTATGTTTTCAAAAGATCTTTATACCGGTAATATCCAGTAATTTGTGTGAATTTCACGTTGTATTCTTTAATTTTGCACTTAAGTAGTAAGAGGTTGCCGCCGTTAACCCTCTTAATATAAACGTTTTTGAATGTGAAATCTCGAAGCAGAGAGATGGGAGGAGTACCACACCTTTTTTAATGGCTTGATTGTGTGCCTGTGAGTTTCTCTTTGTCTGAGTAAAGGACAGGGGCTATAACTTAATGTCTGAAAGCCAAGAGTTCATTAGGTTGCTTGCAGGGGGCAATTGTGTGAATCGGTGTAGTTTTGATAGCGAGTTTCAATGGAGGGCGGAGATGGGTTTGTTCCAGATTTTATTTTGTTAAGCTTGATCCTCCTCTTGGAAGGGATGTAGTGTGTGTTTAACTTTTCCCATCTCCTCTCTCCCTCACAATGTCAGCCATTAAGGGAGGGTAGTCTTTATCTTACCTGATCTATACATTCCCCACTGCCCCAAGGGTCAACAAACACTTCCCCAAAGTCCTCTGCCCATTTACCAGTATTTGTAAGCCACACACAATGGGAATTACTTCTGAGTAAACATTGGGGGGGGGAGTACCCTCCTTCAAAGGTATCTGTGAGTGTGTGAGAGATGATTCAGAGACTTCTGAGCAAGGAGAACCCTCTTTTTAAAAATCAAAATGTAGAAATTCTGATTTGTGGGCTGCCTGATTAGTGTTGTTAGGAAATACCTGAGCCTACACAGGCCAAAACAAGGCTCGTTTTTGAAATGTTCTGTGAAAGGGAAAAGTTCAAACATATGTCACTCCTACTGTGTTGTTGTGGGTGGCCAAGATCTGAAATATAGAAGTGTCATCTGGCAATCCTGGTTCTAGGGCAACGGTGATCCAACTTCAGGCTTGAAGGATCTACTTCATTTTTTACTGCAACCCTGAGATCCCTCAACCAGAGCCAGATGCAAAATGGTGGTTCGGGAAGTGGAGCCAGTTCTCTTCTGCTGCCTGTGAGTGGAAGAACCAGCTTACAATAAGACTCCCTTGTCCAAAACTCTGGAGAGCTGTTGCTGGTCAGTGTGAACAGTGCTGCACTAGATGCACCAATGGTCAAAGCTGGTATAAGGCGGCTTCTGAAAAAGAGTACACAGTGGATTGTAACAATAAGCATTCAAGCTGCCCAGCAAAACTATACAAAGACCGGGGCAACCACATACACTCAGGTTATTGTATGATCTACTGTCAATTATCCAAATAGCTAATGGTAGTAGAGTTGCAGGGGGTAATTTTAGACCTGGGATTTATTAGTCTTTGTAGATAGAAATGTGTGCTACTTTTGTCAACATGTCAGCAGCCCCTTCCATATTTGGGGGTTCTCTGCCCATTCATCTGAGCAGGAATCCTGGCCATCTCCCCCCAAAGTCCTGCCCTGGTGGCATTACTGAGAAGTAGAGCTGCTATCTGCCTGCCCTTTATTTTAGGTGGTTCAATTCCCTCTCAGCTCCCACCCCATTTTGTCAAAGGCCCTTCGCTAGAGTTAGGAAAAAGTTTTTGGATGGATAGCCGTCATCTCCCTGAGTTCCTCACATTCAAGCCCAAAGCATCTTTGAATATTTTTAAAAACGGACTTCTGTGTTGCGTCCAATGCTAGCCCTACTCATTGTAGTAGTCCCAACCGAAACTAATGGAAATGATTAACTTTGGGATCATTAATTTCAGCTGGGTTGATCCTGAGTAGAACTTGGTTAAAAATACAACCCTGTGGCTCCAAAGGTTGTCTTATTTCAGGCTAGTTTTCTCAGGACCAGGTAACACTGGGGGAGTTTTGTTAAGCCGTAAGGAAAATTTGCCAGTCTGCCTGTCTTGCATGTATAGGTGGAGTTGCGATTGAATTGTCTGTGTGCCACATCTAGTGAGCAGATGTGTTGGCGCTGAAACTGTTGTATGCATCATGTCATGGCTTTTGCAACTGCAGCGCCTTGCAAGCAAGGGTGGGCCAGTAAATGTGTGTGTATGAGAGGGGTGGGGGGTGGGCAGGTTGGATACAGCAGTTTCCATTTGCACAAGACCTTGATGTGACTTGTTCCAAAAACAAACATGACCTTTCACATGGGTGCATGCGTTTCTCAAATTACAGGATGAGGTTGGGGCCCATTGCTGCTTTGTGGAGGGCAGCTTGCTTTTCTTAACTTCCATGCAACTTTTTTTTTTCTTTTCCTTTGTACATGAAAACTTGTGGAAAGCAAATCAAAACACTGCATTTGAGGCATTTTGGAGTTGTGTATTCGTAGCCACCTGCGACTGACCCTTCTGTCTGTGTCTGCTGCAAACTCTGCAGAACAGTTAAGCTTTTGGAATGGGAAGTCTAGATCCCACCTTTGTCTTTTGAAATTTTACTCCATTTTGCAGGCTCTACACAGGATCAAAATTATCTTAGCATTTCCTCAGTTCGTGGCATACAAAGGCATTGAATGAGACCTACCCACTAGATTGGCTTGTTCTCAAAATGGAGTCTTCATAGACTCCTTTTTTTAAAAAAAGAAAACTTTAGCCCCAACAATAATTGCTGGAGCTCTTTCTCTGTGCATCATTTTCCTTTTGTTTATTTTAGCTTTATTTGGGTTTACCACTTGCATTAAGAGCCTTCCAAAATAACAGTCTGCAGGGTCTGTTGGAAAAATGGTTTTTATTATAAAGGTAGTAAAATGTGTAGCTCAATCGGCGTTTCCGTTCGCTGCATCGGTTTCGCCAGGAGCGGCTTAGTCATGCTAGCCACATGACCTGGAAAAACTGTCTGCAGACAAATGTTGGCTCCCTCAGCCAGTAAAGCGAGATGAGCGCCGCAACCCCAGAGTCGTTCGCGACTGGACTTAACGGTCAGGGGTCCTTTACTCATTTTTATCTAATTCTAAACCAGTAAAAGGTAAAGGGCCCCTGGACAGTTAAGTCTAGTCAAAGGCGACTATGAGGTTGCGGCACTCATCTCGCTTTCAGGCCGAGGGAGCCGGCATTTGCCCACAGACAGCTTGCCGGGTCATGTGGCCAGCATGACTAAACCGCTTCTGGCGCAACGGGACACTGTGACGAGTGCCAGAGCCACAGAAACGCCATTTACCTTCCCACCACAGTGGTACCTACCGGTATTTATCTACTTGCACTTGCATGCTTTCGAACTGCTAGGTTGGCAGAAGCTGGGACAGAGCAACGGGAGCTCACACTGTCGCGGGGATTCGAACCGGCAAGTCCAAGAGGCTCAGTGGTTTAGGCCACAGCGCCACCCACGTCCCTAAACCAGTGTGGTGCAGAGGCTTCAGCTGTTTTGCAAGACAACTCTCATCAACTCCAGGTTGCGGAAGACTGGGTTGGACTAGGACCAGGGAGGCCCAGGTTCACATATCTATCCTGCCAGGAAACATGCTAGCTGACCTTGGGCCAACTACTACCTCTCAGCCTAACCTACCTCACAGGATTGTTCAGAAGATAAAAGAGAGTCTGGAAAGAACCATGTATGCTAGCTAGCTGAGTACCTGGAGGAAGAGTGGGATATGAAATATATAATTTACTCAGGAATAGCTGGAGTTCATGGGATTTACTCCCATCTGATATAAATTGTAGCTGTAGTTTATCAAGCGTAGGCTCCATTCTTTAATACCTTTAATTCCAGTAGTGCAGAGTCAAAAGAGCATAATTTTGCTGTGGAACGTGGTGAAAAGAAACAAAGGCTGCTGGGAAATGCTAAGAGAAAAAAGTACTCAAATGCTGAAAATAGATACTCTGTACACTGATTTGTATAGTTACTTTTCACTTAAGAGCTACAGTTCCCCTTAAACTACAGTTCCTAGGAAGCTGTGTGCTTAAAATGTGTTTTAAATGTACAGTATGTCTGCCTGCCGGTACCTATGTTTAGCAATTTGTGGCCCCTTGACAGCCCAAAAGGGGAGAGAGAACCAACTCTTTCATAGTATACAAAAGCTCTTCTGTCTGCTTGAATGAAGGCAACTTTTTTTCCCCTTTTTGCCATAGACAAGTGGCTATTACAAGTCTCTCGGAGCTGTTTATAAACAGAGTTTATAAATCAAGCACTTAGTTCTTCCTCAGTAAATAACACTTTCAAGCAGTTTTTCTTTCTTTCGGATTTGTGCAGTGCAATATGGATACCCTCTCCTTTCCTTTTTTCCATACTTTTTGTGGAGATATGTGGGGTATCGACTAAATGTCAACTCAAAATGTCTGCCTAATGTCTGAGGCGAGGTGCTTCAATTTGGATTGTCCGGATGACGATATTCTTCATTGTCCACTCATATTGGTTTATGCGGAGATGGTACTTGTGCAGAACTGTTATAGGCAGAACTGTTATAGGCGTTCCCCCCATATGAATTATCCGTTCAATGTTTGCCCTTCTTTCGAACCTTTGTTTTGTTGCCAAAGAACATCCAATTTCCTTTGTTCCAGATGACTCTACAGCTCAGCTTTCCCAAAACTAGGCCGCACTCTGAAAATCACTTAAATAGTATAAGTGGTTTCGAGGTTGCAGCAGTACAGGAAATCCAGTTGGGTGGGACAACCCAAGCCCCCAAGCCCGGAAGAGGAGACTTGAAGGAAGCTGTTCCCTCTGGATTTATTGTAGATGGGAAGTTTGTCAGGCGAGCCTAGTTCCCTCCCCATCTCACCCCGCCCCTTTGCCACTTAAAAATGAGAGGAAAACCTCAGTGCAAAAGCAAAACAACAACAACAACAACAACCAAAATCAGTTGTTCTAACTTTCACAACGCATGTCCTTGGCCTGGTTCTGAGGAAGTTTGTGGTTGTGATTAATCTCACGCCAGGGAAGTGCCTTTCTTCGTAAAAAGTTTTATCCGTCTGGGAAGGTCGCAGCTGTTGGAAGCCTTCTGGCGGTGGTGGTGGTGGTGATGCAGGGTTAGCAAAGGAAATTAAGGCCCACGATCCTAAAAGGCGGGGTGGGGGGGAATCTGATCACAGATTAAAGAGCCAGCCCCCTTCCTGTCTTTTAACGCAAGACGTAATCCATGCTGGAAGGCTTCTTTGTCTTGCTGCGGATTGTGCTCCCAGGGGTCACTTGAACTGGCGTAACCAGGCAAAGAACCGGGTTTCCACTTGACAGGGAACAGTGAAGGGGGGGCAGGAGAGGCCTACACTTTTTCGTTCTCCCCCCCCCCCAATCAATCTGGTTTCTCTGGAGGAGACTTAATTGGCCTACGCTGGACTTTTCACTCAGACAACAACCACAACCCAGTTTTTGCTCTTTACATTTCAACCCAGCTCGCCTCTCCAGTCCAGTACAAATTTCTCGCTTCCAGGGTCTACAGTAGACTCAAGGTCGACTGAACTGGCCATCGCCTCCCCAAAATGAGGCAAACCTTGCTATAACAACTGTCAATTAGAATATCTCCCTGCCCCCCCCCCCCCCCCACGGAGAAACATGCTGTTTTCTTCAGCACCCTTAGAGGTTTGCCACTTTGGCTTCATTTGTTTTATTTGTAAAGTGGTCCTGCCTTCCCCCATGTTGCTCTGTGTCCGTATGACGCCCCACCCCCCTCATACAGATATTGATGCCAAAGGCCAATCCACCCACCTCAATACTATCATGTTGTTGTTGGCATCCGTCTGTCTCAAGAGACAATGGAGTGCGCCTCCAGGGGTGAAGTCAAACTGCTGCGTTAGCAGCACTGAAGTGATATCCCCTCAGTGCATGCCTGGGCAGTGTGTATGGAGGTCCTGGGCTGCCCAGACAAGACCCCCTGCTTGGACTCGCTGAGGTTGTCCAAAGGAAAGCAGAGCAATATCTTTGGCATTGGTTTGGCTTTGGCTGCATGAGTTCAAGGCACCATCCAACCATCTTAGGGACTCCATTCCGGATTTGTGTAGGGTTTACTCCTTAGCCGGTGCTCGGCACCTTTCTCCCCAACCAGGGAAATGGTTCTTTAGCATTCCCTTCCTCCACCATGAATAGAAACAATTCACATAATACATTTAAAGCTCTATGATACCACTTGAAAAAGTTGTGGCTTCCCCTAAAGCAGTGGTTCTCAACCTTGGGAGCCCAGATGTTTTTGGCCTGCAACTCCCATCAACTCTAGCTAGCAAGACTAGTGGTCAGGGATGATGGGAGTTGTAGTCCAACAACATCTGGAGACCCAAGGTTGAGAAAGGCTGCCCTAAAGAATTCGGGAAGCTGCAGCTTGTTGAGTGTGCAGAGAAGAGACCCCTATTCCTCTCCCAGAGCTACCATTCCCAGAGTGGTTTTAACAGTCAATCCCTCTTCCCAATGAATTCTGGAGGATTGTCGCTCTGCAAGGGAAATAAGAGTCTCCTAACAACTCTCTGCACCTTAACAAACCATAGTTCCCTAGTAGATCTGGTGGCTGAGTGGTGGTGAGACCTAGGCAGATCAGGCCTCTTAAGAAACTTCCTATCTTAGATCTACTGCTCTGTTAGTTTTCAGTAGGTAGGCCTGCTGTCTCCTACGGGTGAAACTGGCACCCAGATAACATCTTTCCACTGCCCACAGTGCCTGGCCTCCCTTCACCTCCTCCAGACCTTAATTAATTGCACTGCTGCTATGATCAACTTCACAGCCCTCTCCTCACTGCGTTTCACTAAAAACAACTCCTCCCCAAAAACCAGGTTAACAACATGGGACTACACTTCAGGGTTGCCCTACATTACCTCTACACTTCCTCCAGGAAAATGGGCATAAGAACAGTACTTGGCAGGGTAGGTGTAACCCACACTCTCGGCCATAGTCCTTTCCCCTGCAATATGGGTCTATTATGCTATACCATGTTCACAAATTGAGAAGAAAATCACTCCCCCCCCCCCTATGAAATAAGACCTTAGGGCAGGCATAGGCAACCTTGGCTCTCCAGATGTTTTGGGACTACAACTCCCATCATCCCTAGTTAACAGGACCAGTGGTCAGGGATGATGGGAATTGTAGTATCAAAACATCTGAAGAGCCAAGGTTGCCTATGCCTGCCTTAGGGCATGAACACCTGACTTACTGCTAATTTTTAATTGACATAAAAGTAAGGGTAATGGGACCCCTGACCATTAGGTCCAGTTGTGACTGACTCTGGGGTTGCGGCGCCCATCTCGCATTATTGGCCGAGGGAGCCGGCATATAGCTTCCAGGTCATGTGGCCAGCATGATTAAGCCGCTTCTGGCGAACCAGAGCAGTGCACGGAAACACCGTTTACTTTCCCGCTGCAGTGGTACCTATTTATCTACTTGCACTTTGACGTGCTTTCGAACTGCTAGGTTGGCAGGAGCAGGGACTAAGCAACGGGAGCTCACCCTGTCGCAGGGATTCGAACCGCCGACCTTCTGATCGGCAAGCCCTAGGCTCTGTGGTTTAACCCACAGTGCCACCCGCGTCCCTTAATTGACATACTACTGCCTAATCACAGCTACACTAAATCCAACATACTTGAACTTTCTATTGGGCAGCAGTGAGGAGCAGTCAAGGCGTCTCAAACCAATAGTCAATAATGATAATGAGAGTTTCACTCTAGCCTCTGACTCAATGGCTTGATCCGCTTTCCTAAATGTCAGTCATTTGGGTGGGATTTCATTCACAGACTGCAAACATTGAAAAGTAGGAGAAGGCTTATTCCCCACGAAACAAATTGAGAATTGGGGGCTGCACATTTTTGCCTCAGATCTCGGGTTCTACAGAAGCTAGAAAAAGGAAAAAAGTTGGTAATCTGGGAGCAGCTGCCGGTGTCAAAACCCTTCCTTGTCACAGCTAAAACTTGAGATGATGGTCCTTAGCCTTGCTGTCTCACTTAAATACTCTTTAAATACAGGGTAGTTGTATCAGCAGCTATTACTCATTGCTAAATTGAACCTCTGCTATTAGAGGTAATATACCTCTGTTTACGAGACACAGAGATCAAAGAGCGGGAGATATTTGTTCCTTTGTGCTCTAGTTATAAGTTTATCGGGGGCATCTGATAGCCGCTGCTGCTGAGACAATGCTGGACAACAAATATTATTTGCCTTGCTGCTTCCAATCAGTTCTCGGGTCAGCATAGGAATGGGCAACTTAACTCATGGCAGACGTATATAGGGCATGTCCCAATGTCATTTTAGGACCTGGGAGACCAGGGGTCAAATCCCTACTTGGGCATGGAGCTCACTGGGTGATGTTGTTGGACCAGTCACTACCTCTCTCAGACTAACCTACCTCGCAGGGTTGCTGTGGGGATTAAATGAGGAGGAGGGAGAAACATGTATGTCACCCTGAGCTCCTTGGGATAGGGAGGCAATAAATAAATATGCAGAAGGTGCCAGGTTCAGTCCTCTGCATAGAATTGTAGCATTGGAAGAGGGACCACGAGAGTCGTCTAGTCCAGGGGTAGGCAACCTAATACCCGTTGGCCAGATGTGGGCCAATCGTCTTCTCAATCCGGCCCGCGGACGGTCCAGGAATCAGCATGTTTTTACATGAGTAGAATGTGTGCTTTTATATAAAATGCATCTCTGGGTTATTTGTGGGGCATAGGAATTCGTTCATTCCTCCCCCCCCCCCCCCAAAAAAGTAGTCCGGCCCACCACATGGTCTGAGGAACGGTGGACCGGTCCTCGGCTGAAAAAGGTTGCTGACCCCTGGTCTAGTCAAACCCCCTACAGTCTTTTGCCCAACGTGGAAATTTAGAGTCTCATGCTGTACCATCTGAGCTATCCCAGGTAGGTTGGGAATGTCCTCTGTCTGAAATCCTAGAGAATATTATCTACCCAGTGTGAATAATTCTGAGCTAAATGGACCAATAGCCTGACTTGGGAAGGTGGCTTCCAATGCCCTTCAGATATTATTGAGAACCCCCAGCTCCCATCATCCATAACCATTGGGCATGCTGGCTAGGTTAAGACTGGGGGGAGTTAGGAGTCCAGGAGCCACAGGTTCCCCACCCTTGATCTAGGACTAACTATATGACACCAAGCTTTCCACATGTAAAAACAACCAAATGGTAAGGAAAGGGAAAATGCAGGTGAGCTGTTGCCCATCTTCTGTCAGTTAGAAAACTTTCCGCTCCTCCATCCCTCAGATCTGATTGCCGCCTGTTCTGCTTTCTTCCAGGTAACCCTCCTGACACCATAGAGCCTGGCAGCTGGGGCGAGGGGGCCAGCCCCTCTGGGGAGATGGGGGACGCTGGGGAGAAGGGTCTTGACAACGATGCAGAAGGGGTCTGGAGCCCTGACATTGAGCAGAGTTTCCAGGAGGCCCTGGCCATCTACCCTCCCTGTGGGAGGCGGAAGATCATTCTTTCGGACGAGGGGAAGATGTACGGTAGGTGGGACTTAACTTTGACACATTTGACCGGCTGCTCTTGTCCTTGGTTCTCTTTGGGGATCATCCTGCAAGCCATAATATATGATAAGAAGCAATGGGCTTAGAATACGTGAGGTAAAAAGAAATGAAGAAGAAGCTTTTCTAGCTCCCTGAAGAAATGGAGGGAGCTGGGAAGGTGGCCGCTGATGGTGATGTATTCCTGCGGTACACCGCTAGCAGCGCCTTTTCCCTTCCAGCTCTGAGAGGAGGAAAGAGGTAGTCCTCACATGCGGCCTCCATGGTACTGTGCCATAGATGCTGTGCAGAAGGCTCTCTTTAGGGACAGAAAAGAGCCAGCAGGGCCAGGAAGAGAAAGGAGGGAGCTCCATGCACCGTTGTAAACAGAGGCCCTACAATGTGCCATGCTAGACCTATAATGACAGGGACTCACCTGGAGGCAGCTCTTACTCTCCATAGGCGAGCGGCTAATGACAACTCCATTTTCAATTATGCAATTTGTAGCATCCCTTTCTTTTAGGGAACTGCTGCATCAGCATCCTGCATTTGGACAAGTCACTCTCTCTTAGCCTGACTCACCTCCCTGGGGTCTTTAGAGGCAGTGTGGGGTGTACTTTTGGTGATGGGGGACAACCGTCTGCAAGGTCTGCTGGAGGAGGGGTCAGGTTTGCACCCACCCACCTTCTTTAAACGTCTGCGGTGGGTGTGACCTGACAGTCCAGATGATTCAGAAGTTACCAGGGTTGTGTCTCTGAGCACGTGCAGAGTTGGGGAGGCTGCAACCTCAGCATGCTTTGACCTGCCCCATGTGGCAGCTTAGCATTGTTGTCAGCGGCATGGTCAAGAGAGGCGGGGGAATGCCACCTCTGTATATGGTGCTCAAGTTGGATGGGTTTTCCTGATTTCCTGCCTCTTCTCTCTCAGGCCGCAATGAACTCATTGCCCGCTACATTAAACTGAGGACAGGCAAAACACGGACCAGGAAACAGGTAAACATGATGGGCTTGACATGAAGCCTAAGGCTGCAGGAAATAAATCTGAGGTGTGTGGGGAGAATGAGGCTTGGTGAGATTTCCCCCTTTCTCTCCACAGAGTTTCCTGCTAAGTCTCTCCCCCAACTCCTTCCACAGGTCTCCAGTCACATCCAGGTTTTGGCCCGGCGGAAAACCCGTGAGATTCAGGCCAAGCTCAAGGTGAGTCCCTTCCCTGCACTCCCTGAAATGTTTATGACAAGCTTGCACCTCTGGATTCCCTACCCGTCCTGCTGAAGGAGGAGGAGTAAGGGGGTACATATATTACCCCCCCCAAAGTCCCATAATGCTTTGCTGGTACTTGGGACAAGCTCTAGGTTTGAGGGAAGTTATTGGGAAAGTGCCATGTCTCTGGGAGAATTGTTTTATTATTATTGTGTGTTCCGTTAATTACCCATCGTTCACCATCAACGTTAAAAAACAAATTACAGTCACTGGAATAGGGTGGTTCCTGAAAGCACATCTCTCAGGTGTCAAAGATGGCAACTACAGTGGTCCCTCTTTGGAATGCTTTGGTTTTAGAATGGACTTCCGGAACGGATTAAGTTTGAGAACCAAGGTGCCACTGTATATAATGAAGGCTTCAGGCCTAGGGGCTGCCACAGGGGATGCCTTCTCTTGGGCTGCTACCACCCACCCCAAATATCTGACAGCCCCCGCTGCCAACCTCAACATCTGAGGAAAGAAATGACACTTTGGGATATTTGGGTCCTAAGCCATTTAGGGCTTTAATGTGAGTGCCTTGAGTTTACCGGATAACAGAAGCGGGGCAAGCAGCTGTGGTGGCAAATGAGAAGAGCTCTTTTCCCAGCTGCAGTGAGGTAGCCGCCATTTTAATTTCCCCAAAGCCCTGTCACCTCCAAAGTAGCATCTGCAAGGGGCTGGTTTTCTGCAGTGGACCAAGCATGTTGATTTTTCAAGACTGTCGTCCCATCCCACCCGTCCTGCTTTGAGCTGGGAGAGCATCTCTGAGCAGCTGCAGTGAGCAAGGGGAGATATCCGTCTTAATCTGGGCCCTCCTACATCCCTGATGTAGGAGCGTTGCATCGGGCCCTGGGGAGGAATTAACAATGATGGCTCCCTAGCAGCTGCTCTGAGCATGAAGGAGCAGAGGCAGACAGAAAGGGGCCCAGTACAGGCAGCTGCACTGAGCAGGTGGGCCTGTTTTAAGGAAACCTCGCTGATCGATGCTGAGAGGCGCCCTGAAGGGCTTCAGCAAGCAAAAGGAGCCCACTTAAACCCCCCTCCCCACCATGGCTGTGATGCAGCACTGCTACCAAAGGTGAGAGCTGTTTCCTAGTTCTGCTGGATCTCTCAGCGGCTTTTGACACCATCGACCATAACATCCTTCTGGACCGCCTAGAGGGGTTGGGAGCTAGGGGCACTGTTATACAGTGGTTCCGCTCCTTCCTCCTGGGCCGTGTTCAGAAAGTGGTGGTGGGGGATGAGTGTTCAGACCCCTGGGCTCTCACTTGTGGGGTACCTCAGGGCTCTGTCCTCTCCCCCATGCTTTTTAACATCTATATGCAGCCGCTGGGAGAGATCATCAGGGGGTTTGGGCTGGGTGTTCATCAGTATGCGGATGATACCCAGCTCTACCTCTCTTTCAAATCAGAACCAGTGAAGGCGGTGAAGGTCCTGTGTGAGTGTCTGGAGGCGGTTGGAGGATGGATGGTGGCTAACAGATTGAGACTGAATCCTGACAAGACAGAAGTACTGTTTTTGGGGGACAGGGGGTGGGCAGGTGTGGAGGACTCCCTGGTCCTGAATGGGGTAACTGTGCCCCTGAAGGACCAGGTGCGCAGCCTGGGAGTCATTCTGGACTCACAGCTGTCCATGGAGGCACAGGTTAATTCTGTATCCAGGGCAGCAGTCTACCAGCTCCATCTGGTACGCAGGCTGAGACCCTACCTGCCCGCGGACTGTCTCGCCAGAGTGGTGCATGCTCTAGTTATCTCTCGCTTGGATTACTGCAATGCGCTCTACGTGGGGCTACCTTTGAAGGTGACCCGGAAACTACAACTAATCCAGAATGCGGCAGCTAGACTGGTGACTGGGAGCGGCCGCCGAGACCACATAACACCGGTCTTGAAAGACCTACATTGGCTCCCAGTACGTTTCCGAGCACAATTCAAAGTGTTGGTGCTGACCTTTAAAGCCCTAAATGGCTTCGGTCCAGTATACCTAAAGGAGCGTCTCCACCCCCATCGGTCAGCCCGGACATTGAGGTCCAGCGCCGAGGGCCTTCTGGCGGTTCCCTCGCTGCGTGAAGCCAAGTTACAGGGAACCAGGCAGAGGGCCTTCTCGGTAGTGGCGCCCGCCCTGTGGAACGCCCTCCCTTCAGATGTCAAAGAGAACAACAACTACCAGACCTTTAGAAGACATCTGAAGGCAGCCCTGTTTAGGGAGGCTTTTAATGTTTAATAGATTACTGTATTTTAATGTTCTTTTGGAAGCCGCCCAGAGTGGCTGGGGAGACCCAGCCAGATGGGCGGGGTATAAATAATAAATTATTATTATATTATTATTATTATTACCATGTCAGGGACACTGAAGGGGCAGTTAAAGGGACTCAACGTTGCTTCAGTCTATCAGCCGCCAAACATCAGGGTGATTTTTTTCCCCTGGAGAGGCAGGCTGGAGGGATAGGTCAGGGAGTTCTGAGTTCTTTGAGATGAGATTTGAACGAAGCTTAGTAATTAGCAGGGGAAGAACGAAGTGTGACTGCAAACCAGGAATCCTGGTTTTCTGAGGGGATTTTTTAATAGGACAATATTGGTATTGACCTCCCTAAGGAGTCCGTTCCACTGTCAAACAGCTCATCCTGTCAGAAGCTCCTTTGATATTTAGTCGGAATCTCCTTGTAATTTGAAGCCATTGGTCTGAGTCCTACCCTCCAGGGCAGGAGAAAAGCTTGCTCCATCCTCCATGTGGCAACCACAGAGCCTAGGGCTTGCTGATCAGAAGGTCGGCGGTTCGAATCCCCACGACGGGGTGAGCTCCCGTTGTTCGGTCCCTGCTCCTGCCCACCTTGCAGTTTGAAAGCACATCAAGTGCAAGTAGATAAATAGGTGCCGCTCCGTCGGAAAGGTAAATGGCGTTTCTGTGCGTTGCTCTGGTTCGCCAGAAGCGGCTTAGTCATGCTGGCCACATGACCCGGAAGCTGTCTGCGGACAAACGCTGGCTTCCTCGGCCTATAGAGCGAGATGAGCGTGCAACCCCAGAGTCGTCCGTGACTGGACCTAACAGTCAGGGGTACCTTTACCTTTATCCTATCTCTTCTCAGTCTCCCCTTTGGTGGGCTAAACATACCCAGTTCTCTCAGCCTCTCTTCGTAATGGAGTCCAGTGCAGTGATTTCTAAGCAATTCTTCAGGGTGTGGTCTGGGCCTCAGCAACTGATGCAGCCCCCTTTCTGGAGCTAAGCAGGTGTGGGTCTTGAATACCACATTGAATTCCATAATGGAAGGAAAGGCAGCATGTAAATGATAGTAATTATACTATCATTTGTAACTCAGTGGCTCACAAGGGGGCTAGCCCCTAGGCACTCCAGGGTGAACACCTTATAACAGGGGTGTTTAACCAACTGTCCTTGAGGCACTGCTGGCTTCCAGCTCCCATCAGCCCCAGCCAACATGGCCAATGGTCAGGCATGATGAGAGTTGTTCTCTAGTAGTGAGTGATCCCTTCATCATTGGCTTCCTCAATGAGAAGGCAGATGATGACTGATGGTTTGCCTATACGGCACCTTGTCCCCTACAAATGTCTCCTGTGGGGTGATAGCCCCAGATGCAATTACAGTACCCCCACAGTCAAAGTTATGTGTGTCATTATGCACCCCATAACCCCCTGAAACTTCCAAACCCTTCACGGCTAATATGCAGGCGTTCCTCAGTAGAGAAATCAATGTGGAAAAGGAGGCCTTGAGGGTAGGATGTTTTGAGAACTCCTGCGCAAGGAAACCGGGCATTTGAAAACCAGGATTTGTCTCTCTTCAAGGACCAGGTAGCAAAGGACAAAGCGCTTCAGACTATGGCAGCCATGTCTTCTGCTCAACTCGTATCTGCCACGGTTCTCCAGGAAAAACTGGGCTTGTCAGAACCCCACTACCCACCCAGCACCACCGTAAGCATGTGGAAGAGGGGCTGTGAGGTGGGGTTTCTATGGGGCTGTAATGCTACGGCAGGAATGGAGAACCTGTGGGCTCCCAGATGTTGTGGGACTGCAGTTCCCATAATCCCCGGCAATTAGCCATGCCCACTGGGGCTGTTGAGAGCAATAGTTTAGCAAAACCTGCAAGCCCACAGGTTCCTGGTTCCTGTTCTCTTTCTGTACTAAAATCTTAGATTAAGGTTTGTGCCAGTTTAGCTCTCGACTCTCCCAAGGAATCTTGGGAATTGTAGTTTGGCGACGCTCAAAAGAATTAACTGTGTTAGATCATTAGCTCTTTCCTGGAGAGAGGAAATTATTATTAAATGGTGTTTAAGTTAGAGTTGTTGCTGAATAAATGAAACCTCAGCTGACAGATCAAATGTACAAGCATTAGTCAATTATATTTGCATATGGGCAAAAACCATGTTTTGGAAGCAAGAAGTATGCTTCCTAAGTTTTTTAGATCAGATGACTTAGCAGACATCATCATCACAGAAGAGGCATTCTCCTCTATGTATGAGAGTTCCTCTTCCAAGATGCAGTCTTAGTTTTATAAACACTTGTTTGTTTGTTTGTTAATAATCACTCTCCACTTGAATTTGGTCAATTAAACGGTTTTAAAATTTGATTTCATCAGTTCAGAGTAAACAGAATAAATGTTGCTAGCCCTAACCTAAGTATGTAGTGCAGTTTTAAACTCTTCTGACTTTTCCAGTCCACAGAGTTCTTCCAGTTTTGGGCAGGGGATGCAAGCCAATCCCGAGACACTCTAGAGTAAGTTGTTGTTGTTATTGTTGTTTTCAGTCACACACACGCACTGCTGGGAGCAGCAGTTTGTCTAGCATTTCTGCGACACAAATGTGTGTGTGTGTATATATGTGTGTATGTGTGTGTGCATTGCAATGCCCCCCTGTTGAAAAGCCATATCTTGACTCTCCTCTTTCTTTCTCCCTCCTACCCTTAGCGTCAAGCCTATCCTCCAAGCGCCATACCCCATCGCAGTCCCAGCACCCGCTGCTGTCCCAGGTAAGACACCGTCCTCCTAATCCGCTTGCCTTCCTGCGAGGCAGGGGGGGTGAGAGTGCGCCAGTCGGCCTCAGTGCCTTCTCCCTCGACTCGGCAGGTTACCACGCGCCCCCAGGCAGAGCCCCCCGCCTCCCCAGCGCTACCTCTTGGCAGGGAAGCCACATCGGTACGGAAACGCTTCGGCTGGTGGAGTTCACTGCGTTTGTGGAGCGGCAGGCAGAACAAGATGCGGTGAGATGTGCACCTATACTCCATTTGCACACTTGTGCCCTGTGCCAGCTATCCCCATACATTGTTTTGAAAAGTTTGGGAGTTGGCCTGATGATGTAATCAGCTGTGTGTTGGAGATCTAGTTTCAAGACTCCACTCGGTGATGAGATGCTTAGCCGGTGGCCTTGGGCCAGTCACAGTCTCACTGCCTAACCTGTCTCACAGGGTTATTTAAGAAGATAAAATGGGACAGCTCTGCTTATATTGCCCAGAGTTCCTTGGAGGAAGGGCAGGGCAGGGCTTGATAAACAGAAGTGGATGGAGGGACGAGTATAAGAAACTACATGCAGCAAGTGGAGAAGCTAAGGTTAAGATACCAGTACAGCCGTACCTTGGATCCTGAACGCCTTGCCAGCCAAACATTTTGGCTCCCGAACGCCGCAAACCCGGAAGTGAGTGTTCTGGTTTGTGAACGTTATTTGGAACCCGAACGTCCGGCAGGGCTTCCGATTGGCTGCAGGAGCTTCCTGCAGCCAATCGGAAGCCGCACCTTGGTTTCCAAACGTTTTGGAGGTCAAACGGACTTCCGGAATGGATTCCATTCAACTTCCGAGGTACCACTGTAGGCTGATATTCATCTCGAGATTAAATTTGGAGAGATGGAAATGCGGTGAAGTAGCTAAAAGTTTGGGCTGTGTAGGGCAGGAAATTTGGAGTTCAGATCCCACCATTGCCATGAATTTATCCTGTGTGAACAGGATACTGGACTAGGTGGGGCAATGGCCTGATCCTGAAGGCTCATCTTATTAGGTGACCTTGAGTAAGTTGCTGTCTCTCAGCCTCTGACCACAAGCCAGTGTGGTTTAGTTGTTAGGGTGTTTTATTAGAGTTGGTGCAATCCAGGTTCTAATCCCAACTTAGCTGTGAAACTTGCTGGATAATCTTGCATTAGTCACTATCTCTCCATCTGACTTACCTCACAGGGTTATTGTGAGGATAAAATGAGGGGAGAGAACATTGTGTGCTACCTTTAAGCTCACTGGAGGGAAAAGCAGGATAAACATGCCATGCTTAAAAAAAACACCTGCAATATGAGAATTGCACATATTGTATTCCTGCTTTACCCAGTTAATTGGGAGGATAACGGCAGTAACATTTGCATCTGATGAAGTAGTCCCTAGTCCACAAAAGCTTACACCATAATAAAATGTGTTAGTCCTTAGCTTAAGGTGCAGCAACAGACTAGCACGAGTACCATATTGAAAGCTGTTGTAAAGCACTTCCAAAAAAAAATATGCTATTTGCATTCTAGCTTCTTTTGGCAATCGATTCAGTAAATCGAAATTCGGGCAGCTGGTGCCAGTCTGCATCATTCCGTCTCTGACTTCCACCCTTTCCTCCCAGCAGTGTAAGCAGCAACACCGCTTTGTGCATATCAACCCGACACCCGCCTCTGACTCCCCGCTGGAGACGGTGGACGTACGCCAAATCTACGACAAATTCCCTGAGCGGGGAGGTGGGCTGCGAGACCTGTATGACCAGGGGCCTCCTCATGCCTTCTTCTTGGTCAAGTTCTGGGTGAGAATCGCCCTGCTTCCCTCATTCCCCAACAAGCTAGGAAGGCAAAAGCTCCTTTGCTGCATTATATATACCGTAGATATTTATTTGGCCAGTTTGCTGGGGCCCGTGGATTGCCTTGGAGGTTCAAAGCAGACAAAGCAGATTCAGGGTGCATTCATGCCAGATCTCCTAGAAAAGCTTGGCATGGCTCCATCACTGTGTGGGTGGAGGGGGCAAGTGAGCCATTTTGAATACTGACCTAATGAATACATTGTTGTTGCTTCAGCTGTGCACATTAGCTGCCTTCCAGCTTCAAATAATAATAATAATAAATAATAAATTTTTATTTATACCCCGCCCTTCCCAGCCGAAGCCGGGCTCAGGGCGGCTTACATCCGTAAAATTGCAAAAGTATAAAAGAAACCGTTAATTAAAATACAGGTTAAAAGACAGTTTAAAATTTATAATGCCGCTACATTTTTTGGCCGAACTCAAAATCAAGGGGAGTCCAACCCGAAGGCCTGGCGGAACAACTCTGTCTTGCAGGCCCTGCGGAAAGATGTTAAATCCCGCAGGGCCCTGGTCTCTTGTGTCAGAGTGTTCCACCAGGTTGGGGCCAACACTGAAAAGGCCCTGGCCCTAGTTGACACCAATTTAACAGCCTTGTGGCTCGGGACCACCAAGAAGTTGTTATTTGTGGACCTTAAGGTCCTTTGCGTGGCATAACGGGAGAGGCGGTCCCGTAGGTACGAGGGTCCTAGGCCACATAGGGCTTTAAAGGTCAAAACCAGCACCTTAAACCTGATCCTGTACTCCACTGGGAGCCAGTGAAGCTGGTAAAGCACTGGATGAATGTGGTCCCGCAGCAAGGACCCCGTAAGGAGCCTCGCCGCGGCATTCTGCACCCGCTGGAGTTTCTGGGTCAGTTTCAAGGGCAGCCCCGCGTAGAGCGAGTTACAATAATCAAGCCTGGAGGTGACCGTCACATGGATCACTGTGGCCAGATCAGGGCGAGAAAGGTAGGGGACCAACTGCTTGATACGTCGAAGATGGAAAAATTCCACCTTTGCTGTGGCTGTAACCTGCGCCTCCATGGAAAGGGAGGCGTCAAAGGTTACACCCAAACTCTTGACAGAGGGCGCAGGCACTAATTGGGCCCCCGCAAGAGATGGGAGTTGGCCCCCCCAACCCCATGTCGTTCCGACCTAGCCAGAGGACCTCTGTCTTAGACGGATTTAGCTTCAACCGTCTCTCCCACGCATCCATCCAGCCACGGCTTCCAAACACCTGGTCAGTGTGTCTGGGACCGAGTCAAGGCGGCCGTCCATCAACAGATAAAGCTGGGTGTCATCAGCATATTGATGACAACCCAGCCCAAAGCTCCGAACAATCTGGGCAAGGGGGCGCATAAAGATGTTAAAAAGCATCGGGGAGAGGATTGCGCCCTGCGGGACTCCACACACCAAGGAGTGCCACGGCGACAACTCCTTCCCTAGCGCCACTCTCTGTCCCCGACCTGAGATAAAGGAACGCAGCCATTGTCGGACTGTGCCCTGAATCCCCACATCGGCAAGGCAGTGGTCCAAAAGTTCATGATCGACCATGTCGAAGGCTGCTGACAAATCTAAAAGAATCAGCAGTCCCGACCCGCCTCGATCCAGCTGTCTACGGAGATCGTCCGTTAGCGCGACCAGAGCTGTCTCGGTTCCATAACCAGGGCGAAAGCCGGACTGAAATGGATCCAAATAGGATCTGGCGGGTTCCAGCCAGAAAAACCGTTGCAAGGAAGCTTTGGTCTCTGCTCCTAGCTAATTGAAAGCTGTTCTAAGCATCTTTACAGCTACAGAAAAATATGCCAGTGAGCCTGTAACAAAATGTTGCAGTATAGGGTGCTCCCGTTTACTGTACCCACCAGCCATGACCCCTCCCAACGACAGCCTGTCAGCGTTCTGAAGCTACTGAGCATGCTCAGTCTTCGTTGCCATGTTTTCGGTGGGTTCCCCCTCCGTGTAGGGTTTTTATTTCCTAAAGACTGTCGAAAACCTTGGAGGAAAACCCAAAGCTTTCCAAAGCCTTCTGCTTGATGCTGTTTTGGCAGTGTCAGGATTGGCCCTCAGAGAACTGAGTTTGCTATTTGTGTAAAGTGGTACCTCAGGTTACAGAGGCTTCAGGTTACAGACTCTGCTAACCCAGAAATATTACCTCGGGTTAAGAACTTTGCTTCAGGATGAGAACAGAAATTGGGCAGTGGGAGTCCCCATTAGCTAAAGTGGTGCTTCAGGTTAAGAATGGACCTCCGGAACGAATTAAGTACATAACCAGAGGTACCACTGTATAGGATAATGGTTATGCAGTTATATTGCTTTAACGATGCACACAAAAGCCAGGTCCTCAAACAAATAGAATTGCAATGGTTCACAAAAGGAATAATTGCATATAGGATATGCAAGGTTATTTGCAAACACCCCCCAAGGACAACCCAAATAGTAAACTTTAGAACATTGTCTTATCCACCAAGGCCAGGCCTCAGAAGATCACAAATAGGGCCACCCTCTCTCCTCCTGGCCCCAGCAAGTGATGTTCAATGACATATTACTTCTCTGCATGTGGGGTTTTTGTTTAGCTGCTGTGGCAAGTAGTTGTAGAATAGACATTCCTGTCCCACCCCCACTTATGAAGTACTACCTGAAATGTATGACGTCCTGCTTTTTATATCAGTCGGGGCGGGGGTGAAAAAAAGAAAAGAAAGAAAACAGTGTTTTTTTCCCCCCATTTCTCCTGTTCCCATAGGCCGATCTGAGCTTTCCCCTCCTTGAAGAAGAACCAGGGGGGACAGGAGGGGCCTTCTATGGGGTGAGCAGCCGATACGAGGGCCCACGGGCTCTGACTCTCAGTTGCACCTCCAAGGTCTGCTCCTTTGGCAAACAGGTGGTGGAAAAACTGGAGGTGGGTGCGGGGGGGCAGGGGAGAGTTGGCAGGGGGATGACGGGACTTGCGGGGGGGGGAGTGGATGGGGAGAGACGAAGGGGTTGCCACACAAGCGGGTGGGGGTGCTAGAGGAACAGGGTTCGTTTACCCCTAAGAAGCTTCTGTGCAGCATGAAATGGCCACAATGAAAGTTGCCTTATACCTGCTGCGTACACACCACACCCATGAGGAATCCTGGAGAATGTAGTTCACCCCTTACAAAGCCACACTGCCCAGCACTCTTGGCAAACCACAGTTCCCAGGATTCTTTGGGGGAAGCCATGTGCTTTAGAGGTGTGGTGTGTATGCAGCCTATTTCTCTGTTTATCCCATAGCTGCATGCTCTATCTCTCCAGGATTTTGGGTGGGGGCAGAAGCATTGTTAGGGTGACCCAGGCAGCTTGAGCCTCAAATCTCCTGCCTTTCCCTCTCCGCCTCAAACTTAAACCCAAACCCTGCCTATAGGGCTGCTGGGACTACATTTGCATCTATGCATCTAAACTGGCATATGCAGATTCATGTCAAGGGTCTGTGTTCCCAATCCCTTCAAATATTTGCAGTGCCCCTGGGCAGGAATCTCTCAGGCCACCTGTTTCCTTATCCTTTTAACGGGCCATCGTTTGTGGGAGGTTGAACCTTCTGGCTTTTTGCGTGCAAAACACGTGTTCTGGCATTGAGCTGTTGTGGCTTCCTTTGTAGCCCCTCAGACATTGCTGGACATCCGCCCATGCTCATTGGCCTGTGGCTGACGGGTCTTCAGAGTCCAACAACATATTGAGGGCACTGAGTTGGCTGCTTCTGCTCCAGCAGAGATATGGGGAAGCTCTGGCTCTCCAGATGTTGGACCCCAACTCCCATCATCCTTGACCATTGGGCTAGGCTGGCTGGGGTTGATGGGAGTTCGGCTCCAGCATCTTAAAGGCTGCAGGTCCTCCATCCCTTCATCAGAAGCTTTCCCTCTGATGTGCTGGATGCAGGGAATCTGGTCCCCCACTCACCCAATGGAGACCATTAAAAAAAAGGGAGACCTGCAGCCTAATGCTAAATATGTGCATGTCTTAAACTATAGAAGGGCCTGGAAGCTAGGAAGATCTGCAGGGTCAAGAGCAAATTGGCCTAGAACAGGCATCCCCAAACTCAGCCCTCCAGCTGTTTGGGGACTACAGTTCCCATCATCCCTGACCACTGGTCCTGTTAGCTAGGGATGATGGGAGTTGTAGTCCCAAAACAGCTGGAGGGCCGAGTTTGGGGATGACTGGCCTAGAATGCATAAGAAGTTAAGTGTGTGCGAGTGTGAAAGCGTTAAGCTGTATCAGCTACTGGACATTGAGGAGTTAAGAATTTGCATCCCACAAAAATCGTTCAAGTTTAGGAGTGTGAGTCTTGCTCCTTTTAGAAGGTTGTCCCTACGGTGGTGGAGAGGTAGCTTCTTCCTCCGGACAAAGGTGGTGTGCATGTGTTAGGTTCTCTCCGTCTCTCATATGCCCACTTTGCCATTCACCACCCCCATCTCCCCAACTCTGCAGACAGCTGAGCCTCCCCACTGGGAAGATGGGCGCTTTGTTTTCCAGCTGCAGCGCTCGCCGCTGTGCGAGTACCTCATCAACTTCATCCGCAAACTGCGAACGCTGCCAGAAAAGCCGATGATGGACAGCGTGCTGGAAAACTTCACCATCCTGCAGGTATTTGGGGAAGGAAACGAGGGGCCATCTTGCGCTCTCTCTCTCTCTCCCTCCCTCCCTTGAATTCAAGCCAAAACTTGAATTCTCCATAAAGAGAAACTCCAGTTCTTGACTGACCCAGAGTCAGTACAGGGCAACCTTTTAATTTCCCCCAGTTCTCCAGGGTGATGCATTGTGGGAAATCTAAATGGCACTTATAAAATCCTCCAGTGGCAAGCTCTAGCTTAGGAACATTCCTTCATGTAGGATAGCAAGGGCAGTGTGGCATGATGCCTCTTCTAAGATTATGCTGGCTGTGCCAAGTGCACCCATGATGTAATTGTGTGCTGGTTGTAACTATATTTTCTCATGCGGAAACACAGGCATAACCTAACAGAGTAGAATTCAATTGACAGACTTGGGCTTCTTTTAATTGGGCGGCAACTCTTAATAAATGCTTGTGTTTTGCAATTTGTGAATCGGCTGTAAGGCAGTGGAGACCTGGTACAGCAAGAAGGGTGAGGGAAGGAAGATGGTAGCACCTGTCAAATTTGCTATGGGGGCTGCAGCAAGCTGCCTATGGGAGAGATTTAGGGAAATCTCATTACGCTCCTAGATACAGGCAGGATTGTCCCCTTGTACTGCTGTGAAACTTGTCAGAATATGCTCCATCCCCCCCACCCACAGGTTTTGCGGGATCAAGAAACTCAGGAGTTACTTTTATGTGTGGCCTTCGTGTTTGAAGTGTCTGCCAGTGAGCACGGGGCACAACACCACATCTACCGGCTGGGCCGGGAGTGATGAACAGCTTTGACCCCACCTCCATGCTCCAAAATGGGTCACTCGCCTCCGCTGCCTCACCCACCAGGAGGTCTACGGCCTGTCTGTGAACTGTGAATGGACTGCTGTGACAGCTGCTGAACCTTCTGTGATAATGGCTTTTTTGTCACCTGGCAACCACCGGCAAACCCAGCAACTGATTCTACCAATGGATATCCTCCTCTCTCCCTGATGGCCACAAAGTTAGGCCCTGAGGCCCAAGCCCAGAAGCACTGCTGTTATTCAGCGGAGAAGCTCGCAGCCATGGCAACAGCATTGTCGAGCAGCAGTGCTTTCACCCCCCCCCTCCCCACTCCCAGTCAAGCTGTGGGATACCAGGAGTTAACCTCTACCATACATATGTCATGGCAGACCTTGCCAGAGAACTATCCCCCTTCGTGTGGCTGGGATTTCACACACTCCATTGTCAATGAGACACGTGGCGTTTTCGAGGAGTTTGATGTAACTTAACCTGTCCGTGTGAGAATTAGGAGTAAGGAGATGAACCTGTTTTGGGGGTGGGCCACACCACTTCACCTCGGGTAGCGGGGTCCACATGATTGTAGGCTCCTCCCCAGAAAAGCTAGTGTTCTGTGTGCAGGATTTTTGGTATGGAGACGCATCCGGTAAGGCGAGCCTCTGGTTGCAGCCTGAGGTGGCACAGCCCTGAAAGCAGTATACATTTGATCCTGCAGGCTCTCCTTACGAGTACTAGACCTAATCTGGTGTTGTTTTTAACCATACCTACTTAGTGGGGGGGGGGGGAAGAGTCCCGTTAAAGACGCGCTGGAGTTGGAGACCTTCACCTTTCAGAGGCACATCGCCTCACAAGAGATTCAAGGCTTTGTCTATACATGCAGCAGAATGAGGAGGTAGAATGGGCTGCAGCGGGGCCAACACTACAGACTACAGGCAGGTGATTCTGTTTGTTATTATTCCTAGGTGTAAACTCCCTGCAAGAACACCAGCAAACCCAGGGAGAAATGTTCGCCTGCAGTGCTTGCTTTCTGCTAGCAAGAGTTTTATGTTGGCTGGCACCCGAAAAGATGGTTCAGCCCGCAGAACCATCTTTTCGGGTGCCAGCCTACATAAAACTCTTGCTAGCAGAAAGCAAGAGTTTCAGCAAGAGAGCTCAAAATAACCGTTCCCTTCAACAGGAGTGCAGAACCTTTCTTTCTTGTTGGAGGCCAGCATAGCCTCAGCACCCATTGTTTGGGGGCCACCTTCTAGTGGTGGGTGGGGCACCCCATTTCACCCCTTCCTTGCCACTGCCATGAATTTGGCCAAAGGCTCCTAGTTGCACTCCTACTTGGGGGAAGGCTGTAGCACAGGATGAGAACACATGCTTCGCATGCGGAAGGTCCCAGGTTCAACCCCACTATCTCTAGGTAAGGCAGGGAGAGACCTTTGTGGAGCCCAGATGAGCCACTGCCAGCCCATGCAGATCCTAATTAGGGTCAGACTCTGCCTAAGGCAACTTTCTCTGCTGCCGCCCTATAGCTGCAAATGGGGAAGTAACATGGTTTATTCCACAGCTTTGTTCTGCTGGCTGTTTAGACCCAGCCTCTGATGGAGCGAAGTGTAAGAACGAGCCAAGCTTTGCTTAAAAGTGTGGGGTGTACGAGACTCATTTGGACTTCATGTACAGTGGTACCTCGGTTTACGAACTTAATCCGTTATGGAAGTCCGTACTTAAACCAAAACCGTTCTTAAACCGAGGTGCGCTTTCCCTAATGAGGTCTCCCGCCGCCGGTGCCCTTCCACCGTTCGGATTCCGTTCTTAGACTGAGGTAAAGCTCTCAAACCAAGACACTATTTCTGGTTTTACGGAGTTTGTAAACCAAATCGTTCTTAAACCGGACCGTTCTTAAACCAAGGTACCACTGTACTTTCTTCGTATACAGTACTTTTCCCTTGCCCCTTTGCCATTCACAAGGTTGCAGCAGTCTCTCGCTTTGGTGGGAAAGGAGGGAAATGATGTGATCTTCCATAAAGTTTATTTTGACATAGTACGGAGGTCTGAGTGATTTTTCGTTTCCCCTTCAGCCCATTCTCACTCGAGAGGCCTGTAGGTTTGCAGCTTTTGCTGTGGGGTTGACTGCTTTGGAGGGCAGGGTGGAAGGGTTTATTAGCAGACGGTTCGGAGCAGGACTAACCCTTTATTGGGTTTTGTACTTGGGGGTGGTGCTGTGGTCTAAACCACTGAGCCTCTTGGGTTTGCCGATCAGAAGGTCGGCTGTTCAAATCCCCGCGACGGGGTGAGCTCCCGTTGCTCGGTCCCAGCTCCTGCCAACCTAGCAGTTCAAAAGCACGCCAGTGCAAGTAGATAAATAGGTACCGCTGCGGCAGGAAGATAAACAGCGTTTCCTTGCGCTCTGGCTTCCATTGCGCCAGAAGCTGTTTAGTCATGCTGGCCAAATGACCTAGAAAGCTGTCTGTGGACAAACGCCAGCTCCCTCGGCCTGAAAGCGAGATGAGCGCCGCAACCCCATAACCGTCCAGGGGTCCTTTACCTTTACTTGGGGAGCACCCCACCAGTCACAGAAACCAAAGAGTCCGGCACGGTAGGGCAAGTCAAAAGAAGCACCAGCACTTACCGCTTGTGGAAAAGCTGCAAGCCAGCAGGATGAAGAAGAAATCCCTTGTCAGGACCAGTTTTGCCACAGACCAGCTTTGGACCAAGGTAGAACTTCCCAACGGTCTGTGGCACATACAACCCACTTGGGCTGGAAGGAGCCTTCTGAGAGATCCCATCAGGCTAGAGCAGCCAATGGGAGGAAGAGGTGTGGCTAAGAATGTCCTTGATAGCCATACCTCTCCTGTTCCTTGATTGTTGTCATTCTCTGAGGGTTGAGGCCTGCTTAGCCGTTCTTTCTAGAGGCCATCTTGTTAGCTTGCTCACATCTCCAGAGTACAAAAGAACCAAAACAAAACGGCCATTGAGGGATTTTTATTTATTTATTTACAAAACAGGATGATAATAATAAAAAACCCAATGCACAAAACAACCCCAAATACTGTTAAGAAGCAACAAGCTACGGATAAAGGTGAAATTGTATATGCGTACCTCATTCCACCAGCATCCTCCCTTTTAACCTGTGTTCCCTCACGACTCCACTATGTCAAACATCCAAGTGGTTTGTATGCATAAACAGATACACACACAACACATGTAGCATGTGTTAGAAATGGGCTTTCCCATCGGACAATGGTATAAACAAGTGGAGCAGAATAACAAAAGTAATGACAAATGATGTGAGTTGGGCGTAAATTTTCCAAATAGTTACCAAGACGTCGGGGGAGAAAGGGCTTATGCAGCTCCAGCCAAAGCTCTGGGAGATCACCAATGTACACATGCGCACATTGACAGGATTGAGAACAGAACCTGGCCTTGTTGGGCAGCTGCCAAGACCTAGAAGTGTCCAAGCAGGTCCCATGAAAAATACCTGCCCTTGGTCCCCCTCGAAATACTTGTTTCTAGTCTTATTGTTCAAAACAGGCTAAGATGCTGGATCTAGAGGCCATTTTAACTTTTCCACAATGCCCCACAGCCCCCTCAAATCTGGAGCTTGCCTGGCAGACACACATGCCCAAGACAAGACAAGCTTTCCTCCTTCCCTGGGATTTCAAGTGTTCACAATGAAGACGTCTTTACCAGAGCTTGGCTACGCTCCCTTGTGTTTCCTTTGTGTAAGAAGAGCCCATCTGAGAAGGATAAGTGCATTCAAACTGTTGGAATGGGGAGGCAACCTGTGGCCTTCCAGATGTTGAACCTGTTTGAGGTGACAGGAGCTGGGAGCCCAGCAACATGGAAGGCCACAGGTTCCCCACCTCCTGTGCAGGCAAGCTAGCTGGGGTGTGCATGCGTTAAGATTGTGAGAGACAAAAATTGGGCCAAACTTTTCGTGGCCGGGAAGCCCACAGTCTCAACGTGCGCAATAACAGAATTCACAAACAGAAAATGAGAAGGGCTTCAGAACAAAGCTCGGAAGTTTTCTAATGACTGGCATTTGACTGGCATTTTCAGCATGTGCCAGTCAAATCCAGCCAAGGTGACTCAGAGCAAGGGTGGGCTACCTGTGGCTCATGTTGCTGGACTGTAACTTCCGTCCTGGCTGACCACTGCCTGTGATGGTTGGGGATGATGGGAGTTGGGAGTCCAGCAGCTGGGAGGGCCACGGAATGCTCATCCCTGGGTTAGACATTACAGTACAAGGCGTAAACTGAGTGGGTTAAAAGAATTTCACAGGCACTCCCTTATGTTTTGGAGTACAATTCCCATCAGCCCCAGCTAGGAGGGCCAGAGATTATGAGAGTTTTAGTCTAGCAAGATCAGGAGGGCCACAGGTTCCCCATCCCTAACTTAAAACGTTGCACTAAGCACCTGAGCATCATCGCTCAAAAACATGGCTCGTCCAAGTTCTCAGTACTTTTCTTTCTTTCGCTGCTAAATAAAATTTAAACATTTTAACATCAGCTTTGTTTTCGTACTACGAAAGGCAGGATTAATTCCGAAACAAGCTTATTAAGGAATTTTACGGAATAGTCAATAGAATTGTTATGGTTGTTATTATTAGTAGTTAAAAAAAGAACAACCACATTTAAAAACAAACATTTGCTTTCCAAGTTATGTTTTGTAATCCAATCGAGTCTGGCAGGGAACTCTTTATTCTGCCAAACAGCGCTGAAATCTTGGATGTCACGAACTGAACACTCAAGAGCCAAGATAATAAGAAAAACGTCGGGACTAAATCTTTTGGCATTTTTACATCAAATTTCGGAATGGATAAGCTTGTGGTTTGGGGAGATGATTTAAGGGCTAAATCATCTGTTTTGCTGTATGAAGAGTTCTGCAGGGTATTGTAATGGATTCTCCCAACTCCTTAAAGTTTAATTTCTTTTACCAAGGTTATGGTAGAACCAATCCTAGCTCTGTGCAAGGAAAGGTTAGGAAGAGAATCTCCATAGGCACCTTGCAGCCCTGAAGTGGAAGATTTTGAATTTAAAGGGATGGATTCCATTGCCGCCCCCTATAAAGTCCGGAACTCTGGGAAGTGACGATTCGCCTCCTAGGAATAGCGAGTGAGCTTGTCATAGTTGGGCCCGATGGTCCTACACAGAAACATCGATAGCGTCATGAGGCAGAGCTGAGGGAAGAGAGAGATCCTGTTAAAAGAGGGCTCACATTGCTGCTCTGATACAACCGCCGACACCAATGCGGGGCAGCCCCAGCTGCATTTCGTGGGGTATTGATCACCCAAAAGGTGGACCTCACAGGAGACACCAGGGCAGCCTTCACGTTCTGGAGTTGCCTGGGCTTTTTAAAAACAGGTTTACGGAAGAAAGCAGGAGGCCATTATCTCTTCCCCTCTCCTGCCCCAATCTAGCTGGATAAGGTGGGAGGAGAAGTTAAACTATCTACAGACAGTGTTTGAAATCCCCCAGGTGCCAACTAGCGCGGGTCCAATTGCGGCCACATGGAGACCGCATTATGCCAGGTTGGCGACTGACATCTCCATCTGGCTGGCCCAACCAGCTTTCTTAAACAGGTCAGCAGAAAAGCTTGCTTATTGCATTTATATCCCACCTTTTTCTCCAAAGAGTACATGCCCCCCCCATCTCAGTTAATCCCAACAATGACCCTGTGAGGAAGGCTAAGTGGCTGCAACTGGCCCAAGGTCATGACTGAGTGGGGATTTGAACCTTGATCTCCCAGGTCTGATACTTTAACCATGACACCACATTGGCTTCCTAGATTCCTGCTACAGGCCAGCTCTATGAATTACCGGGTAAGTAGGTAAATAAATATGGGGAAAGCAAAATGTCACTTAAGGATCTGAAATATTTTCCTTGATGCCTGAATTTTTTTATTGGGTTGTTTTATTTGATGCTTTAATGTGCTGTAAACCACTTTGATATTTGTTATTTAAAATATAAAGCAGTATAGGAATGAAATTATTATTATTAATAATAATAATAATAATACCACCGGGGGGGAGGAAAGGCGCCCAGACATTCTATTGTGGCAACCGTAACCCAAGTTTAAGGTGCCATTTTCAGATTGACTTATATATCTAAAAGTTTTTAACACTGTCTACAGATTATCCAGCAGAGGGAGGGTTCTTCTTTTTAAAGGTGCACTTTCATTCATCCTTCCAGCAACCCCAAGGAGGAGGCAGGCAATCATAACACCCATTTTGCACGTGGAGAGGAAGTGCCTCACTCAGTGCTTAATTCGTGGAAGTGGCTGAACATGAGCTCGCATCTCCTGCAAAACACTTTCTACACAGTTGCGCAGTCCATTTCCTCTGCCAGAACTTGCACCTCAGCTCAGGCCCATCTCAGCACAGGCTGAGGTAGGAGTTTCAGGATGAGCACCCGAGGCCCAGCAACCCACAGTTTTATCCGTAGGAGCATGCATGCACACACATGCCGCATGTGCTCCACACCCATGTCAATCCCAAGGCCCAACACAATGCGGGGCTTGCCAGAACCGTCTCATTCTTGCAGTTAAAGCGCCGTTCCTTAGGTAGAAGGATGCAGTCCCTGGCCTCCATATTTCCAGGTGGCCATATAGCCGAGGCAGCCATGCGCACACATCTACAGCACTCAAAAGGACATACAGCATCTGGGGTAGGTCACATAGCAGCTTGGAAACATGCAACATCTGACGTCGTAAGGATCACAAGACAATGCGTACAGAGCACTCTGAACATTTGGAAGCAAAACACAAATGCTAATTATTTTGTTATCATAATGAAAAAACACCCTGCTTTTCTTCTACTCTGGAAGGCAATGCTGCCCTTGTGCTAATGACAATAGACATTGTTCCGCTACAGACCAAATCTATTCAAAACATTCAGATTCGGTTAATGAAGCGGAAGCATGCTGGGTCCCACCTTCATTTCAATCTGTGCACTTCGACCAGGAAAGCCCTACTTGCCATTTGTTCCAGATATGAATAGGCAGGCAGCAATTACTCAGTGGTTCAGGCAGGGAAGCAGAGAGAGCACTCCAGGAACACAGGGTAGCTGCCTTACACTGTACAGAGTCAGACCCTTGGCTCCCTCTGTCTCAGCATTGTCCACACACCAGCAGTGGCTCTCCAGGATTTCAAGGCAGGGATCTCTTAGTCCTATCTTGAGACCCTCTGCATGCAAAGCAGGTGAATGCATTATTCTAGATTATTTTCTTCTTTTGTTTTGCTTTTTTATTTTATTTGGAGCTTTGTGTTGTTGTTTTACTTGCTCTTGCCTTGGCATTTCAAAGAGCTGCTGTGTCTAAATACTGGCTTCGGAATGGAAGGAGACGCTGATGAGATCAGAATGGTGTGTGCATCTTGGAGGGAGCAGGGCGGGTTATCAGTAATAATTCCTCCCTCCCTAGAAATAACCACTCTGAACTCCGTCCGGTTGCATTTTAGTTATATTTTGATAATTTCTTTCTAGCCCCTCCACCGCTTTCTCGTTTTCTTTCCCCTTCTCTCTTTCATGGAGGGTAGAGGCTCGGGCACTCTAAACACTTCCTCTTCTTGCTCCGAGGGGGCATCAAGGCTCCCCTTGCGAAGCAGCACCAACACACAGATTTGCAGCAGCTAAACCCCTACCGGGCAGAGGAAAAGCTCAGCCTTCCCACTTCACCTGCAGTAATTACCTTGCCAATACTCGAAGTAGATGTCCCTGTGCGGGCAACAGCAAAAGGGTTTGAAATAAGCAAAAAAAATAAAAATAAACAGAGAGACAGAGGTGGTTTGGGAGAGTGCACTTGGGGAGGGAGCACAAGGAAAACATGCAATTCCTGGTGTGTGTGTGTGTGTGTGTGTGTGTGTGTGTGTGTGTGTGTGTGTGTTGCTTTGTGTAGCCAACCAAAACACAGCATTCATAGGCATGCCTGGACACATGGCAGGGAGGTGCATGGATCTCAAGAACCACAAAGCAACCTGCTCTTCCGCATAACTGCAGCAGCCAACACACAAAGCACGCAAGCAGGCCACTTGCCGGTGCCAGCAGGGCAGGCCACAGGCCTTACTGGGTAAGTGCTGATCACACAGCACACTATATAAAGGCCCAAACGGCTGAGACGGGAGTCTGCCAAGCTGCTGGAGGCGGCAGTGACGAGAGCCAGAAGGATGGCGGAGGCGAGAGAAGAAGGAGCTTAATACCTCATTCATTCCCTCCCTCCCTGTTATATCCCACCTTTCCTTCAAGGAGCCTAAGGTGATGCGCATGGCTCTTCAGCTCCCCATTTTATCCTCCCAACCACCCTGCGAGGTAGGCTGAAGAGTGAGTGACTGGCCCAAGGTCACCCAGTGAGCTTTATGGCTGAATGGGGATTTGAACCCTGGTCTCCCAGGTCCTAGTCCGACACACTAACCGCTACGCCACACTGGATCTTGGATCCATGCCATGAATCTTGGATCCATGCTGCACAGGTCTTCCAGATTCAAAGGCAACTCTGGTTCGCCTGTTGGTAGCGATGTTGCCTGGTGTTTTGCGGGAGGCCCTAGATCAAGTGCTCTTCCGTCGGCACCCCACCTTGTTTAGTTTAGTTTGTTAATGCTTATAGGGTAACTAGGGCACATCAACACACAGTTACAGGGAGGCCCCAGACACCCACCATCTTAATTTCCCAGAGACATCTATACAATCTGCATATGCAAATTTTATGCAAATTACCTAGTAACACACTCGCTTGACAGATTAACCAGGCAAGCTCAGACTCCCCAAATCCCAAAGAGGTAACACTGTGCCCTCTCACTTAACACTGAAGCCTTGACTGTGTGCCACATGTTTAGTGTTTTTCAAACCAGATAGCTGCACTAGAAGCTGCAGTTTGCATTCCCTAAAAATCTATAGAAACAGCAGAGCCAAGTGCAGTCCTCCAAAATGAGTTTTCCATAACCCACCCCAAATTCTGCCTCCCTAACCTAGGAAGCCAGTCAGGAAGAACCCCTTCTCCCCAGAAAGAAAGAAAGAAACACACACCCCATAATCTGAGAATTCAGGGGAAGCACAGGCCAAGAATTCACCAAGGAATTCACAATGACTTCAATATGCTAGCAAGCAGTTTTGATGGCCAGCACACACACAAGACCAAAATCATGCACAGGCCATACAAATAAAAGCCCACACAAATCGGATTTGGGCCAGAGGGGAAATGAGAAGCAAACAACAACAACAACAACAACAACAACAACACCACACAATTCCTCCCAGCACTGGCAAACACAAATGTACACAGCTAATATACCAAGGCAGGCCCTTGAGCAAAACCACATCAGTGCATGCATACAAATACACTCCCATCTGCCACCTGCTGGGGAAGTAGAGGATCTCATGGGAGCCACCACTATGCAAGTCCCTGTGCTCTAGTGCGCTGATCAGGATCATGCACAGCAGCTGCAGGAACTACAAGAAAGGTTTAGGCTGAGGAGGGGAAAAGGCAGACCATCTCTCACCCACAGAGCATAATTCCACAGTCAACAGCACTTATGGTCCAGACTGGAGCAGCACTTACAGGCACCGCTTGTGGTTTTCGTCCGCAGAGCACCAAGGTGGCAGCACCGGTATGCTTCCCCTTTTCGCTCACCAACAGAAATACCCGCAGGTCTCTGTAGGAACTGCATCCACAGAGAAGAGCCTCCCCCCACTCGCTCGACCACTTATATTCTAGGTGAATAGAGGGTTGCAGAACTAAAGGCCTAGAGCATGGGTAGGCAAACTAAGGCCCGGGGGCCGGATCCGGCCCAATCACCTTCTAAATCCGGCCCGCAGACGGTCCGGGAATCAGCATGTTTTTACATGAGTGGAATGTGTGCTTTTATTTAAAATGCATCTCTGGGTCATTTGTGGGGCATAGGAATTCATTCATATATTTTTTTCAAAATATAGTCCGGCCCACCACATGGTCTGAGGGACGGTGGACCAGCCCATGGCTGAAAAAGGTTGCTGACCCCTGGCCTAGAGCATGGGTAGGCAAACTAAGGCCCGGGGGCCAGATCCGGCCCAATCGCCTTCTAAATCCTGCCTGTGGACAGTCCGGGAATCAGCGTGTTTTTACATGAGTAGAATGTGTCCTTTTATTTAAAATGCATCTCTGGGGCATAGGAATTCGTTCAAACCCCCCCCCCAAAAAAAATATAGTCCGGCCCCCTGCTGAAAAAGTTTGCTGACCCCTGGCTAGAGCCACTGTCTTTCTGGGAAGTGAGCACCTCATTGCAAGGTGGGGCAAATGAAAGAGAAATAGCTCCAGCGGCTTCCCGGGGGGCAGATCAAGCAAATAAGTAGCAGATGGCATAGCGGCGTGGCAGCGCTCACCTGACCTCCAAGCAGTGGAGTCGCTGCTGCTTACTGGGCAGGAGAGGGGCGAGGTAGCAGAAGGGTGGTGCAAACACACCAGCAGGCGCACCAGACTGGGTGCTGCGGTGCGTTCACACCATGCCAGCCTCCTTGCGGCTGCCTCGCCCTCTCCTTCCCAGTAAGCAGCAGCAACTCAGCTGCCGGGAGGCCAGGGAAGCGGCGGAGCTCCACCGCAACCTCCGCTACTATTGGCAATGCCAGCACTTCCGCTCCTTGCACAGCTGCGGGGAACCGCGGCCACACCAACCTGCAGCAGCTCGCCCAGACCTCTTACCTCCATGAGCGCAATCCCAAGGCTGATCCCCACAATGGTAACGATGTTATTTGTGAGCCAGGTCCGGACGCCGTCCATGCAGCCCTACAATTGGACAAAGGCGTATTTATTTTAAAAAGGCTGCTTGCTCGCATGCGTGTGTGTTCCAAGAAGATAAGAGCTGTCAAGCCCACCATTCTGCGTCCCAGACAGCAACCAAATGCATCCAAGAAGTCCGGGAGCAGGGCAGCAAGGCAACAGCCTGCCAAAGGTTCTGTATTCAGCTATGCACAGATTCTGTATTCAGCTATGTATTCAGATTCTGAACATGGAGGTTCCATTTGTTTACAATGGCCAATCGCCACTCCAAGTCCTATCCTCCATGAACTTGCTTAATTACCCATTTAAAGCCATCCAAACTGGTGGCCATTCCCAGCAGTGGATGCCAACAGGGAAGGACTGGGGGGCAGATGTCCAGCCCCCACTCCCAGGAGATTGAAACAGAGGGCCTCCGGCCCCCACAGCAGAGCTGTCTTACTGCATTTTGAAGTAAATGAAGTGAAAATGTTGCAATCGAAAAAGCAGCCCACTTCCCCCACCCCACCACTGCCTGGTAAGACCATTATGTTCAGTCCAGCATGGTCAAAACTGTACCACTATTACTCCACATTGCATGGGAGTGCATCCCATAAATTAACTACACAGTGTGCGGAAAAGTGTTTTCTTTTGTCTGTTCCTGAATTGACTGCCAATTCCCGCCTCCCAACACACATTTTTACATTGATTTGTTAACAGCCAATGTGCAGACATAACCGAAAACAAAGACTCAAAAATTTAAACCATAAAGCATCGCAGCCTGGAAGGACAAAAGTACAAAAAAATAACAACACATCTCCAAAGAAATAATAACATGTTAACTCACACCAGGGTTGCCTTAATAAAGATTTATAAAAGTACTCTCAACCTCCGAGTTCCATCATTATTGTGAACAATAGTTCTATATAGGCTCAACTGAGCCAGACATTTTGCATATATCATTTTGACCATGTGCCTCAATATTTTTATAAGAAACTAGCTGACGCGGCCACGCCTTGCTGTGGCTGATTTGGTGAAATGCAAAAGTAAGATACAGTATGAAAGAGAAAGCGTATGTTTACTTACACCTTATCTCGTTGAAGTTCAGTCTATGTGTTCTCCGTTTGCCCCTCCCGTTTTTGTCTTCGTTTCTACAACTGTTTATTACTACTATTTTAGTCTATGAGGTTCTTTGTGCTGTGCTGTTTAACGTCCACTGGAGGGCGCTATTTTTTGCACAAAATCACATTTTTACCTGGGAAAGGTGTGGTATTTGTGCAATGTAAGTACATATGATCACTCCCATATGGGCATGGAACGTTGTGTCCAAATTTGAGCGGAATCGATCAAGGGGTTATGGAGAAAGGCGATTATTAACAAACATCCAACTTGAATGATTTTATATATAAAGATAAAATCATATCATCTATAGCTATATGTCCTTCAAGCTCTGCTGTTTAGGTACTTTCAGTTTATGAGATACCTTTCCAAGGAAGGCAGTTTGCCAAACCCTTGAGTAGCGGAATCCTAATTATTAAGATTAAAGAAGAAGAAGAAGAGTTTGGACTTGATATCCCGCTTTATTCAGACCCGAAGGAGTCTGAAAGCGGCTACCATTCTCCTTTCCCTTCCTCCCCCACAAGAAACACTCTGTGAGGTGAGTGGGGCTGAGAGACTTCAAAGAAGTGTGACTAGCCCAAGGTCACCCAGCAGCTGCATGTGGAGGAGCGGAGACGCGAACCCGGTTCCCCAGATTACGAGTCTACCGCTCTTAACCACCACACCACACTGGCTCTCAGGATTGCTGCTGATCCATTTCATTGGGTGACTTGGGAGTTCTAGAATTAAGGGGGTGGGGAGGAAAAAGCCTCTCTCTATCCACTTTCTCCAAGCCATGCAAGCCAAGCTCAGAGCACAAGAAGGGTCGGATTCTGACCAGAGAAGGGTTGCAAGCTTCCTCTCCCCTGCCTTCGGCTACTCACCATCTCATAGACGGACCACGGCAGCCCATAAGAGTTACAGAAGCCTGCGATCTTCGGCCTGGCGGTGGGGGCAGCAGCGGTGGTGCTGTTCCCTGGCTGGTCAGGCTGAGAGACATTGCTGCGGCACGAGCAGGGATAGAGGTGGTAAGAGGAGTTCTTTATTATGCTGTTCTCCATCCAGTCATTGGAGTGCTTCCATCCGCAACACTGGAGCTGCAGGGAGGCAGAAGAGAGAGACCATGAGAAGGCTGGGAGGGAAAGCTACCCTGCCCTGTCCAGGCACTGAACTTTGTCCATTGTGCCAGAGCTATAGCTTGAAGGCCCTTCCCACCTGGCCCAGACTCACCAGCTCTATTAAAGAGGCACCTGGTGAGACCAGAGGGACATTGCTATGCCTGACAACAAACCCTACCTATTGGATTCTTTTGCCCCATCTTTTTGTGCCTGCCAAACAGCCGTGTCATCAGTGCCGGATTAACGTATAAGCTAAACAAGCTATAGCTTAGGGCCCCGCTCTCTTGCCCCCCCAAATAATAATAATAATAATAACAATAATTTATTATTTATACCCCGCCCATCTGGCTGGGCTTCCCCAGCCACTCTGGGCGGCTTCCAACAAAACATTAAAACACAATAATCCATCAAACATTGAAAGCTTCCCTAAACATTTCCCTAAAATTTCACTATTAATATACTTCTTCTTAATTGTATTTCAGTTCAGCAATTACTTTGATGAAATACATATTTTGTTATGTGCAAATGGCTTTAGATACCTATTAGGTCCAGGGACCCACGTGGCGCTGTGGGTTAAACCACAGAGCCTAGGGCTTGCTGATCAGAAGGTCGGCGGTTCAAATCCCTGCGACGGGGTGACCTCCCGTTGCTCGGTCCCAGCTCCTGCCAACCTAGCAGTTTGAAAGCACATCAAAGTGCAAGTAGATAAAAGGAACCGCTCTGGCGGGAAGGTAAACAGCATTTCCATGCGCTGCTCTGGTTCGCCAGAAGCGGCTTTGTCATGCTAGCCACATGACCCGGAAGCTGTACTCCGGCTCTCGGCCAATAAAGCGAGATTAGCGCCGCAACCCCAGAGTCGGACACGACTGGACCTAATGGTCAGGGGTCCCTTTACCTTTACCTTTACCTATTAGGTCCATAAATTACAATATAGCATATATTCAACACACATAAACAGCGACAGTTTGTTGTTGACAAAGGACAGCTGGACATATAAAGGGCCCCATTACCTTCAGTAGCTTAGGGCCTCATCAAACCTAAATCCGGCCCTGCGTGTCATATTTATGATAGTATTTTATTCTCTTGTTAATTACGTTGTTTTAAATGTGCATTTTATATTTGACTTCACTTAGCAATGGTTAGTTTTTTAAAAAAACGTTTAATTTTTTTGTGTTAACTTTGTTTGTGTTAAATAATGTATTCTGCAGTTGACCTCTTTCATAATGTTTTACTGTAATATTTTAGTTTTCTATTAATTATGTTGCCTTGACTGTATACTCTATATTTGAATTTCTTTCAGAAATGTTTGATTCTGGATTGTTTTATAGATGTTTTAATATGCCGTAAACCGCTTTGAGATTTTTCTTAAAAATATAAAGCGGTATAGAAATGAAATTAATTAATTAATTAATTAATTAATAATAGCTTCTTGTTTTTCGGTGGTGTGTAGAGCTGGGCAGAGGAACAGACAGGCTCAGGAAGCTGCTACCTTACTGAAGCTAAGCAGGCCTGGGTGTAGTCAGTGCCTGGGCAGGGGACCACTACACACTTCACAGTTCTGCAGTGAAAGGAAGGCGGGATATGAATGAATGCTTAATTAGAGAAAAATCACTGTCAACTATTTAGTAATGACTGGAAAACCCTGATGGACTTTCTGCGCAATAAGGAAAATGAACTTGTGGTACCAGGGTTTGAAGACTGGGGAGGGAAGCAGAAGAGTTAGATGTTATCATGAGGTAAGAATTTTACGCAAGTTTTTTTTTAAGCTGTTAAGATGGAGAATCGGAAGTTTTCTCCTTTTTTTTTTTTAAAAAAAATCCATTTTCTTTTAATTTTTATATTTTTAAAAATGCTTTATGTTTGACAAATATTTCTGTATACTGAATTTGTCATTGTTTCAAACTTTAATAAAAATTCAGCTGCAGAAATTAATAATAATAATAATAATAATAATAATAATAATAATAATAATGGTATAGGTATAAAAAGGTTACTTCAAGCCTTATGTGGGTCCTCCCTTGTGCTTTATCCAGAAGCTGCAATTAGGGCAGGATGCTGCAGCGCGATTGCTGACAGAAGCGAGACCTTGTCAGCATGTAACACTTTCGCTCAGAAATCTGCACTGATTGCCCATTTGTTTCCAGGCCAGGTTCAAAGTGTTCCTACCATTAGTATATAAAAACCTTAACAACTTGGGACCAGTTTACCTGAAAAGTTTACCCCATATAGGCCCACTTCCATCTGCAGAAGTGGCATTGTTACAGGTACCACGTAACAACTGGTTCTGCATCTGTATGAAAACGATCTTTCCTTGTTGCAGCATCCACCCTTTGGGACTCCCTGCCTGTTGATATCAGGCAGGTGCCTTCAATTGTACACTTTGCAGTGCCTGCTAAAAACGTATTTATTTTAGCCAGCCTATCCGGGTATGTAGGCTGTTCATAGAATCATAGAATTGTAGAGCTGGAAGGGACCCCAAGGGCATCTAGTCCAACCCCCTGCAATGCAGGAAACTCTGCTAAAGCACCCATGACAGATTAGCCATCCAACCTCTGCTTAAAAACCTCCAAGGAGGGAAAGTCCACAACCTCCCGAGGGAGACCGTTCCACTATCGAACAGCTCTTAACAGTCAGAAAGTTCTTCCTAAATCTTAGAATCTCCTTTCTTGTAACTTGAAGCCATTGGTTCGAGTCCTACCCTCCAGAGCAGGAGAAAACAAGCTTGCTTCATCTTCTATGTGACAGCCCTTGAGATATTTGACGCTGGCTATCCTATCTCCTCTTTTCCAGGCTAAACATACCCAGCTCCTTCAACCATTCCTCATAAGGCTTGGCATGAGTTTCAATCTGTTTTTTAGCCTATTGCTTTGTTGATTTTTAATCATTTTTGTAATGTTTCAAATAGTTTTTAACTCTGATAATCTCGTTTTATTCTTTTAGTAAATTGTTTTGGGTGCTTTTTCTTTTTTCTTTTTACACAACTGAGCAGTACATTAATTTTGCTAAATTAATTACTGCATTTTTCCGTGTATAAGATGTCAAAAATTAGGGGGGAGACGTCTTATACACGGATATATCTCCCCCCATTTTCTTAAATCTGAGTTCCCAAAGATAGGGGGTGTCTTATGCATGGGGGCGTCTTATAGACAGAAAAATACGGTAAATAACCAAAGAAAGCCACCCATGAACATGGCAGGAGGAATCAAGAAGGCAGAGAAAACTTGGGTGGGCACTTCTTCTTGAGGAAAGTATCTTACCTGCGTCTGCACATAATCCCAGCTCTCCTCCTCATCCGTGGACGGGTTATATGTCCCATAGTGCTCAATTATTTCTGTGACATAGTCACCAACCTTTGTGTTGAGCTACATGGGAACGAAAGTAAAGTTAAAAAGTCGGCTCTCCAACAGCAGCAAGGGCCACAGGCATTAGGGTGCTCCTATTCTCTGTGTGCCCTGTAGCAAATTTCTTATAGTGTCTTCTTGGGCTGGCATGACCCCCCCTCCCCCAAAGGAATGCTGGCTGTTTCCTTACCAGCTGCGCAGATACAGGCAGGGGGGGGGGGGAAATGTAGCCCCTGTAAACAATGTAGCCCGCCCTTGGGTCCTTGAAAACCAAACAGAGGAGATGTACTCTTCTTGAGGGGCGAGCCTTCTCTGGATCTACACTTGCCCCACAAACTCCTAAACCAGGCATCCCCAAACTTTGGCCCTCCAGATGTTTTGGGACTACAATTCCCACCATCCCTGACCACTGGGTCCTGTTAGCTAGGGATCATGGGAGTTGTAGGCCAAAACATCTGGAGGGCCGCATTTTGGGGATGCCTGTCCTAAACAGAAGTACAGTGGGACCTCGACTTACGAAGATAATGCGTTCCAACGCGATCTTCGGTAGTCGAAAACACTCGTAAGTTGAATCCCCATAGGGATGCATTGAGCGAAAAAAATTCGTAAGTCGAAGAAACCCGCATCAAAAATTCGTAAGTCGAAGAAATCCTATTCAAAGCGGCCGCGACTTCCTTTTGGAAGTCGAAAAATTCGGTTACGGCGGCCATTTTTTTTCTTCCGGAAGTCATTCGGAAGTCAAAAAACACGTAAGTCGGGTCACTCATAAGTCGAGGTCCCACTGTACATGTGAGAGCATTGGGTTTTCCTGTTTACTATAGGAGCTGGCTATAAGCACAGAGCTTATTAGCTGGCGATTGCGTCAATCACACAGCTGTTCCTCCTCCCTCCAGTCTAATTTAATTTAGAGAAAACTGTGCCAAATAAATGGCCCAGAAATGCTTTTGTAAAAGCCTAAAACCTGCCTGGAAGCGTAGATGGGAGGGTTTAAGAATCTACAATGGAGCCAGAGCCTGAGGCTCAAGGGTGGGGAAAAGCAGAGAGTTCACCACCCAGCCAACAGAAAGAAGAGATCAAAAGCGCACCCACGGCAGGAGGGAGGCGTGGGCCTGCTTCACCCCAGCTTGCACCCTGCTCTCCCCTGCGTGTGAGTCACAAGCACTCAGAGAGGGAAAGGGAGATCAAAGGGCATCAGCAGTCCTCTCTCGCGTGCCCCCCTTGTTCTTTCCTCCGCTCAGGCAAGGAAACCGAGGCTCGGTCGACAGCACATGCAAAAAGAACGAGGCGGCGGATTTGTAAAGGGGGGTAGAATGACATTTTCCATGTTTCAAACAAAACTCTCTCTGTGAGTGGAAAAACCAGCACACAGGAAGTGAGCGGAGCTAGAACCCGTTCTCCCCAATGCGCTAAGTCATCTACTTTCAGGGAAACTATTATGCACAAGGTGCTGCCCCCCCACCCCACCCCCGGCAAGCTGAGACAGTATGGTTGCTTCTGTCACCTTTGCACTTCATCACCTCGTTCTTCCATTGTGTGTGTAGACCAGACGGGAGGCCCCATACACACCACACATTTACAGCACACATTTGCTTCCCCTCTGGCCCCCCCCAAAGAATCCTGGGAGATATAGTTTGCTCGGGGCGCTGGGTTTCGTAGCTCTGGGAAGGGTAAGCTACAGTTGCCAGAATTCTTGGGGGTGGCATGTGTGCCTTAAACGTATTATGTGCATCTAGCCTGGGAATGAAAGCGTGGTGAAAGAGAGAAAAGGAGAGATAGATAATCTGATGTTTTTATTTGGACCGTGGTGGGGACAATCCCAGGGCAGCCCCGCACTGACCCTCCCATGAGCCACGCAGGTTTCACATTTTATCCAAGTGCCACTCACCGTTTTGCTCTGAGAATATACCAAGATTCCAATGATGATCTGAGCCAGGAAGAGAAGGAGCAGGAAGGCGAAGTACTGGTGGGGCACAGAATACAAGAGAGGTTGGTGAAACTCCACCAACGTCCCACCACAGCCAGGTGAGCTACTGCAAGCCTCCCCCCTCTCACGGGAGGAGAAGGCTGGATGCCGGTTGAGATGGTGGTTCCTCTCACCTCCCCACAAACACTTTCTATGCCTGCAGCTCCAGGGATTCCTTCCTGACTGCTGCTTTTTAGTCTGTGTCTCCCCTTGCTTTCCACAGGTACAGAATCTACCCCACACCCCAGGAGGGAGGCCCAGACCCTGGATGTTTCTCCATGAGGTGGACAACCTATTACTTCTAGGCAGGGTCCTGCATGCTTGGCACGGTCCGTGGGGCTTCAGGGTTCCCAGCAAGCTGTGTCTGCTGCCTGGCTGTTTGTTGGGCCGCTATTCAAGGCGCAGGACCCTTTCCTGCTGTAGTGACTGGCTGGCATCCAGAAGAAAACACATGCCTTCCCTTTTCGGGATATCCTCCATCTTAGATGCTGATCAATAAAGGCTACGACTTTGCCCCATTTTCTTTGCTGCTATGGGGTGGCAGGTAGGCAGCCCTTCCCCCTTCTCCAGCAGCGCCACCCACCCAAATAATCTCCCTTGTCTCTTTCTACACCTGTTCCAGCTCTACACTATTCTTTTTTGAGGTGGCGCAGCCAAAACTGTACACGGTATTCCAAATGCAGCAGCACACCACAGATTTATATAACATCATGAAGCTACTGGCAGTTTTATTTTCAGTTCCTCTTCTAGTCACTCCCAAGAGTGGGATTTGCCTTTTGCCACTGCCACCACATGTGCGTTCTTGACCCACCAGGTCCTGCTTCCAGAGAAGGCCTGCCAACTCCCTACAGGCCTTGCTTTTAACCCATTATGCCCGAGTTCCTTTTCTCGGCTCCCCACCCCGCTCTCTCCACACATACTTACACATCCTAGCATACACTTGATTTCCTTGAGGGAACCCAGGCAACCAAGGAATCCCATCCACATGGTGAGGATGCCGACCCCACAGAAAATATAGGACCAGATCTTGAGGGCATAATACGCCGACCCTGGAGAGGGAGTTAATAGGTAAATCATCAGTCCGGCCTGTCTTGACAGGAAACTCAAGAGGCCAGAGATGGCAGAGGATATTTTTAGGAAGAAAAGCTGCCTTATACAGAGTCAGACCACTGGTCCATTGTTTGCACCAGGGTTTCCCAAACTTGGGTCTCCAGCTGTTTTCGGACTACAGCTCCCATCATCTCTGACCACTGGTCCTGCTAGCTAGGGTTGATGGGAGTTGTAGTCCTAAAGCAGCTGGAGACCCAAGTTTGGGAAACCCTAGTCTACAATGACTGGCAGTGGCTGCCTAGGGTTTCAGACAAGAATCTCTCCTACATGGAGATGCCAGGGGATTGAATCTGGGACCTTCTGCACACAAGGCAAATTCTCCACCACTGAACTATGGATCTTCCCCCAATTTTGTTAAAAGCCTACTTCTCTCCAGCAACCTGACTGGAAATTTCCCCTGGTATAAGGATTCGGTGAAACAACAGGTGCTTATGGGAGCATGTTCTAAGGGGCTGAAATCCTACACGAGATACCATGAGCTACCCCACAGCCTTTTCCCTGTAAAACCCAAAGCATAGATGCAGGAGAAAGCAGGACCAATATTATGCCAAGGTGGGGGAAAGCACTGGTAGACAGCTGTAAGGAAAGGTCTGTTATTTGTTCTCCTAGAATTTCCCCAGTGGGGCTAGTGGGTGGGGTGCAGTGCCAGTTGGGACGGAGGAATATTAGCAACCCAGGAAGGAGAAGGGAAAGATGAGTATGTGAAACGGGACCGGGAGCCCCCCACCCACATCCACACTGATGAGACTCACCTAGAACAGCCGCAAAACTGTCCCGGTCAAAAAGTAGCCATAAGCCAAAGCTAAACAGAAGTCCTCCGAGGAGCTGAAAGAAACAAGGAGTGGGGGGAAAGGTTATAAATCTATGTTACTACATATAGCTTCCAAGTTTCTTTAAATCTTTCCTCGCCCTCCATCAAAGGGCAAATGGGAATCATACCAATGGGCCCATCTAGCCTGGCATCAGGCCTGCCCCCCACCCCACCCCCCAAAAAGGTACTCACAAAGAAGAGGAAATTGAAGAGGAAAAAGAAGTACTTTGTGACAGCGATGCAACCTTTGCGGGACATTGTGCCGTCCTGTGGGGAAGGAGAAGGGTGTCAAGGGGAGAGACAAACTACAAATCCAGATTGGATTGTTTTTGGCAGGACCCATTTCCCTCCCAGCCTCATCATGCTCCCACGTTTGTTATCTCCACACCAATCCTCAAGGAAGGTTATTTCGTTTGGGTTCTTTAATTTTCCAGCTCTTAAGTTGCGGCCTCTCCTGTAACTTAGAATCCTAAGTGATGAAATCATAACAGAGGCTCACTTGGTTGCTGGGGAAACGTTGGCTGCCATCTTGGGGTTGCTTGTTCCATTCCAGGCCTTGCTGGTTGAGGTGGGGGAAAGGAAGGAGTAAGCAGAGAGGATGGAGGCCTCTCCTCCACACTCCAACCCTGATCCAGGCCTCGCTGATAACACCCATTGCGACTGACAACTGGTTCAATGTGATAAAACAGTCCCACCCCTTCTTCCATTGAGTTGCCAATTGTTTAGCCTACCATTTCAGCTATGCCTTTAAAAACAGTTAGAGGGGGGGATAATCTTTATTTCCACATTGCAGGAAGCTTTATCAGCACATCAAAAGCTGCTGTTGGAAGGCCCATTATTTTTTATTTTCTGGTCAGTTGGAAAGCCTGTCCACCAGATGCACACACACAAACACACAAACAAACAAACACACACCCTCTCTGAAACCACACGGTTTCCATCTGGCTGTAAGATCTGAGCCTGCACTGTCTCCAAGTGGCCTGCGTTGTCTCTGAAGCTTTGACCACAGCCTCACAGCAGCAGAGTCCAATATGAGGAACCGTTCTTAGGTTTATCAAAAGAGACAGCAGGAATAAAGATTGCAGAGGGACAACCATCCACTGCGGCAAGAGTATAGGACAGGCACCATTTCCAAATTAAGATGCTTTGCAAGTTTCAAGCTACATTCTTAGAAGCAGAAGTTCTCATTAAAGATAGCTATACAGATCCACAGACAGAGATAGATTAGAATATACCAGCAGCAAACACATTCTCCAAGTGTGGATCCTTATAGAGCTAAACAGCAACATCCACACTAAGGTTTACAGAAGTACCCCCAAAAAGTGGGTGGGGGGCGCTACAAAACAGACCACTGAGGGCTGAACATGCTCAGTTGTTATGGAATGGAGTGTCCTGGGAAAGGTCGGGGCTGGCTGGTTGGCTGGCTGGAACTCTGAACAGTAGCACTCTAGCCTACAACATTTTGTTGCAGGTCCCACCCATATTACTGAATACAAGTTGTCAGCGAGCAGCAGCTAGGGAAGGCTTCATGCCCTGTGTGTGGCCTTCCTGAAGGCATCTTGCTGGCCCCTGTAATAAAGCAAGATGTTGAACTAGATGAACCTTTGCTCAGGGCCAACAAGGATCTGTTCATGTTCAGATATGTGGCTGGGCAACAGGGGTTGCTCAGGTGATGGAAGAAAATGCACTCTACCCATGGCCAGAGGCATTCTCACTGTACGTCACATGTTTCCACTACCCTCAGAAAGATCTTTCAGAACTGAGACTTGCCAGCAGGACAGATGATATCATCTCGGAGCAGACCAGAAGAGGAAGTGGTTGTTTCTGAAGGTGCTGTGCATCATGGATTCTCAGAAAGAGACAGGCTCACTTCCTGGGCTCCTTAGGCAACTGATTTTTATCATCTCTCTCACAAATCTCTGTCTTCTTGCATGCAAGACCCACAGACTCACTCCTCTGCCTTTCCATTGGCTGAGCTAATAACTCACATCTGCAGCAGTGCCAGTTCACACACATCTATATGCCACCCTCATTTGTGAAAACACAGGCCTCTGTCACATCTGCTCATTCACACCCTGTTTCAGCAAGATGGTTCAAGCTCTGCTCATCATTGTTATGCATACAGAAATATGCGCAATCCGGATCACTTATGTAAGCTGTCCATGACACATTTACCCTCATGGGAACGTCTCGAGTTGCACAAGAGCTTTTCAGATTCCGTGTACAAGTGAGCTCTCTCATATGTGCAGGTTCACAACCAGTGTTTGGCCTCTTGGACCTTAAAGAGCACACCAGCCTTCACCTACATGGGTGTTCTGCACAAGGGCACTTTTAAATACTTTGCACACACCAGACAGACGTGCGTTTTGACAAGGACAGGCGTTTTTGCTGGGTTTCCTCAATATACAGTCAGTAGCAAAATGACATATTAAACCACAAATCAACAAGTCATGGTCCTCTTTGTCAAAGTCCCTTGGGTCCACACATACTCTCCACATGTATGCCCCAACTCTGCCTCATTTTTACATGAACAGATCTCTCTTCTTCTGCCAAATGGGCTTTTTATTCTAAACTGGTTTCATCCCACTCAGCCTCACAGTGACACTAAGAACGCCCCCCCCATCACTGACTCTGAGGCCTCGAAACATATCACACCCCAATATTCCCTCTCAACTTCTGCCCCATAAGCAGCCCACCCGCATCTCCAGCCAAGCCCACCCCATCACTTGCCCCATAGATGACTCACTCAAAAATTAACCCCACGCTCTGCGATCAAGGATGTTATTCGAGGACCGAGTTTGGATCTCTGAGCTATGAGCCAACAGTCCCAACCCCAGATATTTTCTTTAAAAACGCCCTTATTCGCTTTTATTCCCTATCCCCTCCATCTCCTACTGACCTCTTAACCCTACAATGTTCTGCCCTGGGACTTCTCAGCGTTCATTAAAACCCGATCTAGGAATGGCTCACCTTTCTGTATCACCCAGGAAGCCTTTTGCCTCTTCTTTCTGCTTTGGCTGCTATCTCAGCCTCTCGCTCCGCTCCCCGAAACTACCTAATAATTCGCCTTCTTTTGACGGTCCAAAGTTTCCAAACTTCGCTCATCCACCCAAAGGGGCCCACCTCCCTTATTTGCGCCTCGCGTTTCTGATTGGCTGCCAGGGGAGCAAAGGAGGCGGGGCTTGCATATTAACAATTAATAGGATTCCAGCGTTCCACCCACAGCCGCCAGTTTCCAGCCACCCTCCCCCTCCCTCTTTTGTTGCGGGCTGCCTTTTTTTTTTTTTAAGGTGGTGCCGCTTCTCAAGGGGTATTTGGTTTCATGACGTTTATCCTCTGCGCCCTCCACATGCTGAAAGTAGCACAAACACAGCGCGGGTTGTCCTGATCGTGCGTGCGGCTTTTGCAGGGAGGCCACACACACAAAAAATCCCCAACCCAATTATGCCAGTAAAAACATCCAAAACCAGGGGTTCAAGGTACCATACCTCGCATCTCCGCGCGTTAATTTACATTGAGAAATAATACTAGAGTCACGGCTCAAACCAGTTTCCGCGCATTGCATGGCGAAAATTATAGATCCAGCACTTTGTGGGGACAGATCCATCGTACAGGGGGAAGGCTCTACTTCGGTTTTCACATGGAGACACCCAAATCTACTAGCAAGTTAATTGCTCAAGTCACTGTCCACGCTGAATAAAGACCCAGTGCTCTGCACGGTTGCAGCAACTTTCCTCTACTTCCTAAAGACGCTTCCCCGTGATCGCCGTTTTCACATGGAGACATTCCAGATCCACTGTGGAGCTACCAAGCTATCAGCTCACAACACCCAAAGTAAATAATCCTTTGCTTTGTGGCACTGCTGTGGTACGGAAACCTGAATCTGAAGCATGGACACGCACTTTTTTTTAAAGGAGAGATTTGGGGCTTTTTTCACCCTTCATGAGTGTTGCAGACAAATAGGGATTCCATCTTACTGCTGTTAACCTGTAAGCCTCCATTCACTTTGATAGTACTAATCACCATTCATTTTGATAGTACCGATAATGACCACCACCAGCAGCAGTAGCAGCACACAGCATGGTACAAAAGAAGGGATGTTTTATTTAGAGAAAATTCCCAAATAAATTTTAAATGCAACATTTAAACACCCAAGAGATGAGCTGTGGTTTAGAGCTCGTTCAGCCTACGTGGTATAATTCACACACATCTTTCTGTTGGTACGATACAGGAACTTCCTTCTGCTTTCCATTTTAATAGAAATTGAATATGTTGTGCAAAGAATTAATTCATCCCAAGTAGTCTGTGGGACTCTCTCCTGAGTAAGCACTCACAGGATTAGGCAGCATGTTAAGAATGCATGTCATTTCTTTAATCGTTGCTAAAAACAAGTTTACTGGAAAATTAACTGTGGTCTGTTAACAAGCAGCTTTGCTGAATCATTTCAGGCTTAGAACTGCTTAGGCCGTGTCGAAGGCTTCCGGTCGGCGATGCCGGAGGAGAAGGTCGGGGGGACATGTCGCTCCTGACATTCCCCCGTCCGACTGGGAAAAAGGGACATCGCGCCAGCGCCGCGATCCCTAAAACCCCCGGGAAGGGCGTCCCGGGGTCCACAGGACCTGCATAGGCTCGGACGCCAGACCTGCTCCTCGGGAGACCGCAGCAAGGGCTCCCGAGTGTGAGCGGGCGGCGGAGCCACAGGGTCCGTTAACTCCCCGTCGGGCGAAGCTGCGAGACCGACTCCTCGGAGCACGCTGATTTCTCCAAGACCTGCAATTGGAATCGTGAGTAAAATGAAGCAAAAAGGGAATTTGGACTAAATTTGGACTGGATTGGAACGAAAACACGGAGGTCCCGTTCCTTTCCATTGATACAGTGAAACAGGGATAGCTACAGTTACACTGAAAAGGATTGAATTGACTCTTTTGTTATGCGGCTTTAAATTAACCCTTGAGCCTCCCCTGGTCCTGGGGGAAGCAGAAGGAACTGTGATAGAACTGTGGATTATACTAAGTTGAAAGCTGTGAATTTCATAAGAGGAAAAGTTGGGAAAAGTTTTTTAGAAGTTTTTAAAATATAAGAACTGTGATCAAAGAAAATGGCGAAGAAACCGGATATTACTTGGCAAACTGTGCTGGAGAAGATGCAGGAATACATTGCGGAACTGAGAGAGAGGAATGCTATGGGAAAGTCTGTGGACGAGATAAGGCAAAACCCAAACACCGTGCCGGCTGGAACAGATGTACAAAACATCAAGGAATCAACAGGATCCGTCAAGGCTGGACAACGTAGGACTATATTGGCAAACATCAGCTGCAGGAAGAGATTTTACAACCGAAAGAGAAAATGTGCTGTCACCTTAAGAAGTAAGAGAAGAATCATAAAAATCACAAGGAAAAACAGCACTCAGACACTGGCTGACAAGCAGAGGAAGGGAAGCCGAGACGAACTGAGTATGAATTGGGAAGGCTGGCTACGGTTTTTGGAAAAAGCCTTGCTGGAGGATACAATGCAGGACTCCCTCTGGTTCTGGGTTTCACAACCAGCAGGTATAGGATAAGAACTGTTAAAGTTACGGCCTGATTTGTGGACTTATGGTTTCAGATTTATGGACACGCCAGGGATTCTAAAAAATTATGATAAGTATGATAATGTAATTAATATTGCAAATAATAGTTGCGCACCCGGGGACCGGGGGAGGCAAGAGGGATGTAGATGAAGAAACATAAGTAATTTAATGGATTTAAGAAATGATAAGTTGGAAGATTAAAGTTTGATATTAGGAAAATAATTATTGGATTATGAATTTAGGAACCTGTTAAAAAAAAAATGGATATATGTAATTATTCACAATGGAGTGGACGAGAGGAAGCATGACAAATGATTGTAACAAAAGTGAGCTGGCCTGAAACGGGGTCAGACAAATATTGTAAAACCAATAAAAATTATTTGAAAAAAAAAAAAAAAGAACTGCTTAGGCCGTGTCTTAAGTGTTGCACAACAAATGACAGAACAATATAGGCTGCATTCACATGGCAGTTTATTCCATTTCCCCAACCTTTTCCTAATTGTTAATTTCCACATTATTGAGATTTCACATGACTGGTACTTGAATGGGGGCAGGTCTCAGGGTGGGCCATGTAGCAGCCACAACTCTGTCCTCCAACAGGACAACAGCTGGGGAGCTGCCACTATCTGCTTAATTCTACCTGGCAGTAGGGCTGACCCTAACAATGAGGGGGCCCATTCCCATCATACATTTAAAGCAATATAACTTTTAACAGTTATATTGGCTTCGCCCAAGGAATCTTAGGAACTGTCGTTTGTTAAGGGCGCACAGGATGTCATTAGGAGACTCCTATTTCCCTCAGAGAGTTCCCTGGGAAGACAGGTTGACTATTAAACCACTCTGGAAACTGCAGCTCTGTGAAGTCTCCTAGAAACTCTCAGCGCCCGGAAAGTATAGCTCCTAGGCTTCTTTGAGGGAAGCCATAACTGTTTAAAGTGGTATGATCTTGTTTTCGAAGTATAGTGCAGATGGGGCCTGGGAGAGAAAGAGAGATCCATTGCTTGTGCTCCAAATAGATCCTCCTCTGAGGAACTGGAAGAGCTCGTCTGAGTAGTGTTAGAGCCGAGGTGGTTGGGTCTGTGTTCATGTCTGTGTCATACCTAGTTGCAAGCTATTGATGGATCAGGACAGGCAACGTGGGACATGAGAATGAAGAGATTCCTGATCCCCTCATCTTTTTTTCCCATGGTTATCATCACCGCTATGAAGAGATTCCTGATCCCCTCATCTCCCCCCCCCCCCCGGTTATCATCAGCGCTATTACTGTTTTACACTTATAGTCAACACAATCAGAACAAAACTAAAATGGGGAAGCTGATTTAGTGGGGGAGGGAAGGAGAAAAGGGGAAAAATCCTTTTCAGCTTATCAGAGAGGCCCTTAAAGTTTAACAAGTTCATTGCGGGGTTTACTATTTGCATTGTATTGAATCACTTTTGCTACTGACCCTGAAGTGTTGGGGGAAAACCACTTCAAAGGTCTTCCATTCCTTCTGCAGATACTGCTGAGCATCAGTGGGTGCAATTAGATAATTTTAGCTGCATACATACCCTATGTTCAAAGGTGTCCTGAAGTCCTAGCCTACCTGGCAGCAAGTCAGTATGCCAAGTCCCAAGGGTCAATCCACACAAACAAAGTCCAGGAAACTCAGTTCAGAGTCAATCCAAGTAGCCAAGTCTGAAGTCCAGCAGTCAGAATACACAGTCGAGGGTCAAACCCAAAGCACAGTCCAGTAGAGGTCCAGGCATATCCAATCCAAGGTTCATCAACATGAGCAGTTGAGCAGACACAGCATCTCAGCTGTGTACTTTGTACTTTGCATGCTGGTCGAAGCATCTGGGTTTGATGAGGCAGGTGACCATCACCTGTTCTGAGCTGGGCTGTGGGCCCTTGCCTGCCTCAGACTCCTAGACTAGAGCGCCACTCCCACTGCTCCCTACGCCTCAGAGCCCACCATGTTTGTGGGGACAGGGGTCCCTCTCACTCTGGTGATGGGTCCTGCTGGTCTGTTTCCTGTGCATTGACCCCCATTCCCTCACCATCCTCTGTCACCCTGTAAGTACTTCCTTCCCCATCCCCTGCTTGCCCTGGTATGTCCTAGTAGTCCCAGCTACATCCCTTGCCAGGATCCTCTTCCTCCTCACCGTCGACCAGCCAGCTCATGACAAAAGCACATTTAAATCACATTTTCCACCTACCCCGAAGAATCCTGGGAACTGTGGTTTGTTAAAGGAATTGTAGCTCTGTTGGGGGGATAAACGGCAGTTTCCAGGGTTCTTTAAGAGCAGGCTTCCTCAGACTCGGCCCTCCAGATGTTTTGAGACTACAATTCCCATCATCCCAGAACACTGGTCCTGCTAGCTAGGGATCATGGGAGTTGTAGGGCAAAAACATCTGGAGGGCCGAGTTTGAGGAAGCCTGTTTAAGAGTGAACACAACTTTATAAGTGTATTAAGGGGCCAATGAACTCAGGCGTTTGGGAAACCCTGGCTTAAGTACATGCCATTGAAACAGTCACTTTTAGCATTTCTCCCCTCCTATGGTACCTCGGGTTAAGAACTTAATTCCTTCTGGAGGTCCGTTCTTAACCTGGAACTGTTATTAACCTGAGGTACCACTTTAGCTAATGGGGCCTCCCGCTGCCGCCGGCACGCAATTTCTGTTCTCGTCCTGAAGCAAAGTTCTTAACCCGAGGTACTATTTCTGGGTTAGCGGAGTCTGTAACCTGAAGCGTCTGTAACCCGAGTTACCATTGTATATATTGTAAACCCCTTGGGGCAGGGAGGGACCTGCCCTCTTGTACTCTGTAAAATGCCAGGGCACACTAATGACTCATGGCACTATGTAAATTATCATCATCATGGGCACCTCCAGACGGTTGATGTTTTGCAGGAGGAAGTCAAGCGCACACTAGAAAATCAAAATCACTTTGAAAAAGAAACAGTTTTTTTGTGGTTAGAAAATTGATGGGGAAATGCATTGAAAAGTGTGGAATGTCGAAGGGGCCTCCCGTAGGCATCAGGAGGTACCAGTAAGCAGTTTGCTGATGTATAACCTCCCTGCAAACAAATAAGAACAAATGCTCAGTAAAGACCTGACAGAGTCTGACCTCCATGCCAGCTTTGTGCAAGCAAATCAGGATTAATGCTCAGTACACAGGTCAACTGAGGAGCCCCCCATCACCATGCAATGATCAGCCCACTCTTTATTTTAGTTCACCTCCTCTTTTAGCTCACAGTAGAATCCGCTCCTCTCAGCAGCAAAGATTACTGAGGTCCCCTTCACGATAGCATTTCTCTCTAGATTTCCTGCAGCTTTTTGAGGTTTTGGGCGGCTTAACCCCACAGCTGTTGTTTTAAGTTCCTTAAACAATCAGGTTTTGTTTCGTTTTGCTCCTTTTGGCTTTCCTGAGGTGGTTACTTTTTTTTCCTGTCCAGCAAGCACTTTGAAGATCAAAACTGTATTTACTTTGGAGAAGGATAAAAGTACCGTCTCATTTGATTACACAATCTCTGGACAAAAAGTACCGTATTCTGTGAGTCCAACTGTATTCCTGTTCCTTCCAGCTGGAAATGTCGCCCATACAACAGTGCTGCTGAACAACAGTTGTTCTAGAAAATGTGACATAAATCGTATCAGAAAAAAGCCACAATGCCAACTGTACTCCAGACAGATTGTTGTCCCCCACCTCCTGGGACCAAGGAGCCCATCTCTACACACTGACAGGTGTGTTTTCATTTGAAGTATTACACTAAGACAAGTGGGGAATCTCAGGCTGCATGTGGCCTTCTGGGCCTCTGTGTCTGGTCCTCAGATCTCCCTGAGCTCATACTCCGAAACCAGGGAGTGTTTCTTGAGGAGAGATTTTACCATTGCCTTGTTATCTTAATCCCGTTTTATCCCACATATCATGTATCCAGAGAGCTTTGTGATGCAAAGTCAGGCTCCTGCATTATGGATCCACCTGTTTTTCACCCACTGTTTTTCACCAGCCACAGAAAACAACCATGTTATCACAAAACACAGCTGCATTTACCGGCTAAGTTGTAAGATCCTACACTTTATGAGACTACTGTGGTCCAAACCCTGGCTCTGAAGCACGGATCCTTGAGGTGGTGGTAAGAACTAAGAGAGCATTTACTCACATGGACATGAGGAAGAGGATAACACAAAAGGAGACAGCACCAAGCAAAAACAAAGTCACACTCTCGCCCACCTGCACGCAAATAACATTTTTAATTTTAAAGAAGCAGGTACTTCTGTTACCAGGTGCTGGAAGTTAATGTGGCAGGTATTGGAAGGCAGAGAATAATGAGGGGAAATGTTTAAAAACCTATACATAGGTATCACCCCTTCAAAACTGGCCCAAATAGCAAAACAGAGCAACCCAGATTGTGAGTGAGGGGACACTATGCTGCCTTTAAAGTACATTCTAAACAAAAGTTGGAATAAATGAGAGACTGCAGAATACAAAGATAGTTAGAAATAATAATGACTGAAGAAATAGGTTAAGATTGTTGATTAAGGAAAAAACATAAATGAAAAGTTTAAAGGATATTTAAAGATGTTAAGAGATTACTAAGATGATTTAAAATGAAACGCAGAGGGAGGGACGTGAGGAAGTCGCACTACAGATGTTTAAAGAAAATAGAAAGGAAAATAAGATTTTTGTTGTGTTTATAATGTGTGACCAAATATTAGACAATATGTTAGAAAAGATTAGATTCTTTTTTGTTTGTTTGTTGTTTGTTTAATGTAATTGTTTGTTTAATTGCAAAACCTAATAAAAATCTTTAAAAAATAAAATAAAATAAAGTACATTCTAAACACATCCCCTCCCTCAAAGAATTCTGGGCATGGTAGTTTGTTAATGGTTGCTGGGAATGGTAACTCTATGAGGGGTAAACTACAGTGCCCAAAATTCTTCGAGGGATGTGATTGGAACGTGCTTTTTAAAGGTAAAGTGTGTTTGCAGCCCAAGGAACATAACGTCTTATGTGGTGGTCCCGTTTTAAAATTTTGGAGGATGGTGTTTAGTTTAACAGAGCAAGCTACAAAGCAAAACCAATGCCTGCTGAAGCACTGTTAAATATTTAGGATGACCAGAACGACAAGCTGCTTTCAAAAGACCATATTAAGTTTTATGAGCGCAGCCAGTTTGACTATTTCACGTTGCAGAACTGATACAGACAGGTAAGGTGATATGAAAGCTTTGGCAAGTAGCCCTCACTGAAAAATTAACTCATCCACTTTAAGCGGTGAGGTGCGAGAGGACAGGCAAAGGACACAGACTTCTTTGCTGTGGGGAAATATTTTCTTTTCCATATAGATGTACTGAAGATACCACACCATCTGACAGAAATAAGTCTCCAGATCTCAAATAAACATGAGGAAGCATCACATTTTGAATAGTTGTCCTAACCCTAATCCAAACTGGGCCATCCATGAGACAAAGTGAAGCGACTACCTGGGGCAGCAGATCTGGCCTCCAAGAAATACATCACCTGCTGCTGCTGCCACGGTAGCAATTATAGCTGTGCCATGTCTGGATCTGCTGCCTCCTTGGCATCCCTTCCATGCCACCTCTACAGTGGCCTCTTGGCAAATAGAAATCACTGCTGGTCTCCTCCCACCCTTGTTCCCAATGCAGCTCTTTATTCCCCTGTTCCCAATGCAGATCTTCACCCACCCCTTCTTTCCTGATGGAGGAAGCACCATTTTGTGGTTTGTCTCAGGCGCCAAAATATATTGGGCTGGCCCTGACCCTAATCCACACCACCGGCACCAACTCTAGGGGGCCCTGGGGGCTTGAGCACCCACAAAAAAAATGTTGTGGGTGCTTGACACCCTTACCGCGGGGCCTCGGATGCGACTTCTGGGGTTTCCAAGTGCTGCTGCAGCGTGCAATGTAACATGACATCATTATATCACGGCATGCATGCTGCTGGGCACCCATAAACTGGGGCCCAAGTTGGCACCCCTGATCCACACACAAAGCAGGGATGGAGGGATACTTACACATGCAAAGGATCCTGGCTGGGGATCCACATAACAAGTAAAAATAGAAACAAGGGGAGGCTTGAGAAAAGGAGATTTTTTCCTGCAGTCTTATAAACTGCCATTCTCCAATTGCAATCCTCCTTTGCCATTGCAGCTGCTTTCTTCGAGTTGGCTTCTCTGTAATTGTTCCTAGGACACAGCTGCCTTTTAGAAGCACAGTCCTATCCCACAGTATCCAGAAAGCCACAGGATTTTGAAAGCAACATTCTTCTTTGCCAAAATCCAGGCTTGCAGCGTTATGGTATTTGTTCTTCTTCACATGCATGGGAACATTTGTGAATGTAGCTTCCAAGTGGGTAGCAGAGTCCAGGTTGCTTATCTGGTAGACCTAACCTGCTTCTTACCCTCCCCTGTAAGGGGAATCCCTCTCACACAAATGTTTTGTTCTGGTTACCAGGCAGCTGCAAAGGACGTATTGGCTTCACATCAAGCTTATTGATACCGAAACTTTTTTTACCTTATTGGTAGTGAAACCGCACGGCTTTATTATACCAAGTTTTTTAAGAAACAAAAAGAACAGAAGTTTGCTACATGTTTTATATAAAGAACAAATACATTATACATATGTCTCCAACCAACATTAGCTTACCAGAATGCCCAATCCACAAATTGGCCCTAGTGCCTTCTGCTTATTAGTGTTCCCAGCTTACCAACACCGTGTTCAGAGGTACAAGATGCATTTTAATTGTGTCTGTGGTTTGTGTGGAATGGCCTCATGGGCTAAATTTTAATCCCTGCCAAGTGTAAACTAGCCAGCCTAAACTATAGGTTGGAATGTTAGAATCATAGAGTTGGAAGGGACCCCATGGGTCATCTAGTATAGATGGTATCTAACTGCAATCAAATTAGCAAAAATGTACAAAGCTAAAGAAAGCAAGTGTTGGAAATGTAAAACAGAAGGGACATATTTTCACATGTGGTGGGATTGTAAAAGAATTATTGGGAAATGATTTATAATGAAATGAAGAAGATGTTTAAAATAAAATAACCTTTGTTAAAAAACTAGAAGCTTTCCTACTAGGTATTACAGGAGTGGACCTACCAAGATTACAAAAGAATTTATTTATGTATGCAACTACAGCCGCACGAATTCTACTAGCACAACATTGGAAAGAAGGTGGTGTCCCAGCCAAAGAAGAATGGCAAGTTAAATTAATGGAATATGCTGAAATAGCAAAATTGACAATGAAACTAAGAGGAAGACACGACAACGAATTTAAAGAAGATTGGAAGGACTTTATTGCATATATACAGAAGCAATGTACACAAGTTAATATATTAGCAGGGTTCTAGGACTACTTGTAATTTTATTATGAATGGACAATAAGTAATTTTAATGGTTTTTTTTTTAATTTACAATGGACATGTGGTATGCTGATAAATAATGGAACCAAGGAAGGGACTAAGGCAGGGGTGTCCTGTCCAAACTTTTTTCAGAGGGACAGATTTGATGAAGTGAAGGGCCGTGAGGGCCGACCAAAGCTGTTGAGCTTTTTTTGGGATTGAAGTTGTTGAGGTTTTTGGGAGATTTTACCCCCAGGAAATAAACTGCCACTGGGGCTGGATTAAACCCCAAAACGGACTTTGCACATGCCTGGACTGGGGGATGTCAATTTCCTCTGTTTGGTTTTGAATTTGTATTGTTGTTTTATTTTTGTTATTTTTGGGGAACTAATAAAATATTACCAAAAAAAAAAAAGAGTTAACTGACAAGGCCAGCCACATTCCCACTATGGATAGCCTAACTACCTGGCTCGGAATACCTTTGTGTAGAAACCTGTTCAACCTGTAGGGAGCTTAATGACCACAAGGAACTTGCTCATTTCTTATCTGTTTCATTATGTGGGGTGTTAATAACTGGATTTGGCATCCGCCGTCCTTTTTCTTTTTAATTTTAAAGAAATGCAATTATTACATTACAGTATATTCATTACAGTATATAAGGGACCCAGGTGGCGCTGTGGGTTAAACCACAGAGCCTAGGGCTTGCTGATCAGAAGGTCGGCGGTTCGAATCCCTGCGACGGGGTGAGCTCCCGTTGCTCGGTCCCAGCTCCTGCCAACCTAGCAGTTCGAAAGCATGTCAAAGTGCAAGTAGATAAATAGGTACCGCTCCGGCGGGAAGGTAAACGACGTTTCCGTGCGCTGCTCTGGTTCGCCAGAAGTGGCTTTGTCATGCTGGCCACATGACCCGGAAGCTGTACGCCGGCTCCCTCGGCCAATAATGCGAGATGAGCGCCGCAACCCCAGAGTCGGACACGACTGGACCTAATGGTCAGGGGTCCCTTTACCTTTACCTTTTATATTCACAGAAAAAATAAAACAAACATATATGGCTACTGACTCCCTTACAACCCAGGGAGATAAAATTGGAAGAGGGGAACCATGCATTCCACCTTGAGCTCCTTGGAAGAAAGGTGGAATACAACTGTATTATATACTATCTAATAAATAGATAAAATATGATATAAATAAATAATTTCTGGGAAAAGATGTTTTGTCTGTTTCCTATGCGTTTGGACAACTCTTAAGATATCGTAACCCAATTTTGCATGATGGTTCCCGGGATTAAAGAAGCAGCTTTCTGGAAATTCATCCCAAGTTTCTGGATATGTTTCTGGATACAACTCAACGTGATTTTGAATCAAGAAATCCCAGAGCAGTGTAACAACATTAACATATGTTGGCAACTCTGGAAGGTGGTCTGCAACAGGAAGTACGGATCATTTCACTTGATTCTTAAAGCTCTGCACTATCTGCTAGTGAACTAACAATTCAAGGTTTTGCTGTTAGCATGTAAAGCCCTAAATGACCTGGAACCCAAGGATCTCTGTTTAGGGTAGAGGAAGTCCAACTTCTTGTCCCATCCAGGAGACAACATCCAACATCTAAGAGGACATTTACACAAAGCAGGCCATTCTCGGTGGTGCCACACACACACACACACACCCCAGCACACCACCTGTGGAACAACTCCTTCATTATTTGACTGCCCTCCATAGTACTGTAGAAACCGAATACTGTACCTACACTTCTATTTACTGCTTTTGGTTCAAACTGAAAATAGTTTGGGGGTTTTCAGGGCTGGTATTATAGCCATTGCTGCTGCTGAAGTTGATTATGATTTTAAAGTACTGTATGTTTTTATTACTGTGTGTTCTGTTGTTTTTTAATACCGCTAGCTGTCACGTGCTCCTAATCAGAGAAAGGGCCGAATGTCAAAACAATGAATCAGCAGCTGGACACATCTGTGCAGCGGTAACAAAGTTTTTGTGCAACTGAACTTACAGAGTTTTCTAAGGAGCCATGATGTTGCTCCTTTAAAAGAAACAGATGAGAGACAAAGGATAAAAATAAAAGGGAATCTTTTCCTTTCAATCGTCATAACCAAGTGTGTACATGTGTGCATGCATATAAAAATCAACTTATATGCGCGTGCACGCATCTTCTCTTATTTTGCCATTCTTTGCAACACATCAATTTACTTCTCTTTTCTTTCATGCTTCTTCTCCCTTCCTTTCTTCCTCTCCCCCACCCACCGCCCTTTTATCCTGATTCCCCCTTCTTTCTTGCCATTTCCTTTTCCTTCACCGGAGAAAGAGGGCGGCACGGCACGTACAAATGTTACAGGATTCCCATCAGGCCCTACCTACAATGATAGGAATTGTAGACCACTCCCTGGACGTCACGGAGTGCCCCTTCCTCCTGCGGGTGCCCTTATGCCCAAACATTACCCAGGATGAATGTCGTACGGCGTTTTTCTGCTTCCTCTGCCGTTGCCGCGTGACACGTGTGTGCGTGCATGTGTGAAAGAGGCGCACGGTTGCGGGGAGAGATCTCCCGTCGCTCGCGGCCTCCACTGCGCGAGGAGCGCGGTTTGGAAAGCGGCAGTATCCGAGAAGCGGCGCCGAGGCGGTGGGCGGGGTCGGAAGGCTTTTTTGCCCGCCTCTGGACGCGGGGGGAGCTTGGCTGATGCAACGTGGCCACGCTTGCAAGGCTCCGAGCTCCCTCGCCTGTCCTCCGGGTGTCACGACGGAGCGGACGCGTCAGGATCGCACCCCGAGGTGCTGGTAGGTCTGGGCAGGTGCGGCGAGGAAGGGGATCCTCCCGCTTGCAAGGAGGCGAGGTTGGGGGGCGGAAGGAATTGGGTTAGGGGGAGCAAACCCCAAGGCGAAGCATCGGGGGCTTCCCAGGGGGCAGGACAGGGAAGTGGGGGGCGAAGGGGACATGGGGAGCGGGTCGGGGGCTCCCCGGGGCGGAGAAGTGGGGGCGAGGGGAAAATCGACCCCCTCTTCTCTGGGGGTGGAGAAGCGTGGCAGCGGTTTGGAGGGGAGACGGCTTGAGGTGCGCAGGAGAAGGTCCACCCAGCAACCATGTGGCGGGAATAGCAGCTGAACAACAGGCGAAACGTTGCTTCGCCGATCAGCTTCTTCCTCCACCTCCCAACGCTGCGCATCACCTGTTGGGCTGCTGCCTGTCACGCAGCTGTCAGACGTGGCCGCTCGGTGCCATAAATAGAATAAAACAAATAGAGAATTCTGCGCGGGGGGGCGGGCGGGGAGTTTGCAAGGTGGCAATGCTGTAGCCAAGGGGGGGGGCAGCTAGCCCCCAATCAATAAAAAATCAATAAAAATACATAGTTAACTGAGGTTTTGCCCTCCCAACAAAAATCCTGGCTACTCCGTTGCTGAAGGTGGCATTGAGTGGATGTGGCCAGAAGGATCTGGCATGGGTACGGAAAGGGTCCCTAGGCTCCAAAGGTAAACGGAGACAAGGATTAGGGACATAGTGTGTATGTGATCTCGGGCTCCTGGGACACCTCCTTGATCTTCAGTCCCCAAACTTGTGAATAATTTGGGCTGCAGTGCCTGTAATCACTTCCAGGCGCAGCAGTAAATTAACAGTTAAGAGTGTCGTTCTGCCAGCTGGGAGAGACCAGGGTTCAAATCTCACTCCGTCATAAAGCACACTGGGTGACCTTGGGCTGCTCTCTGTCTCTCAGCCTAACCTACCTCCCAGGGTTGTTGTAAGGATGAAGTCTGGGAGAGGAGAACCATTTATACCACAATGAGCTCCTTGGAAGATAAGGGTGGCATAGAAATATAATTGGTAAATAATAAATATGCAGGCAAATGTGTAAAGGGTTTCGACTTTTTTAAAAAAAGCATGCATATCCCTGATTAAATTAGGCTTCAGATTTTACAACGAACTGACTGTTTTTGACACAAGAGTCGCTGTGAATTAGTAGTGAAAATGTCTTACTGGGAACACTGGATTCAAATCCCCAGTTGGGCACAAAGCTCACTGGCCGATCTTGGGCTAGTAGTAGTTGCTCTCTCTCTCTCTTTCTCTCGGCCTAACCAACTTTGCAGGGCTGTTGTGCAAGGCAAGGACAACATGGGGGTGTACTATGTGCGCTGCTTGAGTGCCTTGGAAGAAAGGCCGGATAGAAATGTAACACACCAGTAAAAAGAAAACAAAAGTACGTATAAAAAATACAAGTAGCCAGCTAATTACTGGAAGGAACTGCCACCTTCTCTCACACCCACAAGGTGGGAGTGCCTATTCTTTTGTGATGGCTGTCATGACTCACGTACAAGTTAACTGGAAAAACCAAAACAATGATACTGTAGTGGGGTTTCCCCTCAATACTGTTGCTTTTACCTATAGGAAATTTTTTAGTCACTTGTTATTATCTAAATTGACTAGAATGTCTATCATTAACCAGCTCATACAGTATTAGTCGAGGGGAAATGCTAAGAATATTATTATATGAGTTCTTCTGAGCATGTGCAGAGTGTCTGCCTTTCTGGCCAGTTAGGGTTCAGAGCTCACTGCCACATAATGCAAGAGAATGGCGTGGGTGGCATAGGGCTTGTGTGAGGCAGGGAAGTCATGCGTTTGCAGGTGGGTACCCAGGGATTTGGTGAGCATAAGTGCTCAGGAGAGTTGTGTGAGTCAGGGGTCTTTTTTGGGGTTGCTGGGGGCAAACTAGATGTGGTTAAAAGCTGCTGCTTGGGGTGCAATTTGGTCTTAGGCACAGGTAGTGTGTGTGTTAATGTATTTCTCCGATGGAAATTCCCCCCATATGGAAAATATGAACCTGACTTACTGTGAGTCAGGCAGCTGAGTATTGCCTACGTACGTGGAGTGGCTGGGGGTTTCAGGCAGGGGTCTCTCCCAGCCCTACCTGGAGATGCCATGGACAGAATCTGGGACCTTTTTTGAGGGGAGAGCATATGCTCTGTCACTGAGCCACATCCCTTAGCCATGGGGGGAGACGGGTACACTATGGGTCCTTGTCACTCCCCGCTCCCCAAATGGTTTGGGGGAAGGGTGGGTTTAAGTTGTGTCTAAGTTTGGCTCTTGGCTCTTGTTCCGTGTGTGCTTGCGTATGTAGGAGAGCAGGGACGTCCTTCCCACAATGCACCACACTGCCGCGTGTGTGGTTTGGGGTTAAGGGTGGAGAAGCTACAGTCCCCAGGGAGTGGAAGGTGTGCCCAGGATGGGAATGAGAAGATGGGAAAGAGCTTTCCCTGGCACTGGAGAGAATTTGGCCCAGAGGCCTCTTGGCTGGAGGGGGTGGGTGCATTCTGATTCCCCATAGATGTGCCGTTAGAAGCTGCCACCAAATAGAAGTCATATGGCGTTCTAAGGTATAATTGGTTTTCAAGGGGACTCCTATATTTAGATGAATCAATCACTTCCATTTTGTGTGTATGCAGGATTCTTGTTGTTGGCATCCATCTGTCTCGGGTGGGAAGATTAAGCTGCTGGAAGGTTGCAGCGCCTGCCGCGGCCGTAGAGACCAATGCAGGAGACGCATGTGTTGTTGCAGCTGGGGCAGGAGAAGCCGCCCAGTTGTGCTACTGCAGATGCACCATGGCATTTCTTCTCTCTGTGCTCCTCCCAGCCGTTGTTTCTCCTCTGGTCACTGCTATGGATACACAAACCTGACCGTTTGCCTCCAGGCATTGTGGTCATCTGAGCCGATGGCCTGGTTCGGACAATTATCTAAGGTTTCGCAAACCATGGTTTCTGAATCTGAGAGTGTGAGCCAAGTGCTCCTCCCTTTTCTCCTGGTTTCTGCCACCTTTGGCGCCAAGATTCTGGTTTATGAAGCCTGGAATGATCATCCAAACTGGGCGACTGTGTATCTTCTAATTTGATAACGAGAGGATAAAATGAGGTAGCTACACACGGCAACCCTGTAAAGTTGAGTTAAACTGGTAGTTTCCTTGCATTGTAACTGCATTGTAATTCAGCAAGCTTTGCCTTTGATTCAGCAAGCTTAGCTCTTGCACGGCACCCAGCCTGATCCTGTACCTCTTTTTGCAGAGCTGAATTGGGGGGGGGGCTACTTGAGTGAGGCCTTGGGCTGTAGCCCACACTTGCTAGTGACAGAGTTTTAAGAAACTAGACTGAGCGAGAAGCAGATCAGCTCAAGCAGTTAAATGAGAACCTGGCTTTTAAAGTCTGGTGGTTCTGGGGAGAGAGATGCCTTGATACCACGTGGCCCCCTAACCTGAGACGGTGGGACGTTTGGTTTGATCATATATTTTTGCCGCTTGCTTTTTAAGGAAAAGCTTAAGCCGGGCTGCTTCTAAAGTGGGGACTGGGGCTTGTGTGTCTAGGCTTGTAGGTCACTTTGTAACATGATGCTTAACTGGCGAGTGAGGGGGGGGCAGAGGGGGTGGGACCTGGCTCTGGGACCTTAAATAAGGCAGGCTTCCTGCTGGGACAGGAATAGAGGAAGCCTGCTGGAGTAAGATGTGAGCGAGCCGTGGTAGGTTTCTTTCACGGTAAATTCCAAACCCTCTTGTGTGTATGTGTGTGTGCTGGGTTGCCCTCATGTGAACCGAGGCGAGCTGCTGCTGTGGTGCAAATTGAATTAGTCCCTTAATTAAAGGCTCCTGCGCACCTCTGAGCATGCCTCTTCCAGCCAGCCTCCTGTGAAGGCTGGCAATTCTGAGTGCTAAAATAACTCGCCCTCAGGGCAAGGAGTGAGGAATAGTTTTCAGCCTGAGGGCCACATTCCCTTCTGAGCAGCATCCCAGGGGCCACATGCCAGGGCGGGCGGGGCTAGAGGCAAAAGTGGGCGGGGCAATTGATATCATTGTTTGCCCTTGTGCAGGAGGCTTGTTTCTGCACAGGAGAGAGAGTGTGTTTGGGGAGGGGTTGTAGCCTGGGAAGAGTCTGAAGGGCCAGAGAGAGACGTCTGGAGGGCTGCATTTATTTCCCACCCCCGCCTCAGAGAATATATCCTGTTCTATGTTTCATTGCTCTGTTTGTCCTGTCCTTTAAGATATAAGAGTGATGCCCCAAATGTTAGATATTTATTTTGTTTTTATTTATTACATTCTTATTCCACCCTTCAAGGACCTTGCATATTTATCCTTCCTCAAGGCATCTCAGGGTACTGCATCCAGCGGCATACTTTGGCAATCTTTTGTAATATGGCGCCCTATGCGAGGCCAAAATTTGCCACCCCCCAAATGGATCCCACCACCACCATCACCTTCTGTCCTCACAACAACCCCGTGAAGTAGCTGAGGCTCGGAAAGAGTGAGAGAGTGAACCGCTTCGTGGCCCAGTGAGGAATTTGAACCTACCGGTAGTTCTCCTCAGTCCTAGCCTATTCCAATCCAACACCATGCTGGCTGTCACAACTCTAGATCTGCTGCATTACGCTGCAAAGTTTATTTACTTACCGGTATTTTATTTAGGAAAAACGTAAACTGCTTGATCGAAAAGAATTCTCAAAGTGGTGTAGAAACGAGATTACATGACTAAAACCCACAAAGCAATGAAAAAACCCTTAGTGTACATTGTTAGGGGCTGCCAACCCCACCTTCCCTTTACACCTGCTGAGAGTTAACCTATTGCCCACATAACTTTATTTCAATGACCTGAGTTTAGGTCTGTGAAACCTGACTACTAGCTGCTGGGATCACCCATACTTGTCGCAAGGTTGCCTCAGGTAAACAGGTGATGCTATTGATTTTATGACCTGTAGGTCAAAAGATGGTAGTTAGCACATTTTTTTTAATGACCCATAAAGTAAGGTCTTGTGTAACTTGGAGAGTTTTCTCATGTGATTTTGTGGTGCATACGTCAATGTTGTGGGGTGAGGCTGGTGGGTGCAATCCTGCTCCCTCCTCATGCCTTCGCTGAGCGTGTTGGGGAGATCAGCTCCTCATGTTTGCCAGGTGCTTTTGCTCTTTGCTGTAAAGGAGCGATTCCGGTGTTGTGGCAGGCAGTCCTGAGCCCTAAACTATGACTTCCAAGACAACGAACGAGGTAAGGACATTTCTCTCCAGACTGGGAACCTCTGCAGGATTGGTCAGTCTGGCAACAAAGTGTGACTCCAGTCTGAATTTGGAAGTGTTGTGTGCCTTGTGGAGGAATTAAATGTGATGGGAGCAGGTACGGATTGTACCTTCGCCTTGTAGCTATTTTGGTGGCAACCTGCATTCAGAGATAATGGGGTCTGATGCTTGTGTCTTGCTCCATCCTCAACTCTCAGTAGATTGTGAAATATTGGCAGGGGGAGGAATCCGATGAAGTTGCACAACGACAGGCTGCTCCTGCAACTGAACTTCCCTTCTTCCTTCTCCTCCCTCTCCTGTGCAAAAAAAGGGTTTGCGGGAACCCCAAAGCAGATTTGAGGAGTTGCCGGGAGAGGAGACGGAAGGAGAAGTTCTGTTGCTTGAGCAGAAGTCTGGTTGCTTGCCCAATGACTTTGCTGGGCACAACCCATAAGGAGAAGGACCCTGGGGTTTTTTTACTCAGTAAAAGTCACGCTTTTCAGTCGTGTTACAGTACAACTGCCTCCTTTCTGTAGGATTTTCAGAATACAATTAAACCAAAAGGGTATGTTACCAAGTTAATTAGATCAGACCTTTTCAGTGGTGACCCCCCAACTTGTGGACTGCTCTACCCAGGGAGACATGCCTAGCGCCACCCTTATCTGTTTTTGGGCACCAGGTGAATACTTTTTTCTTTACACGGGTTTTTGGCCCTTAATGGTGGCATGGTGGTCTCACCTTAGTTGGGTGAGATCAGCAAGTCCTGATCTGTTTTATCTGTTCAGCTGCGCTTTTAGATTTTTATTGGAAGTTCTTTATTTGGTTTTAATGTAAGTTGCTTTGGGTCACTTTGTGAGAAAAGCAACTAACAAATCTAATAATAATAAATACGGTGTATCTCCGTGAGGTTTATGTGCACGCTTTTGCACAATCGGTGGTCGTGGCCCCTTTCCCTCCCCTCACATGCAGCTGGGATCTCTCATCGCTGGTTTGATTCAAGACCATACAGCTCAGTCTCCTACAGGGCTGCAACCAGAGGTTGATCCCTTCAGGCCCCTGTTGAGGTCCATGACCTTGCCTGAGGCCTACTGGAGACCAGAGGCCTCCTCCTCCTGCTGTTCTTCCTGTTCAGCAGAGATGGGGGGGGGGGGAACGACCTGCGGCCCTTGTTGGACTCCAGCTTCCCTCAGCTCCAGCCAGAAGGGCGAATGTTTGGGGATGATGTTGGAAGTTGTAGCCCTGGAGGTCCATAGGTTCCCTATCCCTGCTCTTCAACATTCCTGCCTACTTGCCTCTTCCTCTTCCTCTAGCCTCGAGGTGGAGAGAATGCAAATAAGTGAGTGTGGTGGGAAGAGGAGTAGCTAGCACAGGCTTGCTAGGCCATCTGATCCTCCTCAGCCACTAATAGTAAGGCGTTCCATGCCCTCAGGCTTATAACCGAAGAAGGTGTGACACACAAGGAACAAGAAAAGGAGGGAGGAGGGAAAAGCAAGCTCAGCCACAAGTTACAGGTCTTATAATGCAGTTAGTTCAGTTAGACTCCTTTAAACCTCCGGTGAAGTTAATAGCAAGCTTTTGGTCATGTAAACTGGAAGAGCCTTTTTTCCGTAAGAAGGCACTGGCCGATTGAACACATTCAGTGCTTGCTTGAGGCTTCTTCGAGTTTTCCTTCTCAGGAAGGCTGTGTTGTTCCATAGCACACATGCTCACAAAGAGCCCAGGGCTATGCCCAGTTGTTTAAACATAGACTACCTCACAAAGCAAGATCCTGGCACGGTGCGAGGCTTGAGCTACGTGTTGTTCTCAGTCATGCATAGCTTATCGCCAACGTTTGACAAAATGCAGCCGTGGAGGCTGCAAACTAAAGCGGAAACGTTGTGCTGTGTGCGTGTGTACTTATTTTGCCTTGCGGGGCATCATCCCACCTCCAAAAAAAGCTTTGTGCGTGTATGTGTTTTAGTAGGAAAATGACACACGGGAAAAGGATTATGAACTCCTGCACCCACTTCCCATGTGCTAGTTTTCTGCTTTTGGCTGCGTACTGTAGCTTCAAACAGCTACAGTTCTGAGCACCCTTAGCAAACTACAGTTCCCAGGGCTCTTTTGGGGCTTGGAAAGTGCTTTAAATGTATGGCAAGGACGCAGCATCTGTCTGCAGCCCTTTCCTCACTCCATTTTGTGAAACAACAAACCTTGAGGCAAACCACACACAGTTCGCCACTTGCAAGCATTGCACAATTCAGTACGTGCAGCGGCAGCTTTTTAACAGCAGCCCCTTCTGCACAATTGCCTCAGAGGATCTGTTATGCAGCTACGTGTGTTTTATTTATGCCGCAGAATTACCAGTAAATGTGTGTTTGTGGGGACTTTGTTGGATTAAACGAGTTCACAGGTGTAGCTATTTCTACATCGCAGTTAAGTGATATAAAACATCTTGCGTTATCAGACTTAATTGAGTTTATCTATCATTTGATGTTCTTCTCTAGCCTTAAGACAAGACTGAAAAAGTAGCAACATCTTGTTGCTGAAATTGTATATATTTGGGAAAGAAAGCTGGAATCTGATAAGCAGCAACGCAGAAGCCACACACAGGTAGAAGCTAGGCATTCCCACATCTAATTAAATGCAGTGTCTCAATTCAGACGTCTTGCCAAATTTAACTATGGTTTGCTGCGTTTGAATTGAAAAACTAGGGTTTGCGATTGGATTGACTGGGAAAGTAGAACTGGAAACTGCACCTTAAAATGTATTTACGACCATGTTTTGTGCTTAACTATGATTTGGAGTGATGTCTGAATGGACAACCCAGTTATGGCTGTTCGTCTACCTTCACAGATTGTTACACCATGGAGATTTAATTTGTGAACTTAAGAAGCCAAGGACTGAGAGGACAGAAAATGAGAGTGGGCATGCTGCTGTAAGCTGGTTTTTGCCTGTTGCATGCTTAGATGAGCACATAAGAAACCTCCGCTGCATGTGAGTATACTTAGCCGTCCTCTGTATTTCTTATCATATATGAAGCTTCTCAAGTGGAGTCAGACCATTGGGTCCACCTAGCCAAGATCTCAGGCAAAGGAAAAACCTTTCTTCAGCCCTGTCAATAGAGAGTGTTTCAACTGGAGATGCTGCGGGTGGAACCTGAGATCTTTGTGCACAGCATGTGCTGTGAACCTGTGTCGTTTTCCAGTGCTTGGACTCAGTTGCAGAATAAGTAAAAAAAATTAAAAGAGTACCTTTGGGTACGTCCAGTGTACATATATTTTAGTACTATAATCATAGCCTGCTCATGTATAACAAAGGTTGGGAAACTGTTTCCACTCAAGGGCTGCTTTCCTTCATGCGTAATCTTCTGAATGGCCTGTCCTTCAAAAGGTGGCAACTTTGGCTAAAGACAACCATGTGTAGAGCAATGGGTGTAACTCTCACATTTGTACAGTAGGCTGTATTCCAATAGGGAGTCCAATGGTCAAGAAGGCGATTTCCTCATGTGCTGTAGAGGGAAGTGAGGGGCAGCTGGGGCTTATCAACCTGGGAAGGTAGCCCATCTAGGAGAAGGAAAACTCTCATCCTAAACCTCTGCCGCCTTGTGGGATATCTTTGGGAGAAGAGAAGGCTCAGGAGTTAACTCTACACAAATCTCGAGTAGAATTCCTAAGACGGTTAGAGATGGTGCTTCATATGCCTAACTTCTGGAAACTCTGCATCCAAGTTAGTGCCAAATGTATTGCTTTCCTTTCCTTTGGAGCATATCAGGGAGGCCGAAAAAGAAGTCTTGTCACCTGGGCAGCCCAGGATCTCCACACAAACAACCCAGGCTTGCGCTCAAGGGAGGCCACTTAGGTGCTGCTAACACAGCAGTTTGACTTCACCACTAGAGGCACACTCCATTGTCTCTCAAAGACAGACAGATACCAACATTGTACAGTGGTACCTCTTGGTTAAATACTTAATTTGTTCCGGAGGTCCGTTCTTAACCTGAAACTGTTCTTAACCTGAAGCACCACTTTAGCTAATGGGGCCTCCCGCTGCCGCTGCGCCGCCAGAGCACAATTTCTGTTCTTATCCTGAAGCAAAGTTCTTAACCTGAAGCATTATTTCTGGGTTAGCAGAGTTCTTAACCTGAAGCGTATGTAACCTGAAGCGTATGTAACCTGAGGTACCACTGTATTCCCAACCACACACTAACCAGAGGTTTCCGTGTTCCATCCCCCATCTCTCCATCTATGCATCATAGACTTCTCATTCAGCAGCAATTCCTGTTTTCTGAATGGAAGATGAATTTGCCCATCTAGCCCAGTATTGTCTACTCTGACTGGCAGCAGTTCTTGAAGGTCTCTGGCAGAAAGAGGCCTTTCCCATCATCTGCAAGCTTATCCTTTTTTAAATGGAGATGCCAGGGTTGATGATGATTTATATGCTGCCTTTCATTTCAAGATGAAATATCAAAGCAGTTCAGAAACAAAAGCCAACAGCAAAATAATGAGAAGAAAGCAGCCACCAGTGATTCAAATACATAGTAAAAACAACAACATTACAACATCCATAACGTAAATATATAATAAGCAAGCCCACTGAAACAGCACAATAGTTGCGACAGTTAAAACAACCATCAGAGACTCAAATCAGGAGGCCAGGGAAATGCTTGTCTAAACAGATGCATCTTCAGAAGGTGGCAGAATGCCAATACGGATGGGGCCTCCCATATTTCAGCAGGGTTTGTTTGTTTTTTGCAACACCAGTGCCACCCACGAAAAAGCCTGCCTCCGTTTTATCACAAGCCAATAACCACCGTAGCAAAACTAACCAGGTTCCATTTATCGCTATCAAGGCCCACTTCCAGCAGTTTTCAAACCAAGACCTTTCACCTGCGAAGCCAGGGCTCTTCCATTGACTTCGATTCCCTCCCTGAGCTGAACTACAGCTAATAAAGAAAAACTAGCGCTGAGGACTCTTTTCTTACACAAGCGTGGTGAGCAAAGATCCTGGTGTGGGAAGAGCCATAGTTAGTATTGCGCATGCTAGCATAGAGGCAAGTAAGGCTGCATACGCACCATACATTCAAAACACATGGCTTGCTCCAAAGAACCCTGGGAACTGTAGTTCAACCCTCAAAAAGCTACCCTTCCCCAGCACCCTTAACAAACTACAGTCCCCAGGATGCTTTGGAGAAAGTCACCGTGCCATAAATGCTCTCTGGGAGCTTTGTAAATAGGAAGTCATGTGGAAAACCTTTCGCAACGAAGGAACTGCAAACATGCAAAGTCTTGTATGTAAGGCAACTGCCTTCATGACATGCATAGTCTGCAGACCTAGAGATACAAACATTTCCCTTAATTTCAGGCAATTAGCTCTGCCGAACCATGCCTGGGAGCCTTTGCAGGAAGGTGGCTGGCGCTGCCTGATAGGCAGGCACAAGCTCCCCTGTGCCAATGCTGCCCCTTTCCTGAACCCTTCCTTTCCCTGCCCCCACTCCGTGAGTTGGCACACATTCCTTCCTTTCATATCTGACCTTGGCCACCCCTTCTTCTGGGAAGGTTAGTCCAGCCTCCAGTCCTCATTGTGGGAAATAATGAGCGGTTGGCATTGGCGCTGGAAAAAGGTGGGTGGGGGGCAGCGGACAAAAGTTCACCGCTTACGCAGAGCCAGGCATGATGACCGTTGGCATTGCCTCCTGCTCTCCCGCTGAAGTTGGCGTTGCCCTCCCACACTCTCCTTGTGTAGGGACACGGCGCAGGCAAATTTCGAGAGAGTATCAGAATATGCACAAAGAAGGTAGGGGAGGAGATTATTTGTTGCAAATTTTGCAGTTGCAACCACTTTTGCAGAGATTGTGGCCCGAGGTTGTTTGTTCTGAATTCTCTAACCCAAAGATGAGAGACCAGAGACCTGGGCGGCGGCAGGGCAAGAGCGCCCTCCTTGCACGTTTTTCCATGGGTGGAATGTGCCCCTGAATTCTGATAAAGTCTCTTATACGTCCGGATGGAGGATAGAGAGGGGTGTGTGAGTCTGTGTAGAAGCTAGCCTACTGTGCAATGGCGAAATTTACATTGGTTGCGCCGCCCACTTTTGCCCCTGGCAAAAGCAGGCCGCATCCACACTGTAAATTTAAAGCACTATGATGCCACTTTAAACAGTCATGGCTTCCCTCGAGAAATCCTGGGAGGTGTGGTTTGCCAAGGGTGTTGTTGTTAGGTAAGAGACCCTGTTCCCCTCACAGAATTACAATTCCCAACATTTCCTGTGAAGAGAGATTAATAGTTCAACCACTCTGAGAACTGTAATGTGAGGGGAATACAGATCTCCTAGCAACTCAAGGACACATTCCAGCCAGGCAAAAACAGGATAGGATAGGAAGCAGAGCCTGAGAGAAGTTCCAACGGCCAGACAGAAAGGCTTGGACAGGCACATTAAGCCCCTATGCCTGAGCTCCTTCACACCTGCCGTAAAATACCTAATTCTCACAGAGGCAAGAAATCCAGACATTGGTATGATTTTTGCTTGAATAGAGAAAATGTGGCTCTATGGCTGATATGAGATACAGACACATAGCTGTCAACCCTCCCTTTTTTCGCGGGAAACTCCCTTATTCCAATGCCGTCTCCCGGTGCTATCCCGGATTGTTGATATCCCTTAAATTTCCCGGATTTCAAAGGAAGCAGCTCTTCTCCCTCCCTGCCGGCCAGGGAGGCTCCTCAGCTGCGTTGCTCGGCTGCCAATAAGGAGTCTGAGACCGACTGGGGGCAGAGCTTGCATGCCTTGTGCAGCCAGACCCTCACACCCAACCAGACAGACAGCCTGCCGTCTACGCGCTCGCTCTTTTGCTCACCCGTTTGCGTGCAGCCTCTGGAGCGCAGGGTGGTGAGGCTACTTGGTGCCATTGCACCGCCCTCATGGCATCCCTTATTTTCAAATCCGAAAGTTTGGAAAAATCCCTTATTTTCAAATCCGAAAGTTGACAGCTATGAGACATTGGGAACTCTCTTCTTGTTTTTAGAGTTTCAGGTTTTTCATGGCTACCGAAAACCACTGAAATGATTTTGACAGTAGCTAACTTCTCCTATAATCTGTAGAAAACCAAGAGGATCAGGGTGAAGATAGATTCCAGTGGTCTAGCTAAGGCAGGGGAAGGATGTCTCAATTCAACACAGCTGTCCCAGGAGCTCCCCGAAGCTCTCACCCACACCCACACCCGACTTCTGGAGAACTGTATTTTCTTGTTCACTTCCATCCATATTTCTTGAGAAACATTTCCCCCCCCCCCAGCCACAAATACCCATCCTGTTTATTCAGAGGGGGGAAACAAGCAAAGTTTCAGATGGCGCCGAAAAATAAATAAATTGCAAGGCATCTAAATGAAATGCATTTATGCCAATTTGAATAATTCCAGGCCTAGAAGGATACACAGTTTGACGTAACTTTAATCCCCTGACAGGAGTGGTAAGAAGATGTCCAAACAAGTGTTTGAAAGGCACTTTGTGCTGGGATATTCTTGGCTCCAAAGAGCTCTGACTCCTATTTCATGGTAATAAATACTTCTTATTAAAGTTTCTGGGGAACAGGCCAGAGGAATTGACAGCACAGCAGCAGGCAAAATCTCTCTCCGTCTTGCCATCTCTGTTTGTTACATTTCCTACTCATTTTCCAGACAAAAAGTAATTAAAAGTCAGTACACAATGCAATGTGCTTATATTGACCGAAATTTTGCTCAGAGTAGGCCCATTGAAATGAACGGACCTGAATCATTCATGCCCATTAACTTCGGTGGTTCTGCTTGGCGCAACACTAGCTTTGGATCCCACCCCATGGTTTGGAGCAGGCATCCCCAAACTCGGCCCTCCAGATGTTTTGGGACTACAACTCCCATCATCCCTAGCTAACAGGACCAGTGGTCAGGGATGATGGGAATTGTGGTCCCAAAACATATGGAGGGCCGAGTTTGGGGGTGCCTGGTTTGGAGTCTCCCTTGGAGTCTCTTTTGGACTACAACTCCTACTGTTCCCAGCCAGCGCAACCAATAGGCAGGAATGATGGGAGTTGTAGTTCCCAGGTGGAGGAAGGCTGGTTTGGGGAATCCAGACTGGGCATCTTACCTTTGGCCTTACACTCATTCCTCCTTTCTCTGATTCTTCTTCTCTTTCTAGGCTTGAATCCTTTTTTGCTTTGGAGAGGAGTCGGCAAGCGTGTGTCCCTGTGTGTGCATCTCGTAGCATATGCAATTCACGGAGCCTGCAGGACACTGTCTCCTCCCACTTTCACATGTGTGAATCTTTGTGTGCATATAGCGTCCAAACTCTATTAATTGGCTGTGATTGAGGGTAGGCACAGACGACGCAAGGGCAAAGTGAGAACCCCTCTTTGTATGAATGGGTTGTCCGTATGTGCGTGCATGAACAGATCAAGTGATGTGTGTGAGCTTAGTTCGTGTTTCAGTGCATCAGTCCTTGTATTACACCATAGAGAATTTTGTAGGCATGTGCACCTGCGACTGCACAACAGTGTGAGGGCCGAAGTTCTGTGTGCTAAGGGTAATTGACACACACGAATGCCCACATCTGTGGGAGTGTGAGAGAGATTTGCTAATGTGCAAGGAGTGTATACACTTTTAGCAGTTCACTTTCCGTTTCTCTGGTCCCATGATACACGTGAGCCTGTGCTAGTTGCAGGAGAAGAGTCTTTTTGGGGGTGCAACATCTGTGTCGCACACATAAGTGTGCACAGACAAGTGTGAAGGCGTGTGATTGTGCAAGGGCCCTAGGATCTAGCTGCGTGCACAGTTTGTGTGTGTGTGTGTGTCACATCCCTCCACCAATGGAGAAATCCAAAGCGGACCTCGAATCTGCAACAAACGCCGAAGGCGAATTCAATCAAGATCTGCTCACTGATGAACCGGAGGTCCGCCCGGCCTGGGGGTCCAAAGTTCAGTATATCCTGGCCCAGGTTGGCTTTTCGGTTGGGCTTGGCAACGTCTGGCGATTCCCCTACCTTTGCCATAAAAATGGGGGAGGTGAGTGGATACGGGCATTTCTTGCAAGCTTGGGGCTGGCGTAGAGCAAGATTGTCCCCTTTTTCATTCATTTGTAGCAGGGTACCTGTGCCTTTTAACTTCTCCTTATTTTAAATGCCTGTGTCACCTTTCTGCCTCATTGGGCTTTCAAGGCATTGGGCATCTCAACTTAGAAACCATGCAAAACACCCCAGCACACAAACTGAAAAGCAGTTACAGCCTTGACACTGATGCACATAGAAGAGAAGAGATAAGAAGCAGATCACTATTAAAAGGGTATGGAAACGGCCATGGCAGGGGCCGCCACAGAGAAGGCCCTGCCATAAATGGCTGCCTGCTTAAATTCCAAAGCTGCTGAGGCCCAAGGCATTTGGGGGCCTAAAGTGGACTTGTGTGACAATGAAGTAGCAACCTCAGCACTGCCACTGAACTGCCCCACCATGCCAGCTTCTCCTGCCATACACAAACACAATACCCAGGTCTTGGGTACTTCTTGGCCACTGTGAGCAGCAGCTGGTAAATGGGAAGGGGGATAGTCTTGTGTTGCAGGTAACAGCCAGGCTGTGCTTACAAAACAAACTTGCATAGCTTGAGCCTGCTATGGAAGCACACCCATTGCTGTATAGATTCATGTACAGCTGCCTTGACCATTTTGGATGGAAGAACCCATTTCTGCAGGGAATGAGGGGCAGAAACTGGATTTTCACAGTGCTGCCCTTGTATCAATCCCCAAAACACCTTCCTTGTTCCAGTCCCAAAAAAAACACAGTTTTGAACGTGTTTAAGCAATGGTGTTTAAAGAGAAAAACAACCCCCTCCCTCTTCATTTGAAAGAGCCAAATATTTGGTTGCATAATCATGGCATGCGCTTCAGACAGGGAGAACTGGAATCCACTTGTGGGTGGGGAGGAGAGCAGGAAGAGGCAGCAATCGGAGTTTGCCACAGACCGTATTTGTGTCTCTGTAAGGGGGGGGGGGACCCAGGTGGCGCTGTGGGTTAAACCACAGAGCCTAGGGCTTGCTGATCAGAAGGTCGGCGGTTCGAATCCCCGCGACGGTGTGAGCTCCCGTTGCTCGGTCCCAGCTCCTGCCCACCTAGCAGTTCGAAAGCACATCAAAGTGCAAGTAGATAAATAGGAACCGCTCTGGTGGAAAGGTACCAGTAAACTGCGTTTCCGTGCGCTGCTCTGGTTCGCCAGAAGCGGCTTTGTCATGCTGGCCACATGACCTGGAAGCTGTACGCCGGCTCCCTCGGCCAATAAAGCGAGATGAGCGCTGCAACCCCAGAGTCGGACACGACTGGACCTAATGGTCAGGGGTCCCTTTACCTTTTAAGGGGGGGGGGAGAGAGTTGAGCTCACCCCCACAACTGGCTGACCCCTAATGCTCTTTCACGGGAGCACCTGTTTCTTCCCTTAAATTATTTCAGATTTGGGGGGGGGGGGGGGTAACTGGCTGGTGGGATCAGGGGAGACTTCCGGGGTCTCGAAGCAAAGTGTTGCTTGGATGCTGTAGCTGTGTGTCTCTGTCTCACCCTGGCCAGGTGCTTTCCTGCTGCTGTACCTGCTGCTTCTCTTCATCATTGGGATCCCCTTGTTTTTCTTGGAGCTGGCGGCTGGGCAGATTATCCGGCAGGGCAGCATCGGGGTCTGGAAGTACATCAGCCCCCGCCTGGTGGGCATTGGCTTCGCCAGCTGCGTGGTGAGTTGTTCCTCCGGCAGCACTTCTGAAAACCTTTTGCCTTTGAGCTCACCCCCGCCCCCAAATCTTATTCTATATCGGGGGTGGGGGTGGAATTGGATCCAGCTGGCAGGCTGGAGCACTGCCTCTCCCTCCCCCACGGGCCAGCTTTGACAGGTGAGTGGGCACCCCCACCTGTCAATCACCTGATGTCATTATGGTGTTGGGTAACAACTTCAAAGCACAGATCAGCTGATGGGAACAAGCCCTTTGGGAGAAGTGCTGTTGGATTCAGCCAGCTGATTAGTATCCCCAGTGCGCCCGCTTTTGAAATTTGTTTGCAGGTGAGTTTTTAATTCAGATCTGCGCCTGCAAACAGACTTCGAAGGCCTGCTGTTAGGCAAGGGCTTTGCAAATGCCAGTAATCAGCTGCTTGTCGCTGCTTACCAAAGGCACACAGCCTGGCAGACATAGTGACACCTTCAAACCTCGCCCTGCCCCATCTTTACCTCCCCCCCCCACTTGACATAAATGAAGACAGGTATAAGACAGGTGGGTATAGATTAACAAAAATGGCCTCCTGGACCAAATGGGGAGGCCTAACTAGGCCAGAGGGTCTCCCACTGCTGGTCTGTGTCATGAGTGGTCAACGTATGGCCTTCCAGGTGTTGCTGGAATACAGCTCCCATCATTCCTGACTGTTGGGCCATGCTAGCTGGGGCTGATGGGAGTTGGAGTCCCAACAGCAAATAAAGAAACACCAGTTCCTCAGCCCTGATCTTGTCCCACATCCTGCTTCCCATAGCGGTTAACTGGATACTCATAAGAGGGTGTGTGAAGGAGACAGTCCCCTGCTGCTAATGCCACCCTCTGCCAGCAACTGGGATTCAGAGGTAGACTTCCTGCAAGCATGGAGGCTCCATTGTGCCCTCATGCCAGCTGAGAGCCATCGAGAGACAAGTTTGTTTAATCCAATTTTAAAGCCACCTAAGCTAGTGACCTCCGCCATATCTTGTGGCAGTGAACTCCACAAATGAATTATCCAGATGGCAGCGAGTAATGAAATTGGTGGAGCGAAGGGCTTCTCCCCTCAGCCTTCTTCTGACTTGCCTAGATTAACCCGCCAGTGAGATAACTGCCAATTGCAGTTAACTTCCCGCCCTAAATTCCTGGGGATAGACATGTTAAACATCTCCAGTATCTCGCCCCCGAAGCAGCTGCATTTTAGTGCTGGGAATGTGATCCTAAGGATCGAACGACACATCTCATTAAAAATATTTTTAACTAATGTGCTTAGACCACATCTGTTTCTTTCGAAAAAAATTCTTGGAAGGGAGGGGCAATCAATTTTCCTGCCAAAAATTGTACCTGAAAGTGCTATTTTCTGTAAATAGCATCTTTTGGGTGCTAGGTAGCTTCTCGAGGCCATTTTCAGGAGGCAAATGTAAGGCGCTTCTTCCACCACGATGAACTCAATTCAAATCAGGGGGCCCCCCATGCCTGATTTTTCTTAAGGGAGGAGATGAGGCCAGTTTTGAACACATGACATAAAAATGTGTTTTAACATGTTATTTGATCCTAAAGAGCTGCCTCTTCCCCTGAGGTAGTGCCCATTGGGGTTGGAGTGAGAAGGACGCTGATTTCTTCTTCCTCTTCAGGTTTGTTCCTTTGTTGCCCTGTATTATAATGTCATCATTGCATGGAGTCTTTTCTACCTGGCTAACTCCTTCCAGTTACCCCTACCTTGGACTGATTGCCCAGCAGCAACCAATCAAACTGCCCCAGGTAAGGGATTGGAAGGTTTGAGGAGGGGGCGGGGCTGAAGCTGCCTTGATGTCATTGTACGGAGACAAAATGTCCCGATTGTCAGGAAGTGCTGATGAACTTGAGATACAGTGGTACCCTGGTTCTTGAACTTAATCCGTTCCAGGAGATCGTTCCAGACTCCCGAAACTGTTCAAAAACCAAGGCACGGCTTCCAATTGGCTGCAGGAGATTCCTGCACTCAAACGGAAGCCACATCGGACGTTCGGCTTCCAAAAAACGTTCGCAAACCAGAACACTTCCGGGTTTGCAGCGTTCGGGAGCTGATTTGTTCGGCAACTAAGGTGTTCGGGAACCAATGTTCCACTGTATATATATATTTGCCAAACTAATATTTTTTTCAGTTCTGTCCTCTCAAAAAAAAACCATAATCTTCAGTTAACCATACCAAAGTATGGATGGGAAAAGGGAGGAGAGGGGCTTGATTTTTTTTTTGTCCCGTTACCTTATTTATAAGAATATTTATATACTGCTATTCATTAAAAATAACAGTGATTTACAAACAGTTATGCATAAAACCACACAATAAAAACCATATAAAATGTTTAATCAGAAATAAGCTAATTATTGTGGAAAGCTGATTTTTTAATTGCCTGCATAGGCCTGATGGAATAGGAAAGTTTCCAGCAGGCATTTAAAAATTGAAACAGATGTTGCCTGCTAAATCTCTGATTGGCAGAATATTCCGCAGCGCTGGGCCGATGACACGAAAGTCTCAGCTCCTTGTTGTCAAGTAAGCCTCACCAATGACACTCTGCCCTTAACCTTTGCACCTCTCTGTCTGTCTCTCTGTGTGTGTCCTTGTCCTCATCTTAGAAGCGGAGTGTGACCACAGTTCTCCCACCGTCTACTTCTGGTACCGCAAGGCCTTGAATGTGACCAACTCCATTGACGAGAGCGGAGGCCTTGACCCGGCTCTTACCGGCTGCCTCTTTGCCGCTTGGGCTCTTGTGTGCCTGGCAATGATCAAAGGCATCAAGTCCTCTGGCAAGGTCAGTCGCGAGGGCACTTTCCCTCTCATTCAAAGTTGACCTGGGTAGGAGGGATGTGTTTTGCGTCATCAACACAAGCAGGAGAGAACCCTCTGCTCACCAGCTGAGCAGCAGAAAGTTTGATCCTATTGGCCACAGGTTTCTACTTTGTCAGTGAGCTCCCCACATGGGATGCACTTGCAAAGCCGCACCCGGATCCCTGCTGAGCACTACTGCCCCACAGCTGATATTACCGAGTGACATCAGCCAATGTACAGGTGCATTTGGTTTGGAAGAAATGGCCAACCTTGCTGGCATGCCAGGATTTGCTTGTGGACCAAAGGTTCCCCACTCCTGCTTTAATTAATAGTGTTTTAGAATCATGCTTTGCCTTCAAATCGATCAGGATCCATAAACATGGTTCTAAGATTGTCCACTACTGGTCCCAATGTCAGAGTACCTGGGATGGAAAATTTGGAAGTGAAATGCCATTATCTTGCACCAATGGTTGTTTCACCACAAACAGGCTGTCATTCCCTGGTTTTGATGTTCTCTCTTCATCCCCGTCTCCTTTGCAGGTTCTGTATTTCAGCTCTCTTTTCCCCTACGTGGTCCTCTTGTGCTTCCTCGTACGGGCGCTGCTACTAGAAGGAGCGGTTGATGGGATCAGAATCATGTTCACGCCCAATGTAAGAGCCCTGTGCAAAGAAATAACCCTCTTGTACACGTGTGCCCACTTCCCCCGTTGCATGCAAATTCCCTTTATTTCCCCCCAGCGCTTAACCGCAGGGCTAGCATTATTTCACTTGTTTACTTACAAAACTTCCATACTACTGGAGAAAAGTGGTGCAGACGGGTTTAACAGTGAAACGAATCCAAACCAAACAATTAAAAACTGGCTTAAAATAATCCAGTGGAACAACGCAACAAAACTGCCGGCAAAAGAGAAGGCAATATTACTGCAAGTAATAGATTAATGAATGCATATAGAAAATGCTGGAACATAGGACACTGGTGGCGCTGTGGTCTAGACCCCTGAGCTTCTTGGGCTTGCTGATCAGAAGGTCGGCAGTTCGAATCCTCGCGACAGGGTGAGCTCCCATTGCTCTGTCCCAGCTCCTGCCAACCTAGCAGATCGAAAGCATGCCAGTGCAAGTAGATAAATAGGTACCGCTGCGGTGGTAAACGCCATTTCCATGCAGTCTGGTTTCCGTCACAGTGTCCTGTTCCGCCAGAAGTGGCTTAGCCATGCTGGCCACATGACCCGGAAAGCTGTCTGTGGACAAACACCAGCTCCCTCGACCTGAAAGCGAGATGAGCGCCGCAACCCCATAGTTGCCTTTGACTGGACTTAACCGTCCAGGGGTCCTTTACTTTTTACCTTTTAACCTAATTTATACTGAATCAGACCATTGATCCATTTGGCTCAGCATTGTCTGCACTGACTGGCAGCGACTTCCCAGGGTTTCAGACAGGAGTCTGTACCTGCCCTACCTGGAGATGCAGAGGATTGAACCAGGCAAAGCAGATGCACTCACTGCCACTGAGCTATGGCCCTTCCTGAGAACAGGGTGTCTCAACCTGCTTGTGGAATGCCAGAAGGGAAGGTGCTAAACCTGTAGCCCATGAAATGTATTCCACAGCTTCCAGATGGCGGAGGTCAGGTTGCTCCTGCTTCTAGCCGAGGCCAGTTGGACTTCTAAATATGATGGAGCCCTCTGCAGGGCCTCTCTTAACTCATTAGCAAGGAAGTTCATAAGCAGGCACTCCTTAAAAAATCCAGGACCCAGATCATTCTGCCTTTGTGTAGGGCAGTGATGGCTAACCTTGACACTCCAGATGTTTTGGGACTACAACTCCCATCATCCCTGACCACTGGTCCTGTTAGCTAGGAATGATGGGAGTTGTAGTTCCAAAACATCTGGAGTGTCAAGGTTAGCCATCACTGGTGTAGGGTAATGCAAATCTTGGTTAGGTTGAGGTGGAGTTTATAAACCTACTTCTAGCCATGATTGCAGCCTCGGGTCAGAGGTTGTGAAGGGTTATGAGGATGAAGATGAACAGCAGTGAATCCTGTGACACCTGCAATACTCGGCATGCTTACTTCCAAGTGAAACCCATTTTATTTTGAGCAAGCATACATAGGATTGGGCTGCAAACTCCTGCCAGACAGTGACCGTTTCATCAGATCCATGAAGTACTATCCTTGCATTGGCAAGTAGGTGCATATATGGGCATAGAGAGTGAAAAAAAATGTGAACGGTGGAGTTAAATCACTATGAAAAGTGGAATTTCTATGTAAAATTTAAATGCTTGCAAAATAAATGGTGGCTATTTGCCAGAGCAGCAATGGGAAATGAGGGGGGGAAGCAAAATTAAGATGACAAAGCACAGTTAAGACAAAGGTGGTAAAACCTGTTGTGTGAGAGGATACCATTATCTTGATTTGGGCCTAAACGCATAGAATCAAACTTCCTGACAAGTTCTAATTTGCGAGTATTAACTTATATTGGGAAAACCCCTCTCCTTTTCTGAGGATGAATTCATGAGGATGAATCCTGTACCCTTGTCCTCTTTGCCCAACCTCTAGCTGTCCATCTGGAGAGACATGCAGGTCTGGCGCCAGGCAGCCACCCAGGTGTTCTTTGCCCTGGGACTGGGCTTTGGGACCATCATTGCCTACTCCAGCTATAACCCGCGCCACAACAACTGCCACATCGACGGGCTGCTGGTGTCTGGGATCAACTTCCTTACTTCGGTGCTGGCCACCCTTGTAGTGTTTGCCGTGCTGGGCTTCCATGCCAACATGATCACACAGGACTGTGTGGAGAGGTGAGTAGCTGCCTGCCTGTGTCCTGCCCCCCCAAACCCACTTTTGACATATTTACCTCTTTTGGGTTCTGCTGCTGCAGGACAAGGCTGCAGGCAGGGACAACCTTGGCTTTATTTCTCATGTTCAGTGGTTCTATGTTTGGGTTTTTAGAACAAAACACGAAAGCATGTATGCAAACAAGTAAGTTATGCAAGATTGTTTATAACCACCCTGATGCCATCAGGAGATCAAAGAATCACACACACGGGAATTCCTGGAGGGGCCCTCAGATCTACCCCTTGCTGAGTTAGGGTTGTATCCAACCATCATCTTCCAAATTTTACCCATCCACTGCCATTTAGAGGACTGTTTTGGAGAAATTCCGTTCCATTATTATTATTTCAGTCGTACCTTGGTTTTCGAACAGCTTAGTTCTCGAACGCTTTGGCTCCCGAACGCCGCAAACCTGGAAGTGACTGTTCTGGTTTGCAAACGTGGTTTGCAAACAGGGCTTCCGCAGCTTCCGATTGGCTGCAGGAGCTTCCTGCAGCCAATCAGAAGCTGCGCTTTGGCTTCCCGAATGTTTTGGAAGTTGAATGGACTTCCGGAACTGATTCTGTTCGACTTCCAAGGTACGACTGTAATTTTATTTAAATTTGTATACCACACTTCATCTGTAGATGTCAGGGTGGTTGACAACATAAAAATACAAAATAAAAAACACAAAATACATAATAAAAGCATGAACAAAAACAAACTAGTCACCCCCTCCCATAACTCATTTATTATTAATTATTAATTAATAATTATTAATTAATGAGTTATGGGAGGGGGTGATTAGTTTGTTTTTGTTCATGCTTTTATTATGTATTTTGTGTTTTTTATTTTGTAATTATTTTGTAATTAATTAATTGTTTACTCACCTGAAACTTATTTTGGCATCATCCAGGAATCCATTCAGTTTGAGTAAGGCTCATTACATGCTCCCAAGCTTCAGTCCTTCAGAGGAGCAAAGGGAAGTTGTGTGTTGATTACATTCCTGCCTGCCTTCTGTGATGGAAGGAGCAAGCTTGGAGACGGATCATAGCCCAGGGCATCTGAGCAGAGCATCTGCTTTTGCATTCGGAAGATCTCCGGTTCAGTCTCCGGCATCTCCAGGAGGGGCTGGAAGAGATCTCCTTCTGAAACCCCGGAGAGCCGCTGCCGGTCAGTGTAGACCAGTGTTTCCCAACCAGTGTGCCTCCAGATGTTTTGGGACTACAATTCCCATCATCCCTGACCACTGGTATTGCTAGCGAGGGATGATGGGAGTTGTAGTCCCAAAACATCTGGAGGCACACTGGTTGGGAAACACTGGTGTAGACAATGCTGAGCTAGAGGAACACCGGTGGTCTGGCTCAGCATAAGGGCAGCTTCCTGAGTTCCTTTGAGCAGCATCCATGCAGTGACCTGATCCAGACTCAAGGGGGCAGCATCAGGTGCCCTTGGGAGATGCCCTGGGATACCACATCATAGAACTGTAGAGTTGGAAGGGACCACAAGAGCCATCTATTCCAATCCCCTGCAAATGCAAGAATCTTTTGCCCAACATGGGGCTCAAACCCACAAGCCTTAGATTAAGAGTCTCATGCTCTACCCAGCTAGTTGGCTTTGTGTTTTCAGATTTGGAGTCATTCCTGATTAATAGCCTCGCTGCTTGCCATTCTTTTTCTTTCCCCCCAGGAATACAAAAACCTTGTCTCTTCTAGCATCCAACGGCTCCCTCCCTGCTGAGCTGACTCACCTTGGAAACTTCTCTGACCTCTCGGCTGCTGAGTACACCACTTGGTATCAGGGCCTTCAGAACGACACAGTAAAGTGGCTGCAGACGTGGAACATAAGTGACTGCCGCGTAGAGGATGAGATGAACAAGGTGAACAAGGGGAGGAGGAAGGACGGCAGGCTGGGCTGCTGCGAAAGTGGGGAAAGCCGTCAGAAGCAGCTGCCTTTTGGGGTTGTGTCCGAGGGGCAAGAGATGGGCTTGCGTAACTTGTGCCATATCAGTCGAAATGTAGCCTCCTGCCTAGTGTGGCAGCATGTTTGGGACTCAGTGAATTTCCCTGGAATTGAAGTGTGCATGTTTGTGGATGTACACACACACACACACACACACACACACACACACACACACGGATGCACACTGTATACATAGGGTGATCAAGCTGACCACAGTCCATGGCTGGTGAGCTACGTTTGTGTGAATGAAGCATGTATGAGCTGTGCCTGAACTCTCATAGTTGCTTTTAAAAGTGTTTAAAAGTCACCTTTGAGGGAGCCAGATCTGCACAGTAACAACAACAACAATTAATAATAAATAGTCATAATCATCGTAGTATATTTATATCCCGCCCATCTGGCTAGGTTTCCCCAGCCACTCTGGGTGGCTCCCAACAGATTATAATATAATAATAAAGCAACAAAACATCAAACAACAAATATAAAAGCATAACAAAACATCAAACATAAAAAACTTCCCTAAACAGCGGTGCCTTCAGAAGTCTTCTAAAAGTCAGATAGTTGTTTATTTCATTGACATCTGATGGGAGGGCGTTCCACAGGGCGGGCGCCACTACCGAGAAGACCCTCTGCCTGGTTCCCTGTAACCTCACTTCTCATAGGGAGGGAACCGCCAGAAGGCCCTCGGAGCTGGACCTCAGTGTCTGGGCAGAACAACGGGGGGTGGAGATGCTTCTTCCGGTATACTGGGTTGATTGGCGCAAGAGCTAACCAATTACGAAGCTGCTTCACCAGCTTCTCAAAGCAGAGCACCGTACAGCGCTGGCCGGCCCTTGTGTCAATTGCAAAGTCAATTTTAAGGCATGGGGGAAAGCCTTCAAAACAAAACAAAACCAAGGAGTGAGCACTTAAATAGATGAAGCCCCATAAACCTAGTGGGGGAACGTTTGGCCTTCTAGATGTTGCTGGACTACAATTCCCATCATCCATGGCCATTGGTTATGTTGGCTTGGGCTGATGGGAGCTGGAGTCCAACAGCACCTGGAGGGTCACATGTTCCTCACCCTTAGTCTATGCCAGGGTTTCCCAAACTTGGGCCTCCAGCTGTTGTTGGACTACAACTCCCATCATCCCTATCTATCAGGACCAGTGGTCAGGGATGATGGGAACTGTAGTCCAAAAACTGCTGGAGACCCAGGTTTGAGGAAACCCTGGCCTATGCCATGAACAGGGCCATAGTCCCCGTTGCTATTCAATTACGGTAGGAGTGCCACAAACTGCTACTTCCTGTGTGACAGATTGCCCAGGCGTTAAGTATTTCTTTCCGGTTGGTGTAAGCTTCTCACCTGCCCATTTCAGTGGATGATTCCCAGATTTTTCTTCTTTTCGAACTCCCAGGATGTGGAGGGCACAGGACTGGCTTTCATCGCCTTCACGGAGGCCATGACCCTCTTTCCGACCGCCCCATTCTGGTCGGTGATGTTCTTTTTCATGCTGCTGAACTTGGGGCTGAGCACCATGCTGGGGAACATGCAAGGGATCATCACTCCATTGCTGGACAACTTCCACAGCCTCCAGCGCCGGCGGACCCTCTTCACAGGTATGGTAGAACCCCATAACCAAGAGATGGAACAACATCCACCAGGGGGCAGAGGAGTGAGGTGGATGGGTTTTATTTTGCAAAACAACAAAGTTCTGTAGCATTGTACAGATGAAAGCAAACATCAAATAAGGTACAACAACAAAGGCACAATAAAAATACTTAGAATAAGTAATTGCCCTCTCTCTTTATCTGTAAAAGGCTCCTACTTACAAAGGTGAGTAACAAGGCAGTCCCTGCCCTCAGGATTGCTGTCTAAAAGTCACAGCGCTCAAAGAAAGGGGACTGGGAGGCAGGAGGAAAAATACAAACTCAGGCACTAGTTTTCAGTTTACAAAGTTCTTGTACTCTTTCCCTGTGCCTCCTGTCAAGACTGGGGCCCCTGCAGTCCAACAGGTGTCCAGCCATGTCAACCTGCTCTCCATTTTCCTCTTTCCACAGTGCTGTGTTGTATTGTTGGATTCCTGCTGGGCCTGGTTTTTGTGCAACGGTCAGGCAGCTATTTTGTGTCCATGTTTGACGACTACTCGGCTACCCTGCCCCTGCTTATTGTTGTGGCTTTTGAAGCTTTTGCCGTGGCCTGGATCTACGGAGCAGACAGGTAATTCTCTACCCTGCCTTCTCAAGAGTGTGTGTGTGTGTGTGTGTGTGTGTGTGCAGGTGGGGAGAACGTCTACCTTGTGTCTTTGGGCAGAGCCTGTTTTCCTCCTTCCCCTGTGCTTCTGCGATATCTTAACATCTCCTCACTCAGTGCCTCATCTGCCATCTTGATCCGTTTCCCTTCGTCCGCAGGTTCTTAAGCGACATAGAAGACATGCTGGGCTGGCGGCCTTGGAGGATCTACAGCTACATGTGGCGCTTTGTCAGCCTGGGAGTGATGGTGTGCCTGCTGCTAGCGAATCTGGTGTACATGGCTATGAAGTGGCCCACCTACCAGGCCTGGAACAGAGAAAAGGTAAGAGGCGCACTCCACCCAGTCGCACCCCTTCATGTTTCCGACCAATAGCAGCTGCCCCTGCCGCTTTTCATTAAAAAAATTAAGCATAGTCTGGGGACCGCTCCACTGTATAAAAAAACCAGGTGTCCTGTGGGACCCTAAAGCCTACATCATTGTGAGATTTTGTGCATGCAGGAAGGGGATAAAAGTGGCAATGTGGGTGAAGCGCAAGAGGGAGATGAGTGGGGAAGCCCTGCTCCCCAACTTCCACCAACAGGCTATCAAGTCCCGCTCTGTACCCAGATGCAGCAATTACTTTTCTTGCACATAGTCCAACTGTCCTAGATTCCTCTGGGTGTATCTGCTGTACATCATAAGCAGCAGGTGTTTTGAATTGTATCTGAAAGTCACGGGCTGAAAACTGGATTCACTAGGTGACCTTCTCCAATCCACTGCCTCTTTTCCACTCTCTGTTACAAAACAGTAATAGTGATATATTTATTGGTTGCTAAAGAGTCAAGATTTAGGGCTTTTAAAGCTTTAATCCAGGGTTTCCCAAACTTGGACGTCTACCTGTTGGACTACAACTCCCATCATCCCTAGCTAGCAGGACCAGGGGTCAGGGATGATGGGAATTGTAGTCCAAAAACAGCTGGAAACTCATGTTTGGGAAACCCTGTTTTAATCCACAAATGCAGTATTTTTTTACAGTGGCATTCTGGGGAGGGAGCCCTCTGGCTCTTTGAACGCGTGTTGAGTTGCTCAGTAATAGCAGACAAGCTTCCCAAAGAGATGGCACTTGATTACCAAGTCTTCCATTACCAGGACTATCTTTCCATACCATTTGAATCTGGAATAGTGTTTTGGTTTTGCTCTGGGTTAGTTTAGGGAAGCCATCCATGAGACCCAGCTGGCCTAAGAATGTAGGAAGAGAGCTCTGCTGGATCATGCCAGTGGCCCATCTAGTCCAGCATCCTGTTCTCTCAGTGGCCAACTAGGTGCCTATAGGAAGCCTGCAAGCAGGATATCAGCACAACAACACTCCCTCCCCCCTTGTGATTCTGAAACTAATATTCAGAGACATACTGCCTTCTTCAGTAGAGGTAGATCATAGTTTCCATGGCTTGTAGCCACTGACAGCCTTACCCTCTTTAAAAGAGGCTTTAATCCTCTTTTAAAGCCATCACTACATTTTGTGGGAGCAGATCCTGAAGTTTTAACTATGCACAGTGTGAAGAAATATTTATTTTCTCTGTCCTTAATCCTGAAACATTCATCTTCCTTGGATGGCCCCAAGGGAGGGAGAACAATCTTTCCCTGCCCACTTTCTTCATATCATGCATGCACTTAAATACCTCCATCCTGCCACACCCCACACCCCTTTTATTGCCTTTTCACTAAATGTTAGAGAAATTTTGTAACCTTTCCTCATAGGGCAGTTGCTCCAACCCCAAGATCATTTTTGGCTGTCCCTTCCTGAACCTTTTCTGAGCTCAGAAAGATAACTGTTTGAATACCACAGACCATACAGTATTGCTGATAGTGTCAATTCTCTAAGCAAGACAAGGGCTGATGGGGACATTTTCTGGCTGTGCAGCCACTGAAGGCCTAGTGCATCTTGGACTGAGAGAAGCCTGATTCAGAGTCCAGATAGGCCCATTAAATTTCCATTCCTACATGGTTGACTGTAAATTTCAGTTTTGAAAACCAGTAATAATTCTTGGTTGTCTCCCTTTCCAGGCAGAGGAGCAGATGTTGGAATACCCTCCCTGGGCCCTGGGCCTCCTCGTAGGCCTCATTGTTGTGGCTGCTCTCCCCATCCCAGCGATGTTTCTCCGGCAGCTTTTGATGGATTGGTTTGCCCAGCGTGGTAGCCGGCCTGGCATGGTGATGGCGCCTGTACCCACAGAGGATGACGACGAGGTGGCAGAAAGAGAGAGCCCCGCTGATACTGAGCACCAAGGCAACGGCTACTTGCTTGTCCAGAAAGAAGATAGGCAAGACTGACGGAAGGCACTTCCAGCTGGAATATACCACCCAGAGGACATCTGACCTGCTCCGGCTCCTAAATCCTCCTGACCATTGGCTGTATTTTCCAGCCTCTGATAGCGGCGACCATGTTTGTTTAGACACCCACCCACACCCCCAGTGTGCTATTTATGGCTTACAAGGCTGCTGCAGCTTTGTGGGGGAAAGGGATGTGAGCATGAAGACTTCCATGCAGCTGGCCTCGATGCCTCCTTCACACTTGCTGCAACCAAGGAGATGAAAAAGATGAATGAAAGAGGACCTCAGAAGTGATGTGGGGGCAATTCAAGAAAAGCTGCTGAATTATTAATTGTTTTTAAATAACACATTGTGGCTTTCACTGTTGCCACTGAGTCCCGTTTCCCTTCACTAGAATCGCGGTGCCTTGTTGCAGTGCCTCCACTAAAATGATGGTGCAGGAACATTTGAGAGCTGAAGTTAATTTGATTTTGGAGGGCCACGCATGTTCCAGATGCAGAAAGTGAGAACTCTTGGGATTCTAGTAGTAAAGGAAAGCCTGAGATCTGATGAGGCATTGACTCACTGTTACAGGATCCACCCGCTCTCCTTCACATTCATCCCATGTCTCCCTCTCTCCCTCCCGTTGTTTTACCCACTGTCTATTGTAAGCCCCTTGAGGGCAAGGACCTATTTATTTTTCCTGATGAATCTTCAGGTGCCATATTGCTCATTCTCATCCGAAGACTGTTCAAGCTCAGCAGCTACTGGCATGAAAACACACTTCTCCCAGAGCCAGTTTCTGTCAAGAGCCCTGCAGAACTGTTAGGGTCAGGATTGGGTTGGCTGACTGACGCAGGAGGAGGAAGCAACAGGGGGCAGGGACTGAATAGTGGGAACTGGAGTTGGTGATCACCGCAACTTCAGTCACTTGGGAAGAGGGAGCAGCCAAAGGTAGAGGTTAAGCCAGAGGCAGTAACAACTGAACAGGAGCCATAACAGGAAGGTGCACTTTTGTCGCTTAGAACCAGGCAGCACCTTCACCGATAGGAACAGACCAACCCACTCTGAAAGAGGGCACATTTGCAATCCCGACCTCAAAGAGTGAGCCAAGTGTTATGAGTGAGTGCACCATGCTGGGTCCTTAAAAACATGGCAGGTAGAGCATGGAAACTTGTTGGGACATCTTGGTTGCTTCCGTCCGGTTCTAAACTTCTCATCCTGCTCATGAACCCCAAGTTCTGTATCTGCAGCTGAGCCTGTACAGTTATTGGCCTGAGTAAATATCTCTTTCTTAATTGCAAGAAAGAGCATCTTCTTGTTGCATGTTTTTGGGCAGGAGCCAGCAAAATTCCTCGATGGAAGTCAGTATTTTCCACGACCTGACTAAGGGTGATGTTGAGAAAGAATTTGGTTGAGCATTTAGACTGGTATGAGATACAGAACTAAAGAAAAACTCCACAGGGTCTAGGTTGTCTGTTGTAAGTGCAGGGGGGTGACATTTTACGCTTGGTTCTGAGTGCAAGAATAGACTGTGCCAAGTAATTTTTCAAACCTCAGTTGGCTTTTGTAACTCAAGGCTAAAAGGTAGCAGTCAGTAGACTGTTTTTAAACTATTCTCCATGAGGAATTATCAGACAATGTAAATGGTTCAGTAAATGAACTTTATAAGGCAGTTATTTTGTTTCTGAGACTTCTCTGTTCAAGCAAAGCAAGGAACCAATTGGTGCTGGTGGTTGGGTTTGAGTTTCTTACAAGATGAGGGGAGCACAGCTTGCTGTGGCCCATAAGTGGGTCATACACAGGAGAACAACTTGATCAAAGAATGTTCATTTGTTTTTTCTTTTCAATAAAAGCTATTTAGTAGAAGCAAGTATTTCAGTCCTACTATATCAAATCTGGAGGTGGGGGAATCAACTTTTAAGTAAAGTTGCTCCATTTGTTTCTCAAATGTTTCCTAAATGTTAAAACGACAAAGAGTCTTGTGTTATTATAGCATAATTTTTGAACTACAGTTCACTACATCACGTGCATAGTTAATCTAGTTACAGAAATACAGTATATATTCATATGGTGGGATAAATAATGTACAGCTTGTTATAATTACATTATTAATGGTAGCCATTCACAAAAAATATTGACAATAGACATGCAGATCATAGAATTGTAGAGTTGGGTCATGTAGTATAAGAGGAAAAAACACCTTTGTCCCAACTGTAGCCCAGCAGTTTCAAGTTGCAGTCTCATTTTTAAGTTCCTTTGTTCAAGGATGGTGGCATTAAGCTCAGTTAAAGAGTGTCCTGTATGGTTTCAAATATCACTCTAATGCTTTCTGGATAATGCTGTTCCTGGTGTCCTTTTATTATTTCACAAAGAGCCTTTCCTGTTATTTTACAGAGAGAGACTTCGCTATTTGTCCTTTGTAGACCATAGAAGGGTATTTTTGGCAGATGATGGCATAGATCACTTTGGAAGATGAGCAGATGCATCAGCTGCTAATGTTTCAGATGATGCCATTAGATTCCAACTGACCAATACAACCCCTTTTTAAAAAAATAATAGCCTCTTGTGCTGTAAAAGGCCACTGTGCTTACAGCTACTCTCTTACGGCCATAACCAGTGGGTTTTTTTCTTGGGGGGGGAGTATGCAGGGATACGCATACCCCTAAACATTTTGTTAATCTAAGTTTGACCTCATTGAGGGGCCGTATTTCCATATGAGTAGGAAAATGAGAGTACCCCTAACAATTTTTTAAAGAAAAAAAGCACTGCTCCATCTAACCCGGATTAGAGAGCCTTATGCCCCAATAAATGTTAGCCATAAGTGCTGCAGATGAGACTAGTCTGTCTCCTCAATAAAGGCAACAGGTCTCCATTTTCAGCATCAGAGGAGAAAACCTCCACGAAACAAAATGCAGTAGAAAGACCATCAGCCGCCCTGGCTCCGCCGCTGCCTTCTTTCCTACGGACAGCGCTGCCGCCAAAACCTCCACCCATCTCTAAGGCTGGGAAGGTCTTCGGAGGAGAAAGGAAAGGCCCACACTGGAACCGGAACCTCGCCCTGCATGTGTTCCTCTACAGCTATTTCTAACTCTATGCGCTTCTTGCTCACTCCGCACCCCCACCTTCCAATCCGGAAACTTCGCGAGCCGCTCCTGCCCCTTCCGCCTCTCAGCTGCCTTTGCCTCCCGTCACGTGGCCGGCGACGGGCCTCTCCCGCCCTCGGCGCTCGCTGCTCTATATCTCCGCCCCTCCTACTTCGTCACGTGATTTTCTGCAGGGAGACTGCCGGCCGCGGGTAGGGCAGAGCCGGGTGGCGGCGGAGGAGGAGGAGGAGAGATGGCGGCGGCGGGCCCTGGGAAAGATGAGCAGCAGCAGCCGTCGGAGCCCCCGCCGCGGAAAGGGGGTGAACCTGCCGGAGGTATGGGGAGGAGAGTGTTATGGGGAGAGGCAAAGCACCGCATATTGGGGGGCGGGCGGGGGAGGGAAGCCTCCTCTTTAGTGGGAGAGCATAAGAATCTGGGTGGATCAGAGAGAGAATCCACCCAGCGCCCATCCCTCTTGCATGTCTGCTCAGACTTAAACCCCGCGGAGTTAAATGATGGCTTTGCTCATTTATGCACTGACCATGGGGTATGTGGGTCCGGGGTGTGTGTGTGTTTTAGTATCCCGCTTCCGGTAGTGGTCGACCCATTGAGTGAAGTCCGTGGGCATGCCAGGGCATGCAGCTGTACTCCATTTATTTATATAGTTATTCTGGGGGCGATTTTATTTAAGATGTATTTATTTTAAGTCTGCCCTTTCGCCAAGAAGCACGTGGCGGCGGCGCGTACCTGTTTCTCTTTCTACCCCCACCCTCCGCTCCAGCCTAACTGGTTGTTACTGGGAAGCCCAAAAGTTAGGGTCTGAAGACAAGGGGATCTGATCTTCTGTATTGTTCCCCCCCCCGCCCCCCAGCGGCTGCTATTTCACCTAGCTGTCGCATTTGTGGGCAGATCTGTCCTCTGAGTTTACCGAACTCCTTGTGTTATCCCTGATAAATTAGTCATTCATGTCAAGTTGGTGGTCCTTGTCGCCAGCCAAGTGCCCCTGGGCATCTACCACCATGGGTTTGCCTGGCACCATCTTTGTGGCCTTTCACCCAAGCCTTTCAAACAGCTAGTGTCTGGTGCTCTTAATTTTAAAACCTATGTTCTTATTGTTTTGTGTTGCCTTAATCGTTTGGGTTTTTTTTCCTGGGGTGCCTGGACAACTTAGCATTATGGGGCTTCTGTGTAAATTTAGATAATGAAAGGCAAGTAGATGCTTCCTTGAACTTTACCGCCTAAATTTAGATCCACTTGGGGGTGGCTGAGGCAAGCAGTGAATGTGAGCAAAATGCTATCGCACATAACAGGCTTTGTTTTGTTCAGGGATGCACATTGATCATTGTGTAAGACTTAACTGTTATGGAGGAGTAGCGGAATTGTTCAGTGTAGCAAAGGAGGTTTCTTATTTTTTAATCAAACAACTCTTTGCTCTGTGTGAGTTCGGTTAGTTAGAGTGTGGTGCTGATAATGTCAAGATTGCAGGTTCAATCCCCTTATGGGACAGCTGCATATTCCTGCATTGCAGGGGGTTGGATTAGATGATCCTCCGGGTCCCTTCCAACTCTACAATTCTATGATTCTCTGCAGGCAGATGAGTGGATAAATTGTCTGGTATCAGGCAGGAGTTTGCCTAGGATGCCTTGGGGAGCTGTGGTGGGATAGTGAAAGAAGCGTGGAATGATGATCTGTGTAAATGTGCTGTAGAATACAAACAAAGCAGTTAGGAAAGGGACTGAGAAGCTCGGATTTCCGCATCCTAATCTTGTACATAAAGTGGTGGCTCAAGAGGTGGCTTCAAATCCCATTTCAGCTAATGACTACAGGCCAGTCTATACAATATACTACTTGCCATGTGGACCCAGATTTTAAAAATCAGCCTGCAGTTGCTCTGTGCTTTTTCCAAATCACTCTGGAAGGTTGCTCCAAGCCAGCTTCTTGTGATGGGTGTGTAATAAAAAATTTAAGGTCTTATATATATAATAAATGTTCATAAATGTACCAAGCAAACACGTACATAAATATATAAACCACATGTCTGAAGCAGCACAGGAAGACAGTCCTGAAACCATTTTGACTACCAAACAGACCAAATGTTTCTCTGCAAGGAGGGAGGGGGTGAGGGAACCTTCCCATTGTCTCAGGAAATAAGTGATTACCATCTCAAAGGAATGGCCAGACTATCAGGAAAGGCAATCAGATAAGGTAATCAGGTAACTTACCAGACAGGAGATAAACAACGCACTCAGATTTCTGTTGTAGACCGCCTTTTCTGTGATGTAGGTATGATTCTGGGGGGTGGTCTTGGACTCCAGGACAGGGAATTTAAAATGCCTATATAAGGGCAGGCACACCTTTGTTCTGGGTCCTCCTCCTCTCTCCTGTATGTGAGGAGAGCACCCTGTTGCAACAGTTTAATAAAGATCAGGTTTACTAGCTGCTTTGCTTCTCAATATTCTCTGGTTGGCCACTGTTATTTTCTCCTACCGATGGAGAATCTACAAAGGACTCTATAAGGGCTCTTGTGTACTCCATAAGGGAATAAGGGCAGATTTTGTCTACAACAGGTGTAACATGTAGACCTCTTCTCCGCCTTGGGCCCAACGCTTTTGTCTCAAGCTTTAAATGAGAAACAAAAACAGTCACCTGTCAGCCACTGTAAAGATGAATGACAGAGCAGTAAAAAACAAGAAATGCCACGCAAATGATTAGTCATAACGATAAAAAAAACACATTTATGAGAAACGGGAGTCTGCTCAGGGAAACGAAAGGCAAATGGGTTTGTTTGCTTGGGGCAGTGGAGGAGGAAGGTCTTGTGAGCTCCTGAGCTTCAGTGAGTCTCCTGCTGCCATCTCCAGGAGAAGTAGGGAGTGGTCCCAGCATGTAAGAGCAGATGGGATCTGGGGCTCTTGTTTTCTCTAGTAGGATAGAGAGTCCTCTGTGTCAGAGCAGCGTAGTAGGGAGAGAGAAAACTTTTTCTCCTCGTATTATGGCATGGGGGCCAGGGAGTTGTCTGATCAAACTGAAAAGTAAAAAATGCTTTGGAAAAAAGAACATTCAGACAAAAAGTGCAGCTTCACACAGTACATGATTAACTTATACCAGACATCGGCAACCTCCAGCCCATGGGCCAGATGCGGCCCACGAAGGCCGTTTTACCAGCCCATGAGCTGCCCGTGTGGGGACTTGCCGAGCTGCACCAAAAATCACGTCTGCGCAGGTGTGATTTTTGGCGTTTGGGCATGCGCAGAAGTGATTTCTGGCGCCATGGACGGTCTCCGTGGGCTTGATCCGGCCCACGGCCAGATAACCTTGCTGACGCCTGACTTATACCTTTCACTGCCGTAAGATGTGATGATGTTTGCTGTGGATTTAAAGGGCAAGAAAGCAAATTCATGGAGTATACATAGCTGATCATTATGATGGAACCTATATGCCCAGAGGCAGTATGTTGCTGAGTACAAGTTGCTGGGACGTGACACTCAAGGAATGAACCCACCCAGAGGACCCTGTGATAAGCTTCTGAGACCCTTCTTCATGTGATTCCTCCATGAGAGGTCCAGAGGGTGGCCTTTTCTGTGGTGGCTCCCCGTTGGTGGAATACTCTCCCCAGGGAGGCTTACGTGGCACCTTTATTACATAACTTTAGGTAGCAGGCAAAAATGTTTCTTTTCAACCAGGAGTTCGACTGATTAACATTCTATGGCTTTTAAAATGTGTTTGTGGGAGGGGGTGTTACTGTTTTGTCTTTGTTTCTGTTTTATTGTGTATTTTGTTACTTTGCTGTTGTGAACTGCCGTGGAAACTTGAGATGTAGGGTGATGTACAAACTTAATAAAGAATGATAATAAAGGAAGGCTCTTGCTCCTGTGCCCTGTTTGTGGCTTTGAGGGAGCATCTGATTGGCTGCTGTGAGAAGCAGAAATGTGGTTCAGATTGGTGTTGTTAAAGGGGGCTGCCCTTCTATACCTAGGGACCATCTCTCCTCTGCCTTGCTTATTTTCACGTCATGCTTCTATCCCTTCCAGGCCCCAGATCAGATCAGATTCTTCAGATGGGAACTGTTCTTCTCAAGGGGTGAGTACTCAGAACGGAAACATATCTGCAGGAAATGTCTGGAAGCTCATATGTACTGCAGTGGTCGGGGGCCAGTGCCCCGCCCCGGTGTTCTCACGCTCCCAGCATTTATCAGCCCAGTAGCACATTTGGGGATTATGGAAGTCAAAATCTCAACAACATCTGAAGAGCCACAGGTTCCCTTACTATAGCAGAACTTTCTAGGGAAGGAGGACATAAAGCAGTGATGGCTAACCTTGACACTCCAGATGTTTTGGGACTACAACTCCCATCATCCCTGACCACTGGTCCTGTTAGCTAGGGATGATGGGAGTTGTAGTTCCAAAACATCTGGAGTGTCAAGGTTAGCCATCACTGACATAAAGCCTTAGCTTTTGTGCTTGCAGTTTCCTCTGGTGAGCAGTGGGATTGGGGTTAGCTCTCTCTGGCTGAAGACTTCCCTATGATCTCTCTCTTGCATCCTGTGGCAGCTTTATCAGGGACCGAGTGCTGTGCTGTGGAGACTCGGGACGTATTGATGCGACAATGGCAGAGCTCAGGGTCTCAGAGTCTGAGGCTTTTGAACCGAAAACCAAGCAGCTGGGCGATTGCCTGCGCCGAATTGCAGACGAGCTCGATGGGAACACAGAGCTGCAGAGGTGCGTTTTACTATCACGTAGGGGCGGGAAACCAGGGTAATAGGCCCTTCTTCCTGGTATTGTTTATTGGCAAATGGGAGTAGAACCAGCGGAAGCACAATTGCCTTTCTGTCCTCTACCAAATCTGTGCCTCTTTATTGATAGCAAGGGGAAATGCCCATCCCTGTGCTGTGTATGCAGAAGAGGAACTTGCTTTTTTTTTTTAACTTGTTAACTGTCCTTCACCATAAGCTCCTAGAAAGATGCAGGATTAAAACAGCACAGGTAGGATTAAGAAAACAACACAATCAAAGCAACAAGAGCACTAAAAAACAACACCAGTAAAAAGTTAGTTGAATCACAAAAAAATAAACATTTGCCTGGGGCAGCAAAGAGATTAAAGCATGCACTCAGTGAGCATCTCTGGAGAGGACATACCGGTACCTCATACAGGGTGTCATGACGACAAAAAGAAGAAAAGCTACCTGCTGCAGCCACCTTGTCCACTTCCGCAGTGTACAGTTGTTGTTGTTGTTATTATTATACCACTTTAACCAAGCATGGCTTCCCCCTAGGAAGCATAGTTTGTTAAGGGAGCTGAGAGTTATTAGGAGACCTCGTTCCCCTGACCGACTTAAAATCCCCATATTTCTCTGGGAAGAGGGATTGATTGCTAAACCTTCTGGAAGTTGTAGCTCTCTGTGGGGATGCTGTTTAGGTTTTGCACCGAATGCAAACCTCGCCACCAGGGTTTGGTTCACTCTGAGGATTCTGAATGGATTTGGATGTCTGCCCAAAATACCACTCCTTTTTATTCAGGGAAGGCTCCCCATTTCTTGTTGCAGCATGACTTGCACTTGGCCATGTTTAAATCTGATGCCGAGTGCAAGCTGTGCTGCTTCAAACCCACCTATTTTATGTGAGGTCCGGTGCTAGACAGGTTAGATGGCCCCACGCACCTGTCAAATGTGGCCCACAGAGGCCACAATGAATCTTTCTTGCCTGCTGGAAGTGATTCCCCAGCTCAATATGCATAGATGAAATGCAGTTCTATTCCAAGAACCTCATGTGAGCTGCTGTGTATATTCACATGCTTTGAGCACAGAGAGAGAGCACATCTGCAAGATCCTCTCCAGGTGATGCAGTGTCAAAGTGGGGTGGAAAGCAGGTTTTGCTGTGATTCCAGCTAGGCTAGGCTAATTCTCCTCCTCACCAAGTGATTATTGAGACACTAGCTTGTTTTTCATCTTTGACACCTCCCCCCTCTTCCCTTGTCCCTCTGCATCACCCATTCCTGGGTTCTGCTTCTTGGTGACCCGAGTGTGTGATGAAATGTTTGAGGCTGGCCTAGAGAGAGAACTTACTGCATCACTGCATGGGGCTTGTGAGGACAGACAAGACCAAGTAAAATAGAAGTGTTTCCACTCCTTTTTCATGGGCATCAAACACTCCTGCAACGGGAGGCAGGATGCTGATTAGAATGTGCTTCTGCCCCATTGGGGAACTTTGTGGGTGGCGTTTGTTTCATATTCCACCTGTAAATAAATATGTGGGTTTGTTTGTTTGTTTGTTTGTTTGTTTGTTTGTTTGTTTGTTTTTGCCCCCTTGCTTCCCATAACATAGGCTAGGCGTCTGGGTATGGTTGCATTTCTTTTCTGGCATCCTCAAATTTGGCCGGGGCTCTTTTCAGATTGCACATTTACACCCGGGTCCTAATATGCTCTCATTGGGATTTCACGCAAAGGAAGCCGGGTACCCACTGTGGGCCATCTTGCTTTGGAGTAGGGATGGGGAAACTGGTTGTCTTTCTGATGCCACTGAACTTACAACTCCTTGGCTGCTGCCTATCCTGATGGGGTTGGAGTCTAGAGGGCAAAATTCGGCTGGGTGACTTTCTGATCTCTGTGGTTGACTCTCTGCCTTGCCAGATGCATGTCTGCTGAACTTATTAAATGGCATTAGCTTTTGACAGAAGCCTCAGCTCAGGGCTAGGTCTTTCTTTTTCCGAGTCTGCACTGAGCCCAAGCGCTTTGTGGTTTGTGTGGGAGAAAACCTCAGTGTTGCCAGCGCCTTCTCTGCAGCTGGAAGCATGTCTAACCTGAGCTACTCCTTTACCCTGTGTCCCCTGCAGAATGATAGAGCAAGTTCAGATGTATCCTCCCAAGGAAGTTTTTTTCCGAGTGGCTGCAGAGATGTTCTCAGACGGAACCTTCAACTGGGGCCGAGTGGTGGCTCTTTTTTACTTCGCTTGCAAGCTGGTCCTCAAGGTGGGTGTGTCGTGTTCCCAGCCCCACCCCAGCTGGTCTGGCCTCTCCTTCACTGCATCTAATAACGGGCTGCTCTTCCCTCTTGTTCCCTTTCCTCACCCTTGGGCAGGCAATTTGCACTAAATTACCAGAGCTCATAAGGACAATCATCAGCTGGACCATGGAATATATCCAGAATCATGTCCTGTCTTGGATTCAAGCCCAGGGAGGATGGGTGAGTATACAGTGATGCTTTTGGGCGTAGAAAATCTTAGGAGTGGGCATTTAGGCTGATGGAATCTGCTTGGGTTTTGAGTTGTTGTTTTTACGAGAACCATACCAGCCAGAATCAGGTGGAAAACACTTGGAATGAAGGAACAGAGTGTCTCTGTGTACATGAAGCTCAGCACAGGAATTGTGTTTTCAGTACCAAAAGTGAACACACAAATCCTTTAACAAGCAAATCCACTCCTGGTTTTCCACAGTGCTTTCTCATTTACAGCTGCCTAATTTTGTAGGGTTCTAATGATAATAATAATAATAATAATAATAATAATAATAATAGCACCATAAAAGTAAACAAATTTATCCTGGACCACCATCCACTTCATTGCCACAAAAGCTTAAGCTGTGATAAATTTGCTAAGTTTTTATGGTGCCACAAGACTCATTGCTGCATTTGCTGCAAGAGACTTCCCACAGCTACCCCCTTGAACTAAATGTTAATAACGCTCATTACACTAATGCAGTTCAGAGCATGGGTGGCTATGAGATTGGAATTCCCATTTTGAAATAGTGCCTGCCACCTACACTTTTTGTAGGTTTTTCTTGTTGCTTTTCCTGTTATTTTTCTTGAAGGAAAAAAAAATCCAATACAGTCGTACCTTGGAAGTCGAACGGAATCCGTTCCGAAAGTCTGTTTGACGTACAAATCATGGCTTCTGATTGGCTACAGGAAGCTCCTGCAGCCATTCAGAAGCCGTGGAAGGCCCTCAGACATGAATGGCTTCCAAAAGAACATTTGCAAACCGGAACAATCACTTCCGGGTTTGCGGCGTTTGGGAGCTAAAACGTCTGAGTTCCAGGGCATTCAACAGCCAAGGTACAATTGTAAATTGGAAGTGGCCTTTTTAGCCATAACAACTGATTATAGACATGTGAAGGGGTTAGTTGGTTTGAACAGTGCATCCCTAGTAACAATGCCAAATTCTCTCACGCTATAGTGGAGGGAAGGAGGTCATCCTCATGTCAGAATGAGGAAGCCTTGCAAGGCTGTTGGGTAGTCAGCATGATTCGAGTAGCCCGTTTAGTGAGGATGGGTGTCAAGTAACAACTTCAGCTGCCTTTCTCGCTGATTAGTTTACCATACCTTAGAAAGCTTACATATTATGGAAATCTGAATATACGTTGCCTTTTGTTGGTGCCTTTTTGGTGATAGGAACCAAGCCATTCTTGCTCCTGGATTTTACCTTCTACAGTCCTTCCCCCCCCCCCCACTCCCCCAGTCAATACTTTTTTTCCTTTTGGCTGATCTCTGTTCCTTTAACAAGATTAGCTGGAGAGAAGAGTACCTGGTTGGGCCAGTGGGGGTGGTGTTGAAGGAGCAGAGGCTGCAGGGCAGTAACTTGTGATTGGAGAGAAGTCTGCTGGCATTTCCCCCACCCCCTTTGCTGTTTAAAACTGTACCCCTCTTCTGCCCCTTTCTGCATGTGATTGGAACAGATCCAAATATTAACACGGGGCTTTTCTCCCATCACTGAGCATTACAGTTTAAGAACTTGTTAAGAGTGTCCTGCTGGATCAGTCAGAGGTCCAGCATCCTTTTTCCCACAGCAGTCTGCCTTTGGGAAACATGTAAGCAAGACCTGAGCGCAAGAGCCCTCTCCCCTCCTGCGTTTGCTATTAGTGGGACTTTACTGCCTCTGACCGTGCCATGCCTCTGCATGCTTTTTCTCACTAGTGTGGTGTAGTGGTTAAGAGCGGTTGACTCGTAATCTGGGGAACCGGGTTCGCGTCTCCGCTCCTCCACATGCAGCTGCTGGGTGACCTTGGGCTAGTCACACTTCTCTGAAGTCTCTCAGCCCCACTCACCTCACAGAGTGTTTGTTGTGGGGGAGGAAGGGAAAGGAGAATGTGAGCCGCTTTGAGACTCCTTCGGGTAGTGATAAAGCGGGATATCAAATCCAAACTCTTCTTCACTACTGCCATCTTTTTTTCTTTCCCTTCCAGGAAGGTCTCCTGTCCTACTTTGGCACCCCCACTTGGCAGACCATCGCCGTATTTGCCGCAGGTGTCTTGACTGCCTCGCTGACCTTCTGGAAAATGTCTTAATCCTCAGCCCCCCCACCAAAGGGGGGCCTTTTCATTGTGATGACAAAGCGGGGGGGGGTCACTTTCCCCTCTTTTTTTCTAATCAAAGAATGAAAATTGGCTAGGATTTTTTCCCCTCCTGTTATGGGCAGGGGGACTTTTAAAACAAATGCTGTCATTATCTTGGTGCCTTTTTTTTCCTTTTTAAGTGCACACCCTTTTTTTTTCACCCAAGGAATGTGTACCATTTGGCTTTGCTTTTTGCCTATCTGTGCCTCTTAGGGTCAGAGGACATGGAGTGTGTCTGGGATCTGGACTATGAAATGAAGGATTTGAGTGGCTGTTCTTGCTTGCCGGAAGGGTCTGTTGACGCTGCTGAATTACTTTTCAGTTTTCGAAGAAGAGGATGACTCTCTCACGTGGCATCCCTCAAACTGAAGTGAGACCACTCTCTAGAAATGCAGATTGAGAAATCCTCAAGAAGAGAGAACCAGATTCTTTCCCTGCAGAACTTGAGAAATTGTCTGAGCAGATGATAGTGGTTTGGATTTCAGGATTTCAAGGCAACTTCCTGATCCGGCTAAGAATCAGCACTGCCAAGGAAGTGAATTTAGGCAGAGACTCTGCAGCAGCCGATTTGTGTGTTGGGTCTTCGTTTTTCTGTTTGCCTGTCCTTGTTTTGAGGAAACTTCCATACCTGTAAAACAGTAGGAATTCCAGAGCCTTGTTTCATTCTACCAGATCCATCTGGTTTTCTAGAGAAAAACTCTAGGTGGTGCTAAAGAGAGGCACTCATGCATATGCCCCAAGTCAAGAAAGCAAGAGAAGTGCTTTTAGAAAGCAATTGTTCTCCAAGTGGAACAGAAGACATTGCAAGAAGGAAATTCATCTGCTTTGTTCTGTCCCATGGAAAAAAAGCTTTCAGAGGCTGGAAGAGAGCCTTGGTGGCTTAGAAAGCAGAAGAAGTGAGGAGGGTTTGCAGGTTGGGTTTCTGTCTATTCCACAGTTTTCTCATCTCACTGCTCATCTCTTCTCCGTTCTGTATTTTAATGGATTAATTGTCCTCCAGGGGTTTATTAGGCGAAAAGAAGAAAAGCACCAAGCTGTTCTGGCAAACCTTCCTATACCATGTGCCAGTGTGGAATATCTTAATCCTACCTGTGATGGGGGCATTTGACTCAGTGTGGCTTCTCTCCTTTCTCTCCTTACCCCCACATGCACAAGGATAAGGTATTGTGACTGCATATCAGCACGTGAGCACAAAACACCCCGAAACCTGTGCTACCGTGCTGGCAGCGCACCTTGAAACACGTGGCGTTTACTTTCTTGCCAACAGGTGCTTGGAAACTTAACTACTTGCTGTAAGGGGGCAGAGCTTTTGTCCTTGCCTAGCGGTCTTGGGTGCTGTCTGCTTCTTTGTTCACCTTTCCTCCAGTTTATCCTTCATCAATTGCCCATTGTAATAGGTTCTCAAAAATACCTATTACCGATCAGCATCTTCCCTGATGTTTCGGAGAAAGTTGTTCATGGCAGATGGAGACAGACAGGTGATGGGCTGTCTGGCACAAGGGGGTGAAGGGTGGCAGAGAGCTATGCTGCTGGAACTGTTGAAGTCTATATCAGGTGGTTTGGGGGCCTGCTTTGCCCCATAACCGGCAAAATCCACTTCCTGTAGTCCTCCTCTTAGTTAGGCAACCTTTCAGTCCCCAAGCCATCCCTCCTGCTGCGGGGGTGCCAGGAGAGAGCTGGGTGCATGTGCCCGCTTCGAGGAAGCACAGGGGCTCATAATAAGGCACAAATGAATGGCTGGAACAGTTTGGCCTTCTCAACTGTTTAACTTTGCTGAGGAACCGGATAATACCGCTTGAGACCATCACATGTGGCAAAGAAGCTTCTGTCCCCGATTCCAGCAGCAGATGCTTCTTCGGAGCCCATCTTGGGAAGGGGAGGGTGATGGCATACAGCAGAGAAGGGTCCAACAGAGAATGGCATTTGGGTATCTGAATTGCTGCCTTCCAGATGTTCTGAGCTACCGCTCCCATCCCCATCAGCCAACAGGGTGTGCTGGTGAAAATTGTACAAAATACCTGGAGGGCACAAGGTGATTCCATAAGCAGAGGCAAAAGGCTCGTGTGGTTGCCAAGGCCTGTGCAGTGTCGGTGGCAAGCCTGTAACCCTCCAGGTGTTGTTGGCTGCAGTTCCCATCATCCTCCGCCATTGGCCAAGGCTGCCTGGGGCTGATGACAGGAATGCAACAACATCTGCAAGGTCACTCGTTCCCCGCAAACTTGCACAGTGCCTCTTGCAGAAAGTGATTATGCAGCCAATACATCCCTTCCCCCCCCCAAGCTGTACACATATTTGACAGCACATACAATCTGGGCAGGATATGACACCTAAAAAGCCCCCAATCTTCCTTTACAGCCGTTGGGCAAATCGGTTCAGCCGAGTGTTGCGTCGTGAAGCTGGCGAGGAAACGAGGAGGGGGAAGTTTAAGATTCGGGGCATAAAATATCCCATAGTGGTGTGGGTGAGGCGGGTCAGGGAGAACCAAATGTACTTGAATAATTATATTGGGAGGGGGGATTTTGTTACCTCAGGGGTTGGGTTTGTGGGAGTGTAACGTCATTAAGGGAGGGGCTTGAGTTATTTCCCATTGGGGTGGGGCGGGGTGGGGGGACAGACAGGAAAATGCATATTGCTGTTGGGATTGGGATGACGGGCATCTGAGGTCTTTTATTTGGAGTCTTCGATGCTTTCTTTGATGTCATGACTTGGGGATTGTAGAGTCTGGAAGTGGAAATGAATTGAACCGGGAGGTTGGGGAGGGGAGGATTCTGAAATAATGGGTTTTCAGTGCTTTGATAATCTCAATATGTGGGGTGTGTTTTTTTCTGTTTGTTTCTCTTCTAAGGGCTTCTGGGGTATTAAGGAAGTGTGGTTAATGGTGCAAGAAAATGTTGGAGGGTTTAACTCCTGGGTTTAAACATCACCTTCTGAGGCACAGTTCATGTCTGGATAGGTTTTGTATCAGCTACTGTGCAGCCTTGATTGTTAACTGTGGGTTGCATTACAAATATGCCAAGACCTGTATGTGTGTGTGACCCTGGGGTTTGCCCGCTTCTTGGGTATGTGTCTTGCCCTGTATTTCTGTTCCCAAAGCCCCACCTAGCATCATTCTTTATTTTCTACTTTTTCTACCAGCATCTTCTTTTTCTACCAGCATCTTCAGCTGTTCTCTTGATGCCGTGGACTTGCTGCTCATCTATTTGGGCAAGTGCCAAAGGGGCTGTGGCAAACTACTGCTGAGAGGTTCTCTGGGTGTCCACATTCGCCAGCTAATCTCATAGAGGAGGAGGAGGAGTTGAACACACAAACTGTCCCGCTGGATGGGCTGTCTCCAATATGGAGGCAAGCACTCACACCAAGGGACCAGGCCCCCACTATACATTTAAAGCTCTCCTAAATCATGTTAGAACAGCCATGGCTTCCCCCAGAGAATCCTGGGAGCTGTAGTTTGTTAAGAGTGCTGAGAGTTAAGAGTTGCTAGGAAACCCCTATTCCCCTCTCAAAGCTGCGGTTTCCAGAGTGGTTTAACAATCTTTCTTCCCAGGGAACTCTGGGAATTGTAGCTCTGAGGGGGGGAAACATCTCCAAACAGCTCTTGGCGCCTTTAACTAGCTACAGTTCCTAGGATTCTTTAGAGGAAGCCATGTGTGTTAAAAGTGGCATAGCACTGCTTTAAATGTATGTTGCGAATGTGGCGTCAATCAGTCTCCCCTTCTGCCCATATCCCCTCGCTTCAGATAGGATGCAGGGACGCTCCTGCTAAGCAATGACCTGCTTCTGAAATGGAGGTGAGCTGTTGGCAGAGGTCCTTAAAGCGTCAAGGCCAGCAAGCAGCAGTGGGTCAGCCTTCTCCTACTCCACCCTCCCACAAAATCTGCTTCAGGCCGACCTGAGGCCTTCAGCAGTGGCTGCTTTTGTTTCAGGAGGGAGTGAGGGGGGTGAAGTGATAATTTCGTTGAGACAAGGGAGACACAAGTCCCTTAGTGAGGCCTCAGAATTTGTCAGTTGGTCTGCTCCCTCGGTGTCTCTGCAGAGTGCCATGTTATTTCACTGGGAAATAAACATTTAACTGTGTATTTCTGTGTTTTGGCATACACTGCAAGAGATCCACAGCCCTGGAGCATAGCAGGGGGTAATAGGCCCCGAATGGAGGGTACAGCCAACAGCAATCTCATCTGGCTGCGATGAAGCCAGCCTTGTACTGTAATTTGAAGGGTGGCGGCAGCTGTCTTAACAGTTGAAGTTGATTCACACGTCTCTTTCTATGCAATTGACCCCTTACCGACGCAATAGTTTCTGTACTTTTTTTAAAATAAATCAAATTACCCATTTTATAATTTTTTTTAAGAAAAAAAAAGTTTGATACATCTTTTCTGATCTGTTAACTGTGAAGTAACAGGTTTTTGTTGGTGTGTGGCAATGAATTAAAAGATTTTTTAAAATTAAATTCCAAGTCTTGGGAGTTATTCATAAAAGGGGGAAAGGGCCTGAGGGAGGAAATGACAAGCAAACTGTATGACTACAGCTTACCAACTGACCAATGTATGATGGACCACCAAGGTCCCTGCTGATTTCTGGGATTCTTGGAAAAGGCTGCTGGGCCTTGATCTGATCTAGCAAACCCTTGCATGTGTTCTTACATAAGGAATGCATAATACTTGGTTTCACTTAACCCAGATTAGTTAAGTTTTATCTGTATTAGATCCTGAGTGTGCGTGCTTGCTTGGTAAATGGAAAACCCAAGTTTGGTTTGAGGACTACAGAGGTATTACCGTATTACCACGGGACGGGCAGAATGGACTCGCGCGCCCCTTGGCAGGCTAACGCCAGGCAGCACCTCGGGGTAGTGCTAGTCCCAGCACACGGGCTGCATCTCCTGCTCCTCCTTCTAGAATACCTTCTCGCTCTCACCCACGCTCCTCCCTTCTCACCACCTTCTGGCTCCCTCTCAGGGACCCCTTTGCCACGCCACCATCTTGAGAGCCGGCCCAGCTGAAACCAGGCAACATCCGGGGACAAGCCCGCTCCAAACCAATTTTTGTAAGGTCACAAATATAAGCTGCACTTTTTAACTTTTCACAATCAGGCTGGGAGGGGGGGTGGAGTGTGGCTTATATTTGAGCCAATATAGTATTAAAAAATGGACCATGCAAGACTGCAGCCTGACCACCAGGGGTCTTCCTCCTTCCCTCATAGCAGGTGGCCGCTAGGGAAAGGACACTTTCTATGGTAGATTCATTCATTTTTCTCTCTTTTCTCACCCTCCAGTTGTCAGGCAAATCCTCTCCAGGTATTTTATTCTGACCTGCCCTCTTCTGCTTATAGGGATATGTTGAGCCCTTTCATTTTTTTGGTTTTATGTATAGCTACTGGCTTTGCTGCATTTACCTCTATTGCTTTATTGTTTCGAGGTTGTGTTTTGATTTTAAACCATACTGAGGCTGTTAGTGGCAAAAGGGGACAGACGGGGACACATATCCTAAGCTCTGCTAATTCAGGGACTGGGTACCTTTTCACCCCAACAGCCTCAGTTCCTTGTTTGCAGCCTTCTTGGGGTGGGGGGCCAGTACTGGGTGGAGCAACAGATGCTACTCTTATTGCTTTAAGGAAGGCAGCAGCCCAGGGCATGCAAAAATCAGAGGCTTCTATATGCATCTCTTTCCACTCAGGCAAGCAAGAGGCATGGCTGCAGTTCAAGGACACTTTCCACCCAGGCAAAGTAGGATGTGAAGGGGAGCAGGCATGGCCTGGCGAGAGTACTGAGGGCCGGACAGAAAGTCCTGGAGGGCCATGTTTGGACCCTGGGCCTGAGGTTTCCTAATCTTGGGCCCCTCACTAAGCTTGTTGACACCACACTCTCAGCATGACAGAACACATTGCAGGTCACAACCCACTGAAAGTCCTGGCTGAGGTGTCTGAGCACCTGTTTGCTATGGGATTCAACTGGGACCGGATCATTGTCTTCTACTTTGCGTACAGAGTCATCGCCCAGGTAAAAACAGGTAGGCAAAGGAAGGATCTTCAAAGCAGGGGGGTCTGCAGTGCCACCCCTGAAGAGGATGGGGTGGGTGCTTAAAAGTCAGCCAGATTATTAGGTGGCTTTTGCAACACGGCTGTGCCTTCTCATTCCAGTAACCTGACAATTTCTAGAGGTGGGTCTTCTTTCCCTCAGTCGCTTGGGAGATACTTTAAACATCAGTTTACAAGTTTACAAAATAACAGTCTAGAGAACACTTGGCTACTACTGCCAATCTTTGAGTGAACTGACACCAGAATGACTCAGTTCTTGCTCTTCTCTTGTAGAACACAATGCTAAACTGGAACCTGTTTCAACTAGAAGTGAGAAGAGAAAGAGCCTGTGAAACACCATTGCTACTATCATAAACTGCTTGGCTCCTATGGTTTGGGAAGTGTGGGAAGGAATTGAATTTGTTTGGGAGAGTTTTTCCCTGACCAAAATAATCAGAAAGTAAAAAAGGAAACTTTAATTCTCTCTCTCTCTCTCTCTCTCTCTAGTATAGTGTACAGTTTAGAGCAGGGGTCAGCAACCTTTCTCAGCCGTGGGCCGGTCCACCGTCCCTCAGACTATGTGGTGGGCCGGACTATATTTTGGGGGGGAAATGAATGAATTCCTATGCCCCACAAATAACCCAGAGATGCATTTTAAATAAAAGGACACATTCTACTCATTAAAAACACGCTGATTCCTGGACTTTCCGCGGGCCGGATTGAGAAGGCGATTGGGCTGGATCTGGCCCCCGGGCCTTAGTTTGCCTACCCATGGTTTAGAGTACTGGACTCTTAATGTGGCGGTAGGACCTCAAATGTCTGTTCAGCCATGAGGATATTGGGTCCCTTGCTGCCCTCAGCCTAGCCTACCTCACAGGGCTGTCGTAAGGTTCAAACTGGAAAACTCAGGTGTGCCAACCAGCCCTTTGGCAATGCTGAGGCATTAAGGACTCAGTCCTGCCTGGAAGTCAAGCATCCACTCTCCATAGAGCTCTTAATCCATGATTCTGAGATAGCTGGTTGTGACTACCAGGCAATTCAACCCAGCAGGCACATTCAACCTGCTTAATTGTAACTTGACAAGTTCTCAGATGGCAGGCTGTGATCGGTAGCTTAACATATATTAATGTAATTTAAACATGACAGAACATTAAACAGAGGCCCCCAGATCAGGATTTCCGAAGATAATTTGTTGAGATACCTACCTGCGAGGAAGAGGCTGTTGTTGCTTGTGGCAAGGAGTCTTCCTGTGAGTACATGGAGGCTGGGTGAAAGGGGTCTGGCTTTTTGACTGGGGTTCTATATATATTGTCATGAGTGGGCTGACAGCTGTCTGTCACACATGCACACAGGTGTTGCGGGAACGTTTCAAGTGTCCTGCAGAAGGAAAGGGTTTGCATTCATTCATTTATTACATTTCTATACCGCCTTTATCTTCTACTGATCTCAAGGTGGTGAACATGGTGGTTCTCCTCCTGTTCTGCCAAGGGCAGGGTTCTAAGCATGCCAGTGGGTGAAAGAAAAGCAGTGTTTTATTCGCAGATAGGTTAACAAATAAACAGCAGGCATACAAAATAAAGCATGCCAGACAGGAGCTACACAATCTCTCCTTCAGCTGCCCGGAGCCCCAGGTAGAGCAGCGAGAGAGACCCCGGCCGTCAGTCTCACAGCATCAGGTACCTCGATCTGTGAAGCAGCTCACTGAGCTCCTCCCACCTACAGCTTTTATAGCCAACTTTGATGTAATCGAGTGCACCTGGCATTACTCATGGTCAGCCCAGGACCCCGGGATGCAATGAATACAGAGCAGCTGAAAGTCTCCCACTCACTGCAACTAGGCATCCAGTCAGCACTTACAACACAGGAGACCCAAGAAACTCCTGACAGGTGTGTGAAACAGAAATCCAGCATACCTCAAACCGGGGATGTTAAAGGGAAAGAGACAGGTCACCTAACTCCTCGAGATTACAATGGTCTTCCGCATTTCCACTACACCTCCCCATTTCATCCTCGCAACGACCCTGTGAGGGTTAAGTTAGGCTAAGAGATGGTGATGGGCCCAAGCTCATGCAGTGAGTTTCATGGCTGAGTGGGGATTTGAACCCTGGTCCCCTCTAGGTCGTAGTCCAACACTCTCTGAGCTACAGGTTGCCCTGCTAGCAAATCCACTTGCAGAGCACAGATTAACACCTTCGTCAGCCTCCTGAAATGCCAAGCACCTTCCTCCATATGAGCTATATGGGGTTGTTTTTTTCTCTGCCATACTCAGCAAAATAACGTTTATCCTGGGAGATTATGGGTTGTAACCCCAAAGATGTCATCTGTTAATGAGTCCAATTAAGGCGATATAGTCCTGGCCACAAGATAGAAAAGGCCCAACTCAGCAAGCCGTGGGTGCCATTAGTGGCTTTTAATTAGCAATTAATAACTTTCATGCCTTGGGGTCTCCGTTACAGGCTTTGCTGACTTATCAGTTTGGAAAAAGCATTAGAAAAAGAGGGGGGGGACACAAGGCCCCGGTATTCCTTGACCTCTGCTTCTGCAGTTGCCTCACAGCAACCTAGAATTTGAAAATAAAGACTAGGCTGCTGGTCCGCTGACGAGAAACAGGTTGATACCTGAGTTTGTAATGAGGGGCACAGATCGAGATGGAGAGTGCGGTTTGCCATGGGCATGTTGACGCCAGCTAATCCAGTTTGAGCCAGTTTTATCGGCTTAGTGGAAACATGATCCTCACGTAGGCCTTGTTAAGTTCCCCATTTATCCAGCCTTCTTGACACTTTACAACCCTGGATTTTGCTGACTCAACGGTGCTGATGAAAGAGCAGAGTCAAGCCTTGTGACTGTCACTACACACAAAGTTCATATGAAAGGGGGGCAGCGGGAAGAAGAGGCTCCTCTTTGAAAATACAGAGAAATCCTGTGTGGTGTGGAAAAAGAGAGATGTCATGGGGCGGTTAAGGGGGAGGATCATGCATTGAGATTTGCAGACTCATCCTAAGTATGCTTAATTGGAAGTCAGTCTGAGTCTGACTTATTTCCTCATATGAGTGATGAGGGTGGTCACTAGGGACTCGTACATTTTGCCTTGGTTGAGTAGCCAGCCATTATATGTAGTGGCCACGATCCTCACCCCTGATTCCCTGATACCTGGGAGGGGGGTATTCAGGGCAAAGGCAGTCGCTACATGGGGTTGGTGGCCCTTGTGGGGTGCTGGACTAAATGGGCCTTTGGCCTGATCCAGCCACACACTTCTTATTTTCTACCGAGTTTGAGAGGGTTAGGATGCTGGCTTCTGAATTCTGTGGGTGGAAATCAGGTCAGAGAGGGCAAGAGTTAAAAAGACAGAACTCCTGGCTTCTGTGGGAGGAGAGACGATTTGAACCTAAAACTCTAGGCTTCACCAGGGCCAACCAGGACTGAACATATAGGAGGAGGCTGCTATACACAGAGTCAGAACACTGGTCCATCTAGCTCGGCATTGCCTACGCCGATTGGCTGAGGATTTTCAGGATTTCATTTTTTTTTTTTAATAATATTTATTGGGTTTTACACACAAAGCAAATATAAAAACAAACATAACAACAACAAAACACACAAAAACAATACTAATACACATACAAATACAGAATAAAAGTTCCTCAGTTCCCTTCATATTCCCTTAACATTTTAGTTTGACTTCCTCCTGTCTCTCCCTCTGCGTTTCAATGTATATCATCTTTAGCAATTTCCTCTCATCATCTAATACTGTACTTATAATATTCCATTCTATCTTATATTATCTTATCTGAAATTATCTCTTATATTTCTTTTACTCATATTCTATCTACATCTAATCTATACATACATCATACTATCACTTAATAATTCTTTAAATGGTTCTGTAAATTACTATTCTTCCGGCATTATCTTATCTCTAAGTCTCTAAATCTTACAATACTTTTTAAGATATTCCCTAAACTTCTTCCACTCTTTTTCCACCGCTTCCTCCCTCTGGTCTCGAAGTCTCGCAGTCAGTTTGGCGAGCTCCATATAGTCCATCATCTTCATTTGCCAGAGGATTTTCAGGATTTCAGGCAGGGAGTCGTAGCACCATAGAGTTGGAAGGGGTCCCAAGGTCACACCAACATCAGAGTATCTCCCAGCCCTACTGGAAGAGCTGGAGATTGAATTTGGGACTTTCTGCATGCAAAGCAGGTGTTCTGCCACTGAGCTGCAGACCCTTTTATGTGTCTAATCCCAAAACATCCTGGGATACTCCAACATATTTAATTCACATGAATCGTTTATACAGTGGTACCTTGGTTCTCAAACGGCTTAGTTGTCGAACAAATCGGCTCCTGAACACTGCAAACCCGGAAGTAAGTGTTCTGGTTTGCAAATGTTTTTCGGAAGCTGAACATCCGACACGGCTTCCCCTTGAGTGCAGGAAGCTCCCGCAGCCAATCGGAAGCCGCGCCTTGGTTTTTGAATGGTTTCGGGAGTCCAACGGACCCCCAGAGTAGATTAAGTTCTACAACCAAGGTTCCACTGTATGCCTTTTCATGCTGTTAGCTGTGATCCTGCGCAGGCCTAAACAGTTGCCTTTTTCACTCAACTCTGTTTACAAATTTAGAAGCCTGCCAAGTGCGAACTCTCACAAGTGTTATGAAACTATGAGCCGTTAACAAGAAGGTTGACGAATACACCCTGAAGTAATAAAAAAATTATGGGCTTTAAAGAAGTCGTGATAGCACAGATACTTGCCCAGGACAGTTATACAGAAAGATTTAATAGACATATCTGAGCCTCTTCACCTAAGATGGAATAAGGTCGGGCATTTAGATTTCCTACCCTCAGACTCAGGGTGCAGCCTGGCCCTTGGTACCTTTTGCAATGAAGGGTGAAATTCAGCAAGGGGAGTTTTTCCCATTGTAGGGATGCAGTGAGGGAGAAGTTACATCCGGCCCAGTTCTCCCTCCTTTGCAACCTCCTCAGGCCCTGAAGCGAATAACAGCAAGCTACATATTGAAGCCATACAATTTGGGGGCAGAGAAGTTAAGGGCGGGGAATTTACCAAAGAGGGAAGGCAGGGAAAGAAAAAATGGCGTGTGCACACCATACATACAAAGCACACCCACAGTAATTATGGGAACTGTGGTTCACTCGGAGCTACAATTCCCAGCACCCTTAACAAACTAACACCCAGTGTGGTAACACCACCTTGTTTGTTACCCAGGTGAGGAACAACCGCCTTTTGAATAAACCACAGAACCAAGGAAACTAATTCTCAAGTCCAGCATCCAGGAGGCACCCAGCATTTATTGCAGCTATTGCAATAGGACAGAGCTCGCTCAACGTGCCAGTTGGAACATCAGAATAAAAGCTTATCTAGTAGTTCAAACCCAGCACACAAAAGAGTCATAAAACATTATTAAACATATGTCAGGAAAAGTTACAGGTCATGAGCAGTTAACACGCATGGCTAAGACAGCCACCTGTCAGGAATGCTTTGATGGTGTGTCCTGCTTGGCAGGGGGTTGGACTGGATGGCCCTTGTGGTCTCTTCCAACTCTATGATTCTATGATCTTCACCCCCACAATGCGGCCCAATGTGCCCAGGCCATTTGACCACTCTAGTTCTCTGATGTCACACATTTGTATCCTGGTAACCAAGGTAGCCTCCCGTGGGGAGAGAAGAGCACCATTAAAATCCCCACCCACTCCTCTTCCTGGATCTCAGATTGTGTAAAGGATAACTAATTAACACTCTTGTTGCTAACTCATGATAGACTTAGCAAAACATTCTGCCATTTGTACCACTATCGGGGTTGGATAAGGAGAGATATTGTCACAAATACAGAACACACAAAACCCAGGTCTAAAACATTCTATCTGAAAGTTAAATGCAAGCATTGAGACATGATTAAAATAAAAAAATAAACATTCTGTGGGACATCCAGAGTGCTTTCAACGTATGGTGTGTATGCAGCCTGTTTCTTCTCCTGGAAAGATGAGTAAATTATAAGCAGTGAAAGCCAGGACTGCTGGGTCTTCCGGGGCTACAGGGTGGGACAAAAAGTGGGTTGGAAACGGGGATCTCCCTTGGCGGTGGTTTGTTCAGATAGGTAATTTTTAATTCTGCCCTCAATGGTATTCCACCCCACCCCTTTTAGAGGAGAATGTGCATTACTCCGCTGGGGAAAGCTTTTCCTGTTGAATTCTCTGTTTCCATCCTGAATACCACTCGCAGGGAATCTGCAGCGGGCGCAAAACAACGACAACAGGACGTGTGGTCTTTTTCGATATGCGTAAAGATCGCGCGCGCGCTTCCCCTTCGCGGCTGGGGCGGAGGAGAAGCCGAGCCCGTCACGTGCGCCAGGCAGGGAGGGCCGAGCGCTCGGACGCCTGGGTTCCCCTTTGCCCAGACTCCGCCTTTCGCAAACACTCGGCCTCGGCGTGCGCTGAAGGGCCGGTCATTGGTGGCTGCGCACGTCCCTCTCGCTGCCCGGCGGCCTTATAAAAGCGCCCGCGATCCCTTTGTCCCCGCAGAGCTCGGTTCTTGCTTCAACAGTGTTTGAACGGAACCGGTTCCACCACCAGCCTCTTTTCTTTTTCCCTCTCTTTTCCCTCTTCAGCAAACAAAACAGGAAAAAAAAAAAAGAGAACCCGCTTTGCATCTTCTGCTATCCTTGCTTGAGCTGACCCGCGGAGAGACCAGCTGCCAGCAGCTCCCCAGCGAGCGAAGCGAGACCCCCGCCGACGCCTTGCAGCCGACACGCCGCAGCTCTTCCCCGGAGCCATGGAGTCCCAGGTCCGCCAGAACTACCACCGCGACTGCGAAGCCGCCGTCAACCGCATGGTCAACATGGAGCTGTACGCCAGCTACGTCTATCTGTCCATGGTGAGCAAGGGATCAGGGTGTGTCGGCGACGCGGTGGTGGTGGTGGTATATTGGGGTGCAGAGCCCCCGGGCCACAGCCTCATTCCTGCATTGCAGGGGGTTGGACTAGATGACCCTGGGTGCCCCTTCCAACTCCACAATTCTATGATCAGTTGGCCCTGTTTCCTGGGGAAGGGAGCGTGGCTAGAGAACCCTGGAGGAGGACACCAATTCCACTAGCCCTGCGTTCTTCCAATCCCACGTTTGTTCTAAAGAGTTCAAGGTAGCAGCAGGCATAGTCTTCCACCTTCCACACTGGAAGCTCACAACAACCCTGAGAGGTGGTGACTCCGGGCCTGAAGTCGCCCAGAGAGCTTCATGGCTAAGTAGCGGATTTGAACGGGGCCGGAGAAGAGCCCAACATCGCCATGCTCTCTTCTCCCTTATTAGGAATCTCCATTTTCATCTTTTTTTTTTTTCATTGCAAGGGGAAAAACAGCAGCAAGAACGTCAGGGACTTTGTTTTGAGAGTTTTGGCTGCCTCCACTTGCTTCCTTCCCTTTGTTTTCAAATGAACACTCTTTCACTTCCTTTTTAGCGCTTCCCACTAGTCTTGGTCATTGTTCTCTTGCTACTCTCCAAAAATACTTTCTCCCTCCCTCCCTCCCTCTCTCTTCCCCCCCCCCTCAGGCCTAGAGGTCATGGTGGTGGTGCTTGGCATCCCATAGTTGCTGATCTGCCTGCCTACACAGCCTTCCCTCTCTTTGGCTCTTTGTGTTCAAGCCCCGTCTTGGGTGGATCAACAAGTGTGGGAGGCAGAGATAAGCTTCTAGGGTGGGGTGATTAAAAAGAACATCCCATGACAGTTATTCTCTCTTCTTCCCAGACCTAATAGTGCCTTCTTGTCCCCCAACCCATAATCTCTACTTGACCCACTTACAGTATAGGAAGATGGAAAGGTGTGTGTATGTGTGTGTGTGTGTGTGTGTGTGTGTGTGTGTGTGTGTGTGTTGTTCTTTTGCTTTGGCTTCTGTTAACAACTGTTTCTTTCTGTAACTTCTGATGCCCACACCCTGGTGTCTCTGTGGGAAATGGACTGTGTGTGTGTGAGAGAGAGCGATGCTAGCAGTCTTTCAAGGGTGCTTTGCCTAACTTTCACCAGAACTCTGCCCCCTTGGGCTTCTGCATCCCCCATATACTTTATTTTTAAGAGGGGAGCCTCTTGCACCCAGGGCACTCTGCTCAGTGTCCCCCTACTTGCCCCATGGCTCTTCATACATTTCCTTCCCCCATTATATGTGGGTTGGTTTTTTTCTCCCTGTGTCCTGTTGCTTTGCAGGTTGGTCAGTTCAATTGCTTTACAATCTGCATACAGTTTGAGGTTAGTCCACACTTGAGGCTTGCCTCTCCTCCTCTAACACCAACGGGCTCCATTCAGTGAGTCTCTCCTCCCCCTCCAAAATAGTGTTTATCCCCTGGATACCTTCCAGACTTGGAAGAAGTACAGATTCTCCATTCAAAACTTGTGTGTTCTTGTTCATGTTTTTCCATATCCCTCTCCCACACTCACCCATTTCTCTGCAATACTAGGCATGCAGGATTTGTGGATCCCTGCCCATTAATCTTTAAATTAAAAAATTAGGGTTTTTTTGGGGTGACTGTTTACAGCCTTTTTGCCAATTCAAGTTTGTCATATGTAGCGTCTCTTGGATGGAGAGATCCATTCCTTCTTTCTCCCCCCTTTTTTGTAGCCTTAGGACATCCTCCAGTTATCCCCGTCTCTCTTCCTGCAACAGGAGAAAACATTTTTTGCAAATAAATTTCTGGGCTGATGCAGTTAAACTGTGTGTGTGTGTGTGTGTGTGTGTGTGTGTGAGAGAGAGAGAGAGAGAGAGAGAGAGAGAGAGAGAGAGAGAGAGAGATTAAAAAAAAAAAACACAAACACAAACTTGCACAGCACCTCCTGTTTTCTCATGTGTCAGAGGTGCCTTCTGCAGAACTGTGAAATCATTATGAAGGCACAACGGAAAGGGATGTCTGGAGGGGCCCCCTGTCCTGCTCTGCTTGTGCCTGGTAGCAAACTGCAGACAAGTGTCTTCTCTGTAGTCTCGGCACGTGGCTAAATGGGACACATTTTGTAGTGGCGGGGACTTTCATTGACTGAAGAGTTTTATTTTTTTTACAAAGTAAAAGTATTTGTATACCGCCCTCTCGTAAACCTTCAAGGTGGTGCACAAACAACAATTAAAAGCAGTAGAAAGGGATCATTAATAAAATACTGGCTACATGCGGAAATTTTAAACCATTGCAGAGACCTGTTGGCATAAAGAAGTCTGTAAGGAAGTCAAAAGTGAGGGTGCTTGCTGAATCTCGGCTAGAAGAGTGTTATGCAGCATGGAACCAGCAACCCTAAATGCCCGACTTCTGGTTGAGGCCAGCTTGGCTATACAGAAGACAACCCTGCTTCTCAGAACTTAGGGTGGTTGTTCTTTTACAGAACTTGCAAGCTTCTGAGGCATTGTGGGAACAATTTGTTCTCTTAACAGACCAGGCCACCTCCTTCCCTGCCCGCAACACTTTCCCAGATCTGAAGGCCTGTTTCGTCTGCTCACTTGTCCGCAGTCTGGCTAGGATCTCCCCAACATAACCCACCATCTCCTCCTGTTCCCTTTCTCCAGTCTTCCTACTTCGACCGGGACGACGTTGCCCTGCGACACGTGGCTGCCTTTTTCCGCTCACAGTCCCACGAGGAGCGGGACCATGCCGAGAAGCTGCTGAAGTTCCAGAGCCAGCGCGGTGGCCGGGTCCTCCTGCAGGACATCAAGGTACAAATCTGGTGGGGCGCCCTGCTTCTCTTAGGGGAGGGCACTGCCAACGACTGCAGGACGTGGTGGTTCTGTCTCGAGGCCTGTTAGGACCTCCAACCCCCAAACCCCTCTATGTGAGCTGGGCAAAAATAGCATGTTGACCCTGGGTCCGAATCCTGACTTGGAGAAACCACTGTCCTAGAAATAGCAGCAGCCAGTCTTCAAAAGCCAGTTTGTTATGGGACTCCATAATTTATATTTGTTTTCTGTCTCTACAGAAGCCAGAAAAGGATGCTTGGGGCACAACTCTTGATGCCATGGAGGCAGCCCTTCAGCTGGAGAAGAACGTGAACAAGGCCCTCCTGGATCTGCACCAACTGGCATCCAGCCAGGGAGACCCACATGTGAGTATCCATGGGGTGCTGATAGGCTTAGGAGTCCCGTCTTGAGCCGTTACTGTCCTTCCACCAGATGCCTTTTGCCTACTTTGCTCAGAGGTACTGATAAGTTACTGGATTTGCACAATGTTGCTTCACTGTTTTATCCGTGGTCCAGCCATCTCTGCATCCTGCCTCTGATTTTGTGAGCCCCAAGATGTTACGCCAAGACCCTAATACACGGGTGTCAAACTCCGGCCCTCCAGATGTTTTGGAACTACAATTCCCATCAGCCCTAGCTAACAGGGCCAGTGGTCAGGGATGATGGGAATTGTAGTCTCAAAACATCTGGAGGGCCGGAGTTTGACACCCCTGCCCTAATAGGTCTTCCTACTACCTTCCTGGGCAGAAATAGTTGTAGCAGCTGCAGCACCCATAAAGCTACGGAAAAGATGCTATTCTCATCATGTGGGGCAGGAGGCAGAGTGCAGAGAAAGAAATCATTTGCATTTAAGCAAGGACGGCTCTCCAGAAAATAGCAGCACTTGAATGTCAGATTGCCACTGATCCAAGGTGAACCCTACACTAGAAGAGACAGCTTCAGAAGTAAACAGTTGGGGGGAGAGCTCATTGGAAGTGCTCTGGGTGTTGTCTCAAATCTTTGACGGTAGACCTGCCTAACCAAGCATCTCACCCTGTCTTCTCCTCTCTCTGTCTCTACAGTTCTGTGACTTCCTGGAAACTCACTACCTTGACGAGCAAGTGAAAGCTATCAAAGTCCTGGGCGACTACGTCACCAACCTCCGGCGGCTGGGGGCATCCCAGGGAGGGCTTGGCGAGTACCTCTTTGACAAGCACACCCTGGGAGAGAGCAGCAGCTGATTGCGTCTCCCTCCCTCGTCCCCAAGAGCGCAACACCCCTTCCGTGAACCCACAGAAGCAACATCCACCTCCGTCACTCTGGCCAGGCCCCACTCAAGGGGGGCTGTACCTGCCACCACTCAGTTGGCATGCTTCCAATAAACAAGGGTTCACCCGTTTAAACTCGCCTCTGGTTTTTCTGGGATTTTAAGGGGGGAGGTTTGCAATGTCGAAACAAGGGGTATCGTCAGTGCTGAAAGGCAAACACTCTTGTCTTAGGCAGTCAACTCCCCCCCCCCCCTTTCAAGGGCTATTTCCCCTTGTGCATAATTTCTCCGGGGCCATATGCTGATGGCGGATGGAGCCAGGGCCAAAACTCATAGAACTGTAGAGTTGGAAAGGGACCATGAGGGCCATCTCGTCCAGGATCTCCCAAACTTGGGTCTCCAGCTGTTTTTGGACTACAACTCCCATCATCCCTAGCTAGCAGGACCAGTGGTCAGGGATGATGGGAAATGTAGTCCAGAAGCAGCTGGAGACCCAAGTTTGGGAAGCCCTGATCTAGTCCAACCCCCTGAAATGCAGGAAACCTTTGTTCCTAATTAATTTACCTAGATTTAAAACCTGCCCTGTTTCCGTTTGCACCGTAGCTACCTTAGATTAAATTCCACATTGCTCTGAAACGGGAGGGGAAGCTCCTCTCCCCTTCCACAGCAGGGCACTTCAATCTTGTACCAGCAATGGTGGAGAAAACTGCTGCCTTCCGAAAGCTGTTGGACTCCATCTCCCATGCCATCCCCAGCCACAGGGGCCAATGGTCAAGGGCAATGGGAGTTGTAGTCCAGCAACATCTGCAGGGCTACAGGTTCCCCCATCCCCGTGGTGTGCAGGTCTCCTCAGAGGTAAGCCTGAGAAGCGACTCCCGAATAAGTTTAAAGAGGATTCAAATAATAGTAATAATATAAAGGGACCATAGGCTAAGCACAGACGAATCGGTGAAATCATTTATAAAAATGTTATACTGCTGAACTAGTTGGTTAGGCATCCACCTTACCTGTGCAGCATCTCATTTCTGAGTTTCTCCAAGTGCCTTTCTGGGATATTGCAAGCAGAACAGCCTATACTTATGTTTTGTTTACAAAGAGGCAAACTGCACTTATCTTGCATCCTCATTATTGCCCAAGACTGCAAATTCAAGCAACTGTGAATACCTTTGCAGTGGAGCTTGGCTTTCTTGCGTCTATGGAGGAAGAGAGGCAAACTATGCTGTTTAAAAACAAAAAAACAGATGCCCAAATCACTCCACCCACAGCTGTGCTTGAGAGATAAGGGCTCTGCTATTGCTAACCACAGAGCCTCTTACCCTACGTCTGAAGCCTCCTGCAGCTCATAACTTGAAAGCAACAGTGGCTTTCCTTGGACAGTTGCGTAAGTTGAAAGCCCCCCCCCCCATGTGTGTTAAATAACTGGCTTCCATCAGAATCAAAATACCACCGACACACTGATTCCTCCGCACATTGAACAAACTTGTATGTAGGGACATCAGGCAAGTGTTTTAAAACTGGATTTGCCAACACTCGGCAGAAAATGTTTGTTGTTGTTCAGTCGTTCAGTCGTGTCCGACTCTTCGTGACCCCATGGACCAGAGCACGCCTGGCACTCCTGTCTTCCACTGCCTCTCGCAGTTTGGCCAAACTCATGTTGGTGGCTTCGAGAACACTGTCCAACCATCTCATCCTCTGCCGTCCCCTTCTCCTTGTGCCCTCCATCTTTCCCAACATCAGGATCTTTTCTAGGGAGTCTTCTCTTCTCATGAGGTGGCCAAAGTACTGGAGCCTCAACTTCAGGATCTGTCCTTCTAGTGAGCATTCAGGGCTGATTTCTTTAAGAATGGATAGGTTTGATCTTCTTGCAGTCCATGGGACTCTCAATAGTCTCTTCCAGCACCATAATTCAAAAGCATCAATTCTTCGGCGATCTTAAATAGCAAAAAGGGGGGCTTTGGGATGCTAACATCTTCCCCCTGCAGTCCACTGCCTAAATCGTTCTCTTTTTCCTCCCCTGCCCCCAGTGACTCAAATAACGGGAGGGAGCCCAGCTAGAAAAAAAGTTTGGGACAACAGCCCCCATTGTAAGGGGCCTAGGGAAGGTTTTGTCTTCACCACTATCACTGCTGCCTCCTCCTCCAAGTCTTAAAATGCAGTGCTTGGGAGAGGGCCATGGCTTAATGGTAGAGCACGTGTTTTGAGTGCAGAAGGTCCCCAGTACTGGCCCTGGCATCTCCAGGATCAGGTAGCCAGTGATGTGAGAGGCCTCTCTCCTGGAGACCCTGGGTGGCTGCTAGGGAAGACAACTTGTCAAGTTCCTGCAGGAGTGATGGGTGGCTGATCCGATACAGGGAAAGGCGCCCATCCCTAGAAGACTCCCTTATAAATTAATTGCTGCCATTCACTCCTCCCGGGGAAGAAAATGCTGCATTGGGGCAAGAACCAGACCTGCTCTTATCTACTTGGCCTTGCCTTTAGTCCTGCAACCACAAAACAGAACTCAAGTGTGAGAAAGAGCAGGGCTTTTGCCAATATAGATAGTCCCTAGAATTAGTCCTTGAGCAATGTGCATTGCATTCATGGCCTCCTTCAGCTCAGGAACAACGTTGTATTGTCACTTTGGACAGCTGCCAGTCTCCCTTCCCACCTCCTCCCTTTGTTATCCTTCCATCGCAGCCTGTAAAAGTGCGTGTGAATCTAAAGTCTCCCTTTTTATTTTATTTTCTCAAAGAACTTTGATCGATAAAAAAAGGGAGAGCTCAGCCAGTTTCCCCTGAACTTTCCTTCCTGTTCTTGATAGGCAGACTCGCTGAACTCCATAAACAAAGTAAATGCTTGAGTTATTGCGCCCCACCCCAATCTCTTGAGTGCTGCAGCATTCCAGGGTTCCAAGAGCTCACCCAGGGTTTGTGTTTGCTTTTGGAGGATGAAGCACAGCAGAACCTGCAATGTCTTTATAGTATTTGGTTTATTTACACATATATACAACCTGAGCATACAACGATATTCCAGCAGAAATCAAGCATTGCTCTCTGACTCTTTGCTTGCTGCTACCCCCCTGTTTCTTAGCTCACATAACAACAAAATTCTCTGACTTTCATCCTTCTCCCTATTTATGAGATGAGGAGGAGGGGCCCTACCCACCTGCCATCTGGCACAGAGCCCCCTCTCTTTTGCTCTCTTAAAGGCCCATCACCTTTACGTTGTTTTCTTAATGGCCCTTCACCCAGGCAATCGCCTCATAAGGAAGCTAACCTGATTTATATTTTAAAACACTTTCTAGGATTATAGGGCTTAGAGCAGGCATAGGCAACCTTGGCTCTCCAGGTGTTTTGGGACTACAACTCCCATGATTCCTAGCTAACAGGACCAGTGGTCAGGGATGATGGGAATTGTAGTCCCAAAACATCTGGAGAGCCAAGGTTGCCTATGCCTGGCTTAGAGGTCTGGCACCCACAAACCCATAACACTGCAAACACAGCTGCCCTTATCAACAGTCAGTTAATATGGATTTCCACCCCCTGTAAAATTCATGACATGGGCACCCTTCCAGTGCCCATGAAATATACACCTGCCAGAGCTGGATTCAAGGGCAGGTGACCCAATACAGGCCTGGAGAGGTGCTGTGCTTGGGAGATGCCTGCCATGTTATCTAGCTCCGAGGGCCTTCTGGCAGTTCCCTCACTGTGAGATGTGAAGCACAGGGAACCAGGCAGAGGGCCTTCTTGGTAGTGGCACCCACCCTGTGAAATGCCCTCCCGTCAGATGTCAAACAGATAAACAACTATATGACTTTTAGAATACATCTGAAGACAGCCCTGTATAGGAAAGTTTTTTATGTTTGATGTTTTGTTATGCTTTTATATTTGTTGGAAGCTGCCCAGAGTGGCTGCCCATTCAGATGGGTGGGGTACAAATGATAGAATTATTATTATTATTATCATTATCATTATTTATTGATTGTTGAATAGCATTGCCAATGCACATGGAGCTTTGTTGTGTACAAGAGGGCAGGTCTCTGGCCCAAGGGGCTTACAATCTAAAATCTGACACTGGGGAAGATAACAGGGGAAGTAAGTGCCATGGAGCATAGGTAAAAGGTAAAGGTAAAGGACCCCTGGATGGTTAAGTCCAGTCAAAGGCGACTATGGGGTTGCGGTGCTCATCTTGCTTTCAGGCCGAGGGAGACGACGTTTGTCCACAGACAGTTTTCCGGGTTATGTGGCCAGCGGAGGACCGTGACAAATGCCAGAGCACACGGAAATGCCGTTTACCTTCCCACCACAGCAGTACCTATTTATCTACTTGCACTGGCGTGCTTTCGAACTGCTAGGTTGGCAGGAGCTGGGACAGAGCAATGGGAGCCCAACCTTTCATCACGGGGATTTGAACCGCTGACCTTCCTATCTGCAAGCCCAAGAGACTCAGTGGTTTAAATCACAGCGCCACCCGTGTCCCCATGGAGCATAGTTGCCACTGAACTCAACGCCTGAAACAAATAGGACCAAAAAAGTCCACTTGAAAGTTAGCAGCAATACCTGGCAAGATTTCAGTAGGGAAGGAGAGGGTCGATTAGATTTCCAGGGTGGAAATCTTCCCTTTTTTTCAATAAGTGGAATAATCAAAATTCAAATTTGCAGTTTGGGGGGAGTGATTTTGATGCACATGCACATGTAAGCTATTGTCACTAAAAAAGAAGCAATTTGGGAGACCCAGTGAGATGCAGTCTTACCTTGAGAACAAGACATGTGATAACAGAACTATATAGCACCATAGTTTGTTCAGGGCTGCTGGAAATGGTAACACTGTGAGGGGTAAACTACAGTGTCCAGAATTCTTTGAGGGGACGAATGTGCTTTGAGTGTGATTCAAAGTGATAGTGTGTACACAGCCTTTTGGTTTGCAGCTAGTTTTGCTGGAGGGCCAATCCGAGAAGGGGCTGGTGAAGGGGATCCCAGGTGTAGTTCAGCATACACTTTTTAAACAGAGTATTTTACTTTGTTGGTTTCCAGCACAGAGAACGTCAAGCTGAGTGCAGATGAGACAAATATAATGCTGGTGGAGTCTCAAAATGTGTGAGACTTCCCCCATTCTTTGCCTACTTTAGCAAGCTTCACACTGTCCAAGTTGGTGGGGACAGAGACAGACAGCATTAAGTAACTTGTTCTTATGTATAAAATACAAACGGTGTTTTATTATAACGTAACAAATGGTTGCTTATTTGGATTGTTTTGCTGCACTTTCTGTCTTGATGTATTTTGTCAGGAACTACAGAGAGAGGGGGAGAGAGGGAGATGAACAGCAAACCATAATGTTACAAAGGTTGCGAGCCTCCCCAAATCTCTGCCAAGCAGGAGCAAGATCCCAGGGAGTTCCAGGCGCTCACCCAGGGTTCGTGTTTCCGTTGGGAATCAAGATGTGGCCAAGACTGTTGTGTCCTTAAGAAAAATGGTTTATTGACACATATTTACAACCTGGGTGCAGATGGAGGGAGTGCAGAGTTTATAGCACTTGCGTCTCAAGAAGGGATTGCCCTTCGCAGCAGAAAGAGCATGGCACTCAGAGGCTTTCTAAGTGCCATTTCTATGCCTCTGCCCCAGCTTGTCTCCAGCCAGCCCTCATAGCATCTGCCCCCCACAGACTTCTCCCCACTTCTTCCTTCTTGTTCGCAGAACATCTTGCCCGAAACACAACACCTCCCCTTCTGCCTGCCCCCCCCCCCGCTCTTCTAGATCTCTGCTTTATAAAAGGACCCATTTTTCCTATGTGACATCACATTCTTAGCGACGTCTATCCCAGGTGAGGCCCTGGTCTGGAAAGGGAGCACATTCTGTATTTTTCCACTGGCCTGGAAACATCCGTTCAATGCTCACCAAATCAGCTAAATTCTACCCCTTTACTGATTTCTAACACTCACTAACTCTAGTAGTTATGGGTGCCCTTGCACCCGCAAACTCCGTTACCCCAGATCTGTAGCGATACTTTTGGGAATGGGGAGACCACCTTTAGCGGTTTGAAGCAAAATCTAGATGTTGTTGTTGTTCAGTCGTTCAGTCGTGTCCGACTCTCCGTGACCCCATGGACCAGAGCACGCTAGGCACGCCTATCCTTCACTGCCTCTCGCAGTTTGGCCAAACTCATGTTAGTAGCTTCGAGAACAAAATCTAGATAGAATAATGCTAATAACAATTCTCTCACCGGAGATCTTTTGGCTTCTAAGCTTCCTCTTTCGCTATTTGTCATCACAACGCATTCTGCTGTCATGTGCCGCCTCCCCACTAAGCTGACCTTTGCAGAAATTCTGCATATCCTGCACTCCTTATGACAGGCAGATAGAGAAGCAAGACAGACAGACGAGATCCTCCCTCGCCTTCACCCTTACTACTCCACTTCAGGCCAGTTTAAGACCCATCCCATCATAGGCCCAGCTTCCTCCTACAGTTTCGATCCCTATTTCCCAGCATCATGCAGTTAACATGTCATGGGGTCATGACCGACAGCAAGATCCGCACTGCACTCGTGAGCTCCTCACGTCCGCCCCACTCCCAATTCCCCTTCCAACTTGTTTTCATGACGATGACAAAGCTGAACCCAAGAGGACACATTGTGGGGATGCAGAGAGAACCAGGACCGGGTTGGTTTGAATGGACGGAAAAGCCTTGTTTGACAGAAGCTGTAAAGAATAACTATCCAAGAAGATGTACTGTATTATACACGCCCCTGTGTATAAAATGCCCCCTATTTTGGGGACTCCAAATTAAGATTTTTTTGGGGGGGGAGGAAGGCCCAGAGTTGTTGAGCTTTTTATCGGGGGGGGGGTGGCCCACAGTTGTTGACCCCTAAAAAACAAAAGCAACCAATAACGCACACAATGGCCACTGACAATCTCCGGCTCGCGGCAGCAACCAATCCCATGTCCCCCCTTATGCACTATCTGTGTATAAGATGACCCCAAATTTTAATTAAAAAAAACCTTGTATTAGACACGGAAAAGTATGGTATGTCCCTCAGCAAGTGTTATTTTTTGAATTCTTCAAAACCACCTGCGATAAATTTTGCCAAAAGCAAGCAGCTGAACACAATGGGGTGCTAAATGTTGCAGGCAGTGCAACTCCTACCCAAAGTTAGACTCACTGAAGTTAATTAAGATGACTAACTTAGGTTTATTTGTTACAATGGGTCTACTAGGACAGAACAATGAATACATCCCACCAATTTTGAACATGATGTCCAAAACCGGATGCGGTGTGAAATGGAAGGGGCTATCTCTGTATCTGTGCTTAGGGTGGGGTTTTTTTCAGGCATCTGTGGATAGCTCATTTTTATCAATCACGTAATCAGAGCAGGAACACTTGTGATAATTTCCTAATATTTTGCTACAAATTGCGTGTCTGATTGACTCAGAACTACCCCGTATAATTTATCTTTTGAAAACATGAACAACAACATGAAGCCTACAAGATCCAGATGGAAAATGGTTCTGAGAAAGAGGATTCTCATTTTGCTGGAATTACAATATCTCTGTCTCCTGGCTGCTGCTGCTGCATCCCACACATTGCTAGTTAGTTATTTTCAGGGGGCAGCGGTGGATAGACAGAACAGCCTCAAGGCCTCCAGCTTGAGAACAATAACAAAGGGGGGGGGGGAGGAAAGGAAGTGAGAGACACTTTTTTGCTGAATCATCCTGAGATTTCTTTCCCCCCTTGTGTCAGTGTTCTGAAGGAAGTGTTTTTGCTGAGTCATGTTCATGTGGGAAGAAGGGGGGGATAGGAAAGTGTTTTCTTCTTTTTTAAAGCCCCATGAATTTATCCCTCTAGAGAAGGTGCAGGGAACAGTTGGCCCTCCAGATGTTGTTGAACTACACAAAGTTCTGCAACATCTGGAGGACCAAAGGTTCCCTATCCCAGAGACCTTAGCTGTCCTAGGCCACATCCACCTGGCTTCCCCCAAAGAACCCTGGGAACTGTACCTTACCCCTCACAGAGCTCCAATTCCCAGCACTCTTAGCAAACTACAGTTCCCAGGATCCTTCGTGGGGGGGGGGGGAATGTGCTTTAAATGTCTGGTGTGTTTACAGTCCTAGCTTCTCTCTAATGATCCATAGGTTGATGGGCCTCTCTTACAGAACCCAAGAGGCCTGATCCTGGACTCCTTCTTCATCCCCAAACATGCTTGCTAGTCCCATTACTTTTTAAACCTTTCTTTCCCTGCAGGTCATGTTCTAAACTAGGGTTGTTGTGTCCCCCACTTCCCTGCCTTTGTACCTTAAAAAGAGAGCAGATATCCAACAGGTACAGCTTCTCTTGCCCCCACCCCACTGTGGGACTCTAGGATGGGGAAAGCTGTGTCTGTTGAAATGTGCTTCTGCCCAAAGGCTCAGTGTATCTGTCTGGAGGGAAAACAGTTAGGAATTGTATGTTGTTGTTGTTGTTGTTTAAATGCAATCCTATCTACTCAGCAGTCAGTCCCACTTAGTTAAATTGGACTTACTCCCAAGTATGTGGGCAAAGGACTTCACTGTAAAAGAGACCCATCTCCACTGTCTTCCATTAAGAGGAGTGTCTCAACCTATCACCATCTCCTATCTGGTGTAATGGGGAGAGTGTAGTGTGTTAGATTGAGAAAAAACCCACCTTCAGCTTTGGTTCATTGAGATGCTTGCGGCCAGTCATCTTATTTATTAATTTATTCAAACCATAGATGCCTGCTTTTTTCACCAGGGGAACTCAAGGCAGCTTTCAAAGCAGTATTAACTTTAAACTTAGTCAAATTACAAAAATCACATCATTAAACAACTCCCCCCCCCTTATTTTAAAAGGCCAGGAGACATTCATCCAAACACATTACTGAACAGCCATGCTTTGACCAAATGCCTTTAAAAAAGCCATCGTTTTAGGGCCTGACTGTTCTCTCAAGGTGAGGGGCCACCGCAGAAAAGGACTTGCCCATCGATACCTCATATAATTGAGGGATTTGGAGCAAGATTCCAGATGTCAAGCACAGGAATATATGGAAGAAGGCAAAATCTCAAGGCCTGTTTAAAAGCTAAAACCAGCCCTTTTAATTGAGCCTTGGCACAGATTGGCAACCATTTCTATTCCAACAAAAACATCTAGCCCCTGTCAACAACACAGAAGCGACATTTTGCATGAGTTGTAAGTTTCTGAATGCTTCTCAAGGCAGCCCCATGTAGAACAGGTTGCAGCAGTCTAATCTGAAGCTCCCCTTTGGCACAAATAACTCTGGCAAGATCTGATTTTATCAGGAGGCAGTCTTGGCTAGTGGTACCAGCTGAAGTCTCTCATGCCAACTTGTGCATCCAGCACAAATACAGAATCAGGGATCACCCTATAGCCATGGGGCCTGATCCTGCAGCAGTTGAGAACACAGCGCCTTCCTCTGGGCTTCTTGAGGTGGAGTCTGGTCACCTATTGTGTTGCCCCATTTTGGCCACAGCAGGTGTAAAAATGCAGGCAAGGAATTCAAAGCTGCAAACTCCTTAAGGTAGCAAACTTTATCTACACACTTACTTAGGAGCAACCCCACTGAACTTTACATCTGGGTAGACATGCATAGGGTTAATGCTGTAGATGGGAGAAAGCCCCACCTCGAGAAACTCAGCTGCATTTGCTTTCCTGAGTCAGCAAATGACAAAGGATTCCCCGCACCACATAATCTATTCTATACAGTGCTTTTTTTCCTGGGGGGGACGCAGGTGTACTCATACCCCTAAACATTTTGTGAATCTCTGTACTTTTGTCCATTTACTGTATTTCTTTTCCCCGATTTGAACTATAAAATGGTGATTTTCTTGAGTCAAAATGAGAGTAAAAGGTAAAGGGACCCCTGACCACTAGGTCCAGTCGCAGAGGACTCTGGGGTTGTGGCTCTCATCTCGCTTTACTGGCCGAGGGAACTGGTGTAAGCTTCCGGATCATGTGGCCAGCATGACTAAGCCGCTTCTGGCGAACCAGAGCAGCGCACGGAAACGCCATTTACCTTCCCGCCGGAGCGGTACCTATTTATCTACTTGCACTTTGACGTGCTTTCAAACTGCTAGGTGGGCAGGAAAATGAGAGTACAGTACCCCTAAACATGTTTAAAGAAAAAAGGAATGCATCTATAGCTGTATCTCTGGGCATTTCATTTTATTTTTTTGCATGTGAATATTTTATTGCAACGCAAAGGCACCTTGTCTCTTGGTAACACCTTCAAGGTGCTGCAAATCGTTGAGAACCCGTGGAACTCCCCCCCCCCTTTAAAAATCGGGCTTCTTTCAACCCCCTTGTTGAAGCCAGAAAGCCTGGGCTGCTTCTCTATCAGCGAGCAAACGGGGCGGAGCCTTTACGCTCCTCGCGGAGGGAGGTCCCTGGAACAGCCTCTCCGGCTGCCTATAAAAGCCCCTGTTCTGGCACACCCAGCTCAGATCGATCCTTTTCCTGGCCTCCGCTCCTTCGCTCTTGCTTCAACAGTGCTTGAACGGAGCAGGATCGCGGCCGCCGCCCCATCATCTTCTTCCTTTTAGCCAGCCAGCCAGCCAGTCCAGTCGCCGATTTGCACCATGAGCTCCCAGGTCCGCCAGAACTACGACGCCAAGAGCGAAGCCGGAGTGAACCGCTTGGTCAACCAGTTCCTCCATGCCAGCTACAACTACCTGTCCCTGGTGAGCGTCCAGAGGGGAGGGGCGAAGCCACGGCTTTTAATAATATCTTGTTAATCTTTTTGGTCTCTCACGTGCATTGGGTATGCGACTGATGATGCTCCGTTTTGCTTTTCCACGGGTACGTGGCAGGTAGAAATCCAGCAGGTGCGGTTTTCCTTTCTGGTAAGGGTGTGTTGCTCTCTCGCAGCATCTTCCAGTCTTCTGGATGCCAGCCAGGTGCCCTCCGGGGGATTTGGACTACAACTCCCATCAGCCCCAGCGGGTAGAGCTGTAAAAAGGAATTGTAGTCCCAAAGCATCTTACAGGGTGCCAGGCTGACAATGGAGAGTGCAGGGGCTTGTTTTTTTAAGCTCTAAACCTACAGAGGCTGGTTTTTCTCGCCAAAATTCTAAACAATAAAAGGGTCCCTCTTTAGGGGAATTCAGCACTTACCGGTTTAAGGTGAATTACCTTTCCAATCAGGGAAATCTGATGACTTAAATCTTTCCAGCTGTTGACTGATCAATGGGCATTTGTCTTCCAACAGCACAGTATTTTCTAAATAGTGCATCATTTTTTGGGTTATAAAAGAGAAGGGCATTTTAAAAAAAGATCTCCCCCATGTTGCTTCCTTCCCAGTGTTGCTACTTCACCTCAGTGCAGAAAAGCTGCCTTTGTCTGATGGCTGGCTGTGGCTGTTTGGATTCTCATTGGCTACGTCTGTATTTTGCCTGCCCTCGAAAGAGATGCAGCAGGCAGGCGCCTGGCTCTCCTTGTTCCTAAATCTCCCGGTCTAGCTGTTGCGTCTTGCGAAATAGGAGTAGAGTGGACCTGGCAGCCATGATTGCGTGGGACATATTTTTCTATGTCAACATCTTAGAGAGCAGTCTCCGCTGTCTTCGCTATCAGGGGTGGGGAATCTTCGGACTGAGGGCCACACTGCTCCCCAGAGCACTGTTCCAGGGGCCACATGCACAATTGTGTGGAAGCAGAGGCCAAAAAACTATTTCAGGGGAAGAATGTGCTTTTTAAAAAAGGAGACTAGTGTGTGTAGCCTACAGCTTCTGTCTCCATTTTGTTCCCTCCCCATTGGGTCTGCTACCTGCTTCCTTCGTCATCCCTTCCCTCCATTGTGGGCTGTGGCAAAGTCCGCTGCCCTCCTGTTTACCCACTGCTGAGTCCCCTTGAGTTGTGTGGTCTAAACAAACAACGTTGTGAAGATACAGAGTTAATGATTTAAAAACAACAACCCAAACTTCCCCACCTGTCTGCCTAAAAGGCCTGAAATGGAGGCGCCATCCAGTCTGTCTCTTGAGCTCCTCTTGTGTGGGTTAAATTGGGCTGGGGGAATTATAGCTAGATTTGGATAAAACCTACAAGATTGCCATTGCATTTGTTAGGTAAGTTAACTTGCCCTGGTTTCCAGCCAAGAAATGTTGTTGCCTCTGAGGGGTCTCTATATATAGTCATACCTTGGATCCCAAACTGAGGAGGGTGGGATATAAATGTAGTAATGTAATATGTAGTAATATAAATGTAGTAATAAATAAAAGCTGGAATTGTGCTTTAAGTCAAGAGTTGACCTCTGGAAACATGGCTACATTAATTAAACATGTTTGGGTGTTGCAGATCCTAGGAACGCAGTTGTGAATTGGCTGAATCCAAGAGCAACCTCAGGAAGTTTTAATTCTGGTTGCATTTTTAAGCTTGAGTGTACATTTCCCAACATTTTTATGTCTGGGCCAATAGGCATTTTACTGTATTTTCACTGGCCTATGGCTACAAACAGTAAATATTTATTGGATTGGACTTGAGAACCCTTTGTGTTCATTTCTAGTTGTTTGGGTAAATCTTAAGTCTGAGCCTTGCCTCTTTTCCCTCCCTTTCAGGGTTTTTACTTCACCCGGGATGATGTGGCCTTATCCAAGTTCTCATCCTTCTTCCGGCACCTCTCTGAGGAGAAGCACGAACAAGCAGAGAAGCTCTTGACCTTCCAGAACCGGCGTGGAGGCCGAGTTGTCCTGCAGGATGTCAAAGTGAGAATGCGGGTGGCTTGGACAGGAGGAGGGGTGTTGTGGTGGTGGATCAAGGCCTCAGTCATGGGCATGAGGAATGGGAGTGGCAGAAATAATGTCCGCTTTCCCCCTTCAAAGCTTGGGCTTCCTCTTGACTTGCTGGGTGTGTTGTAACAGCTCTTACATAGCACACTGTTATGTCTGTTTATGGCATGCTTTTGTACTCTAAAATGCAATTCAAAGTGTGGCGCTCCCAGTAAGCTAAGGTACACCTGCTTATTGCTTCATCAGTATTGTAGCTTCATCTGTTCCCATCTGATGAATTGGGGGTGGATTAGTGGTATGAAATGCAAGTGCCGAGGGCCTTCTGGCGGTTCCGGCGGTTCCCTCGCTACGAGAAGCCAAGTTACAGGGAACCAGGCAGAGGCCTTCTCGGTAGTGGCGCCCGCCCTGTGGAACGCCTCCCTTCAGATGTCAGAGAACAACAACTATCAGACCTTTAGAAGACATCTGAAGGCAGCCCTGTTTAGGGAGGCTTTTAATGTTTAATAGATTATTGTATTTTAATGTTTTGTTGGAAGCCGCCCAGAGTGGCTGGGGAATAAATAATAAATTATTATTATTATTATTGAGTTGCTTTGTTCTGCAAGTCTGACTGCAGAATGTTAGCAGCCGTGCATGGAAAGAACAAGTGCAACTAAATGTTGCATTGTATCTTCAAAGTAGGAGTGCTCCTGTTCAGGGTACCATGCCCACATCCAGGATCTTAAAGAAACTCACGGAGGGCATTCCTTCACCTCCTTTCCCCCCACTAAAACATCATGTTGCTACTGAGCATGCCCAGTTCTCATTGGATTGCATTTTGGCTGCTTTAGGCTTTATTCTTATAGGGGAAGAAGTACTTCTGCTAACATTGGGCTTCTCCCATGCTGTCCACCCTGATCCCAATTTAGCTCCATTTCTGTTGGCACTAGTGGGTTGTTGATGCTGAAGGTGTAGAACATTGCAGAATGGGATGCAAGGGCTGCTGGCCATGAGTGTTCTCTGCTGTTACCTTCAGAAACCAGAACGTGATGAGTGGACCAACGGAGCTGCTGCCATGGATGCGGCCCTTCAGCTGGAGAAGAGTGTGAACCAGGCTCTGCTGGACTTGCACCAGGTTGCTACCAGCCACACGGATCCCCATGTAAGTTTTGCTGGAGGAACCTAACGCGGTTGGGTTGGGGTCATGTCACCTTTCCTATCAGTGCCCACTAATCAACTTCATAAAACAGGAAGTTCCTGAAAATGGGTATACTGTTTTTTTTGTGTGTTAAAAGTTTGGGGACCACTGACTATGCAGACTAGCTTAATTCTGGTGAATTGTGAGAGCCAAAGTACTTGCCCCACACCAGTCGATTGAACAAGTCTACTAAACATCTAAAGTCTTCCTACATTTGTATACAGATTTGTTTATGGACTAGACAACTTGCCTCTTTTTAAGAATGAAAATGACTGGAGTGCTGAATTTTGTGCCCAGTGGCATGAGATATATGCAGGGACAATGAGATGTCTTACCTGCATTAATTTCCAGCAAAAACAAGTTCTTGTGGCACCTTAAAAAGACAGCACTCCTAGTCTTGAGTTGAGTCCTGTGGGATGTTTGGTTGCTTTCCCATTGATGAGCTCCAGGTTTCTATGGCCAACCTTCTCTTCTCTCCTCCCAAGCTGTGTGACTTCCTGGAGACTCATTTCCTGGATGAGGAGGTGAAACTGATCAAGAAGCTCGGGGACCACGTGACCAACCTCAAGCGTGTGCGTGCCAGGGAGGAGGGCCTTGTGAATACCTCTTTGACCGTCTCACCCTGGAGAGTCCAGCGACTGAATCCAGAGATGCTGGTTCCCTCCCGGCTCCTGCAGCCTCATCCGCCAGAAGTGTGTGCTACCCTGTTCTCTCGAAAGCTGGCTGCTTAACCAGCGAGGCCTCTGTAAACCCTGTCCATCTACAGGGAGGGAAAAGTCTGTAACTGGCATTAAATAAACTTGGCATTAAGCACTACTACTTTGCGTGGCTTGTATGTGTAACTACCGGGGTACGATGGCGCAATGCTTGGGCAGTCAGAAGAGCAATTTAATACTGGAATGTATCTGACTTCAGATGCAAAAAGTAAGTTGCCTTTTCAGATTAGAGCAAAAGTTTTCCCATCCAGCATTCTGCAGCCAACCAAGACATTCTGTTGCTGGCAGATGCTATTCACTGGTCTAATGACTAATAGACCCCTACCCATTTCTTATAAAGCCTACCATGTTGGTAGCTAGAGTTTAGTTAGGACAGCCTAATCTACCTCGTCCTTCATGCTTAAAGTGGCATGCATAGCTCTTTCTTTTACTCTCCTTTCCCATGTCATCATTGCAACAACCCTGTGATGTAGACTTAAGTAAGGGGTGGACAGATTGGGTGGCCCTGCCTCCCCCAACCTGGTGCTCTCCAGATTTGTTGGACTCCCGTAATCTTCAACCAGTGGTGGATGTGAATCTGAAACCCCCGCCCTAGTACACACTGCAGGGGGACATGAATTACTTCAATCTGTCTTGAATTCCATTGCAACTCACGTTCTGACTGCCAGCATTGGAGAAGGGGAAAAATTCTCTCCCCTGTATCCCATCCACCTTGACAATTATGAAGATGAGAGACCTACAAGAGACCGCTCACTGTCCTAATCTACCTTCTACCTACCCCTCAAGTAGGCTGTGGGTGGCTCAACTTGGTACTTTTCAATTGCTTTGCAACTGTGGGGCTGGGTCCCACCTTTTCGGGCAAGGCTCTAAATTAAAAATCAGGGTTGAGAGCTGCCTTCTCCCAAGTCAGACCATTCGGTCTAGTCTTGTACTGTCGGTGCTTTGCCAATCGTGCGCAATATTGCATTGCATGTTTGCTAGCCAAGATCATCTGAAGCGGAGATTAGCATGAGCAGGCCTTGGGCCCCACTGCCAGCAAACCACGTGCCCTTCCTCTTCCCACTGAACTCTGCCCTTTTGGTGTAAACAGTACGAGTGCCCTGCATCAAAAGCACCATTCACCTCCAAAAGGTGGTTTTTTCCTTCTGAAGAAAAGACCCTTCCCATTTCACTTTCATAGCCACTGTACTGGAATACACTTTTTTCCAAAGCAAAATTTATTCTTTAAATATTTGAGTTGTGTCTCGCAAGCAGCTTTTGTTCTTCAAAATTGATTCTCCACACCAGGGGGGGGGGAGGGGGAGAGACAAGAGACCAAAAACAAACACCTCAAGCATATTTCAACAACCATAAATAAAATCTCTAGGGGTTTTTTTTCGGGGGGTGGGGGTGGAAGATAAAAGGGTGTTGGCTCATGAGGGACCTTCAACCAAAGGGAGTCCCTTCTCAGTTAATAAGTAAGAGTTAGCGAGAAGGGGAGAATTGGCTCATGATTCAAGCATAGGAGGTCAGGCAGTCCATAGGAACAGGAGGCACAATCAGAGGGGGATATAAATTACCTAGGACACAGGGAAAGAGGTTTTTTAAAAAGTGATTTTCCTTCCTTGTTGCCAAAGTTGTCAGCAGATGCAGAACTGAAGTGACTCTTGTGTGTGTTGGCATTTTGATATACCCACGAGGTAGTCTCTCTTGTGCTGGACAGAATATCCCCGTGCCAACTACAGTTAAATGTCCTACACCCTTTCAGAAGCATTCAGTCTGCTGCTCTGAACAAATCGGGAACCTGCTTTGGTCATGCAGCCCTCCTGCATCATCACTGCCACCCCAGGCTCACACTTCCATGTCGAGTTTGCAACACAGCGGTCCAGAATGTCATAGCACGCTCTGATCTCCCGTCTTCCAAGACCCCCAATATGACAGCCACGAGGGCCCCGCCCTTCTCTCCACACCCTATAGACAGCAGGGTCACCCTATGAAGAGCAGCTGGAGGCTACAACCAATGCGCACCCTACAACGCCAACAGCTTGCCTACCTTTTCAGAGCCTCACACGCTGGGGCTCCTGGGGCCATTAAAGAACTTGCATGTTTCACAGTGCGCAACCTTCTAAACCTTCCCCTAGAAACAATCGCCACTCAGAACTGCTTGCCCTTCTACAAGGGTGTACGCCAGGCATCCTCTACAGAAGGGGCGATGCCTTTAAGACTGCATTCCTGAAGCAAGAGAAATGTAAGACTACTCTCTCATAGCTTATTCCACCATCCTTTGTAAGCAGGCAGTGGACTCACCAACTGTGCCCTTCTCCCTCACTACGGTCAACATGGTACTTTAAAAAAATCACACAGAATGAATAATATTGCACTTACAATTGTCCCAGAATGTTGAGTGTCCACTAGGAGAAAGAGTTCCTAGGCTATGAATATGGCTTCAGAAAGAAAACGTCCCTTCCAGCCGCCATAGGAAGGAACCTCTGGTCAGTTCTCCCATTCCACTCCAGAGAAGAGCTACTTAAGAGTGTTTTATACCACAAGATGAGTTCTAGATTTCTTCCACCCTAGAATGCTGCGCACCTACTCCTCTCCCTCGATCACTTTAGAAATGAAGGCAATAATACCCCCAGAGCCAGACACATCCCACAAGAAGTGGCCTGCACTGCCCTTTAGGATCTCTCCCGACAGCTTCGTTTCCCAAAAGATCAGAATTCCTGCCTCTCACATCCTAGGGCCTTTGTTTTCAATGGCTTCACAAATTCCTTGGGGAAAACAAAACTAAACTAGAAGGCAGATAAGATACACACCCAATTTATTCAAAATGCATTGTAGTGGAAAAGCCCGCCTCTCTCCTGAGAAACAGCACTCCTGAGCAGAGCGGGCCAATGGCTTTTAAAAACGCTTCTGGCCTCCTCAAGTTAAAGTTCCAGAACTTTGCTAGTCACACACACACACCGCACCCAACCAACTATTATAAAAAGGATCAGGAACTTACAAGACTATGTCCTCGAACATTCGTTTTTTTAAAAGGCTGCAGTTTTCCGAGTCAATGGCACATCTGGAGGCAACGTTGCTACATCTCTAGACCTCGCACCTACCCAGTCACCAGTTTAGCCATGGGCACCAAAAACCACAACAACCCCTTCTGTGTCCCAGGGGCAGCTCTCCCCTGAGCACAGAAGGAGCCTCACGAACATCACGACAGCTCCTTCCAAAAAGTTGGCGACACGCTTAGGGGGTGGGGGAACATGCCGCCTCACATTCTAGGTCAAGCCGAACACAGAAACGTTTCACCTCATGGTCTAGAGCAGCAATTTCCTTGCCCGTTCCACAGCACTGGCGCCACCGCCTCCCGGCAACTTCCACAACGACCCAATCCAGAGCAGACAGCCTTACACAGATCGGCGTTCGAAACGCGCCAGCCCCAGACCCTCCTCAGTTCCGGAACATGCTAGAACCCTACTGCACTCCAGGACGGTTTCAGAATCCAGCACCAGAGAACAGCTGACCTATGGGGGTGGGGGGGCAAGGTGTGGAAAGGAGCGGGAGGGCGAGCCGGGGCGCAACCGGCCCCCCCCTCTCTCCCTCCCCAGCTAATTCCTCTCCTCGCTCAGGGAGTTGGTGGGGCTGCTGAGGTCGCTGGGGCTGCTGGGGGTTGGGGTGCTGGCGGTGGAGGAGACGCTCGCTTCGCTGGAGCCCTTCTTGGAGCGCTTGCGCCACTCGGGGACGGAGCCCATCAGCGCCTGGGACTTGATGTTCTGCCGGTCCTTCTCCGCCTCTTCGTCCTCGTCGTAGCGCTCGTCGTCCTCTTCCGTCTCGCTGTGGTGGGGGCTGGAGTGGCGGGAGACGGAGGGGGACGGCGGCACCGAGGCCGGGCGGGGGTAGCGGAAGCCCTCAGCCTGCGGGGGGCGGGAAAACGAAACAGAAACGAGGCATGAGAAAGTGCAAAAGAGAGAATGAATCACGTGACTCCACCCCAGCTCCCTCACTGACTGCAATACCTTGACCCCTGCCTCAAAACCTACATTTTCCGTGAAGCCTTTGGCACAATTCTCTAGTTAATCCGCCCTGCATCAGACTACCTCAGCCTGGTGCCTTCTGGTGTCGCTGGGCCACAACTCCCCTCACCATTGGTTGCACTGCCCGGGGGGGGGGGGAGGTCTTGTTTGCTGAAGTCCAAACCACCAGGAGGGGACCAGTGTGGGGAAGTCTGCCCTGTCACAGCTCCGCCTAAGTAACTGAAATGAATATTTCTTCCAAGAAATATTAGGCGGCCTGTTCTTCGCAGGAGCCTGCCCTCAAGTGCTGTGCACACAGATGACATCCATATTATTATTATTATCATTATTAAAATAATCCAACCCTGGTACCCAAATTCCTTTCTACTGGACATAAGAAGAGCCCTGCTCGATCCGGCCAGTGGCCCATCTAGTCCAGCATCCTGTTCTCAGAGGGGCCAATCAAATGCTTGTAGGGAAACCCACAAGCAGGATTCAAGCTTATATGCGCACTCTCCTCCTGCGGTTTCCAGACCTTGTACATACATACATACATACAACGCAGGGCTATTTTTCTAGAAAAAGAAGTGCCGGAACTTGCCATGAACGCCTCCCTTGTTCTCTTATCATGGCAATGGTGCTCACCTGAGAGGTGCTAGAACTGAATTCTGGCTGGGGAAAAAGCCCTGCATACAAGCCTACTGCTGAACTATGGCCTTGTGCACTAGGTAAGTGATACCTGCCCCTCCTAGGGTAAAGAACCCCACATAAATCAGAATTATGTTCCCCCACCCCTCTCCTTGGCCACACGGCGCCTTACTCACCGCTGTGGGTTCATGCGGCTCGTAGGTGAAGTTGTCAGGGAATGCCTTTGCTAGTGCCATGTGGCGGGCATACATGTAGTACTGCAAAGGGAGGAAGGAGACAGGGGGGAAAGGGACATTAGAGAGGCTCCTTTATTATGCTCCCTTGCAACTTACTTTCTTCCACTGACACCCAAGCTGAAATCTTATGCAGGAAACTTGAAACGTATAGTGGACGCTCGGGTTGCGAACGCGATCTGTGTGGGAGGCGCGTTCGCAACTAGCAGCATTCGCAACCTGGGCCGCTGCGTCTGCGCATGATGCAATTTGGTGCTTCTGAGCATGTGCAAAGCGCAATTTGGGGCTTCTGCGCATGCGCGAGCGCCGAAACCCAGAAGTAACCCGTTCCGGTACTTCCGGGTTCGGCACGTCCGTATCCCAAAAATGCACAACCTGCAGCGAGCACAACCTGAGGTATGACTGTACACACATTTAACTTGTGCGCGTTCAGCTCTACGCACTTGGCAAACAATTTTTTAAAAAAAGGTTAAGGAAGAGGGGTTCCAGGGGAAACGACTTTGGCAATCCCACCTGCCACTGAGCACACAACATGCGCCACTTTGACATTACACGTGATTCCTGGAACGTAACCCTTGCGTTAAGTTGAAAGTCACCTGTACTCATTTTCTGTATGTGGAGATATTTTTGTATGGGGGAATGCAAGAGTCTCCCCCCCCCCCCGCCAGCTCAAAATACCAGGCACAGGGCTTAACCACCTCTGTGAGAACGAGGCCTCAGAAACACTCATCTGGAAGCCATTTATAAAGTGAGAGGTTTGGAGGCCCAGGCATTCTTCATCCTATCTCCAGATGTCCAGGACTCAGTGGCAAGAGAAAAGACACACTGCGGATTCACAGAGACAGTCTAAGGCCCTTACTCTACACAGCCCTGGGCTGTTCCACGTCTGGGTCTCGGCAATACTCCTGACCCTTCCTCACTTCTGTCTCCCCTTCCATCAAGCGCCGCAGAAGGCAAGTTAAAAACACGATAATGATGGTTGGGTTAAGTTTCAGGGGAGGCATTTGGGAAACATGGCCAGAGCTGAGCTTTGGAATGAGCACCCTCTGGTGGCAAAGAGGAGAGCTGCAGCATGTGGAGAACTGAAGGAGGCCGATGAAATGCCAGGGAAGAGCAGGAAAGAGGGATCGCCACAGTGGGGCGAAATACAACAATACATGAACATAAGAAGAGTCTGCTGGATCAGGCCAATGGCCCATCTTGTCCAGCATCCTGTTCTCTTTTTTTAAATTTTATTAATTTTTATTGGGTTTTCCAAACATATAAACATATAAACACAAACTTAACACAAATCACATATAATAAAACAACAACAAAAACATGAAAATCTTAATTTTCCCTTCTTCTTTCCTTATCATCTCAGTTTGACTTCCTCCTGTCACTCCTACTGCGTTTCATTGTAATTCATCTTTAGCAATTTCCTCTCATCGTTTAATATTATGTTATTTACTAGTACCATCCTATATAATAAAGAGCCTGTGTCCGTACGTACCACTTTCCGTGTGTCACAGAAAATCGCAAGTGCGCGTGCGTTCCAGTGACACACGGATTGGAGCAGGGATTGGAGAGGGGGCGTGTCCGGAAGGCAGCGGCGGCGCACGCGCGTTGTCAGTTGCGCCAGCGCCACCGCCTTGCACGGAGCCTCCTCCTCCTCCTCCGGCCGCCGCCGCCACCACGCTCCTTCTCTGAGCGGCTGTGAACATGGCTGAGGGGCTTCTTCCTCTGCCGCCGCCTCCTGCTGCTGCCGCCATCTGCGCCTCCCTGCCGCCCGGGACGGGCAGCCTCAGGAGCCGGCGCTCCCTCGGCGGATCGCTCAGTCACCGCTGAGCGATCCGCCGAGGGAGCACCGCTGCCGCCGAGAGAGTGGCGGCTCTTGAGGCTGCCCGTCCGTGCTGCTTTAAAGCAGTACGGACAGGCAGCTCCAGGAGCCGAAGCGCAGCACCGAGGAAGGGCGAGCGCGCCCGTGCTGGACCTTGCCGCCTCCGCTGCTCTCCTCCGCCCGCTTCCCCGAGCCGCGGACACCGAGGAGGAGCAGCCGCTGGGCGTCGCTGGGCCTCCGAGCCCCGCTCGCTCGCCCTCCTCCTCCCTCGCTTCCTGCTAGCAGCGCCCGGCGGCACCCGCCTCGGCAGCAGCAGCGCCAGCCCGGGCGCAGGGGCGCTTGCCAGTTCCCTGGTGCGCACCGGAGGCTTCGTGGGAGGCCACTGGGTGCAAGCGGCGGCCGCCTTCCCCGTGCAGGATCCGGCAGGATCCTCTCTGAATGCGGAGAGGGGGAGGCGGCGGCAGCAGGAGGAGGGCGCAGAGAGGAAGGGAGCGCGAGGGGACTGGCTGCTGCCAATTCTCCTCCTCGCCTACCGCACACAGAGCCGGCCAGACAAAGGGGGGCGCGAGAGGGAGAGAGCTCCGCAGCCTCAAGATCACTCGCTCCCCTCCCTGGCACAGCAGAAGGAAAAGAGGCGCGCGCGGGAACGAAGCTGCCCTACGCCGACGCCGACGAGCCCCTCATTCCCAGTGCTGCCCTCTTCTTCTTCTTCTCCCCACACCACGCGCCCCTCGCCTTGCCAGCCCTCTCGGCTTCCCGCTCCGTGCATGGGATGTTGAGGGGCCATGGGGCAGGAGAGGCTGGTTAGTCTGGGAGGATATGGGGCAGGAGGGGTGGGGTGGGATAGGGGTATGGGGTAGGAGCGCGTGGTGAGTGAGAGTATTGGGCAGGAGAGGCTGCTTAGTCTGGGAGGATATAGGGCTGGAGGGGTGGGGTTGGGGTATGGGGCAAGAGGGGCTGGTGAGTGAGAAAGTAAATGACAGGAGGCACTGGTGAGCGTGTGAGCATATGGGGCAGGAGGGGTGGGGGCATTATGAGGCAGGAGGGGCTGGTGAGTGTGGGAGTATGGGGCAGGATGAGTGGGGTGTTGGGGGTATGGGGCAGGAGGAGGTCGGATGTGGGGAGTATGGGGCAGGAGGGGTTGGTGAGTATAGCAGGGGTATAGGGCCAGAGGAGTGAGGGGCTATTGAGCGAGAGAAAGGAAAATGGAAATATGGGGCAGGAGAGAGTGTGGGGGTGTGAATTAGGAGGGGATGAGAGGAAAGGTGGCAGGGTGTGAGAGAGAAGTGGGTGTAGAGAGAGAGAGGCAAACTATGTGTGGAAATGTGCGAAGTAGGGGGGAGATAGGTGTGGGGAGGAGATAGGTGTGTGTGTGTGTGTGTGTGTGTGTGTGTGTGTGTGTGTGTGTGAGAGAGAGAGAGAGAGAGAGAGAGGCAAACTATGTGTGGAAATGTGGCAAATAGGGGGGGAGATAGGGGGATGCAGCGTTTTTGCACGTGGGGATGCGAGGTGTGGGGGGGGGAGATAAGAAGTCTGGCATATCACATATAATCTAGAGCCCGTTATTAACGGGCTTAATTCACTAGTTTCTCTATATTTACTTAAAACTTTATATTTCCTTATTCATATTACTATCTTAACTTATCTTAATCATACATCTTAAATTTACTTAATTAATCTTATTTCTATTCTGCAAACTATCACTTCTTCCAGCTTTTCCCTAGTTATCCAGCATCCTGTTCTCACAGTGGCCAACCAGATGCCTGTGGGAAGCCAAGCCTGCAAGGTGAGGTTTGGGCACAGCAGCACTCTACCCACCTGCGATTCCCAGTATTCAGAGGCATTATGTCTCTGACCATAGAGGCAGAACACAGCCATTGTGGCTAGTAGCCACGGACAGGCGTGTCCTTCCTGAATCTGCCCAATCCTCTTTCGAAGCCACCTAAGTCGGTGGTCATCACTGCCTCCTGTGGGAGGGAGTTCCAAAGTTTAACAGTATGCTGCATGAAGAAGTGCTTTTTCCTTCATCTGCCCTGGCTCTCCCAACATTCCCGCTATGTCCACCCTCCCGCTGCTGCAGAGGAAGCTCACCCTGCCCAGGTATTTCCAGTCTAAGAGGTCGGAAAGCCGCTCGGTGCGGTTTCGCTGGATGATGCGTTGCCGCCGCGTCTGCTGACAGAAGCTGTAGAGGAAAGAGGTCAACTGCGTGCACGACTCGTCCAAGGCCCGGAAACGTCGGTCAAGGATGTAGATCCCTGGTAGATTCAGAAAGGGTTAAAGGACGCACGTTGCTCTAATCCAGCCTTTCTCAACCTTGGGTCCCCATATGTTTTTAGCCTACAACTCCCATCATCCCTGACCACTGGTCCTGCTACCTAGGGATGATGGGAGTTGTAGGCCAAAAACATCTGGGGACCCAAGGTTGAGAAAGGTTGTGAGTCTAATCCAATATGCAGAGCTAAGAATGGATCAAACTGAAGCACAGGCCTGAACTTCTTGTTCTTCATCATTTGAAGCACACAAACACAATACAAATCTGCTCTTTCCCACCCCATGGCTGTCTTTATGGTAAAGGTAAAGGTACCCCTGACCATTAGGTCCAGTTGCGGACGACTCTGGGGTTGCGGCGCTCATCTCGATTTATTGGCCAAGGGAGCCGGCGTACAGCTTCCAGGTCATGTGGCCAGCATGACTAAGCCGCTTCTGGAGAACCAGAGCAGCGCACGGAAACGCCATTTACCTTCCCGCTGCAGCGGTACCTATTTATCTACTAGCACTTTGGCGTGCTTTCGAACTGCTAGGTGGGCAGGAGCTGGGACCGAACAATGGGAGTTCACCCCGTCACGGGGATTCGAACCGCCGACCTTCTGATCGGCAAGCCCTAGGCTCAGTGGTTCAACCCACAGCATCACCCGCGTCCCAGTCTTTATGGTACTCTGCCCTATTTGCCTGGCACTGGTTTCCTCATACACAGCTGTGTTCAATTTGTGATCAGTCTGTATTGCTGGAGTCCAACTGATATGTGAAGCCTTGGCCTACTATCCCTCAGCCTGAGATGCCATAGGTTATGGGCTCCCAGCATCCTTTGCTCTAATGAGTCAGATCCCACTGAATTTCCTTTCTCAAGGCCCAAGAACTCTCAGTTCCCTCAACCCTTCCCTCAGTCTGACTGAATCCTCTTCTTTTCTTAAAATATGTTTTTAGAATCCTGAGTCAAAAGTCTTTCCCCACAACCCAGTAGTTACTTTTTCTATCCTTTTCAGAAAACCCAGGCTTCTCGTGGCTCAAACCCATTGAAGGAGCAGTCAGAGTAGAATGACTTAATGACTGTATCTAATGCAGACAAGGAAGTGGCAGCCCCTGCAACCCCCATAGCATTATTTGAGAGAGGTTCTGACGCATGAGCCTTTTCTAGTTCTCTTCTCAACCACATGAATTGGTGCCCTCCTTCCTGCCCACCCCCATGTGGAAGAAATATGCAGTGTAATGCCTGAATACCATTTCAGGTTAAATCTGAGTGTCAGACAGGGACAACCAGTTCGGTGTAGTATTGGGTAGAGTTAGTGGTTGGGACTGGGAGACCCACGTTCGAATCTGCACTTAGCTGTGAAGTGGGCTATTTGTTCTTTCTCAGCTTAGCCCGCCTCACGGGGTTGTTGCAATGATAAGGTCTAAGTTTGTGCAAGGGGGAACCTTGCATGCTGCCCTGAGCTCCTTGTAACACACACACACACACACACACACACACACACACACACACACACACACACACACAGTGTCTGTCTGTCTGTCTGTGTCTGTCTATCATGGAAACATTAAAATCACATTCCCAGATAAGTCAGTGAGGCTTTCTGGTGTTTGTATCTAGGTGAGGTTTGGCCCATAGGGCCACCGTACTACCCTGTCTGTCTAAGAGCACCCAAATGTGCTGGTCCACAGCTCATAACACCAACCATAGGCAGATGGATCCGCTATATGTTCCTCCATGAAGCAGCCAAAGCCGGAGAGGTTGGTGGAGATGCTGGGGATGCCCATGACAGTGCACTCAGCTGGGAAGAATGAGAGAGAGAGAGAGAGAGAGAGAGAGAGAGAGAGAGAGAGAGAGAGAGAAGATGTTGGGGTTTAAAAGTCTTTGGGACCTGCTCAAGAAAGTGGTCAGCCAACCCAACCAGCAAAACTCCAATGTACTTTTTCCTATGGTAACATTAACAAGCTGAAGATGGTAGCAGTGAGCCTGAAGGGGTTTCTCTTCAGAAATTTTCCACAAGATCTGGTTTCAGACTTGCAGAAAAAGCTGCACTTCTCTCACTTAAAACAGTTATAGCCCTCATAAATTTTCATGTTGGGGGAAAGGTCGTAGCTCAGTGGTAGTGCATCTACTTTGAATGCAAAAAAGGCCCAAGCTTCAGACTCCGGGATCTCCACAAAGGGCACCTTGGAAAGCTGCTGCCAATCAGTGTTGGCTAAACTGGGCTAGATGGGCCCCTAGTCTAACTCATTGTAACAGACCTTCTAATGGTTCTACTTTTTAGGTTCAGCACATGATAGAAACAAAATTTCTGGTTTGCCACTGCTGATCCTTATGTAGCCCAAACAGCACCACCCACACCTAAGAGAGAGATATTAACATGCTTGGGGAATCCCTAGTTTTGCAGAAGTAAAAAAAGAAAATTGAAAAAAAAAATTGGGGATGGGAAGAGAAAAAACCAAAAGGTTTATTGCATGAGTCAATTAAATGTCTAGAATGTGTCTATATGTGTTCTAATGTTACTGCATAAATACATTGCTTATGCTGAAGACATGTTGGTATTAAACTGGCTTTTTGATACACTGTTACCTCCTGAGAACATGCTAAAAGCATATTAAAACAAAACGGCAAAACACACATCAGAGCATACACCTAGTGCAGCCACTTCACATGTATTTCTGACCACTAAAGCCTTCTACTTTTCCTTTTAATGCCTACCACCACTTAGTGAAGCACCTGTGGAAATATGATGGAAAACATGCAGGTAAAAGATTGAGAAAGGCTCTGTGGTTTGTTTGGTGGAGACTGTAACCTACAATAGCCAGGAATGGCAAAGGGAACACGTGCAGAAATGGGTCTTAAGGTGCAGAATTCAGAATAAAGAGAACCTCAGCTTTGCTTTCTCCTGTTTTTTAAGGAAATAGGTAAAGGTAAAGGGACCCCTGACCATTAGGTCCAGTCGTGTCCGACTCTGGGGTTGCGGTGCTCATCTCGCTTTATTGGCCGAGAGCCGGCGTACAGCTTCCAGGTCATGTGGCCATCATGACTAAGCCGCTTCTAGTGAACCAAAGCAGCACACGGAAACGCCGTTTACCTTCCCGCCAGAGCGGTTCCTATTTATCTACTTGCATTTTGACGTGCTTTCGAACTGCTAGGTGGGTAGGAGCTGGGACCGAGCAACGGGAGCTCACCCCGTCACAGGGATTCAAACCGCTGACCTTCTGATCAGCAAGCCCTAGGCTCTGCGGTTTAACCCACAGTGCCACCTGGGTCCCTTTTAAGGAAATGCCTGGCATTATTTCAGAAGGACTGAGGCTTCACTGCCCTGCATGGTTCTCTGCATCTCTTCAGGGCAAGCAGAAGGAGAATAAGTTCAGCAAAACTCCTGCACACATTTGCTTAACTCTATGGAGGTCTGGCTGCAGTCAACATGTGGATGGGAGGCTGCCTGGTAACCTCATAGACATGGCCTTGAGTTTCACCATGGAAGAACGGCAAGTTATACACAAACCTGTTCCTTGGCATGCTTGCTCCTCCCTCTGCCCTTTGATTATCTATCTTCCTGGTTGTGAAACTGTTCGTTGCAATAAAAAATATAAGTGCCAAGATTACGCACTTCAGAGCAATGAGTACAAGCTGTTTGTAACTGTGCAGAGAACGCCCCACCCCGCAAAAAAGGTAATCCATATTTGCAGTATCAGGTTTTGACCACAGAACTCGAGTTCCATCCTTGCACCATTAGGGTTTCTTTACTCTCCCGACTGCCCCCCTCCCAAAGAAGCCTACCTGGCGTGTAGCCCCACGGCTCGTAGTAAGAAGGGAAGACCCCCAAATGGCAGCCTCTAACAAACTCCTCATAATCGACAGGAAGGAGAGGACTAGTGGAAGACAGGAATTCGGGATGGAAGATGACCTAGGAAGAGATAAAGACACAGTGGCTGGCAGTTCAGTTGCCCAACATCCTGTCCCTGCAGACAAAACCATTCATATATATTCCAGGGATGGAATTCTAACTCACAAACAAGGCCGGGCCCTTACAGAGGATGCGAGGTCAGCTCCTCAGGGACCACCATTAAGCAGCCAGGCCCAGAGGAAAGCCACAGCAGCAGAATAAAATAATCCCCACCATCAACGCTAAAAAGTATCCGTGTTCGATTTGGGAAAATCTGTGGAAGAACTTTCTTCATCTTCCCAACATCACAGACTTTATAGACTGAAGCTTCTGATGACCCTCACTGTGGTGAAACCAGGTTTATTCCTTGTGTAAGGCAGCCAAGCGCCTCAACTCTTGGCAACTCCTTAAGGCCCAAGCCTGGCAAACTATCGCAGGTATCCAGCCTCCTGCCACTTACTTTGACGCGGTCAGCGCTGCTGTTGAAGAGGCCGATGCGTCGGATGGTGTTGAGGATGGGGTCGGTGGAATCATCCAGCATGTTGTGGGTGCAGACTGGGGGGAAAGAATGGCGCTGGTTGGGGAAGGGGGGGGGGGAAGCCCAGACACATTAATAGATGTCATTCAAAACCATAAAAACAACAACAGCAAAAAAAGATATAGCTTGGCTAAGATATTCCTCATGACCTTTCCAGCCTGGTGTCCTGTTAAAAGTTTTGAGCTACAGCTGAATTTTCTGTGAATTCAGGAATGCTGATCCCAATCGCCCACCATCCTGCTCAGCTAACATTTTAACTCAAATAACTAAGGAGCCAGGCTTCTTAGAATCCTCTGCTCTAACTCCTCTGACTCCTTCTCCTCTCCCCTCCCCACATGATGGCCTAATTTCTTATTCTTTTCTGAAAATTCCCTATTATTACCTGGGTAGCAAAGATGGCTCTCTTCATCATAGTGAAATCTTCTTTGTCCAGCATTTTGTTCATGTCAGGAAGATTCCCCCTGAGGCAGAAGAACAGTAAGCAAGAGCTTAATGGGAATGGATAAAGGAGAGAGGAACTCCACCTCCCCATATTATTTGTCTATGTCAGAATCAAGGTTTCCCAAATGCAGAAGGCAAAGAATAGTGTGGGGAAGAGACCCCGAGACCTCATCCACTGCAGCCATGGCAATCCAGCCCATTCTCGGGGGTTCAGCCCCTTCCCCACCTCCCTCTTGCCTTCTCCTCACAGGAAACCCACTTACACAAGCAGCGATTCGTAGAGCTTCTTGCCAAACTTCTCCTTAACCGCATTGGCTGTGTCCCTAGATTTAAAACAAAAAGGGGAGAGTGAGAAGAAGAATGAACTTAGGGCAGGATTCCTGAAGGCTTCTGAATCAGAAATCAGGACCACGAGGTAAAAAACAGGGAGAGCACTGGGGCTCGAGTGAGACTTTGTCAGTGAAGGCTAGCAGACTGGAGAACAAAGGTGGATTTCAATATTTTTATTTATTCTAGTATTTGATCATTCTGCCTTCCCCCTGAGGCGTTCCATGCAGCCTCCATGATTCTCCCCCATTCATTCTTACAACAACCCTGTGAGGTAGGTTAGACTGAGAGAAACGGTGATCATCAGCACCATTAAGACGGGACTGGGGAACGTAACAACTGCAGCACAGCGGTAAGCAGGCCTGGTGCCAGGCACTCAGAAGGAGCATACTAGGACACACATCCGTCACAGCAACGCCCTTTTTTGCCGCCACAATTTTTATCATTCACAGCAAAGCTTGTGGGCACTAAATCTCTGCAGTGAATATATAGGTGGGGGAAGATGTCACCCGGTAAGCTGAGGGAACAAAGTGGAGCACAGCAATGGAGGAGGCATCACGCTGAGGGAGCCAGAAGCGGCATGGCGTGCATGTGGTGGTGGAGGCCCAGAAGACATTTTGCCCAGAGCCCCCTCAAGCCTGGTAGCCTGGTAGCCCTCCTGAGTGGCTGGCCCAAGACCAGCCAGTGAGTTTCATGACCGAGTTGGGATTTGAACCTGGGTCCCTCCAGTCCTAGTCCAGCACTAACCACTACGCCACACTGGCTCTTCTATCTCTTGGAAAGGGAGAGAGAGGCCTAGTGGCTTCTGGAGCAGGGGATGTTATGTGTACTGTGGCTCTTGATGCCCTCAGGGAGTATCCGGGTGTCCTGTGTGAAGGGAACTCACCACAGCTGCTTGCGGACCGCCTGGCCTTTGAGAGTCTCAACGTTGAAGTTGTTGGTCCGGGCCGGCATGATGAAGAAGGCCACCACTGTGGTCTGGCTGCCGTTCACCTGTGAGGAGAGAAGGCCAATGGGGTAGGTCACCCACGGATTGCGCTTCCTGCTCTCACCACACAGGGGGGAAAGCTGCTTCTCTCACATTTGCCATTACAGTGGTACCTCTGGTTAAGTACTTAATTCATTCTGGAGGTCCGTTCTTAACCTGAAACTGTTCTTAACCTGAAACACCACTTTAGCTAATGGGGCCTCCCGCTGCCGCTGCGCTGCCAGAGCACAATTTCTGTTCTTATCCTGAAGCAAAGTTCTTAACCTGAAGCATTATTTCTGGGTTAGCGGAGTTCTTAACCTGAAGCGTATGTAACCTGAAGCGTATGTAACCTGAGGTACCACTGTACCTCCCATCAGTGCTATTTTTCTAGAAAAAGAGGTGCCAGAACTCACCACAAACACCTCCCTTGTTCTCTTATTAATAGCAATGGCGCCCACCTGAGAGGTGCTGGAACAGAGTTCCAGCAAGTTCCGGCTGGGGAAAAAGCCCTGCCTCCCATCTCCACAATAATTGTGAACATGGAAAGGAAATTCCAGGAGGTTGACTTTTCTTCCCAGAATTCTCAAAAGCAGGCACACCAACACAAGTGCACACTCCTCTTCTGTTCTCCCTGTTTGTACACCCCCCCACGCCATTCTGGGATCATAGTTTCCCCTCAAAGTGCAGGGCTCCATTCAAGGCAGGCCTGTCAGAGGTCATAACTTGTGGAAGTGCTGCCTCTGACTGCTGCCTGGTTGACGTTGACCCTTGACAGGGTCTTCTAAGAGGTGGAGGTTCCCTGCTTATGGAGTGCTCTCTCTAGTGAGTTAAATCTGCCTTGATCATTACTGGTTTTCAGAAGAAATTCAAAAACATTCAGGAGAAACTAGAAAAAAACCCAGGCATTTGACGGCTGAGAGATACTGTTCCTGGCAACTAGGAAATTAGCAACTGTAAGGGCATGTTATTGCTTTTCATGTTTTTGGTTGTTTTTATATGCTTTAAATATTTATTTTGTTTTAAATTGTATCGTTTTAACTTTTCGATGTTTGCTGCCCTTTGCAATGAAGGGTGGGATAGAAATTTAGAAACAAAACCAAACAGAACAATGGTTTGTATTAGCTGTCAATGATGCCTGAAGGCCAGCAGTTACTAATGTAATCGCTAGGCCCAAATCCTATAAGCCACATCCCTCCCTCCACCTCGTCATACTGGATCGCCCACCTCAGCCCCTGTTTCTCTGCTTACCCTCAGCAGGTAGTTGAGTCGGGCCAAAGCTTCCAAGAAAATGTCAGCCCCTTTGTTGGAAAATTCGTAGCGCCCGGCAATGAAGAAGAAAATGGTCTTGTCGAGGTTGAAGTCCAGGTGCCTAGAGAACAAGAAGGCACTTCGTGAAGAAATGCTTTCTGTTATTGCCCACCACTCAGCAGTTTCACTGGATGGCCCTGGGCATTTTAAGAGAGGGAGAAAAACCTAGGCAGGTTTACGCAAAGGTAAGCCCCAGTAGCTCCAATAGGACTTCCTTCTTAGTAAGTGCATCCTTTAAACAACAGCCACTCCTCACACTCCAGCAGGGGGAACTGCTTTTAAAATGACAGAAGCTTCCAAGTGTATGTGTGTTTGGGGGCACAGGTCAGCTGCTGAAAAGGGAGAAAAGTACACACACATACACAAACACAAAACTAGTAGAATACCTTTACATGAGCCTTAGTAGCTCTTCGGAACTCAGCCAAGGTGTATTATTTATTAAATTGTCTTTAGGAAACTAGACACCATTCAAATGATCAAAATCACAAAACTAATCAATGGAAGCTCTACCTTCAGGTTTACAACGTAATTTAGAAAAGGAAGAAAGAAAAAAGGGAGTGGGGGGTGAAGGAGAAAAGGATGGAAGACGATGAAGGTGCCCAAGGACGCAATAACTGAGAAGGCAAGAAAGAACAAAGCAAGATTTTTTTTGGGGGGGGGGGACAATGGAGGTTTCTCTCGGTGTAGCAGGCCCAACTCTGTGGAATTTCTTCCCTATTAGGAATCAGGCAGGCACTGCCTCTGCTAAGTTTCAGTCACCTGGTTAAAACTGTCTTATTCCAGGAGGCCTTTGCACCATGAATGTTGTTCTGCTCTCTGAAGTTTTCATCTATGTTTAAAATTTTGCATACTGTACTTTTTTTTTTTTGTATGCCACTTAGAGGCACATGGTGAAATGCGGGGTATACTTTAAAAAAAAAAGTTGTATATTTTTAGGCCACCAATGCAACTTCTGAGAGAGCACTGCCCCCCTTTTTTTTAAAAAAGGAAGAGTCCTCTAATTCCACTTCCTGCCTCTCCGGATGTGAACTACTGTATAACAAGGATTAAGACCGTATGGGGATAAATGAGGCAAAGGGTAGTTTCCGGCTCCTCCCCCCCGGTGTAAAAACTTTGATATTTCAACCCAACTAACTGCATTCTCCCTAGATCGATTGCCACTACCTCCTTCCTTTTCCTTTCCAGAGAAACTCACCTTCCTGGGGCAAGTGAATTGACTGACAAAGCAAAGCCAGGCCTTGCAGCGGACCCACAAAGACTCACCCGTAGAAGTGTCCCCGGACGAACTCTTGGATACGAGCTTTGCTCTGGGCATGGAGGTTCTGGAATTCGTGCATGGCAGAGAATTTCTTGACATTCAGTCCGTTGGGAGTCACGATATCTGGATATATTGGGGGGTGGAGAAGAGAGCAGACAAAAGGCAGAGGCAGAATTTTATTTCTTTTCTCTAAAGATCATCAGCAACCTGACAAACACTCAAAAGCTACCTACAGACATACCAAAGAAAATAAACAGTCACAGCAACAAGACAATGTTTCAGGTTTGTTCCATGCAGTTTATTTTTATTTTTGAATCTCCACTTTCTGAAAAGGTGATTTACAGCTCTGGAAAAGGAAGAGGGTGCAGCCTCATGCCATCATAGGGAACCAGTCAATCAGTGATTACACAACCCCCTTTGGTTACTATGGCATCCTCAGACACACACACACACACACACACACCAGTGCCTGTCAAAAAAAACCCAAACACATCCCAATTTTTAACTGAGCTAAAAAAAAAGAAGAAGGCTGAGGAGTTGCCCTATTGGTTGCATGTCACCTGCTTTGTTTTAACTATTTAATTTGTGCTTATATCCTGTGTTTTTATTGTGTAAACTGCCCTGAGATCTTCAGATGAAGGGCGGTATAATAATAATAAGTTTTGAAGGCTGAGGACCCCCGCCTAATGCCACTCACCAGGCTTCCGCTTTAACAGGTGTTCAGCTTCCACGGCTGTGATCTGGGAGACGGTGGTGAAGACGTGGGTGCAGTGGACAGCAGCCCTCTCCATGCAGTAGCGGTGGTAGATCTGCCGGTCCCCAGCCTCCTTGTCCAGATTAAACTAAAGAGGAAGGCGATACAATAAAACTGGACCAAAACCACAGGACCTAGCATTGCGACGCCTTAGGAAGAGGGTGGAAAGTGCTCAAGCAAAACAAATTCCCCGCAGCACCCACAATAAAAGAAGTATTAGAAGGTGCAGAATCATGTTTTCCTGGCAGTGAAAACATTGCTGTTCTGAGTGGTGGAGAAAATGTGATCTCCTCAGACCCTGCCTTGAGGAACAATGTCTGGATTTTGTGCAATGACTGCACATTTTTTTCCTGACTAGGACACTCCCTGGAAAGGCCTTGGGGATGATGGGCCTCTGAGAAGAGAGTGAGATTATGAGAGCTGGATTTTGTGACTTTTGAGTAAGGAAGCAGAGAACTAGGGAATTTCTGGGGCAGACCAGGAACCTAGTAGGTTCACTCACTTTCTGCAGGTTGTTGTAGAAGTCCACGCTGCCTGCACACAGGTATCGGCCAAGCAAGGTGGCATGTGTGGTGAAGATGGTAGCCACCGGAAGCTTCCGGATTCGGCAGAGGAAGAGACCAACTCCAGACAACCATTCGTGGAAATGGCCGATGATGAAAGGCTTCTCCTCACATTGTGCGGCAAACTGTAGAAAAAGGCACGGACAGAGAGTAAGGCCCGTGCGCGCGCTGAGGATGTTGTTGGGGCCATAGCTCCCCATCATCCAGAGAAAAGAGGAGAAGGGAAAGGGAAGGAGCCAATATGATGTGGAAGAAGCACATTTTCTTACCTCCCCCATAAACCAGGCTGTGAGGAAGCCGAAGAGTACAGCGTCGTTGGCCTCTCGGTCGTACCAGGGAATCCCGATGGAGCAGCTTTCCCAGAGCTCTGTCTTCCAGCGGTCCAAGCTCCAAGCAGTTGCCCCGATATCAATGAGGATAACATACGGACCTCCCTCAATCAGCCAGCGGCCAAAATAAACCTGGACAGGTGTTATATGTGCAGCAGGTTAGCCGATTGCAGGTCGGTACGGACTTGCGCACAGTAAAATGCGACTCCTCCCCATTATCTAGTCAAGTTCCCCTCAGTAAAATGCAACCATTGCAGCATGGGTTTTGAATTTCAACATGCAAACTTGAAATATTTCAGCTTTGTTCCCAGTTCAAAAGCTCCAATTCAAAATGCTGGGCTTCAGGCTAATGAATAGATTATTTAGAGCCTAAGCATAGTGTTGTTTGAAGCAAAATTCTGAATATTTGTGCGTGCACGCAGATTATGGGATGGAAGATTTCAAGGAACAACCTATTTAAGAAGGGCTGAGGAGAGACAGAAGTGGGCAGGGAATTAGAATTACGCAGAAAGAAAATGATTTGCACTGGGCAAGTGGATCACACTCAAAACTCCACCTTACGTTTCTGAGCTTCAGCAGATGATGCCTGTAACATGTTAAAACTTTTCCTTTCCTTGTTATGAGGCCTAGAAACTTGCTTCAGATTTTTATGAGGAAGTTAAAACACTTGGAGGCCCAAACTCTATACAGTGGTACCTCGGGTTAAGAACTTAATTCGTTCCTGAGGTCCATTCTTAACCTGAAACTGTGCTTAACCTGAGGCACCACTTTAGCTAATGGGGCCTAACACTGCCGCCACGCAATTTCTGTTCTCTTCCTGAAGCAAAGTTCTCAACCCAAGGTACTATTTCCAGGTTAGCGGAGTCTGTAACCTGAAGCGTCTGTAACCCGAGGTACCACTGTACTAGACTATCAAATTCTTCACACAATTGCACAAGAGGCAGTCTTGGACTACAACTCCCATCAGCCCTCTGCACAGGAGTAACCACCATCTTCTATGGCCAAACTATGTATCTATTGAAATAATTTATATACCTCCTGTCTGTTCTGCCAAGCCGCTTTGCAACACAGGCCTTACAGCCTGTCAACTCTGGTGAGCAGCCTCCAAGCTCTTGCCTTCCTTTGTGGAAGAACCCAAGGAGCTCAGGCTTCCATTTTCAACCCAGATTGCTCTTCCCACCAGTCCCGCCCCTCCATCCCGGCATCTTCCCTCTTCTTGAACTCAGTGGGCCTCAGTGTCATCGGTCCCTCTCAACCGGCTTCACGAGGCAGAGTGTGTTGTGTATGTGCATGTCTAATTTTAGCCTGCGGCTCATATTACGCCCCCCCCCCCAATCTCCATTTTGTGAAAGGTCTCGCCTGCCGGGTGTTGTTCTTCCCCGAGTTGCCCAAAATAACTGCCTGGACTGAAATGCCCAGCTGCCTTCGTGGTCAGGGATGGGGCGGGGTGGCTAGCTACAAAGAATAATAATTACTTCTATTAGTTGCTTTCTTATAATTTTCGAAACCATTTGCATGAACCCAGCTGTATTTGGAGAAAAGCAGATGGTGCTGAACAGCAGAGGCGTAGCAAGCCCAGGTGGTACCCGGGGGCGGAATTTTTTTGTCACCCCCCACCACTTTAATTTAAAAAAAAATTTAACAAATTAAAAAGTGTCACCCCCCTCTGATGGTGCCACTTTGCGAGGTGTGGGGGTTTTGTGTGTGTGTGTGTCTATTATCTCTTTTTTTTCAATAAAGTTAAAATAATAAAAAATAATAAAAAATGATAAAAAAAGTGTCACCCCCCTCTGCACTTTGTGAGGTGTGGGGGGTTGTGTGTGTGTCTATTATCTCTTTTTTTCAATGAAGTTAAAAAAAATTTAAAAAAAAAAATTTTTTTTTTAAAAGTGTCACCCCCCTCTGGGGTGGAACCCGGGGCGACCCCCCCGCCCCCCCGTTGCTACACCCCTGCTGAACAGGATCTTATGGGGAAGAATTAAACGCTAATCAAACTGATTGTTCTGTCAGAGCAAGGTTTTCAGCAGATAGGAGCATAGAAACTTGAAAGGCCCGAAAGAGCCAGAACTCAACTCACTTCTCTCCTCATTTTGCCACACACTCTTCCCTGACCACATCTTGACTCTCTCTTGGCCCAGTAAGTTTCCGACCGCAATTCAAAGTGTTGGTGCTGACCTTTAAAGCCCTAAACGGCCTCGGCCCTGTATGCCTGAAGGAGCATCTCCACTCCCATCGTCCAGCCTGGACACTGAGATCCAGCTCCGAGGGCCTTCTGGCGGTTCCCTCACTGCAAGACGTGAAGCACAGGGAACCAGGCGGAGGGCCTTCTCAGTAGTGGCACCCACCCAGTGGAACGCCCTCCCATCAGATGTCAAGGAAATAAACAACTACAGTAGTACCTCGGTTTAAGAACAGTCCTGTTTACGAATGATTCGGTTTACGAACTCCGCAAAACCTGAAGTAGTGTTTGCAAACTTTACCTCGGTCTACAAATGGAAACCAAACGGTGGAAGGGCACCAGTGTTGGGAGGCCTCATTAGGGAAAGCGCGCCTCGGTTTAAGAATGGATTTGGTTTAAGAACCGACTTCTGGAACGGATTAAGTTCGTAAACCGAGGTACCACTGTACTTGACTTTTAGAAGACATCTGAAGGCAGTCTTGTTCAGGACAGTTTTTAATGGTTGATGTTGTATTGTGCTTTTAATATTTTGTTGGGAGCTGCCCAGAATGGCTGGGGCAAGCCAGTCAAATGGGCGTTATATAAATACAAACTTCATTCCAGGTCTGGCCAAACCACAGTCCAGAGCATCCCCAGCCATCAAGACTACAGTTTAGTATTCTTGCTTTAAAAATTTTTTAAACGCCTTTAGAATTCCAATTTTTCAGTTAATCACAAATACGTAAGAGAGGGTGGTGATGTCACCAGTCAGGTAGGCAGTTTGAGAATCAAGCTCCTATCCTACCAGGCTTTTTTAAAAGTAGTGTAACTATGGTGAGGAGGACAGGCCTAGAAATCAAGCCCTATGACGGGGTGGGGAATCTTTGTCAGCCCCCCATTTCCTGGGGGGGGGCACATGCCAGCAGTGGGCTGGGCCTGAAGCAAAAGTGAGAGGAGCAATCAATTTTCAGCTTTGTACACTAGGCTGGTTTCCACACACGCTCAGAAACCCTTCTCTCCTCCATCCAGGGAAGCAAGAAGCATTATCAGAGCTCAAAGACGCATTTCAGGCATTCCAGGAGGGTGCAAAGCTCATAAGGTGTGCGGAGACGCGGCACTTTCTGCCCCTGGCCCCAAGGCTACAAGAATAAGAAATCCTATGGACACGATATGCTTAAAGGACCCTCAAGATGTGGAATGTGACTTGTGCCTGTCTCCTGTAGATTGAGAGACAGCATCCAAGATCGGAGTCACCAGAGAGTGAGGAAGGGCCCGGCATGCCACCAAAACAGTTCAAGGCAGGCAAGGGGGAGAGAGGGAGGAGAGGGAGTTGCCCAGCTAGTAGACAACTCCTGCAGGTGACAGCTTGGCACTTTTTAAGTGGGAGCTGGGGTAAGAGTGGACAGTAGCGAACAGGACTGCCTAAAAGAAACCCACAAACCTTGATGAAAGCCGCTTAATTATTTCTCCTGATCTTTCACTTCTGGACTTCAGCTTAACAAAACATTTTAAATACCCGCACTGCCCTCCCCAGAAGCAGGCATGTTACATCCACCATATGGAAGTTGCCAAGAATGGTGTCTATGCCAAGTTACAGGGAACCAGGCAGAGGGCCTTCTCGGTAGTGGCACCTGCCCTGTGGAACGCCCTCCCACCAGATGTCAAAGAGAAAAACAACTACCAGGCTTTTAGAAGACACCTGAAGGCAGCCCTGTTTAGGGAAGCTTTTAATGTTTAATATATTACTGCATTTAATATTCTGTTGGAAGCCGCCCAGAGTGGCTGGGGAAACCCAGCCAGATGGGCGGGGTATAAATAATAAATTATTATTATTATTATCATCTATGCGATAGCACCTCCAAAGCTAAGAGTTGTAATGTAAACAGATCAGACCAAGGCATCCCATTATCAGCAGTTAGTGACCATTTAGATGCTTCAAGTAGGCAAACATGCAAGGCAGCAACGGACCTTTCTGCCCTGCAAGATCTGGGTCGCTAAAAAGACAGGTCTCATTTAGTTGTTGTGGCTTAGAGGTCCCTCCTCCTCCTCCTTAGATTTACCGGTAACTAAAACTATCCAAGCCAGGATCTTCCATCGCATCTTGCAGCAGATAGTTCCACTGGTTAATCACATGCTAATTGAAGGAGTCTGTCCTGAATCCCCTATCAATTGCACTGCTTACTACGGGGGTCCTCCCAGTTATGTGGACAGCTGTCAATGCCAGCAGCAGCTGCCACAAGGAATGTGCTATGAGAGCACAGAGCAGCTCCACACTGTTTGGGGGATGAACACAAAGAGTATATGTCTCTGTGTTATGCCCCAGCTGTCCTATCAAATTTGACCCCTGAATGATAAAAACTGTACTTAAAATCACTTAAAACTTAAATCAGAGTTTCTGCATTATAATGTTAAGATTCAGGCACGACCCAGAGATGCAAGCAAGACCCCAACTGGTAGCTACTTGGACTGCTTGGATTCCACGATTCTGCCCAAGTGTAGATAAAATACAGTAATGAACTTAGTACTGGGTGCAAAATTCAGCACCCTGAAAGGTTCTGCTTTTATTTATTTTAAAAGAAATGTATTGTGCTTAGGGGTGTGAAGTAGCCCTCTTTGCCACTGGAATAGGGGCAGGGGACGAACAATACACTCCGAATGAAGAAAAAGAGGAATAAGGATGCGATAAAAGGAAATGAAAAGAACCTTATTTTAGACCAGGGAACCCCATGTAGAGAGACATTGACCACAAACAATGGTGGCAAAGCAGGTTCTAGACTGTACCACTTCAGACTGCAGAAAGAGGCTCACAAGAACGTGTGCTTCATCGTTAAAAATAAGATAAAATAAACTCCTGCAAAATTAAACTGGATGTAACCTAGGCATGCCAGCTTCCTATATGTAGGAATGTTATTTTCCCCCGTGGGGGAGCAATTCTGTCTTGTCGGCTCCCATCTGTGGTCTGAAAAGGCACAGTACTGAAAGTCACATGACAGTCAGTCACATCACACACCCTCTGTTAGGAAGAAAGGAAGATGCTTTATCTCAGGTCAAACCTCTTGTTCATCTAGCCCAATATGTGCTACTCTGACCAGCTCTTCAGGGTCTCAAGAAGATGTCTGTCCTGACACCTGCTGCCTGATTCTTTTAATTAGAGATTAACCTGTCACCATCTGCATGCACAGCATGTGCTCTACCACTGAGCTGCAGTCTCTGCCTCAAAGGAAGGTGAGGTGCTGCTGCAAGAATTAGGCCTCTGTGGACCCCCAGATTCCTGTGTCCCTCCTCCCCCCGATTCTTACCTTGCACCCTTTTGCGTTCATGGAGTCAATGGTGCGGCGGATGGCAGGGTTGGGCGGCTCTATGAGCTCTACCTGTGTGCGGACATTCAGCTCCAGGTAAGGCCCAATCAGGAAATAATTCTCTCCCCACTCATCCAGCGTAATCTTGGCTTTGGTCTGGATAACCGTGTAGATCCCACCAACTGAAGGGAGAGAAGGGGTGGCATTAGTTGACCCCCTGTAGGCAGGTACCCACCCGCTCCCAGACATCAATGCGTACAAGCACAAAGAGGGAGTTTCATCCACTTTCAGGGGTCTTGGCATTGGGTTGGCTTGTGACCACAGCATGCTGAATGTGAAAATTATCAGTGGTAGATTCAGGAGAGGCTGTAAGAAAGCGCTTCTTCACACGATGTAAAGTTACAGGATTCGCTAAGACATGATGCAGGGATGGCTGGTGGCTTTCAGACATGGATAGAGAAGTTCATAGATTCAGAGTTGAGTAGGATCTCAAAGGTCACCTAGTTTAACCCCCTGCCAATGCAGAAAATCCACTGCGTCAGCATCCCTGCTTGGCTTCAACCTCTGCATTAAAAACTCCTAGTGAAGGACAGTTCTCCAGCAGCAGCTTTTATTTGAAATCCCCTTTCTTGTAATTTGAATGTTAGTTTTTGTCCCACCCACCCAAGCAACAGATTTGCTCCATCATCTATGCAACAGCACTTCAAATATTTGAAGATGGCTATCATATCACTTCTTAATCATCTCTTCTTCAGGCTAAGCAGTTCATGGAGAATAGGTCTATTCATGGCAATTACTCACAATGGGTATATCCAGTTTGCACATTCATTCCACAATGGGGGACAACAAGAAGGGAGCGGCATTTTTTCAGGCTCTTGCGTAGGATTCCCAGAAACACCTGCCTGGCTACTGCAGGAAGTAGGATGCTGGACCAGGCAGGTCTTTAGATCTGATCCAGCAGAGTTCTTCCTGTACTCCTGTGGTTGTACTGCTTGGGTGTTCCTCAGTGAACCTATTTCAGTGCTTTATACAGTAACCTAACAACACTATTTCCCTTCGATAGGAAAAGCCCTTGTGCAATGCAACAGCCTACTTTTGCTAGATCCTTAAGCAGAAATGGAAGCATTCCAACATTAAGTCAGAAACCTTAAGGGGAGGTTGGCTCATGCATGCTCCCTAATGGATGTCTGTGGCACAGCACAACAATTTCCACATGTGAATTGCAGGTCGAGCAGAATGGTTCTCAGTAGGGGAAGCTCACATGTTTGGCTCCAAATCATCACTGAGAAAGGATAAATCATGGCGGGAAACATGAATCTGTGGATGCCACAGAGATGCACTTACTTACACAGTGCCATAAGCAGAAGTAAGTAGGTTAGGAATATACAACTGTTTCAGTTACATCTACTTAGGTTTAGGTACAGATATTAGGGTAGGGATGGGAATCTTATGGCTATTCAGATGTTGCTGGACTATATCTTCCATAATCCCCAATCTGTGGCTGTGCTGGCTGGGGCTGATGGGAACAGGAGTCCAACAGCATCTCAAGGGCACAGGTTCCCCATTCCTGCAGTAGGATATTGCTACACTTCCATAGCAATGCCTGAGGCAGAATTCACTCAGGGGCGGTGAACGAGCAGCTACATGATGCACACCTCTTCTGAATGGGTTCCTGTTTCAACATTGTAACTGAAGAACACACACAAAAAGGAAGCTTTCAGATACCCTTGCATCTGCTCACCGAGGCTTTTGGGGTTCTGAGATTTGCCAAGGAAAACTGGAATGATGCAAGTTCCACCCCAGCAGCCCAGGAGATGTGTAGATCAAAACTTTAGGTCTTTCAGTTTGGAGTTGCCCCAAAGTATTTCACTCTGACTGCAGACCCGAGGGAATTAAGGAGGCCATACACTTGCTCCAAAATTCCTGGCACTAATTGTTCTCTTATAACCAGTTAGGCGCCAGTTCTCTTCCTGGAAAGAGCATGAACTCTGCCATCACTTGCAAGCCACTTCGCCTACCTATGGTCCTGGCTCCCTCTGTCAAATGTGCATCTCATCTTGGCTCGCTGCATCCCCTTTCCAAGCTAGTAAATCGAAAAGAAGGGAGGAAAACCACCTACATGAATAATGTAGGTGAAAAGGCTTGGCCAGGAAATTAGCGCTGCAGGATACAAGGGCCTGGGGCATCACTTCTATAAGGAGTAAGCGCCAATTTGGGGCTGGATAAATGCAGGCATCTCACATGGAATTATTGGGGGCACTGCTGCTCAATTTGGCCTCAGGCAAGACCTCAGCTGGATGGCTGCAATCTGAGGACCCTGAAGGACAATGCTGACCAATGTCATCCCATCCACTACCTGGAAAACTCAGGTGCCCTAAACATAAGAAGAGCCTGCTGGATCAGGCCACTGGCCAATTGAGTCCTGCATTCTGTTCAGTGGCCCAACTGGTTGGCCGTGGGAATCTTGCAAGCAGAGCCTGAGCACAAGAACACTCTTCCCTCCTGCGGTTTCCAGAAACTGGTATTTAGAAAAGGAAGAGCATTGCCAACCATGGAGGCCGAGCATTTCCTCCATCTTCAGCTGTGATGGAGGAGGCCGAGCATTTCCTCCATCACAGCTGAAGACATTGATAGCTCTGATGCTTATGTGCCTTGAACAACCCCAGTTTCATTCATCCCCATGACCATGAAGCCAAGGCATGTGTTCTGTATTCATCACTCCACAAATATACGCAAGCCCTACTCTGAGATAATGGAAGAAGTACTTAATATTGATACACCTTCCAGACTTTCAGGAGCTGATTCGCTCCAATATTCTTCTGGCACACTGCTTCCTAGTAACTCCAAGTCAAGATCTTTAGGGGTACAATTGCTGTATTTCAAAGTGTAAAGGTAAAGGGACCCCTGACCATTAGGTCCAGTCGTGACCGACTCTGGGGTTGCGGCGCTCATCTCGCTTTATTGGCCGGGGGAGCCGGCGTACAGCTTCCGGGTCATGTGGCCAGCATGACTAAGCCGCTTCTGGCGAACCAGAGCAGCGCATGGAAACGCCATTTACCTTCCCGCTGCAGCGGTACCTATTTATCTACTTGCACTTTGACATGCTTTTGAACTGCTAGGTTGGCAGGAGCAGGGACATAAGTGTACTAGGACATAAATATGTATATATTAATTAGGGTCTGCCACCCCTGCTCATTCCACTTGCCAATCCCTTTGGTCAAATACCATTCCCCTACACCTTGAACAACAACCCCCTCCCTTTATATCTCACCCCAGTCCCTCACTTATCCCGCCCCACAGTTTACCCCTCCCCTCCTACCCCACCCCATAGAGCAGCTTGCTAAACCGCTATATGAAGGTGTGCTTAATGGGGAGGGGGAGGTGCTTCACACAGAGATTTAGCAAACTTCATTGTGCCTCTGATGGTGCCTCCCCTCCCCCCACCCCATCCACCTATCACCCCCCCCTTGCTTGCTTGGCTGTTTGCTATTCACCAGACAGGAGTTGTCAAGGCTGCCTACATGACAATAGCCTTACAATTTTATGCATATAGGAAGAGACACATGCACACATAAAGAATTTCATAGGATACATTCAGACACAAATTCCAACTATGTTTTACAAAATTACAGTGCAACATTACGCCTGAAAGCAAGTCCCACTGTATTCTGTGCAACTTATGCTTGGGTTATACATGTACAGGACTGCCGTCTTTGGCAGATTTCAGTTTCTGAGACCTGCCTCCTCTCAGATCCCCAAGGATCTTGGTGGAAGCAACTGTTAAAAAAACCAAAACCAAAACCAACAAAACAGTTAAGGCAAAATGCCACAATGTAAAACAGTACAGTACATAAAAAGTCATTAAAACTGCTTCAACCTGCTTAGCCCTGTGTGTTAAAAGCCTGCCCTAAACATTTAGGAGAAGGTGATCTCCATTGTGACTAAGATAAACAGCAGGCTTTGCAAGTTAAAACTAGCATCTTGAATTGTGTCCAAAAGACAATGTGGAGCCAGGACTGATGCTAGAGCACAATTGTAACATTTTCTTGGCAACCTATCCACCATCAGAAGATAGGCCTCCAAATTCTACATCCAATGGAAGTTTCCCAGAAAGTCATCTAAAACAGCCCCTTCTTGAATATACCATCTTCAGATACAAGACCTGGGATGCTGAGGTTTTTTTAAAAATGAGAAAGGAATTGGGACTACAGAAGGGAAGAAACGAATAGTGTACCTTCAGTAGCAACACACATATCAAAGCAACATTACTGCCGTTTCCTGATATGTAACCATTAAAACCAAAGACACACAGAGGAAAGAGAGAATAGGCTATGTTAATGTGACAGGGGCAGGGGGAGAAAGGAAGTACATGGTGTAGAAGTTCAGTTCCCCAACAAACAGAAGTTGCAACATGCTCTTAATAGTTACCATGCTTTGAGCACATGTTGCTTTACATGTTTATAATCCCATGAGGACTAGCAGCTTGATTTTGCTTCGAACCGAAGTCAGGTTTTTGTTCCTAGGCAGCATGATTCCAGGTGAGGTGGTTGAATCCTGACACTGGATAGGGAAGGCTCTGCCAACCTCCTGCTTCTAAACAGTTGCCTATTTATACAAGGACGCAGCAACTTCAAGGACTCTGTGACATTTCAAGAGGTTCCTTATGCAACAGAATGGTGTGTGGGGTTGTGTGTGTCTATGTTGAGTTTAACTTGTGTGTGTGTGTGCATGAACATGGGGAGGTTGAGTGTAACCTTTCTGTGTTGGTAATATAGCTGGGGCATGCAAGGCACGTGCTCAAACTCTGGGGAAGAAGCCAGGGGAACTTTAACCTCCCAAAGGGTCATGTCCTTAACAGAGCACATGGGAACAGATCCTCCGGGATAGTGACAGCGCTGGCAAGTGTCCAGCATCGAAAGGAGTCTCCATCGAAGCCCACTGCCCCTTGTCCAAGCAGCACCACAGCTGCATCCTTTCAGCATTCCGGTTTCCACTTGCCAACCTGCTCGAGCCCATTAAACATCACCACTTTCCTTAAAATAATAAAAAAGAAGCCTGAAAAGAAATGGCATCTTACCTTTATTGGCCACTTCCCAAGCCACCTCAAACAGGATGGCATTTTCTAGGTCCAGTTCATCATCCCAGTCCTCCAGTCCTGTCAGGGAGGTCACTGAGAGGCTGCGGGCGAGTGGCATGGTGCCCAGGGGTTGAAAGTGAGGACAAGGGGTTTCAGGGGAGGTCTAGGGCTAGCCTGGAGGAATCAGAAAAAGAAGGTCATGTTCTATTATCTATTGTTCTATTATTTTATCATGCCTGGAAGGGTCTCTCTAACTGGTGAGTATTTCAGGGTTCCTTGAATTCTAAGCATCCAGTTCTCTCAATGTACTTAAATAAGACCCCTTCCTCCTCGGATCCTAGAATTGTAGAGTTGGGGCAATCTAGTCCAAGCCCCTACAATACAGGAATCCTTTTCAACCTTCCTTTTCCCCCTCCTCAGACTACTTGGGAGTCCTGGCTCCCAGCCCACCTTCACTAAACCATTATATACCAAGTTTTGTCTCTCTGTTGGAAAACCTCCCTTACTTTTGCACCCCACCCCCGTTTTGCTTCTAAAGAACCCAGGAGTCCGAGTTCCTGCCTCCTCTCCACCACCACCACCACCACCCCTTGATCTTTTCGAAGGCTTGCATTTAGTCTTGAGTAACAGCAACAGCTGAAGGAGGGGAAAGGGTAAGATGGGAGGTCTGCCGGGAGCTTTCCGACTGCAACATTTAAGAGCTGGCAGGGCGGATGGGTGCATTTTAGAGAAGCTTGAAAGGAAGGGCGCATAGAAATCTTCTGTATCTAAGTAGGAAGGAACAGGGGTCCCGATTTTTTTCTAAGCAATAGGGAGAGGGAAACCTAGGCGAAGAGAAGGCGGAGTGCAGGCCTCGCTTACTCTGCAAGAGACTCTGGACAGCAGGCTTGGGATCCTTCCGGGAAGCGCGGAAAAGACTAGAATATAAGAAGGAACGTAGCGATCCTTTAAGAATCTTGCAAGGAACAGGGTGGGGGAAAGGAGAGCCTATTAGATTTGGGATCGCAGAGGTACAAGATTTGTTCCTCAGAGGTATTGGGCGAGGGTTGTGCAAGGATAGGGATGGCGAGAGAGAAAGAAGGGAGAAGTAACTGTCGCAGGAATTTTGTGTGTGTGGAAAGCATGCAGTCCGGTTCCCATTCGGAATCGGGGGGAGCAAGAAGAGCTAGATACAGCATGAAATGAAGAGAGTCCTAGGTATAGTTATTAATAAAGCTGGGCCACTGGCGATTAAAGGAAAGTGGGATCCGGAGATCCTTGGGAGCGCCCGGGGGAATCCGGCTGTGCTTACCTCTCTGCAGCTGAGGACAAACTACTTGCTCGCTCCCCCGCACCTCCTCCCCCTCCCCTCCAGACCCTGCTGCTCAGAGGCCACACCCCTTAGTGGGCGGGGCCATGGACCAAGGCGGACTTGCCCCTCTCGACAGGGGAGGTTCTTCTCATGCCTCCGGGGTTTCTTTTCCTGCTTCTGCCCACCCTGACCCACGTTCCTTTGCCTCTCCGGCTTTCTTGATTGGCTGGGGGGAAAGCCTCCCAGCAGGCTCGGCAGCGTCTCGAACGCGTCGGAAAGGAAGAGAGGTTGTTGCAAGGTCTTAAAGGGGAAGTGTCGGCAGTGAAAGGGAGGAGGAGTTGCATTGGCGATGGAATGAAAAGCCGAATGGGAAAGGTGGGGGGCGGGCATAGAATGTGGGCGAAAGAGGGTTCCAGGAAAAATATAAGAGGCAATTATGCATAATAAGAGAATAATTATACAGAAAAAGAGAGCTTAAGGACACACTGTGGGGCAAAAGCAGAATGTCTGGTTGAAGGTTAGTGTGGGGTAATGATAGAGAAGGAGATTGTGGGATATAACAATGGAGGAAAACCAAAATAAAAAATGAAAAAATTCCTTCCAGTAGCACCTTAGAGATCAACTAAGTTTGTTCTTGGTATCGCATGCACACGAAAGCTCATACCAAGAACAAACTTAGTTGGTCTCTAAGGTGCTACTGGAAGGAATTTTTTCATTTTTTATTTTGTTTTGACTATGACAGACCAACACAGCTACCTACCTGTAACTATAACAATGGAGGATTTGAGTGAAAGCAGAGTGGGGTGGTTTGAGGGTTAAAGTGAGATTGTGGTGTAAAATATGGGGCTAATGACAGAATCAGGTAAAAGGAGATTATGGAATAGATGTTGGGATAATGATGGATAATCAGGGTGAAAGGAGATTATGTACTAATTAACATCTTCCTCCTTCCTCCCAATTCCTTTTGTATCATGCATCTTATTACTGATCTTTGTAAGGAGCTCTGAGAGCCTGAAGTGTGCAAATGCTTCAAAGAAGTGAGAGGGGGAAAGTAATTAGGGCTGCACAACTTTTGATCAACTAGGCTGAATCCTGTTTACCAGCTGTGTACAATAAACGTTGCTGCCTGCCTAGGATTGCACAAACAGGTTATCAGCGGGAAGCAACTAAAAGGCATAAAATGAAATATTGCAAATGGATAAAAATAGATTGCATCATTTTGTTGAAATATCTTAACCCATGTGCTAGTTTAACCTCCCAAAGTGAGACAGATGGGTCTTGCAACACTTCGGAAGTTGCTCGATCTTGGGTGTTGGCAGGACTCTGTGAACAGGGGATTTTGGATGAAGAGAGGCACCCAAAACAGTTCTGTTGGCAATCTGGCTCAATTCAAGCGACCCTTAAGATAGCAACACTGTTTTTCGGAGTAAGCCTCATTAAGCTCAGCAGGATTTACAATGTAGATAGGATATTAAGCTTTCCTTTCCTTCCATTAAGGAGCTCGTGGGTGCATGGGTCTTACCCATCCCAATTTATGATCACAACAACCTTGTGAGGTAGATTAGGATAAGGGATAGTGACTGCCTGATGTCTGCCTAGAAAAACTTCAGTGACTTGTGATTAAAGAGAGAAAGACACAGGGAGAAAGTGTTGGAGGTCCAACCACTGTTAAACTCACAAACACACATAAAACATTTTCCTCTGAATTGGCATGGGTCTCTTAGTGTCAGATTCGTTAGTATCTGTTATGTGTTCTCTAAATTCACTGTTCAGATTCCGGGTTAGTGAGAGCTTGTCAGGGATTTGAACAATTTACTGTTACCATGTAACGTGAACCCTCACTGCGATACGTAGAAAAAGGGACGGACGGAGCTACAGGGACACGTGCACAACCTCACATTGTCAATGGCACCCTTCTTGACCAATAGGATCTCATTAGAGCTTCTACCAATGAGCTTTAACGAAATAATTCCCAGGCTGGTATTGGCGCGGTCTATATAGGCCAGACTCTAATCAAGGAGGCCTGTATTTGTTGGATACAGACAGTTCGCGCTTTATGAACGATAACAGAAGTACCCAATCAAACATGATAGCTGTTAAATTGACAACGAACTCGCCCAGTAAGCGCTTCTGTTGAAGAGAAAGGGCTGTTGCTAATCCCTAAGTGACATCTTGCCTTCTCAATAGAATTTGACCTTCGCCATGAAGCATCACAACTTTTAAATCGTTTTATGATCGTTCCCGCCAATAATTGTCATAGAGATCCGCCAATAAGTGAATGAAGGGCGCTATGTGGGGGTTTTAAATGTGTGAGTGACTTCCAAGGCGGCCAATGGCCATTAGAGAGTCACTTTATAGGCGGTCTCTTCCTCATCTCAGCCAATCGAGCCAATGCTCGGTTTTTCAGGACGGCTGTCTCCTAATTCCTTAAGCCATCCGGCTTTCACTCTGTGCTGCTGGAGTTTCTCATTCAGAATGTGGATTCCTTTTCGCGATCCCGCTCTTCCTTTGTCATGTTTCCCTCGTGTCTAATTATCTGAAGCTACTGGATTTGAACGCGAACGCTGTTTGATTGCCACTTAAATGAACCAATAGCCTCCACGTTTGAGAAGGTGGGACGAAGAGAAAAACCAATAGCTATGGAGAAGACGGAGAACTTTATTTTTGAATGACGCTTAGGTACACCGATAGCTATTCGGCTATCGCTGGTAAATACCGCCTCCCTGCCACGATTGACGGCCATTTCCCCACCTCATCTAATGGCATTTAAAACTCATGGAGTGGAAGCAACGCCCCCAGCGCTGACGGACAACTTCCCCTCCCGCTCCTTTGGCTCTTTAGCCTTTGGGAGCGGTCAGCGCGCGCACGCGCGCGCAGATAAGCGACCAAGAACCAGCTCTGCCTCTCCGAGTTGGTCCAATGGGGATTGCGCGTCGGTTGATAGACAGCCATTCCTCCTTCTGACGGTCCGAGACCGGTCAGCCTATGAAAATCCAGAGGCGGGCTTTACTTCCTTTCCCGCCCATGCCCCTTGAATGACAACGGCTCCGCCCAATGGGCTGCCCAGTCCCCTCCCCTCCGCTCAGCAAGGCTGGGGGAGCCGAGCCAGTGCTTCTCTCTTTCTGTGTCTCATTCACAAGATGGCGGAGGCTGCAAACTGCATCATGGAGGTGAGGGCAGTGTGGGAGGGAGGGTGGACGGGAGAAAGAAAGGCGGCGGCGGGGAAAGACCTAGTGGCAGCCCCAGCTCCCCATACCCCCCTTGCTCCCTGGGGGTGGGTGGAGGTGCTCGCCTGAGACCCCTTTCAGCCCCCTGCCATTGAGCCCCCCCCACTCTCTTGTAAGGCCCCGCGGTGCCTCGCTGACCCGGCCCCCCAAGCGCCTCAGCCCCACATCTCCTTTCCTTCTGCCTCTGCTCGTTGAATCCTCCCCTTCCTCCCCAGCCTTTTGGTGCCCTAGATCAGAAGCCCACCGTCCCCCTTTCCTCCTCCTGTGCTCATTTGGGGGGGGAGGGGGCTCTCCCCGTGGTTTTATTCACCACCCCCACCCACGTTAGTGAGTATCAATCTGAAGGTGGGGTGGAAATAAAGATTCAGTTGTGCGCCCCCCCCCCGAAATATGAATAATATTGAACAGGATCTCCGTTTGGTTTTCCCTTCCTTTTCGCTCTGCATCCGTCTTCTTCCATCCCACTTCCCACATCATAAAGTTATGGGTCGTCGCCCCCCCACCGCTTCCCTCCCCGTTGAACATGCCTGCGCTCCTCATGGTAGCCGCATGGCACGCCTTGCCCCATAGGACCCCGCCTCCTTTGGCCGGGGGGGGGGAGGCCCGTGGAGCTCCGCCCCCCGCGAGGTAGAAGAAGCCTTGTCCCTTGGAAAGTCCTCTTTGCAAACACCCCCCCCCCAAGCACCGCCAATTAAAAAAATTAATTGTTTAGCTCGGTCCCGGCAGGCTGCCTCCCTTGCCGATGCTCCTTGGCCCACTTGGGTCGCTCTTCCCAGTTTTTCCCACCTCCCCGACCACCGCACTCTCCCCCCCCCCCAAGTAGCACTTCTCTCTCCGCCCCGCTCCCCGGCCATTCGTTGCTGTAACTGAGCTCTTTGTCCAAGGAGAATCTGGCCCATTGAACTTCCAGCCCCCTTGGGATTCTTGTTAGCCCCGCAGGCGATTGACTTGCTCTTGTAATGTAATATTCCCGCATCGTGGACCGCTGGGGTTTGTGAGCTCGTGTTAAGCCCCACCGTGGACCAAAAAGGAAACCCCACGGCCCCCCACATTGACTCTCATCTAACAATGGTCCTCTTTTCCTAACTGAGCAGGCCACTGCTACTTAATCAAATCCAGTTATTCCAGAGGGGAAAAACACCCTCCCCCCCAAAAAAACAACACCCGAAGTAATTTGCTCAGCCTGTCTGTTGCTTCCTGATTCCCCGACCCACCCACCCAATATTTCCTAGTTTTCACTTAAGCACTGGATCCAAACTCCCAAGTGGCTTGTGCCCTGGCAATTAAGGGGGCTGTTGTTGATGGAGGGTTTGTCTGTGTCCTGGGAGGACACCCCTGTCATATGGGTTACATGTGGGTCTGTGAAGCTGCAAGCGTCTTCAGTGAAATTTGATTTTAGGAAGAGAGCCCTTATTGTTCAAGGAGGTGCTGATGAAAGAGGAGGAGTTGGAAGGAGTTGGGTAATACTGGGAAATCCAGGGGTGGGGGGCTTCCTATGGGTTGAAAAGGTGGTCAGGGAACTCTTGGAACTTAGATAGGGCTAGGGTGAGCCCCGGGGGCCTTGCATGTGGAGCTTCATTGGGGAGGAAAATAATAGGGGAAGTTTGGACAACAACCCATCGTCTTGAGAGGATGGGGTTAATTTTGGAAGGATGGTGCTGTGGTGAGGGAAAGAATGAAAGGCAGATTGGAAGTGAAAGGTAGATTGGAATGTGGGGTTGTACAATGTTGGAAGAGGAAGCTGTATGGGACTGGAAGGGGGGAAGAATATGTGCCTGCCTTAGAGAGGTTTCCTCAGACAGGAAATTAGTGTGTCTCCCGCCTATTTCACCATGCGGTGATCATTTGAACAAAGGCGCACCCAGTGTTGGGACAGTGGGGAACTCCCCACACAACTCCTTGCCATGTGTCCTTATTGAAAAGGGATCAAGGCCTTCATAGTTTGGATAAGGAAGGAGAGCTCGCTGCCCTCACTAAGAGACAAGGAGGCCGTTTGCCTTTTGATTTGCATAGGTCGGGTGCCCTTAAAAGCGGCCCCTCGACCACATCCCAACACAGTTGCCACATTCATTCAAAGTTTTTCGCTGAACATAACGAAGCTTCCTGAGTCAGACCACCAGTCCGTCTAAGTCAGTATTGTCTACACTGGCTGGCAGCAGTTCTTCAGGGTTTCAGGCTGGGACTCTTTCCCGGTCCTTGGAGATGCTGGGGATTGAACCTTGGGTGTTCTGCATACGAGGCAGTTGCTCTCAGTGAGCTACAGCCCTTTCCACTGGTGCCTGTGCCCCCGAGCCAGTGAGAAGCAATATAGTCTGGCACAGGGCAACTAGCGCCAGACTAGAGCAGAGGCTCCTGCAAATGATTCCCTTGGGTTGGGTTGGTAGCTTACAGTGTAGATCCTATGCGTTTGTGGGCTTTGGAAATAATGGACATATCTGCAATGACTATTGAGAGTAGTGAAACCGAATGGCGGGGGTGTTAAGCGTAATGGTCCTGAACAGGAGTGCTGAATGACAAGTGGCAGTCATGGATATTCCCCCCACCCCAACATCTTAAAGAGCCCATGCAAACATTCCTTTTTCATCTCCATACATGGCCATTTCTAGCCATGTCTATGCATCTTTGCCTATTAGTCCCTTGTGGAGATGCTGTCCAAAAACATCTGGATCTCATACCTGGCCCTTCAGCAAGGGGAGCGGAGCAGGGAGTGTAGGAGGCAGAGAGGGAGCTATTGTTGAATTTTCTGGGACGGGTGTGTTAACAGAGCAGCTTGGCAGGGCCCTTAATAGCTTGGCATAGCAACCTCATTGGTATTTCAGATGGGTTTTGTTTTCTATTTACGGCATGAGATTGTGGTAATCCTGTAAGAGGGCTTTTTTGGACCAGTGGCGACCTTGTTCCATGTGCTGCGGTTATCATAGTGGCTGATAATAGAGTGCATGCATTATTTGGAAGGTGGGGGTGTCTGTCACTCTTCACACCATAAGAGAACCCCTACTGAGGACAACCTTCCCCTTCCTTGCATCTATCTGCCTCTGTTGCCATGGCGATCTTGAGACCCAGTACCTGGCTCCAGAAGGAGACCCAGTCTTCTTAGCCACCTGTGGCAAACTTAGCAGGAGATTCCTTTGACACACACCCCTGCCACCCTCACAGTCTGGTTTTTGTGTCCTCAACCACCTTTTTGCCACCTCTTCTGATCCCCCCCCCCCCCATCGTCAATAAGACCCAGTCTCCGGCTCAGTTCCCGTTGAGCTTTGAATTGACCTTATTTCCCTTGTTACTCTCTCTCTCCTAGAATTTTGTAACCACGCTGGCTAATGGGATGAGCCTGCAGACACCGCTAGAAGATGTAAATATCCTTTGAGTTCACGAGGGCTAGACTAGTGCCCAGCCCTGGGTGTGGGTGAGGCACGCTAGCCCTGGCAAAAGAAAATCTATTTTCCTTGCTATGTCGCCAGCTTGGCGGTGCATCACCCAGTCACCCCCTTCTCTACCTTGCACTTGTCATCTGCTAAAAAAAATGCCTCTGTAGTTGCTCCCATGCTTTCAAGAGGCGTAGAAGTATTGCCCTTCTTCAGAGCTGCTAGGAATAACCCATCTCGTTTCCCATGAGTTGTAGATGTAGCCACATTCTGCCTCCCCCCTCTCTCCTGCCCACTCACCACCCTCTCTCCCTTCTTGAGAATTGGTTTTTAATCCCTACCATTCTGGCTTGCTTGTGTACATCATTTGGACCACATCATTAATATCCGCTGGTGATTTTGACTGTTATACGGTACCCACTCAGTCCAGAAAGCTAAGTGGCACAGGAGAGAAAAGAGTGGGGGCCCTTGACCATACATGTTTTGTAGAATGGGCGTTACTAATCCACACTGAGGCTATGGAGCCAGGTCACAGTTGTTCTATTTCAGACGGCTAAATCTGCTGATAATGCGATCTTGCGTAGTCTGGAGCCTGCTCCACTTTTGATCCAAATAATTTATATATGGCTGCAAATGAAAGAAAACGGGTAGTTTGGTATACAAAAACCCGGGTTTCTGCTTTTCAGGCAGAAAACGAAAATGGAGATTGTGAGTGGGGGCGTTCAGGTTGGAGGTCCAGGAACCTCTTTGGGGGGAGGGGGAGTGTGAAAAAAAAGAGGATTTCATTGCTGGTCAGAGAGATGGAACAGCTGTGCTCGGCCTGGCTGCTTGTCTTTGCCTGTGGCTCCTACTTCCAATGCGCTAAACACCCATTGTCCCTCTAGTGTTTTCCGAGCCTTTCTTCCCGATCCACACTTTCCCAATTCTAATACAATGCCATCCCAAAATCAGGTCAAATAAATTCTGCAGCTTATTTTTGGGTTGGAACTGGGGGTGGGGGGTGAGAAGGAGTTCATACTACAGATTCCCCACCCACCCACCCTCCCTCAATTCTTCCTTTCCCCCCTTTTTAAATCCAAACTGTAAGGAGGCTGGTTCATTTCCAACAGGCATGCAATGTATGTTGAGCATGGAGATACGTGGGGCAGGGCTGCATATGGACCCATGTGGCTCTGGGGCATGGGTGAAGGAGCTGGTTGCATTTGGGAGTCTTGACTCACTGTTTCCTTAACTTTCGTTGCAGCTCCTCACTCCTGGGGGCAGGTGGGGGGGTAGAGCAGCTCAGGAGGTAGGCCTACACTGGGGTAGCCTGCCACCCTTCCCCTGGGTTGGTGTGAAAATATTGGCCCTAGAGTGGAAAGCGGGGGTGAGGGGGGTGGAATCTGGGTCCATAGGTATTGTGGAGCTAAGAAGACTGAAGTAGAGAGTCTTGCTGGGTTTCTCCCAGAGGACAGACTTTTTCCAGTCACAAAAGTGGAATTGGCGTGCTGTGGTTGACCCAAAGGGGGGAGAACCCAGTGGTTTGTCTCTGAGACACACACAAACCTGACACTTAAGTGCTTTCCATCCCTGCACAGAGCTGACTCCTAAAAATCCAAACAACAGGATATTGGGGCACCGTAAAACAACAACAGGTGTATTGCGGGCAGAAGCTTTTGTGAACTGCCGCCCACTTTTGGTGCACTTGACGTGGCCTCTAGTCCACAGGATTGCGTGCCACAATAACGTTTGCTGCCCTCCGGATATTGTTGGTCTCCCATCAGCTCTACCCCATGGGGCCAGTGGTTGCGAGCTGAGAGTCCACATTCATCCGAAGGGCCAGAATTTTCCCACCTATGTTTTAGCAGATGGAATGGGAGCTGCAAGTGAGTTGCTAAATTTAAGGTGGCTTACACCAATTTTATTTTGACTTAATTTTTAAAGGAAGATTTTTTGGGGGGGGGTCAAGGAGAAAGAGTGACCCAGGTATAGAAGAGGCCATGGTGGCAGATTTGCAACAGGAAGCTTCCTTATAAATCAGGCCATTAGTCTTCCTAGCTAAGAACTCTCAAAGCTAACAAATGACGACTCTCCAGGATTTCACAGCGAGGTCTTTTTTCCATCGCAGCCCAACCTAGAGATGCTGGGGATTGAACCTTTTTCGTGTAAAGCAGTGTTCCCCAACCTTGGGCCTCCAGATGTTTTTGGACTACAACTCCCATCATCCCTCGCTAGCAAGACCAGTGGGCAGGGATGATGGGAATTGTAGTCCGAAAACAGCTGGAGGCCCAAGGTTGGGGAACACTGGTGTAAAGCATGTGCTGGACCACGGAACTGCAGCTTGTCCTCATTCAGGCAGGAATGAGAGAAACTTCCACCTGCCCTATATTTTATCTGTTCAGGAGGTTTATACGGTATCCCACCTTTCAATCCCAGTAATCCTCAAGGCGTCTTGCAACAGATTGTCTTTCAAAACGCACCAGGCGCCTGGGGAATTTCGAACACATCAGCAGGCAGGACTGGGAGAGACTTCTTGTTTGAAACCTTGGAGAGCTGTTGGCAGTCACTGCAGATGACCAATGCAGATGACCAAAGGTGGACCAATGGCCTGACTGTAGAAGGCAGCTTCCTATGTTCTCCACCCGCCCCACAACCAAGCCTCTGTTCTTTGCTCCGCGGGGGGAAACTTCCTAGTGTGTCGCAGCAGTCTAGCTTTGGGACTTTGGAGGCATGAATCCGATGAGGGCTTCCAGCTTTTACTTCCGAAGACTGTTTTGGGGCAGGTTCAAACACCCTCACCCCGCGCGGAGTGACATGCTTGGAAATGCAACTTGTGAATGATTTGAGACCACACCTTGTGCAGTCCTATGTTCCGATCTTCTCCTGCCCTCAGTTTTGAGCAGGAGACCTCAACCATATGGAGCCTACAGAAGTGAAAGTTAGGACTGGAACCTTGAAATCTGGTGGTTGCATCAGCAGTGCAAAAGTGGTCCCCTGCTTTCTCACCTCACATTGCCTATTGGGGGCAGGGGATGCAAATGTGGTTTTTTAAAAAGCTAGAATTCTAGTTGCTGCAGCAGGAACATAAACATCCCTTTGTCCTAATAATAGATTATAATGGCTTCTGTTTTTAAATGAAGCAGTCTACTTAAAAGGATCGTGAAATATTTTACGTTTTTCCTCAGAGGTGGTCAATTAAAAGCCAAAACCACAGAAAGTGCATCAGTGCTGCTTTTTTTTAAATATGAATGCAATCAAAGTTAACCAGCCCCAGCGTAATCTGAGCTAAATGATCTCTTTATCCAAGAATAGGCTTTGGTAATCTCTCAAAACAGGGCTAATCCACTGCGAGCACACATGCAAAATAGACCTGGTGTGATCTTGATACGGGCCGGGAAGTAGTTTTGTAAATCGGCCCCCAAATGCAAATAATTCTAGTACGCTTTAGGGTTGATATTTGGCCCCATTCTAAAGCCTGTCAGCAACACTGAGAACCCAAGACACATGGAAGTGTGAGGGTGTGCTACATGCGGAAATAAGATAATTAAACTTTCATTACGCTAATGACTTTACGTTGAGGTGGAGCTGCAAAGGAGAGCCATGTAATTTCCATTGCAGGCAGAATGATGGGTTGTAAGTCAGAACTTCACTTTGACAGAGAGTCGCTATTGGCATTTAGTTTTACACGGGGCCACTATCCCTATAGGAGTATTGCAGTGCCATCAATGTACACAATAGGTTTTTCATATTTTCCTAAGCAAAACCGAGATACCTAAAACACCCGTGATCCCTTCCTGAAGGAGCTTATCTACCGTACATCCTAGTAATTGGGGTGATAACAGAGAGGCAAAAGATTAAGGGATCAGAGTGGCATGGGCCATAGGTCCTTTGTGGGGCATATGCATTGTGTATTTGAGTTATGAGGTTCAGTCTCTGAATTGTGTCAGAATTTCTGGTGGTTGGTGGATAGGCATGAGACTGCCCAAAGAGCTGCTGTCCTACAGTAGAGCCCTGCCTTATATATTTGTTGGGCATTTGTGGCTCATTTCAGTAAAATATATAGTTTATGGGGAAGAGAGGAAAACCAGTCACAGATATTTCCAAAAGGCTCTGTTGGTCCCTTGGGGGGGGAAAACACCAATGTATTCATTCTTCAAAAACGGAATTACTTTTGCAGACGTGATTAGAAACAATTGACACTATAAAGCAGTTGGTTTATCAATACTGCTACCAAAGGCAGTCACCCAACTGAAGAAATTTTAATTGAGTGATTGGTTAAATTGGCATAGGTGTGCAAATGAATTAAAGGAATAGTCTCAAATTAAAAAAGGCCTATTTCTTTTCAGCTCATTCATGAATTTGTTGCCTCTTCTGAGATGATGCTGGCTGCATTCCTCCTCCTACATATAGGCTGTAATGCCTGTTAAGACAGCACTTGCCAGTCTGAATTTTTATAAGTAGTTGTACTGATTTTTTAGAAAAAACTGCCCAGTTCAATCAGAGTCATCTTTACAGTAAAACGTTTTGAAATTATCCAACCAGTTAATTGATCCAGCGAGTTAATTGACGATAAACATTGTGACCCTGCCCAAAACAAACAGGGGCACCTTTATAGTAAAATGTTTTGAATTTATCCAACCTGTTAATTAACTATAAACATTGCAACCCTGCTGCCAGCTGAAGAATCTTAAGACGAAAAGAATGAAAGCTGATGGGAATGACTCTGATGAAGAGGTTATATTGAGTCTCGTTATATTGAGAGATCCTGCCTGCGTGCGCCTGTTTTGCCTTAACTGCCTCTTGTCTTTTACCAGGTCTCGTGCACCCAGCCAGAAAGCAGCGCCAAGCCAACGGCGGAGGAGATGACCTCCAAGGATTACTATTTTGATTCTTACGCCCACTTCGGGATCCATGAGGTGACAGAGTTGGCTGGGGCATGGGTTACAAAGCACCTCCTTGGCGCAGGCACCCATTCTTGCCTGTCCAAGGGGTGCGTTTGTGCAGATGGATTTTGTGAAAGTTGACTGATGTGCCTTCCTGCCCTTTCTCTCTGCCCCCAGGAAATGCTGAAAGATGAGGTGCGCACGCTCACCTACAGAAATTCCATGTTTCACAACCGGCACCTCTTCAAAGACAAAGTGGTCCTAGATGTTGGCAGCGGGACCGGAATCCTCTGCATGTTCGCAGCCAAGGCTGGTGCCAAGCGGGTCATTGGGGTGAGTGAAGTGGCCATAGGCTGGTTGGTCCATTTACTTTCGTGAGGGGTGGTAAGCATAACAACACAAGCACTGATAGGTTCTATAAAATCTGTTGCAGCACTATGTGGAGTGAGCATACGGGTCTGGAATTTTGTAGGGAAGGAACTATATTCTCCAGCCACAAAACCAAATTCTGTTGTGGGAACCAGTCATGCCTATTAAGTGTGTGTGTGTGTGTGTGTGTGTGTGTGTGTGTGTGTGTGTGTGTGTGTGTTGCAAGCCTGACTGTTCCTTTCAGAATTTGGGAATGTGGGACAAGGTAGCTAGACCTCAGGAGAAAGCTGAGGTTGGAGGAGAGACTGGACATTGCTGCCCTTTTGTTTGCTGTGTCTTCCTGCACAGCCATGAGGACTAGAAACATTATTTACCTCTTTAGTTTGCAGTAAAACCTGGCCCTAAAGAGTGTTGAGGTTGTGATGTACTGAATTGAAACAACATTTAGTGGAGGTGGAGGGCATGAATAAGATTCTTTCCTGGGTGAGCAAGGAAAGAAGGGAGAGGTATTTTTACTTTTGTGTAGTGTATGGACATATGTGAATATCTTTTCTCTCCTTTTGGTACTACCCTCTTAACAGATTGAATGCTCCAGTATCTCTGACTACGCTGTCAAAATTGTCAAAGCCAACAAACTCGATCATGGTGAGTTAAATTTGTTTTACATTCTGCCTCGCCCTTTAAACTTCTGCCATATCATGCACCTATATCAACCTGTTTGCTGCTGCCTGTCTCTTCCTTCAAATCAATTGTCTAAACTCCCATCATCTTTTAGTCCTCCCTGCCTTACTTTGCTTCCACCTTCCTCATCTCTGTTGAATGCTAGGCTATAAACTCCTGGCAGAGATCTGTTGCTGTTGCAACTCTCCCAGGCACTTTGTTTGTGTTCTTTGCTTGGGGAGGGTCGTGTTTTTGCAAGAGCCCCTGTCTAGTCATTGCCGAACATCTGTTAATATGAGGAAAACCCATTGCTGCTGCTGGCCTGCACCTCCCTCCAGTGCAACCCTAACATTCTTGTTATGTTTCTCTGGTGAAGTGGTGTCCATCATCAAGGGCAAAGTGGAGGAGGTGGAGCTGCCCGTGGAGAAGGTGGACATCATCATCAGTGAGTGGATGGGCTACTGCCTCTTCTACGAGTCCATGCTCAACACTGTCATCTACGCCCGGGACAAGTGGCTGGTGAGTCTCTGCCTTGCCCTGTTGCTGTGCCTGCAATTCCTGGGTCCATACTGGCACTTTGGAGTCTCCTGATGTGCTGATAACTGAGTGCACCAGCCTCTTTCCCCCCCTCGACCTTAGGGGCAGAACGGTTTCTGTTGCTCTCTTGGCTGAAAGAGCAGTTGAAATAGTGAGCTCCTCCAAACTGTTGCCCACCAGATGTTTTGGGTGTTGTGGTCCAAAACATGTGGAGGGTGCAAATTTGGGGCGGCTGCTTCTTATTAATATCCCAGGTTCACAAACCTGATCGGCTGGACAAACACCAGTAACCAGGACTTCCAATATGGTGTCAGTTCCTTTGACACTGGGACTGTGGCATGCCGTGTATACTGTGCAGATTCCCAGGTCCTCTGTTTTGGAGCCAAGAGCTGTTCCTTGTGGGGACTCTGCTTCACAGGGGGCAGGTTTTGTCACTGGCCCTCGGTCATAAGAGCAACCAGGTGCTGAATTAGACTATGTTCCCTAGTTAGAAGGGCGGTGTGCTCAAACAGCTTTTAAGATTGAGGGGAAATGAAACCTCATCAAAGGGCAAAATGGCCCCAGTGGGGATTTAGAGCCACTTCCTTTTGGGATGCTCTGAGGTATGGAAAGAAATTTGGGACACATTCTTCCATGGTAGCTCTAGAAGCAAGTTGTGTTTGTGTGAATAGTGCATGGCACTGCCCCAGTCTAGGATCAGCCCTCAGGAAAGCCATAGGAAAAGTTAAACTGTAAGTTCAATACTGTAATAACTTGGGAGTGTGAGTGTGTGACTTGAAGCTTAGCAGCAAATCATGATTTTTAATTATAGTTGCATTTTTCTAACAGCTACTTGAAGTCTCAAGCTCTGCAGTATGTAAATTGAATCCAGGCCACTTTGTCATAATTCAAATCAGGATGGTGTTTGGATTGAAGCTCACACACACTCATCCAGTAGTTCAGCACAAGGAATCAGTTTTTCTGGGCAGGGAAAAATTATGGGCATTATAGGGCTGAAGTGAGTTGTAACAGCTTCCTTCACATTTCTTTTTTGTCCCAGACCCCCGATGGACTCATATTTCCAGACCGTGCTACACTGTACATCACAGCTATTGAAGACCGGCAGTACAAAGATTACAAGATCCACTGTAAGTAGCAGGCGGCATCACAGTGGTTTGCAGGGAACAAGGCCAGGCTTAAGAGCTCCCCTAACAAAGAAGACAAGGGTGACAAGTGCAGGTGTCAGTGGCTGGGTGCTATAACTGGAGACAAGCTGTACCTTCCAGCTTGGTTTGGAGCAAGTATTTCTCTCTGCTTGTAAGGTGGCCCAGCCCAGTGGCTTTCAAACAGTCCTCCGGGAATTGGTAGGTTCTCCAAGAGAAGATGAATACAGTGGTACCTCGGGTTAAGTACTTAATTCGTTCTGGAGGTCCGTTCTTAACCTGAAGCGTACTTAACCTGAAGCACCACTTTAGCTAATGGGACCTGCTGCGCCGCCAGAGCACGATTTCTGTTCGTAGCTGAGTTCTTAACCTGAAGCGTACTTAACCTGAAGCGTACTTAACCCGGGGTACAACTTTAATGGTAAACAATCTCCCCCAAAAGGCAGCTTGTTCAAAGCTACGGCTTCCTGCGCCCCGGGGTACATTCCACAGCAGCATAGGGGTGTGGAGTGTGTTCTTGGGTCAACCCTTGGTTATCCAGGGGTGCCACCAGGCCTGTTGGGCCCCAGTCAGCAGTTTGTCTGTGCACCCACAAACTTGTCCTAGAACCTTCTGCAATGTCCAGGGTTTCTGCGGTGAGAAGCAGGGTGGGGGTTGCTGGAGAGATGTCTTACAAAATAGCTCCCTGAAGGTTAACAGTTTTAAAACTCTTAGACCAGCCGTGGGTAGGGAGTTTGGTCTGTTTCTCGGTGCTGTGCCCCTCTGTGTGGTCAACTGCTACAGCCTTCCAGGATCTGATTTCACCTCCAACCTGTGTCTCTTGCTGCAGGGTGGGAGAATGTCTACGGCTTTGACATGTCCTGCATCAAAGACGTGGCGATCAAGGAGCCCCTGGTGGATGTTGTTGACCCAAAGCAATTGGTCACCAATGCTTGCCTCATCAAGGTACTACTAGCTGAGTGTCACACCCCCGAGCCAGGGCTAAGCTACTGGGGGTTTGTGAGACGCAGGAGTTCCCAGGAAGAGTGCCAAATGCCAGAGTGAGCAGTCTTGCTGCTTTATTGAAGATTGGTATAGGCTTACAGCAAAGCAGTCTGTCAGGTCCCCTTGCCCTTGCAAATGTGGGACAGATGCTACAGCAAGTAGGCTCCACAGCAAGGAGAGGGCTTGTCCAGTGGTGGGCTACCCAAAGTGCATACATTCTTTATACACTATGGCAGATGACGTCAGCCACCTGACCAGGGCTTTTGGTAGCAGATACCCAAGACATTACAACGTTCCTCTTCTGGGCTTTTGAGCCCAGAAGTTAAGCCAATTAGTGGCTCAAAGCAGGAATATATAAACATACATGAGCTCCTAGCCAATTAATTGAAGGTTTATTTTGAGTGCCAAGATGGCGTAAGCACAGCTTCTGGAGCAGTTGGCCTTTGGTACCACACAATGGGACATCCTGCCCTTCTGCCCAGGGACCTCCATGGCTGCTGCTGAGAACCCTGTCTCCTACGAAAGGCAGTTTGTCCTCTGGTTATGCTCTTGTTTCCAGGCCAGTGTGCTTTTCTAGGGCCCAGGATTCTCCTGCTGTGAGTGCCTACAGGCCCTCCTCCCTGGCTCTTACCATCTGGCCAGGGCGTGGCCTGCTGGGCCCATATAGGACTGCTGTCTCTGCTGGAGCAGCTGCCCAGGATTCTCCTGCTGTGAGTGCCTACAGGCCCTCCTCCCTGGCTCTTACCATCTGGCCAGGGCGTGGCCTGCTGGGCCCATATAGGACTGCTGTTTCTGCTGGAGCTGCTGCCCAGGATTCTCCTGCTGTGAGTGCCTACAGGCCCCCCTCCCTGGCTCTTACCATCTGGCCAGGGCGCGGCCTGCTGGGCCCATATAGGACTGCTGTTTCTGCTGGAGCTGGAGCTGCTGCCTGGGATTCTCCTGCTGTGAGTGCCTACAGGCCCCCTCCATGCCTCTTACCATCTGGCCCAGGGCGCAGCCTGCTGGGCCTCATATAGGACTGCTACTGCTGCGGCTCAGCAGAACTCAAAACAGCATAGAGTTATTTTAAAAATGTTTTAATTTTCTATTATTATTTTTTGGTAAGGTGGGTGGGGTGGATTCTTAGTTAGGTTTGGGAATTTGTGTAATTTTAGTATACCTGTATTTTATTGTTTTTGGGTTGTATTGTTTTATTGTGTTTTTTCTTTGCTTTGTTTTGTTTTTCCTTTCCTTGTTTGTTTTTGCTGTTGTTATTATATAGGTTTTATTTTTGTTCTTAAGGGGGAGGGGTTAGGGCTGCCAGGGAGTGGGTCCCAGCCAACAGAATGGCTGGGGCAAGTTCCACAGGGGGGGGTGCACTGGGACACCCGATCTCAGTGATCACGGGCAGGAGGAGGAGTCACGCTAGGACCAGACCATGTCATTACCGAGGAGACAGGCTTAGTCGTTGTTTGAGGACTATCCCTGTCTCCGGGTCTGGCCCTAACTGGACGGGTACTGGAATCAACAAGGGATACCCACATGACCTGAAAGTGTTGCTGTGTAATGCCAGGTCAATGATGAACAAAACAACTGCCATCCACGACCTGATTGTGGATGGAGGATTTGACCTGGCATGTGTGACAGAGACTTGGTTGGATGAGGCAGATGGGCCAGTCCTTGCCGCTGCTTGTCCACCAGGTTTCTCTTACGCACAGCAACCCAGGCCATCTGGGCGGGGAGGGGGGGTTGCAGTGATTTTTAGGAAGTCATTAGTTTGCACCAGGCGTCCTATTGGAAAGACCGAGTTTTCTGAGTGCATGTTCTGGAAGTTGGGCAATAGGGGCAGTACAGGATTCCTTTTGGTGTACCGACCTCCCCGCTGCACCAAGGATTCCCTGCCCGAGCTGCTTCAGGTCATAGCGGATGTGCTCCTGGAGACACCTAGTTTGGTTGTCTTAGGAGATTTTAATATCCATGCCGACACGACCTTACAAGGGGCCGCTCGGGACTTCGTGGAAAGCATGGCCTCCATGGGGCTGTCCCTGAATAAGTTTGGCCCAACTCATAGCCGCGGACATGCCTTAGACCTGGTTTTTACCTCTATGGATGTTGGTGATCTGACACTAAGTAAAAGCGAAACAAAAGAAGTGCCATGGTCAGATCACTTCCTGGTGCAACTAGACTTCTCCGCGACCCTTCCCCTCTGCCGGGAGGTGGGACCGATTCGGATGGTCCGCCCCTGCTACTTAATGGATCCAATTGGCTTCCAGAGAGTGGTAGGGGATGTTTTATCCCATGTTGATGGCCTTTCAGCTGATTCCCTGGTGGCCCGCTGGAATGTGGAGTTAACCAGGGCTATCGACTGTCTGGCTCCGAAGCGCCCTCTCCGATTGCATGGAGCCCGGACAGCCCCGTGGTTTTCCCCGGAGCTGAGGGCGATGAAACAGTCGTTGAGACAGCTAGAGCGCCGGTGGAGGAAAACTCATTCTGAATCAGACCGGACACGGGTTAGAGCTCAACTTCGAGCCTACCAAGTGGCAATGGCGACGGCGAAGAGGACCTTCTTCACCGTTTCTATTGCATCTGCAGAAAACAGCAGCAGGAGACTCTTCCAGGTGGTTCGCAATCTAGCAGAACCACCTCCGTCATCGGGGTCTGGTAGGGACCCCAAGATCTCCTGCAATGCTTTTGCAAAGTTTTTTGCAGATAAAGTCGCTCAGATTCGGAAGGAGCTAGACTCCACCGTGGGAGCAGAGCCGGGGCGGGAGAGTGCTAGAGCCCTGTCTAGTCATGTTTTATGGGATCAGTTCCAATCTGTTACCTCCGAGGATGTGGACAGGCTGCTTGGACGAGTGAAACCGACCACCTGTCTTCTTGATCCTTGCCCATCCTGGCTAATAAAAGCTAGCCGGGAAGGGCTGGGCGATGGGCTCCGCGGGGTGGTGAATGCTTCCCTCTGCGAGGGAGTCTTCCCAGACCTGCTGAAAGAGGCGGTTATTAAACCGCTTCTTAAAAAAACATCTTTAGACCCGGCCAATATGGCCAACTATCGCCCAGTCTCAAATCTACCATTCTTGGGCAAGGTGATTGAGCAGGTGGTTGCTGAACAACTCCAAGCACGCCTGGAGGATGCGGACCATTTGGATCCCTTTCAATCGGGATTCAGGCCTCATCATGGGACTGAAACTGCCTTGGTCGCGCTGGTTGATGATCTCCGGCGGGCTAGGGACAAAGGTGAGAGCTGTTTCCTAGTTCTGCTGGGTCTCTCAGCGGCCTTTGACACCATCGACCATAACATCCTTCTGGACCGTCTCGAGTGGTTGGGAGCTGGGGGCACTGTTTTACAGTGGTTCCGCTCCTTCCTCCTGGGCCGTGTTCAGAAAGTGGTGGTGGGGGATGAGTGTTCAGACCCCTGGGCTCTCACGTGTGGGGTGCCTCAGGGTTCCGTCCTCTTCCCCCATGCTTTTTAATATCTATATGAAGCCGCTGGGAGAGATCATCAGGGGGTTTGGGCTGGGTGTTCATCAGTATGCGGATGATACCCAGCTCTACCTCTCTTTCAAATCAGAACCAGTGAAGGCGGTGAAGGTCCTGTGTGAGTGCCTGGAGGCGGTTGGAGGATGGATGGCGGCTAACAGATTGAGGTTGAATCCTGACAAGACAGAAGTACTGTTCCTGGGGGACAGGGTGCGGGCGGGTGTGGGGGACTCCCTGGTCCTGAATGGGGTAACTGTGCCCCTGAAGGACCAGGTGCGCAGCCTGGGAGTCATTTTGGACTCACAGCTGTCCATGGAGGCGCAGGTTAATTCTGTGTCCAGGGCGGCTGTCTACCAGCTTCATCTGGTACGCAGGCTGAGACCCTACCTGCCCACAAACTGTCTCGCCAGAGTGGTGCATGCTCTGGTTATCTCCCGCTTGGACTACTGCAATGCGCTCTACGTGGGGCTACCTTTGAAGGTGACCCGGAAACTGCAATTAATCCAGAATGCAGCAGCTAGACTGGTGACTGGGAGTGGCCGCTGGGACCACATAACACCTGTCCTGAGAGAACTACATTGGCTCCCAGTACGTTTCCGAGCACAATTCAAAGTGTTGGTGCTGACCTTTAAAGCCCTAAACGGCCTCGGTCCTGTATACCTGAAGGAGCGTCTCCACCCCCACCGTTCAGCCCGGACACTGAGGTCCAGCGCCGAGGGCCTTCTGGCGGTTCCCTCACTGCGAGAAGCAAAGCTACAGGGAACCAGGCAGAGGGCCTTCTCGGTAGTGGCGCCCGCCCTGTGGAACGCCCTCCCAGTAGAGGTTAAGGAGATGAACAACCACCTGACATTTAGAAGATACCTCAAGGCAGCCCTATTTAGGGAAGCTTTTAACCTGTGATACTTTAATGTATTTTTATACCTGTTGGAGGCCGCCCAGAGTGGCTGGGGAGACCCGGCCAGATGGGCGGGGTACAAATAAAAGAATTATTATTATTATTATAGAGGGCAATAATGCACAGCAAAAGGAACCTGAAGGCTGTGGGTGCTTCACTTCCTCCCCTTATTGCCTGTGTTGCTGCTGCCTCTTCAAAACTGTTCACAGCTCACTAGGTGGAATGAAACTCTGGCTTTTATGACTTCAGATGGATAAGCACGGAGCAATGGTGATAAGCAAAACTTTAGGGGAAACATGGTGCCAGTCCATAGGGTTTGCAGTCCACACCTGGATAAGTGGGAGGGCAGATGTGGTGTGTGGCGCTGCAGACTGACTTTGCCTGCCGTTGCTGTCGTTCATTCAGCTTTCCTGCTTGCTCCTTTTTTTGGCAGAGCACCTGCACTCACCCTCATTGTGACACAACTGCTCTGGACTGTATTAGTTTATTGTTACGGACGTGGCGCAGATGGCCCACTAATGCAGGCAAGAGGTTGCAGCCTTGTTGTTCTGGTGGGAGGAGATGGATGGAGAAACAGCGCCACAAAAGGAATTGACAGCAAAATGTTGCAGAGCCTGTCTTGTGAGGCTGTTGGAGGCCAGTGATAAAGGTCTCTCCTCAGAGGAGTGGGAGAGAATCTGTCAAACCTCTCAAAGCCAGCTCGAAGGCCAGAGCTGACCAAACACAAATAAACAATGAGTAAAGCGCAGTCCTCCCTTAACTCTGTTTTTTAATGTCTGTATTTCCGCTTGCTTCAAAATTCCCCAATATGATGGACCTTGTCCTTTGTTTATAGGTGGCCCTGATTTGATTGGGACAGGGTCACAGAAGTTTGCTTCTTAAAAGGAATGATTGGGTTTTAATTTGTAGTGTTAGGTTAGTATATGCTGAGGATTATTGTGTTCTTGACCTCATTTCTTGCTGCTTCTCATGCCTTTTCTTTATTTTCTTTCTTTCTCTCCTCCTCACCCACGGTTGGCAGGAGGTGGATATCTACACGGTGAAGGTGGAAGATCTCACCTTCACATCACCCTTCTGCCTCCAAGTGAAGCGCAATGACTACATCCATGCCCTGGTCGCCTATTTCAACATAGAGTTCACTCGTTGCCACAAGCGCACTGGATTCTCCACCAGTAAGGGGCACGGCCTTGGTTTGAGGGGTTAGCAGGGGAGCGGGCGGGCTGGTGGGCTGGTTCTGCCTTCCGAGTATATTTGAAGCAGGGTGGGACTTGGTGGCTGCATCTTAACGGGCAGTAGAACTTTTGGGTTTCTAAAAATCCACTTTTAAGAACTAGCTGGTTAACAGACTACTTTTAGCTTGTACTTCTGGGAAGAATGTGCTGTTGCTGGCAAGCAAGGAGCTCAGTTGAAGCCAGGAGCTAGTAGTTTATGAGGCTGGGCTTTCCTCCCAGCTTAGAAATTCTTGTAGCTTTTGCCAAGGGGGAGCTTGTAAAGCACAGTTGGGGGAAGCTTGAAGGCAAGGAGGAAGGTTCAGTTCTTTTGGAAAAGAAGTACCTGAGCTAAGAGTAAAGCTAAGAGTAAACTAAACCCAAGCAAACTATAGGGGACACTGTGTAGGGCCTATGTCTCTTTCCCTATGTCTGTTCTATCTCCCCACCCTGCACCCTCCGGCACATTGACCTCACATGGCTGTTGCTCCCCAGGTCCCGAATCTCCCTACACCCATTGGAAGCAGACAGTCTTTTACATGGAGGACTATCTAACAGTGAAGACGGGAGAGGAGATATTTGGCACCATTGGCATGAAGCCGAACGCCAAGAACAATGTGAGTCGAGGACTTTGGTTCTTAACCCTATATATGCCCCTGTAAACATTGGCAGCATCACTTCCTCTAATGGCAAACAAGGGTGCTAAGCCGAAAACAAAGCCCAAATGGGGGCCATTGAGAAATAAGAGGGGGAGAAGTAACCGTGTGCCGGTTTGCAAAATACTTTAAGGAAATAAAGCAGAAAATTATTTGGGAGGGAGGAAACTCCAGAAACCAGTCCAGTGCAGGCTGAGTAGTGATGGAGTGGGGAGGGTCAGTTGGAAAAAGAGTAACCAAAAACCTGAGGGTGGGAAGTGGAATGCTTGGCTGGAGGAGGAGCATGGCTTGAGCCTGGATAGGAAAAGGAGCCACTCCATTTAGGCGGGTGAGGATTCATGGCAATATTTTGAGGCTGGTCCCACTTGTTCAGTCCTGAATGTTAAAAATCAACCCCAGCTGTGTGTGTGTGTGTGTGTGTGTGTGTGCGCGCGCACACGCACACACACACACACACACACACATGCATCCATGTATATACATGAATGCACACACAGGGAAATGCACCACGTAACTTGTCAAGAGTTGCTTTGTCTTGTTCATTTGGTAACAGCCACCATGTTGAGACAATCCCCTTTGTACCACAGGCAGCGACCCATTTGTGCAGGGGTTCCACCCCTGGCCCTCATGTGCGTCGGCGAAGCGTACCTAAGTCCCTCCCACCCCATTTTGCCCTCTTCCAGGTCCAAAATGACCCAGGTGTTGTGCTCCAGTTGAACTTGCGGAAAATGGCCACCTCCTGTAATTGCACATTGTTACAGAACAGAAATATATTCAGTGATGCAGAGGTAGTAAAAGGAAGGGTCTGGGCTCACACAAGTTGCAAGCAGACACTTCTGTATCTTCCTCTTAGTCCCTGTATATATAGGTACTCTCCCTCTCTCTCCCCCCCCTCCATGTGTGTGAGAGAGGGGGATTTTAAGGACTTTAAAAGTGCATTAAACTGAAGTAACTGGTGAATTGACTATATTTGATGGGAGACAATATGTCCTCAATCTGGGCCAGCCCTTTATTACCCCAGCATTTTTATGACTCACAAGGACTGGGTGGTTGCCAAGCCTAGGAATTCTGTTGCTTCCCGGCATAATTCGGGCTGGAAGTTGATCTCAATAAATCTCTCCATGGGAGCCTCTGCCAGCGGACTTTCTCCCTCTCGCCCTCCCTCATTTGTGTGTCTGCCCAGGCTGCTTAAACAGTCCAGCTCCCTCTACCCAGCCTTGTCTCTTCCTTCTCAACTCAGTTTTAAATTCCTTCAGTTGCCCAAAGCTCGAATAAGATAAACACAAGTGAACGTTTTAGAACTTTGACAAACTAGCGTTTACAATTTTGAGGAGGCGTTGATATTTTGTGTTTATACTACTACTTAATGAATAACAATAGATTCTCAGTCATAGGGAAGAAACTGTTCCATCAGAAACACACAGAGAGCACGTGGCTGAGTCACCCATCATGGGAAGCCTGAGTGAAGGCCTTTTTTAAACAGGTGAGGTGCCTGTGGCCTTAGAGATGTTGTCTGACTCCAACTCCCATCGGTCCCAGTCAGCATGGCAAATGGTCAGGGATTATGAGAGTTGAAGTCCAGTGACATCTGGAGGGCTATAGGTTTCCCACCCCTCATCCAAAACGAAGCATTGATGACGCTAGCTTAATATTAGCGTGGCCATGCTTAAATGCCCTGCTCCTAGTGGGCATCATGAATCATCGTTCAAAATGTTTCTCTGGTTGGTCAGGGAGACACATGGAGTAAGCTTGCCCTAAGTTGCTTAGGGCTTTGAATAAAGAGGCCTTTAAGTTTGGCCCGGTAGCACATTGGCAGCAATGCAGTTCTTCCATGCCTGGGCCACTCTGGCCAGCTCACCCAGTCTGGGCCATAGTTGCTCATTGACTTTAGAAAGTCACATTCTTCCCACCCAACTTGGCATTCAGCTCTCCAACCTTTCCTTTTTGAGGCATTTGGTGCAGGAAGCCATCCAGTAGGGCTGGGCGACATCTGGTTTTCAACATTGTGATATATCGCTAGCTAAACATCGTGATATACTGATATATCACAATATCTGAAATAAGGATGGAGCTTAGTAGAGGCATTTGCTGGATTCATGGTTTTCTCCGCATTGTGATTTTTGCATAGCGCGTACACACACACACACACATGCGTGCGCGCACACAGTTCGCAATATAGTGTCAGGTCAAAAATTATGAAAGCGGTATCACAATATGGACTTCAAACCGGTTTTGGACGATACATCACCCAGCCCTACCATCCAGTGGCATCAAGAGACGGGTGCAGTGTTGGAGGGGGCACATGGGGCAAGGAAGAGGCACGCAGGGTTGTCAAGAGGTTCCAGAGCTTGGGCACACATGCTTTCGATGTGGTTATGAGTGCTCCATTTGTGTGACCTGGTAAACACCCCTGTTGTGTCCAGGGAGCACCCTCGGGTGTTTAGATGTTGAAAGGAGTTAGCTGCATTTCCAGCATGGTACTTAGGAGGTAAAGAGGGCAAGCCATTCCCTGGAGGCACAGGGGTAATGTGGGATTTGTTCCAAGGGCGTGTATCTCAGGAAAAAAACATTTTGTGACAAACACACCCCTTTCCTTTCTCTCCTCCCATGTGCAGCGAGACCTGGACTTCACCATCGACCTGGACTTCAAGGGCCAGTTGTGTGAGCTGTCTTGCTCAACGGATTACCGGATGCGTTAGCCCAGCCACCCCTTGCCAGATTTTTTTTTCTCCTCCTCCTCCAACTGACCTTGCAACCCAGAGCTAACCCTCCCTGTCGTCCTGTTTAAGTTGGTGTCTCACTAATTCATTTCATTGTGTAGTTCCTTGTTGCTGCGACTCTGGGCCAGCAAGGGGAGGGTCAGTATTAGAGGCTAGGGGGAAATAGCCAAGACCCCCCTCAACCCCGTCGCCCCTCATTTTCAAATATTCCTTCCCCACCCGCAACCAACCTCCCCTCCTCCAGGCCAGGAGCCAAGGCTGTTAGCACAACTGAAGACACAGGTGGTTTGTCCATCCGTCCGTTTGTTCTGAGGCCCGAGTGCCGACAGCAGACTTCCATCATGAATTTCTTTTTTTAAAAAAAAAATTAAAAAAATTTTTTTTGGTTAGTTAAATCATTGTTGGCATCACCTGCCAAACTGTGTTGCCCAGGATCCTCCTCCCTCCTCTTGCCCTGTTTTCTGGAGTAACTGCTCCTGACGATATCCTCTGCTCCAGTGTAAACGCTGCTCAGTTTTTTGAAGGGTACACACCTCTATCCAGTGCCCAAATTGGGGTGGGGGTGGGGGTTCCCAACAGGTTTTTATGAAGAGGGCACGTGGAGGGGGGGTGTGGAAAAGGCATCTCCATTTTGTGAGTGTTAAGTTTCCCCCCCCACTAACGGTTTTGTATCCCCCCCCCCTTAACAATTCCCTGTTCGGATCTGTGGGAGGGAGTTGTGTGGGGTTTTTCTTTTTCTTTTTTAAATCCCTTGCCCCTTCGAAAGCTGACATCGTGTGACTGTTTCATAACTTATGGTTTTTATATGGTTACATTCATGAGGGAAAAAATAATAATAAAGAAGTTGAAACCACCTCTTTTACTCAAACATATTACTTGCCTGATGGCCTTTAGGGTTACATTTAGAGGGGGGGGCCTTTCCTTGGGCCCAGCCTCACTGCTTGTCTCCCCCCCTCCCCCCCAAAAAAACACCCAACAACTGTGTGTACAGAAGAACAGTGTGGTACAATGTAAGGTGTAGGACTCTCGAACCAGCTGTCAAACCTCACAAAGCAGAACTTACGGCTACACACACAAAAATGAGGTTACTGAGGAAGACATGCTTTTGTTCCATAACACTGTGGCTTTGGACTAGTACAGATACAGTGGTGTTCTCCACAGAGCCGTGCCAAGACATGTTACTGGAGATAGAGAACAAGGCCCCTTGTTCCCACTGCCAGGTACAGAAGTCAATGGGACCGGCAACTGAATTGTTCTCGGACCCAATTGCACTGGCAATGTCTTTAGATTCTTGTTACAAATCCTGTTTTAAGTGGGGAGCCTAGATTATCAAGAAGGTTAACTGCATGCCCAGCTATTCCTTGATTTTAAGATGGAGGGGAAGAATTTGGATCGGGGGACGAATGCCGATCCTGTGGTTGGGAGCCGACACTGCACCTTGGATGCAGGGACCAAAACTCGTTTAAAGTGCCAGAAGAGCTGGACACAGGAATGTCTCCCTCACCTCAAAAGATCACAAAATAGTATGCACGCTGGTGGGAATGGTTGGTTGGTGTAATGAAAGTACAGTGGACCCTCTGGTTATGTTACCTTCGGGTAACGTAAACCTCTGGTTGCGAACGCAGCAACCCTGGAAGTGTATACTTCCGGGTTTCGCTGCACGTGCATGCGCAACATAGAACTGCTTGATTGCGCCATGTGTGTGCGCAGAAGGGCGCCTCCGACGAAGTTTTCGGGATGCAGCCGGGCCTCAGGAATGGATCCCGCTCATATTGCCAAAACCAGATTTTCTTATGACCAATGTAGGCACATGGGTTTTTGTTCTATGGATCTCACACTGGTCTTTGCTTTGGCAGGGGTGTGAAGGAGGCTGAACAGAAGGTGCCGTGGAGACTTCTAGATATTACCAATGGTTTGACTTTGTATAAGGCAACTTCTTGCACTCCTGATTTGCATGCAGGAGGTACCACATTCATTATATGGCATTTCATGGTAAAATGATTACCGGTAGCTAAGCAGACAATGGAGAAAGACCTCTGCCTGTAACAAAGTCTAGCCTATTCTAGCTTTCTGTTTTTGAGTCTAGTAAAGGCAGGCTGGTAGACTGGGCCTATCCTCAACTCTGGTGCCTGGGCAGCTTCAAAAACAAGCTGCATTGGCCTCAGTCTGCAAGGCGACAGGTGAAATTGCCACAACTCTCAGCCCATCACTGGCAGAGCCATCTCCTGAGCTCTCCCCACTCGCGGCTCTGTTGGGGATGTGGAGGCCTGCCCATCCTGGTGCTCCCCCCACTTATGTGGAAGCCAGCGCCAGGCTGGGGGATCCTTTAATTGCTCGGAGGGAAGCAGCAACTGCACACTCCTCAGCCCGAGCAGTTAAAAGATGCAGAGGGAGGAACATGCTGTATCAGCGCTGATGCGGATTTTTTCTCCCTCTGTGCAGTATGAGGGCAGAATGAGATGGTGGTTTCGCACTCACTGGAGGAAGTTGCTAGTAGAGGGACTCTGAAGCGGCGGTTTCACCAGCGATACACCGCTGGGTGAAGCAGACATCACGGTCTGCTCCTCATACCAGTCCTGGATGATATATTATTAATATCGCCCAGGCCTAGAACAAACCCCAGAACTCCACCGGCATCAGCAATTTCAGTGGTATATTGCTGTTGTGCATCATTGAGTCTGGAAACCTGAATGACCTAGAGATTCTAACCTAAACACTGAATTGGCTTTGGTGGTCTTGAGCATGGGTAGGCAAACTAAGGCTTCGGGGGCTGGATCTGGCCCAATCGCCTTCTAAATCCAGCCCGCAGATGGTCCAGGAATCACCAGATGGTCCAGGAATCACCGTGTTTTTACATGGAGTAGAATGTGCCCTTTTACAGTGGTACCTTGGGTTAAGTACGCTTCAGGTTAAGAACTCCGCTAAGAACAGAAATCGTGCTCTGGCAGCGCAGTAGCAGCAGGAGGTCCCATTAGCTAAAGTGGTGCTTCAGGTTAAGAACGGTCCTCCTGAACGAATTAAGTACTTAACCCGAGGTACCACTGTATTTAAAATGCATCTCTGGGTTATTTGTGGGGCATAGGAATTCGTTCATTTAAATTTTTTCCTTCAAAATATAGTCCGGCCCCCCACAAGGTCTGAGGGACAGTGGACCAGCCCCCTGCTGAAAGTTTGCTGACCCCTGGTCTTGAGCTTAACTTCTGCACCACTAAAAGCTGACTCTGAAAGCTCTGGAAGGTTTATGTGTGGCCATGCTAATTTATATAAATGGACTTTTTACCTGTGCCTACTTCTAGTACTCATTCCTGTTCAATATGTATCACTTATAAATGATACCTAGGCTTCAGCTAGTCTGGTAGTGGTTGCCAACCTTTGTGGACCAGTGGGCAGCAGTCACAATATGGTTATGGGGAGAACACAAAATGGCTGCCACATTTAAGAGACAGGAACAAAATGGAGGTGAGGGCCGGTGCCCAGTTCTTGAAGCCAACGAAACGCAGGCGGAGGAAAGGCCATGTTGGTGCAAACACAAACAGAGCAGGAAGAGCAAACAGCCTCTCGTGTCGGTTTTTGAGGGGATATTCACTTGGTCCCTTTTGCAGGTGCCCTAAGAGGTACTTGCAGGCACACTGGCAGCCTTGGCTGTCACACTGGCAAGTTCTGAGCTACCGCCTGCCCTAAAGTGGGGTCCATACATTCAAGAGACCAAACTTTGTTTGAGATTTGGTGGCGTCAAAACCACATCCTTGGATGTGGTCTGTCCCTGCTAATCCTTTAGTTAGCATGTGTGAAGTCCAATTAAATCAGTTGTGTGCCATACATCCATAATTCTGTGAAATCAACATGGGTCCACAGTAGCCACAGTTTGCATATATGTGTAAATAAACTATATATCCTAAAGACACCACAGACTGCTGTGCCTCTCCAAAAGGGAACACAGACCCTGGGTAAAGCATCTGTAACCCCTTGAACCACACAAGAAGATTGGAGTTGTGTGTATTATGTTCCTTGGCTCCTGTAATCTCTGGGGCATTCTTGTTTTTAAGGAGAATGGTGCTTCTCTCTCCCCCTCTTGCTGCCATACCCTGTTCGCTTTTGCAGGAACTGAGGAACTCTGGGACCCGTGGTTCTTGGAAGGACATGTCTCCTGAAATCATTCTCTCTGTGTTCTGCTAGAAAGCCTGCTTCAATAATTCACTGCTCAGAGTATTGTCTGTTCTGATTTAACACTAGTTCTGATCACATCTCACAAGATTGTTCTAAAAACCTGGGCAAGCCTATATGCAGGTAAACAAGGCTGCATAAACCGCTCCAAACATAATTAAGTACGTTTCTCCTGCCACTCAAAATAAAAATCCTGAGGAAGGCAGCATATAAGACGAAATCAAAAGCAACAGTAAAATCTACAAGCATATGCCACAAAATACCAAAGATCATTTTGCTCAACCCCCCCACCCCAAAAACCCCACGTAAAACAACACAAGAGTAAATTTGCATGTATCATTCTTTTGGAAGCACAGTGCATGTGCTCCTATGCACCTATGCACCATGCTCTTTATTGCACATCACTGAATGAGACAGAATCCTTCCATTGCACAACAGCACCCTCCAGTGGGAGGTGCCTGGTTTGGATACAATCTGAAGACTGACTATCTTATCTATCTTATCTATCTATCCATCTATCCACAGAGGGGGGGTGTCTTCCAGCCTTATTGTGGCTCTGTTCCAGGGTGCCAACGCTACTACTTCTCCAGGGGCGCATAGTTCAGCAACTTTTCAATCAAATCCACATGTGACAGGAGCATCCTCCGACAGCAGTAGCGCTTCAGGCCAAGGGCATCCAACGCATCCCTGAGAGAGGGAACGGAAAAATGAGTGGGTGGTCTCAAGATTTTTGCTCTGGATTTTCTCTCTCTCCCTTTCTCTTTCTCCTGACTCGGATTGCCAACCCTCTGTTCCTGCGCCTTTCATCAGCTCTGGACTGGAGACACAGATAAACACCCGTGTCTAGTGTAGTGGGTTAGCCAGTTTTATCCAATTTATCCCACAATCTGAGGGCAGCAGCCCTGTATAGGGAAATGTTTAATGTTTTATTATGTTTTTGTATATGCTGGAAGTCGCCCAGAGTGGCTGCGGCAACCCAGTCAGATGGGAAGGATACAAATAAAACAACAACAACAACTGGAAGGAGTCCGGAAGCCATTTACAGAGTTGAGGGGAAAGCAGACAATTAAAACGTTACAGGTATACTAAAAGTTTTCATCCAGAAAAGTCGTGTAGTAAAAGTTATTATTATCTGTGATAACAGGATGCGGGGCTAGATGGGCCTTTGGCCTGCTTCAGCAGGTCAACAGAGAAAGACAAGGTAGAAATCCTAGAAGATACAGCAAAGAGGCAAACCTGTGGACTCACCCTTCTGTGTATTCCGCCTGCAAGAGGCCCAGGTAGGCTTCCCACTTGTTGCCCACGACTTTCCCGCAGGTGAAGCACCGAACTGGGATGATCATTGTGAGGTGGCCTAAAAAGGAATATATTTTGGGGAGGGAGAAACAGGAAGAGAGGCAAGTCACCCAGGCTTCCTCTCTTCCCACCAAACCTTCCTGGGCTTCCTAGCTATTCTTAGTTTACAGCAGGGGCCCCCAACTTGAATAAAATACTGTGGGGGTCCAGGTAAGTCCCACCCCCTCATAATTGATCACACAATGCACCCACACCGTTTGAATGGGAATACTCATCAACTTTGGGGGCGCCCAACACCTCAAATATTTTATTGTGAGGGACTCCAGGTCCCACCAACCCCAGCTGGCCTGTCCAATGGCCAAAGGTGATGGAAGCCGTAGGGCGCCCCCCACCCCGTCATCATCATCATCCAGCCACGGATTAACTGCTCTTGCTGCAAAGGCGATCGGGTGGGAAACCCCCCCCCAGCTCTTAGGTTAAGGCCACGCCCTCTTCCTCGGCTTTTACGCATGTAAACAACTTCAGGGAAGGCTGAAATTCAACAGGTGCTGCTTCCCTCTGTTACTGCGTCTTCCCCACTCTCCCTACAAGCTTCACCGGGTGAATCTCTGCCTCTCGCGCCCTTGTAGCCGTCCCGAACAGCCTTCCGCTCCCCTAAGCGCTCCCCCCATTCCTGCTTCCACCTTCGGGAAGTGGGGGCGGCCCTCGCCCTCCCCGGATCTCTCACTCCCCACTCCCCGGCCCCACACACCCACTTTCTGCCGGCCTTCTCCCGCCAGCTCGGCGCTCCCCAGACCTCCCTCCCATTTGCCATCTTTCCCCCTCGCCCTCCTCCCTGGCCGACCCCCTTCTCCTTCTCCCCGCCGCTCCCCACCTTCCTCTCGGCCTCGGCCGCCTTCCTCTCTCCCGGGGGTCCCTCGTGGTTCTGGCGCAGCAGCGAGGCCGATGGCGGGCTTCTTCCGCTGCCCGCAAGAGGGAGACACCAGCGCCGCCGCGGCAGCAGCTGCAGGAGGAGGAGCCCCGACGGCGGCGACGCCCCTTCCTAGCGGAGCCCAAATTTATTCCCCTTATAAGCAGCATCGATCTGCAAGAGGGTCATCTTGCTAACACCCTCGGGATCTTCGCGTTTATCCAAGTTTTTTTCTTTCTCTCCGCCCCTCTTTCTTTCTTTCTTTCTTTCTTTCTTTCTTTCTTTCTTTCTTTCTTTCTTTCTTTCTTTCTTTCTTTCTTTCTTTCTTTCTTTCTTTCTTTCTTTCTTTCTTTCTTTCTTTCTTTCTTTCGATTTTCGCGTTCTTTCTTTCTTTCTTTGTGTAACATCCCGCCTGAGGAAGAATTCTGGAGAACTCTGAAGTTTCCTTGCTAATTTCATACATTTTGCTTGGCCCTAATAAAAGGCATTTGCCCCCAAAAATGGATTTTTTGCGTATGCGGTTTAAATTTTGAGAGTGATGCGCAATCTCTCTCCCCGAGATAATGATACCTGGCCTGCCTTACAGGGTTGTTGTAAAGATTGTGGAATATTTATATATAGGGGGTTGATAACAGCCACCATCTCAAACAGGGGTTTATTCCGAGGTAAAGTTCCTCTCTTGTGAAATCCTGAGTGCTGCCCAGTTACTTTGCTGTGCCCCCGTTCCCCGCATCTATTTGAAAATAAACTTTCTGTCTTCCACATGGGGGTCTTCATATTGCAAAGCGCACGGCTTCCCCCAAACAATCCTGGGAACTGTAGTTTACCCCTCACGTGGCTACAATTCCCAGCACCGTCCATAATTCTTTTGAAGGAGAGAATGTTATTTAAATGCATGTGGTGTGCAGGCAGTGGAAAGGGTGAATCAGGATTGAATGGAGGTGGGCTGGAATTTTGACGTGTGAACGCTGCTGGAGAAAACTCGTGTGCACGGGGTGCACAAAACCCACAATAAACACCCACTTGGAAGCCGGCAATGTGGAAGGTACAGAAGCGAAGTACTTTGCTCCCGAAGTTGCTCCCAGAGTAAACTACTTCTGCACAACAGGAGGTGCTCTCTCGGAAGTGCTTTGAGCAGAGTTGGAAATCTGAGGCTGTCACGTGCAGCCTTTGTTGGCGTTTGCTTAGAATTTAGACTTGGAAGGGACACAGAGGGTCATCTAGCTGAACCCCCTGCAATGCGGGAATCATAGAATCATAGAATCATAGAGTTAGAAGAGACCACAAGGGCCATCCAGTCCAACCCCCTGCCAAGCAGAAACACCATCAAAGCATTCCTGACAGGTGGCTGTCAAGCCTCTGCTTAAAGACCTCCAAAGAAGGAGACTCCACCACACTCCTTGGCAGCAAATTCCACTGTCGAACAGCTCTTACTGTCAGGAAGTTCTTCCTAATGTTTAGGTGGAATCTTCTTTCTTGTAGTTTGAATCCATTGATCCGTGTCCTCTTATCAGGAGCAGCAGAAAACAACTTTTCTCCTTCCTCTATATGACATCCTTTTATATATTTGAACATGGCTATCATATCACCCCTTAACCTTCTCTTCTCCAGGCTAAACATACCCAGCTCCCTAAGCCGTTCCTCATAAGGCATCGTTTTCAGGCCTTTGACTATTTTGGTTGCCCTCCTCTGGACACATTCCAGCTTGTCAGTATCCTTCTTGAACTGTGGTGCCCAGAACTGGACACAGTATTCCAGGTGAAGTCTGACCAGAGCAGAATACAGTTTGTGGTCTACCAAGACTCCTAGATCCTTTTCACATGTACTGCTCTCAAGCCAGGTGTCACCCATCCTGTATTTGTGCCTTTCATTTTTGTTGCCCAAGTGTAGTACTTTACATTTCTCCCTGTTAAAATTCATCTTGTTTGCTTTGGTCCAATTCTCTAATCTGTTAAGGTCATTTTGAAGTGTGATCCTGTCCTCTGGGGTATTAGCCACCCCTCCCAATTTGGTGTCATCTGCAAACTTGATCAGGATGCCCTCAAGCCCATCATCTAAGTCATTGATAAAGATGTTGAATAAGACTGGAATAAGAATCTTTATGCCCAACGTGGGGATGGAACCCACAACCCTGAGATCCAGTCTCTGCAACCATGTTTCAACACCCTCCCTCCCGCTGGGGGCATAATTTAGAAACGACTCGAAAGCAGAAAGAGAAGTTATTCTCCAATCCCATACAAGTCTACACCGAAGTAAGTCTCATTGAGTCCAATAGGACTTGCCGTACTGAGACAGGAATGGAACAGAATCCGGAGCCACACGCTTCTGATGTTAATGCGATACAACTGAGTCGCTTTTCATTGTCCTTTTTTGAGGGGGAGGGGGGAATGTTTAAACAAGAACGGGGGGTTCAAATCCGACTGGATGTCTTTGTCTCGAATAGAAACCCGTTTCCCTCCCAGAGCCCCCTGGGCTCCACCCCACAGTCTCAAACACGCCCCTCCATTACTGCCCCCCCTTTCTCCCCTCCCATTTCCTTCCCCCTGTCCCGTGCTGGAATTTGCTCCCCCTCCCTTTCCATCCTGCATCCCATCAGAGGACAAGCAACTTGGAAGAGGTCTAGGTGTCTGGGAGGCGGGATCCCGCCCCAAATCCCCACTCCCGCCCCAAAGTCTCCTGCCCCAAGACCAAGGTGAGGGGCGCACGGAAATGTATTTATGATGGGGGGCGGGAAGGGATGTGTCGAACCAGGGATATAAAAAGTATAAAAAGCAGGAGGAGACTCCCTCAGAGGGAGGGGATGATTTCTGCTGTATTGCAATATTTTTCTGGGTCCCATAGAACTGATTCTGCCCACCCCAAAGTCTCTTACTGCAAGATCAGGGGGGCAGGGAGAGATTTGGCAGCTGTAGTTAGTTACTTCTCTCCAGAGGTATTGGTACTTTGTTAAAAGAAAGACGAAAGAAAGAGATCCAAAGGCTCCTTTCATGTTATTTTGCTTTTCTCCCCTTTGGTTCCCCACCCCCCTTTAGGGAAATAATTTAAGGGACAGCGGGAATGGTGTGTGTTTTAAAAGCCCATCACAATTTTATGGGTTATTTACTGTAAGGAGTATATTCGACCATTTCAGATCTGGGAATTTAACATTCTTGTTAAATCCAGAACGGTAGGGGGTGGGGAGGTTTGGATCTAGAATTGGGAAGGTGGGTCTGGAATGTGGGGTATGTTTTATTTCTACAGAATTGGGCTTTGCTGAAAAAATGAAAATGGAACTCTGTCGTGAGTGGCAAAAAGGCAAGGAATGAGGGTAAGGGTGGGGTGAGGTGGGGTAGCTTTAGCAGGAAAGACCTACAGGGCGGGGTGCGTTTGGCTAAGGAAAACTTGGCAATTTCTTTTTACGTGGTCTGGGAATAAACATTGCCCGTTTTATTTCTCCCCTTCATGCGCCTTCATCTTCAGCACACATGATAGCAGGAGATGTGTTGCCCTACAGGAAATCTGTAATCTGGGCCTGGACAAGGGGACTTTCCCACCCCCCAGTTCATTTGTTGTTTATTTATTTAGCCTCCCATAAATCAGATAATTTACCCGCTCCCCCCCCCCCCCCGCGCACCACTTCCTTAGCTGCTTCGTCTGAAGGGGATAAATCAACGTTTTATGTATTTCCAGTTATTTTCCTAAAAAATAAAATTAAACAGTGTTCTACTCTTAGTTGTTTTGATACTTAAAACATGGTGCGCTCTCCATTTAAATGGGACAAAAATAAATAAATAAAACGGTTCCCAGGCTTGACTGCATTCGTAATTCTTATTGCAGTCATTTTCAAGAGGAGGTGGGAAACAGGCGAGCCTTTAAAGTTAAAAGTACATAAATACGGCATTGTTCTTTTTAAAAAGCAGAGTATATGAACATTGGGAACCAAAAATAACTCCCTCCATTTTGATGTCCAGAGGTTACGATTGAAGGTTGTTGTTGTTTGTGGGGAAGATTTTGCCATTCTCTTGACAGTCCTCTCAACTTTTTTTTGGTTGTTAGGGAGCTGTTTGGATTCAAACTTCCCTCAGTTCTGCCTGAATACACAGTTCCCTTGCTACTGGCATGATATAGAAAGAACATAAGGGGCCATTGCTTGCACGCCCTGCCCCTCAAAAATTCAAAACTACGTCTAATCATTGCCCGGAAGCATCTTTATTTCTGACCAGCCTACTGATTCTGCACACTTTAGAAGCAACAGTGAGACAGGGCTGTGTAGTGGTTAGACTGCTGGGGCTATCTTCAGGGAGAGACCTGAGTTCAAATCCCACCTCAGCCATGAACTTCCAGCCAGAACTTAGCCTAGCGTACCTCACAGGGGGGTTGCTAGGATGCAATTGGTGAGAGCCCTTTAGTCACCCTTTGCTTTTTGAATAACATAAACAAAAGTTTGTACAAAATTGTACAAACCAATGTGCCAGGCCTGAAGGCCATAGCCACCAACTTGTTTACTTTGATTAAAGAGGGCGGTGAGCATTTAAAATTTTCAATATGTCCAAATACCATTTCTAATGCTAACCAGGCCTTGACCTGCCCACCCTCCCAGTTAGGCCAAGGAATTTTACCTCAGCCTGTTCGTTTGGGGTCTCCCAACTCTGAAATGCTCGTTTTTGTCTGAGGAAAGGCTTCCTTTCATATAGATTAGCCTAACCACAGTTTGGCTGAAGAGGCAAAGGGGGTGGGGACATTTCCCTGAATTTTTTCAGTGAGAGAGACTTCATTTTATTTCATATTGTGTGAGCGACACTGAGTAACACCAGCTTAGTAGTTCTTAATTATAAAAGTTGTATCCTATCACTCCTCCAAGGGGATCAAGGTGGCATACATAGTTCTCCCTCTTAATTTTTTTGTTATTATTTGAATTTAAAGGGAATAAAATATGAAAAACTCCAATAAATTGCTTGTGGGATCCAAGCAGACTTTTTCACCTTCCCTCTCCTCCTCTCTCTAGCTTCCTTGCAATCCCAAACCCCACAGAGCAAATTAGGGGAAGGGGAGGAAGCTGCAGGGGAGACGAGAGGAGGGTGGAATCCTGTTGCATGGACAGCTTGGGATATATCACTTCATTTTTGTCATAGGGGACCAGGATTGCCTATGAATTTCTGCCAACTGTATTGTAAATGCTCATGTATGAACGTTCCAGAATCACAGCATGTTTTCTTTTTGCCTCCCCCCCTTCCAGACACATCCACCATGGGGGTCAGCCGTGGCTGCTTGCTGTGCGTTAAAGTGAAGATGTTCGTCTTCAACCTCATCTTCTGGGTGAGTTGCAGCGGGTCTGTGCACCTCCCCTCTGACAAGGTTCTGTGAAGGTCACAAAATTCTTCATCGGATAGCCTTTCCGTCTACATCTGACCTGGGGACTCCCAGGATTAGTGGGAAGGGCTTATGGGCCTGTTATTGATGGCAGAGCATTTCTCTTTTAACAAATAAGTTGCCTTACAGGTTTGTAAGGACAAACAAGATGGAAAGTGCATTTGTGTGTTAAAAACGCTGTCATTTTATAGCAAACCAAAAATCTGCCTGTAGACTGCCTGAGAGACCCCGCTCTCCACTATTGGCTGAACCGCTTGTGATGTCATGGAAGTTTCATCGGCATTGTAACTACCAGGGTGGGCAGGGGGGTGTCAGCAACAGAATGTTGACAGCTGCTTTATTTGTTCCAATAAAAACTTGGCACAGGATTGGGAGTCAGGAGGAACTAGGTCTTGTTTGTAGGAAGGGGCTGAACTGAGAGCTTTTGCCAGCCGCAAAAGTGGGAGACTGAGTGGAGACTCAGCCGATGATCTCTTCCACAACAGCATCCTGGACGGAGGGGGGGGGGAGGTGGTACCATCAGGGGTGGGGAACCTCAGGTCATGCACATCTCTCCAGACCTCTCTCTAGCCTTGATCTTCACCCTCCTCTAGTGATTCTACGTGCCTGGCATGCCAGTGTCTCCGAACTGTGATAATAGCTCTTCTTGGTGTGAGCTTGCCTTCTCTCCCCATAGCTCGGCGGCTGTGGGGTGCTCGGTGTGGGCGTATGGCTGGCCGTGACCCAGGGCCGCTTCGCCACCTTGTCGTTCTCGTTCCCGTCTCTGTCGGCAGCAGGGCTTTTCATGGCGACTGGAGCCATCATCATGGTTGTGGGCTTCCTCGGATGCTTGGGGGCGGCCACAGAGCACCGCTGCCTCCTACTGACGGTAAGAGGTATCTCTCCACTGGGTGTTACACTGGGGGGGGGCGGGGTGTGTGTGTGTGTGTGTGTGTGTGTGTGTGTGTGTGTGTGTGTGAGAGAGAGAGAGAGAGAGAGAGAGAGAGAGAGAGAGAGAGAGAGAGAGAGAGAGAGAGAGGGACTCACTGGTGCAGAGGTGTCTAACGAGATCTTCGGTAGGGGAAGGTGTCCGGCAGAGAAATTGGTAACTGACTTAATTCAAAGCAGAGTTTCTCTACAGAACCTATGTTAAGTGCCAGAATGCTCAGCCCTGTGATATGCAAAATGATGCACAGTGTGCTTTAGAGCATAGGCAGAGTGCAGTCATCAGTAGGAAGCAGAAAAGTGCTTTTCTGAGATGTTGTGGACAAGATGGGGTCCAAGAGGTGCATTTTTCTGTGCATAAAACCATTGGCAGCAGTGACATAACTTCGCTTGTGGGACATCTTGCTTTAGATATGTTGTTGTTTTCAACTTTACTTCCTGATTGTGACTTGGCTGGCTGGCTTGAGCGATGCAGAGCTGTGGGCTCTGCATGTATCTTTCAGCCATGCCAGTGATCTCTGCTTGCGGCGGCAACTTGTGCTATTCATTCAACTGTGGGTGGGTGGGAGGAAGGAGGGCTTGCAGGGTTAGTTGAACCAGAGGGCCTGATTGCATGTATGTGATCCTGTGACTGCAATCAAGTATGGAGCAGAGGGGGGGGTGCAGTAGGAAGTGGGGGCACACTTTGTTCAGAGATGCACACATCTGTAAACACAAAACCGTGTTGTATGAGGCTTTCTCCTTCTCTCTGGGATTGCTGATCTGGGTATCTCTCTTCCCTAGTTCTTCCTGGTCCTCTCCACCCTCTTCCTCCTGGAGCTGGTTGGGTTGCTGGTTTTTGTCACCTGCAGGGACAAGGTAAGGACCTTCCTCACCCGTTATGTAGAATGAGGATGGTGAGATCCAGCTCATTTGGGCAACCTGCAGTCTGCAGGCCACGTGTAGCCATCACAGGCCTGCAGTGCAGCCCACGCCCCTTGCCACTGCTGAGTGCAGCCCTGTGCTCCTTTCCCCTGAAAAGGAGGCTTTGCATTTTAGCAAGAGATCTAAGGGGGCAGTTCTCAAGCTACCACTGTGCTGCCCCCAGGTCACCAGGGGTTTGTAATGCAAAGCTTGAGACACCCTGGTACAAGGTAGTTTACTTAAAGATGCCATTATAATACTTATTGGCAGCTCCCTGTAGCACCCTTGCTCTTAACAGATGAGTGTGCAGAGAGGAAACTGATTCAAACCATAAGCCTGTCCAGATTCTTGTGGAATGAGGAAAGAGTCCATTGTATAGACCTCATGAATCATCATCCTGCACCTCCCCACCACACCCCATATACTTCTTCAAACTTTGGGGTCTGCCAAGCCTGCTGATACCTTCCACTTGTTAATGGATGGTGCCATTTTTGGCTACATTAGGCTCTACAGTCAGACATTGAGTTTGCTTGTATCATGTATATGGAACAGTTGCAGCGTGGATAAAGTTATTTGAGTTACATGCTTTCTTAAGATAGCAGGTTTTAATTCATCCTTGGAATTTGGAATATTGCACCATTTCATTTAGGGTGGTATCTTCCAGAAAGAAGTCTGGAACCCACGGAATTAGGAAGTGAGGGAAAAGAGAAGGGAAGTTCAAAAAAGAGTGGGGGCTGGACTTCAAACTGTTGGAGTGAACTGTTTGGCAAAGTCTCCAACCCTAACTTGAACATTGGAGGGCTTCCTGCTGCTACGCCTCCGGTTTGGAGAAGTTTAGAAGAAAAATGGTAGGGCAGGGTTTCCATCCAACTTTGAACAAGCACCATGAGGGCTGTGTTCGCACCACCAAACCGAAGTAACAATCTAGTCTCTGCATCACTCTTATCATCACACACACGGGTGCTGCTGGTCCATTGGGTGTGCTTATTTTGTCCTTTCTCTAGTTTGATAGATATGCCCAGTCCAATCTGAAGGAAGGACTTCAGCTGTATGAGACAGAGGGAAATGTGGGTTTAACCAGAGCATGGGACGTTGTGCAGAATGAGGTGAGTGTCACACAAACACACACACACACACACACACACACACACACACACACACACACGTTTACAGTACTTCCAAATGGTCACCAGCCACATCCCAGCAAATTCAGGCTGCACAACTAAAGCTGATTTTGAGTTCTTGCGCAACAAACCCACTTCCCTAATAGATTGGGATTTTTTTTTGCAACAAAGAGGTGGGGAAAAGGCAGTAGGAAGTGTGGGATGGCGCTTGCATCATGCATTGCCATCTAATCTGCCCACAAACAGGTCATCTGGAAGCGAATTTAGAGAGCTAAGAAACAGGCAGGGAGATTTTCCCACTTTAAGCATCCTCATCCCATTTTGGAAGAGCCCCCCCCCCCCCCATGTGAGACTGATTTCTCCCCTTGCTTTCCAGTTTCGCTGCTGTGGGGTGCAGAACTACACAGACTGGTTTGAGGTCCGCAACAGAACGTGGGTTCCCGAGTCCTGCTGTTTGCAGCAAAGTGACACCTGCCAAGTGGACAGCACCAGCTGGTGGAAGGAGGTGAGACGCAGCAGGAGTTGCCCTCAAGGAGCAGAGAACCCCCTACGGCTGGCTGTGGTTTCCAAATTGGGTTGTCTGCTGACCCTCCTCCAGGAATGCTTGTGTCCTGAGCAAGTGGCAAGTGGCTAAATGCAGGGTCCGATTACCAAGGCCAGCCTGCACTAAAACCCTCCAGCAGACCTCTCTCTCGAAGCTGTTGAGGTTGAGAGGGCCTTTGACACTCTGACCTGCGACAAAAGTTTCAGCTTCTGGCTTTTGACCCTAGATTCTCATCTCCCTCTCTAGACTATACACCACACTCAAAATTACTTTTGTGCTGTTCTAACTTCATGGCTTATCCCAGTGAATCCTGAGAATTGTCAATCAAGGAGGTGCTGAGACCTCTCTGTTTTTAACATTTTGTGCATTAAATGTTGAGATGTCTCAGGAGGGAGGGAGGGAATGATGAAACCAGAGGGGGGAGGGGTTCCTAGTATTTGATGGCCTACAGACCAGCACATGACTTTTATGAAGCCCCCCAAAATTTCAAGACTAGCTATTCTTGTGTGTCTTCTTGCCCTTAGCAAAATGCAATAAGATCCTTTGTGGATTGCTTTTCCTGAGGAAAGCGGCCTAGCCCAGTCCTCTTCTGATGTTTCAACCCAACTGAGTTTTGATGAAAGCTGCAACGAAATCTTTGAATTATATAATAATAATAATAGTAATAGTAATAGTAATAATTTATTTATACCCCACCCATCTGGCTGGGTTTCCCCAGCCACTCTGGGCGGCTTCCAACAAAATATTAAAATACAATAGTCAGTCAAACATTAAAAGCTTCCCTAAATAGGGCTGCCTTCAGATTTCTTCTAAAAGTCTGGTAGTTGTTTTTCTCTTTGACATCTGGTGGGAGGGCGTTCCACAGGGCGGGTGCCACTAACGAGAAGGCCCTTCATTACTCCATTAATGCTGCTTCTCAAAGCTAGCGTGTTAATTTTACTCATCTTTTTAATTGTGAGATTTTCTTGCTCTTTTTTTTGAGCAGGATAGCATATCTGCTTTATGATTTTCAAAACGTTAGGTTGTTTATACTTAAAAGTCGCTAATGAGAAGCAGGCTATAAATATATTTTGGGAAAAACAACAACACCTAGTCCAGGCTGTAGTGTGGATACATCCTATTTAGTTATATTCCTCCCTTCCCCAATATATTTTACTCTCAAAAGACTTACATAAAAAGAGAGTGGCAGTTGGCCTATTAGTGTGATCAGTTACCAGCCTGGGCTGCTACAGCTTTAACGATATAGGCAAATTAGAACAGGTTCAGAAAAGAGCACTGAAGATGACCAGCTGTATGGAAAATAATCCTTCTGGGAAGAAAGGTTGAAGGAACCGGGTATGTTTATTCTTTTTAGACTGAGAGGGGTGTGTGTGTGTAATAGCCCTCTTCGAGGAGAAGTGCCATCACATAAAGCAGAGGCAGGGAACTTCGGGGTCAAATGCAGCCTGTCTGTTGAAATTCATCCCTCACTGGTGCTGCTTCGAGTGTTTTTGCCTGACTGTAGTACGTCCTTGAACTCTCATAATGCCTGTTGCTTGTCTGGATGGAGGACAGAGAGGGGTGACTGTGCAGGAACCAGTCTACTTACTGTACAGTGGTAAAATTTACCTTCACTCCTTCACCCATCCTAGCCTGCAGCTCCCAGCTAGTTGCCAAGAAGAAAATGCAGCCCTCATGCTGGCAAAGGTTCCTGATGCAGAAGAAAGGCTTGTTCACTTCTGCCCAGTGGATCAGAAGGGGGGGACACTTAAGTTATAGGAGATGATTTGGGTTGAATATTCAGTTTAATATTCAACCCAAATATTCAACTGACTGATGGCAAGCGCAGTTCCACAATGGAACAAATGACCCAGAGTTCCTACTAGAAACAGCTTGCATGTTAAATAAACGTTAGATTAAATGGAAGATGACACTTTTTGGGTGCACAAGAATGTGACCAACCCAGATCAGAGGCACTGCCTCTTCTTGCCAGTTCTCTCTGGTGACCATGTTTGTTTTGTGTTTATTCCCCTAAAGCCCTGTTACGAGAAGGTGAAACGCTGGCTAGGAGAGAACATCTCAGCCATGGGCATATTCGCCGCCTGCATCATTGTTGTCCAGGTGAGCAGGAAGGAACAGCTATGGGAGGGGACATGCCTGACCTGAGCAACTGCTGAGGCCGCTCTGGTGCAACAACGCACGTGCCACCCATTACCATCAACACAAGATGGTGGGGTTGTCTGCAAGGGACCACAGAATAGGATGCAGCTAGGGCAGGAATTCTTTCCAACACTGGCCATGGTCCCACAGGGAGTAAATAAATAAATTGGAAGCAACACATAAGCTGGTCCAATCTGTGCTTTCACAAGGCATCCCCCTTCAGGAGAGAAGAATGCCCAGGAGGATGGTTTCCTGATTGGGAAAAGACCATGTAGAAGCTCCCGCTGCTGCCTCTGCCACCTCCAGTTTGTACAAAATGGGCCAAGAAGCAGGTGACTGGGAAGCCAGGGCATTGGCTCATTTAGTACCGTCTACGCAGTTAGCCAATATGGGGCCTTTTAGAAGTTGTGGACTACAACTCCTGTCAGCCCCAGGCAGCATGGCCAGAGGTCAGAGGTGATGCGAATTGTAGTCCAAAATATCTAGAGGGCAGCCCATTGGCTACACCTGGTCTACACTGACAGGCAGCAGCTCTCCAGCCTTTTAGACAGCCCTGCTTGGAGATCCTGGGTCAGCGTTCCTACATTTTAGAGGCAGTGGTGAGGAGGGGAGTTCAGGAGGCAACATCTTAATTCCAATATTGTTAGGAAGTGACATGCTGGGCTGGGACTCTTCCGCCCCCACTTTTTTTGTTGTCCGTCTGACCTGATTTATGTCTCTCCAGGTCTTGGGCATCGTTTTCTCCATGCTGATGTACTGCCAGGTGCGGCGGGCGGAGAAATACTATGACTGAGCCCCATCCAAGTACATTCTTCATTCCTCCGTCTTGGTGGCTCAGAAGCAGCACCAAAGGGATTCCTAGCTCCTTTAGGGCACCCACTCTCCCTTGCTTTCTCTCCCTTTCTTCTTTATTTGAGAGCCTTAGGCCTTTTGCTAAAGACCATTCCTGCCATTTGGCTCATGCCAGATCTGCTGGGAGATGAAGATAACCCCCTTCCCTCTGAAGGACCTCGTTTTTTGCTAAATCTTTTATTGTGCATACCTCTTTTCAGGCCTAGAGTGGGATTATATTACCTTTCATCTTAGCCTACATAATCCCATCCCCACCCCTATATTTTACATTGTGACCCTGACACCCCCCCCCCGCCCTTTGCCATTCAATCTTGTTGCTTTTGTATATAACAGAACTATACCAAGCACCAATAAAGCAATTAACCCCTTTATTTTCTGCTGCACATTTGTATTTTGGGCTAGGGGTGAAAAGTGACAACTGCTCAGAATTCTTTATACTAACTCTCCATCAGCCCAAATGGCAAGTGATTTTATGAACGAGGCGATCTCCTCTTTGAGGGAGAGGGATATAAACAGAAGAAGGAAAATAGATAATGGAGCATGCTTCTCCCCCTCCTGTTTTGCTCCGCTCACATGTCTGGATGAAGGTAACTGGTGGTTACAGGAAGAGGTCTTCCACAAAGGCCTGCCATCCCACCTTCTTTCTGGAGATGCAACTCTCCCCCCCCCTTCTAACTCACTTCCTGTCAATCAGACAATACAGCAAAAGAGTTGGTAAAAGACAGCTTTTTTTTAATTATTATTCTTAATATTGGCTTGTAGGTTTGCAGGAAGGAGAAAAAAAATACATCCTCTCCCTTCCAATTCACCAATCATCTTTGGACAAAAATAGAGGGCCAGGGCCACAAAGCGCCCTTGAAAAATCTGATACAAAAGTATTATGCTGGGGCAGCGAGGGGGTGGGTGGGAGATAAACGGAGGGGTGTAGGTGACTCCTAGAGCCGCTTTTACATCCCGCATGCCGTGAGAGCAGCCCCACCTTTGCACCACCCCTACCCCCAAGCCCCCCAAGAGGGAAGAAAGGACCCTGAAGTATCGCTCCTTGAAATTGGGAGAGAGCTATGCATGGGGAGGTGGGGGGAAGCACAAAACGACAGGATTCCTTCCCCCACCATTGCTGCCCTGCTCTATAAAGGGTCAGTTAGGTCAAGTGTATAGACAAACCCAGCTTATGTGCAAAGGATATTTTAAGACACTTATTTTGGGAGGAAGAAAGCAAAAAAGGGGGGGCCTCGGGGAACTGACCAAGGGAACCCACCGCAGCGGTAGATTGGAAGGGTTGATGGTGGTGGCAAGAACAGATATGGAGGTGTATTTGTTGTCAGTATCCATCCGTAGTGTTCCATTTCCCTCTTCTATGTGTCAGGGACCCCTCTCAGAAAAAACAACAACTGTACTTCCTCAATTAGATAGGATAGAAGGGGAAAGTGGGGCAGAATTTCTGGCGTGGAGAGAACGGGAGGCAATTGGACCCTCCACCCCAGCTGTAGTGTAGAGATTGAGGTCATCACTTTAATTTAAAGCTTGTGGGAGCTCAGGAAGGGTAGGGTGGGAAAAGAGACGGGGGTGGGAATTCGAGCTGAATGGCTTGAGGGGAGCTTCCAACCCTGTCCACCGATTTGGATGGGGGGGGGGAGGGAGGAGAAATAAAAGGGCACAAACTGAGGAAGGGGCGGGACAAAGGGCCACCAGATCCATTAGTATTTCCGCTGTAGCTTCTGGAAGTCGCTCGTGTTGAGGCGCGGCCGAGGCAGGTCCCCAAACATCTCTGTGCCATCTGACACCCTCAGCACCAGAGCTCGCATGCTGGCAGCAATTTTCTCCAGGTCGGGGGATGAATGCTGTATTGAAGAGCAAGGGAGGGGGAGACAGGTGGAGAAGTCTTCGTTATTTGTTCTAAATATTTACGCAAGTCAGCAAAACTAGATCGCGCCCATCCTACATCTAAATTCAGATCTCTACCTAGAAGAGCTTTTCAACAGAAGCACCCACTGGATGTCTGGCCACCCAACTTCCAAAGGCTATGCATTCTACTCTAAGATGCACAACTCCAAATTGAGACTCCATATATTTCTTTTCTTCTCTGTTGTCAATGCTTATAACACAGAACAATATAAAGGCACCAGGGCAGCGCGCGACAGAATTGAGCACCTTTAAAAAAATAATTAAAAATGACAGGTCAATCAAGGATGCTTTAAGCCACCGTATAGGCCTGGTGGTATAAGAAGGTATTCCAGAAACACATGAAAGTTAACAGTGTTTTTTTTTGGGGGGGGGGAGGGCGGGTCTCCAAAATCTCTGCTGGAAGTGTGTTCCACAGCATGGGACTGGACACTAAATGCCCAACTCCTAGTGGAAGCCATTTGGCCCTTTGTAACCCAAGATACACCCGCTTCCTTGAGATCCTTCACCTACTTTGTTTTCTGGGTCTCACTAGTTGCAAGCAGCTCCAGCACCCAGGCAGCCCCCTAAGTCTCCCTCTTCTCCATCAAACCAGTCTCAGGCGTTATCCTTTGCTCAAGCGCCATTAAAAAAACAACACCATTGCTGATTTTCGCATAAAGTACACACCACACAATTGTCTGCCAGTCATGAGGAGGGTGAAAGGGCTGTGGAGGACTTACAGGCGAAACTCGAAAAATTAGAATATCGTGGAAAGGGTCATTTCTTTCAGTAATTCAACTTAAAAGGTGAAACGAATATATGAGATAGACTCATGACATGCCAAGCGAGATATGTCAAGTCTTTATTTGTTATAATTGTGATGATTATGGCGTACAGCTGATGAGAACCCCAACTTAACAATTTCAACTTTGGGGTTTTCATCAGCTGGACGCCATAATCATCACAATTATAACAAACAAAGGCTTGACATATCTCGCTTTGCATGCCATGAGTCTATCTCATATATTAAACTCCAGTAGCTAATGAAAACAGTTGCTTACATAAATGGACTTTTCCACGATATTCTAATTTTTCGAGTTTCACCTGTACAGGCCTCACCTCGCTCACTTCCGACTTCTCTCCCGTTGGCCACGCACATTCAAAGCCTATCTTTGCAATCGTAAGAACTTGATTTTTAAAGAAAGCAAAGAAAAGCTGAGACTCCTTGCCTGCTGAATTAACACAAACGACATTCGTTTCTGTGCATTCAAGCTGCAGCCACAGGATATGCACAGCCCCAGACACTTACAAAAGCTACAGTGACACCTGTAGGAACTTTGGGTGTGTGGACTTTTTGCAAATGTGGCCCCAGCACCTTTCCAGCAGGGACCCTTCCACCCTGCTGGAAGATGTGTTTTTTCTGGAGCTTACCCACCAGCCGAACCCTACACACCTGTCTTAAAAAGGAAGGGGGAGAGCTCTGGAGTGTACCCCCCCCCAATATGTCTGCCTTTCCAATACACACATTCTCAGTTCCTACCCACCTTGCTGTTCTCTTCGTCAGAGGATCGCATCTCTTGCCGTTGCTCCTTGAAGCCCCAGATAGGCACTGAGACAGGCAGGGACTTGGCATACTGATGGCTGAGGGGTGGAGGGGCTGTCTGGCCAGGAGCCTCCTCACTTAGACTCCCATCTGGGAGAGAGAAATGGGGGGAGAAAAATGGGTCAGAAGGACAGAAGGAAATAAAAAAGAAATGAACCATCAGAAAGCATCCTCCTCCCTAGCTACAGGAGGGAAGGGATAACATCACTTTCACAGGAACTATGCTCCCATTTATTTTGAATTCCTAAAACTCACTAAAGCAGTGTTTCTCAAACTTGGGTCCTCAGATGTTGTTGGACTACAACTCCCATAATCCCTGACCACTGGTCCTGCTAGCTGGGGATGATGGGAGTTGTAGTCCAACAACAGCTAAGGCCCCAACACTGCACTGAAAAGGTGTGTTTTTTACAGACAAGTTTTGTTGTTTTACAGCACCCCATGAAACCTCCAGCTTTTGTTGTCATAGCATGCACCTGAGAAGGAAGGTTCAGTTTTGGCTGGGAGAGGCCTGAAGAGAGACTCCACTACAGAAAGCTAGGCATGCATGTTTCAAGCAAATGTCTCCTTCCTACTGTATAAAGTCCCTGACATGCCTCCTTTATCATTTGTAAATTTAGCAGTAACAAAAGAGTGTTACTGCTCCCTTCTGGACTCCCTTCTGGAAGTGTTCAACCAAGATAAAATCTCCTAAATGTTACTCCTTTCCTTTGCCCACCAGTTCTTGCAATTACTAGATCAAGTAGTTCCCAATGGCCTGAGGCTCTTGTCAGAACAGCCCAACATATTTGCTTATCTCTTTTCCCTACCTCACCTGGACAGCAAAATTAGATGCATCTCTAGAAGCTGTTTTGCAAGGTTTTTTTAGACAGACTCTTCCCGGCTTGCCTTACGGTTTGTAAGATGAACATGGAGCTTCCATGTTCCAAGGCAGTATCTCCAAGTCTGTTGCCGGGTGCTACATCTTAAGAGGTTATGTGATATTTGGAGCCAAGTTATCAGGAGGTGGTCTGCCCACTTGCAAGCTTTCCCGAGACATCTGCTTTGACTTTGCTGGAGGTAGAACAAAAGGACTATGGGGACATTTGGCTGGGAAAGGCAATCTGTTTGTCATTAGGATGCACATAACTTCTGCTGCCACCTCCCTTCAAAACCCTGGTAGAATAAAAAAAGTTAATGAATGTATGAAGCAACAGAGCCCTACTCCTTGTACCCATTGTTCACATTTATTGTATCCTTCCTCTGAGCAGCTCAAAGCAGCAAGTGTGGGGATTGGGGGGGGGTCACCTCTTTTATCCTCATAGACCACCTTGTAAGGTAGGCTAGCCTGGCCCAAGGTCACCCAGTGAGTTTCAGGGCCCAAGCAGGGATTCAAACCCAAGTTTCTCTGGTACACTCTCACCACTTCGCTCCTCTGACTGCTGATCCTCTCCGATGCCCTACAAGGAAGGTCCTGACAAACAGAGAGGGGCTGAGTGGGAAAAGCTGCTCCCTCAAGATACCTATAAAGCCTTGAATGACTCCAGGGCTAATGCAATCAGCAGTATCTTGGCTTCTTCCACATTTGCAGTCAACATAGTACCGTATGTACATTGTGGGAAGCTGGCAGAGGGAGTGAAGAAACAAAAAAAAAGATGGGAGATTCAGCTGCCACTCACCGTCAGTGCTCTCCAGATCAGAGTCGAAGAAAGGCTCATATTCCTGGCTTGGAGAATCCTCGTCCATCACAAACAAACCTGGAAGTGAATTAAAAACAAAACAGAATTAGATCTCGCTGAGTTGTATGCACAGGGACCCCCTATTTGAACATGAGAAGTAGCCGTTCTGGGACTGCTTGTCGAGCGATACAACACAGTTACGTCCGGAGAAACCCCCCCCCAACCCCCAATTATACTGGGATCCCTCACTCACTAGTTAGGTACAGCTATATTTTGCTTCAAGTTCCATCTCTCAACTGAGAGATGCAAGTGGCAAATGTAAGCAAAGCGTCTTCCCCTTCCTGTGGCAACTTTAAAAACTAAGAACCACCCATTTGATCAGGTCAATGGCCCATCTAACCCAGCATTCTGCTCCCAAGAGTGGCCAACCAGATGCCCTGTGGGAAGCCTACAAGCACAGGAGAACACTCCCACCCTGTGGTTTCCAGCAACTGGTTTTCAGAAGCATTACTATCTCCAGCTGTGGAGGCAGAGAATAGACAGCATGGATCATAGCCATTGAGAGCCCTCTCCTCCATGAATTTGTACAATCCTCTTTTAAAGGCACCTGGGTCGGTGGCCAATTTTAACACCATATACCCACATGGAACTCCTCACCAGATGAAGAGGTGAAGTTGTTTGGGGGGGGGGGAGCATTTCTGATTTGAGAACGTACCGGAGGGAAAGGTTGGGAGAAGGGTTGTTTTTTTCAGTGCCGAGAGGTACAGATTAAAGGACAAAGCATTTGTGTTCAGTCTCTGAAAAATATCACTTTTCTCATTATTTCCGCATCAAAATATAAGCTAAAACGGGAGCTGGGACAGAGCCTGGAAACCTGAAAACCAGTTTTGCTACATTTCCTTAAGGGGCCCAGAAGCAACGTTACACGAAAATCTTATTTTTCTGCGATAACATCTGATCGCAATGTACGTCAGCAGCCCAGTTTTCTGGGATGGCAACTGGACCAGCACATAGTTAAAACGATGGGATTCACTATTACAAGGTGTAATAGTGGCATCAAACTTTAACGGCTTTAAAAGGGGCTTAGATAAATTATTGCAGGATAAAGCTATCAATGGGTATTGGTAGGTGGTGTGTTTTTGGTTTTTAATTTTTTTATATAAACTTTTCAGCATGCAATACAATAGAAAACAAACTATTCTAAATAACAAAAAAGAAAAAGCGAAAGGGGTGGGTGGGAATACAAAGCACTCTATCAGGGGTAGATCTTAACCCTTGTCTCACACAATAGTAGGTCTCTCACACAGGGTATTTTCCTGTTATTTATCTTCACATGAAACCACCACTCTCACTAAAGTGGTCAATTCCACAAGTTCTATCACCATAAACACCACTTTGCAACACTTTTGTTTCTAGGTTGTGAGCTTGGGGCTATGTTGCAACTCTTTAGGGGACAGATTTAAAGAGTCAAAAATTATACTTTCAAGTAGTGCTAAAATGATGAAGAGCTCCTCTTGCCTTTGGGCAGGCAAGGATGGTGATGTGCTGTGTGCCTGGATATGGATTCTGATCTGCGAAAAAAAAATTATCCAAAGTTGAGTTTCTGAGAAAGGGGCGTCTCCTATTCAGCTGGCAAAAGCAGCACCCTACAAATACTTGTAGAGCTTGAGACCCAACTTCTGCATGCTAGGTGTCAGGAAACATTCAACAGGAGTGAAGAAAGCACTACTTTGGAAGAAGCAGATTCAATGAGAAAGTCACACCAAAATTTCAGCTCATTATCTCTGTTTATTATCTGTGCTCTGAACAAGACTAGTGCATCCTGACCAGAACAGGCAAAATACTCAGGATTTTGCGGTGAAGAAAGAAACACCAAGTTTCTAGGAGTTAAAGGCACACTTTCAGCAGTTTTCCACAAAAGGAAATCTTGATATTGCTACGGACAAACCTCATGCATGGAACAAACCCTTGTTGAGGGTGAAATAAATAATAATAATAATAATAATAATAATAATAATAATAATAATAGCTTTGAACTAAGCATTATCCTATGCAGACTGATTCAGGTGAGTGTTAGTGCTCCAAAGCTTGCCTTCCTGAATTGAAAGAGGTCTGGTGGTTTTCTCTGGGGACACATCCACAGCAGAGAATGCTCCAGGCTACTTGAGAAGGGAGAGTCCTAGCAGCAGCTCCTGGGAGGTAGGAATAATGTAGGAAACATTCACACCATATATTTAAAGCACTACGATGATACTAAAGGGCGCTTAAGGGTAAACAATTGAGAGTTGTTAAGAAACCCCTCCTCTTCTCACAGAGATCCCTGGGAAGAGCAGTTGATTCATAAACCACTAAGATTTTTAAGCTATTGGGGAGGAGTGGGGTCTCCCAACAACTCTCAGCACCCTTAACAAACTACAGCTCCCAGAATTCTTTGGGGGAAGCCACAACTGTTTCAATGGTCAAAACAAAACTGTTTCAATGGTATCATTGTGCTTTAAATGTGTGGTGTGAATGTTGCCTTAATGAATTAATGCTGTGACTTTTTGCTTTATTTGTTAAGATGTTGCCTATCACTCCCCATTTTTAGTGATTATACAGCATTTCAATGATGCTACTATCAGCCACTGTAAGCATTTTAAGGAAAGCCGAGATAAATATATTTTTTCCACAAACAAACCACCGACTGCACATAGACGTACCAGTGGTGTCACTGGGATGCTCTCTCCCACCTGGCTGCTCCAATTCTGTCAATGTATTCCTGTCTCCTTCATCGTCTTCCTCTTCAGGCTCCTGGCCTCCAGAAGCCTGGGGCAAGGGCCCCTGGGGGGTAGGTGTCCTGTGTGGGGCAGGCTCATCTGAGGCATTGGTAGAGGGGCAGCTCCTGGAGTAAGACCCGTTGGTGGGACCTGGGCGAGGGGCAGAAGGAGGACGGGCAGCATAGGTAAAGGCGGTGGTCTTGTGAACCACCGCGATATCTTCGAGGTAGCGTTGAACGGCATCAGCCAGGGCCCCACTTCCATGCTGTGCGTAGCTGAAGCCACCAGGGGGTGGGGCCCTGAAGGCGGTGAGCAGCACTATCTCATTGCCTGTCTGACGCCGGTACTGTTCTGCTGCAGCAACCAGGGCCGCCCAGCTCTCCTTGTGGTTATCCGCCATGTTCGTCATCCTACAGGCAAACAAAAAAGAGAAGGGGTACACACGTTAATGTTATGGAAATAGCAGCTGGGCAAACGTTAAGGGTTTTAGTTGACTGAAATATTAAATTGGCTTAAGTTATATGGATGAAACAGTACTTGAGAGGCAACCCAACCTCCTTTCCTTTTGACCACACGCATGGACCGTATTTGAAGAGAATTGCACGTAATGCCTCTTCTAAAGCAGCACCTGCTACCCACTATTTTTGTAAGCATTTGTATCGAAACAAGAATCATTCTTATTAAAGAGAACTGTTGCCTAATCTATCAGGGGCAAACTTTTGCCATTGGGAAGGAAGGCAAACTAGCACATTTAAGCAGGGAGGGTCAAGAAGCAACGTCTCCAGAAAAAGGCAAGCAGAAAAGGCTACCCCTACCCAGACCCTGGGACTCTCTTTTTTGGGGTGGGTAGTAGACAGTGGGGTCCTTTCTAACGGGTCGCAGTGAGGGATGGAAACAGGGAGCCAGGACTCCTGGGTTCTGCTCCAGCAATACGGCAAAACGCACGTTCATCCCTTTGAGGGCGGGGGAGGCAGGTCACAATATCTCCAGACAAACAACGCTAACGGGAGGAGGAAGAAGGGGGGGGCAGAAACAGGCAGAAACAAACACCTTCCCCCCCTCCCCTTCCAAGAAGGGCTCCAGAGGGAGGGGGGAAAGGGTTGCATTACCTGCCAGCGCCTCAGTTCTTCCTCCGCCGAAGCCTCCCCACCCCCCTCGGGGGCCACCACACGGAACCCTGACCTCTCACCTTTGACCCTCCCCAAGACACTTATGGGCCCCCCTCCTCCTCCAAACAACAACAGCCTCCTCCTCCTCCCGGAGGCCCCGCCCACTCCCTCTGCCCTCACAAGGCATGAGAGAGGCGCCCGCACGTTTCCCGTTACGAAGATGGCGGAGCTAAAAGAGCGCAGCGCCCCCTCCCTCCCTTTTAAGGGCCTGAGGGTTTTTTTCATGCCCGATTCAAAGATGGAGGCCGGAGAGCAAGGGGCTCTCCTGGGAAGGCAGCGGCGGTCTACGCGCGCCTTCTCCTAAGGCAGTCCCTGCCGAGCTCAGTGGGGGGTAAGCGCGCGCAGGGCAAGGACAGCAGCCGAGAGCGCGCAACGGTGCTGGACGCAACGCCCTTCCTAAAAGTGGACCGGGAGCTTCGAGGCGCTCCGTGCAAGGATGGAGGAGGAGGAGGAGGCTCGGCGCTGCCCCCTTGCGAAAACGGCGCTGCCATTTAACTTCACTCAGGCCTGAACGGCCATTAATAACGGGAAAGCCGCCCATCCTTTTTTTCTTGGGCGCTTTTCAGCTTGGTGCCTTCGGGACAGAATCTCTCTGCACTTCGCGCGGGGAGATTTCGTGTGAGGAGCAATTCCGGTTTGGCCCGGAAGTGGGTGAACCTCTGCGAACAGTGTGCGTCTCTCTACCCTTTTTCTATCTCTACGCGTAAATGGCGTTCGCCTCCTCGATAAAGGCGACGGGAAACAGGGCGCGGTAGGAAGCGGTTGCCCCTCCCGCTGTAGTCCCTTTGCCCTATATAAAGATGGCGGGTGCGTCAACTTTCCTCTCCCTTCCCTCCCTGCTTGTATTTGATACGCTGTTGCGTTAATTGTTTTTTTTCTAACTGATTGCGGTTCGGTTATAAATGTTCACATCCCGTATTTAAGCATAAAAACACATTTCTATTTGGCCCGACTGGAATGCATGAGCTTCCCTTCCCGTCAGTGTTTGTGGTATAATCCGATTGGTGCACTTCGTCCACTGACGAGAAAGATCGCAAAGCCACGGCTCTCGGCGATCTTGCCCTCTACCAAAATGGCGGCAGAAGCGTCCGCGGACGTGGCGCCCGTAAGCGTTCCTTGCTGAGGCGCTTTCTGCCAGAAACAAGGATGGCGGCCGGGGTGGGTGGGAAGCGGCCTAACGAAGAGGGTGGAGTAAATGGAGCAGGAAATGACGGTTTGTTTTTCCGGAAGTGGCTGTCAGGGAGAATGGAGTTAGGGGGCTGCAGGGTGAGGGAGGCCTTCCCCCCAGTGGGGCAGGGCTGGCCAGGCTCCTCGGAGAAGGGGAGGCTTGTGGGGGGAGGGTTGGGTTCCCCCTCTCTCGGAGAGCTCACCTTTGTCCCCCAGGAGCGGAGCGGGAGGGTCTCTTTCCTCCTCTTGAGCGCAGTGGGAGGTTGGTAGAGCGGCTCTCTCGTCCCCTCAGCTGGATAGTTAGTGAGGAGAAGCGGAATCTGACCCCCTTCCTGGGTGAAAGTTCCTAAAAGGCCCTTGCTAAGTCGCCCTTCCTCTTACTTTAGTGTTATTGAGGGGCCCTTTGGGGGGGGGCATAAAGCAGAGGCCTTAGTTTGAGGCAGGGCTTCCCTTCCCCGGCTGCATTCTATTGAGGTGGGTGGGGGATGCCAGTGAACCTGCTTCTTGTGCTGACCTCCTGTTTTTATCCTGTCCTCCTCCAGGTTGCATTTGAGAAGGATGGTGTCTATTTACACACCAGCGCAAAGCGTCATCCTGACCAGGATTCCCTTATTCCAGGGGTTATCCGCATAATCGAGAAGGTTGGTTGAGGTGGGATACAGGTTGGAGTTGGAAAAGGGATGAGGGGAGGGTTGTGCACCCAAGATAGGAAAAAGGTCAGGGCCACGTGGATGTGGTGTGTGGTGGTAGAATTTGGTCGGTATAGATTCTAGCATTATGTCGGGCTTTGATTTTAAAGAGTGTTCCTAGCGCTCGTAATTTCAGAAGTGGGCTTGAAAAACTGTGAGCTGTGCCTGGTGACATTGTGAAAAGGTGTAGGCAGTACCTGGTGACATCTTGGAATATAGAGTGGGTGTAGGCTTGAACAGATTTTCCACTAATTGGGGATGAGTCACTTTCGTAGGAGAAGGAAGAGGTATACAGAGGTGGCAATCCTTAGTGCTCGGCATAGTTTCTTATTCTTCCCTGAGGCTAGGAGAATCAGTAATGCTATTCAACTTTCCTTAAACTTATATCATCTAGGTGATCAAATTCAGATTACTTTGTTACAGCATCTGGATTGTTTTAGTAAAGTGTGTGTACACAGTTATGGATATCTTTTTTATGACTCTCTCATAAGACTGTCTTTCTCCATTTATTCAGGGCTCGGATACTTTGCTACAATGGACACCCATAGAAGAGTCATCAGATGCTGCTCAGATCACATATACCAAGAAGGTGAGGCCCTCTTTCTTGCTGGTATAAACTTCTACTGGTATAGTAAATCTTCATCACATTGTGTCCTAATAACTTAAGTAATAAAACATCGTCTAAATAAAACATTATTTAGACTAGTGATTCATTAAAAAGTTTTGCCTGTATTGGGAACTGGTGTTCTAGTTTCCTTGTTCTTTTCATATCGCATTGCCATAGCCTCTCAAAAATGGTATATTTTTTAATCGATTTCTGGGGGAAAGAGCTGTAGGACTGTGGAGCAGCTGCTGAGACTGCCCCTCCATTTGAGTTGGTGTAGTTAGATAGTTCTTCTGGGCTTCATTCCCATTAACTAGGACACAAAGATGCAAATATTATTCAGGAATATGCCTTTACTACTTTATGATTTGCACACAGGGGTCTATTCCCTGCTTTCTCCACCCACCCCCTCTCTAGGAGGATCGTGGAGAATGAAGTGATGAGGATATGCCAATTCTCTGCTGTTCTATTTTCTAGAAAGGATGCCATCTTTTCCTCCTCTGTTGATCAGAGCCAGTCCTGGAAATGGTAGAACAGAAAAAGTATCCTGTGGTATAGTTCAACCAGCAGAAATGTTGGACATTTGAAACTGCTTTATATTGAGTCAAACAACTGGCTCAGGGCTGCCCACTACAGTTGGCGGTGGCTCTACAAAGAATCAGACAGAGATCTTTCTCTGTCCTCCTGCACTAGATCTTTTTAACTGGAAATGCCAGGGACTGAGACTTTCTATGTGCAAAGCATTACTGATTCTTATGTTTTAAGACAGGAACACCCTAAGGAAGCACTTATACCTTTAGATACTCATTTATGGTTTTGTTCAGGATGGGGAACGATCTTCTATACTGTTTCCCATTCTCTTTACATATAACAGTGCATTATTTTTTTTCCTAACAAGGAGGATTGTGTTTAGCGAATCCTGTGAGTTCTCCTTTATTTCTCATCCTAGGAAGTAGCCCCTCCATTGTGATGCAGAAAGGGAGCAGGGCAATTTCAGGTCTGTTAGTGTTCATAAAGACAGGCATGCACTTTTGTTTAAAGAGGAGTCTGTCCTTCCACGCCTTCCACACTCAAATTCCTCAGTGAGACCAAGAGTTCAAAGTGTATTCCATTGAATTCATAATTTGTGTGAGCACCTCCTTGAGGATCATGATGAAATATAAGGAATTGTGTAGCTTCTGAAAGCCCTGATCTCTCTTTCCGTTTTCCAGGACCCAGTGGGCTGCCAGACCGAAGAAGAAATCTTTGATCCGGGGTATGAACCAGACTGGGCTGTGATCAGTACAGTGGGGACCCGGGCTCGGGCTCAAGAGGAAACAAATGGTAATCAAAAAGAGGACGGGGATCTTTGCCCCTTGGTATACTTAAGTGGCATAGTACAGGGATCACTGGTAAAGATGCAACAAGGGATACAGGATGGAGGTAGGGGAGAAGAGGTAGCCAGCAACTGGATAAGGCCATAGGGAAGGATCAGAAGTACTATGAGGCTGAGGTTTGGAAAAGGGGGTTGGATTAAGTAATATGAATTCTTTATTTTTCTTTTACTTTTGTTGGACTATGAAATTATTGTGTATCTTTTTGGACTATTTTAAGTTAGGAATATGAAACCTGTTAGAAAGGATAGACAATGAAATCAACAGAGAGGGATTTGAGGAAGTCAATCGAAATATGAAATTGAGAAAGAAGGAATGCCTGGCCCTAGAATTGGGCCAGGCCCAAGCAATGATATTAAATACTGTTTGTGAGGTTAAATGTATAATGATTATGACTACCCTTGTGAGAGAGGGGGATATATGTGGCTTCCCACAGTGAGAGGGGGGAAGTATGGAAATTTAACCGTCATGTGCTTATAAAATTGTAAAAAATCAATAAAATTTTTGAAAAGAAGAGGTAGCCGGCAAATGTGGGATATTCATTTATGGTTCTCTTGACATCATCCCTTTTATATTTGTGCTTGGCTTTCCCCTCTCCAGCAGCTTCCGGGCCCAAATCTCCGGTTCCACGTGGTCAGTGGGCCTTCTCCCTCAGCTTGTCCGAGCTGAAATCCATCCGCAAGAGCAAGCCAGGTTTGGGCTGGTCATACCTCATCTTCATCACCAAAGACGGCATCTCCATTCAAGCCCTGCACTTCCACCGTGGAGGCACCAAAGCCCTGCTCAAGGCCCTCTGCAAATACGTTATCTTAGCCACGTGAGTGAGGGTGGTGCCAGGTACCTTATTTGTACAAAAGATAAAGTGGTGGAAGTAAAGAGAAAGCTATTAAGTCAGATGTGGAAGGCACTGCCTGGCTGGCCTTCGACTTCTGGCCTATATTACTCAGTATCAAGGCATTCAGTTTGCATGAACTTGGAGGCAGGGAGCACTTTCCCCAGCACTGCAAATTAGAAAAATAATAGATACAATATTCAGTTCTGAACTAAAAACACCACAGTAAATTAGTTGGATTCAGACTGGCGTAAAATGTTTTCACAATTGCTTTTTAAAAGCAACAATGATGAGGCCAAACTTAGGGAGGGGATGTGATAGGTGCAGAGCCATCACTGAAAAGGCCCTGCCCATGGTGCTCATTCACTCATGGGCCTGAAAGGAGGGCCTCTGATTTCGCTAATTTTGCAGCTCGTCCAGGTGCCAGTGGTCCTTCAGATAACCTAACAGTGTCTGGAAGGCAATAAACTCACTCTGGTTTCTCTTCTCGCCTTGCAGCTCCCCCAAAGATTCCCGCCTCTACTTGGTTTACACACATGATTCGTACGCCCTCTCCCACTCCTTCGATGAGCTTCAACTCTTCGATGACAGCTCTTCCAACCTTGTGTCGGTGAGGCCCTTCTCCAAAATGCCCTGCAACTGTGACTTAAGTTCTAGTTCAGTGGTTCCCAATTAGCAAAGTACTGCGGACCCCTTGTTTCTGAAAAGCCAAGTCATGGAACCCCTTACTTCTGAAAATGTTGAAATCTCTGTGGTAGTTTTGTTATGTGAATGGCGCCACCATACCCTCCAACATGTGCCAGCGCAAAAACGGAGACGCGTGTCCTCCAGGCCATGCTCCTGCATGAGTCATGTGACCCACATGAGAGCACAACTCCCCAAAACAGGATGGATATGTGCCATGGACCTCCTGGTCGTGGGTCCGCAGACCCCTAACTGGGAACCACTGTTCTAGAGGATTACAATGCAGAGAGGGTGTGTTTGTGTGGCCTGGTTCTGTGGGAGAAATGTAAAGACTTGTGTGGCAGTGTGATTATGTGGGGAGGGACAAAAGCGATAAACAGGGAGACTTGTCTGTTGTAGGTGCTGACACTGGTTAGAGCAGGGAGTTATGGGAACATGGGCTCCTGGGTTTCCTTGAATTAATTATATTAGAACAGAAAGGCAGTGATGGTAAAAAGTTGGGGTGTGTGTGTGTGTTTTGTATCTGGAATATTGATTATTGATGCAGAGCTGAGAAGCCCAAATTGAATCTTAATTCAGCAAGGCTAGAATTGGGCAGCAAGCCAAAGGTGATATGTGGCTTCTTCTTTTTTAAGCCACCTTCTCTTTCCCTAGCGGTTCCTACAGGATCCTTATGCTGCCACGTTCGGTGGCTTCTCCAAAGTCACCAACTTCTTCCGTGGGGCTCTGCACCATGAGGATGGCATCATCCAGCATTCCCATGGCGACCCAGCTGCTGCCAACGTTGAGGATGAAACAGGCTTTGAAGTTATCACCTGTGTGAGTGTTGGAACAGGTAGCTCCACTGTGGGGCGGTGGAGGGGGAGAGCAATGGCACCCAGTGTATGTGTGTTTGTGTGTGCTTCTCTGTAGGCTGAGAGAGTCTTTGGCCATCTTCTTTTACTCCCAGCCACCCGCTCACGCCTACTGGCCTATGATTGCACCAGAGGTGACTATTTGGGAGCGGTTGTGGGAGAAGTGTGAGCATGGAAATGGGGGTGAGAGCCAGAGAGATGGAAGGGTGGACATGAGCCCCTTTGCAAGAAAGCCCTTTCCATTGAGCGAGGACCAAGCAATCCATTCACACAGAGGCCTAAGGAGATTTGCATCATGCTCACCCCAAACCCACCACCACTACACTACAACATTACAAGGCAGGCTTGGTGGTTGAAGCAGTTAGCCTCGTCTAGATGTTTTGTGCCAGGTATGTGAGTGGGCGAGGCCTCTGTTGACCTCGTTCTTCCTTGGAGCAGAATCCAGGGCCTTGAGCTTCCATGACTATACATGTGACTGACGAGGTAATTCCAGAGGGCTAGAGAACCAAGAATGTGGCTTCAAAAATGCTCTGGTATCAACCCATGTGTTCTTGGAACCCTCATGTTCTGCAGAAGCTTATTGGGGAATCTAAGGCAAGAGGATCAATAAGAGTGGGCAGACTTGTAAGAGTAAGCTTTCCACCATTGCTGATCTTCATCCACAGCATGCACCAATCTGAAATGCTTTCAGCTTGTCTTCTAAACCAGTTCTTCCCAATTAGCTAAGTGCTGTGTACCCCCTGCTTTTCAAAAGCCAAGCCATGGGCCCCCACTTTTGAAAATTCTGATCTCTGTGGTAGTTTTTGTTGTGTTATGGTAGTTTTATTATGTGCCACAGACCCCCTGGGTAGGTTCCAAAGACTCCCTGGGTTCCGTGGATCCCACCATTTAGGAACCACTGGTCTAGACCCAAACGTAGACAGGCACCCTAGAAAGTTCCCTGCAATCCTTCTAACGGTGCAGGGATTTTTCAGCAGGCATGCGTCAACATAAAAGAGAGGTCCCCTCCCCCTCACTTGTCACCCCTTTATTGTCTCCATACCCCTTGGGAGGTCTGTTTCCTTGACGCTTCTTTTTAAAATCCTTCCTCTTTTCTGCCCCTGGCAGCAGGCACGGCTAGGAGAGCGTCCGTCTGTCCAGCGGGAAGCTCCCGTCTCGGAGCAGGAATGGGAGCAGCACTTGGACCCAGATGGGCGCGTGAGAGACCCCGCTGCCTTGCGCAGAAGGATCTTCACTGGGGTAAGGCCTGCGGGGAGGAGCGGGCAAGAGGCCGTTTGTTGCAGGGGGAATTGGGGATCTGTGCAGAAGCGCGAGTGGCTGCCTGTTAGGCCAGGGATAAATGCGTGTTGGTTTCCTTTCCAACATCTTAGTGTCGTTCTTTGACACTTGGCCTAATTCACCTTCTCCCTCCACGCTCCTCTTCCAGGGTCTGAACATGTCATCACGCAAAGAAGCCTGGAAATACCTTTTGGGCTATTACTCATGGGACAACACCAGTGAAGAGAACAAGGCACAAGTGAGGCGGAAAACGTAAGTCTGGGTCAGGGTTATGGGGAAGCCAAAGGAGTACTGGAACTGGGGTTTGGAAGGAGGGGATCAGTCTGTGGGTCAGCATTTAAGCCTCTGAACTCTCTTAACAACTTCCTTCCCACGTGTGTCCACAGAGATGAGTACTTCCGCATGAAACTACAGTGGAAGTCGGTCAGCGAGGAACAGGAACAGCGGAACTCCTTGCTGCGTGGCTACCGCAGCCTGATTGGTCAGTATAAGTTCTGGCTCTTGTTCCTCATTTGTTAGGAGTTCAACACCCCTCTTAGTCACAAGAGATACTCTTGATTCATTTTTGTTTTTCGTCCTCTTTCCCCTGCCTGGCAGCACAGCCTTGTGTGCACACAGCAAAAGGTTGGTGATTGTAAAAACACTCCGTGGTAACAAGCGGTCCATATGCAAGAGACCTGCTGGATCAGTCCAAAGCGCTACCTAGTTTTTTGTCACCCTGTTTCCAGCAGTGGCCAGCCAGATAGATGCATTAAGAGAGCCCACAGGCAGGAAGCGAAGGCAACAGTTCTCTCTAGCAACAGGAATTCAAGAGGGGGATATACTGCTTCTGAGGATGGATGTTCTCTTTAGCAGTTGTGGCTATTAGCTGATAGATGAGAGCATTAAAACCTGTGCTCTATGGATCTATCTTCCTTTCAATGCCATCTTAGCCAGCAGCCAGCACCACATCTCATGGCAGTAAAATTCATGGATGAATTATGCATTGTGTGAAGAGCCATTTTCTTTTATCCATCCTGCATCGATTGCCAATCAATTTAAGTGACATTCGCATTCCAGGATTGTGGGAGGAGGGGGAGGAATCTCGCTCTTTCTCTCTCTCTCTCCACACAGAATTCATAACTTTATAAACTTCTGTTTTGCCCCAATCATCTCTTTCTAAACTAAATGGATCCAAACATTTTTGCCTCATCTCTTAGAGGAGGTACTTCAGCTCCTTTATTTTTGGCAGCTTGGCTTTTTGCACATTTTCCTTCTCTAAAATAGATTTTTTTTTAAGGACAGGACTAGCAATGGAGGCTGGTCCTTTAGGGCAAATGGAGCACTGCCCTGCCAGCCTCATTCTGCCCTTAGCTAGCACCCTGGATAGGGACAAAACTAGAATGGGCAACGGTCGTAGCACAATAGTCAGAGCCTCTGTTTTGCATGCAGAAGGTCCCAGGTTCAATCCCCAGTGTCTCCAGATGGGGCTGGAAGAGAATTTGGTCTGAAGCCATGGAGGGCTGCTGTTAGTCACTGTAGGTACGGTAGCTGCACCCGTGAACTGACCCTGCATAAAGCACCTACCTGTGTTCCCAGAATTAGTTGGCTCTCATCGGCTCTGATTCCACCTGCTGTTGGTCTCCCCGCCTTCTGCCCCATGAGGCATCAGCCACCACATTGGGGTGGGGGGAGGCCTAGCAGAATTGCACATAGTTTCCCCAAATGTGACCATTCCATAGACTTCCATAAAGGTGTTAGGGCAGCCAAGCTGTCTTACTTTCAAAACATGGCATAAGTGTGCAACCCCCCTTTAAGGGGAAATACCATGACTTTAGCTTGGAACTTTCTGCATAAAAAGCCTTTGCTCTGCCACTGAGCTGGGGGCCCCTGGAGCTTTTCCTGGGGTTGTGGTTCTGCAGCTCCTCTCAGCTGTGTGTTGCTACCTTCTCTCGCTCATTTGCCTCGTTACTGTCCTGTATTCGTCATCGCTTTGAGTGGCCTTTGGCAGAAAGGCAATAAACGAGTTTTATGGATAATTTGTGTGGGGTGTATGTGTCTGTCTGCCTTTGCAGAAAGAGACGTGAGCCGCACGGATAGGAACAACAAATTTTATGAGGGCAGCGAGAACCCTGGCCTAGTACTCCTGAATGACGTGCTGATGACGTACTGCATGTACAACTTTGACCTGGGTGAGTCTGGAGGTGGGGAGGGAACACCAGCAGTGTGCCATTGTAGAACCAGCTCAGGATCAGGAGTCTTTGGCTAGCTTCGCCTAGGAGGGCCCCTTAACTACCGTGGGTGGGGGGAAATTGGAATCCGAAATCTCTGGAGGGCACCAGCACAGGGAAGACTGTTGCAACCTTTTGCTAGGTTGGAGGTGGTATGTACCATCTCTGATCTGGTCATGCTAAGTGGCAGCAGAATGCATTCAAGAATCTCCCATGGTGTCCCAAGGGACTTGTATTGGTTCAGATGCCGCTACACTCCCTTCTGCCCCTCACTAGTCAAACCCAGAGTTTTTGGACCACAACTCCCATCAGCCCCAGCTGGCGCTGCCATGCTGTGCTGATGGAAGTTGTAGTCGAAATCATCAGTAGCTCACCAGATTGGGGGAGGCTAGTCTGCAGTAAGAGAGCCTTTTGTGGATGATTCCCTTAATGGTCTAGGCTACCCCAACTGTTGCCTGTTCTTGATGATCTTGGGCCCACATACTGCTGTGTGTATTCTGTGCTAAAACAAACCCATCACCTGTTTCCAAGCTTCACACAGCCACGTGGACTAGAAACTTGACTCCAGTGTTCATTTTTTCCCATGAAAATGAAAACTGAAATATTTGGGATACTGAATTCCATGCTGAGAAGTATGCACAATGCAGATAGCCCTGTAGACTTTTTCAGCTAGTCTTTTATGGGTCCTCTTAACCCTCACCAGTCCCGCAATTGTATCTCTCATCCTGTCATTCTGCAACACCCTAGTAGAAAGAGAAAATAACTTGGTGGGCCTGCAGCTTCAGTTGTAAAACCCAGTGGCTTCTTGCCTTTTGCTTCCTTGCACAGGCTACGTCCAAGGCATGAGCGACCTCCTGTCCCCCATTCTCTACGTCACCCAGAACGAAGTGGACGCCTTCTGGTGTTTCTGTGGTTTTATGGAGCTGGTGGTGAGTACATGGCCTGGGAGAGCTCAGAAAGGTCATTGCAGCTGTTCCAAATGTCACCTTCTTTCCATAAACATGTTCATGTACTCTCACTTTCTGCCCACAGCACCGCAATTTTGAAGAAAGCCAGGAGTCCATGAAGCGACAGCTGTCTCAGCTCAATTTGCTCCTCAGGGTGCTGGACCCCCCACTCTGTGACTTCCTAGGTACTTGTGCGCCTAGTTCTGGGACTGCTGAAAGCTGAGTGGTTTTAACATAGGTCGTCTGGAAAGGACAGGTCACCTATTTGTAGTTACACCTACTTTTAATAATGAAATATAGTTATATTCAAGTAGGTGAATTTGGAGCTCCTAATTATTCAGGTCCACAACCCGAGCTCTTGGCTACAAAATCACCGCTTTCTTTGCTTTTTATTTTTCTTCACTTCCCCAGCTTTGTATAACTGGTGAAGAGTTCTGGATAACTCAAAAGCTTGCCACAGTTGTGTGTCATTTTGACTGGTTTCAATAAAAGGGTTTAGCTAGGCGTTCAGTTAATTATTTTGGGGCTCTTTCATTTAGTCTCTGGCTAATTCCTTTGAAAGCTTAAAGGAAGCAAAGACTGAAGCAAGTGAGGCGTTTCTTAATCTTTGGAATTCTTGATTGTATAAAACAATCTGTTACTGACTCATTCTGCCCTTCTTGGCTACTTCTCTTAGACTCTAAGGAATCTGGCACCTTGTGCTTCTGCTTCCGATGGATCTTGATCTGGTTCAAGAGGGAATTTGCCTTCTCTGAAATTCTTCAGCTATGGGAGGTGAGACTGAATTAAGAAAACAGGTTTGTTTTGTGTGGGGAGAGGATCTCTGGCTGGGGAAAACATAAGTTATGTTGTCATGATGGAATTTCAGCGTTGGAAAGGCAAGAAGAATGGGAACAGGAGAGAGAATAAACAGACTTCTGGTTTGCAATGTTGGGGTTTGAAAGTAGAGAAGGCAGCAGGGGGGGATGTTTTCTGAAGAACGCAGCCTCAGCCAGTTTGGCTAATGGCAAGGGATGGTAGCTGTTGTCCAGTGGTTTTCAATAAGTGTGCCATGGCACCTTGGGGTGCCATGAATGACTGTCAGGGGTGCTGCGGGCAACACTGGCCTCTGCCCCTCTTTCCTTCCCTCCCTCCTCTGATGCCCTCTTGTGTGTCTGCCTCCCAAAGGCTTGCACAGGTGTTTGTTGCAGTAGCCCTGGCTACAAGCTCCCCAGGCAAATGGTGCTTCTGGGGCTGGCCAGGGGGTGCTTCCCAGGTCCCTGTGGGGCAGTGTGAGGAGGCACCTTTCTTTGGGGCGGGGGCAGCTCAGCGACCAGGGACGGCGGCTGCCCAGAGGACTCCTAAGGAGAGGGGGAGGAGAGGAGGCTGAGGCAGCACTCCACAAGGGAGGGGGTTTGAAAAAAGGTGAGAGGCTGTCAGCTCTGGAGGCAAGGGGTGACATAACTGGGCTCCTGAGCCCCACAGGGGTACCGCACAAAGAATGTAGTTGGTCAAGGGAGCCATGGGCTCAAAAAGGTTGAAAACCTCTGCTGTAGTCTATCAGCATCCGGAGGGCCACAGGTTCCCCCTTCCCAGTTACATACAGTTCCTAGGTGGTGTTCATCTTAAGTTCTGGCCAGACCTGGATGTATTAAGCTTCAGCAAAGTAACTGCATTGTAAGCCTTCCAGCCAAATGTTTCCACAAGCCACTTGAGGGCTGCAACCTCATAGTGTTCCACAGGGATGCCAGCATCCTTCTTACTTCTCCTTTGCCCTCTTCCTTCCCCTCAAACCCCAAAGATCACCTGATAAACTGGATTAGATGGTTATCCAGTAACTAGTTTTACCGCTGGAACTAGTAATTACAGCCTAAAACAAATCAGATGTCTTTAGCTGCAGAGCCTCGCTACAGCCATGAGGAATAGTTGCTTTGGTTTAGAGGTCTGGGTTATTTATAGCTCCTAGGTGGTTAGAAATTGAAAGCTGTTTCAATTTGTAACCACCTAGTTCTAAAAAAGGTCCCATGCCTCCCCTTTCGCCCCAGATCAGAACAAGCCTAGTTATTTTAACCATGTATTTAGGCTTTTTAAAAAGTCCCTAAGAATGCAAGGTTGTGTTCAGGAAACAAAAAAAGGAAAGCAAAATGTTGCTTCTCACTTAATTCCTGCCCTAGATGAAGCAGGCGGGTGCTGCAGCTTACTTGGTTGCAGGAGAGCCGTATCAGGGAGCAGACGTAGAAATCTCATTGTCCCTCTTTCTCTTTGACGGAGGAGTGCTGCGTGAGCATCTTGTTAAAGCTGGCTTACTCTAACCTGAGTTGTGTTCTTGTCTGGGGCTTAGTCCGAGGGCACAGCATGACCTGGGAAGCCCAGGCTTCTAGCCAGCCAATACGTATCAGGGATGACTTCCAGCTTCTGGGGGACGTTGCCCACCAACAGCTATGAGCAGCGCGTCCCATTAGAAATAGATTCACTCTGGCTAATGCAGAGCCAGACATTAGCAGAGGATTACACCCGGCAGTATGGTACAGAACCCTCCTGACAATGGGTTATGGCACGCTTCCTCAATCCATGCCGTGTGTCTGTCCCCCTGATCGCAGGTGCTGTGGACGGGACTGCCTTGCCCCAATTTCCACCTGCTGGTGGCCTGTGGCATTCTGGATGCAGAGAGGCAGGCACTCATGAACTCTGGCTTTGGCTTCAATGAGATCCTGAAGGTGAGCACTGTGGAGCTTGGGGGCCTAACTCTTGCCTTGTGTGGGCTTGTGTGGGCTTAGGACAGAGATGGGGAAGCTGTGGCCCTCCAGCTTGGCCCTTTGCCTTTCTATATACATGGCTTTCCTCTGTAAGGCTTTCCCAGTCCACTTTGCATAGCGCATTCCTGACTAATGCCGCTTGTATTTTTCCAGTTGCAGCATTATAACCGGAAGCTGTTTTCCAGAAATATATAATCAACCCTTTGCCACAACCTGCCCTTCTCTCTCTCTCTCAAAAAGATGTGCATTTCTTTGTGGGGGTTCTCCCCTCCTCTTTGTTGTTCCTAGTTAGCCTACAGAGTTTCTTGATTTCTGTGTCTGCATTTTCACAGCACATCAATGAGCTTACCATGAAGATGAGTGTGGAAGACATCTTATGCCGGGCTGAGGCGATCTACAGGCAGCTGGCAGCTACTCCAGTGAGTCTTGCGCTGCCCCCGCCCCCCAGTCCAGCATGAATGAAGACCTTGGTATCCCCTGAGGAGGCATGGAGCCTCCAAGCATTCCTTAATGCTGCACACCCTGGGCAAGCCAACAGCCCTCTATCCTTACCCTTGGCCACCTCATAGCAAAACGGATACATAACATCATCATCTAGCTAGCAAGCTTCTGCGAGTGAACAAGGTAGCAAGCATCTCACTTGCTCAGGGAGACACATTAAGCAAAATGGAAATGCAGCTGGTTCCCCTTGTGGCTTCAAAATATAGCGCTACCGAGAGCAGATTTAAAGATAAGGGTTGCCAAACGGGAGGCCCCAAAACTCAGCACAGTAGGCCCTCCATGCCATGCATGCCATCTTTTCTTACAAACAAAAATGCTTGCTGCCTGGAGTGTTGCTGTCCAGGGAGCCAGCCAGCCATACCCTTTCCCAGGGTACTCCATTGCCACACACCCTGGTATCCCTCCCCTACCCCTCCAGTAGTAAGTCAGTATTCTATGTCCAATGAGGATTCTCAGTCCTTATGATGTTGTTTTTTGAGGGTTTTCCCTGTTTGGGGAGAAGAATGTTGTTTGCCACTGGAACATCGACTCTGGGAATCGGACCCCTGTTAACTTTCCCCACTGTTATCTACATGCTGGAAGTTTAAGCTGAGGTGCTGAAGACACTGCTCAAGGAACACACACAGTTTGGCATTTCACACCATACGTAATCTACAGAATTCACTGCCCCTAGGATGAGGTGATGATACCCTACACACTGGCTGGTGTAGAGTGGTTCTATCAACCATGGCCAGGAGCCATGATGACTAAGGGAAGCCTCCACATTCAGAGGGGGTGTGAATACCAGTTGCTGTGGGACCCTGCAGGGGAGAGGGCTGCTGCCTCCAGGCCCTGCTTGAGGGTTTCCAGAAGCATCTGGTTGGTCATTGGGCAATAAGGAACCCTGGATTAGATTGACATTTGGTCTGATCCTGCAGGAATCTTCTTATGTGCCACACTTCAAGGGTTTGGTTTTTGTTGTTGCTTTTTTGTACATCTTATTAAAGGAAGCTAAAATAATGAATTCGGCTCTAAGGGCACATTTGCTGGTGGTTCTCCAAGGTCTCAGGCAGAGGTCTTTCCTCTTGCTACGTATTTGATCCTTTCAGCTGGAGATGGCAGTCATTGAACTTGGGGGTTTTCTGCCTGCACGTGGTCCCTGCTCCATGTGGTCCCAGCCTTCATATGCCACTGAAGCAGTGTGAAACCGAGCCACACCCCTGTGGCAATGTGCTTTTGAATCGGGTGTGAGCCAGAGGGGATAACTTTTCCTAACAAATAAAATCTCTTGTTTTCCCTTTCTCCCAGGATTTACCCCGTAATGTCCAGGAATTGCTGGGTCTCTCTGAGGGCAAATCTCCAACTCCCAGCACTGACACAGCCAGCTCCCCGCAGCCACTGTCACCCAGCCAGGCCCAGGAGATGGAGCTGACGGACAGTGTTTCCCCAAGCCAGCCAGACAGCAGCATCGAAATCCTGCCTACTGAGGAGGCCTCCACCTCGCAGTCTCTCTCTCCTTGAAAACCTGTTGTTGTTGCTGTTGCTGTTGCTGCTGCTGCCATCACCACCACCACCACCACCACCTTCTTAACACAAGCACTTTAACCAGATAAGGGTGAGGGCTGGGAAGGGAGGCAGAGTAGAGGCTTTGGGATGCCCCCCCCCTCTCGCTGGGGTTTAATTAGTCAAACAGACATCAACCCTCTCTAAAGGCAAGTAGGGCTTGGGAACGGCTGTGTTCTTCCAGAGTTCCCCAGTACTCAGTGTGCCTTTCCCACAATACACTGGGGCACGGCCATCTCTCTTAGAATGCGGAAGGGCTCGTTTTTGAGGTTAGCTTCCTTCCTGGGATGCACAGAGACAGAAAGGAGCAAGTTGAAGGCATCCATGCCTTTCTCTTCCACTTTGGGTTCTGAAGTGTTGCAGCTGAGTCTCCTAAATTCTCCCTTCTGTTCCCGCTGCCTTTTTTCGTGACACACCTGTTTTGCTTCCTCTGTGGCATTTGAGGCTTGTCTACTAAGCATCAATCTGATGGCGACATCTTTATTATTATTTTTGTTACTGTTTCCGGTTGCTAATGAAACCTGTGCCTCAGCCCACGAAAGCTAGGAAACACAAGTCCTTTGGCAAAGAGAAATGAGGGGCAGCAGATCAGAGCAACTGGAAATGAGGAATCCTTAGCAAGAGGCTAGTTGGTGGAGGGAGGCTTGGTTCTCTCTGAGAAGAACATGGAGTTTGTGGTCACGGCAGCGGAGGCTGCAAGGCAGAGCTCTTAGTTCCTTGGTCCTTTGCCAGGGAGTTCCTGTTGACGTAGCTCCTTGTGCTTCCCTCCCTTGGCTGGAAGATTGTCTCCCTCCCTACTTGCCGCATTCCTTTTTTTAGTGGGTTGCTTATGAACTGACAACAGTTGGATACGAGGGGAAAGGATCTCTGATTTTGTTCTTCTGTGCCTCTCCAGCCTAGCGGGCATGTGGGTTCGATGCTTTGTCTGCATATGCCCCACTTCTGATTATTGAACTGCATCCTTCTCAGCCCTTACCTTGGCTCCTTCGTTTCCTTTATAACATAACATTAAAAATGTAGTGTCACTCACTGGTGTTTCTGTATCTTGAATGGAAACCTGCTCTTAGCTGCTCGTGTTGGCTGGGCTGAGCTGAGAGGTGGGAGAGAACGAAGGGACGGGGGTGTTTGACATCCATTTCCCCTTTCTTCCTAAAATACTATGGTGCACAGACCTCTGTCTCTCACAGTGCATATGCACTCCTCTTACCTTTGCCTGCATTGCTCATTTAAAACTAGTTTGATCCCTTGGTTCTTCCAAAGATCCCTCAATCATCAAAGTGCTGCTCCTTCCAGAATTGGAATTCCTAGGCTACCCAAAACAGAAGCCCGCGATAGCTTTGCCTACTTACAGCTAGGGTACACCTATGTCTGAGTGCATGTAGGAAACCACAGAGTCTGTGTGAGATCACGACGTCATTTTGCCTTAGGAAGTGTTTCCCAGACTTGGGTCTCCAGTTGTTGGACTACAATTCCCATCATCCCTGACCCACTGGCCCTGGTGCCTAAGGATGGTGGGAGTTGTAGTCCAGCAACAGCTGGAGACCCAAGTTTGCGAAACCCTGCCATAAAGTATGGTAGATGAGGTGACTTTTCACTCATTTCTGCCCCCCAGTGTGGGTGCCTCCACACCTCCAAACAAAGCAAGAGCCAGCCTAACCTCCCAAGTGGTGAGATCATATTCAGTGTAGATTCAGTGGTCTCAGCTGTTGGTTGTCACTTGGAACATCGGAAACTGGCTCTCCAGGCTTCAGGAAGGCGCTTCTCTGTCCTGACTGGAGATGCCAGGAACTGAACTCTGGTCCTTCTGCATACAAAGCACATGCTCTGCTACTAAGCTATGACCCCTCCCCAGCTTCTGGGGAACTCATGGATTTTAACCCCTGCAGTACCAAATGTTTTTGTCTTACTGCTTAATAAAGCCTGTCTGTTGTTACTGGAGTTCTTATGGGGGAGAACGGAAGACTAGCTAGGAGTCCTGGGTTTAGGGAAGGGGGGAAAGGGCAATCTAGAAGGAAGGCGGGATTTCTGATAAGAAAGGACTTGGAAACTAGAGCTGTTGCCTTCGGCTTGTGTGGTTGCGCTGGGAATAGGGTTTGGGAGGTCAAAATAGGTCAAATACTCCAGAGAAGGGATTTAAATTGCGTAGTGTATAATGAGATAAAACTTGAGCCATAAAGCGTCTAATTCCTAGCCGTCTGTGTCTGAGGCCTCGGGCCAGAGCCTTGTTAGAATAAGGTTATAAACTCAAACCAAAAAGCAGGGGGCCCTGGTCAGCTTAGTTGTCCGAGGCCCAGAGCAAGTGTATCTGGCTGCCCGCCCCCTACTCTGCATGGGCCTGATTTCTAGTGCTACTAAGATGCTTGAAAAGAAAAAGCAGGCAAGGGACCACCCAAGATTTGCAAGCATGGTAGGTTTCCATCAAAAAGGCCATGTGGGTTTGTTTGAAAAAGAGTGTACTGTATATGTTTTACTGCTCATCATTCCAGAAGATTGGCGCCAAAAGAGACCTTGGATATTGGGATATTCTCTGGATGGGATGTGGGCGTACAAGAGCTAGTGTGACTGGGATCCTAGAAGACGGAAAGGCCACGGGGGCTTGGAAAGGAGAACCAAGTGGCATGTGAGGCTGTGGGACCCAGGAGAGGGAGGAGAGGTGGCCTCTCCATAGCTATCTTGGTTGGCAACTGGGAGGAGGGGCAGGGGAGAGCAGAGAGCAGATGGTATATTCTCAGGAGACTGATTTGGCCCCAGGGCCATCCAGTTGCTAACCCTTGCGTGTTCAAGCTGCTCTCCGAGAGTGGCCTAGTTGCATGTGTCCATGTTGCAGAAAGAGTGCAAGCTTCAGCCTCTGCAAATAAAGAAAAAAAAAGTAATAATCTACTTCTTCACCTCACAGTGGGTTTAAAAAGAGAACAGGCTCGAGAATTTGCCTTTTTTTTTTTACAGTCTCTGCAGCAGAGCAAAAGAGACCACTGCAGTGAATGCAGCAGCATTGCTTTCCTCTCTCCTCCCCCCCCCCCAGCGCTGCAGGAGAGTAATGCAGGGAGGTGGTGATGCAGTACTAACTGGCTATTCACGCAGTATCACAAAGCTTGGCTAGTTGCCTGGCTTTCCTTGCGCTTCTGTGCCCTCCTTTTCTCTCTTGCTTGCTGCTTAGACATCCACCGGTGGGTTTTGGGATGGGGAAGGGGGTGGGTGGGAAGGAGAGAGAAGGAGCCTCCGCACAGCACTGCAGAGGGAGCTGGATCTTGGGGCTTCTGTCGTGTCCCCCAGCGCCTCCAACTGCATTCATAAAACTGCCACTTGCAGCAACCTGGTTTCATTCATAAAGGGGGGGAGGGGAGGAGGAAGAATTCAGCTGCAGAGTCGGAGAAGGAGGTCAGAGCAGGTGAAGAAGAAAAAGAGAGGACTGCATCTCCCTCAGCAGCAGTCCTAGATACTGGGGGCATCTGCAAAAGGGGGAATAACAGCCAGGTCCCTGACTGCCTGCTGTTTGTTGCACCCCTTCCCTTCTTGCAGGCAGCTGCAAACCCATTTCCCACCTGAACCTACCCTCAAGCTACTGCTCCCTGCTACCAAATGGGTGTCCCAGACTACCTTTCCCCCCACCCACTACAGAGATGAGAGCCAGGGAGAGATGCACCTCCATTTCAGCTCAAGGGTCTGCCTTGCTTTGCCTCCTTCCTGTTAATATCTGCAATAACCTGGCCTTTATATAGCATTTTACAGACTTTGACGTGTGTCAGATGCATTCATCCTTAGGATGGAGCTATACACGCAGCAGAAAGGCTGTGCTGTTTCATATGACAGGTGCAGGAGGGATGTTACCTCTAATGCTCTCCAAGACTCTTGGGTTGCCTACTTGCAAGCAGAAAGCAACCAGACTAGAGATCTGGCTGCCATCGTTCTCCTTTGTATACCAGTTGTTTGTTTTCCTGGCATATGCTTTAATCAAAGGCGGAGCATCTTAAAATGGTACCCACATCCTGCAAACCGATCCAAGAAAAGACCAACAACCAATATTGGTGCAAAGGATAACTTTTTTTAAAAAAGCAAATGCACTTTCTTCAGAGAGCGCAGGGTCAATGTTTGTAGTTCTCGTCTGCTTTTATTCTCACAACAACACCATGAAGTAATTACAGGTAGGTAGCCGTGTTGGTCTGCCGTAGTCGAAACAACATAAAAAAAAATTCCTTCCAGTAGCACCTTAGAGACCAACTAAGTTTGTTATTGGTATGAGCTTTTGTGTGCATGCACACTTCTGATTGCCTTTTCTGGGTAGCCTGGCCATTCCTTTGAGATGGTAAATACTTAGTTCCTGAACCTCTTATGCATATTGATAGTGTGTTCAGCTTAACAGATACTTGCCAGACAGTATTTACAGGGAGGTGTAAGACCCTACAGTCCAAAGACAATTGGAAAGCTTTTCCCATTTGCTTCCTCCTTTCAGATAAATATTTGTGGTCCATTTGGGAGAGTCAAAATGGCTTCAGGATTGTTCTCCTGTACTATTTCAGACACGTGGTTTATATACTTATGTATGTGTCTGCCTTGTACATTTATGAACATTATATATATATATATATATATATATATATATATATATATATATACTTAGAATTTCTATAACACCTAACAACTTTTCTCTTGCCACTTTCTCTATGCCACACATAATCTTCTAAACTTCTTGTACGTCTTCTAATGGTTAGTCCATTAGGGTAAAGAAGAGGTCACCAGAGCCTGCTCTGAGTCATTCTTCACCTGCCTCTGCATCCATCCTTACAACCAGTCCAGGAGACTAGCGCTGGCTGTCGGCTTCTCCTCTCTCCTGTGTCCCAAGGTTGCCCTTTATGGAACTCAGCAGCAGCAGCAGCAGGAGGGCAAAATTAGAACTAGTTTACTTCAGAGTAAACATGCCTTGGATCGTGGCTGCAGAAGTGGTTGCCCTGTTTAAAACCCTTGCTCAGCCCTGGCCTTGGGTAAATCGTTAATGGCCTCAGTTCCCCCCTCTGTAAAATGTGGCTACACCAGTTGGCGTACTTTCACGGTGCTCTTGTGGGACGGAGAATGAGGACTGTGTAAAGTGCCTTCTGCACTGAGGGTGCTATTAAAATTCTGACAAACAAAAAGCCGTGAGTCCGGTGCAAGCGACTGAAGGGCTCCTGGGTGCCAGGGGCACCTTCTTGATCCGGCACAGCTAAGGATTGTGGCTGGCAGCAAAAGATTTTAGCGGCAACAAAAAAATTGCATTAATGTCCTTCTCGGCTTAAGCTACGGGAAATCTAGGTCACCCCAGCAAAGCTGCAACACGCATATCCACACCTCCTCTTCTATCGCTGCCCCAATAGAGGGGGTTTATTTCTGGAACTGCATCCCCCGTTATGCAACTGCCTGTGTCCCCGGGGAGCAAACCTATTTTTATCCAGGCTGGGAGCATGCATGCTGTGACATCCAAAATCAGACCCCACTTCAGTAGTGCCATATGTACCCCAGGCCAGGGAGCTGAGTCCGCCACCCTCCACTGACCTCCTGTCTATGTTTTGTCTGTGCTCAACTTCATCCAGCTGTTAATGGTCCTTTATCCTTGCCCAGAAACTAGATGCTGCCTATTTAATCCCAGGGCTGACCTAGGTGGCTATGCCAGGTCTACCCATATTCCTGATCTAACTTCTACCCCACAGTGCCAGAATCTGGCCTTGTGTTGGTCTTGATCCGCAGCTCCCCACTAGGGTCACCAAGCAGCCAGAACTTTGCACATTTGAAAAGCTGTCAAAACAGGAGTTTGCAAAATTGGGGGGTGGGGGGTGGAGTGTGTCCAGTACTTGGACTTTTTGTTGATATTCATTATACTATGTAAGATGCAATTTGCCTTTTTAAAAACAACTCTTCTCCCTCTGAAATATGATACCTTTGGTAGGCATTCTGCACATGCTCAGAAGCATTAAGAGTAGTTGCTCTTAATCAACCCTTTCTCCCCCTCTCCTAAACAGGACTGGAAGACTGGATAAAATATATATTTAGACTTTTCTTTTCTTTTTAACCCAACCTTAGTAAACTATGAAAGGAAAACAAATTAGCTATGGGGAAAAGGTTTAGAAATGAAATTCCCTCAAGGCTCTCAGCTGCTCTGATATTTGCTATATTTTTAGCACACTAAGTTCCTCTTCCCCCTCCCCTGCCACATATTTTATATTCAGAATAACAAGCTTGTGAGGTGGTTTAGGTTGAAAGAGGATGGCTGGCCCAAATAGAGACCCTGGATCTCCCTGGTCCCAATCCAGCCCCCTAAATGCTACGCAGCACGACACTGGTTGTTTTAAATTGTATGGTATCTTGATATCAGAAGAGCCCTGCTGAATCCAGCCAGTTGCCCATCTAGTCCAGCATTCTGTTGTCACAGGGGCCAGCCAGTTGCCTACGGGAAGCCTGCAAGCAAGACCTGAGTGCAACAGTGCTCTCCCAGGAACTGGCATTCAGAGACATGTACTACCTCCCCCGATACTGGAGATAGTACATAGCTATCATGGCCTGAGATAACCTTATTATCCCACATGAGTTGGTTTAAACCAGGCTTTCCCAAACTTGGGTCTTCAGCTGTTGTTGGACTACAACTCCCATCATCTCTAGCTAGCAGGACTAGTGGTCAGGGATGATGGGAATTGTAGTCCAAAATCAGTTTGGGACACTCTGGTTTAACCTAGCAGTGGTTAAACCTGCATCCCACAAGCCTAATTAGATCTAACAGGCCTCCCCATGTAGCTTGCAGGATAGTTTGGCTCAAACCACTCACCTGCCTGTCTGCCCATCACCTGACATCGTATTACATCAGGTACAGGGCAGGTTAACCCATGGGACCAAACAGAAAAGGATGGAGCCCACTCCGAGTCCACTTTTGATTTTTCCTTCCCTTCCCTCTGGTGCCAATGCCAGCTGGGCACCTTTTATATTCAGTAGATGTCAAATTAAAGCTAGAACAGACTAATTGGGAGTGGACTCTGAGTGCACTCTCAGTTCTCTGAATTCATGCCAGGCTACAAAGGCAAAAATCTTATTTTGCTGGCACAACAAGAAGTTGAATCACCTGGTGTCAGGAGACATCAGGGGATTGACAGGTGGAAGTTGGGAAGATCACCGCCCGCCCCTGCCCCCTTGGTCTAAATGCCTTTTAAAGCTGTATGAGTTGGTGACCATCACTACCGGTACACCTGCTGCTTGTGAATTGTCTACTTAATATGCACTGTGTGAATAAACACTTCCTTTTTTCTGTCCTGAATCATCCAGGCTGGGTTGTAGTATTACACAAGAGGGTGAAAACCTTTCTCTTTCCACTTTCTCCACATTCTGCATAATTACGGTATATAGCCCTCTATCATTTCTCTCTTATTACTTGCCTTCCCCCCCAAAAAAACAACAACAAACAAAAACACCAACCAACCAACCAACCAACCAACCAACCAAACAAACAAACAAAAACCAACCAACCAACCAAAAACAAAGACCCAAATGTAATTTTCCATGCAGTCATATTACTGATTTGTATCAAGGTGTTATGATGTTGACAGGTTTCTTTTCAATCTCTTTCCTAAAGATTCCTAACAAAGAAATCAGCTTTTTTCACAGCTGCCATATACTGGGTTGGCATTGTAATTGGGTTATTTGGTCAGCAACTGCTGGTTCAAACCACATAAGCATAATTGCAAAGTTAGGAATATTTTTGCCCCAATAAGCATCACTTTACACTTGCTTACAGGGTTTTATTTAAAGCAGGCTTTCCAACTGCACAAATTCCCTGTCAAACACTGTGTGTGTTTTGCTCCTTGTATCAATGGCAGTTTCCCCATGGGAGTCAGTCGTTATTCTCTTCTCTACAGCAGTGATTCATTTGCGAATCTGCCTTAGCTTAGTTCAATAAAGTTAACTGCCCAAAGTTGAAGGCAAAGAAGAGGAGGTCCTGGCCCAAAAGAAGAAGGTGTTTTAATATGGGTTGAGCAGTTTGTTTTAAGTATGGAAACTGGCTGCACTTTACTACCCTGTGTGATTTGTGTGCATGCTGTCCCTGACATTTCCTATTATTTAATTGCTAAACACACTTATATGCCTAAAATATATCGTTCCCAGTCTGCATTTTACCTAACTGCACATTATCAGCTTCCCAACTGTGCAGTTTTCTCAACTGCACATTTTGTGTCCACTTAAAACAACAGCGACCCTGAATCAAATTGGCCATATTATTACGTTTCTTCTTGATTTTATTGTTAGGATACCCCTGTTCCCCTCACAGAGGGACAATTCCCATAGCTCTCTGGGAAGAGGGATAGACTGTCAAACCACTCTGGGAATGGTAATTGGGGTTTCCTAACATCTCTCAGCACTCTTAACAAACGACAGCTCCCAGAGTTATTGCCGAGAGTGGCATCGTCGTGCTTCGAATGCATGGTGTGAATATGGCTCGTCTCCCAAGAAACTGAGGTAAGAGACGTTGCATCATCTCCAGTGTCCAAGACCCGCTCAGCACAGAGCCTACAATTTCACCCTCTGCAGCTGCTTCTGAGGTAAAATGTTAACTGTTCAGAACCAATTGTGGGCCAATTATACATACCTGTATATATTTCCCCCCAGGCAACTACACAGGAAATCAATTCAGCGTATAACTTTATAGGAGATGGAGATCCTTTGGCAGTGTGTGTTTTGGTGGGCTGCTCGATGGACAGTGGTTCTTTAGAGCATGTTACAAATGTGTCTCTATTTTCACCTGCTTAATGTTGTAGTGTGGCCTCCCCCTCCTCCATTTTTAAACCTGTTGATAGTGAGGTCCAAAATACAGGGGCTGGGCTCTCAGGTCAAGGCACGGCTCCACACGGGCTGTAGAGATGGCTGCCACCGCAGATGCTGCTCATAAACGGGCCCTTTGTTCACAGAGGGCTGGTCAAAGCTTAAAATATTTATTTTTATTTTTTTGTTTGACTATCCCCATCCAATAAAAAACTGGACTGACCTAAGTGAGGAGTACGTGTGTAACTGCCTGTTAAGTCTCCTGCCTTAGTTCAGAAATGTCCGGATCTAATAATAGCAGGTTGTAACATATCTTTACCTTTGTTGTGCGATATAGAATTTAATGGCATTGGCAGAGCTGTGTGTGTGTGTGTGTGTGTGTGTGTGTGTGTGTGTGTGTGTGTGTAAAATACAGAGAGAAATCTGACCAGAATCCCTCTGGGGAGCCAGCACACTCGGTTCTCATTAACTCAGCCCCTCTGGGCTAAGACATTTAATTAGCTATGAAGGAACACAAACGAAGGAGCAAAAACAAGGAAGTTAGAAAGCTGTAAATGGGTTGTCCCCTCCGTTTCTTCCTGGGAGGGAGAGGAATGTGTCAATGCACCTGGGAACTATGATTCCTGTGGTGTCCAGCATATCCTCCCCGTAAACCTTAGCAAGACGCTACAGTTCCTAAGCCTTGTTCCACACCCCCCCCACCAACCATGGTTAGTCTGTGTCTGGACTGTACCATTCCAGTCTACAGGTGTGGGTAAGAAGGTACCATGACTGAATGTTCTTCCTCTCTCAAAAACAGACCTACAGACTAGGGATTTATCCTACTCTTTGCTGCTATGCAAGTTTTCTTTAGATTTTTTTTTTTTAATTTCTACAGAGTTATGTGAACTACCACGTGAAGTGGTACAACCCAGGCACAGAGTTAATGTCTCTGTGAGGACTGTACCAGTTGTAATAGCTGCGTGTGGTTTATCAATTTGTCTGGCTTCATTCACATATAAAACAGGGCTGCGTTGGTGGGTGCATGTTCTTTACATGAAAAGATTCATACTTGTTAGGGGAGCAAACCATGTCTCCCTCTCCAGCCTTCCCTTCCCTTCCCTTCTCTTCCCACACTCTTGTTGCTTTAAGCAATGTTCTCTAAGCCTGACTTACTTCCCATACTGAAGCGGGATGGTGGGGGGAAATTGCTTAGCCTTAAAGCTACAGAGAACAGCAAGAATAAAATTTCTTCACACGCACACACCCATTTCCCCACTTCAGCTTCAGTCAGGACAGGCAGTAGGCCTATGGATGGCTGCATCCTCATGTCTGCTTTGGCCTTCAGAATTAGGCCTTAAGACTGCTAAAATAGCCTGGAACTTATTTGAAGTCGGATTAAGAGCACATGTAAAGCAGGAGTCGAGAAGATTTTTGTCAGGTGAGTTGAAAGTTGTATCGTAGAAGCATAATGACCTGGCGAGCATTACTGTATTCACAAGTTTTGTAGGGATTTTGAAATACCTTCGGGTGGGGGGGGATCTATTTTGGCCAGAGTTGTCCATGGAAATGATTGAGCACCTACACTGTGAGGAAATTATGTTTCAACCATGCCACCTTCAGCTCTCTTAGGAAATGCCTCAGCCATACACAGTATATACAAACAGTGTTGAAACTCAGTTGACATAGGCTGCTCCAGAATTTCCCTTTTTTTGTATGCTAGTGCTGAGAATTGTGTGTTCGTGATCCTTAGCCACTTCTAACTTGTAGTTGATTTTTTTTAATTTTTTTTTTTTAATGACTGGTCAGCATCGGTAGCAGGTTGGATTCAGACTGGACTGGAGGTGGAAGATTAGTGGGATCTCCTGGTGAGCCAGCGCTTGGGGCCTAGTGGAGTGCAATATGTTTAAGTTTGCTTCTAAGAGGCTCTGACCAGGATTGGCATGCACATATAACCTGTGTTCAGATCATGAGGGGAAAGATAAGAATGTCTCTTAATGAAATGCTTCAGTTCCATGGCCTGATTTGTCCCCAGTTTTAGCCTCCCCTGCACCATAGCCTTATAAAAATGGTTAGATGGCCTATCAAAAAGGTAAGGGTGTGTGTGGTTCTGATCCAAGGAGCATCATTGTATATTTATTAACGGCAAAAACCACCAGACTTTAAATACTTGACATTCAACCAAGTACCAGATAATGAACCTGGATGCAAAAGTACTAAGTATGTAGCTGAAATAATTTTGTGGTTGGAAACGCTACTGGCTTCTTCACAAAACTCAGGTTTCCTAAAGTTCCTTAGCTGGCACAGCCATGACAGCCAAGCTTAGCATTACAACACCATTCTGTGTTAAATCTTGCTGAGTTCAATGAGGCTTAAATGTGTTTAATTGTGTATGGCATTGCATCCTTAAACTAGTTCATAATGTCTGGTTTACACATGCCCTTCTGAGGGAGGTGCGTGTGCAGCCTTTTCCATATCTGGAGGGCACCGATTCTGACAGCCCCTTGTCCTCACCGCTCCTGTTCCCCCTACAATCTGTCTGCGTTTTTCTCTGCCAATATCCTTGTCCGTGGCTGGGCTCAAGGAGTTCCTGGCATAGATCAAGGGATTTGGCAAGTGGCCAGTCCTCCTGTGCTGCCAGCCAAAAGCCATTTCCCGTCGGTGGCTGGGAGGCCCAGAAGCCTCTTTGCTGGGAGGCCCAGAAGCATCCCAATTCCACCGGGGCCCCTTGGAAGGACGCGGAATCCATTTAATGGGGGAGCCGATTCATTAAAGAATAAAAACAGCTGGCTCAAAAACAAGGGCAGAGATGACGAATTTGTCTCCCGTAAAGCTTGGGATCCCATTCAAGGGTGCCATTTAGGGTGGGCAGAGGAGAGTCATTTACATAGGTGGCATAGCTCTCCCACCCACCCACTCACCCCCACCCCAGTTTCCTCAGAAGTACTTATATATTTGATTGTTTCGCTGCTTCTGCGTAGTGACTGATGTTATAAAGAATTAAATAGGCCTGTGTAGGAGTGGAGGCTGGTCCATTAGGACAAATGGGACACCACCTCCAACCTCCAGGAGGTGCCACGGGCTGTTAGCTTCCTCCTCCTTAGTCTGAAAGACTCATTGGCTCCAGCTCTGCCTACTATTGGACTCTCTGCATTCTGCTTTCCCAGTCCCCGTGGGCAGCAGCCATCCCTGCTGTGGACTAATCTTTGTTGATGGTGCTGATGCTGCCGCTTTTTAAAAGGCAACTGTTCCAAGTTGGGTTGATAGCACTGTGGTAGAAGATGTTATGAAGCAGCATAAGCAGCTGAGCAAACATACCATAGGTGGTATCCAACACTAGTACTACTCGGAGAAGACCCATTGAAGTGAATATATATTGCTAACTCAGCTTAATTAATATCAGTGTGTGCGGTGAGCCTGACTTCACTGAATACTATCCCTTGTCTATGGTACGAACTTAAAAAAGTGTTTTCAAAACCTGTTTGTCATGGCTCTGAACCAAACTAACCTTCAGAGCTCACATTTTATGCAGTTTAGCAAAGCATTCCCACAATCCTTTGGTCAGGCTGGGGAGCCAGAATTAAACCAGTTTCAAGACAGATTATCATGTGTTGTGTAGACGTGGTCCAGTCTGTTGGGCAGCCTCCCAGTAGCTGTTTGATGCAGTTGCAGGATAAAGAAAGCCAAGTGAGATGCAGAAACTTTACAAGGGCTCAAATAATAAGATTCAAAATGAGGACATCTTTGATAATGGGGGATCCCTTGGTGTGGTCTGTTCAGTGGCACTTGGATATATGAGCAATCTAAATGGGTAGGCTAGAAATTGTGCAGAGATGCTACTTGCCTGACTTTAGATCTGGGTTATGCTTAAATGCAGGCCTGTGCAGCTCATAACTTACCAGCTAATCATTCTCAGCAGCCGTGTATTGTGTGGCCTGCTGTTTGCCTGTCAATGTCTCTCTACTTTATGTGATTCTAAAAAATCAGCAGGCCAATGAGCTCCTGGTGACAAGTGAGTTAGGTGGCTGACAAGCTCCCTTTGGTTTGCTGGTTCCATGTTAAATGGTATAGCATATCTAAGGTATTGCAACCACTTGGCCATTTTCTGAGTAATGCATAGGCATTCCCAGCTGATAGTTCCCAGGGGTGCTTGGACTACAACACCTCGTTTGTAGAGATTAAGCACTGGTTTTTCTAAAAGTCACCCCTACTGCAGATGTTGGATCCTGTGGGGTGGCAACATCCATATGGAAGCAAAGGTTAAGACTGAGTTGATTTGGACTGCCCTGTGTGATCTTCATTGAGCCTAACAGATGTGGGTGATAGGTGTTCACAGGCCCTCCATTGCAACCCAGCTTTGTCATTACTTACTTGCAAATTAGCTGAGAGTTCCTGCAGACTTCTGTCACCCAGAGTTTTTCTTTGATCCAGGAAACAGAGCCCAACTCTTCAACAGCAGTAAGATTGCTTTGGAAAATTGCAATGGAGGCAAAACCAACCACAGAAAAAGGCAAATATATCATTAAGAGGTGGCATCCCTACCTACTTCTTTGTTGATTTATGGCAAACCATTGTTGGCTGATTTGCCTGAACTGGCAAAATATGGTTTGTACTTTCCCTGTGAAACAGGATCAGAAACCAGTGTTTCATGGTTTGGACAGATCAACAAAGGAACTGGTATGTGTGAGAGGAGGAAGGAGGGAGCACATAAGCTTGAGCGCTGCTAGGCTTGTTCATGTAGAGCCAGCTGGTGGTTTGGTTGTATGTGTGAATCATTGTTGGGTGATAAGGGTATTACTTGGTGGTGGTGATTTTGCAGAGGAATTGTGGAACAGTTATCCATGACTCTCCGACTTCTTCACATATGAAATAACCTCAACCAGTGCATTACTATGTGAATGTGAAATGTGAAAAACCACATTTTCTTTGCACTCAGTCTGCAAGGCTGTGTTGAAGGGAAAATGCAGCCCCCTTCCACAGCTGCAGCAGTAATAGGAACCTGTGAAGTGTTGGCCCAGAGTCCTAGGTTCAAATCCCCAACGATGATGCCCCAAACAACCATGAAGGGTGATTTTTGGTCAGTCATTATTTCCCAGTCTAACCAGTCCCACAGGGTTGTGGTGGGGATACAATGTGGCAGATAAATTCCCATATAATCCCCAAACTCCATGGAAGAAGGGTGGGATATAAATGTGATAAAGCAGTGTTGGGTAGACTGCAATAGTGCTACTGTCACAATAACTTTTGGCTAGTACATGTCACTCACCCTCCTCCCTAAATCTGTCATTTAAGAAGTTTAAATATCCCACTAGTTGATTTACCTGTTTCCTTTGACTTTCTTTCCACCCCCTTTTTTAGAGGTCACACACTCTTGATCTCCTGCAATGGAATGCCTATCTTCCACAGCAACAAGGTGTGGGGACTGATGTAGTGTCATAGGTGCTAGGTCTATTAGCACTTAATAGCAGGTGCTTCCCACCCCCACCCCCACCCCAGCCTCCGATCTGGAAAGACCTTAAGACTTCAAAGCAAAGGGCAGGCAAGGGGATTCTTCCTGTAGCCTGCGATCCTCTTCCAGGTCAGACACCACAGCCAGCTGCCAGCTGCTGCAGGCACTATGTGTGTTAATCTTCTTCCTCTGCTGATTAGGGAAGAATCCCTTAGATGGTGCTGGTATTCTAGGGTGGCGTTTACTTAGGGTGCTGCCATCTTGTCTTCTCTGGCCAACAGAGGAACAAAGAGGAAATAGTACAGGTTTCACCATCAAGCTGGCTTTCCTTCTTCTGTGTCCCTCCCTCCAACCCTCTTCCCACCTGTGAATAATAGTCTGGATGCAGGTTGTTGGTTTTTTTTTGAAAGTTTTAAATGAAAAGGAAATTTTATTACATGCTGTAACCTCGGCATGTCAGCTCATGCAGACAGTATAATGTCCCAGAGACCAAAGACCAGGGGACGATAAGGGTTGGGGGGAGGATGGAGTGTTGGTGGGGAAGCAGAGTGGATGAAATGTAAAATGAGAGAAGAAATAAAAAGATCACTGTGAATGGGGAAAAGGTGTGATGCACCTCCCTCTCTATCGCCATCAAGGGGAGATGCAAAGGGATGGGAGGCAGGGCCAGGTCTTAACAGAGTTTTCAGGGGAACACAGGCCCAAACCCTCATCCAGGAGTCCCTTGTAGCACCAGAGTTGAATGTTAATGGAAGGATGCAAGGGTGGGTGGTAGTCAGCAACCAAAACCAGTCTGGTCCAGTTGCTCCTTCTAGGTTCAACAGGCCTGGATTTCGCTGGTTAATCCCTCCCTCTCTTGGGCAAATTGCAGTGCAAGACAAATGAGGCATCAGGGTGCATGTGAAGAACTTAATGAAGGAGGACTAGAGAGGTGAAAAACGGGTGGAAGGGAAAATGGACGAATGCTTAATGACGATGGACCAATGATCTTCACCAACAGAAACCATGAATAGATTATGACGGAGTGGATGCAAACCGTAGCCATGGTGCAAACTGGAGCCAGTATCACCGAGATCATGTACAAATCTGTTACGTGGATGGATCAGCCTTGGAGAATACGATGTGCACGGCTTCATAAAGACAGAAGAATTGGTGAGTCACTTTAAGAACCCATGCGGCATGGATGGATAAAATATGGGAGATTGCCAGCACCTTAGGTCTCTGGCTTTCCTACATATTTTGGTGAAATTACTGATGAAATACATTCTGATTTAATGTGATGTTTGAGTTGGATTGACTTGGGAGGGAAATGTGAAGGAAACTAGAAAGGCGGATGGGAAAATATGTGAGCCATGGACAATTGGCAGGGTAAATTGATGGAAGGGTATATGTTGGACTGGATGAGCGGAAAGAGAAAATAGGGGCTTGCTGGCTGTGACAGAAGGAATAGCTAAAATGATAAGGGATAGTTGAGTCTAGGCCACAATGGAATGAGAAAAGGGCATAGGTGGGAAGGATGAAAGGGGCTTTGTTGAACTGGCTGGCTTTGGAGAGAGGGTGATGTGATGCAATTGATGCCCCGTGCTGTCCTGTCACCACAAGGCAGAGTGTGAGAGTGCATTGCTGTGTACAGAGAGCCCCTCCCTTATTGGGACAGGCTGGCAATGGGGGCTGGTTTATTGCTTTCTGTATGAGATTGACCTGGCGTAGCTCTTCCACAAGGGAGAGCATGTGTGCGATGGAGGGAGCAGCATAAAAGTCTCTGAAAAAGGAGCAATGTTGCCTCCTCCTATTGCAGTCCAAAATGGCTGCCTTTCTGTCCCCATAGCCCAGCCCAGCAATGGGAGAACTCAATGGCCCACAAGAAACAGCTGCAAAGTGTGGGACTGATGTGGTTGTGGTGATGTGGTGCACATGTCCAGCTAGACGGTTTGCATATTGTGGGGTCCTGCTACTCTCTGACTGTGAGTGTACATGTGTATATATGCTTTCTTTATATCTGTGTTGAGCGTGGGCATTATCAACACCTGCCTCTCCCCAGGTGACCCTAAGAACTGGAGTTTTACGTGGGGGACTAGGGATCTCTAACAAAGAAGTCTCGGCACCCTCACCAAACTACGGTTCCCAGAATTCGTTGGGGGTTGCCATGACATCTGAATCTTTGTTATAACTGATTAAAAAAAATTATAGTGTGGATATGCCCTGAGAATGTGAGTCAAAATTATGTGGGCAAGTGTGAGCGCCATCAGCCCATGCTTTGCATAGATGTGTTGGTTTGTGCGTAAATGCATGGGCTACACACTTCTGTGTGTTGCCCAGTGTGTGAATACTGAGTGTGGATTACCCAGTCATGAATGTTTCTTCAAGTATATCCCTAGGGGACACATCTGTATTACAACCTAAACCAGTAAGAAATCAGTTTAATGGCCATGGTTTCTTCCATGGACCTCAGAGAACTGTACTTTGCGAAGGCTACTAATTTTTTTTCCTGTTAAGAGAGCTTTGGACTCTTCTTACTCTGCTCAGCTGACAGTGTGGGAAGTCATGGCAGAGAAACCAGTTTATAAATTTATTACATTGCAAATGCAAATTATCGTATATTCCGGCGTATAAGACGACTGGGCGTATAAGACGACCCCCAACCTTTCCAGTTAAAATATAGAGTTTGGGATATACTCGCCGTATAAGAAATACGACCTGGCGTATAAGACGACCCCCGACTTTTGAGAAGATTTTCCTGGGTTAAAAAGTAGTCTTATATGCAGGAATATACTGTAGTTGTTTCTTTAAAAAAACCCTTTCCTTCAACAAGTGATTTTTTAACAGCAGCTAAGTAAGCAGGGTTTCCAAATTTTCAGTTGGCACTGGTAATTATGGACATAAATGTTATTGCTTGCTAGGGTGGGCCCTTATATGTTGTCCAAGACAGAGGACAAAAGGGGCATAGGTTTGTTTAAATTTAAAACCGCTAATACAGATATATAGATGCAAATTTAGAAATTATTACTATAACATAAATCTAAATACAACATATCTCACCAAAATTAGGAAGACCATGACTCATGTGCCTGCTGAGTTTTCTGTCCAGGTGTTAAAAATTGACCAGCCACTTCAAGGCCCCTGCTGCTTTCCTTATTAGGATTTTTTAAAGCTTTGAACTAGGACTACACAGCCCTCCAAATAGAGGAATATTCTCTGTAAAGTCTGACATATGGCCACCCTGTTGTCTGCCAGTTGCCGATCAAGCTGTTGTTTAGGGCACAGCTAGAGAGTGTAGTTGAAAAAGCTGGAAACCCTACTGAGAAGGTCAAACTGTGAACATTCAACACCTCACAAAAGTATCAACCCGGGAATCTTGGGAGCAGCTATAATAGCAATTAAATTGGTTTGGGCTGCTTTATATAACATATAGGGACCCTCCAGATGGTTGCTTTTATTGTGGGTATGTTCTGCAACATGTTCTTGACACAATAGTGCATTAGTGGTAGGTTTATTCTGCTTTAGTTTGCTCTGCGATGCTTCCCCAATGCTACCACATTATTGCTGGCCAAAAGGGCAATCATGCAATAAAGCTGGGACAAAAATAAACCAGAAAGCTATGGGATTTCAGGAGGAAGTTACAACTTACAAGCTATGCACTGCTTGGAAATGAAGCAGTGTGACTGCCCACAAAATCTTTGTAGGGATAAACAATACTGAAAGTGGGATCGCGTGTGACTGCCTTAATAGCACCCGGGGCACAAATTGTCATGAATGAGCAATAAAAAGAATTTCTGGAGGGGCCCTATATGCTGATAGTTTTGGTGAGACACAATGTGTATGCAAACCACTTTTGTTTTCTGATGGTGTGCACATCTTTTGGAATGTATGTGTATTTGGAGAAATGGTTGTGTGGAAGCGTATTACCTATGCTTATGTGCTCACTGCCAGTGTGATTGTTGCCTTTCTGAAAAACAGGATGTTTTCTCACATGGGTCTCTAGTACTGTGTTTGTGTGTGTGTGTGTGTGTGTGTGTGTGTGAGAGAGAGAGAGAGAGAGAGAGAGAGAGAGAGAGAGAGAGAGAGAGAGATTATCCATGCAAACTGCAACTGTACTCTTTTATTATTACCCCATGTGTGCGACAGTATGTATGTGTGCACAGAAACTTTGCCCTATGCTTGTGCACATCTGTGTGCATATGTATATAAACAGACAAGACACAATTTCTGTGCACACACAGGATTGCAAACTCTTGATGCATTTTGCCAGAAGTTGTTCTGTGGGATCCCCTGGAGCATGTGCAGAGATGGGGCTGTGCACATTCAGCTCTTAAAAACAGAACGAGAAACCCTACCAATTTGCTATTTGGCATGGAAGGGTAAGTGAATCCATGCTGCCCCTCCAAAGCAGCCAATCATTGGGATGTTAGCTTTTTAAAAGAGGTTCTCCTACCAGATCCAAGGACGGAACTGCATGTGGAACACTTAGTTGCACGTGCAGGTGCCCATCTAGCTAGGAATACTTATATGTGGAACAGTCTGTTTCCTTCCACAGATATCAGTGCCCGGAGCTGGACAGAGGCAAGAGTCACCAGTTCCGCACTTGTGGGTTTTTGTTTTTTTTAAGCCTGTGTTCTTGTCTTGTCTTTTCATCTTCAAGTCCTTTAAAAGGCAAGCTGGGGTGTGGGGAGGGAGTGGAAAGAGAACATAGTTTGCTTATTTTGTTGGAACCGAGAATGGTTTGGATGTGAATGGAATGAATGAGCAAAATTTAAATTCTTAGAAATAATTTCCTGTCAAGAGGACAATAAGGAGGCCGTGTGACCTAGCAAAACAATAACAAAGAATCTCATTCTTGTGACACCTTAAAGACAACATTTTATTGCGGCAGGAACTTGAACAGGCGACCGCCCTGTTTAATTAGAAAGCATCCATCACAATAAATTTGTTAGCTCTTATCTACACCAAAGACAGAAACTAGTTTAATAATCTTCCCCTCTGTCTTGGAAAATTGTAGTAATGAAAGTACAAGAGTCGGGTGGAATAGTCTCACCAAGCTAAAAAAAAATTGGGATTCTTTTGGGGGAAGCCCATGACAGTTAATTGGGATTACTGAAACTAAAGACGTGAATTTATAGCGAATTTATGCTGAGTTTTTAAGGTGCCACAACAAGACTTGGTTGGTTTGGTTTTGCTGCAACAGTCTAATAGGGCTGCTCCTCT